>OX578272.1:13310000-14616250 GCA_951217065.1 Baccha elongata
GGTGTTGGTGTTGGTGTTGGTGTTGGTGTTGGTGTTGGTGTTGGTGTTGGTGTTGGTGTTGGTGTTGGTGTTGGTGTTGGTGTTGGTGTTGGTGTTGGTGTTGGTGTTGGTGTTGGTGTTGGTGTTGGTGCTGGTGTTGGTGTTGGTGTTGGTGTTGGTGTTGGTGTTGGTGCTGGTGTTGGTGTTGGTGTTGGTGTTGGTGTTTTGTGTTGGTGTTTTGTGTTGGTGTTTTGTGTTGGTGTTTTGTGTTGGTGTTTTGTGTTGGTGTTGGTGTTGGTGTTGGTGTTGGTGTTGGTGTTGGTGTTGGTGTTGGTGTTGGTGTTGGTGTTGGTGTTGGTGTTGGTGTTGGTGTTGGTGTTGGTGTTGGTGTTGGTGTTGGTGTTGGTGTTGTTTTGGTGTTGGTGTTGGTGTTGGTGTTGGTGTTGGTGTTGGTGTTGGTGTTGGTGTTGGTGTTGGTGTTGGTGTTGGTGTTGGTGTTGGTGTTTGTGTTGGTGTTGGTGTTGGTGTTGGTGTTGGTGTTTTGTGTTGGTGTTTTGTGTTGGTGTTTTGTGTTGGTGTTTTGTGTTGGTGTTTTGTGTTGGTGTTTGTGTTGGTGTTGGTGTTGGTGTTGGTGTTGGTGTTGGTGTTGGTGTTGGTGGTGTTGGTGTTGGTGTTGGTGTTGGTGTTGGTGTTGGTGTTGGTGTTGGTGTTGGTGTTGGTGTTGGTGTTGGTGTTGGTGTTGGTGTTGGTGTTGGTGTTGGTGTTGGTGTTGGTGTTGGTGTTGGTGTTGGTGTTGGTGTTGGTGTTGGTGTTGGTGTTGGTGTTGGTGTTGGTGTTGGTGTTGGTGTTGGTGTTGGTGTTGGTGTTGGTGTTGGTGTTGGTGTTGGTGTTGGTGTTGGTGTTGGTGTTGGTGTTGGTGTTGGTGTTGGTGTTGGTGTTGGTGTTGGTGTTGGTGTTGGTGTTGGTGTTGGTGTTGGTGTTGGTGTTGGTGTTGGTGTTGGTGTTGGTGTTGGTGTTGGTGTTGGTGTTGGTGTTGGTGTTGGTGTTGGTGTTGGTGTTGGTGTTGGTGTTGGTGTTGGTGTTGGTGTTGGTGTTGGTGTTGGTGTTGGTGTTGGTGTTGGTGTTGGTGTTGGTGTTGGTGTTGGTGTTGGTGTTGGTGTTGGTGTTGGTGTTGGTGTTGGTGTTGGTGTTGGTGTTGGTGTTGGTGTTGGTGTTGGTGTTGGTGTTGGTGTTGGTGTTGGTGTTGGTGTTGGTGTTGGTGTTGGTGTTGGTGTTGGTGTTGGTGTTGGTGTTGGTGTTGGTGTTGGTGTTGGTGTTGGTGTTGGTGTTGGTGTTGGTGTTGGTGTTGGTGTTGGTGTTGGTGTTGGTGTTGGTGTTGGTGTTGGTGTTGGTGTTGGTGTTGGTGTTGGTGTTGGTGTTGGTGTGGTGTTGGTGTTGGTGTTGGTGTTGGTGTTGGTGTTGGTGTTGGTGTTGGTGTTGGTGTTGGTGTTGGTGTTGGTGTTGGTGTTGGTGTTGGTGTTGGTGTTGGTGTTGGTGTTGGTGTTGGTGTTGGTGTTGGTGTTGGTGTTGGTGTTGGTGTTGGTGTTGGTGTTGGTGTTGGTGTTGGTGTTGGTGTTGGTGTTGGTGTTGGTGTTGGTGTTGGTGTTGGTGTTGGTGTTGGTGTTGGTGTTGGTGTTGGTGTTGGTGTTGGTGTTGGTGTTGGTGTTGGTGTTGGTGTTGGTGTTGGTGTTGGTGTTGGTGTTTGTGTTGGTGTTGGTGTGAGATCCAATTCACATCGCCATTCAGTATGTTCTCTTAATACTGGGCATATTCCAAAAAAGTGGATAAATGTTTCATATTCTTGCAGATTGCATAAAGTGCATTCAGTATTTCGGTCCACATAGAAATATGTGAGTCGGCCAAATGCATCAATGGTCAACTTTCAATATCAAGGTGGTCACCCAACCACCAGAATTTTTTGACCTTCTAAAATAAGTCCTTTCGGTCCCGAAGGGGCACCCCTCTACTGAACCGCAGACGCTCTGCACCATTCCCTGAGCCGACGTCTCGACCATACAGGATTCGCCGATCCACAGTTCTACGGCCGACGTGGTAGATTAACGGAACCGTTAATCTATCCTGTATCAGCCCCCGACTGTCTAAATAGAGGAATGTCTCGGGCGGGATGAAACCGTTAAGACGTACACTTTCACTATACTCATCATTGGGGTAACAAGCGAATAAGCTCCAAAAATAAGTCTATTGGTCGAGGTCATCGCTCTTGCTATGTGACCCCGAATCAGATTGATTAAAAATTATCTATCCTGTTTATATCGTCCCCGTTGTATAAGACCTCGTTGGCATAATAATGTTTGTACTCCGACTCTGGTGTTCTGTGTAATCCAAGACAGGTCCTAAGACACTGTCTTTCAAACACCCGAATCTTTTCCATTTGAGATGGGGCAACGTTAAACCACACAGGGCACCCATAGGCAATCATGCGTCGGCCGGATGAGGGCCATGTAGCAAATCACCTTTACCCTGTTTTCAAGGCGGCTGCTATAAAACAACCGTCTTGTCAGAGCAAACGCTCCCCTAGCTCTGGTCAGAGCAGCATCTACATGTCGATTGAAATATAGATACTGATCTAGCCAGATGCCAAGGTACCTCATCTTTACTTGCCAGTGGATGTCCACTTGGTCCAACGATCAGTATATTTCTCTCGTCCTTCCTTGTATCCCTAGAAGCCCTAGACAACGGGGTTCTAAACAGGATAGTTTCTGACTTCTGGAAGTTAATTTTTAACTTCCAGTCATCACAATATCGCTGAATCTTGTCGAAGTCACGCTGCAAGAGAATTCTGATGACTTCAACTTTTGGACCCGTTCTGTAGGCTACAAGGTCATCGGCATACGCTATTGCATAAGTGATTATTTTTCGCTTTGTTCCATTGAACATCAGAAACTAACTTAGACGCGGCATGAATAGTGTCATGTCCCGCCTTAAAGCCAAACTGATTGTCTGGAATAATATTCTTGTCCTCAGCCCACTTGAACAGAGCTGTATTCAGAATCTTTTCGAATACCTTACTGATACTTGGAAGAAGACTTATTGACCGAAGATTTGCCGGATTGGAACTGTCCTTTCCCTTTTTGGGGAGAGGATATGCCACAGCTGTCTTCCAACTCACTGGATAATATGCATTATTCAATGCGTTGTTGAACAGTGTGGTATAAATGTCTACTGCTTCCTCAGGGAGATGTCGTAACACAATGTTTGGTATACCATCGCGACCCTCACAGATTTCTTTTTCTTTAGTGTTTAGTGAAAAATTAACTGTTTGAAACTAACAATGAACTGGGTCCATTTTGCCAAATTTTCTTCACTGAACCCGGTGAAACCGATATTCTCAGATCGCCATTTGCGTTATGTTATTTCCAAGATAGAAATTGTAGGTAGGAAGGTATGTGTATGTTGTATTTCATTTTTCATTTTTAATTTATTTTTTATTTTTTCATTTCCTTATATCTATCTTAATGCTAGAAAAAAAATCTTAAAGAACTAGCTTACATATTAACTTAACTAATTAAACTATGACTATATTTAAACAATGCCTTTCGACGTAAAAAACTTATTATTAAAATTCATGTAGCTATGTTGCAATTTTCTTTAATGTGACTCATATGCCTGAAAACCGTTGTAATTTTTTCAATTCATTAAATATATATTAAACTTGGCAGCATTTTGACATGAGCTGCGGTGTCCGAGCGGTTAAGGAGATGGACTTGAAATCCATTGGGTTTTACCCGCACAGGTTCGAATCCTGTCCGCAGCGGTAGTTTTTTTTTTAGCTGTCTTGAAAATATAATAAGAAAAAAATATTTTAAAAAATAGACGATTGTTTTTGATTTGTTTCTAGCTATCATATAATATAATTGAATTTGTTCAGTCAATGAAGGGGTTGTAAATGGAATTTTTGTTTTTAAATTAACTGAGTATGAGACTTTGTTTTGTTATAGGACTGGAGAATTTAAAGAGATAAGCAAACTAAAAGCTATGGAGTTCTGAACAAAGATTTCTAATCAAACTTATTCATAATATAAGGCTTCGCATAAGTTTAAGTTGCATAAGATATCCATATTACTTGCGATTTAAGAACCGATATAGTAGTGTAGTGCGGACGCCTATGGTTTTTTAGGGGCTTCTAAACATATTGGAAGGTTACATTGGCGGCTGCAAGGGGGGAAGTGGCATTTTCTCCCCCCCTTCTAAAATGTCCAGAAAAAAAAAGTTTTACTTTTGTTCTGTAAATTATTTTATTTAAATGTCCAGGACAGGAACAGCTTTTTATCCGGGTTCGATTTGTATAAAAATTGTAACAGAGTAAAATGTTAAAGTTTGTGGGGACTTTGAACTAAAAAAATTTGGTCAAGGTTATAACGGTTGTTTTAAAATGGCAGGATGTGATGGAGGTTTTTATAAACTTATAGTATAATATAGATACAATTCAATAGCTCTATTTGGTCACTCTGTGCTAGTCACAAAAAAAAATTAGTAATCAATGATCAAAATAATATTTCCCGCATTGGAAAAACAACTGTAGACTATTAAGCAAAAACTTCCTCTGTTTTGTGATGAAACAAACTGAAAAAGCCTTAGAAACGTTTTCCAGTGAAGCAAATAAACTTCTTATAGGTATGTTTGATGTCTGCAGCAAATTCAGACTTTATTTTAGCCATTGGTATAACATGGCAAAATAAAGTGCCATTTTAGAACCATACAACACATTAAGCTCTGCAGGCTGAAGGTTCTTGATCTCCTTAAAGTATTGCATGAGATATTAAAAAAGATTTATCTTATCTTTGGGAGTTGATTTTTGAATGAGAAAGACATATAACCTTGTTTAGACTGGGAAACAGGTTTCGGACTCACAATACTTCGTAGGTGAACTGGATGAGTGAGAATAGTGATTATACTGTCGTGACTCGTGAGGCGGCTTCAAATTATAAATATCAGAGTTCTGTTTCAATTCCGGATTTGCGTTCTTTTCCCATTTTGTTCATTATATCTGCATTGTATATATTCTCATAGTACGTCCATTGTATATACATTTCTATAGTATTTTCATGCTGAATAATCACCGCCTGGCCATCTTGAGAAACGTGTGATAAACACATTTTTAGGTTCGTGCATTTAATAGTTGTCTATTCTGTAACCCTGACAACAGTCGTAAACATATATTATTTTTGTTTTGTATACGACTCTTGTCAAGGAAATATGGATTTTAGAGCCAATAAAATTCATTATATATTATTAATTTGTTTCGTAGACGACTATTGTTAGGGTAACAGAATAGACACTTAGTAAATGTAAGAACCTCCAAATGTGCAGTTAACAACTTTATTTAGATGGTGCTGCTCCATGGTTGTACTATAGAAATTTATATACAATGGTACGTCCATCGTATGTGGGAAATTTTCGAATTTCTCGATTGCTCGAAGCGCCATCTGGGCAAAGTTGGTAGAACCTGCTCTTGGGAGACTTTTGGAGGAGTGGCTTGTTGTTGGGAGAGATTTTGAGGGATACAAACTGGGGAATATTATAACGAGACGGCATATAGAACATTTCAAAGAGTTTCTATATGCTATGATATCTGCTTGACTGGCGATGTGATAAAAAATGAATTCTTGTAATAGGAAACAAACAAAAGCAATAATAATAATTTATGATGGTTATCTTCTTTTATAAAATACAAAACATTCGTATCGTAAAACTGTTTCGCTTCAAAAAAATTTCACCCGCCTCAAGTGAGGCGTCCTCAAATAATTTGTGTGTAATCACGAGAGTACTCACCTCGCCAGACTTAAATTTCTTAGTCTAAACAGGCTCATATAGTGGAATTTCTTTTGTGAGTATTTTACTGCATCCTGAAACGCATTCAATACATTCCACAAAGAATCAGTTAAAACATATTTTTGTTTAGTTTTTAATTTTTATGCATGATGAACAAAAACCGATGTATCTTGGCAGTTGACTTTTGAATTACTTGATCAAATTCAAAGCCAGTAAATGATCGAATTGACTGGCGGACATACGAATTAAGCTTACAAATTAAACTGCGCGGCATAGTTCCAACCATTGCATATAAAAACTATAGTAGCTCTGTCGTCGACGATTTATTGATTTGAGAAATTTCGTAAAATGGCGCTGTTCGCACAAAGAATTTAGTGTAGAGTAGATTTTGTGCGAAAGAGTTGACTATAGTATTTTGACTCTGACAACAATGACGAGGATGAGCAGTTTGAAAAATTTCTGTTCTTCGACAGATTAAAAACAAGGGGAGAAGCATTTGTAATTGGCTGTTTGACTGCTCTGCTGCCAAGAAGTAGAAGGCCTTGAAGACGAAATACAAAAGTAAGTAGCTAAATACCTATGTATTTTATATTTTAGTAGGTATAAATTTATTAAAATATTTTATGTCAGAACTCTGGCAAATATAAGTTTATTTCAATTAGTTTCCTCAATGAATTAAGGTTTTTTTTTGTTGCAGATGAATGAAAATTATGGATAGAACGTTATCAAAGGAAATGGATAACAAAGCAGTTGAGATAGAAAAAAATCCATAAGTATTCTTTGATGGCAAATAAGACCAAGATGTTGAACACTTTTTACTGCCTGCAGCTCATAATGGGCAAGTCAAATGTGATGTTTTCTTTTTAAATATTCTGGTGACTGAACGTATTAATTGTTAGTGTACTAATTTTATTAATCGTATAATCATTGTATATAAATTTCTAAAGTACAACCATGGAGCAACGCCATCTAAAGAAAGTTGTGAACCGCACATTTGGAGGTTCTTACATTTACTAAGTGTCTATTAGTCGTCAACAAAACAAATTAATAATATATAATGTATTTTATTGGCTCTAAAATCCATATTTCCCTGTTAAGAGTCGTAAGCAAAACTAAAATCATATATGTTTACGACTGTTATCAGGGTTACAGAAAAGACAACTAGTAAATGCACGAACCTAAAAACGTGTTATTCACAAGTTTCTTAAGATGGCCAGGCGGTGATTATTCAGCATGAAAATACTATAGAAATGTATATACAATATTATAATGTTTATCTTATTTTCTTATTGCAATATAAACAAATTCACTAAAATACACTTCTTTTTTTTGCGACTAAAGGAAATTTTATACAAATCCGGAACAAAATAATTGGACATTGTATGTATTTATAATAATATTTATAATAAAAAATAAGAATAAATAAGATAATAAATAAATAATAAATAAGATAATAAATAAAAATGTTTATGTTTTGGTATGAACTAATAAGTTTTTAAAAAAACTTATTCACTCTAAACTAAATGGTTAGATACCAAATTGATAAATTTGTAACTTTTTTTTTCTTAAAAAGTTTCATAGACTATATTTAGAATTTGTGTTTTGTATTAAACAAGTAATAAAAGCTGTTTCATAAAGTTTAAATCTTAATCAAAACAAACAAAAATTACTGTTAGTAAAATGTTTAGCTAGCCGTATATAAAGGATAGAGTTATGAGACAAATTCATCATGTGTACTTACGTAGGTACACGATGGCTTCGCAGGCTCGGTAGTATTTTCGGAAAATTGAAAATCGAACCGAGTCAATGCCAAACAATTCTCGCATTAAACCTACTTAAGTGAGGAAAATAAATACAGGTACGTTCATTTTTCCATATGGCAACCATGGTAACATAACTTAAATTTGTATACAAAATCATCTTATGTTTAGTTTTTAAAAGATACCATTCAGTTATATCATTGTATATACATTTCTATAGTATTTTCATGCTGAATAATCACCGCCTGGCCATCTTAAGAAACTTGTGAATAACACATTTTTAGGTTCGTGCATTTACTAGTTGTCTATTCTGTAACCCTGACAACAGTCGTAAACATATATGATTTTTGTTTTGTTTACGACTCTTGTCAAGGAAATATGGATTTTAGAGCCAATAAAATACCTTATATATTATTAATTTGTTTCGTAGACGACTACTGTTAGGGTAACAGAATAGACACTTAGTAAATGTAAGAACCTCCAAATGTGCAGTTCACAACTTTCTTTAGATGGCGCTGCTCCATGGTTGTACTATAGAAATTTATATACAATGGTTATATGTTGCCACATTTCAGTATCTCTTTGTGGAAACAATGTAGATTTTAAATTTCCTGTTTAGTTTTGATGTAAGGTAGGTAGGTACCTATACGAAATCAAGTTAAAAAATAAAAGTCTGTTTTTTTTAAATCATGTGATACATCGATTGAAAGGTGGCACTACCTAGATCACGAATATGCATATTTTAAGTCAAGTTTAAAGATGTCAACTTTGATACCCGTATCCATGATTTTCTTCTAATAAAACAAGTTTTGCATCACCAATTTATAACTTTATTTCTATAAAATTTGTAAATTTTATTGAGTTATTTACTTTTCAAAAATTTGCATACAACAAATGTACCTACCTATGCATACAACAACAACACAAGATCTTGCGAAATTCGAATCCGTTCCGGATCAGATGTTAGTAAGAAGCATTTTCAATGGAATATGTAATTGTGACGTCACATTGTTTAGTCAGCAGCTACATTCTATTCTAATAGGTAGCTTGCCACATATCATATAGTTCAGCATTAAAGCTGGCACCCACATTCAGAAGCAGCCAAATATTTATTTTCCACCACCATGCATACAGCCATACATAATAAATAACTAACTTCCAATTCCCTTTTCTTATGACAATACGTTATCAAAATAAAAACGAATAAGCTCAAAGAGAAAAAGTCAACAACTATAATTTTCATCTTCTTCCAACTCTTTGAAATTATGCCTTCTCGTTATAATATTCCCCAGTTTGTATCCCTCACAATCCCTCCCAACAACAAGCCACTCCACTTAAAGTCTCCCAAGAGCTAGAGCTCACAACTTTTCCAGATGACGCTTCGAGCAATCGAGAAATCCGAAAATTTCCCACATACGATGGACGTACTATAGGAATATATATACAATGGTTCCAACAATAATTATGCACATAATATTTCTTTTTTGTGAAGCATCAACCAATCTTTCGCCCAAACATATAGGTGCCTACATGCAAATGTGCAAATGCATTGTAAACCGTAAGAAAACACCTTGCAAATGATTTGCAACATTTGAACAATCATTTACAAGCAAGTCATTTGCAAGTCGTTGATTGCAATGCGTTGTCAAATTTTGGGACAAAAGTTGCAAATCGTGTGAACACGTTCATTTGCACATTTGGAAGTATGATCGAACTCATATATTATTTGCACAATGTTTTTTTTTTCAATAACTATGGATAGATTTTACTTGATTTAAAAACTGGTTAATAAAACATAATATTGGCTTTCAAAAAAGATATAATACTTAATTGTAGGTATTATCTAGCGTTGTTTTTTTAAATATTTTTTTCCATTTCTAGTACTTTTTTTCATTAAACTGCCCCTCCCACCCAAACGGGGGGTAGTAGACGCCCCCTCCCAAACAAACAAAAAATGCTTTTATTTGTCCCTTCTACAAAAATCCGTTATAAATATTCGGCGCTAAAGTTATCGTACTCTCCCCAATTTCGCTTATTCCCAGCAATAACAATAAACAACCATTCCATCATTTAAAAGAACGGATTCTCCGATTTTATTCGAATTAAAGTATTTTTGATGGAGGTGTTTTTTCGAACAAACATTTTTATAAAACGGAACTAGCATTTTGGCGTGGCAGTGCAATCAAGTGGACTTTACGTGCTATTTTTGACAATTTTATTCCCACTATGGTTTGTATGCAAAATATTCCGTTCCAATGGATACCTGAACCTGGCTAGAGCTGATTAAGCCCCTCCCCCCCCCCCCCATAATTATCTCTAAAACACCGACTTTTAATTTGACCTTGTAGTAAGATTGCGAAACAATAAATACCACAATTTTCCGCAAATTTTTATATGGCGTCGGTGGTGTAATGGTTAGCATAGTTGCCTTCCAAGCAGTTGATCCGGGTTCGATTCCCGGCCGACGCACACTTTTTTTTTTCGAAGTTAAATTTTGTGTTGAAAGATTTTATGAAATTTTAAATTGTTGCAATATTGCGTTATTGTTGTTAGTTGTTATGCATGTGCTATGTTATAAAACAAACTGATTAAGAAAAAAATGTTTTAATATTTTGGGTTTTTGGAATTTGCATTTCTTTTTAGTGAGCAATGTTGATGGTAAGCTTCCATAGTTGGCTTGCGTAGATAATCGCACGTGCTTCTCGTATCTTTTATTAATCATAAATAATTTTTATAAGCTGCGGTGTCCGAGCGGTTAAGGAGATGGACTTGAAATCCATTGGGTTCTACCCGCACAGGTTCGAATCCTGTCCGCAGCGGTTAGTATTTTATTGTTTCATTTTTCATCCCATTAAGAAAGTTAATAAGCAAATTGGATCAGTTTCATAACACCGTCCACAGTCGCAGTTCACACCTGGTATGGAACTCAAAAGACTACAATAATAATTGTGTCCCAGTCTCAGCCAACGAAGAGCGACTCACCAACAACAGTATAGTCACAAGCTCACAAGCGCCATTCTATACAAGCCGCCGCGCCGCGGACGTCATCGCAACAATTGGTCGCTATGGCCTATGGGTAGGTCAACCTCCTGGCAGACTGGCTTCATTGGAGGTGCCTACCTCAACCGAATTCTCATTGTCTTAGTCGGGTCGTATTTCTTTAAGTTGTGCCTGCGGTAAAAAGTTGCATTGTTTTGTGCCGCTTCTATCTTTTTAATTGGACACCACCAAGAGTGCCCCACACCATCCACTACATTGTTCCATACTGTTAGCTCTGAATCTCTAAGATCACATAGGAAGCGAGAGATTTTTTGTGGGGCCACATAATTTAATATCGGATATACCAGGGAACCATGGACGGACGGACAAAAAAAAATGATTACGGTACGAAAGATATAGAAAAACAGAAATGAGAATTTATCGATTTCGATTGCACGTAATCGATAAGAAGAAATGGTGTTGTGAGTTCGGTGTGGGATGGGGGGGGGGGGATACTGGCATAGTGGTTGTGCGCGCTTCCAGAATGGACTACTCCCAACTCAGTCCCAGCTTCACAATAGTAGTAAAGTAGCGGCAATGGCAGCTATATAGTTGGACTCGTAGATTGCGGTTGTGGTCGATGATTTATTGCAACGTTTTTCGGTGAAAATCAAATTAGAAGCCAAATCGATGGCTACTGGTTGATGGCTAGTGCTGTGGTGCTTGTTTGGTGTGGATGGCGGTTTCTTGGCCCCTCAACTCGAAACTGCGGGTGCAACCGAAGATAAGCGGATTTTATTTCACTTCTCTATGTCTGGAGCGATAGAAAAAAAAGTGATTTATTGCAAAAGCATACGCAATATTTTTATTTTACACTTTCCTGTTATACTTATTGTGTATGAATTGGAAATTATGCAAAATTGATTTAAGAATTTGAAATATAAATAGCACAACGACGGGATAAGGTGAGGGAGGCTCACCTATTTATACACCAATTGTAAGGATAGCATTTATTACTTAACAGTAACTTCTCATGTTAATTTACGGAACTTATAAAGGGTGTTTGTTTTAGATGTATAGAACTTTAAATTGCAATAAAACAACTATGGAATATTCGATTGACATGATTTTTTTATTTATTCGAAAGATAATCTTGTGGCATTACATTTTAAACATGATTTCTGGCATATCACTGCCTGCTTGGCTCGGAAGTAGTCCAATCTAGACGTCCAATTCTCGATGATTGTTTCCAACATTTGTGGCCGTATATCGGCAATAACACGGCGAATGTTGTCTTCCGAATGGTCAAGTGTTTGTGGCTTATCCGCATAGACCAATAACTTTACATAACCCCACAGAAAATAGTCTAGCGGTGTTAAATCACAAGATCTTGGAGGCCGATTCACAGGTCCATAACGTGAAATTAGGCGGTCACCAAACGTGTCTTTCAAAATAAATCGATTGTGGCAAGAACTGTGTGACATGTTGCGCCGTCTTGTTGGAACCACAGCTACTGGACATCATGATTGTTCAATTCAGGAATGAAAAAGTTAGTAATCATGGCTCTATACTGATCACCATTGACTGTAACGTTATGGCCATCATCGTTTTTGAAGAAGTACGACCAATGATTCCACCAGCCCATAAAGCACACCAAACAGTCAGTTTTTCTGGATGTAACGGTGTTTTGACATACACTTGAGGATTAGCTTCACTCCAAATGCGGCAGTTTTGTTTGTTGACGTAGCCCTTCAACCAGAAGTGCGCTTCATAGCTAAACATCGCTAATGGACGATACGTATTCCGCACAGAACCATTATTTTCGAAATAAAATTGCACAATTTGCAAGCGTTGTTCAGGCGTGAGTCTATTCATGATGAATTGCCAAAACAAACTGAGAATAAATCACTTGACAGCTGTTAAATCGGTCGCCGTCTTAAAAAGTAATGCCAATTTAAAGTTCTATACCTCGAAAAAAAAAACACCCGGTTATAAAACGTCTAAAGGTAAAGGTGTCACAGTTTACGAAAGGAAAAAATAATTATAACTCTTTTGGTGAGCTATGGTTATGTCTTCTTACCTAATTAGATGTAAAATTTATTCAGATGATGCTGAGGTGTTTGGATGTACATTATGTATGTATTTTTAAGTCCATCATCTAATTCTCACTATTATTTTTTTTAAATATCAGTTTAGGTAGGTATCTTCGACACTTTCATTAAAGCTGTTAAAAATTGCTTTACATCAAACCACACATAAGTTTGTGTTCCCGTTCCGTTGCTTACATTTTCCCTTATTTATGCAACTAAAAATAAATCTTCTTTGAGTGTATTACTTTTTTACATTTTCGCAATAAATTCTTAAAATAAAGAACAAAAAAAGAACAGGCATTGTATGTCATCAAACGCTAATGGAACGCATTTGTGTCTTGTCAAAAA
The DNA here is from genome assembly GCA_951217065.1 of Baccha elongata. Taxonomy (NCBI): domain Eukaryota; kingdom Metazoa; phylum Arthropoda; class Insecta; order Diptera; family Syrphidae; genus Baccha; species Baccha elongata. The sequence continues at coordinate 13,322,989 of OX578272.1, forward strand.
AAAAAAAATATATACGATGCAAGATCATTTACACTTCATCCAGGTCCAGAAACTTCGCGTCCGCCGTCGTCAACATCAACCTCACTGATCATACCTATACACGCCTGCTTACTATGCTGTGTATATGCTGTTGTCCATCCATAAACGAATCCAGAATTCTGCGTAATCTGGATGCCATCTTGCGCAAGTGACACTGCATCGTCCATCTCGGCTACCGTGTTGCCTTTTGCTCGATGATCATGTTCCTTCTCGGTCCTCCTGACAATGGTGCATAGGTATTCATTAAGTTAAACCGTGAGGGTGGTCGATCGTATTCGCACGACATTCAAGTCACTACATTGGCTATAGATGCGTTTCTTTCGATTGATTTCTTCAGGGAGTAAATATACTCTTGTGGGACAACCATCAGAGTCAAGGCGTGTAGGCTGCGCGCATGCGCATCCCATCAGCTGCTGGTAAAATGCATTTCATGCAATCTCCGATTTCTTAGGAATTTCTTTACTCAGAGTTGTGAGTATAAGTAGGTAGATACATATAAGACAAAAGGCATTTGAGAAATTCTTTTTTTTTTCTTCTTTTTCTGTCACCATCAGCATAGTGCTGACCAAACAGCTTAATTACCTTCAAGACGAAGATAATGATGATGGTGCAGAGAACGCAGCCCATTCCGTTCGACGCAATTAATCAAATAACGAAATAATAGCCGTCCGTTTGCAGCACACTGTTCAAGTCGTCCTGCCACCCGCTAAAAGAAGTTGAACTGATGGCCAAAGCTTGTTCACACATCGTTACCTACCCGCAATGCGCGTCTTGTCTCGCAACTGAAGATGATGTTGAGACGATCTTCTTCGATTAACGCAGGTGTTGCCACCCGTGCGTGTGCGCTTCCGTGATTTTTTTCCCGGCACTGAAGGAAATTATGATTGCACGCGCGTTTAAATAACCGGAATTTTCTCCGCCTCAGTTTAGCAGCGAGTTGGCTGACCAGTCGGTCAGATGTGCGAATGATTGCAGATTACTAAACCATTCTTGCATCAGCATGATGAAGATGCGATAGAACAATGATGTGATGTTTATGATTGCTTAATTCTCGTCGGAGCGCTCATGCATCTCAGCGACTTATTAAATAGTGAGTAGCGTTACGAGGATGCGCTTGGATGGCATTATTAATCGTCGTCATCGTGTTTCGTGATGGAACGTATATATTTTTTGTTCTTAAATGCGTGCGCCTGTCACTTTTTGCTTTTTTCATCCGACTTATTTATAAACTTCGGCGGCGTCAACGGCAGCATAGATATATACATGATGATGAGACAGTTAAAAAAAAAGTTATGCAATTATATGCAAATCTTGTAAAGCCATCGCACTTATAGTAAAGCCTATGTGCCACTATAGGTACAACTTGCTAGGGTTGAGTTAAACATGCAACGCATCGTCACGTCGAACGAAACGAAACCTTTCTTCACGCAATTTCACACAATGTATGGCACAAATGAGCCATGATTTATTGTGTCCCTTGGGTTTGTTAACGTGCGCGTTCTAACAAAGCGTAAAGTGATTAACATTTCCACCATCAGCAACTTAATAACTCTGCAGTTATCGTTAATTAAATTAGCAAATAGTGTTTGTGTTGATTTATGTATTTTAAACATTTAAACATAATGTAAGATTTGATAAGAATCTACGAAAACGCAACGAAAAAATATCTGAGCGGAAGATCTTCTATCTGAGTTAATATGATGCGATATACGAAGTATACGAAGTCTATAACACCATTTTGACTTCAATACCAGATATGAACAGAGATGTATAGTATGACTGTTAAAAGTTAAAGATACATATTACTTTCGTGATCATAATTAATTAAAAAAGATAAATAATTAAATTTCCTACAAATTTGTATTTGACTACCTAAATAATTTTTCAATACAAATTTTGTAGGAAATTCAATTACCTACTTATCTTTGATTCCCTCCAAGGAATAGTGGAATAAATATGTACAATTAATCTTTTACTTGCGATCATAGCGGAAAACCCGACGAAAAAGACGCGATTTTTCAATAGTTTTTCTAATTCATTCATAAATGGAAATGCAATTTGCTGTCGTTTGTTATAGCTAAACCATAAACATCTGACCAGAAATAAGGTTTCCCCAGCCTTAAGTTTGACATTTTATTCATACAACAATGTGTGAGCCAAAGATTTTGAATACCAAGATGGCTTGCATCTCTATTTACCCACAAGCTGAAACTGACGTTAAATTGACGAGATTGCACAAATATTGAGTTAAAAACGCACTTTAGTGCAATCTTATCAATCCACCAATATCAGTCAACGTCACATTGATTCACAGACACGTGTGGAAATAATACGTATAATTATTACGTATATTTTAGTTTTATTTAGGTAAAGGGTAGTTTTATGTTTTTCTATAAAATGTCATTGAAAAACTAGTTTTTTAAAGAATTTTCTCGTTTAGTTTTAAGTAATATTGAATTTTAATTTAAGATAGTTTTTACGCCGAAAGGCATTTTTCTTATATAGTTATAGTATAATTTAGAGCGCCCGCATGGGGCCAGTAAGTTAGTTAAGTTATTCTGTAAGCTAGTTTTTAAGGTTTTTGTCTAGCATTTAAGTAGTTATAAGTTTAATTGAAAATAAAAAATTGAATTAAAAAAAAACACGTGTCGAAATTACAAAAACAACAATATAAACAAATGTTTTTTAGGGGTAAAACGTAAGACGGTTTTCCATCTTGGTATTCATAAACTTTGGCGTAGCCATGTAAATCATTTCAGTTATTGGCGAAATACAAACGGATTAGGATTTGTCCTTTGAATATCCGAAGATGATTAGCTTCCGGTGAAAATTAAAATGTTTCCGGTTCGGGTTTCCGATAAGCTTATAATTTCAACAACATTTAGTTGTCGCATTTTTCGTTGTTTAAAATGGTTCTTATGTTGGTTGAAAAAATGTGTTAGAGTTCATTTTGGTGCTTGTCTTTGCTTAGTAAATTTTTCTAAAAAATGCTAATAAATGGCTTTAATGGTTTTGTTTGGGAAATGCAAGTTTGGGGTCGTTTGCCAACCAAACCGTTTACATATGATCGAAATTATAGTTCCCACGACTTATTTCGAAATTATTTCCCTTTCAACAACGTATGAGCCATATAAATCGTTTCAGTGATTCAGACAGATTAAGATATCTACAGAGTTTCCGAAAAATGATTAGCTTCAGGTCGAAATTTGTAATAAAAAACATTTGTTTCCGGTTCGAATTTCAGGTTAGCTTAATTTGATCTTTTTGTTGTGGTGCTTTTCTCTGCTTAGCTTATATAATCACCTCTATAATAATAATAACAATGGATTTTCTTGAAAATTGGAGACAGTTTCTTTGTAAATGTCTTTCTTATAGAAGCAAAAAGGTGCGACCTAGTCATATGGGTCGCACAAACTTGCTCTTGTGGAAAGTTACTTTTGAATTGATCAATTTTGTTTGTAAAGATTTTCTGTATTTAAATATCTGTTAAATAGTTAAAAAATTAAATTAAAATTTAATTAACGTGAACTCGGCACCGTGACCGTCTTTGTGGATATAGCTCGAACGAAACTGAACTCAAACGACAATCCACCACAGTACCGAGCTACTCTCAAATTGTTCTCCTTTTTTTCACTCAAAAAGGATCTCGCATCTAAGACGGTTTTCTCTCATTCTTCGTTATTATTCTTTCGACCAAGAAGAACATTGAAACGCAATTCCAAATATGCCTTTGGCATTCCTATAGAAATTCGTTTTACATATCTATTTTGAAATATTTAAATAAAAAATTCAAGCAATACATTTTTTTTTTATATAATAGACATCACCGATGGCAACAAACCAATTAAATGAAATTTTACCAAAATTGGTTGTATTTTTTTGAATTATGTATCTTTTGTTCTCAAAGTTTTTTCAAGTTTGCAGTTTTATTTAGGGCCAGAAGTACCTAGTCTTTGAACATTAAATTTCTGCAAAATCCGAAAAGCCGTCTGTATACAAACAAACAGTTCTATGACAGGTATCTAGTACCATTAAGTTTATACCCATAGAGGAATCAGGATGGTTTCAAACTCACCGAAGTAGATGTCGCTTAATGAGCATATCGAGTAATTATTATTGCACTATTTTCCTGTAACAAAAATTACTCTAACCAAATAGAACAAAATTCTTCTGCATACATTTTTATTTGTTTTTCTTTATTTCTCTTGATTGATTCAAATCCTTACCATATTGACAAGAAATCTGTCATACAAAATTCCATCAAAATCGTTCGCACAAAAAAAAAATTGAATTAACATAAAAAAAAAACTTTAAGGCATATTATCTAGGTACTCTGTAAATACTTTGTACCAAGTTTGAAGAAAATAAGCCCAACAGTGTACCTTGATAGATGTCTGTACATTTCGACAGACAGACCGAATTGCTGAACCTAACTTTATTCGTATTCTCTATAATGTTATATCTGATTGTTATCTTCAAAGTTTTTTTTACGAAAGCATAGCTTGCCTTATAGTAAATATGTTAACTAAACATATCCTCTCTATATACAGGGTGAGTCATGAGCAATGCGACAAAATGCTAGGGCGTGTAGGTTGCGATAAGACAAGAAAAAAATCGTATGGGAGGGGGGGTCTATTCCCCTCCGTTTAGCCGGGAGGGGCAATTTTCGAAAAAACTGACTTAAAATGGGAAAAAAATTATTTAAAATCAACGGCTTCATTCACAATGCTGTGCGATACGCTTTTGAAAAGCCAATAACTTTTTCTTTCATTCTGTATTTAAATAAATCTATTCTAAGAAATAATTTTTGAAATATTAATTTTCAAAGTCAAAATTTTGAAAAAAAAAATTGAAAAAAAAATTTCAAATTCATTTTTTTCAAAATTTTACGTAATTAAGTGCTAATTTTAATTTCAAAATTCAATGCTGTTATTAATTTTAAGTCTAAATAAGAAAACCGGATGCAAAAATTTTATGTCGTTCTCAAGAAATTAAAAAAAAACCAAAACCACCTTTTTCTAAGAAAAACATTTATTTTTATTGTAACGAAGCAATTTAAGAAGCATTAATCTTAGATTTTTTAGTTTTTTTTATTCTTTTTATTTTTACTATGTTTTTTATTGGAAGTACTTATAAAAAATTCTCGATATGATCTCCATTGTTTAGAAGGCATAGATTATATCTCCTTGTAATGGCTTCACATAAGTTTATGCTTGACAAATTTTCCTGCAATTTGACTCCAGCGACTTCAATTCGTTCCTTCAGTTGTTCCAATGATACTATTTCCACTTCGTAAACATAATTCTTCATAAATCACCATGCATAGAAATCTAGGGGAGTTAAATCTGGTGACCTAGGCGGCCATTCCGTCTGGCCCCTTCTTCCGATCCAACGGTCACTAAAATGATCATCCAGCCAGTTTCTCACCTGTAAGCTGTAGTGTGCTGGAGCACCATCTTGTTGGTAGATTAAAGTATCTGCTATAACCAATGGAACGCTGTCTAATAAATCGGGTAAAAGGTCTCGTAGGAATTGCAGGTATGATTCTCCATTAATAATGGAATTCAAAAACCGGGGCCCGATCACAGTGTGTCCAACAATACCAAGCCAAACATTACAACTAAAGCGGTGTTGTGATTTGTTTTGTTTTTTTTTGTGTAGATTGGCGCTACTCCAATTTTTTATAAGTACTTCCAATAAAAAACATAGTAAAAATAAAAGGAATAAAAAAAACTAAAAAAACTAAGATTAATGCTTCTTAAATTGCTTCGTTACAATAAAAATAAATGTTTTTCTTAGAAAAAGGTGGTTTTGGTTTTTTTTAATTTCTTGAGAACGACATAAAATTTTTGCATCCGGTTTTCTTATTTAGACTTAAAATTATAAACAGCATTGAATTTTGAAATTAAAATTAGCACTTAATTACGTAAAATTTTGAAAAAAATGAATTTTAAATTTTTTTTTCAATTTTTTTTTTTTCAAAATTTTGACTTTGAAAATTAATATTTCAAAAACTATTTGTTAGAATAGATTTATTTAAACACAGAATGAAAGAAAAAGTTATTGGCTTTTCAAAAACGTATCGCACAGCATTGCGAATGAAGCCGTTGATTTTAAATAATTTTTTTCCCATTTTAAGTCAGTTTTTTCGAAAATTGCACCTCCCGGCTAAACGGAGGGGAATAGACCCCCCCCTCCATACTATTTTTTTCTTGTCTCAACGCAACCTACACGCCCTAGCATTTTGTCGCATTGCTCATGACTCACCCTGTATATAATAATGGGTGGGGGCGGTAGTAACAATTTTTTCAACGTGATTTCACGAAACAAACAAGTGAAATAAAGGATTAGGATTTATAAAAAAAAATAATGTACAAAAAGTATGCGATTGCCTATACATTTATGGAAGAATCTGAGCTCGTATGAACGATGAACGATGCTGTTAACAGTAAACTACAGTTTCATTAAAAAAAATTCATTGAGCCAACGCAACGGTGCGTTGAAAATTATATTTTCTATAATAATTAATGTCTGTACCACGGAAAGCGACACTTTACCCAAAACCTCGATAACCACCTTCTAAAAAAAAAACCATCAAGCTCATGTCACAACAACCTAACATCCATATACAATAAACATTCATACATATATTACTAACAAAATATAAACAAAAAAAAAAAAATCAATCTACCAACGCATGCCTTTCAATCGGGTCCTCCATATCATGATGGCGTGAGGTCGCACATCAGCCAGCATCACAACATGTACACAGCTTAAATTCTTAAACAAAAAAATAAAATGAAATGCATCCGCAAACCTAACGTCAACAAAAACAAATTCTGCGTAATCTAGAGCTGATCTTGCTTCATCGTTGTGTCTCGCTCAATTCTCGCGGAGGAGTTGCGAACTCATTAACACAAAAACGTGAGGGTGGCCGATTTCCCAGCGGATATAACATGCGCTTCTGGGATTCAAACTGACTCTAAGTGGCTCAGTTATATGCGCGCAAAGAAGCCACTTGTGTGTGCTTCTCAGTATACCTTACCTACATATATTGAAACCTGAGAGCTGGAAGAGCTCCGAATGGATCCGGTTTCACATCAGCGACTAAAGTCGCATCTCCAAGTTCGATGCAATGTAGATGCGTTTTTTTGATGACCAAATTGATTTTACATTCTCCGTCGACGAAGCCGTCGACCGACTACGACGACGTGAATGCTTTATTCTTCGAAAATGATGGCACAGACTGGTAGCGGGTGGACAGAAGGAAATCTTAGAAAGAACAAAACACGTCATTTGGAGCCGTATTCCATTGTCGCAAATCATTTCCCAGCCGCATTTACTTGTGCATTTTATTGAATCTGCATCCCGGTCTTTGTGCAGGTTGTATAGCTTCTGTCTGATGTCCCTCATCGTCACATCGTCGTCGCGACGGTGCTGCTGGATCATTGATTTGTCAGAAAAATCATCTGCTTCGCGTCAATTCAGACATCCGTCATGTTTCTGTTCTACGTTGCACTTGAAAGTTTTTTTTTATTCTTTCACATTCAACTCAAATCACCCACACTTTGTGCTGCGCACCCAATCAACATCGTCTTGAGGTAGGACCACACCTACGCCATGTGTTTTTTTTTTGTCGTCCCTAACCTAGGACAAATGAAAGTCATTCAAAGGGGATTATTTTTCCTTCCTTTTCATGTTACGCTCCATTTACACGAAGTTTCACCCTCTTTATAAATAAGATAAGGGTAATTATGTTGGCGTCATCCTTGAGCAAGCATCAGGAGTAAAATAAACTACTTGTTCGGATTATTTTGTTAGGGAAGGTTATGGAAATGGTGGTGCGTTTCTTTTATTTTGTATTCCCCCATTTTCTTTTGGCAGGACATCAGCTGAAGAATGGAAACTTTGAAGTGGTAAAGTTGTCAATTTAGGTCAAGGCTAAAATATCTATGTAAGGCAAATATAGAGGAGATATACTTTACATACAGTAAATGAGATTGCTACCCTTACTTCTTACTTGTGATTTTTGTTTATATAGATAAGATTTTTGCCAATGTGAGCTGCAGCATATTGTAAAAAATAATAAATTCCTTATAATGGCGTCTTGTGAGAAAAGCCTGCATGATCTTCCATTTGTATATATGAGAGGTACCCGTTTTAGTATTAGTTTTTCCAATTTTTTTTTTCGAAAAAGGATGCGACGATTTTGATAAAAATTTGTAAATGCTAGATTTGCAGTGCTCAGAATTTTTTTTTCTAAAAATGCAAATAACGGGTATTTGGGGTTTACGGTTTTTTACAAATTTGGCCATAAATTGATAACAGCTGAACCGATTTGATTAAAGTTTGGTATATCATTTGAGTGAAATATTTAACACAATATGGCGTTTTAAGGTTTTTGTTAGAGCACATAAAAAATAAACTGCAATGGTACATGAGTTATGTCCAGTTGCACCAAAAGCGTTTAAAACCATTTAAGTTAAAAGAGTAATGAAATTTATAAGCATTTTATTTTATATTTTTGCACCAACATTCGGCGGAGGTTTATTTAAATAAAAAGAACAATTTGTGCCAACCTTGGATGAGTGATGTGGATCGTGGAATCTTTTATTAGATTAAATAAAAGGAGAACATTATTAATTTAACACTTTTAGCGTTTTCTGTCTTTAATTTTGGATTTTAAATGCCATCAGCTGTGTTGTAAAGACGCGTTTATAATTTATATGGAAAAAAATGTGGCTTTAGTTTATTGGTACTTTTAAAACTGAAAGAGTTTGGTTCAATTGAAAAGTGAATTAATATTTAAAAGTGTTTGGAGAAACTAGGCATTAATGAATTAAAATGTTTGAAGTCCCATAGTTTGCAACATTCGAAGAGCAAGTTTGAGCGATTTTTCTATACTGATGCCTACTGGGGAAACCACGCAAGTAATTTAAAAAAACAAAAGTTTTTCTTGAAATTGATTGATGATGGCTAAGTACATTAACAGTGTTCGGGCTTTTCGATAGGTTCGGGCTTTTCGATAATTTCGATAGGAACAATGTGCATTGTTATATGTACAATGTATGTATTTTTTTTTATTCAATATTCCACAGCAATTCGTTTTCGGAAAATGTTTGTCGTGTAATTGTAAAAAATAAATTGCTCAACGCTTTGCATGGCACATCAATAGTCTGTTTTTAATTCTATCGGAAGTTTTTCCGATAGGTCTACCTGACTATCGGAACGGGTACTCCGATTTTGTACGAATCGGACAAAATTTCTTCCGAACGGATACCTCATAGGGCTGATTATGTACATTTTTCGATTGGAAATCACTTCCGATCGGCGATCGGAACTTCTTCGGATATCTCGAAGAAGCTAATTATAGTAGGAGATCTATAACCGATTTAACGATGTTATTTTGTAGCTCCTGAATGCTTATTGTTATTAAGTTATTGCTTGAATGTTGCTTAGCAGTGATTGACTAATTTCACTAACCGAAAAGGGCTGTTAACGAAATAGGCAGCCATCCAAAGTGCGGACAAAATTACCAGATTTATATTACTTTGCCACGAACATTTCGACGTGTTAAGATTAACAAGACCATCAATAAGTCAACAAATATATAAAAGAGTTTGGAGCAGACTATTACTAAGTTATTATTTCAAGCTTAAACAAGCACCCATCTTTAAAAGAGTTACTTTGTTTTGTATTACCTTATGTTGACAATTTTTTTCAAAGGGTAAGTGGATGTCAAGTTTTCCATTGTTGGATATTATATTTTGTATTGGAATGTGACTTGAATTTCTTTTCTTTGTTAAACGGATCAGTTGGAAATATGTGGGTATAGGTATGTATCTGGCGAGATTAAATATCAGATTTAATATGATTTTCAGCCGTTAATGTTCCCGATAGTGAGTTATTGATGGATAATACAATTATTGTCAAATACAATCCCTCCCCTTTCTTCGACCACGACAAAAATGCTTGGGTATTTCATGATTTCAGAAACTTTTCTTAGTGGTTTCTTACAGTTGACATTAATACCCAAACAGATTTTTAATTGCGATTGAATGTATTTACAGTGAAAGCTCCCATAAGCGGACACTTACGGGCGCTGAGTCCGGTTATGGGTACTGTCCGGTTAAGAAAGAGAAATAAAAAAAGAGTTTTTAATTAATTTCATATTTGAAATGAGCAAAAGTGTTCTCGTCCATTTATGGGACTGTCCGTTTATAAGAATGCATTGCATCGAAAATTAAAGAAAATTGAAAATTGTTGGTTCTCGAAAATATGTCCGCTTATGGAAATGGGTAGCTTGTTATGGAGCTGTCAGCAAGCAGAGCTTTCATTGTAATTGGTATTATTAATATTATTCAACTGTCTAGAAAACTCCTCCAACCATTCAGATCTAATTGTTCGTTAAAAAAAGTAGATACAGTGGAATCTCGAAAATATGAACAGATATGAAAAATTGTTAATTTGTTTTATTATAAAATTAATAAAAATGAAAAAAAAATATAAAACAGTCGATGTTCATCTTTTCGAATTGGTCATCCTTCCAAGCATCGGAAAATAAGAAAGAAAAATATGTAGGTAGGTATACCTATAGCTATTCATAAAAAAACAAGTCAATTTGTTTATCACATCAAACAAGACATATAAAAATAAAAAAAATATTTATAATAGTCAGAAAAAAAAAGTCTTATTTATACCTACATGCCGAAAAAAGCGTTCATCTTTCCGAGCTGTTCATCTTATAAAACGGTTTATGTCTTCAAGATTCTACTGTATAGGTTTTTCGAAAAAGATTATCTCACTCATAACCACTTTTTTAGACGTGTTGTCTGACTTAAAAGTCCTTTCAAGTGTACAACTTTTTTCTTTTTTTTTTAAATAAAAAATTAAAAACTGGTTAGCGAAAAAAATAAATCAGTCGGACTATGTATTCGGATTTAATTTTTCATGTATTATCTGTACCTATGCAGGTTAAGGTACTAGGTACCTACCTTTTGCACTTTTTATGTAGTATGTATACCTACCATGAAATACTTTCAATATTTAAAATTAGGTATACCTATAGGTAAGCTGCAAGGGAGCTCAGCCACAACAGAGCAAGAACGTGCAACTAGCTTTATTTCCATAGCGTTTTAACTGTGCACAGTAGGTTAGTTAACTGGGACCAGTGTTATCAAACTAATTTGATCTCATCAATTCGATAACCCAAATAGAATTTAGTTTTTTTTTTTATTTAAAATCAAAATGTTACCAAGTGTGACACTCTGCAGATTCCATTTTCCAACCACAAAAACAAAAATCTTCTTTTACCACTCACAAACACGTCCGTCCCAACCATGATTTTTATTTTTTATCTACAAAAATAAATCAGGACATCGACACAATACGAAAAGTGACCATTTAACTTGTATTTCTTTGTCTCTTCCGAATGAGTTTATCCTAGTTTTTGACATTTTCTTCTCTCACAATTTTTAAACAAAATAAAAACATTTACACCACATAACAAAAGAAAATACAAAAAAAAAAGAAAGAAAATCTTAAAAGAAATGTCATTTGAACCGATGTTAACGAACCATTCACAAGCTTCAATGCGCGCTGCAAAAGTCCATTGTTGTAAGGCAACACAAAGCCATCTCTATATTTTTATGCTTCTTCTTCAAATACCTACCGCTACCACCACCAACAACGCCATTATTCGAATTCCAAAACAAGTCCTGCATTCACTTGGAAAGAAAAATGCCACCACGAAGAAAATTTATTTAAAAAAAATAAGGATAAAAAGGATACATCAAGTTTTTACCGATTTTAATGTTTTTTCTTGTGTATTTAATTTTGTTGTTATTTTCTCGTTGTTTTGCATTCCTTTTTTTTTATTAAGTAAGGATTTACAAAAAAAAGAACGTTTGCAAGGACAGCGATAAATCGCTGAACACAACACAATAAACCATTTTTATTTCTTTTTTTTTTGCAAGCCCTTAGTGGGTAACTACCTACCCCACGTTACAACCAATCCAATTCAGCTACTTGTTCTTTGATTATCCTTTTTTTTTGCACTTTTATTTGTTTATTTCCAGCGGATGAAGATTGAGGCAAAAAATTGTAACAACTAAAACCCGATTTCATTCTGGCAGAAGGATTATGTTATGACCATCATCATGCTCCGACGCCTTAATTGTAATGTAAGGAATAAACAAAGAAAAAAAGACGATCTTTCTTCAAGGACTCGCGTCAATGATGGTTTTTCACTGACGGAGAAAATGAAAATCTAGGTAGGTGGGTACTGTATAGGTACACTGAGAGATGGAACTATTGCTCACCTCATTGCAGGCCCAACCTAGGTCTGTAAATTCTGTGCACACAAAAGCATTGCCGCACTTTGATCGTTCAGCGGGAAGTGAAAGGATTAAATAAATATTTGTTTATCCTGGCTATTATTATATCTTCTCTCTCTCTTTCTTTTACACTCTCACTCCATCATGCCATATTTTTCAACAACAAAAAAAATTTATGTTAACAATTTTTTTTCGAGGATTTTTTTCGCCTGCCAGTCCACCTAGATCCTTTGTCTGAATTTACGAATGACAGATCCGGATTAGGGCATCCTTCATATATCCTGAAAGATGGATGTGATGGAGTGAGGGACAAAAAAGCTTCTTTCTGATAGGATTACAGGATTTTTTTCGTCGCCGTTGGTCGTTGGTGGGTTGGCAACGGACCCTACATCGATGATGTTGGCTGATGATGATGAAAAATGTCATTGGGCAGTAGCACTCATTCTATATCCTCTTAGTGGATGCAACCCATTTACAAAGGCCCTGAAAATTCAAAATAAAAAAAAATACATAGGATTCAAAATCCTTTCAATCTAATCCTGTTGTCTGATGCAGTGGAAGTAAAAGCATAAAAAAATTGGTATTTCTCTTTACCAAACGAAAATCCTTTGATTGGTGGGCATTCACATTTAAAAGGACTCGTTGTTGGTATCAAAAAAAAAATCTATTTTTCTGGAGGCGCTAAGCAAATAAAAAGATCACAACTGATGCACACTCGCAAATAGAAATACCGTCGTCCATCCGAACGATAGTCATATAGAGTCGTGTGATATCCTTGCTCTAAGCTGTCATGAGGAGTGGAAGTAATGGCTGCTGCTATGTGCAACGCCTGCACATTGAGCCAAACACAACAAAACAAGGATCCTAGTTATTCGATTAATCATTCTTTATACGTAAGATACGTACGTACACACGCTTTTTCGTCGGTTTTTTTGGGATGTTGCTCTCTGCATCTGGACTGGTTGTGCTGTGTTGGCGCAATATCCTCTTTCGCATGCAGCAAATAGAAAAGAAAAATTAAGGACTTTTTACAGCAAAACAAAAAATATAAAGAAACAACATTCAAGAGGAAGTCATTCTTTTTCGTCAGCATCAGCGATGGCCTAGGTGCAGGCAAAAATGCCCCATCAGCATCAAGTCTTTCTTATATTTTTTCGTCCTTGCACCGCATCACATAGAAAGCTATAGAATGTCCTGTGTGTGCGGTCTTTGTGGGAGGTATAAAATCATCGGATGCAAGTCATCGTTGGCGGCTCTCAGATGGACAGAAGGACGTTTTATATTATTTAGCTTTTTTTAAGGACGGTTTTTGCTTCATTTGCAGGACATAAGAAGACTTTTGTATGGATTTTTTTGAGTATAAGTATTAGATAGGTATACTTCCAAAAAAATGCAGAATAATTTTTTTTAAAGAGTGCATGGGTGTGGTAATATCTTTGTTTTGTTGCGTTACAATTTGCATATAGAGAAAGAATTCGTATAGAGTTTCTGGCTACTGATACAGGACTTCAGTGGACACATGATGGAAGTTTTGTAATGGATGGGTTTTCTGGTTTGGAAATGCATATATGTAATGTAGGTAACTACATAGGTTACATACTCCAATATTTTGTATTTTTTTTTCTTTCATTTCTTTTGGTTAGAGCGATTCTTTTTGATTTTGTGGATCTGACAGGAGGTGGACTTTTGGTTTTTGAAGATTGATGCCATTGTTTTCGAGATTCATTTTTATTTTAAAGAATGAAATGGGAGTGTCCTGGATGAAATTTATGTATCAGATATAGAGGTATGGAGGTTGGTTTGTTTTGATAAAAAAACAACCACAGAAGCCAACGAAAATGTGAAGGTTTTCTATTCGAATCGAATATTATGGATTCAATAATTTATTTTAGGGAGCCCAGAATGTTGGAGCCTTATGGTTACATAACGTGTTGTTTATTAAAGATATAAAAAAAAAAGGATTCGCGTATTGGTATGTGGAAAAAGTATTCCATTAATTATTATTATAATGCGTTCAGAAAATGAACTTCTGAATTTTTAAACTTTTTATCTTCCTTTTTAAGCTTTTGTGTCGAAAGACCTGCAGATATCTTTAAAAATAATATAAACGTGAGATTTTGTTTTGTGGTATTGAACTGATATTAACTTTAAGTGGTCAGTTCATATGCTACACAGTGGGGCATTTTGTATGGGAAAGCGGAAAACTCCACAATAACTACACCGCACTGAACCGATTGTATTGAAATTTTCAGGAATAATAATCAAAAACAAGTCAATAACATTTATTTCCACCCGCACTGCCACAACCAATTTATAAAAAAAATTTCACCAGCCCGTTTTTTGTCGATTTTTGTTTTTTATATTTATATTTTGCTCAATAGGGCTATAGTATTGGTCCCTTGAAAAAATAAATCGAGGTTTCAATCAAACCTGACATACTAGAAAGGCCTACAAAAGGAGGTTTTGTCATTCCGTCTGGCTGTGCGGATGTGCGTATGGGTGTGTGTGCGTATGTGCGGTTGTATGTGCACCGGTTTGTTGATTTTACTTCAAACTTCGCAAAATTACTTTTTTATGATTTCCCTTAGAGAAGAAATTTAATTTTTTTTTAAACTTTTGATGTGTTGTTTATACAACTGCTTTCCAGATTTTCGAAAAAAAATACACATAACGCAGATTTGGTGTTAACGGTCTTACAAATTTGGCCATTTAGTGCGATAACGCGCTTAACCAATTTCATTTAAATTTGTTATGGCTTAATTTAAGTATTTAACACAAAATGGCATTTAAAGTTTTTGGCTAAACAAACGTTTAATAATAGCTACCGCATACAACTTGATCTCACGCTTAGGCGATTTTCGTATATTTTTCCCTAGGTATAAACAAAATTTATTAAATTGAATTTTTTCAATCCCATATAGTTTTCTACAAGAGCAAGTTTTTGCGACCAGCACATTGTATAAGTACACATTTGGTAAAATTTAAACTACACTTGAGCAATTCTTACTACTGAGTTCTTAGACATGAAAAAACATGAGGAATAATCCAGTGAAAATTATTTGCCTTCTTTATTTAATTTTTACTTTTTTATAGGACTTTGATACATATTAATTGTGTTTTATTAAGAAATTTACTAGAAAAATCTTAGTAAGAGTACGAAATGCTAGTAGGATGTAATTTTAAGAACAAAATTAAGAACTAGAATTTTTACAAAACAATTTTATATTAAGAAAGATAAAAAGAAAAGAACAATGCGGTAACATAAATGTGTTTCTCCTAACACTTGGCATCTCTTTGGATCTTTTCTTCTTGATGTAGTCTGTGGCTAGATTTCGATAATTCGATGACACTGATTATTTCAAAACAGACTCAAGGATGATTATAAGTTATATAAGTTATTTTGAATCTTTTCATGATTGAAAATAACTGCTCTTTTGTGTATTTGACGCAATTTTACACCGACTTGACTTATATACAATACATATTGCATGTAAGGAAAGTGGGTCAAATTCCAGGGAAGGCGCTCCATCTGATGGTTGCAGAAGTAATCAATTTGGACAGATTTAGATTAGCTCTGTTCCACATGCTGTCCAAAACTATACGATAAACAAAGAATTTTGACGAAAATCGGTCTAATCCTGTCTCAGAGACGAAAATTTCGTAGTTTTTTTTTCACAAAAAAGAGAGCTAACGAGAGAGTATACAAAAATTCCCAATGCTGCGTATTTGTGTCCAAGAAGGTTCTTCGGGAAGAAATACGAAGGAGCTTAGAGTTCTGTCAAAAGTGACAAATTTAAACTAAACAAAATGTTTTCGTGATTTTACTAATAATTTTTCGGCTGGTATCTTAATTTGTTTTTCCATCTAGATTATTTAATTGCAAAACAGTTGCCATTAAATATTTAAAATTATAAATGCTGATAAATCGTGCAATATAAAAACGTACATATTGGCGCAAAATTATAGTTCATTTAACTCGAAGCTAAATCACATTTAGTTTGACACTAGTCTAAAATTACATTTTTGGCAATTATAGACAAGTTAAACAACACTTTATCTTTAAAGACTTGCATCAAAATTAAAATCATGAAAACCCTATTTTAATTTTAATAGTGTCACACTTGCTTCTCTCTGACTGCTGTCAATTTGCCATTTTCTATAAACCAAAAAAAAAAAAATTTGCAAAATGTTCGGAGGACGAAGATTTTGAATTGTTTGACGACATGAAACTGAAATTGTATACCCTTTATTTCGTAAAGCGGCATTACAGCATTCTTTGCAAAGATTAACTTTTTAACGATATATGTTTCTAAGTTCTTAAAAACTTAAAAATATTAAATTAATTTTATTTTCAAAGAAGGAGAAAATTAAAATTAAACAGAAAATAGAGTTCTTAAGTAAACGGCTATATAGAAATATATATATTTATTTTCTCTCTCACTCCAAGGCATCAAAAAACGTCAAACAAAATCCTTTGTTGGAAAACAAATTTTACCATCTTGTCAAAAAATATGACAGCTCACACTATACAGATGACAGATTGAAATATGTATCGCGCTTTTTTCAAACTGTCAAACTCAAGATCTTACAGAAAGCAATTTGGAAATAATTTTTAAATGCAGTATTCTTTTTTGTGTGAAATTTGTGATTTATGTGGCTTAAAAATTTATTTTATTTAGCAAAACCAACAATTACATCTGTATATTTATATAAAAGTGGCCGAAATAGTGACAAAAACATTATTAACATTAAAAACTATTCAACACAAAAACATTGTTAAGGTTGTTACTAAAAACTATTCGATCATTGTGTTGTGAATTTGTTTTCAATTTATTTCGACATCAAAACATTTGTTTGTGATTTGTGAAGAGCATTTATTTAAACCAAAAAATGCCATCTTATTGTAGTGTGCCCTTGTGCAAAAACAATTCAATAAAAAACAAGGACGTTTGTTGATTTGACTATTAATTTATAGAAAACTTAAGTGCCTTCCCCAACACAATGTACACATTGGCTCGTGTGACGAAAGTTCCAGCCATTTCCTTCAGCCATCCTGCGTCGAAGAGTCTTTCAGCTTTGCAAACACTGTTGCTGTTTTTGTTCTCCTTTCCCGTGCAGTTTGACTTATTTGAAAGTAAATACCTGTGGGTAATATAAGATGTTACGTTTTTTGGAAATATCTTACTTTCATACGAAAACAGGTATGGATCTCTTCCAATATTTTCAATTTTCGATAAATATCGAATTTTGCTACATGGATCTAAGGATCTAGCATATTGGGAGAGTTCCATACTGTTGTTAATCTTTTTCCAATTTAATACTCTCCTTGAAGTAATCGGCTCCTGTTTCCAACAATTGATAATTTAGTTTTATTCCTTTAGTTTTTTCTTCCAATATAAGTGGAAAGACAAATTCTCTGAATGTTTATATTTATTTCTTAAAATTACTACACAATTTTCACAATTTTCGCGCTAAAAAAAATTCATACTGTATACTGCTGTTTTTGACAATTCTGTGAGAACGAGAAAGAGATATATCGTTGTTACCTAAAAAGCCCTAATCAAAAATTAAATGACAGCTCACACTAAGCGGATGACAGATTGAAATTATGTATCGCGCTTTTCAAACTGTCAAACTCAAAATATTGGAAACAAATTTTGTAAATAATCTCTTTTTTTCCTGTAAAACTTGAGATTTCCTGAACTAAAAAGTTTAATAATACACTATTCACAATTTTCGAGCACAACATTAATATTTCCGCTCTTGTTTTCAATCAATTTTTCAACCATGATAAGAAAATGTTCGGCTGTCATCCGCGTACTGCTGATTTTGACACTGATCTGCGAATGAGAAAGAGATATATCGTTGTTAACTAAAAAGCCCTACTGACACATTCCGGGCTGATGACATTTGACGACAGATAGAAAGGTGTGTTTGCTTTGTTTTCTCAGCGAACTGTCACTGTTTAAGGCGTGTTCCGCACAAATAAGTTAGAGAAATATTGTAAACCCCACACTAGTTGTCAGTACTTCAGAAAGAGTCCATAATTACTTTGTCTAAGTGTTCGATTTTAGGATTACTTTCATGTTCATGTTCAACTCGTTCCACCAAATTTTTGTAGTTTCAATTTTCTCTGAGAGAATTTCATCCCCACTACTTAAAATCTTACAAGCTGCCCAGTTTTTTTTTCTGGAACAAACCTTGTATCTATATGTTTGAAGAAGTTGATAAACACAATTAAAAATGTCTCATCCACTTGTCCTGTTGTAGTACCACGCATTCGGACTATTTCCAATAATTCATTAAAAATATTGAAATGTTTGCTGCAAGCACGAAGAAACACTGCTTACTAAGCTTTGTCCCACACTTTTGTTTGTCACAGGCAATGGAATAGGTTAGTTCCAAAGCTTGTTGACCTGATCAGTGACATTTTGACAAATAATTTAGGAACTCTTTCCGCCACACAGTATTTTGAGAAAAAAAAATTACTTATGTAAAAGCACTCACACTTTTAAGACAGACAATTTCTGTAGCTTGAATAATCAAATATTTCTGTTGGGCTATCTTCACAATTTCAATGAAAAGAATATAGGGAATAACAACTTAAAACAAAAAAATCAACGACTACAGTATTTACTAAGGTCAACCAGCTGAACCGATATCATTAACACCATCGGAAATGCACAAAAATAATGTAACCCTATGTTTCCCTTCCAACTATATAAGCTACTTGAATCATCAACATAACTAAACTTAGATAATGATTGTTAATGATTATCTCATTTCCATCCTCATTTCTTATACAATATTTTTAAAGTCATTTCCCTTCATATCGTTCTCTTGATTCTTTCTATCCTGCAAAACTTTTCCATCTTCTTACATCCTTTGTTGCTTTGCTGTCGTCCTTCAAGAAAAACCATATATTCACAAGGATTACAGTCGTTTCTGAAGAATGAGACACACCATCAACGAAAATCCGAAAATTCATCAATCTTTGCCAATCCGACAAAAAAAAAGGACTGCACTTTATGCCAGTATAACGCCCCCAAAAATGCAGCTACCCTAAAAAACCGCAGGGTTTGATGTCAAGGAAGAAGTTTCTTTACAAAAAAAAAAACTTTCCTTACCATCATCCTTCTTTATTATACCCAAAGTATGAAACTCATTTTTTGATCCTAAGGAATGAACCTACTTTGCCGTCCGGTTCTATCCCTCGACGCATAGCCTGTCAAACATTGTGGCCAATTGCATCAGCTGAATAAAAGATCGGTGACTTTTAGAAACACACTGATGGGGAGGATGAGGGAAACTGTTTTTTGTTATGCCACTATTTTTGAGCCACAACGTCTTTTTGGTGAATTTTAATGCAATATGGGGGTGGCATGAGGTCCTTCGTATACTGCCAAAGTGCAAGGTTCTTTCAGTCTTGTGTATTTTTTTCTCGCTGACGATGAAAAATTACTACTTACTATGTGAGAGTCCGCTTTTTTCTTCCAAAACACTGTGCGGGCCTTTTTTAAGTTTTTGTTTTTATTATTTTTCTTGGGATCCTCCTGAAAGCATCCTGCATTCTGATGCACGGCTGAACAATGCGCCTTATGATGCTACATTTTTGTTGTCCTGGCAAAGGATATGCCTGGTGTGTGTGGTTGGTGGCGATATATAAGTAAAGAACTGAGTTTTTTTTTTGTTCGCCTTTATTATTTCTCATCTATTTCTTAGAACGCTGTCAAAATCTCTTTCGCACACAATGGGGGTGTTCAAAGAGCACAGCAAATGAAATAGATAAGAAAGTCGCTGTATGAATTGACTGCAGTTTGAAGAAAACGGTATGTGTAATACCCTATTTAAGTCACTAATATGAAAAGATCTAAAGCATCACCTATAAAAGCTTTTAAATTAACTAAATTTATAACACGAGTGTTCATTAGTTCTGCCTTCTTTTTATCGTCTATCAGCTGTAGTTTTTGAACTCAACCAATTTGGTGCTCGAATTGTCTATTAAATGTCTCGGTATTCAATCCTTGCAATCCAATTTCCTTATAATCTAACATCTTTCTCTTGGAAACACTCCTTTCAGTAGAATTTCTTTGTTGTTCTCAAGACAATCCCACTTCTGAAATCGTTTTGGTTTGTAGCTTCTATCTTTACTTTTCTTTTCATTCTTTTTGTTCTGTTATTAACTAAAAATCAAACATACCCTACGATGGGAATTGTGCACACGAAAAAAAAAACACTTTAAAACAGCTGAATGAAGAAAATTGAGGTTAGGGTTGAAAACGTTTTCCTTCTGCGGGCTAAAAGTCTTGGTTGTAGCTTTTTATTTTATATTTTTTTTTATGCTTCAGAGGGCCACATAAGAAGAGTAACGATGGATGGATAAGTGAATGAATGGTGGTCGCCTTTGTGAGTGGATCGGAGAGTTGGCAGCCGCCTACTCCCACGCCCCCTACTGTCGCTGCCAAACACTCTGAATCGCATTAATCTTCTGCATTTCTTTCCGACTCATGACGAATCATTTTTCAACTGCGGCAACCATGCACACGAACGTCGTCGTCGTCGTAGTTCTTCTAAACAATAACAACAACAACAACGCCTGGCGACTATACACAACGATGTCGAGGAATGCAGTTCCGATAATGGATTTTGGGTTTTGGCCAAAATAGAGAGTCTAGGTATATATAATATGATGATAGTTATATTAAGGTATGTTTGGCAATAAATGCTGCATGCGATGAGTGTATTATTTTTTTTTTTAAGTCAGCAGTATTGAAAAGTGAATGGAAAGAACAAAAAATATTGCAAACATATCTTGGTAAAAATTATAATCAATAAATGGCACACCTGCTGCAGGTCATTTCACAAAAAATAACTCTCAGTGGTTTGGTAGGTGACATCATGCAGTCATGTTGTCAGTGTTTTTTGAACAACTAAATATTTTCACGTTTTCCTGGTCCATAGACCATAGTGCACCAGAAAATTCCACAGTTCAATGTTAGTGCTCAACCTGTAACTGAGCGCGACAGCAATGATCGTGACATCTCCTGCAGTTCTTTCGATTCTAATTTGTAGTACGGTTGCTATGGTGCATCTTTATATGCATTAAAATATATTTTTATTATGTAGCTATATGTAAAGATTTACAGTGTTTCATTGCCGATCGGGTAAATATAAAGTACAGTTGTCTATTCCGTGGCACATTTTAGAACTTTTATAAAAATATTAATCTTATAGTTATATAATAAATTTTAAATTAAAATTTGTTACTAGTTTTGGTTAATTTTCTTTAAAATAACCCAAATAATTTTATTATGACAAAAAATTGAAAAATTGATCTCAAAATGTTATACAAGATTTTGGAAAATGTGGAGATTTTGTTACCAGGGGACTGATAATAAAAACATTATATCTTATAAATTATCACTTATTGAAATGAAAACGTGACCTTTTATTTAAATGTCAGAAACAACTGATCGATATCAGCATGATTTATCGTGATAATATAGCATTATCTTGGACCTAATTGAATCTGAAAGTGCTTCTCAAATAGGTTTTTATAGCTTCACTATCGCCGTTAAGAAGTTATGTTGGATCATCGATTTAAGACTGTTTAACAAAACCATCGACAATAACCGTTAAAATTCATCATCTTCTGAAAATTTCTAAGACCTCTGAATAGAATTTTAGTCCCTTTTTCATAAAATTGCCGGGGAACTGAGCACAGGGGACTGATTTTTTTACACTTTTTAACCAAAAAACCGATCTTCCAACCTCTCCTCCTTTGATACGTACTACGAGTTGTACTTGTAGTATATCGAAATAAGGGAAGGAGAAAAATGCAGGCGAAATAAATCAGCGTATTTAAAGGCGCTTAGAAAAATACTGATGCTCCAATGCGTTTGATAAACAATCATCACATCTTGACCTGTGAAGTCAGTGGTCATAAGCGGTGGAATGCGTAGTGCATACGACATTTTTTTTTTAAATTGAGACATTTACCTATTGTCAAACTTGAGAATATGTAGAAGTGATTTGTTAATGTTAGTGCCTCACAAAACTTTATGGGGCATATTCATAGTTGTTTTTAAATTAGGGTTTTTGTTAGACAGCATTTAAACAATGTAGTTTGAATAAAATAAACTCGAGTTTTTCTTAAAAACAAACTTAAACAATTGTTAATCTTTAAATAGCAGAAAATTTACCGAAAAATTACTTTTTCCCCAGCTGATGTTTGTAAGAATCTTTTTTGGGCCCACTTCTTTTCTCGCATGTCTTCTTATATCAAAAAAACCACTTGATTTATCTTACTTTCCAGTGGCGAATTTAAATGGAGCACCAGTAGAGTATGTTGACAAAGCTCAACATTTGGAAGTATGCTTCAACAGGTCATTGACTTGTAAAACCCATGTAAATAAAACAGTTGGAAAAGCATATAGAGCTCTGAAAACGTTATCTCTCACTAAAAGTTTCACACCCATAGAAACTAGAAAAATGTTGGCTACAACGCTCGTTGTTCCTATTTTAACATTCGGTTGTGAAATTTTTTCATGTTTAGACTCTTATTCCTTAAGAAGATTAAATGTAGTATTTAATAATGTTGTCTGATATGCATATTGGCTCAAGCGTCGTGACCACATATCGGGACCATCAAAGAGTTAGTTTCGAAAACTACCTTAAATAAAAAACACTGGTGTTGTATTTCAAGATTATTTCGACCCAAGTACCTTCATTTTTATATAACCAAATTAAGTTCTCCTCATCAAATCGTACAAATCAAATTGTAATCCCCTCACACACTGCCTTGTTTCTGAGTGCTAGTTTTTGATTAACGCTGCTCTCCTTTGGAACTCTCTACGAATCAGTTAAAAAGAGCAAATAACTTAACGTGTTTTAAGCGTGACTTGCTAACATATTTATCTACCGTATAAGTTTGTATTTTATTTGGTATTAACTTGTCTTTTGATATATTTGGTGCTAGTATTAATTTTTAAATTTGGTACTAGTACTAATTTTTAAATTAATATCAATAATAATAAAACTGTATTTTGTTACTACTTATTTATCTTCTTTTTTATATCGTTTTTTGTGTATATCTTTTCTTTTTGTAAAGCAATTAAAAGTCCTTTTCTTAGGCTTAATCAATTTAAAAGATGTACCTATATCTTAAGATTAAGTTCCTTATTTGAAATAAATAAATAATTTACCAAAGTTGCATATTCATGCCTCAAAAACTATTTGTAGTCATAGGGCCTCACTAATAATTAAATTTAGTAACAGCTTAAATCTCCATACTTTTGGAACATTTTGGTATATATTTTGTCTAAATTAAGGAGATTTTTATTCAAGCTGTTGCTGTTACTAAATTTGATTATGTAAGGCCCATATAGTTTTTGAGGCACGAGGCATTAATTATTTTATATAGATTCAAATTAAACCATTTAGAATATCAAGATCCACGAAAAACAAAATCGGTTTAGCTTTTGTAATCAATTTAAGCTCATAAATATCTTCTATCACTTCCTTAGTCTTAAAGTCATCAAAAAAATTTGCCATTTCGAATTTTCTAATTTGCAACTCAACACACACAAATAATCATATCTCATCTTTCGTAAAAAAAAAAAACGGCACTTATACCTTCACATATCCAATGCAAAGATGACAAATCTTTGCCAACCAACATCATCCATTAAATGTGGTAATTAAAACCAGAACCAAGAAAAGAAAAAAAAAAAACAATAAAAATCCAAGCAACAACCAATTGTGCCATATCAATCCATTAACAAAAGCCTCCCAAATTAGGAGGCTTCCCCAGAAGCACATATTACACGAAGAAGTGGATGGATATATTCCGCTCCTCCCACATCATTAGCTCACATTTCGCTTTGCCTGATGCACAAACCGTATAGTGCGATCAGTGAGGAAGGATATCAAAGCAGGAACAGCACAACACTACCATCTTCTTTGAAGCTGCCATTTGGAGCTGTTATGTGTAGCTGTTACTGCTGTTGCTGCTGCTGCATCATGAATTTTAAATCTCGTAGAAATCATTTCTCGTGACAAATGGAAATTACTTACCACCAATGTCAAGGTGCATACATCTTCTCCTTCACATCGAAGTCTTACTGGAAGATGTTCCTATATAGCTGTGCTATGAAAGGAGAAAGAAATCGAAGAAACTTGGAAGATGAAATTCCGCATACAGGAAGAATGGTTAAACATTTTTGAACAAAGTCAATACGTTCCACTAAAACAAGTATAGAAATAATGGAATGTGTTGCCAATGCAGTTTTTAAGAGTTGAAATTTTTTGTATGAAAATGTTAGTTTAAAAGAAATACGTACATTTTTGGTCGCATGTTTGCTTAAACAACTAAATTGTTTTTCAATGTTGATGTTCGGTAAAATCTTTAAGGGAAACATTCATTCTCAATTGATTGACATAAAACTTCGTGTACGCTGTACGTGTAAAACTAAACTGACGTTTCTCTTTCACAGTCAATCAATTTGACATACTATTTATTTTGTTTATATTTTCATTTAGTCAACACATGAATAATATGTTATTTATTAAAATATTCTTTTTCTTGTTTTAGAAATTTGTCAAAAATGAAGCTGAAAGCCTTTACAAACATCAATCTGATTGATTGATCACAATTTCAATTCAAAAGTCGTTTAATTAGAATTCGTAGACTACATGTAACTAAGGAAATCAATTCATCACATATGACACATATAGTTCCATTTTCATAAACACTAGCTGACCCGAAAACCGTTCTTCTGCCTAAGATTATTATTTTATTTCAAGATAATTCGTAAATTTCTTAGTCGTTGTAATTATGTTATGATCTTCTGAATAATGATTAGATAAATAAAATGTATCCACCCCAGCACCACCTATTGAAAATCTCTTTTTGAAATCTTAATAGCAAAAATTTTATTTTTGTTTCAAAAAAGTTAATAATATTATACTTTAATTTGACATTGGCAACACTTTTAGAAAATTCTTTAACCCAAAGACTAATACTATGGCTTACTGGTCGTTTTCATACGTGGAATTAGAAGAGAATCTCGCGTAATCGTTCAATTGAAATCAGAGAGCAATTCATTAGTCCTTACAACCTGTGAGATTATCTTAATTCACGTTGTGGGAGACTAATGAGACAAAACATTGTCGTTCCGAGGAAGACTAGTTTCATCGTTCTCTTATTCTTGGATTTTTTTCTTAAATAGGTATAGAAAATTTCAGAACTAAACGCGCATGCGTTACTGGTGAACATTATTGGTAAATTTACACCTTTTTCTGGTTTTTTTCTTGGGAAATAGAGAAGAAGAGAAGAGATAAGTTAGGTGATTGTTTTTAATTGACTTAGAACTTAAAGATGGTTGTACGAATCTACGCATAGTTTATGTGAGTTAGATTGGAAAGAAGCAGACGAAAAAAGTGAAATAAATGTGATAGTCAGAAAATCTTTTCTTTTTGTTGCATATTAACACGCTCTTTTGGAAAGCAATATTAACAGCTTCAGAAGTTGAGACATCGAACCCCCTTCAGTCTCGGAGATACAATTATCAATAAATCTCCTCAAAAAAAAAAAAACAAAGCCGCTGGACTAGATGAAATACCCGCTGAATTCAAATACAATGATTTGGGAGAACGAAAGCAATCCCAAGGACTGGAAGGATGGTGTGATTGTTAAGCTGCCAAAGAAAGGAGACCTTATGAATTGCAACAATTGGCGTGGTATCAACGAATCGAGTCTACACTCAAGAGGCATCAAGCTGGGGTCAGATTCTGTATGAAAAAAACGATCAAACGTTTTCGTCAGTGCGAATGATGTTTTTACCAGTTGCTATGGAAATCGTTCGCACAAACGAAAACGTTTGATCGTTTTTTTAATACAGAATCTGACCCCAGTGGCCGATCGTGTGTCGACCATAAAAACACACTGCGAATCGTCCTTGAGCAGTCAATGGAATTTCAATCATCGCTTTACCTCATGTTCGTGGATTTTGAGAAGGTCTTTGATCGATATGGAGATCATTACTTGGTAGGGGAATTCCCCCAAAAATTGTTGCTGTTATCAGAGAGTCCTACAACAGCGCAAGGTGTTTTGTTTTGCACAATGGGCAGCTATCCGACTTCTTCGTAGTACAACAAGGTGTGAGACAAGGGGATGTTCTATCGCCAATTCTTTTCCTGCTGGCGATGGACGACGTGTTGACGGCCAGTGTTGGGACAGTGGAGCGACAGGGCATTCAATGGAGACCGTTTGAAAGGCCCAGCCATTTAGACTATGCCGATGGCTTATGTCTCCTGGCAAATAACATCAGTGGGCTAAACGGGATGTGCAAATCACTGCAAGTGAATGGAGAAGCGAGTGGTTTACAAATAGCAAAAAGACAAAAATAATGCTAACAGGCCGCTCCATCCATCAGCGTATTATTCTACAGTTGACGCTAGTGGAAGAAGTAGAACAGTTTAACTACCTTGAAAGTATTGTTTCTGCTAACAGCGGTACGGATCTGGACGTTAAAAGTAGAATTAATAAAGCTCGTGCTGCATTCGGTACTTTGTCCCCAATTTGGAAATCCAGTCAAATCTCCTTATACGCACTCCTTGCTGTTATATGCTTGCGAAACCTGGAAAGTCACTTCTACCATTTCAAAAAATTGCAAGCTTTTGTGAATCGCTGTCTACGCCACATCCTAAAGATTCGCTGGCCACAAATTGTATCAAACGAGGAATTGTGGCGCAGGACAAGGCAAGAGCGTCTGGACGTCGACATATCGGTCGACATAAAAAAGCGTAAATGGCAATGGATTGGTCACACATTGAGGAAACCAAAGGATGAAAGTGCAAAACGGTCATTTGCATGAAATCCACAGGGTGTACGGCGGGTTGGAAGACCAAGCACAACATGTAAATCAACTGTCTTAGCAGAAGCTGGAATCCCTTGCTGCTGACCGTGAAGGATGGAGACGTTTTGTTGACGCCTTATGCCCCAATCGGGGTTGCAGGATACAATGATGATGAAGCAGTTGAGTTAAGAAGTTAAGGTAAGGACAAAGTACATTTACGATACATTTAACTTTGAAAAAGGTCGTAAAAGCGATTTCAAAGTAACTATTACCGTAATGATTTAATCTACTAGGTATTCTAACAAAAAAATCAGATAACAATTTAAAAAAGGTTTAAATAAAGCTTCCAATATCTTGGATGTCCAAATGTTCCGAGAGGCCAACAGACTGGGACCGCTACTTATCAGTAGTCCGAAAAGTACTCAGTACTAATTTTTAACATCGCGAATCTATAAAGTCGCAAGAGACCGCCCGAACTAGAACATCGTTCTACTAGCCGAACTATTCAAAGCACAAGGGACCGAATCGGTCTCATATAAGAAGTATGTTTGCGGTGAGATGAAAGAATGTCCGATCAAAAAAGAAAATGTTCGTAACATGCAGAACAACTCCTTTTCTTCTAAACATATGCCTGAAAACATAATGAAATGGACTTGGAAGCCCAATTTGATTGAATTTTGTCAAAAGAAATCTTTGGTAACATTTTTTTAGCGCTTCTGAAAATAGACAGGTAATTAAAGTTCTTTGATCCTGAGAAGCGTTCCACATAGAAACTATTGATTATGAAAATTGTAATTAGACACCAAATTCATATGTAAAATTTGAATTGTCCATTAAAGAATTTATACCAAACGAGAAACATATGGTTCAATCAGGAGTATCAGGAAAGTGAAAGTCAGTCGCGTACTTTAATAAGAAATATTACAAGTTCAACGTTATGAATAAAAACAATGTTCGGCTTCCCTGGCAATTAGACTGGTTATATAGAATAATTATAATCGCATTAAGAGCTAACGCTACAAAGTCAGAATTGGACCGGTCCCGGAATATGAATTTCGTTAGAAGGTCAAGGTCAAGCTAGAGGCATAATATTTTTGACCTATAGGAGCACGCCACTCTGCAGAGTCAACACAACAATAGTAAAATAATAAAAAATAGAAAATAGAGAGTGAATACAAAAAGCACAATATAATCTCTTTAAATAACTCAGTGAGCAGTTTTGGAAAATTTAATTTTTACTTTACTAAAAAATATCTTTATTCAAAATATTAAATAAATGACAGAATGCATAAGCTAGCTTCATAAACTTTAGTTTGTAGTTGAACTTCGACTTGTAAAATTATCTTTCAAAGATGACGAATTTAAGAAAATCTTCTATAGCAATAACAACAACATTAACTTTTTCGCTTTATACCTTAAAAAGGTATCACATGAATTCTTAATTCCTTTTAGGAAACAAAAAAAAAAAACAACTCCCAATATTCATCTACTTTTTACCTTATATTTTGTGCTCTTTTCTCCAAAAACATTCCTACAGGGAACTGGATTCACTTCTTGCTGTGCTGTCGAAACTTTCCAACTTCATACAAAAAAAAAACCTCCTCCTATAGAGTCCACCTGACAATTTTGCTTTTAAACATCCTTTTTTTCTATTTGTTTTAATTTTTGTTTTTGTCGAACCCTGTCAGGTTGCCTTCTACCGGATACACGATGTCAGACATTACGTGGATGCCAAAGAAAAACTGTTGTGCTCTATATGGCGATATGAATAAGGTGGAAGTGGTGCCCGTTCCGGTGGTAGTGATGGCGGCTAAAAATGGAATAAAATCATCAAAACAAGGTAACCTGGCCAAACAAGAAACTTCTATATATGTTCAGGTATGTTTAATTTTGAATTTTTGGTATTTTCGGTAGAAAATGTGAGAGTCCCTTTGTGTTTTTTGGTTATTTGGCCCGGGTAGTGTTTTAAGGGTTTTTAGCTGGCATTGCCACCTTGTTGACTTCCAAAATTTTCGTTTATATATAAATTTAAGGAACTAACTTTGAATCAGGTGGCGCAAGTAGTATGGAACCATGACTCTTCTTCTTCTACACTCCTGCTAACACTGAGCTAATCGTGTATTTTGGAAAGAAATCCCTTTCGGAAGTCAGTTACTTTTGGACATAAGTTCTGAGCATTTGTCTACTTTTTTTTGTAAACATTTTTTTTCGTTGTTTTATAGGCGTATATATTTTCAAATACCTTTGTCCATCTCTATTTATTTATCTATTTTTATGTAGAACTAAAAAGCCATATAAATGACTATATAGACAAATAATTTAAATGAGGTAAATGGGAAACTTGGATGTATGGTTTGAGCGCATTTAGCATTTTGAGTCGAATAAATTCGTTGGGCAAAAATCTTTATTTTTGTAATGGTTCTGTGCTTTTATTCAAATTAAGTAATGATATTCGTGCGTCATTCATGGTATAGATATCGTGAATTTGAATTGGTTGACACTTTTATTTTTGAATAAATAAATGAAGAACGAAAGCCTTGAAAAACAAACCAAACGGGTGTGTGTTGAGTAATTTGCAACGAGATTTATATGAAACATAGCTGTTTCCCCGGCGCTTTGCTGCCGCAGAAAAAAAAATAACGGAGAAAGCATTGATTTCGAAAAATTAACTATAATCATATTAGTCCAACATTTTGCCAAAAGCTTTTAAGCTCATATATAAGTGTTTTCAAAAACGCTACACAAGCGCCATCTTTGGGATAATTTACTTCATAAGTTACTTCCTACAACAATATCGATTTGTCCGGCTAACATCGGTCTGATCGGTTCATATGTACGAATATGCTTAAAAAGCAACCCGAGTGCCACCTATAGGGAGTAATTAAAATAGCCTATGTTACCCGCTACAACATCAGTTATCTGTCAGTGAAACTCCCGTTAAAATCGATCTTGTATAGTTTCTAATCAGTTCATATTATATGAATATGCGAAAATAGCGACCCGAGCGCCGCCTAGGGAGTAATTAAAATAGTCTTTTTACCCGCTAACTCGGTCAGTGAAAGTCTCGTCAAAATCGGTCCAGTCGTCCTCGAGATTAGCCTGAACAAACAGACAGACAGACAGATAGATCAGACAGACAAAAAATTAAAAAAATTATGTTTTTGTTATAAGTGCCGTATATGCTTTCATATGCATCTTGAAAAAGCCGTTATTTTGACATTGCAAACAGACACTTAGGGCCATTTGACAATCTTGGTTTAACGTGGTTCGAATTTCTGTCTGTCAAAACTGTCAAAATCGGTGGGTTAAAAACTTGAATAGACGACTTCAAACATGAATTAAGTTCTTCGGCTGCTGTTGATCCTGGTATTATTGATAATGTTTGGCGGCGAAAATCACCGGCCAATAAAATCATTGCACTATGTTGTTCAATAATTTGAACCGGCCCGGGGCTCGGCTATTTTTATCTTACAGACTCGGTTACTTAAAGACAGTTATACGAGCTGTATGGTACAGGTATGTGATAATAATGAATTTTTGTATGTCTAAACCTACGTTTTACCACAGTATTCCTTATGAAAACGATGCGATAAAATGTTGAACCAAAGCTGAACCAAGATTGTTTAACAGACCGCGTTACAAATAAAATTTGAATGTTTTCAGAGTATTCAGTGCTAAATTTCATCTCAGGCAATATATTTTTAATTAATTTTGTAATTGACATTTGCGGACTTTTTAGTATGCGAACTGTCAAGCGATAAATAATACGTTGATACGTTTTGAATTAAAGTACCTAAATAGATATTTAATTTTTGGTTTCAGAAAATGTGGAACAAAAAAATCAAAATTAATTGTTTTTCTCAAGCTCTAATGAAATTCAAAAAGAGTGTACCCTCCGAGTGAATTCATTACACATCTGCAAAATATATCTATTCTACGATCAAACCCCATTTGCTTTTGTTTTAATTTCGGTAGCTACAACATAACAAAATTTAAATTATGTCTGTAAAGAATGCCAGTCTGCCATGAATTATAACATGAATCATCTTATAAATGAATGTTATAAAATTCAACTCTTTCTCTCTTGTTCTTACCACATTTTCTTCTGAATTTTTGGTTTCAGTTTTATATCTATTGTGTTCTTCTTCATGAATAGTTTTTTTTTGTTTCATTCTGTCCGACAGTGCAAAAATCAGAAGTACCATATTTCAAATACAAAATCGCGGCTGTCGGTACAGCGTTCTGATTTTTTTAAAGAAATCTTGGTCGATTCTAATATAAAATTAGCTTTTATTACGACTTTTATCAATCCTCATTTAAAAAATTAATTATTAAGGCAAATCAATTTACAGTGAAATTTTTTTCATGTAATAGATGAAATATAGCTGTGTGTTGAGCATAGAAATTAAATCCACAATACAACATACGGAAAAAATCCCCCAAAAGCCTTTAAAATCAGTTGAATGCTGGTCACGCTAACGTTCTATGAAAAGGATTTCATATTCTCTAGGTCTCTAGGGGAAACAAAAAAATAACCATCACACATAACCTTCCACAAGCCCATCGTCAATTTTAAAACATCCGTTCGTTCAAAATCGATTTGCCAGCCTCACTCAACCTGAACTTCCATTCAATTACCTGATACCCATTCAATCACTCATCTCAATCGACAGTCAAATTGACATTTGAATACCAATTTGCATGCCATTAAGATGTCACATCCGTCATTTATCGCATCCAATATTGAAACGGCCGACTTTGCTTGGCTGTCATACTAAAACAGCCTCCGTTTTTTTATTGCCCGACCAACACCCAACATATATTCACATAAATTGGCACACACTCTTTTACGTGTTGTTGGCCTATACTCCAGGCTGTGTGCATGGCGCCCAATCACCATCGCCTGGCTTGCCATTGCCGCGCGCATCGTCACTTGCTTAACGCAAAATGTCACTGCAAACAGAACGAGCGATTATTAATTTCACACCTCATTCCAGCAGCAAAAGGCTCTTAGCCGTTAAGCTGACAGCGTTAGTGTCAAATAAGTGTGTACGCCGTTCGGTAGCCGCCACCAGCGCTATATAGTTGACACTTGGTGGACTTCACAGAAAATCCACCGCCAGCGATGCTGCAGAATAAATGCGTGTGTGCCATCGTCACCTTGGGGATGTGTCGTTAAATCCGTTGCTGCTGTACCACAACTCCTGTCAGTCTGACATCTCAATTATGCGGAATGATACCATTAAGCAGCCGCCCTACTTCACTGGCGCTGCTGTTCCAACTATAAATCGCAACCGGTATTCGGCACCCGTGGGCTGTATGTTTATGTATTTCGTTCAAGATAGTTTCGCGACATACTGAGTGAGGCTCGCCTTTGGGGGTTTCGCATATATGTATGGGCCTTGCGCGTTATTCCACCGATCGACCAACTGTTTGGGCATAAGAATTCGTATGCGCAGCCATTAATTATCGCAAAATTAATTCGTGTGGCTTGATAAGAAATTGACATCCATTACAGTAATTGCCGCGCTCGCGTCAATAAATGGCGCGCACAAATATAGAATGCGTAGGTTGTGCTGCACTGCAGCCAGGACTGATCGTCATCTATGCGTGTGTGTGTATCTATGTAGATTTGCCGTCTTGAGACCCCATGTTGTGTATCTTGTTGCGATGTTTGTAATGAACTCGTGTTTAATGGGCCCCACAGCAAACGGCTGGTAGGTGGCAGGCGCGGTAGGCCTCCTTTGGGACAGAAATGCATATGCGTGCGATTAATGAGCTAAAGTTGGATTAATGAGTGAGGAGTACACATTTGTATACATCTATGCGAATGCGCCTGGTGTGTCCTATCAAAACACTTCGATTGCTGTTTCTATTGTAATGAATTGCGCTGAAGGCTTTTGCTTGAAAATTAGCTTCAGGTCTTGCGATTTTCGCGCGATGAAGGCTTCAATTAACCGCCCATCGTGCTATTTGACAAAGTATCTAGGATGGCGGAAAAACGCGTTTTCTCTACGCGGATGAGCACCTGCAAAAGTCGATTCAATATTGTGCGTGGGCTTAAGAGAATGTATGTTAAGGCATAGTCAAGCTGTTGCACCCATCAGCAATTTCCCAGCAAGAAAGGCGGAATTTTAATATGTTTTGCCGCTGGCATCGTTAATCACCTATTGATGATAGTTCCAGCAACCAACTGTTTATAGGGACATTGACTTTCATTCTATTGCCAGGTAATTACTGTTGAACTAGATTGATATAGCAATAGCTTGTAAACTTCTTGTTTCCGGTGTAATAGGTTATTTAATTGGAAACATATAAAATTGTGAAAACAATTTGTTATGAAAAATTAAACTTGACGCATCAACGTTATAGATTTCTTCAACTAATTCAAGAGTGAACTCGTTTTTAAATATAACCTTTAATGCTTAAATGAACGAGTTGGATTTTCAACAAGTCGGAAATCGGGAAGACGGGAAATCCATTATTGCATAAGGCCCAAGACGAAAATGACAGATTGAAAAGGGTGGGAAATTCCTCTGTTCATGATGCAATCAATGCAAATGAATGCAAGAAATGCAAAAATTCCCAATAAGTTGCATTCAATAGATTGCTGTAAAATAAATATTTGCAATCTTTTTGATGTCAAATGAATGGTGATTGCAAATTTTTAAATCCAAATCTCAAAGTGAAGTCAATGAATGCAAGTTAGAACCTTGCATTCATTGAATTCACTTTGAGATTTAAACCAATGATTGCATTCCAAACAGATTACATTCTTTTACATGAGATGTTGCACAAAATACTCATATTAACGGTCAAGCAACATGGTGCAGAAACATTTCCCTCTTCGATAGTAACTGTCTTCATATATTCAAGAGGAAAGGCTAAGGAGCAATTGATGGTCTTTATTTGTGTTATTTGTGTTAAAAGAGCTGATCATTCGCCCGATAAGATAAAAGAGAGAACCAAAGGAAAACGAGTTTTAAAGAATTTCTCGTTTAGTTTTAAATAATATTGAATTTTAATATAAGTTAGTCTTTACGCCGAAAGGCATTTTTTTAATATAGTTATAGTATAATTTAGAGCGCCCGCATGGGGCCAGTAAGTTAGTTAAGTTTTTCTGTAAGCTAGTTTTTAAGGTTTTTGTCTAGCATTTAAGTAGTTATAAGTTAAATTGAAAATAAAAATTGAATTAAAAAAAAAAAAAAAAAAAAAAAAAAAAAAAAAAAAAAAGAGAACGCTTTTCGTGCATCACAGCGACAGAAATTGAAACTTGGTTTACTCATTGTCAATTTTAGAGGATAGGCTCTAAAGATCGAGCCGGCTTTGAACCTTGAACTGTAGAGATTCATGATTGATGAACACCATTCAGACCATTCAAATATTTTATCTGAAGGATTTTAATAGCGATACAAAAATGCAGCTCTAAGGACATTTGGTCCATTATTTTGTGACGTACTGTTAAAGCTTCTTTCCTTGGTGAACGAATAATCAATTTATTTCAATAACCTATGAGCTAGCAAACTTATTGGTATATCCATTCCCATAACAGCATAATTCCTAATTATTATACGTCCTAAGCCTGATCAATAATCTGCGCGTGTTGTTTCCGATTTTTCATACCTCATTTCCCCACGGACACTAGACAGGGGTAACCTCTTAAATTAACAACTTCTCGAGAGTGATTTCGCAGCAAAGCTGGCATTTCATCTTCGTTCCGAACTATGTGTATACCTACTTGTATCCTGGTTAGCATTATTCATTATTTCCAGTGAATTCTTTGCATCGGAGAGAAGAAAGGAAGGGAAGAAGGTGGATGCATATAGTGTTGTTGTAACTCACTTCGATACCCATCCTCCTTGATCCCAGCTGTAGACCAAATCCAGGGTTTTCCTCTTGCTCTCTACTCAAATGAAATTATCAATTTCAAATCTTTCACTTTACAACACGGGAACGCATCACGACCTTAAATGGTGCACCGCGCGCAGCCACATGCTGCCTCCAGAAACCAATCTGGTTACTGCTGCTCTGGCTGCCTCCATCATCATCATCATCATCATCTCTACGTTTGCCTCATCATCATTCCCACATTGCCATCGTTGTCGTGGCGCAGGTCGTTGTCATCGTTGTCGTCGTCTTCGACGGACGGTCGTCCTCGGAGCAGCATTTGGTTGTCGCACGGAGACATTTCTAGCTCTGCGCGAAATTGAAATCAGATCAATTTTGTCCCGCACAGGGTTTTTGGTGGAGCCTCCTTCGTCGCATGGATTTCGATTCATTCGGGAAGCAATCAGATCATTGAACAGATATATCAGTGTCAATGTGAGGTTAAGAAGATTTGCATTTGTTTTGTTCGACTTTTTTGTTGCTTCAGCCCCTCGAAACCAATGCATTTAAAGAAATCTATGTGCGCGTTAAGCTATACTATAATACAGCAAGTGAACTTATGAAGGATGCCTGGGTGCACACACCAAGCTTCAGCCAGCACCACACACAATGCTACAAATTAATAGGACGACGGGAGATGTCACGACTCTTGCAGCGCAGGGAAGGATCGACGGCAACTAAGACAACTTAGACGATGACGACGGATTTATGTATGCATTTCGACCATGAAAAACGTGACATTTCGCTGTTACCAATTCAAGAGATCGGTGGTTTTTTGTGTGCGAACGCTCCCACCGAGACGTAGATACTTTTTTTTTCTTGTTTTTTTTTAGTATGGGTGCGTTTTCATTGTTGGAATTTTTTTGATTTGCTGCATTTTTTACTTTATTTAAGACCTTTGATCTTGAACTTTAAGTTTTTGCTTCCAAAATGTTGCAAAGTTTGTGATATGATCGAAATTTTGAGGCTTAACTTTTTTATATCAAGATGTGAATGCTTTGAGATTTGTGAATTATGAGTTTAATGTAAAACTTGGATGTTGGTATCCATTTAACATTGTAAGTCATTTATTTATAGGAAAAAGTTATAAGAAATGACGAAAGAATGCTCCAAGAATGCTTTCTTAATAGCAAATCTTGGAGCTTTCAAAACCTCCTTAAATTTAAAGGTGTATAAAAACAGTCACGTAGCTAGATGATAGGAGAATAAGTTCCAGAGCAAGACTCTAATCATCACGCCCTGTGGAAATGGTTTATTCAAGCTCCAAAAAACTTTTGACCTATTTTGAGTCCATTTTGTCCCGATATATGAAATTTGTCATTACCTTTGCTGGAGATACATGGAGATCCCCGCGTATTCAAGTGATTCAAGACATTTGAATCAAGGGTCAGAGTCTTGTTGAAATGGCCAGGATGAATCGTCAAAACCAGGGAATTTAGGAGGCTGCATGTCCAGCTCTCGGTCGCGTGCAGTATGCATCGTTGCTTCATCATATTGGAACCACCATATTCCCAAGTTTCAATTCAAATAACCAAATTAGTAAGATTAAGGAAGTTTTTGAGCATGGTTTTGTCATGCTCGCCTTCCACGGTAGACGTTTGGCTTGAGGCATTTCAAAAATAATGTGTTTCCATAATTTACTTAGTAGTCACTTGGAAGCTAGCGTGATTAATAATAATAATAATATTTTAACTATGAGTCTGTAAGGCACATTGCCTTTTAAATGCAACAGGTGTTGCACGACAATAGTTAGAAGGAATAGAAAGATAGTGTAAGCGGTCTTATAAAAACAAAGTTTATTTCAATTTATATTTTATTATTTTAATAATACAAAATTACACAAATTCCGTGAAGCGGCTTTTACTTCTCTTTTTATTCTCTTTTCTGACAATCAAAACTCAACTGAACTCATTTTTGACACCTGCCCTCTTCTTTCATATTTATGGTGTTAACACACTAAATCTTTGTGGTGAGGCCACATTACAATTTATTTTATTCTTTGGGTCCTACCACAATAGGAAAGAATTGTTTTGGTACAATGGATAGAGAGCTAGTTGATTTTTATTTTTCATTGCATTGATCTTTTATTCGATTTTTAGGACTTTTCAATACTTTGCAGCAAAAATAAAAAAAAAACAATTCTACTTACTTAGGTGGTACAACGGGGATCGGGGTGCTCCGGTTTCCTTAATTAATATAACTCTCCAGCCTGCTCGATCCCTAGCTTCGTAGATTTTGCCCCTCAAAAGTTGACGGAAATCTTCAGTGTAACCTGATTACTCCACTCTAGTTAGGCCCTTCGTCTATTTCTTGTTCCTTCAAACTTAGCGTTGAAAACTCTGATGGGGGCTGGATCGTCGATGTTCATTTAAAGGTTGAACTCTTCACTCACCGTTTGATTTCTAAGGAAATGTTATTGACAGCAGTGGTAGAAAAATTCACTGTCCATCTCTAAGTTCAACCTTTTAAGGCTAAACGGTCTTAACTCTCTGGTGGTATTGGACATTTATTTAATGAGACCATATAATTTTGTCTTCTATTCGTCAACGACAAGGCCAATGTTCATCGACCCCAAATTTTCAAAGAGATGATTGACTGCTCCATTTTTCCCATGATTTTGACGTCGCTCGTTGACAAATCCAAACTCATAAAGGGTATATCATTTCTTAAATCTTGTGTTTTTTGAGCTGAATCTCCCTTACCTGCCTATTATGTTTCAGGCTTTCGAAAGAAAAATATTCACAAATAGTTAAGCTGCTTGTTTGCTGTTCAGTGTAATCTATGGCGGCAATCATCGAATAGAAAACTTTACTTTTAAGTCTTGCCGCTGCTCATCAAAAACAGATGTACCAACCAATATCTAACGATTGTCACAGATAATAAAGTTATTTCCTATATTTATTTGACATTACCGTCGTGTACTGTCAAATTACACCATATCCTCAGCAACGACTCCTGTCTCTGATCGAGGGTACTTATTGATCGAGGTTGGTATAGCTGATGTTTCTGCAAAGTAGCAAATGTTTACTTGAGACAAAATCCAATATCTTACATTATAATGTAATCTTAGCCTTTAAAAAACGATTTCCATGTCTGTATTAATAAACTTCCGATTTGTTTCCTCTTTGAGTTTCATAATCTCTGTTTATTCTCATATCGCATTTATCTTCGCTTAATGGTGCACCATTTTCGCCCACTAATCCACCAACATGGATTCAACTAAATCAGGTGGTGCGTCGCGTCACACACATAGGTATAATCCTCTCAATCTTCACAAGATTTACCCTCCCATCATCTCTTCCGTAATCACCGTTGTCGTAGTTATGGTGGTGCTGTATCAGCTATATATTCCATCCAAATCCCAGGAACTAGAACAACAAGCTAGCTATAAGTATGTATATTCTCCTACAATCCTCTTGTGTGGTTCATTTTGTCGCACAAGTGGAATCATCACGTTTTTCTTTGCAAGAACATACGACCTCTATTAGAGCTCGATGTTGTTGTAGCTGTGAAGATAAACTCCACCGCACCGCCAAACTTCTCCAGCACTCGAAACTCGATCCAGACGGAGTGCATGCAAATCTCTTCTCGTAATGACAACATAATTACTCGGTACCGTTTTAATTGCACAATGCACTTGGCTCCAACTTCAACTTGCAACGAGACAAGAGAAAGAGTGATTGTTACTCGAATCTCAGATACAAGTTGTAACTTTGTGCAGACCTCTTATACGACAAGGCTTAGTTAACGCCTACACTGGGTTTCTGCTGTGGCGGATTGTATATGGAAATGGAACTCTTTTTATTTTCCTATGAAATCGTGCGTACACCAAAAACTGGGGGCGTTATCAGGCTATAGGACCACCAATGGATTGATTGACTGTGCTTTTCTCAAATGACCATAAGGATGGCAAAGCTATAGGATGGTGGTTGATTATTTATTTTGCGCATTAAGATTGAATTTAGATCTTGTGTCATGGTTTCATATACAGGAAAGCAAAACATATTGCCCGAGACATGGGATAATTGCGAATTAACTGACTTTGACCTAAATATAGAAGATTGCAATGTTTTCGCTTAGAAGAGGAAATTACGACTTGGATTATTGTCTATAGAAGTAGAAAATTGGTATTTAATTAATTTTAGAAATTTAATTGAAATTTAAAGTTGATTGCTCTCAGTTCCAGTTTCAGTATGTGATACATAGTATATGGTTTACTCAAGGCCTTAAGTAAAAAGCGTCTCTAGCTAGTTCAGTCCACTATCCCGATGCCGTTTCCATAAATGTAAACCAAGTTATTGGAGATCTCCTTCTACTTGATATAAGATATATGAAAATGAGGTATGCCTGCGGTATGGGTTACGCACAAATAAAATGATCGTCGATTTGTCGATTTTTTTAAAAGTCGATTTATTTCGTTTTTATGTCAACCATTTTTTATACCGACCAGTAAAATGTCGACTCCTTCAAATATCGAGCTCCTTAATAAAAGCCGTCAAAAAGGTCAAGCGTGCGCTTGTTAACATCCCTAAACCAATATAAATGA
Organism: Baccha elongata; assembly: GCA_951217065.1. Classification (NCBI taxonomy): domain Eukaryota; kingdom Metazoa; phylum Arthropoda; class Insecta; order Diptera; family Syrphidae; genus Baccha; species Baccha elongata. The sequence goes on from OX578272.1 coordinate 13,362,654, forward strand.
TAAAAATGTCGATTGCTAAAAGATCGATAGATAAAACATCGACTGTTAAAATATTGACTGTCAAAACATCGATTTCTGTCGGCTTGCCATGCCGGAGAAAATGGTATGTCATCTGAATTTTTTAAATACTCCTCTGTACTTTTCAAAGAAAAGCTAACTGAAGCCTTAAATGTAATTTTTAACTTTGCTGTTCTACCAGAATGTTTTAATAAGGCTCTCATTTAGCCAATTCATAAAAAGGGTGATCCAAATGACCCAAAAAACTACAGGGGAATCTCGTTTTTGAACACAGGGTTGAAAATATTTACCTCGCTTCCAAGCAGCAGGCTTACAAAGTGGGTAAATACAAACAATTAACTTAGTGAATTTCAGTCGGGATTTCGAAAGGGATATTCGAGAGTCGATAACCTTTTTGTATACTAGGATGTTTGGCACGGTCAAATCTTACCAGCGATAATAAGTTATACGCATTCTTCGTTGACTTTAGAGCAGCCTTCGATATGATGGATAGTAGAACATATTGTTTTACAAGCTCTCAGATTTAGGTTTTTCATCGAAATTTCGCAAAACGTTGTAAAAGCTGTATCAACAAACAACTATAAAGTTATTCAATGGTGCGGAGACATCAAGAAATGGTTCGTGGAGTACGTCAGGGATGTAACTTAAGTCCCTTATTATTTGCACTTTATTTGGATGATATCATCGATGTGCTACCTTGTGGTGTGGAAATTGGAGGACTTAAGTTTAAGATAATTATGTATGTGGATGATATCGTCATTTTGGCAGAATCTTAATCTCTTCTATGCAATTTGGGGGTAAAGGAGAACATTTTCCATTTTATATGAACGTGTCCAATTTTGGGGGAGCTAAGACGACTGTACTTTGAGAAGAACTACTTAGAAGAAGAAGATGTTAAAATTCTACTGAATGGAGAAGATTGGTTCTTACTTAATGAATATGCAGCAGAGGTGATTATTTATAGATTCAAAATTATTAATGAAGACTTTTAAATTTAATTACTTAGTCATTCCGAATCACTTCCGAATTTTTAACATTAGCCCATTTGTTTTAACTAAACTTAAAGTTGTAAAGTTTGTAAAAAAAACCTTCTACTTTGTTTTAACTAAACTGAAAGTTGTCTAAGGATTTTAACAAAATTGTATTCCCGCTTTGAAAACGAATTAAAATTTCCGTACTAGTATTGATTTAAATTAAATAAAAAAAAAAATACCTATGTAATATTTCTGTTTTAACTAAACTCAAAGTCCATAACAACATTCCAATTCTTGTTTAAGAAAGATAAATTTAGTATTAAAAATTACAAAATTGCAAATAAAATATTGTCATTTGGGCAGACGGCAGCAATGCCGTGCTCTAATTTATTCAAATAAGAAGCAAACAATATAAACAAAATTGAAATAATATAAATAAAAATATCTATCTATCTATCTGTCGACATTTTGAAAGTCAAAATTTAAAACAGTCGATTTTTTGATCTGTCGTGATTTTAAATAATCGAAATTTTGAACATTCGGTTGTTTGACTAATCAATTTTATAAAATCGACTTTTCTTACCCAAACCATGCGGTGTGCCTTAGTTTCGCGTTTCTCTGGTCATACGTTGAAGGCTTATCGAATTGGAGCATCAGTTTATTTTTTAGGACGGGGCATATTAAACTGATATGGTACTGCAAGAACTATCGAGAACTATATCGAGGCATAAAGGTATCCTATATAAGATCACAACCAGGGTTGCAAAAGCTTAATTAATTTTTAGCTTAAGCTTTGTGAATTAAAATCACAAGCTTGTTGGTGAATTATGAATTAAAATATATTTAATTCATAAGCTAATGGGTGAATTGTGAAATGAAAAAAATTTAATTCATAAGCTAGTGAAAATTTGTTTCCGGATTTTGGTGTCGAGATTTTCACTAGCTTATGAATTAAATTTTTTTCGGAACTAGCTTATATGAATTGAATATTTTTTAACTCAAAATTCACCAACTAGCTTATTAATTAATTTGTTTCCTCCAAATCATAAGTCAATAGTTAGCTTAAGGCTTAATGTTTTTTTTTAATTCATAAACTTGCAACCCTGATCCCAACATCCCACATTGAGACTTCCTGACTGACAACTTGACCATTTAGACCAATTTTTCACACTGAGTCCTAGAATAGACCAATAAATGTTTGCTCGTTACTCAAGACCCACGTCGAGAGCTCGTGATGTTAAAACACGCGAAGCAGCTCCTCTTAACTATTCTAGATATGTATACAGGGTTTCGGTATAAGGAGATATTCCATATTATATGATATCTTTAATACTTCAATATCGTTCCGGGAGCAGATCGCTAGTAAAGCAGGCGTACACGAAATACTCTATCTTCAACAGATCGATCCAACTGGAGGCTTCCAACGTGTCGTCATATAGTGTTCTTTACGATAATTCAAGAGCAGGCGGAATTTGTTAATCTTGAACTAATCGAGGTTCATCGTCAATCATCTGTCGACTGCTTAGGGCAAAACACCTCTATATATATAGCAGTAACTTGGTATAGTGAAGGACACCTTAGTGGAAATCCGACGAAGAATTACTCTAACTAATCGCTGAGTAATTTTGCGATAAGTTAAAGTGCGTGCGCTGCCAAGTGTTAGACGGTAAGCAGAGGAGGGTTGATGGAGGAGAAGATACAATTAGCTGTACCATATTATGTATATATGAATAAAGTCGAGAAAGCCGAGACACATAGAGACATATTGTGCAAAATAGACAGTACTTCCAGCCAAAAGAATTTTCGAATCCAATTTTCGACGAGCTTCGGGCGATCTATAAAAAAAAAGTAAATCATCTTGATCTCGGGAGTTCTTTGTTAACAAAACATCCCTTCTAATTTCAAAAAAGGTCAAGATTGAAAAGTCCTGTCTACAGGAGTTACGATACAAATGGTCATCCTGAATTTGAAAGCCAGAACTCGGAAGTCATTAGAGGTTATCTGAACTTCGCTGCAGGCACTTCCATCGCCGCCATTGAAAAGGCAAGTAAAACTTCAAAAGTAAGTTCAAACAAAAAAGATACCTATATCAAAGTTCAAATATTTTCCAATAGCTTATAAAAAAAAAAAACATAAATCTTTTTCTGGACACTTTAGCAGTCATTAATTTCAGCAACCAGTACATAACTCTTATTTGTCTATATCTATAAACTTAAATACACATTATTCAATAGGCTGCCACCTAAAAATATTCTCTGCAACCTAGAAACAATGAACTTCCTTCGTCGCCGGTCGTACTAAGCAAAAGGTGGAGTCTTCCCTCCAATCGTGTCCTTCATATCCTAATCACCATGTGTGTGATACATCCATCCATAGGTCTACTGCGGTGTTCCATGGAAATTTTGCGAATCAGTATATCCTGTGGGTGCATCCTTTTTTCCTCTTGCTTGTTCGTCCAGCTATACTCGCTGATCAAAGGCAACCTATTATACACAGAGTTCCACAAATACGAATAGCCGCATAGACACATCGAATGAACTTTTCGAAAATAAAAAAAAAAAAAAAAAACTTCAGGCCGATATGCGCTAGATGGTGGTGCTGCTCATATAACTGGATGCTATTCCGGTTGCAATCGATTGGAGTGGCAATGGGTGAGAGGCTGGTCTTTCGTCCTGTTATCGTTGCTGTTGCTATTGCTGCAATTAATTTCACCCTTTGATTTGACCACATCATGGTGTGTACGATGTACACAACGAACCGATGACTACGAGACGGCTCAAGCTCCAGCTTTTGCTCCCATGGGCGTTTTTGTATCTCTGTGTGTCGTGCTGTTGTACCTGTGCACATGCGACGCAGCAGCAGCACCAGCATCACTATGGTCCTGCTGCTGCATCCCTTTCAATTATACACTCCATGCAAAGGAGCAATGCACAAAAAAAGAATTCAAATCCCTCCACCTATCGACTTGGTATCGAATTTGAGTCTCGAAAGAAAAAAAACGAAATAGGAACATTTGCACCGTCAAAACCACCAATGGGAGTTAGGCGGAGCGCACAACCATACATGTTTACCAGTTTCCTTACCATTTCAGGCCATCCTTGCTGCTCCTTCTGGGCGTTAATTACTGCATCCTCGGACCGACGATATACCAAGTTGGTTTGAACAAAAAATTGAGATCCTTTTGTTTTTTTTTTTTTCATATAGATCCTTTGTCTAGCATTTCTTTTCCATACTCATGTCCTTATCAGGATATAGTTTTTTTCATGTTCCCATTGATATAAGACTGTGCATGTGTGGCTGTGTGTATGCAAACATGAAAAACATGCATCAACCATGCAATTGGAAGAAATATAATTGAGTTTGCTCGATGTGCAGCTGGGTGGCAGTAATCAATAGCAGAAAAGGATTCTTCATCCTTTTTATGGTGATAGCACATCAGGTTGTGGTTCCAATCAGTGAGTATAGAGAGGTGCCTCTTTCCATATTGACCAAGCACAAAGCATATACCCTGCAGTAGGTGCCTTATTCCATTCAATACGACGATGATGATGATGATGATGATGACGATAAAGATGATGTCCTTTGTGAGATATTGAAAGGCAGAGTGCAAAAAAAATCCACTATTTTACCGAAATATTTATTTTTTTTCCTCTTTATTTTTCGCTCTTGGCTCCGTGTGTGTTCCTGTTCCGTTTGTGCTTCGATTTTTTTAATTAATTCTGGGAACTTCAACAACAGGCTAATTGCATTTCCCTGTTCGATTGAATTTGCATAGAGGGTAACCATAACGAAACATGAAATGGCCAGCGGATGGATTGGAAAAGAAATTGGGTGCCATCGACAGACAGGACGACAATGGCGACAATTGACGTTTTCTATGAATAAAAAGTAAATTTTTTTTTATTCAAGTTCCAAACTTATCATAAGCAAGACACTATTTTATATTCACATATGGCACTTTGAGCCGCAGGATATATAGAATTGATGGAAAATCAGGAAAGAAAACCCGTTAAGCGAATTAAAAGATTTGAATTACCTGAAAGTGTATATATATAGGATAGGTAACTCTTTTTTTGTGTTTTGACATTATAATGCGATTTGTTGCAAAGGATCATTCATATTTGAAAAGGACTAAGCTCCTTTTGAAAAGAAACTCATTAGGTAAATGTGGCTTCGGGTTTAATTTCGTTAATTATCTAATGGAGTCTGTCATGATCAATGGTCCAAAGAAAAGGACAGTATTAAAAAGAGATTTACTTTGATAGAGAATATAGGAGTTAGGAGAACATTCTTGTATTTTTTTTTTTATAATACGAAAAGGAAGGATGAGGTTACAAAAAATAAATAATGATGTATCTATATCCAAAATTGTATGTTTAAAATTTAAAACAATTCATAAAAATATAAATATTATACAGGGTGATTGGTATAAGGTGCACCAAAAATCTTGAGCGTGTAGGTGGAGCTAAGACAAGAAAAAAATCGTATCGGAGGGGGATCTATTTCCCCCCGTTTAGGCGGGATGGGCAATTTTCTAAAACATTGACTTAAATCAGAAAAAAAATTATTTAAAAACAACCGTGAATGATACAAAACCTTGTTATATTTTTTTGGAAAGCTAGAAAACTACTCTTTTATTTAATTTTTAAATTAAGTTGTTTAAGTGAACAGTTTTAAAAAAATTAATTTTCAAACTCAAAATTTTGAAAAAAAAAATAAAAAAAAAAATTTAAAACTATTTTTTTTCAAAATTTTATGTAATTAACTATTATTTTTATTTTCAAAATTCAATGCTCTTATTTAATTTTAGTCAAAAACAGAAAACCGGATGGCAAAATGTATCTTAGTTTTTAAGATTCATCGTTGTTTTTAAATAATTTTTTTTCTGATTTAAGTCAATGTTATAGATAATTGCCCCTCCCGCCTAAACGGGGGGAAATAGACCCCCCTCCGATACGATTTTTTTCTTGTCTTAACTCAACCTACACGCTCAAGCGTTTTGGTGCACCTTATACCAATCACCCTAAATACGGGTAATTCTATTATAAGAGGTAATGTGTGCGGCAATCATTATAATATTATTTTTTTATAATAAGAGTTGATTTTTTTTGCAATAATTCATAGCATCTTAAAGTATTCTGTTAATAGCATTATTATTAAATACCCCTATGAAGTAAATTTTCCTGAAATTTAATATTTAAACCTTAAAAGCTCTCTACCCTGGCCTTTCCTTTTCACTTTTTTAGATGAAAACTCAGTCAGTACACTCGTTATTGCAGTTGCAAAATAAAAGTATATTAAGCATAACCTCAAATAAGTAATCTTTAGCGTAAAGAGAAATTGAAAACATATTTATTGTATTCAATAGTTTTCGAACCCTGGCGAATTTTGTTCTATCGATTCAAATACAAATATTAAGCGGCCATATTTAAAACAGCGCTTAAAACGCGTATTATCGTTGAGTTTGTAATACTTTTCACACGATCTGTTATATCACTCTCATTTGTTAGTTGGAGTGACGTTAAAGTGCATTTCTGTGGTTTGGTCAGGTGAATGTGTCTCTCCCCTGGAAGGCCAAGCAATTTTGAATTCATTTAATTCGTTTGCATTTACTTAATAATTTTAACAATCATGAAAGTATTTATGAATTGTGATATAATTTTTGACAAAATATTAACTTGTTTAGTTATTTTTTTTTTTTTAATTTTTCCCAAAAACGTGTCTCCCCTGCCGTATTTCCCCTGGCAATATGGCTTCCAGGGAGACCCACTGACCAGTGGAGCACGCAAAAAGTTGACACGTGAAAAGCGATAAGTTAATGAGCGAGATTAAGCTACCAAAAAATTCAAATTTATCGAAATAAATATGAGTTGCTAAAATAAAAGGATACGGAAAAATATTTAAGAAAAAAGGAATGGTAAAAACTGTTGAATCTTTGTATGTCACAAAAAATAAGCCTTTTTATATCGTTTGCATGGCAAAGTATCTCTCATCTAAACTGGGGGTTAATGTCTCCACCCTGCCCGATGTATTTACCCTGGGCTTCTAAAAAGTAATTAAATGTGCATAAATTGATTTGCCCTTACACAAATATAAACATAAGAGGGACTTGAATTTGGTCAAGAAACTCTAATTTTTGTTCTTGGCCGCATATTCATTTTATAATAGAAACACCCATACAATAATAATATTATATAAATATAGATATATACTGAAACCACAGTTTTATAAAAATTACAACCTATTATCAAATGCAACAATATGATTTAATCCGCAATTTTGAAGTGCATTTTTCAATAGGTGTTCCCATGAACGGATTTTGTATGATTTTTGATATAGTGTTCAGAAATTAATTCTGATTAAAAATCAATTCAAAAAGCTTCGGTTGCAATTTTGTCTATGTTTACGGTATATTTAATTTAGTTTGCCAGGAATATTTTGAAGAATATTTTAGGTTAAGTGTTCTTGACATAATACGACAAAGAATTTCAAGGCGATATAATGGGTACAAGGTTTGGCCAAAATAAGTGATTAGAGTATTCAGTTTGTAGAGAATTTTTAAAAGTTGTATACAATTCCAAGTTTGTTGTTATGACAATCATATTTTTCGAGTAACAAGCGAATAAATAACACAAAACCGTTGTTTTTCGCAAATGCTTAAATCTTAGAGTTTTTCAGCGCGCTCTAGCGGTCACATGGTTCAACCAAAATAAACCTTGATATGAACTTTTTGTTGGAAATTTAATGTAGGTACTTTAACTTTGTAGGTGGTGGTATCCTAGAAAAGTTCATTATTTTATTACTTTTAGGCAAAAAAAAACTAAAAAAAAAAGTTAGAAATTTTCGAAATTTTTTGCGATTTTCGCTATAAAGCCGTATCTGTGCGAAATAGCAAAGTTGAAAATCGGATAAGATTTAAAAAAATCCACTGAGAGCACAAAATAATCGCTTATTTTCCCGTTTCCATGTATATTATTGCACTTGTGTATAAAATTTGTCCCCTTTTTTTTGATGTCACAATAATATTGACTTTTTCTATTTTATTGTATTTTGATAATTTTTTTTACATATGATTGTTTTGACAAAAATATTAAAATTAATATAATAATATCACCTTATTCAAGAGATATATAATATAAAAAATGCACTGTGCAAATAATTTTGCCACACAGAAGGTAGGTAGGTAAGATGGCGGTTTCGCAGAACAACTGTTCCAAAGAAACCCAATTAGCGCGGAAAAGCGCCGTTTTGATACCATAACTCGTTTGACCTAATTTTTTGTGATATAGTGGTAGTGACTGTTAAGCTGAAGGGACTAGTTTTTGTTAGAGCTTGGTTTGTTAGAGCCAACTGGTGCTGTTGAGAAAAGCGGTAAAATCATTTATCCTTTTGTTCGACAGCCCGTTTAGGTTGTCGAGAAACAGGCTACCAAATGCCTGGAGGCGAGATCTAGCCAGGGCCGGACAATGGCAGAGGAAATGCTCAATAGTTTCTTTCTCCAGCGGATTTCTACAACTACGGCAGTAGCTGTTAAAAGGTATGCGCAGTTTAGCTGCGTGTTCGCCTATTGGCCAATGGCCAGTGACGATTGCAACGACCCTGGCCGTGTCTATTCTGTTTCGTTTTATTTAATCATTCGATCTGTTTTTGTCATAGGTTGGCCATTTCTTTCTAGTTATTTTACAGGTTGCCAAACCTTGCCACACAGTCATTGGCAAAATTATTTGCACTGTGTATTTTTTGTATAATATATTAGTAGCTAGCGATAGATTTTGGACATTGTTTTCGTAAGCCTGAATTGTTGTCCAGTTATTGCTTGATTTTTACTAGTCAATAAATGACAATAATTGCTACTGAAAATGGCAGGAAACAAAAGATACAGCCCTGCAAAGTGCAGACAAAATGACCCAATTTTGGACACGAAAATTTAATTTTTTTTTTCACTAAAATGTAGTTTGAAATGTTTAAAATAATAATTTATAACAGCCATAACATTATCATGCCGGAAAATGGTTGCCATAGCAACTCTAAAAACTTAAAAAAAAGATATTTATTGATTTTTTTTAATTGCTCTAGCACCCTACCTCTACCCTTTTGTGGCATGATAATTTTATGGCCGTTATACATTATTATTTTAAAAGCTTCAAACTACATTTTAGTGAACAAAATTTTAGTGTCAAAATTATTTACCATTGTTGAGTCATTTTCCGCACTTTGGAGGGTGGTATCTTTGGTTTCCTGGCATTTCCGGTAACCATAATTGTCATTTATTGACGAGTGATATTCAAGCCATAACTAGACACAAATTTAGGTGCGCGAAAATAATGTCCCCGAATCGGTCAAGAGCTATAGCTCTTGGACTATATGTATACCGTGTGTCGAAATCGTTCGTTTAAGTTACTGCCTTGAACTTTCTTTGTCTCAATTTTAAACATTAACTTTAAATCTCAACATTTTAGCATCTACCGAGAATGTCTTCCGTGAAGAAATCATCTGTCCTTTGGTCGGAAATGTATGGAAACTAGTACCTATTTCGAAGATTTGTCGGAAATTCAATTTTCGACACCCATATCAGGGTAAATGTGAGCAAGAAAATACGTTTAATCTAAAAGTTAAATTAATCAAAATTGAAAGAGCTGATAGTAAATACCTTAACAACAAGGTATGGGTCGTAAGTAAGTAAGAACTTATGCTCATTTTTCGTTTAGATACATTTTATATTGATGGCTGCATATGCACACGCATTTATATTTACATAAACCAAGTCGTGTGTTGGAAAAAATTTAACATTTCATTCTCCTTCCAGTTTCAACTCCAATTAACCCACAGCCAACTGGTGCCTTCCTTTCCACTCTAAACTAACATCCAAATTAGATCGATTCCCTTCAAGACACGACTATTTTTAGTTATATTCCCACAGGCCTACTGGAGCCAAATTGATGTGATCTTCCATATCATCCCTCCCCCCATCCGTATGGTATATGTATACTGTCCGGTCTATTTGGCAAATAGAGTTTGTGAGCAGCGCCATACCCATTTGTGGAGGCACCTTTGTACAATAAATCGCATAAATCAAAACGACATCACACAGCAAAAAATATAGAGACTTGCCTTGACTTTAGCATCATTCAAGGATCTCTTTCGCGCAAAAGAAAACCCTAGCAAAGAAGAGACACGACATCACCGCACAAACCTTGATGCGACTGTTACGAATTGTTTATTCCAGAATTTATGTACTCCAATCAGCAATGAGTAGCAACAACATCCCGATCTGAACGCGCATGGAAACGAAACCTGTAGCAAGATTGTCAAGGTGAGACAAGGCAGCGAAAACGAGGAAGATTCCCAAATGCTCTTGTTGAAACGAACTCACCCAGGTAATCAAGAAAAATCACACAAAAGCCATCCACTTGCTGTTGTGGTGCGCCTGCGCGACCATTTCCAGCCCAGTTAAAGCCTTCAGAAGAAGTTCGTTTGTAGAACCCCTTGCATCCAGCGCAGGCTTTTTCTTCTTATGGTTTCGTTTCTGTTAATTTTTATGGAACTCTATGTTTACCGAAGCCCTAAAATCACGAAGCAAATCGTGCACGACTATTTTGCGTGAGCCATGATCAATCCCAGTCGAGCGAGAATTTTGTGTATGGTAGCTTTATATATGTATGTATCTACCTGCCCCTAGTTCCTAGATCCACCACAGGGGGAAGCAAAAATCTGGCTGCTATATAATTCCATTGTTACATAAGTCGAGCGTTACGATTAAAAACGTTCTGCAAAGTGTTTTTTTTTTTTTGTATTCTTGAGTACGATTTTACGTATATATATCCATTGGTTGTGGATTTTTCCTTTTGTTTCCGTGGAAAAGCGAACCAAAAATATGCGCGCCAAAGACGTTTACCTAGCGTGCCTCATTGGATAACTAATGAAATTTTTTTTGTTGTTGGCTTTACTTACCAGAAGGCTGAAAAGTCGTGGATCTTATTGCCATAGTTATAGCGATCAAGAGGTGCCAACGGAGGAGAGTTTCGGGTTCAATTGTTATGGCTTGCAATAGAAATTGGGATTTTTTATTGGTTGGCTTCAGGTAGATTGAATATGGAATTTTCTACTTGTGGGAGTTAAAGTAGTTGTATCTGGCGAGAGTAGTTAATATATTGATTTAGATTGCAATTCTGTATTATTAAATTTATGTTGAAATAATTTTGAAATTTGTTTCGTTCAATCAATTGGTTTTTGTAGTATTTTTACTTGTTCTTTGGAGCGACGATATAGATAGCCAGATGTAGTGGTTTTCGTTATGAAATCCGTCGGTACAGGTGATAATCTTCAAAAGACACTTCATAATATTTGGTATCAAGTAGTGTGGGACTTATACCACCCTAAAATCACCTATTAAAGATCGAAAAATGATTTTTAATTCGCATTGGAGAAAGTTTAAAGATTTCATACTTTCTCATCATTTTTAGAACATCAGCTCATGAGGCTTGATTTTTTCTTAGTCTCCGAACAATACGAACATTTAAGACGGTCTCTATTTCAGAGTTGTTATGACTTAAGAGTCGTCCCAACGCATTAACGAGACACAATATAGTACCGCAGTATCATCTGCAAAAGTGGCTATGATTGCATTGTTGTCCAATGGTATATCCCTAGTAAATAACAAATACAGGGTTGGTCCTAAGACACTTCCTTGTGGTATACCGGTTTCGATTTACTCAAGTTCCGAACACTCTTGTTCGTACCGTACTATTAAGTGTCTATATGATTTGAGTATTTCATAGAACTGGCTGGTAAGGTTCCTGTGCAGTTTATACTCAAGTCTTAAATGTCAAACCTTATCAATGACTTGAGCAAGATCTAGAAATAGAGTGGAACATACTTGTTTTATTTGAAGTTGTTTTTCAACAACATCCGTAACTTGGTCTATCGCTGATTTTTTTTTCCTAAATCCAAACTGATGATTTGGTATTAGTCCTCGTTCTTCTATTATTTTCATTTGTCTATTTAGAAGCATTTTTTGGAAAACTTTTTCCATAATTGGTACAAGCGATATTGGTTTGTAAGATGTTACTTCTGTTGGTGGCGTACCTTTCTTTGATATAACAATGACTTCTGCAATTTTCCAATGATGTGGAACATAACAGAGTTTAAGTTATTCATTTATTATATATTGGAGGCTGTTGTTGGCATTTCTTTCAAAACCTGAGCAGTAATTTGATCATACTCGTCTGATTTTTTGTTCGATAACTTATGTTGCCACATGGTTTTTACTTCTTTGAGCCTGACAAAGGGAATTTCTAAGTTTTAATTTCTATCAATAATTTGCAAGATATTTGTCGCTGCATTTCTGGGAATGGCTGAAAGACATTCGAGAGATTATCTGTGAAGAGGTCAAAGATCTCAAAATTGAACCGAATAAGACATTTCACATTCGTGCATAGTGAAAGAAAGAATATTTATATACAACAGTCAGCCTTGGCTCTATAGGTTAATGTTAACTGATAATCGTTTAATTGCAGTATACAAATATGACAGTATGGAATCAGGGAAAAATACCTACAACTTTATTGATATTTCGATCGCCCCACATGCTTTGAAAACAACTAACGCTCTTCGGCGATTGTGAGAAAGTTTTTCAATGGCATTGTCGATTACGGGAATGACCTCACAGCCATTCAATTTAATTTCTCCACACAATTTGTTCACACTTTGATCAAGGTATAGGTACATACTGAAAGATTCAAAGTTTACAATTTATCATCAGCATTATATAAAAAAACCTCTTACAATATCCCAAATAACTGGAAGCCACTTTGCACTGCATATATAATTTACACTTTGTACGATTACTAGGAACAATAAAATCTTTACAATTTCTCTTCACCTATTATGCAATTATAAGTTCATCTGAATGAATGAGAAATTCGTGTTCCGAAAATCATGCTCCCACCAACCACCCCCAAACTGTGTATATATACGAGTATGCATATAACCCTGCATCATCATGTTGGATTTCATTGCTTTTTCATGGCCATTACACGAGCGATGAATACTAAACAGATAACAATAACCGGCAAGAGCAGAAGCATCAAACTGATATAGGTCCATGCCATCACTTACAAACACAACAACACAACAACAACAGTGTTAAATCTATCCATCTAAGTGCTCTGTATAAATTGATAGCTTTAGATAGAACAGACGACGACGCGAGCAAGAAAACCGAAAGCCCTTGTTTCGACTTTGGCTTTGTTTAGATGTCGAGGCATAAAACACCACACATATGCCAAGAGCAAGGAAGCCTCTCATCTTGAAGAAGATAAGATTACAAGTCTTTGCTGCATACGCGCCGCACTATACATTCTCGTATAATATACCGATGATGATGGACGGGTGTGGACGTGCTCCTTTTGGTCCAAAAGACCATATCTGGAATTTATCTTCTTTCTAGCTGTATTCGCAGGGAAATTGCTATACATTCAGAAAAGTGATCGTTTGGAAATTGCTCACGCAATTCATGCATCCAGTCTAAGTCTGATGATGCAACTATAGGTATATATGTAGGTATATTAAAAGATACCTAGGGATGAAAATTCAGAAACGCCAGATTTAGATAAAACCATGTGCGGAGCTTCGATATCTCGAAGCAGACCATCATCATGGCTTGTCTAACAAATTCAGTTAGGATGAAGATTAGATAATTGGGACATGTTAAACATTACAGCCTCTCGGTATGGACCGCAGCGAATTGAAATTATATTGAGTGGTGTATTAAGGGAGATATGATCATGGCATAAATATTCGCTGGTTACTGTTGCAAGTTAAGATCATCAACAATATCAACAGGAGTATATATCAGAACTCGAAGAGTTATTATGTGAACAAGTAATTTGATAGAGTTAAACCATAAATAATAAAGCCATTAGATAGGAACAAATTGATGATTATAAAAGAGTTTGAAAAGCTAAGATGTCGCAGGGTATAGTAGACGTTATATAAGCTTAACTCAGTGAAAAGTATCTTTGTATAATTTCGCATTAGAATCTTGTCTAAAGGCAAAAAAAAAATCGCATGGGACGTTTAGCCCACTGGTTTGGTAGCTGTTTTTCCTAAATAAAAATAACAAATTCGTTTCACAATGAATTGGAATGTTAATTTTATTAATTGTTTGTTCATATCAGAATTAAATAAAACGCAATTCACAAAAACACAATCGATACGTTCGGTATTAATATAAAAAAAAAAACATTAATGAAGGTGAAAACAATCTAACAATCAAAACAAACACATTACTCCAGCTGTCTCTCTCACTCATTCATAAGCATATAGCAAATTACCCACCGGCTACAACTATAATCTGCTCCAGAGCAGGCTAATTTTTGAAGTTTAAATTCACCACACTAGTGGCATAATTTAGCCACTGGATAAAATGGTAACGCTATTTGGCACACGGCCTTTGTATAATTTTCCGAATTAAATGCTCTTGGTCAAAAACAGAAAACCGGGTTCTTAAATGTCTTGCACTTTTTGATAACATTTCTAAGAAAAACTTACGTGACTGGACGTTTATATAAGTTATCTAATGAATATTATAAAGGATCAACTTTCCTTTTTTTTATTTTTAAAATATCCAGAATGTTATTAGCATAAAAGTACTGGATAACTGTTATTCTACACGTTTTTTTCATTGAGAACACCTGAAAATCGACCTGAAAATCTATAGTTTAGTACGACGTGGTGGACGTGGAAAACCATTCTGTTTTCTGAGCATTAAATTTTTTAAAAAAAATTATACTTATTTATAAAATTTAAAAAAAAAAATTTTTTTTTTAAATTTGGAGTTTGGAAATAAATTTTTTTATAAACTTTTTACTGAAACAACTTTAGTAGAAAAAAGAAGCGATTTCTTATATAAAAAACATTGTACGTTTTACCGTTGTTTTTTGATAATTTTTACTTGCGATTGTAACAAGTTATGAAATCGTGCAGAAAAAAAATTGAGATAACAATCAAACATGACATTACGATGATAGCGAAGTCGTAAAAAGTGGGTCTGGAAATTCTTTTTGTCAGTCTGTCATTAGCACATGCAGCATAAACGGTTAAGCCGATATCCTTTAGACTTGGTACCTATACTTAGGGTTTTTATGTAGACCGTCAGGGTGGTTTTGGAATTTTTTTCTATGCCTAAAAATAACGATACCTGGCATATAACGGTATACGATTTTGCCTTTTAGACTTTTTTTTAATTTTTACTTTCTCGTTAACGATTCAGCGGATCTTAACCAAATGTTTTTCTAGAAAGGCTTAGCCGAATGTTAATGGCGTACTTAATTGTTTCATAACTTTTATAACAAAAGTTATACTAAATAAACAAAAAAAAAATTTTTTTTAATTTAATATTTTGAAAATCAATTAATACATTTGTTTCAGTTTAATTTTTGCAAAAAAATTACTATTTTTTTTTTTTGAAATTGACATACTTACTCAAATTTTTCATAGCAAATATTTTTAAAAAGTTGTTTAAAAAAAATTGATTTTTGAAAAACCGGTTGTACGATTGTCGTAAAAAAAAAAATGAAATATATTGTAATATTTTTAAATTATTGGTATACTACAACTGTCTGGAAAAACTCTGGTTTGTTATACATATGTAAATTATTTTTCAAAGTTATTATTTTTTTTTATTATTGTGTTTTAAATTAATTGATTTAAAAAATTATTTGCTATGCAAACATTTAAAGTCTACAACTTGCAAGAGACATTCGAGACACATTTATGCCATTTTTCTGTTAAGTCCCATGTAATACAAGTACTGTATTAAAAATTATGCTAAAATATTTAACCGTGTAGTAATAAGCAAGAAAGTGTGTAACCAAATTTCCTAGTTTTGAAAAATTAAAAGACATTAAAAAAGGGAATTTTCCACATATTGGTTTGCTTATTATTAGCAATAAGTAATTTTTTTACAAAAAAATTTTCTTCGTAAGTAAGATAAGGAACCTAATTCTTTATAAATTTGGTTATAACCATTTTTAGTGAGAAATACATAATGCGTGAAAACAAAAAATCCAAAATGGCGGCCATACTATATATCAAATTTTGGTTAAAACTGTGGTTTCGTATTCTACACTCCATCGTTAAAACCTAACTGTGCTTCAAAAAATTTCCTTATATTTTTATTTTACGAATTTATTATTTCCAAATAATGTGTCTTCCTCCCATATATAATTTTCTTTTTAATGATGGCCAACGTGACCGTTGGCCATCGTGCAGTGTTCTCGTCTTAAGTTTTCGAGCTTGGCAGAAAACTGCATACCGTATAAAACACAAATCTGTATTGCAGGTAAGTCACAATAATCTTTTGTCCTTTATGAGCCCATGAGCTAATTATAATGATTTTATTTTTCTCTTCATATTAATATTAAATATATAATATTTTTATCATTTATTTTTAAAACATGCGTTAAAATCTAATTTTCAACGATAACCCTTTTATATGTGATGCTTAAAACGAAAAGCGAAATGCGTTCCTTCGCCAGTTTTTCCTAGTTTTTCAGTTTTCTATTCAAATCATTCCTTAAAGCTTCCTCATTAAAAATCATATACAAATCCACAACTCATCGAGAACATCATTGCTTTTTAGCGTATATTGAATAAGCTCATGCCGCAAACACTAAAGTCCAAAGCTGATTCCTCATCCTCTACAATCAATCTCTCGTCAAACCAAAGGATTTAACTTCGATATATAAGCTGATGACGATGATGATGATGATGATGATGATGATGAAACGAAGAAAAGTATATCTTCACTTCATCTTGATTGACGTGCGCATTTACGGAGCCGACATAATGATGAAAATACACTCTTTCATTTGGGCCACATTCGCATTCAAGTCGGTGTGTATCACAGCGGTAAGTGATGAATTTGCACGATGGCGCTTTATACAGCACGCTTACTCCTCCTGATGATGATGGTTTCCATACACACATTTTGGCTTCCGTTCGGTATGATCAAACGATCGTGAGGACATCAACCAAAGATCACAACCACCCATATAATTGAAAGGACATCGGAACACTCTGCCGAATGTCAATCAGTGCGCAGACGAACCTACCAAACAGAAGAGACAAAATTGCAACTCACTGCAGTGACGTGATGTGATCTGACGTAATAGACCAATTAAAGTTATCTCGCCATCTGAGCGTAGTTTGGCCAAACCGATGATGTCAGTAGAATGATGATATGCTTGCCAGCTACTGCAGATTCTGATGCACAATCATTGATGCGTTTTGCCGCATTTCGTGGTCGGTGGCGACAGCGGCGGCGGCGGCGGCAGCGGTTGTGTCCGTGATATACGAGACCCTGACGACTTCTTAATCTGGGTATGTGTCTGGTTGCGGCCTGCGATTTCCATATCCTTGTTGCAATCTTCGCACGTTCATCGTTCGTCTGTCCATCGAATCTCTCCTATCCAATTAAGGTTTCACGGCAGCAGGGTGGAAGAGGTATATGTATGTATTTTATTTCGTGTGTGTACACTTAGTCTGGAAACATCGACAAAGAAGAATTCACCCCCAATTGTGTGGGTGCGGACATAAACTGAGAACAATTGTTTTGTGTGTATATGCGACTCATATCAACCGGAAAAAGGTACAATAAATTATTCCCGAATCCGAATTCCTCCAGACTTCGGGGAACGTCGAAAAATCGATTTAACGCTCAAAAGGACTATATTTTTGGGCATTTATAACCCAGACAGTTTCGGAATGGGATGCGGTTGTTGTCTGATGAAGGAGGAATGTGAATAAGGTAGAAATTAGTGAAAGGTTTTTATTTCCACCTGTCTGCCACCTAGAGAGTTCCTGATTTCTTTGGTTCCAAATACATATCGTTTGTCGTCATCATCACTGCCATACCAAGCGTCTCTAAACCCCTTATTCTGATTTCGATTTTTTCTATAAGGATAATTCATTTTGCATATGCGAATGCGGAATTTTTGAATTGGAAATTTTTTGAAGTGTGGCAGGCAGATTGATGTTGGTATAGTGTTCCAATAACACAAACTCACTCACATAAAGAGTTTATCCTTCGGGACATTTGATTCGAAGAATTGAAATAGCCATTGAAGCGTGTTACATTGTTGAACATTTTGGCAGGACTGATGTTTTTTGCAAAATCCATTTAAATACTTTTGTCTAGGTATTAGGAAATAGAAATACTAAGCTAGGGTTGAATTAAAGTGATGTTTTTTTAAGGTTAATAGAACTTTCCCATTTGAAGAATCGATTATTATAAAAATTTCAAAGATGGGTTCCTATTTCTATAGAATTTTGGGTACGGCGATTTTTTTCAATTCTTTAAGAGATACTGAATTAAATAGTTCTATAAAGTTTTCTTCTTTTTTGGCTGAAAGTATATAACGGGTGATATTTTAGCTGGTTTGGTTTTGGCAACACTGGTTTTGACAGCTGACGTGTGTTTAGTACCTTGTGTCACTGTCAAACAGCTTCAGTTTGGTTTGCAATTTAACCATGGATCGTCTTACAAATGAACAACGCTTGCAAATTATTGAATTTTACTATCAAAATTCGTGCTCGGTTCGAAATGTTCGAAATGCTTTTTTATCGAAAAATTGTGTTCAGCGATGAGGCTCATTTTTGGTTGAATGGGTACGTAAATAAGCAAAATTGCCGCATTTGGAGTGAAGATCAGCCAGAAACATTGCAACAGCTACCAATGCATCCCGAAAAAGCCACTGTTTGGTGCGGTTTATGGGCCGGCGGCATTATTGGGCCATATTTCTTCAAAGATGATGCGAATCGCAGCGTTACTGTCAATGGTGAACGCTACCGAGCGATGATAGCAAACTTTTTTTTGCCCGAAATGGGAGTTCTTGACTTGCATGATATGTGGTTTCAACAAGACAGTGCCACATGCCACACAGCACGCGAAACAATGGCGCAATTGCGAGGCGAGTTTGGTGAACAGTTAATTTCACGTTTCGGGCCGGTCAATTGGCCGCCTAGATCGTGCGATTTGACACCGTTAGACTATTTTTTGTGGGGGTATGTCAAAGCTAATGTCTATAGGGACAAGCCCGCTTCGATTGACGCACTGGAAACCAACATCCATGCATTCATTCGTGAGATACCGGCCGATATGTGTGAAAGAGTATGCCAAAATTGGACTCAGCGGATGGGCTACCTGAGACGCAGCCGCGGTCAACATTTGCATGAAATTATCTTTAAACATTAAATTGCAAGATTCAAACTATCGATTCAAATAAATATTTCATTCATATTTTCGAATTTTTTGTGTTTTTTTTTTTTTAAAGTTCTAAACCTCTTAATAACGACAGATTTGGTATGCTCGGAACCGATAAATCTAATATAAATACAACTGAGTTTTGCCATAATTCTTCTGATGAGGAGAAACGAGTCTGTATATCAGACGAAATACACTACAAGAGGTATTTAATACTTCGAAGAAAATATTCCTCCAATTCAGAGGCATGGTTGGTTGAACCTGAGTATCACCCTTGAAATAGTTCTTGGTTTTATGACTTCAATTTCTTAGGACTCAGCAATTTGTTAAAATTCCTGAGACAAATCGAAGAAAACAGTTTTTGCATCCTGTAGTTTGTTTGCAATAAATGAAAATGGGTCTTTAATTGCGTCAGCTGCGAATTTTAAATCCATAATTTCGAGGATTGCAACGGATCTTTACATTTCGTGTGTTGTGCTTTTTAGTGATTTCCTGGAGAACAAATTTGAATCGATAATAACGGGTACCTGCCAAGTAACGGTTTTAGTTTTTCCAATTTTTTTTTCGAAAACTGCTCTTACGATTTTGATAAAACTTTGTGAACATTATATTGGAGTAGGTAGTGTTAAGATAAGTGCATTTAAGATTTTTTGTATAGGGTCATTATGTTTTTGTAAGCGATTGGTAAAAGTATTATTTTGAGTTCAAGAGACAGTGGAATAACTAAATAACTGGGGATACCCTTAAAAACGCCCCTCTGTTATCTTATCACTTAATGGTGTGGAAAAAATAGACTCAATTTATTTAGGTCAAATTGGTTTTAATAATAAAAATTGTTCACAACTATTTTTTTTGTTAAAAATGAGCCAGGCACTGTTAAAATAAAATCGGATTTTTTTCTGGTTTAAAAATAAATCTTAATTTACAGTTGGTAACCCTATCGGTATTTTTGAGAGAATTGCGGCAATTTACAATGCGTACAACTGAAACCCCATGAATGAAAGAATACAAAATTACGACACTTTGGCATTTTCACTTTGTTGTTGTTTCACTTGTGACGTAAGCACCTTGCACTCTTTTTCTCATTGGTTGGGGTAAAGCAATAAGAAGAATCAACCATTTATTTGTTTTTCTTTCTGTGGTTACGTCACAAGTGACAAAAACACAACAACAAAAAGCTGAAAAAAAACCAAGTGTCGTAATCTTGTATTCTTTCATTCATACTGCAACCCCGTAAGAAATCCATAATGGTTCGAATGAAAGGCAAATATTTTATCGTGCCCGTGGTGCAAATACGAAGTGAACAATGTATACATCTCTTGGTGTAAACAGCTTTCTCTATATCCACATATTAAATTTATGCAACAAATCTTCGACAATACATGCTAAGGCCACTCCCGTTAGACGACGTTCTTCTTCGACACTTTGAATATCTTCTTTAATATTTTCATCATAGTGCAAATATAGCAAAAGCTAAAAGATTATTGCACAATGTGGAAGGGATTGGTGGTTTCGTAAAAAATGATTGCAAAAACCAGAGTCAAAATAATGTCTTTTTAAGAAAAATCGAATTTTCATCATCCAATGCATTTTTAGAGCTCCGATCAGTGTTAATTGAGAAAGATACAAAAAAACGGCGAAAAGCTTTCAAACTGTTTTTCCAACAAAAATATAAAAAAAATGTATTTCTATTTTGTTCTTAAAAAACACTAAAATATGAACTGAATGTGTAGGTATTCATTTTTTAGACGCTTCTGTTCGGAGCACAAACAACAACAAGCTTTGACATTGCACCACGTGCACTTGTGCTTCATATAGTTAGGAAGTTCAAGAAAGCAGGGGCGGGAAAGAACCAACCGAAAGCAAAGGGAGCTAGTTAAAGATGTCCGTCCGCAGACGTTAGTTTTAACAAAATTCTTGGCATGATGTTAGATTTTATTTTTGTGCGTCTGGTGAGGAGAAAAACTACCCCCTTGCTTCCAGCTTATGCAAAAATGTCAAGTAA
Organism: Baccha elongata; assembly: GCA_951217065.1. Lineage (NCBI taxonomy): Eukaryota > Metazoa > Arthropoda > Insecta > Diptera > Syrphidae > Baccha > Baccha elongata. The sequence continues at coordinate 13,383,916 of OX578272.1, forward strand.
GGCTCTTAGGTAACCAGGTCAATACAAACCCGGATGAGTAAGTTTTATAACTTGAATGAGAGCCTTATAGACTTTAATTTAAATAAAAATATTTTAAAAACTCTCTTTAGAACCAGTGCTCCATGATCATAATTGTTTCTGTGTTGTATTGTAATAATGTATTTATGTTGTATTTATGTGCATGTGTTTTTGTTTTTGTACCATTGTGCTTACTAACAACTAACACCTGCACTAAGTGATGAGCCAGTGGGACACATTATATGTGTTGGCAAATCTTTCTTTCATATGTTGATGCTTGCTTTAAGCTCCATTTGAAAATAGATCTGATAGTGTATAAAAAAAAAAAAAAAAAAACCCGCAGCAAAGAAATGGCGCCCAACGTGGAGCCATTTTGCTGCGGGTTTGTATTGACTTGGTCACCTAACCGTGCGTATGCTAGCATGCCAAGTAAGACTCTTAGGTAACCAGGTCAATACAAACCGGCAGAACGTTGAATGAAACTCTATCCTTTTGTTAACCCGAGGACCAATTTCGCGAAGGAAGAAATAATATTATTAATAGTAAATAATTATCTTACAAAAAAGTTGTCTACATACGAAATTGGGGGAATTTAATTCTCTAAAAATTTGGTTACCAAACCATTTTGAGCAAGAAATGCACAATACGCTTGTTAATCAACAAAACTTGTGAACAATGTGTTATCCCAGAATAAACGACGCTTGTGTGTAGAATTCACTCCAGCTTTGAACAAAACAAAAACAAAACACCGTTTTTTTAATAAATGGTCAAAAATAGACATCTGCTTAACTTTTTATTCAAATTAATTTACCCCATCAAGGAAAACCATTAACTTCTTGAGACAATTACCACTGGGAAGGGGAACAATATACATGGCAACACTAAATGTAAATTCTCAGAGATATTTCTTTTACGAAAGTACACTCAATATTGTGAAAAGTGATTCTGTGACCCATCTCTATTTATAATAAATTTACTTACTATGACTATGAGTCATCAATTTTTAATGCAGGACCTTTTACCTTGTTGGCCCAATCTCTTGGTGAGGATATTTGCCCATATCTATTTTTGCTATTACGCCAAAAAAGGTCTTCGGAATGTTATCCATATTAAATTCAACACAAACACGCTGTACATATGACATTGTCAGCAGAATTCTGTTTTTATCCTTCTTTTCTCGTGATGCATCTGAAAACTCCTTTGCGTTGTACAGGCTGTTCGGTCGCGTTTCCAAGGAATTTTCGTTGAAGTTTTCTAAGGCTTCACACAAAAGTTACACAAACTATATACTATGTTGGTATGGGAGTGAGGTTGGAATCCATTTTTGTGTGAACTGTAGACCATCATAACAGCCCGCTCACAACACGCAAGGACATTTCAAGGATATTGCATCGAGATAGAAGAAGACTTAAAAAAAAAATACTATAAGCACGATAATAAAAACTGAAAATGAGCAGGCAGGGTATGGTATACACAAATGTGTATGTTGTTGTAACTAGTGCATTTGACTGTGACTGCATGCATGTTGAGCTCTTCCTTGGAGGAAGATTCGAATAGAACTTGTCTCTCCTTTTCATGTGATATTTTAATAAATAATCCAAAAAACGTGCCATGGATTTTCATGATACAAACATATAGTCTTTGCTATCTGTTTTCGCACAACGACGACGACAAGACGGCCGGCGCAACGAGGGTGGTGATAGTTGCCATTGAGAAAACATGGTAGTTAGGGGATCCGTTTTTGAAAAATGCAAGAGATCATAGCAATCGCCTATTCCGTAATGTGCGAGTGTGTGAGTGAGTTTATACCCATTTTCTCCAAATTGCCATGCAATCGCTTATTCCATTGAACCGAGGTGCATGCACTTTACCTGCATTGCATGGTATCCCTGTTCAGAAAAAGTCCACAAAAATAGAAATGAAACGAAGAAATTGTGAAAAGAAAAAAGGGCACCAATCAGAGGATCTGCTAAAGAAAGATATGTACATCCGATTTAATCGCAAATTTTTAAATGCACAAAAAGTCTTAATTTCTATAGTGTAAACCAGCCTACCGACCTGTGTCTGCAGTATGTGTGTTCAGTGTCAACATTCCCGCATACACATCACACCGATCGAACACCGACACTATTTTACTCGCATCTTATCGGTAATATAATACGGCACCATTTTTACTTGCGATTATAGGTACTTAAGGCATGTTTTGCATGCGTAAAAAAAATGTTTCGAGATAACAATCAAACATGACATTACGATGATAGAGAATACGAAAAAATTAGGTCCGACAATTCTGTCTGCCTATCTGTCTGTCTGTCCGTCTGTCTCTCCGTCTGTTAGTCTGGATGTATCGACACCTACAGCCTAAGCGGATCTGTCGATTTTCTTCAAACTTGTTACCTACTCTGTATTTTTAGAGTTATATGCCCAGGCGTATTTTTGATTTTTATCCTAGGTCTGAAAAAAACGGTACCTGCCATATAAGCGTAACAGATAGTTTAATTTTTCTCGCAAAAAATACGATCGATTTTGATAAAATTTCGTATGACTTTTTTTTTTGACAACTATTTTAGAACTAGCTTTTTAACGGTACCTGCCACACCTTCATTTTTCTCGTAAAAAATACGATCGATTTTGATAAAATATCTTACAATAGATTTGTAGCCAAAGGTTATGTTTTTTGATAAATAAGCCTTAAAAATAATCAAATTTTTCTCGCAGCTATAAGGCCTTTAAAAGTAAGTTTGACAAGCTCTATACAAGGCTTGTAGATAAAGGTTCAAAATAGCCTGTATAAGGCCTTCCGAAGTTGTTTACTGATAATTTAAAAGAAAATAGCTGCTATAAGGCTCACCACGACAAGTCAATGCAAACAACTTGTGAAAGGCTTTCCTATAAAGGCCTTATACAAATTTAAATATTCTGCTTATGTCAGTCTTATAAATAAGCTCTTAGTAACAACATTATAGTTCTAAACAAAAAAAAGGAAAGGTATGTATTGAACATCTTTAAACCGAAAACAAGTGCCTACAAAAATAATTTATTAATATGCATTCTAAAAACTAATAAAGATATCATCTCTCTCCCTTCACCATAATTTTTTTCTTCATATCGTATCAACTAGCCAATTGCATTTCATGAAAAGCTATTTGCTGATATAGCACCTGCCACCGAAAGTCTTATAGGAGTTAAATAGCATGCGCAATGTGCGCCAAAATAACTTGTCTGAAAATAACTTGTGTTGAACCTAATACAAGTTAAATTGTTAGTTGGGTGACGCAAGAGCAAGTTTGTCCGACCCAGTCGTGCCTTTTATTTTTTTATGGTTCTGCCTAAGTTTCATGGGGACTGAATGGAAAAATGTGTCAAACTTGATATTTTTTTTTTTATTTATAGTCATCACTGATGCATCACTGAAATGCATCAGTGTGACACAAAATGCAATGATTTAAAATTCTTTTTGCCAATAATACAAATTTTGAATGTTTACTATTATAATCGCAATCGCAATCAAATTTTTTCATCATTATATAAAAACCATATTGAGGTTAGAGTTGATCATTGAAATCATTATTGAACAAAAAATTGACAGCCACATGGACAATAGAACAACATCAGTGGAACGATTGTGTTTCACTTTATGGAAATAAAGTAAAGTCTGCTGTTCTTTGAAATTGATAAAAAAGCCCTCAATTGGAAATAAATCCAACAGTTTTGAAACATGGCACACTTACGTAGGGGTGTCTGGAGATAACCCCAAAAAATCCTCAAGAACCCGACTGAAGCGCTTGCGGCAGTGAGGAGAAACATGTTTTGTTTTTTTTTTAATTTTTTTGTCCTTCGCTTTTATCTTGGAAACTGTTACTCAAATCAAAAAAATTATCGCTACAAAAATTAAGCAAAATTAATTTCCTAAAAAACTATTATGTGTATTTTTCTAGCATCTGCGATAGTTTTTGAAATAACCCTAGCGTCAGTTAGGATAAACATGATTTTTTTTTGGCGTTTCTAATTTATCTAAGAAAATGTTTGTGGTATTAAAAAAAAAAATATTGTAAAAATAAAGCTTATTTAATTTCCTTAAACATAGTGGCACTTATTTGGTTTCTCTGTGTGGGAGTTTATAAAATAAATATACATATCTATGGCAAACCACCCATATGAGAAAAAATTTTCAGCCGGAAACGCATCCTTCAAAATGTCTTTTTTCGTGTGTGCAGTATTGTCCAGAATGAGAATTATTATGAGCAAAATTCACGTTTCATAAATATCACTGACTGCAAAAAATTAAAAAAAAAACCACAAGTAATAGCGTTCATTTGGTAACTTTACCAAAAAGAAGAAAAAACTGAAAGTTGTTGCCGCCATTTTTGTTAATGTTATAGCATCTTTCGATAGGGTGCTTCATTTTGGGCCACATTATGGTAGTTGGCATATTAGTTTAAAATGATAGGATCAATGTTGCTTTCCTGCTACAATTAGAGCATAAGATATTTTTTATCACAAAGTCCAAATCGAAAAATATTTGTTTCAGTGTAGACTTTTTTTTTTAAAAAACAAGGTATGACGAATTTGAAAAATCCGAAAATCTGACTGCCATCTTGCTGAGACAATTTTTTGAATTCAAGTTCTTAATACGATCTTAGAAAGCTTTACCCTGTTTCTAATGTTTTCGAATGTTTTAAAATTAAAACTTTACTTTTATATTTTGGCATCACTGTTCTGTGCGGGGCCCTTGGTTGAAATCCTCTTAATAGTGCAACACTAGCATCTATGTAGAACATACATAAATCCACTTTGTGCGCGAAAAGGACGAGATGTACACGTTTTCATGTGAAATTGTCTTTCGCTATACCTGGTCTCGATTCTATTCTCAGGCTGATGTTGCACAGTTGCACTGCTGGCACGGTATAGGAGCAAAGGAAGAACAATCCCACCCTCTCTAGGTTATAAAAATAATACTCTTTATTCCTTGTGTGCTGGGCTGGGTGTGGGTGCGAGTACTTACACTCGATGGCAATCTAGCGAATAATGCGCACCAGGACTTGCATTTCGGTGCAACTTTAAGGGTTTGAGGGTTCTTCGTGTATTTTTCATGCGAAGTAGTTTTATCCCTGGTAATGGGTGTTTTGAGCGTGATGTTCTACTCAGGCAACGAGACGAGCCGTCTCACTGGGAGTTGGCGGCGAGCACTGATGGGAAGCGGCATGCACTGCCACTGAGTTTGTTATCCTTTTGTTTCCGATAGTTGTTTTTTGCCTTGATGATGTAACAAATAATGTTTTTGTTTTCTTAACTTTTTTTTTTATTTTTTTGTGTTGTTGCTTTGTATTTTTCAAAAAGTAGTTTCTGTGTGTAATAAAAATGTCCTTGGTGCGCTCGGTGAATTATTTTCAATATTTTATCAGTCAATAACTTGACAAATGGAGGCAGTGCGGTAGGTATACTGTCGTATCTATGTATATGTATTACATAGGTAAGGAAGGCATAAAGGAGTACCTTTAAGGCTTTGGCATGTTATGTTGATCAACGAGTTGAGTATAGGACTGAAATTACTGTAACGAATGGTGTTATGCTTACGTATAAAGAAGCTATAGCATGTCCTAGTAGAAGGTCGTTTGGATATTTTATGAGTGCCGCATAGTAAAGGTGTAATGCATGCCACGATTGGGACTAGTAGTTGTATGTTTGCGATTTTATTGGAAAGGTACTGGCTGATGACAGCATAAGGCAACAGCTGGATCGTATTACGATTTATGAGTCTTCAGTCAAGTGAAATTGGTTTTTATTTTCTCGAGGGGCAAAATAGTGGGTACTTTTATTTTGAGATATAGGCGTTAAATAGTTTTTGTTTCAAATGAATGAACTTTTTTATGATTTTAAACGCTTTTCATTATATCTATGCTTGTTTTGAAAACATCAAAGTAATATTTTCTCCATGGGACCGTGGGATTTAAAAAGTGCTTGCAGAATTTGTTGCATTTTCAAATTGAGTTGTTTTTTAAGTTGTTTTATCGATTGTGAATTCGTGATAAACCATTTTTGTGGATGGGTTGCTCTCATTTTGCTTTTTGAATCGTTTAATTCAATATTCCGTTTCTTATTTAATACGCGAAGTAAAAATTCCTGTTAAAAAGAAATAGAATCTTTATTAAATTTAGTGGGTTTCTCTTTGGGTTTTTTTTCCAAACAGACTTCTGGCTTAAAGTAAGTGGACAAATCACCTCAATCATAAGTCATATGAAAGGGATGCTAGATCATCGATGTAAAAAGTTGAAACATCTATATGTTGCAATACCACAAATATCGGAACTCGACAGTAAAGCAGAAGAAATAAATAATATATATTTATTAAGAACACATTTAATAATTAATGTCCCGAACGACAACTGAAAGTGTTTTTGCTCGTTTAATCAAAACGGAACTCCCACTACTACTTTGATACAGTCATTTCTTCCAATGTATTTACAAGAAGAAAAAACGTCAGTCACCACTTATTAGTTAGTCTGCTAGTTTTTTTCTTGTTGTTTATTCTTCTAATTCTAAAAAGGCAAATCAAAACATCGAAAAAGGCAAATTAAAGCTTCGAAAAGTGCAAAAAAGGCATTTTAAAAATAATTATAAAAAAATAAGATTTTTTTTGTGTTAGTACATAATGTATTTAAACATTTTCAGCTACAAGGCCTCAAAAAGGTTAAACTTTCTTTCCATATGTACTAAAACCAGAAGCGCCCCAGTTTATAGTTACAAATTGATAAATTTTATAAATTTACAAATAAAGTAACAAATTGATAAATTTTTCTTTTCCAAGAACTCAAGGGTTCAAATCACCATTTATTACTTCGTTTATTTTTCAGAATCAGAAGGTACATGATCGGTGTTGACAGTGGCGTAGGATCATTTTATTATTTAGGTGATTTCATCATTATGTACTTTAATAACTGAAACTTTTTCGTATATATTAGAGATTAAGAGGGATAGCCATATAAGAAGAGAAATTTTGAAAAAGAATCTTTTAGAAGCAGAATGCAACGAAAAACAAAAAACAGTTTTGAAGCAAATGTGTGAAACTAGATGGATAGAGCGACACACAGTTTTGATAGATTTCTTAAAATTTTTACACGTCATAGTCAAAAGCTTGGAAGAAATAAATGAACTGCTAATACAACACTCCTTGGCGTATTCGCTATTACAAGCAATACTTAGTTTCGAGTTCCTAGTAAGTTAAGTTGTTTGCTCTGAAGTAAGTGGATTGATGCTACCGGTGACAAGGTATCCGCAAACCAGAAACATTGACCTGTTCCAAGCAAAGAAGTCTGTTACAACTCTACAAAGTGTTTTAAAAGAAAGGCGCGATGAGGTGGATCAATCCTTCGGTTTGTTATTTTTAAAGATAATGGAGATATCACAAGGATTTGAGGTTCAGCCAAAAGCTCCTAGAACGTGTGGGAAACAAGTCAGAAGAGCAAATGCTATCCAGGAAGGAGAACAAAATGTAAAGCAGTATTACAAACTTAATTTATATATTCCTTTCCTTGACTATTGCTTACTAGAGCTCAGCGAACGTTTCGGAAATCAATTTTTGTCTATCTGCCAACTTCAGATTTTCTTACCCAGCTTTATTAATCTCGCTAGTTCAGAAGACGTTAAAAAAGCTGTAGAATCAGTTTCGTAACCTGATATTTCAAATTATGACCTTCAATTTGAGTCAAAGGTATTAATTTTATTTTTATATCATTTGTTTTTATTTTTATTTTAAAACAAAATATGGTCAAATAAGCTGTCTTTGAAAAATAAGAAAGACAAATTTTTTGTTCTTACTTAAGTATATTTTGATTGTTTTTTAAACCAAAATTAAAAAATTCCGAACTTGAAAAACTGCCAGTAAATAAGGACTTTTTGTATTTTTGACTAATGGAGAATTTTTTCTTGAAATCGTATTTTTATTTATTCACAATGCAATCAGTCATTGGTATTATGATTTGAACTTATTTTCATATATAATATCGATTTTTTTTCGGTTTGTACGTATGAGTAAAACCATAACTGTTAAATCGTTTAATTTTGAGTTCTTTTTGTCGTGTTACTTCAAATTAATGTCAATGTCTGGAAATCGATTCCAGATCTGTCTAACTGCACTTTAATGATAAAATAGTTCATTCTTCCGGTAACCAAAAAGTTCTGTTTTTCATTCTACTATTAGATATGGAAACAAACATGGGAGGAGAAAAATGGAGAAAATATCCCAGCAACAGCTTTAGCTTCTCTTCCCGTTTGCAGTAATATACAATTCCCAAATATAAGGAAGATACTAGAAGTACTGTGTGTACTTCCAGTTACGTCAGCAGAGAGATCATTTTCCGTCCTGAGAAGGTTAAAGACTTGGCTGAGGGCAACAACTTCCGAAGCACGTCTTAATGGATTAGCATCCATGAATATTCACAGAGAAATCAATATAGATCCTGAGGAAGTTGTTGAGCAATTTGCCAACACGAAAAATAGGAGAATGGACTTGATTTTCCCAAAAAACAATAATTGAACATTAACTATTTCAACAATCAAATTAAAGTTTTCAAAATAAGATGTTATATTAACATAATAAAATTCATTATTATTTATTGTCTTTATTATTAAAATAACAAATTAATAAAATGTTGTTCACAAAAAGTTTAATTTTATGGATTATGCAAGTTAAGGTTTCTTAGGGCCGGTTTTTCAGTTGTCAATTAAACTAGAGTTAGCTAACTCTGGGCATAAATTTATCTCCAATTGACCCAAGAACCTGAATGTTAGTAGGTAGAGGATTCATGCGGAAGGACCTAAGAAACTCTGAGAATACAAAATCCAAAGCATTTGTTTAGTTAATCCAAAGTTATCTCACCCGATTCGGTGAGTTACCTAACCCAGGTTTAGTTTTAATCTCGCACTGAAAAACTGGGCCAAAGAGGAGAAAAAAATGGATCCACTTATTTTACTAACTTAAAAGGACTACAAAAAAATAAAAAGTAAACAAAAAATTATTGAAAAATTATACCGGTCCCCCCCCCCCCAACTTTTTCTGGATACGCCACTGGCGTGTTGACGCATGGTAATTCGCGCTAGAAGTGAACGATAACAATTTGATAGAATTAACGCATTATTATATTAAAACTATGTGTGATTTTGATAAAAGAAAAGCTTTTTCATCTTTTGCTTCTTTTCTGACGATGCTATGATATCGAATTGGGCCGCAATTCTACCAGTTCACTGCTTCACCAAAGCTTGTGGGGCCTGCCTGGTTGACTTCAAAAAACATCGGCGTCGACAGTTGCGGACTGGTCCATATGTTTGAGGACAACTTAATATATGTGTCATTTTGTTTATTCGAACCATTTAATACAAATAAAATAGAAAAAGTGAAAATGGGGGAAAAGGCATTTAAGATAAAAAATGCCAAAAAAAGGCAAAAGGAGGCATTTGCCACAGAATCCGAACCCTGGTTATAACTAAATTTCCCTGGCGGCATGGCGTCGACATTAGTGAACTGGTTTCGGGACTTTTTAGACTTAAGGATGTGAGAACAAAACACATCCAGCAATTGGTTTTTGTGAATGTATTGTTATATATTTCTTTTTTTATCGCATTATTGTTGTCAGAACTTCTACATAACCGTCTCATTCTAAGCAATTATCTTCAATTCTTTCATTATACGTGAAAATACCCACGTCAACCAAAGTCGATGCTAGCTCCGCATCGGCGAAACGAAACCCTAGAATTTTCTACTTGCAATCGTACTGGACAGTTTGCTTTGAAAATTGTTCGCAAACTCGAAAAATGTTGTTTCTTTTTCCCATACAGAATTTGTTCACGGAACTAGCACAAATTGAACACAAGCTCTAATGTGTATGGTCGACGTGTATATATATATGGTAGGAAAATCCGGAAACAACTCTAATTAAAGTTCGTCATAAAAATTGAATATTGATCGTTCGAAAATACATTCGCTCTTATTGCTTTATCTTTTCCCATCAAACAAATATAACCTTATTTCTTTATTCATAGATTTCCTTTCTACAATTCAATTCGGCATATTTTTTTTATTATTTTCCACTTTCTGTTATTCTCAACTTTCAAGAAATATGTATTCAAATGAAAAATACTTGCTGCTTTTGTTTTCCATTTTTTTTTTGTGTAAAACACGAATACTGAAATGTAAACCAACCTCCAATATAATCTAAATATGAAGTAAGTTGTATTGTATTGTTTCCCTATATGCATTTGATTAGCTCCATGATGCTTACTGCAGCGCAAGAGACCAAAACTCGCAATTCATCGAACGCCATATTGGTCCAATCGAATCTTGTTTGTATTTGCAAATCATCAACAGCATCCAGCAAGGACGATAGAAAAGTCTGATAAAAAACAAAAAACTAGTGTAGAGCAAACAACACAGAGTGTTTAGAGTTTTTTCCGCCGCACTATTTCTTCCACACATGGTACAGAAAAACAACGAAAAAAAAACATGAAAAAAACATCCTTTGTTCTAAAGTGAGTGCAGTCTCCGGCTCCATACCATCAAATATGCCTCTATCCTCATATGCATGTGAGTGATTCGATTAATCGTTAGAAATTTTGTTCTTTTATATTTCGTTCTTCTTGTACATTGTATATGTATCAGAATTTATAGAGCTAGGTACTCCATTTTGTACTCTAAAAGGATACTTGGGGCGCATACTGTCCTTTGAGCGAGTGTCCAATATCCTGTTTGCATCTTTCTGCCTTTGTTTTTATTGACCCATTTGGAGCTGTTTTTTTTTTTCGTTTGTATGGTGCAACTTCCACGATATCAAAGGGAACTAAGCCTTTTCAGGATAATGAAATTGAAGGCTATGTCGCGTGCTATAGAAAGGCTATACAGAATTAAAAAAAAAAAAACATACCGAGGAAAAATCATCCTTTGAGCTTGCTGCGTTTGTTTTGGGTATGTGCATGTCCTGTCCAGTGAAAATGACCACACTTGCAATATGATTCTATTTTTTTTTTGCATCTCCAACTTTTGGTCCTTTTGTCAAGGATTTCATATATCCATCGGTTTGCTTCTGGCTGATGGGTGTTGTTTGTGTGCATGCATATGTGTACCAAACATGCAACGAATAGCAATGAAAGGATGCGGGCGTCATTCGTTTGGATGAAGGTAGGTACTCTCGTGTAATTTTTGGATTTTCGTTTTTTTTTTGGTTTGCATTTCCTGCGCCTTTGATGAAAGAGTTTCTGAGTTGTGTTTTCTTTGGATATTTTATTTTTTAATTCGAACAACTCAACAAGCAAGTCCAGTTTGTGCATTGATAACCAATCAGGAATTATTGTGGGAGTGTCCAGTTGGAGGTGATGCTGTAACGGCTGATGAATGGTGTGCATTGGAAATGTGTATGCAATTAATAGGTAAGAACCAGTAAAAAAAAAACAAAACCTAATTGATGAAAACAAACCGTGTATAGGTACATAAAACAAAAAAAAACTAATTTCCATATCAGGAACAGCATTTATTTAGAGAACATACGGCGAAAGCGAAAATAATAGGTTTCACAAGATGCTTTGATATTGATTATATTACCCAAATTATTAAAACTGTTGCCTTTAGAAAGCACTGTTTCATTCAAATATAATTGACTCAGTCTTGAATTCAATTTTGAAAATAAAAGCACGTGAAAACCTTCAAATCATTTTATACTTAATTTTAATTTTCTTTCACTTTATTTATCGAAATCATCATCGCATTTCCTCTAAATTTACTTTATTATTTTTTAATCATCATCCTTAGTTTAACATAACCTTTAGCGAAGACAAGATAATAACCCAACCTGATCGGTATTTAATTATTAGCACAAAATTAATGCCTTCGCATCGCGTATAACTATAACTTAAAAAAATATAAAAGAAGTCAGCGAGAGCGTAACTAATAATTCCTCGCATGTATCTATCCATTATCTCAGTTAAAGAAAACCCAAACCTATCTTCATATAGCAGGTGAGAATAGGGCGTCACATTTGTTGTTGTCATGGGTTTTATCCTCATCACAAGGCTTAACCCTCGAGTATAACTCGAGACACTTGGGGATGAATTGCGAAACACTTCTCATATGCAAATCCATTGGCATGGCGGAGCAGAGAGTACAAAATAAAAAGAAGAAGCTATAAGAACAACTTCTCCCAGTATATAGTATATATAGGTGTGCTATTCCAATCTATCGTGGTCGAAGCAATTTGTTTTGTGTTGCAAGTGAAATTGATGAGACCGCAGGTAATTGGCTTTAATAATTATTTAAACCGCGTGATGAGGTCGTATCTGCATACAGATAGACAGACACTTGCTGTACATGCAATGTCATGAGATATAATATACACATTTATTATTATGTTTCTTGTTCGAACCCCAAACTATTATAGATATTCGCGCATATCTTTCAGTTTCAACCAAGTCAACCCAGACCCCTATTCTATATTTCTTGTTTCAAAAGATGATGATGAATTCATAATCATGAGCAATTATTGCAAGCGATTAGTATAAGAAGGTCTGGTGATGGCGGAAGAAGAAGCAGCAAGTGGAAGCTCTTTTACAAGGTTGAACAGCTAAGTGGTAAAAGAGGTCCAATCGCTGGCATGGGGAGTCAAATAAATAATTGAAGTTTCACCTGTTAATGTGTTGTGTTCGCACACTGTAATGTGTTTTATCTCTCTTAAATTAAACAAGAGAGATAAATAAGAAAATAAAAACGACAAACCCATTTTTCTTATAGTTTTTGGAAATTGAAATTTTGATTAAGGTTTTTATTACTCTGGATGTGATCTACAATTCTTCATGTGCTTCTTTTCTTGTGAGATTAATTATCTCGAATGCGATCGTAACTTTTACAATTTACACTATAGATCTACTGAGAGTTCTCTCGTGATGAATACCCTTGCAGAAAATACCTCTCAAGCTCTTATGGCCAAAAACTTTTTGTTGAAATAGGCTGTTTTTTTTTTTTTTTTTTGTAGTCGGATGTTATTTAAAAGACGAACCTAATGCCATGCCGAAACCTATAATATTAACCGCTATAGGTGGTGATGGTTACTTTGATTTCATTTTGGTTGACTTATATTCTGAGTTGTCATCCTAATAGACTATACTCTGTTCATTTGGTACTTGCACCACAGGCCTTACCAGGAGAACTTTTTCAATAACAGTGATGCCTGTCGCAGCTTGGTCGGCAATAAACTCATGAAAACGAAACAGTCACCCAGAATTGCATTTAAATTGTTTCTGTAATATTCATTGAACCACGTTGACGTTAACATAACTACCATTACCGACCTGATTCCTAGCTACAAGATGTAAAAGACTGATCGATCGCCATTCACCAATTCAAATGAAAGATTCAATTTATTTAGGTTAAGATAAACTATAAGAAATGTATCATAATTTTCAACTTTGTGAAAAATAATACAGACTAAAAACAGCAGGTATTTTTAAAACAGAAATCTTAGTAAACAGTTGGTAACCCTAATCGATATTCTTCAAATCCATAATGGTCAGAGTGAATAAGGAAAATATATTATCTTGTGTGTGGTGCAAAAACCAAATGAACAGGATTGTAGTACGTTTGTTCACCTGTTTGTTGGTATGGGGGAAAGCAGACGTAATAAGTGGGTCTGTTAATTTTGTCTGTCTGTTTGTCCGTCTGTCTCGTCACTTTCAGCCTAAACGTTTTATTTCAAATTCGGAACGTAGGGTTTTTAAGGTAATACGCCCCGAGCTTGTAGGCCTTGAAATAACGGTAACTTGCTTAATTTTTCTCGGAAACGGCTCCAACGATTTTAACTAAATTCCGCATGCTAAAACCAGCTGAAACCAGTTTTGATTAATGTGAGCAAATTGGGCTCTAGAGTAAAATTCAAAGAACCAGAACAAAAACTGTTTTTTTTTTTTATTAAACTCGATTTTTTTAAAAAAAATTTTGAAAATATTTCTTTAAAAAAAGTAAGTCTTTTCAGTTCTGGATATGTGTAACTATTGATTATTTTAGGTCTTAACCATAGATACTGCACGTGTATAATTATATAATTACTTATCTAAAATAACAAGTGGTTATATTTAACCAACGATGAAAAACTAGCCCTTAATAAAATTACATAAGTACGTGTTATTTTGTATATCACGTATTTTGAATGATTTATTTTATTTTTATTTTATTTTATTTACCTTAAAAAAAATCATTATAATTGCAAGCCCTTATATTAATTTAATATTAAAGAATTTAATTCAATTACTTAAAAAAAAAACAAAAAATTAATTTTAAACTAATGTATGAATATACATATATATACTTACAAAACTATCAATGATTTGCCAAATAAGTGAAAACTAAACTTTTAAATCTTCTTGTGTCGCTGATACCTCTCATCGCGATTGAATTTCCTTTTTTTTTTATTTTGATTTTTCAAGAACCAATTTCATCTGACACAGTAACACAAATGTATGATTTTTAGTTTAAACTCTCAGCTCTCTCTCTTGCCACAAGTTTTTGATATCTTATCAACCTAACTCAATTTCATATACTTCCGCACAGCCATCTTTATTGAACTTGAACAACTTCAATTTCGTGATATCTGCGACCGCCATTATCTATCCATGACAATCAATATACCTTGAGTTAGGTTAACTCAACAACACAGGGTTTTTTTTCTGGGAATATAGCTTTGCGCTTCCAAAAATCTCAATTCACAGATCAACAATCGTTTCACATTTATTAAAAGTCGTTTGTCACGGACCGTTGATGCCGTGTTCTTCTGTTCTTCTCTACCATCCAAAGGTCAAAGACAAAAGAAGTCAAGTGCATTTGGCTGTTCATCATCATCATCATCAAACCTCACAACATCTTCTTAGTTAGTGAAACAAATCTCCAATAAACTAAGGCGCACGTTTTACTGCTTGATCTCGATCTATAAAGATACCTGGATGCAAGAAGCACACCAAATACAAAGCACACCATCAGAAAATGCTCAAGTCTCATTCAAACCACGGTTGAATTGGTACAACACACTCATCAGCAGTCAGCAGCTAACCAGGCGGCGTAATCTGCTCCAAATCACAAAATTGCTTATTAAACGTGCCAATGTGCCCCACAGATAAGCTGCTGGGTGTCGTCTTGGTTCTCCAGCTGGCTGTTCAAAGTAGTATCAGATTTCAAGAAGCGAATCGAATCTGTCCAGACTATATATTAACGGTGATGGTGGCACATCTTTTCTTAAACGAGCATCAAAGTGTAAACGTGATAGAACGACCTGTCGAATGTTCCGCAAATGTGATCTATCTGATGATAGATGGTGGTATATAGTGTCTGTATGGTTGGGGTTATAAAAAATTGTTACTTTCTGATGCTCGTGGATAGGTTGGGATCAATTTGATTTTGGTGAAAGATCGTGTGGAATAGGCCCTTAAGCCTAGTAATAGTCTTACAGATGCCTTTATTCGGTAAAGGTGCAATCCTGGGGTCAACAATCGGAGCAAGAGATTGCAATAAAATCCCATACACTTTAAAAAAATAAATATCAAATTTGTTGGAATAAGAAAAATTGTTTGGTGAGATGCGAGAGCCACTGTTTCTATGTCAATACATATATAAAAAGTTTTAACAGTATAAAAGCGTTAGAATACTCTCGGGTTAGTTTAGCTTAGGGGGAAGGGCTGACGGTTGATCCTGTTTCTGTCACATGCTGACTAATTAAATTTAAAGCCCTTGTACTTAAGAGCCTTTTAAGCCTTTATACTTTAAAAACTATGAGGAAAAATCTAATAAAATTCAAGCCATCCACAGTTATTGATATAAATCTTAGCAGATTATTTCCTGAAATGTCAAAGAATTCTTCTAATTCCTCGAAAAAATTTCTTTCCTAACGTTTGCTTCGACTATATATGAAAATGTATATATGTGTCCTGAAGATTTCCTAAGAAGACGAAACGCGTTGGCCTTAAATAAAATAAAAATTAAATATAAATTTGAAAAAGTGGAACTAACAACAGTGTTTTATTTAATTTTTATTTTTAAAAATGTTTAAAAGTGCCTAAGTGCGTTAGAATTACGTTCAGGTTAGTTTAGCTTAGGAGAAAGAGCTGACGGTTGATCCTATTTCCATCAAATGTTGCTCAAGGACATTTTGAGCCCTTATAATTTGGAATCTATAAAGAAAAAACTAATAATATTTAAGCCATCCAGAAGTATATATAGATTTCAGCAGACAAACCAGTCATCGGCTGAAGTATGATCGGACATCGTCTCCCGAACTCGGTCGAATGCATCAAACATACGTAAATGAATGAGTGCGATAACTGCCTAGGATTGCCGAACAACCGACAAATTCGAACTTGTTTGAATTTTCTGTCAGTTTGCCGGTTGTTTTATTTAAATGATCATCAAAACAATTATTATAGATTGCAAAAAAAATTATTTTTTTTGTGAATATTTTACATTTGTAAGCAATTGTATGCAATTTATAAGTGTATATAAGTGTATATTTGTCGTGTTTCTTGTGTATTAAATTGTCCCTCGTCGGTTTTAGTGTATACAGACGTGCTTCCAAGGTAATCGCTCGAGCTGTTCCGGCCTGATATGGGACGATTAATCGGTTTTAGTGTACGTGAAGTATAAGTCCTTAAAGAGCTTTCTTCCTTCATTTCTTCCCAAATATTTGTTTCGACTGTTAAAGAATGCTGAGCAGTGAGTGACAGAAATAGTTGATTTCTCAATTTCTTGGTTTCTCAATTTCTTGGTTTCCTTACCCCTTAACTGATGTCAATGGAGAAGTTTATTTCAGATTGTAGTATTAGCATCTTTGCAACCTGTTCAGCAGTTTTCGTCAATGCCAAGACCTCAGCATTAAAAAAGGTCTTCTAATCAAGAGATTTGAATAAGCTCGATGATAGTCCAAGAGTTTCTGAAATAATACCGCATCATAACATCCATTATATCCTTCTTTTGGCTTTGTCAGTATAGATAAATATCGTTGGTTCAAAGGCTGACTCATCTTGAAACCAAAAATTGTATCGATCAAAGGCTCAATTGATTCGGAATGACTTTAAAAATATGGAATAACAGCTGGTTCGACTTTAAAGCTATCCCATTATATTTCAGCGGTTCGTTCAAACGTTTAGTCCTTGCCGATATATATGCGTTTACTGTTTTTGTAACAAATTTCAGTCCTAATATAACTTTTAGCCAGAAGAGGTTAAATATGCTCTTATAACAGCATTCATTTTTAGCTAACTTAAAATTTAACTAAATACTATATTGATTTTTTTCAATTTTTTTTTTTTTTAGTTTTAAAATTCTTAAAATTCGTTAAACATTTCTTTCAGTGTAGATTGTTAGTAACAATCATAGCTGAATTAGAGCAGAGCTTCCTGGCCAGATTCAGATGTTTGGTTCCCATGATTTGCCATGTCTGTCGGTAGCGCGCAGACTGATTGCACCAGGCTTGCGCAATTATCTATTTTCCTATAGCGATCTGAATTTGATTTTGGAAGCGATTTGAACTTGTGAGGTCAGCAAGCCGTTACCATAGGTTGTTGCCATACACCCATATAACTTTCTTAGTTTCAAAGTTGTAGATCACGATTTTTCAAGTGTATCCCGGTAATGGGCCCAATTGAAGGTGTACTTCCCCGATAAAGTTGTTACAAAGCACCTTCCAAGTTGGTCATCATCATTATTGGTGGTGCATGGCATGATGGTGTGGTGATGTTGGTATACAGTTTCTTCTCTTCCTAGTTGGCAGGCCCAAGAGAAGAATAACTGCCTGCGTAAACCTATTCCCAAAGATCGTGGGTGTTAAGGGGAATCCTGCATACCGGTTCAACTAGAGTACAATTACTTCAATTACCTCTGGGATTCAAGATATGAAACTGGCTAAAAAGAGAAGATGTACCAAACCAACCGACCAATCTAAAATAAAAAAAAAAAATGTATAAGATGTGCGCACAAATTCAAGTCGCGATTCACGCGGAATGAAAATTACAGAAATTATTTCTGGTCTGGTATGGCTGAAGCTGCAAAAAATCGAACGAGGCGACGACGAGGACGACGATGATTCGGGGTAATTTTCATCCCGCTGAATTCTGGCCAAGCAAGGAAAATAGTGAAGTATACTGACTGAGTTCAATATACATAGCAGCCGTGTGGGATGACGAGAATGGAGTTCGCATGGTTGCTGTTAATTTGTTTTCTCGCCAAGATTGTGAAGCGGTGATAATTTGGGGGTTCCATTTTGTGGACACGCTCGAGATGATGATAGTGTGATGGTGAGGAATTTAGACCAAGAAATTTACTTTACTTGCGTTATTTCAAAATAGGTAAGCACATTCACTGAAAAGATATACCAGGCCAGAAAAATGGCTGGGAATTTACTAGGACTTCACGTAATTTCGCTAGTAAAGTGAGAAATCATGGTCGAAAGTGGTTTTATGATAAGATGCTGGATATATGGATGTTGTGTGTTGTAATTTGAAAAAAGAGTGATTGAATTAAGACGTGAGTGGGTGGATACTTCCTTGTTGTTGTCGTCGTTTGTTGCGTAAAGAAATATTTTTTGATTGTCAAGAATAAGCGGTCTCAAATTAATGGTCATTTAAATTTTAATGGAACATGCATTTTTCCTCGGTCATGAAACAGTTTGAAACCAAGAGGCTTGTTGGCGTGTTCGTCTAACCATTTGAATTATACATGCGAATCTCTCTTTTTTGTAATAGGTAAATGGGAGAGTTAAGAATCCATCATTCCAGACCATCATCATCTCAACAGAAAAGTATCGAAAAATGGTTTGATAAGCATGTGTCATCCTACCAACTCCTTGTTCGTAAGTCTAAACATTTGCAAAGGTCGGTTTTGTGTCAGATTGTGAAGATGTTCGCAAATTGCCCCACTCATATCAATTCACCACTTATGCAACAACATCAAACAATATTTCGCAACATACTTACGTCCTTTACTCAAAGAGTTTTCCGGTACTGGAAATGACTAAATCATGCTTAACCCACAAAGCAACCCTAACTTTACCTAGATTTGCATATATTTTCAATCAACACCATTTCCCTTATAATTCAATAGAAAACAATTAAATTATTAACAATAATGCACACATATGGTATTGCAGAAAATATACATGATTTTCTTGCATATACATACACACTACAATATCGAAGCTCTTATCACTCTACATGCATAAAAAAAAAGAAAACCATACCAATATGGTGAATTCCAAATATCGACCATTGAAACGTCACTCAAGCTGTCACATTGATTGGTCTAACAAGTGAATGCACTTGAGCCACTTATGTGGACACAAAAAGAAACAAAACAGTGTGGCATATTATACCTGCAACAATACGTAGGTAATATGCGAGAGGCATACATAAAAGCATTTCCCTGTTTCCAATTCGCATATTACTGGCACATCACACAATGCATCAGAATGTCATTTGAAAAGGCAGTTCGGTTACACCGCACCATATTTGACAAACATTTGCATTTGATACAATTTTCGTCGTAATTGTACGAGAAAGAGTGCCTCTGTCAATTGAGTTATTATTATCCGTCTCAATCTGAACCAATTCACAATTGAGTGTGTCAATTTAAATTGCCCATAAAATCAATTACGCGCCTCCACATCAGACCAATTCAGTTTCCACCTATCCACCACCCGCAATAAACGTCACTTTGACATAAATAATGGGCGCATCCTCACATACCCAATTTATTACTTTTTGAATGACAGTTTGCTGAGTAACGTGTTCTAATTTACGCATTGCACAGCTAAACCTCACGCGCATATTGAAGAGCAAATAAATCTAAGCGTCAGGCGTCAAAGAGCGCCGAAGTTTAATTTAATCTGCGCACGACAAACGCATTAATTTTCCTCAAAGAAAGGCAGTGCAACAGAGACAGAGGACAGACAGCATGATACCGACAAAAAGGTGGCAATTGTACTCCTCGGCTACACCATGAGACTTATAAGAATGCACAACCCTGACCTAGGCTCAGAAGTGAATCCACATAAAGCAAATAATTCTTTCTCTTAAAGTTCGTGGATTGGCGATTACGTTTCATTAATTTATTTGTCTCTGGAACACGCCGCCGCCGCCGCGCACAAAATGCGTCGTCAATTGACACTACAGTGCCTATAAAGTTGCGTTTGCAATTGAAACTGTGTTAGCGACGTCTAAAGTCGCGCATTTCAGTGGCGGCTATTCGTTTCATTGAGCGGCTCTTTTGTACCGCGCGCGGTGGTGAATAGCATAAATCTGTCAGTTGAACGTGTGGTGGATTTAATAGTGGCGGTCGTCGGTGATGGTCAAACAAAGATGGCATCACATCGTATGTATGTCAAGTGTTAAAATGCGTGCGACCATCACACACCTAATTGGATTGTATGCTGGGATAACGCGCTTCATGTCGCATTTATTGACATTTAAATGACATTTGAAGGGTAATCTAATATGTATTGGAATTATAAGTCGAAGAAACAACGATTGAAATACAAAATGGGGAGTCAACATGCGACGACCGATCCACCACAATTCAATGGCTGTTGTGGCAGGTTGTGGTTGACATACAAACAAACATATACAACACGTGTCGTCTCAATTGCAACGTTACGCTCTACTTAATCCTATCACTTTTATACCCTGGAAGTTTCGCTTCATTTGACTAGACCACCCCCAACATTTTTTTATTTTATTCGAATTGTTTCCTTTTTATGTGTAATTTACTCTTTTAAATGAATGGTGTCTTTATTTTTCTTTAGGGTTTCTTTTTCATTCTTTAAAATGTTGTTGTTGCGATTGGATGTGTCTGGCTTTCAAGTTGGTGTCAATTTACGTAAAAAAAAACGTATGCGTAATTATGTAAGTTTAACGCTCTAGTCTGGTGATGGATATTGTAAATCTGAAGGATTCTCCACACGCAATGGTTAATTAGCGCCATTTGCATAGAGACAGTTTGAAAAATGGCCGAAACGAACAAATCGATAACTTCATTTTTGCTTCCACGTTTTTATTGAGAAAATAAGAATGGTGGTTTGAGTAATGTGTGTAGTGTTTGCTTTTTTTCTAAGAAAATTTTGAGTAAATGCATATTATTCTGTAAACTATTTTATAAAACCAAATAAAAGAGTTACAAAAAATATATCAGTTATCGGAATAAGAAAATTTATCGGAATGCCACATATTGTGCTTAAAAAAACAAAAATCTATACAAAGATCTTACTACCAATAGAATACAAGTCAAATCTTGTTTAAGTGAAATTTAAGATTTTGTATAGTTTTGATTTCTATCTCAGTTTTGCTTTTTGTCATTTTGCGGTTTGACAGACTTTGACGAATCTAATTTTGAAGTTTGTGGAGTTTTCAAAGCGAACTGTCATCCGAGTCAATAAATTTGATATTTCGCAATAACTGACAGATTTTTACAAATCTAATTTTGACATTTGGAAAGTAATTATTAAGTGCGAAGAGATTTTTACAAATCCATAATATATTGACATTTGTGAACTTTGATTGAAATTTTGTATTTTGACAGTAGTTGTATAAGTTTTTGTTGGAGTATAGGTTAGGTACCTATTGAGTGCGAGTTATCATCAGCGAGCATTTAATTTGACACAGTTAGATTTGTATAAATGTAATTTTGATTTTTGCGGATAATTAAGTGCAATCTGTCATCAGCAAATAATTGATGTGACATTTAGTAGTTTAATAAAATTGTACAAATATAATTTTGACCTTTACTTTTATCCTTTTAGTCTCTTCTAAATGCACCATTTGTTTTTTTTTGTACATTTGATGCCTTTCAACTTTAAAGTATTTGACCATAACCTAATTCGGTATTAAGTTTTATACTCGTAGATCCAAGTCCCGATTAACTTACTTCCCTGCGCACCGTTTATTCTTACCGCGTTTAACTCATTGCTCATTCCTTATTTTCAGTAATTTCTGTTTTTAGAAAGGCGAATATCTCCCGAACTCCTTAAAGGCGAATAGAAATGTAATCAAAGTATGTATACACATTCATATAGCGGTAATTAAATCTATTTATCATTTTACCGCAATAATTCTAATATATACCAGTGAATAGTTCCCCACATTTATGATTGAGTCATTTGCTAAGCCTGTCATCTTCTTAATGGAAAGCGACATAGGCGTAATCAAGACGCTACACTACGCTAAGCCCGCAAACCGTTTTCATATGTGTTGAAACGAATTGCAACTACAACTCATGAAGCACAACAGTTCAGGACTTGGAAGGCACATCCATCATTATCAACCGGCAGCAGGTTTGTTTGTTTATTTCGATTAGGAATTGGCACCCAGCCCAGGCACCGCTATATTTTGAATCTCTATTTACAAGAATTAAATTCCGCTTCTGCCTCGCAGCTGATATATACTCGTACAATCTCGAGGTTGAGTGGTGCGAGCTGCGGTTACACCTCGATGAGTTCTCTAAACGTTTTCCAATTAGTGGCACATTTTTGCATTGAAATGAGCAATCATCAAGCCAATGTAGTAAATGCTTATATAACTGCTTACGCTTCTATTCAATGGCATTGCCGCATTAAGCTTTAGCGCCCCCAGGATTAGATGCAACCAAGTAGTAAAGATGAATGAAGTAAAGCCTTTTGAATCAGTTGTTGGTGTGAGTTGGTGTTTTCACAATCAATCAAAACATTTTCATGTGACAAAAGCTGTGCTGTTTGCTTTGCCTGCTGCGTGTGCGGTGTGCATTGAGCAAGAATAAGGATTATTCAATTTCTGATGGCTGCTTTATAAGAGTGAAGTAGATTTTTCTGCTTGATTCATCCCTCGAGTGTGTTTTCCTTTTCCGATGCAATTTTCGCAGTTCAAATCGATTTATCGTTCAGCTATTCGTTAAGTTGAGCGTTAATTATTATAGGAGAATTAAAGTATTAATAAGTTAAGGAAATGCGTTTGTCGTAAATTAGCGGGTATGGGAGCCTTTGAGTTCATTAATTAAACGTTTGCGTAGGTAAGTGTTGTCAAAGCGGTCGGTGTTTATTTTTTTTACAGAAATAACAAAGGATCATGTAACAATGGTAAAATATCAGGGATTTCCGTTGATACCTATAACTTTGACTTCACAAAGTCATATACCTTCAGAACTGTATAAAAAGGTTTCAGCAGAAAATTTTTAAATTTATAGACCTATAAGAAGAACACGAAGAAGGCCCAAGTGATGGCCGAAGTACTTAATTTACCTGGTCATGGTTTCTTGTATAAAGTTTGTTGTGATGTTATCGTCTAAAACTAACACGCTTCTCCACTGTGTGTTTCTGGAAGGGCAGTCTCCACACGCTCTTCTAAGTCCATCTGGTGAGCGCGTACAGAACCTGGATTCATCAGTGAAAAGAAATCTAAATTAAGGCTGACTCGATCCAATCTTGGTGAAGACGATCAATTAACATGCATGAATAAACCGTAGTACGAGAATTTCGTCCCGTTTTTGCTTTAGGGTCAGGGTCAATTACCCAACTAGGTGGTGAGTAGGTAATTTTGGCAAGAAAATTTTTTTTTCACTAAAATGTAGTTTGAAACTTCTGAAAATATTAATAAAAACAGAGATTCTTTCTTAAACCGAACTACATTAACGTACAAATATTTATCCGGTTTATTTTTTTCTCCCATTCTCCATTTTCCCCCTAAAAAGAATGAAACGCATTAAGTAGAGTAATTCTTTCTTTTACTGCACTACACGAATATGTTGAAAGTTCCCGACTTATTTGTTCTAAATTACTGCTTGTCATGGGGTGTGATTGAAGTTATATTGTATCCCCTTTCGGTAACTCAACCTCTTTAAGTTTTAGGCAAGGCTCCCCAAATTCGAAATTGTTCATTGAAAACTATGAAAGACTCTATAAAATCCAGGTTTCATAATCTCCGCCTGTTTGCCATAGAAATGATCTAGTTTCCAGTAAAAAAAAACACCAAGATTAAAAAAAGGGGCATAGTATAGTATACAATAATGTATCTTTATTCATAACCCTTATAATAAATTCACTTTTTATTACTCCATACAAAAATATACCATAAGAAACGTGTGTGAAAGTTTGGTGTTCCACCTATAAAAATATACCACATAAAACCCACAGAATATAAAAGGAAACAGAGAGATTTTAATCCACTAAAGCCCATTCAAAGGACGTTCTTCAATAAACTTAAAAAAAAAACGCGACGAGGCGCAAATCCCACCAAAGGTATAAGGCAGATATATCTCAGTCCACCCGCAGCCATCATCTCAGCTAAAACACAATCCACCTGTAAAAAAAATAAAGGATATATAATATCCCCTCTATAGAAATCTTGAAAAAAGGACTCAATGACAGTCGTGGAATGTGTTTTATTGCAACGTTTCTCCAACTGAAACTTGCTGGGCCATCAAGCTTCCTCGTCCTTCTATATATGTACTTTCGTCTTCTCATGATTCTATATGGAATAGAAAAGTGAGGTTCAATGACTTCCAAAAATGTTCAGCCAGCCTCATCGAAATAGAATTTTTCATTCTATATCAAACTCACACACTTATATGCCAGAGGATGTCAGGATAGAACCAGGAACGATACACGAAACCATGTGTGCATTGAAGGAGATGCGAAACGGACAGCCTGATGGCCCAGAGGGGGGCGTAAAGAAGACTAAAGGAAAGAAAAATACGAAGCTTGGATATATGATTATTATCCTTTTCGGTAAAAAAAAAAACTAGTAGGACAAGGCATAGAGGCCGCACATACAAGCACAGAGACTTAACCCGCAAACGTGAATGTCCTAACGTACACGTGACTGATCCCGAAATTCAAGTCCATCACCTTACCCACAACCACCCACCTAACTACAAAAAAAAAAAGAAGAATTAATGTCGAAAACGGTATATTAAGGAGGCCCAGAATGTGTTATTTTAGAATGTGTGTGTGTTCAGTTAGGAGGATGATGAGACTATAGTATAGACGTTCTTGGTTCAGGTGGTTCGTCGAAGTTTTCAAAATCCGAAAAAAGGTTTGGAAGAGTATTGTTTTTATTTTTCTCCCCGATACATATGTACCTACGTATATCCTCAAATGGAGGTGAGCTAGTATACAACTCGTTTAAAAAGGAACTGGCAATTTCATGGACGTCATCATCGGAGACGTACTTTTATGTTCTTAAAAAAAGTCTGATGGATTTTGGATAGAGTAATAGTAAATATGTCTTACTCATCCTTTTCCGACGCAACTACAGACGGCCTTTTAGATTGGCTGCAGTCCCAAGAGTAGCTCAGAAAATAGTAGAAGTAGTGAAGAATGTAAGTATTAAAAGAATTTTTACCAGTAGACGTAATTTATGAAAATGGAAGAATTCCCTTTTCCTTTTCCAGAACTATAATGGTTGGACAAGAATGTTTAAATGATATTTAAGGTAGATCTTTAAGGAACATACATATTCATTGGTCGATTTTTTTTATAACAAATATATCATCCATCTTTAAAGATAAACCATACAACATACAACATACAACATACAACATACAACATACAACATACAACATACAACATACAACATACAACATACAACATACAACATACAACATACAACATACAACATACAACATACAACATACAACATACAACATACAACATACAACATACAACATACAACATACAACATACAACATACAACATACAACATACAACATACAACATACAACATACAACATACAACATACAACATACAACATACAACATACAACATACAACATACAATATACAACATACAACATACAACATACAACATACAACATACAACATACAACATACAACATACAACATACAACATACAACATACAACATACAACATACAACATACAACATACAATATACAATATACAATATACAATATACAACATACAATAAACAACAGAATTCAAAAACTTGTCCGAGGAAATACCATGTGTCGATCGCATCATCAAAAACGTCCTCTAACATATGATCACTCTTTCAAATCAAAAGTAACAAACTAACAACCAAAGCTAAGTACTTCATGCCTTGCATATCCAATTTTAAACTTCTATCTTTAAGGCTACCTGTCCTGCCACACCGTTTCGTCTGCAAATACCACTCGTCGTCGTCTTCCATGTCAAACCAAAATTCTCTACCGAGCACCACCCAAACTAAAAAAACTCAGCGCCAGGTGCCAATTTTCACCGCCAAACCATTTAAGTTAACGGAAAAAGTTTAGCTAAAACAACACTATACGGACAGCGTTTGCAACTAACAAAACATCAAGGAACGTCAAACAAATTTAAATAAATGGATTATATGTCAGCCATGACGACGACAACGACCGTGAAGACGGCAACTTAGAACTCATCAAGTTTGCAGTACATATACATACTTAAACGGTAACAAATTAATAAATAAATAAAGAAAAACCTATACTTAGTTATACCTCCAACAACATCAAGTTGGCCTCCATCTTCATCCCGAACTCCCGAACAACGCAACAAACGCAGTTAAATGCAAAATAAATGTCGGTGTGTCTAACTTAAGTAGACTCTGCACGCAACGTTCTCATTAACTGTGTCGGAACTGCTGAACGTCTCTTATCAAGCAAACGATGGGCGCAGCAATAAATTGGTCCAAGGCTGGTGTGCGTATTCATATTATTAGCGCACATTAATTTCATAAATGCAACTGGCTTAATTAATTTATTCGCGCTAATTAGAGCCGGCAAATAATTGCACGGCATCAGAGCAGTGTGTGATGATGGTGATAGTTAAGCTATTATAGCTTCTTAGCTTCAAGGGTCTTACACACTATATAATATTGTTTCCCACCTCATTGAATGTATTTTATTTGTATATATGTACGGTTGTGTCTACGATCTCACGGTTTCGTGGTGCTGGCTAAATGCAAAATTTTGCTATAAGTTATTAACTCTCAAGTTAAATGTCGGGAGTGATGAAATGACTTATTATTATTTTTCTTTACTTGAAGTAGTGGTTAAGAGTAAATTCTATGTAACAGTTTGTTTACGTACATATGTATAGGTTTTGAAATTGAATTTGATTGAATGGGTGGGCCAAAACGTAGTACCGTATCAGAAGATGCTTTAACTTTAGAAAATGACTGAAACTTTCAGATTTGTTTTGATATTTGTAAAGTAAATATATAGTTGCGAAATTAACTTCGATAAGTTATGCAACATGACTAATTTTTGTCAGTTGATTTTGACACAACTAACTTTTAGCGTAGTCTTACTCGATTTTGTCAGTAAGTATAAGACGTTTTACGACGCGCCTCACTTGTATAGGAACAATTCAAAAAGCCTCGTATGCCTTCCAACGAAGAAATCCACCCGTGTGGCTGAATATGTCCCGAATGAGCCATTAGGGCGTAGGAGACGACGTGAAACGCGATTGCCCATTGCACGATAGTCTTTCCAGCCGTTTTTGCTGAATGGTTTGAATGGCGGCCACTTGATCGATATCGTCCTCAAAAGTTAATAAAAACAAATGTAAAATTCAAAACAAACATAAAAAAATGTTATAGAATTTTGAGAAATCTGCGAGCGTTTCGCAAACGAGTTCTTCTAACCAGTTTTTCAACCGAGATTAGAATTAGAAGCATAGAATACGATGCAATGCGAGAAGCGATGCAACATGCGATAATTTAAGCTTGGTATAGTCTTTCTTCGTGTTAATCTCTGATAATGATCAAAACGTATGTACACTTGACTTGCGAGTGACTGGAAAAGTTAAAATATCGAAAGTATAAAGTCAACTCTCCAGAAACTATTCCCAAGAGTCAAGACTGCTTCCAATTGCGAGTTTGCTCCCAGTTCTTCTACTCTCAAATGTACACACTAGCGCACTTGTGAACTGTTTTCTCGAACACAAACGCTTTGTCGCGAAATGATAAACACTTTTCATCAAGTCGACATGCGCTGTTGTGCGCTTGTGTCACTTTTTGTCAAGGGGATCTGAACAAACGTCCTTGGTATTCGAAACCAGACTTCCGGTTGCCCAATGATAATGACAATGACTCTGACAATCAATAGGACTCTAAATAACTGGAATATCATAGATGTTTTATTTATCCAACGAATTTAAGATACAATAATATGTGTAATTCATCAAGAAACGTAAAAACCAAATCCTTGAGCGGCATTTAAAATGTTTCCTGAAATATTCTGTCAAAATTAACATTTTTGACATTTTTTATTTTTAGACGCCATCACCCTTAATTTAACTGTACTTAACCTGTTGTCAAATCAAGACACAGGTATTCATTTGAACACACCTTAATGTCTTTTTCTCTATGTCTAGGCAGTTTTAATTGCTTGCCTATAAGCCTGGCCTGGCGTTTGAAAACATATCCTTTTGTCATTGATTGTTTTTTTTTATAGATAGACAAGCTTTCAGTTTTTTTTTATGTCTACTCCAACTTCATATGTCCAACGACACAAACGTTCGCTATGCAAATATAGTTATGGGGAACTCAGCAAAAATGTATACCCAACATAATGTACTTGGTCTCATAAAACATTTCCTTATGGTAATTGACTCACATTCATAAACGGCTAAAAGAGTATTTTCCAACTTTGCTCAAACGATCTGTGATCTGCAATGCAAATAAAAAAAAATATGACAGCAACTGTCAAATTCCAAATTTGAATGATATCATGCAAATTTGCTGCGCTGCACGTCGCATATTAGGAGATGACCGACCATGGCAGCTACTTATGGTGCGTGCACATGTGCATCACGTTCGAGAGTGGGCCGGCCGTTTGAATCGGTCGTAGTTGGCGGCGGCGGCAGCGGTGTTATCGGCCGCAGGGTCCAGTCAAGTCCATTACAATTCGAATAATTGCCAAGAAAATACCATTTAAGGCTCGTCAAGCTGTGTGTAATTACTTGGTGAGCGATGAAGGCGCTCCAGTCGTTCCATTTCAAATTAAAAATTCTTCTTTAAGAGGATGTGACATCTTTTACTAAGTATAGAGGTTTATGGACTGAGGATGAGGAAAATTCATTTTGGATCACAAACTTTCCGGATTTCGGGTCAATTAAACAAAAAAAACATTTGGAGAAGAAAAATGTGACAAGAGCTCCCCCAAAAGAAGAATTCAGTTAAAAGAGCAAAGTGGCAAAGACTTCGTCATCGTCGAATCCCCTTAGACCGTTGCCAGACATTTTGGAGCAGAAGACAACAATTCAAATACAACCGCACCATCAACGAGTTAAAACAAGGTCAGACACTGACTGGAAGGAGAGATTCACAGAGGCATAAAATTAACCTCAAGCAAGAGTGGGCAGTAAAAGTATACCCTGCGGCGGCGGCGGGTTGGAGACAGACCGCAAAATTGATGACACGGCGAGGGAGATGGCAGGCGGACTGATGACGGTGAAGTGCAAATGAGGAAGTTTTTCTGTTTGGATTTTGAATTAATTTTGACTGCACAGTTTTCATAGGTTAAATTGTTTTTTACCTTTCGTTTTGTTTGGAAAGGCACTAGTGGTGGTGCTGCTGGTGCATGAAGGAAATCCTGCGAAGTTGTTGGACATTTTTGTCGGTTCCAATGCCATACAGAATTAAAGATTATAACAAATATGAAGCAAGCAGTCAATGGTGCTGTTTACGTATTGATACATTTTAATTCCAGAGTAAACAGTGCACTCTGGAATTAAAAACACTCAAAATAAAAACAAAAATTTAAATCGTCAGTTATGTTACGGGTGATTCGCATGTGACCCAGCCACCTTGGTCGTTAAATTGTGACAATGTCGGTTCAGTGTCGCTTTACTTTCGCTATGAACTGTATTTGCAGACAGAATCAAATATCAGCCGGAGAATTATTTCTATCAAAGCAGCCTAAAGCGTTCTCATTTAGATTTAACAATGCCCATTGTCCATGCCTCTGCACCATGTATCAGGAACGGGATGATAAGTGTCTTATACAAGGTCACTTAGTTGCTCTCGAGAGAAGGCTTTGATCTTCCATTGCATTCCTAGTCGAAAAAAAAGCTATTGCCAGAAGTAATTCTTCGTTTAATCCAAAGTGTGTTTTAAAGTGCTATTCACTGAGTTGGCAGCTGAGCCTATGGTACACTAAGTCTCTGATTACCTCCCTCATAATTATAGCTATCTATGGTGACGTTTTGTCCGAGACGTCGGTGTTGGGTGTCCTTTTTTGTTGATTTTTGTTTTTATTCACTATTAAGGCCATCTTCTTGGATTCCTTCTCATAACACTCATACAAAAGCACTACTGACATCACGCTTTGTTCTTCTTATTATGTCAATATCGTCAACGTTAACGTGTAATTGGACGGCTATATTATTGACGAGAGTGTTTTTCTTTCAAGAATGTTGTTGAAAAAGTGCCGTGACGATGAAAGCGTATCCCATTTTCTAAATCCTTTTTTGATATTAAAGGTATCAGTGAGGTCTTTGCCGACTTTGATGGAGTAGCGTAAATTCTCCACCGTCGTTCTGCACAAACGGACGAATTTGGTAGGAATGCTGGAAGTTGCTCTATATAGTTCGCCGCTAAGATAATGTTATACGTGACCTTAAAATCGATTAAATGGTGGTGACTGTGATGCTGAGATTGTAGACTTTAATAGCCTAAAACCATACTGTACTGAAATAGTCCTATCAGGTTGTTCACCATAGCTTCTGGCTTTCATATAGTACGACAAGGAGGATATCTTGTATGTATTGTTATAATGCATCTGTAGTTGGTGCAGTACAGTGTCTTTTTCAGGATCGGGCAAACAATACTCAGTTCCTTTGACCATATTTTGCAGACATAATGGTACAATCTGCATTGCAGCGGAATTTGATTCATCATCGTCCATATATGATTTGCAGAAATAATGTTTCCATATCCTCAGCATCCACTGTGATTCTACTACTATGTTATTCCCTTGATTATTCTTGAACCTTCGGTTTGGGCTTTTAACCTTGGGATGTTATTTTTACCTTTTGGTAAAACTTTTTCGAACTTCATTCCTGCTATATGGCAATGGCATCCCTCTATTTCGTCGATCGCGCTCTGCTCATGTAGCTTCTTTTTCTAATCTGAGAAGCCTGAGAAAAGTCATCACTAAATGGGGACGGAAATTTTTCCTGCAGAATTCCAGTTGAATTCTTTGAGGGATTTCGTTTATTTCTTCAAAGGTGTTGAGTTATTGCTGTTATAAGATGTTCGTTTGAGGGGTTCATAATCTTCTACATACTTTTAGGAATACGTAGTCTTATTATGATTTGAAATTATCTTCAAAGTATTTATAGCAAACGCTTTGGCTTTATCTTTCGCTAATGTAACATTCTCATCATTGGTTGTAATGATTTCTGATATATGTAGATATTTTTGTTTTGTGCTTTTGTTGATGCATAATTTTAAAAGCATTAGAATAAGGTTTGATAGCGTGAAGGATTTTCTGGTATTGGATGTCATTGTATAGTGTTCAACGGAGTTCTTTAACACAATTTTCAAACGCGCGACTCAATGATGGTAGAGTGAACTAACTATTAAGATTAATCAGTGCACCATAGTTTCCATAATTATTATTAAAGCTCCTTTGTTTTATTTTACATGTCAGGCATATCAGGATCGATGCTTAACATCCGGACAATTAATAATTAAAATACTGGAGTTGAAAGTTTTACAGGGATTCAAAATTTCATTTATCAAGTGAATCCAAATTTGTTGATTGTTTCGATTATGAAACGCATCGATCAAAAAATGTTGTATTGTGAACCTCCAGAAAATTTTTCAAATTTGACAGATTTTTGAAGTGTTTGCCTTAAGTGTCATTATCTGTCAAAATTCATTCAATTCTTGGCACTATCGATAGTGCTAATAATTGAATGAATTTTGACAGATAATGACACTTTTCACTCCAGTAAATGCGGCATTAATTTCGGATACATGTGACAGTTGATGCATTGTGCTCGAATACAAAACGGTTAAAATGCTGGAATAATATTTGAGCTTTAACACACTGTTAAAAAAAATTCTGTTTTAAGAAACGAAATGATATAGATCCTTTTAAAAAATAGTTTATAGGAATTTTTTAAACTGTGATCCGTTTTTATTTGAACAACTACAAATATTGTTTCCCTAATCTTTATCAAAATACCTAAGATAGTGAATTTTAATTTAGATCTTAGAACACAACTTGACAAAGATAATAATCCAATGTCCAAACCTATCAATATGAAAAACCATCTTACATTCATATATATACGCTATAACATTATATAAAGATTGTTTACAGATAATCTCTAATAAACAGATTGTTTCGATCCGATAAAAAGGCAAAACCTCAACGATCACACATTCAACTCAAGAAGAAGAAAAGATCATAACAAGTCACTAGAGCACGTTTTTTTTACGTATATAGCTCACGCAGCAATTACTTATACTGGCCCCAAGGTATAGATAGATAACAAACGCGTTCCTCAAAGATGCAAGATGATATCTTATGACCTATCGTCTCACCACCGCATCCTATTCGTATATGTTTATATGTATTATATAAACTCAACAGCTATTACACGAGGAGCAGAAATCGTGAACTTTTTTGTAAAAACGTAATCCAAGACCTAGGCCACGCACAAAATTCCATAGTCAGCGAGAAAATCTTTAATCTAAGGAACTATATGGCGAAATGGCAGTTAATTTGCCACACAACTTTTATAGAGGGGCTTTGAATTTGAGAAATAGGGTGACCATTAGGTCTAAAAGTAAATATGACATTAAGTAGAAAATTTATTGCGAGTGGCGTAAAATTTGGAATTCAGTAGATATAAAACTTCGTAGCTTCTGGTGGCCATCAAAATGAAAATGACAAGCTGCATTGTATATGGCATGATGTTGAACATAAATATATGCGTCGAGCGCGATCTTTGGTCTATCTTCTCACAAACTGAATAATCGACGGACTTCGTAGAAATGGTTATTCTTGGTCGTGCAATCCGTTCCTTAGTTGCGTTAATGAAAGGAAATAAGAGAACTCCTGGATGGATTGGTGTATCAATATACTCAAAACGATATAGTGATCCTCGTAACGTATAAGACATTGGGTCCTTTGATGAACATGTACATCTTTTCCAGTTGTCCGTTAGAATTCCTCTGACTTTTCCATTAGGTTTGGAATGTGATTTTTGTTTGTCTTATTAAACCTAGACTCAGTGTTCACAATATCATGAGTGAACGAATTGTTCGACATCTGTGACAGAAATTAGAAAGCATTATTGGACTGCTATGCTGCGTTTACTGCTTAAAAACTTGTTCTTCTGAATGCCCTCTTTATGTAAACAGACTATATTTAAACGATTTTTCATTTTTAACTAGTGCCAGTTGTCAGACTGAACACCAGCATTCAATCTTGATTTTAGTAGCAGTCCTTTGTTTTTCAAGCTACATTTTTCTTGAGCAAAACAAAAATCAAAAAAAAAATATGGTCACCCTAAATTTGGACAAACTTTTGTCCGCCGAACATGTCGTCGCTTCGTCGTCGTCAATGCCCTGTAGTTCCTGCCTGGACTCTCTTGAAAGTAATAAAGCTGGAAAATTCATGACGATGTTATTTTCCTTTTTGAGTGGCTCAAGTTAAAAAAAAAAAAAAACACTCTTCCTACCACTAAAACCATGATGCACACAGGAAAATGATGGCGCTCTGGTGTCGCCCTGCTCCTTTACACATGAAGAATGCGTGCATCTATGAGTCGTGATCATTGCGCACGCTATGATTGAACTGCACGCGGTGGATCCTCCAGTCGTCTTCGTTTCATTGGATTGGAGCTCTTAGAGATGTGGTATATGAAGCCGTAATAAAATTGACTAAAATGTTATTTTATATAAGATCAAGACTATAACTGAAGAAAAGCAACACGGGGTAAGGAGTGAGATTATTATCAAAAGCAACAAAGACGAAGAGTTTGGTTTATTTTGTCGCATAAGCCACTGTTTAGTGGTGCAGTAAAAAAAAAAGAAAAATCAGGAGATGGTACACATAAAATGCAAGTTCCCACGCACAGGGGCCATGGTGCATTGTGTATATACCTTCTAGTATTATATGAGCTTTGACCACGACCCTGATCTTGTGGATATGATATCGTAAATATGAGTCCCTCAACGATTTTATGTCAGTTGCCTATAGTTGCAGTGAATAATATAAAATCGATGTATAAGATAACGTCGTTGTCGTGCCGTTTTAACCTTTTCCTGATGTAAGATTATTATACTACAGGAAAAAAAATTCGGTTGGGAAAGTCTTATGTTGCAATTGCATATTTTATTTTATATATTTGAACGAGATTATAAACATTTAAAACCAATCATTTAGAGCACTGTACACTGTAGATTCAAAGTTAAATTTCATCAAAGAGTATATGACTCAAGAGCTTACTCGGAGTACACACTCACTTCGATTGGAAATAATTTCCACTTGACTTTTGTGGGTCAGTTTATTATTAACATATCCATGGTTATGGGCAGATAGCCGTTTTATATCCGGTAAATGAACAATTAAAGACTGCTGAACAATCATCATTATACTTACTTACTTAAGATGGCGCTCACAATCCAGGATGGACTTCGGCCTCAACCAACATTCCTCTCCAGCCAGCTCTGTTCATAGCTAGCCGCTTCCAATTTCGCACCGCAAGTTGGCTGAGGTCGTTCTCCACTTGTGTGCGCCATCTGTTCCGGGGTCTTCCAATGCTGCGGACACCATCTGGATTGGATTCGAAGACTCGTCGGGCTGGTGCGTTGGTGTCCATACGCTCTACGTGACCCAGCCATCTCAGCCGTTGTATTTTTAGCTTCTTGACCAGGTTAATATCGCTGTATAGCCCGTATAGTTCGTCATTGAATCTTTTCCTCCATACTCCTTCGATACACACAGGACCAAAAATCACTCGAAGAATCTTTCTCTCAAAGCACCCAAGTAACTTTTCATCCGAGTCCTTCAACGCCCATGCTTCCGCCCCATAGAGCAGGACTGGAATGATCAGGGTCTTATATAGCTTCTCTTTGGTTCTATGAGAGAGGGCTTTACTACTTAAATGCTTTCTCAGCCCGAAGAAACAGCGATTGGCAAGAGTAATTCTTCGTTTGATCTCTGCACTGATGTCATTCCGCTTAGTTATAGTGGATCCCAGGTAGACAAAGTCCTTGACTACTTCGAAGTTATAGCTATCCATCTCGACATTTTGCCCGAGTCGCAGATTTTCAGATTCCTTTCTTGTTGATAGCATATACTTCGTTTTGTCTTCGTTAACAGCCAATCCCATTTTTGCCGCCTCCGATTCAATACTGGCAAATGCACCAGCCACAGCTCGCTTGTTTCGGCCGATTATATCTATGTCATCTGCATATGCAAGTAGTTGAACGGACTTTTGATAAATTGTACCAGTGGTGTTGACTCGCGATTTTCGTACAACTGCTTCAAGAACGATGTTAAATAGGTTGCATGATAACGCGTCGCCTTGTCTTAAGCCTTTCTCAACATCAAAAGGTTCGATGGTGTTCCTACCGACTTTAACAGAGCAGCGAGATTTCTCCATTGTCATCCTGCACAAGCGGACGAGTTTGGCAGGGATGCCGAGATATGACATGGCTCTGTACAGTTCGTCTCTATCCACGCTATCATACGCGACTTTAAAATCGATAAAGAGGTGGTGGGTATCGATCTGGAATTCCTGAGTTTTTTTCTAAAATTTGTCGGAGTGTGAATATTTGATCGGTGGTTGACTTGCCTGGCCTAAAAACACACTGATAGGGGCCAATCAGATCGTTTACAAGGGGTTTTAAGCGATCACACAGGATGGACGACAAAATTTTATAAGCGACGTTTAGGAGGCTAATTCCTCTGTAGTTGGTGCATGTCAGAGCGTCTCCTTTTTTGTGGATGGGGCATATGATGCCAAGGTTCCATTCATCGGGCATACTTTCATCCGACCAAATTTTACAGATGAGTTGGTGCATGCTCCCTACCATCACATCTCCTGCAGCTTTAAACAATTCAGCTGGTAGGCCATCTGCGCCAGCAGCTTTATTCGATTTAAGCTTGGCAATCGCTAAGCGCACTTCGTTCAGGTCGGGTGGACAGAAATGTTGGCCATCATCGTCCAAGTTTAGTGGAATCATTTGCCTAGCAGCGGGATGTTGGTTATCTTCGCCGTTTAGCAGTCTAGAAAAATGTTCTTTCCAGATCCTCAGCACTGACTGTGTGTCTACTACCATATTCCCCCTCTCGTCTCGGCAGGCTTCCGTTCTGGCTTTAAAGCCTTGGGTGGATCTTTTTACCCTTTGATAGAATTTTCGAACATCACTTCTGCCGGTACAACCCTCGATAGACTCGACCGCTCGCTTCTCGTGCTCTCTCTTTTTTCTCCTGAGAAGTCGGCGTTCTTCCCTTCTTTTTTACCCGTAGAGCTCCCGGGCTGCTCTCTCATTGCCTCTTGTTCTAGACTGCAGCATCGCCTGGTAGGCCTCGTTTTTCGCTGCATGCGCCAACCGGCATTCTTCATCAAACCAGGAGTTTCGTTGTGGACGCCTAGTGAAACCCAGCACATCAGAGGCGGCATTTCTGATGGCTTGTTGACAGTGTCTCCACTGGTCTTCTGTACTTGCTGCTGGTGGCAGACTCGTTGAGAGATTGGTTGAAACGCGGTCAGCAAAGGTTCTTGCAGTCTCTTGCGATTTAAGCTTCGCGACATCATATTTTCTGACAGCAACAGCTCTGCGTTGTGGCGCCATGGAAATCCGCATTCGCACTCGCGACACTACCAAGTAGTGGTCCGAATCTATGTTGGCCGTGCGGAAAGTTCGAACATCCAAGATGCTGGAAGCATGTCTGGCGTCTATCGCGATGTGATCAATTTGATTGACTGTTTTATGATCACTGCTCCTCCAAGTTCCTTTGTGTATATCACGGTGTGGGAAATGGGTACTCGATACGATAAGATTTCTCCCCGCCGCGAAGTCTATCATCCTGTACCCGTTGTCGGAAGTGTCATCGTGCAGGCTGTGGTCCCCGATGGTTGAACCAAATTTGCCCTCTTTTCCGAATCTGGCATTGAAGTCACCCAGAATAATTTTGACGTCGTACTTTGGGCACAAATCGTATGCGCTCTCTAAGAGGTCGTAAAACTCGTCCTTGGTTGTATCATCCTTCTTTTCGTGGGGGCATGGACACAAATCAGCGTGATGTTCTTAAATTTTGCCTTGATACGGATTGTGACCAAACGCTCGCTAAAACTGCGAAAGCCTAAGACTTCTTGCCTGAGTCTTCCCCTTATCACAAAACCGCACCCAAATAGCCGCTGACCCTGCTCCTGACAACACGGTCCGAGGTAGATGTCACACGTTGTCATCCTTCTTACATTCTCCCCATCCCATCGCACTTCCTGGATAGCTGTTACATCAGCCTTAAGCCTGTCCAGGGTCTCCACTAATTGTTCGGCTGCACGTGGTCTGAACAACGACAATACATTCCACGTACAGATCCGAAATTCGTTGTCCTTGTTTCGTTTGCTGGGTTCGTCAACATTTTGATCATCCTTATCCGAGGCTTGTTGGTTTTTCGGAACTAAATTTTTTTTTACAATGGTAGGGAAGTTAACCCGCCGCACTGCAACCCCCAACCTGGAGGACCAGGCTCTTACTAAAACTCCAAGAGCGGGGAGCCGGATAGACCGCTCCTTATCGGCCTGAGCTTCAAATATGTCGGAGTAGCCCGTATAAGGTGTTCACTAAGTAGTTCAACCTGACTGGAACTGTAGACGCCACCGTTGACTCCATCTGGGGAATTCCTCCGCTGCCGTCTCGATGAAAGGAGAAGTGCCTTAGTGGAAACACCCCTCCCCCCCCTCTCTCGTTAGCTGCCGCCAGAACCGTCCAAAGGGGTTGGTTACCCAGATCTCAGGTTAAGGTACTAGGCACTCGATGTTCACCACGGGAAGGTGAGAGTAGGAGTTGATAGTCAGAGGTTGGTTTGGGAAAACCTGTGGACGTATTGTCCTCTTGAATGCACATAACTACCTTTTGAACAACAATCATCATTATGGTCTGTTATAATCTTGATTGAAAAGACATTTGGGGATTTGTTAATAATGCTATGTCGCAGTTCCAAAATAGCCTTTCATCTTCATGGCCTCCATACTCATTACTATTTGCTTTTATCTTTTATTCTTTCGACGCCTATAAGCCATTTCAAAAGACGTGCTACATCATCAACATTATTATCAAAAGAAAATTTTTCGCGACTTAAACCGTTCTTTCCTTGCTTTCACAGCTTTAGCTTCATAAATCCACTATCTTTAGTATTTTATGTATACATGATAAAGTTTGGGAACGTCTCGCCACTTCTGCTGCTGGCCATAGGGCACATGGTATTACTATAAAGTCCATTTACATTGGTCTGTATGTAGTCAAATAACTTTTTTCGTATCTATTTCCCCGGCCATATCGTCCCTATACCTACTTTCGTTTTGAGACGTAATTTTTTAATCCCTAGAATTCCAGCTTTTTTAAGATATTAAAACGATTGATAATCATCAGAAAAATTGCTCTTTATGCTGAATATTTGGTCCAACATACATACTTTGTATTCCGCCGCATGTCTTGTTGTTTATATAGTGAAAGAGAAGAGAAGAGCCAAACGTTTTTTACACGCTTGTGTACCCCAAAATAAAAAAAAAAAAAATTTTTTTCTGGTTTTATGATTTACTCTGGTTTTACAAATTAAACAATTGGAAATCTGACTCGAATTTGATTAGTCAATAAAAAACACAACTGGAAGAGTTAACAAAAAAGTTCTCGTACTGCGCACAATTCCATAAAGCACAAATGAAGATCGAAGCTAATCAAATTGGCGCTTTGGAATCTTGACCGCTGATATCCCCTCAAAACATTAATCCATCAATTTTATTAAATTTTCTTTATCCATTTCTTTCATATCAGATGCAAATTTTTGTACCTCAAAAGTACTTTTCGTAACGCAGCAATATGGATCTAAGCTCATATTTTACTAGAAAGGAGAAGAATCACACAATTTGCATAGATTTTCGCTTCAAAATAGTTTATTAGTAGTTCTTCCGTGACTCTTAACATGAATGTGAATGTCAATGTTCATTTGAATGCCTCTGAAGCTTCAACCACAAGACTATAAGTGAATACAAAATAAGGGGTCTCGAGATGTGCCTCTATATAGAAAAAGTAATAAAATGAAAAAAAAAAAACAAATGACACATTTCTATTCGTCCATCAGGGTTGCTTTTTCTATGGAACTGGCTGCTATGCTAACCATTCTAGCCTCTCCCTCACATTGTGCCATCCACTATGGAAAAGAAGCTCTGGACTATAGGTATGCCATCACCAATAACGACAAACAACGACCTAAATTTACTCCTTCATCCCGATTTTCAGAGAGTGGACATTTAAAAGTTGGAAAGTTTATGACGATGCATAAAATTTGCATGTTTTTTTATGTTGCGTTCTATGAAGCTGTACCATCATATACCAGCATCCCTGAAACGTATTTAGACCTCTATACCAGTGCGGAATGACAACAAATTTATTATGTATTCTTCTTCTTTTATAAAATGCTTTTTGATGTTTTAATCAAAATAGGGATGGGTTACGGTTACGGTTACAGTTACCTGTAACGAAAATGAATACACAGATACGAATACGGATGTATGTATTGGCATCAATTTATATGGAATGGAAATGATGGCATTTTTATTTTCTTTGTTGAACTGTCTAATGTTGGCATAACAGTCAGAAGATGGAATTTAATGCGTGCTTAACGAACGCAAAATTTAAATTTTGATTGATTTTTTCAGAAAAGATATGTATATGAGTAAATGATGATCAAGGAAGCTGTATCATTGTCATTGTTATAGTTCTATAAGATAATATGGACATAGAAGGATATAGATAGATTTAACTGTTTACTTTGTATAAACATAAACTTAAGTATACGAAGGCTTGGACTAGTCTAGCCTTCATACAATGATCTTTATTGACCTTTGAAAACTTTGTTTGCCTACCTATACATATAACGATTTAATTTTTCTCATCTTAATGTTGTGCCTATAAAAAAAAAGAAAAAAAAAAAGTTTTCTACTGTAGAATTTTTTGTTTTCACAATATTTCCAAAAAATAATTTTCAAAACAGCCTGCTGAGGCGCATCGACTAAAAATCTTAAAAATTAATAATAGAACGACCCGGAAACGCATTTTTTAAAAAGCTTATTTTTATTTTGTATGATCCCTCTGACTAAATGGGTTACCATCTATATACTTAAAATGGTTAAAGCACTCCTTGTGAATGATATGTACGCATTAGTGCCCCTGAACCACAAATTTTCTTTGTTTACGTGTTCGTCTCTCATGATGAATTTTTAATGATGTATTGGGGTTAAGAAGAGCGTGAGTGTAGTTTAGAAGTCATTATAGGTGTCCATCCATAGTAATGTAAGGCAACTTCGTAAGGCAACATCTTCAAATTTTTCATCAAAATCCAATTAAGTGGCACGTCGCGGTCGCGTAGGTCGTCTGGTTGAAATTGACGGCATATCAGCGACATCTTTCAACTCAGATATCACAGTTATGTTAATGATATTCACCGTAGATATGTGCACTACGAATCTTTCCGGTGGTGCCTATTCTGCCGTTTACGAGGCGAATTGCTGCACTGCAGGAAATCTGCACCAAAATTTAAGTTGTGATAAAATAACTGACGAATTATTTATATAAAAAAAATCAGAAAATTGGAAAGTTATTTTCTCAATTCAACCTCACTGAAGACCACTATGGCGCCCGCAAGTTTTTTAGTAAC
Source organism: Baccha elongata (assembly GCA_951217065.1). Classification (NCBI taxonomy): domain Eukaryota; kingdom Metazoa; phylum Arthropoda; class Insecta; order Diptera; family Syrphidae; genus Baccha; species Baccha elongata. The sequence continues at coordinate 13,424,845 of OX578272.1, forward strand.
CTCATGTTAATTTATTAAATGTCTTAACTTTGTTTTAACTAGTGTGTCGATAAACAGGTGTTGTCCTGCTACGGGCCTATTTTAAAAATTTTCTGAATCTCAAAAAGAGCGCCATCTACCGAGGTCGGAAGATGCTATAATTTTGTTTTCAAAAGTCAAAGTCGAATTTACATATCTGCCATCATTTGATAATTTACAGCATATTTCGTTTATGGCATATTCTTGATGCTGTTTTATGGTGGTGTTTTTTTTGCACCTCCAGAACAACAGACAACTAAAAAGAGAAAGCTATAGACCTTAAATCCTAAAGACAAAAGAGTAGGTAAACACATAAATCTCTTTTGATATCCTATAACAAACATGTTGCTGTCAAAATGATTTATGCTCGTCTGACCAAAATGTTTTACAAATAATTCTTTCTTATTTTGTTTTGAGAAAGAAATGGTAACATCAGTGCACATAACCAATTAAATATTTGATTGAAAATATATTATTGTAGTATATATATATGTACAAAAACGTTTATTTATCTTTAGAGATTAATTTGAAAAAATAAACACGTTTTAAACTTAATATCCCAAAAACTATCAAAAAGAGCTTGTTAGTAAATAGGAATTACTTAATTATGCATGCACTGTACGAAATTTCAATTATAAAGACGAACATGTTCATTTTATTTACAAATCATTTCAAATATTTTCCCATAATTTATGTATGAAAATCTCTGCACTTTTGTCTGCCGTGTCTATCAAATAAGCAAAGTTTTCAATTGTGCGTATTTTCTTTCTGTCTTGTGTTATCTGCAGTTCTGCAGATCCAGACACATGTAAAATTATAAATCCACCAGTACTTCACAAATAATTTGTTTACTTCACAAATGTCAAAAAAAGAATTGACATTTGCCACCATTAACAAAAATTATAGCATCTTCTGACAGAGTGTTAAATTTTGCACCACCATTTACAAATACAAAGTGGCGAAAAAACTATCAATCGTCTTATGGGAAGATGCTATCATTTTGGCAAATGTCAAAGAAGAAATGACACCTGGCGCCATTTGCAAAATTATAGCATCTTCTGATATAGGATGATGTTTAACTTCACAAATAATGTATTTGCTTCACAAATATCAAACTAGAATTTGACGATTGTCTCCATTTCAAAAAAATGGCAACAACAAGAGTGAATTCGTGCGTTTCAATGGTGTTTTTATTTAACATACATTCGGAGTTTGGCATGTTAAGAAGAATTCCATACAGATCCCCCCTTTGAACCCTCTTTTATGGTAAGGTAATACACCATTTTTTAGATACCTATTGCTTCTGTTTATCGATTTTAAAAGATCCCAGAGACTGAAGTTGACAAAGAAATTTTCATGACCGGAATGTAAAGGTATTTAGATGTGAGCGGTGCGCCGTATATGATAAATCAAATAAAGTCTTCTCATATGAAAAATCTTTTTCATAAGGCATGAAGTCGGTAGTCTCCATGCTTTTTTAATTAGAAAACGAACGAAAATAATATCTAATCAGATTTTAAAATTTAATTTCAAAACAGAATTGTTCGTTGCCCATCAGAAAATCCAATTTCTAAGAGGAAATTTGCCTCTGCCTCAATATCTAACCCCACCGCATCGTCCATCACCATCATCAACTAACATAGTCCAAGCTAATGACTTCGGCATCCATCCAACTTGTAGTACATTCATTTAATGTGCGCCTATGTGACATGAACTGTTTTTGTCTTTCCACAGCAGTCACCATCATCGCTTCCTTCTTCTACGCCCAAACTCCATCTGGTGAGCAGGAAATTCAATTCTCCCTCACCATCACTGCATCACGGCCCGTAGGATAAACACAACAAAACAAAAAACTACCAGGTAAAGTAACTGAGATTTCCTCAGGACTTTGAGAGTAATGTACCTGTTCCTCCTGATCAAATCCACTTGATGTAATGCAACATGAATTCCCTGTCGCTGATGTCCAACTTCGGGGACAGCAAACAAAACTTCACATAAAAAAAAAGTAAACACTACACCTGACCTGAACAACAAAGTTCTTCGTTGGCAAAACATGGAAAACTGGTGTCGCGCGTTAAAGAGGCAGGACCCCATAAACCAGCTTCAAACACTTTAAGCCTTCTGGAGATATCTGTTTTTGTGCCTCTGTCCCTGCTCCTTGGGAATCTGGGAAACAACAGTTGTAACCTGTTATCACATAATTTCAATTAGGACACAAAGTGGAAGTCATGTTGGTTGCTGCTGTTGTATGTGTATTTATTTTATTTTTGTTCAGCCGGTGGCTAGCGTGTGATTGGTTCCGCGATCGGTGCCAACTAATTGCAGCAGTGCGCAGATAACCTTTAATCCTCCACCTCCACCTCATTTTGGGTTCTTCCGCGCACCAACTTGTTCCACCTTCATCTGCATGCGGTGGTGGAGGTAGTGGAGTCGTCGTGCTCTGGCCATTTAAATTTAAATTAGTTTTTCGTGCCTCGACTTAGGAGTGTCGCCTGGCAATTTTGGAATTTTCGGTACTGATCGGTGTCGCCAAGTAAAAAAGCGTGCGCGCGCGTATTCAAGGAACGCGCGATTTGTTGACATCGTTCTCCCATCATGGATTCAAGTACAACCTGTATGTGCGCTTTGATTCGAGTACCTACCTATCCTATACTTTGTCCTGGATGCGCAATACACATTGCTGCCAGGGATATATGAAGTTGTAAATCGGCATGGGCAGTTTAGACAACATAGTGATACGGTGCAATGATATCTATTCTGGCAGTTTTGGTTCGCTGTTTGTGTAAGGTAATGTCTGGCTTTGGACAGAGAGTGCTGAGCGAGCAGTGAAATCGTGCGTGCCCTCAAGTGCGATACATCGAATAAGATGCACGACTTTCTTACACTTGCACTAAGGGAGAGCACAAAATATTTAACTATTATTTCGACAATATGGGCTCAAACGGGAGCGCACGGTGTAAAATTGAGCTTATGGGCGCTTGTTAAATATTATAGACTAGCATTATCACCTGCTAAGATTTTAGAAGACGTCCTCAGAACACTGTGCATGCAGCAACTGTCAAAAAGCACCAAAAGTCAATTCTTTTGTACTGCCAACTAAGAGCTTAAAACTTTGACAGACATTTACTCTGACGTCTACGAAAATTCTTTTTTTGCTTCTGCCAACTTTCAGTTGCCATCTCCGAGCGGCAAGAAAAGAATCCAGCTCTAAAAATATCAGCTGTTGACTTTTTTATAATAAAAGATTGCCCACAAAGTATAGACGCAAAACCGCTTGAAACAGTTCTATATTTTTATAAAAAATCGCCTAAAAGCGTAATTGCAGAAAAAGTTGAAATAATAAATCATCCAACATGTTTGTTTGGAAGCTGTTACATTTTTTTTCAAAAACTCATTAATTTAACTCATTCAAAAAATAAAAAAGAAGAAAAAATATAGCCTAAAATACAGAATTGCTCAAAATCGGCTTTTGGGGGATTCTTTTTTCGTTGTTTTTGCGTTTCGTGATCATTTTGATAAAAAAAAAGAAATGGGCGATTCTCTATTTAAATTTTTGGTGGTTTTTCTTGACTTTGTTGGGTGTTTTTTCTTTTTCTTCGCTCACAAAGTAAAGACGCAAAACCACCCGAAACTGTTCTTTATTTTTATGAAAAATCGCCCAAAATGTAATTGCAGAAAAAGTTAAAATGATAAATCATTTCTGCCATTTTCAAAAGCTGGTTGCTTATGTGCATCAAACCTCCTCAAATTCTTACAATTACCTCTTTGGCGCCTATATTTACATTAGCCACTTGAATCTAGCCCTGTACAATATTGCACTTGCACCTTCCGGTCAAAGCAAACGTTTCTCTCACTCCACATATCTTAAAAAAGAATGTCATTCTTCTCTTGTTTACTCATTTCTCTCTCGTGTTGCTTCATCTCTGGCTACTAAGTATATATTGTAGGTGGATATATTTCGAAATCCAAGCAACTTACACACGTCCCATGAATTCCTGAAGGTACACTAAATTTCTACATCGAGTCGCGTCATACGAAAAACTCTACTAAAGAAAAATAATCGTGAACTATTATTTTGCTGTAGAAGTTTGGCCTTTGTGCGCCTATATACCAGATTGGCCAGACTAACATTCATGGGTTAGCAAAACTTCTTTTTTTCTTTCAGAAACATGCGACAGACATTGAGGACGTGTATTATACGAACAGCTTATTCTTGGTTCCTTATAAACGACTCGAAGGAACTCGTGAGGTCTATTGTTTGCCTTAATGACAATTGGGGAGTGTTAGATGCTTCGCTAGTTTACTTCGGTTAGAATATGGATTATGTCGATTAAACTGCCCAAAGCCCTGCGGATTCGACAGGGTGGACTCAGTCACGCAATCTTGTTGGTATAAACTTGTTTCATGAAATGTGTTTTTTTTTTGCCAGTTCGAGAATCTAACCTGTGCGGAGTGCAAATCGGTTAGCACAGTAATATACATGAAAGATCGTGATTTTGGGTAAAAACAATTTTGTGATCAGTTCCGTGAATGTTTTTTTTTTAGAACCATTAATAAAGTCTATAAACATTTGTTTCAATACAATAAACACCGAATAAATATCTTGAAGGGAAACACTAACTTGGAGATGACATTTTATAACTCAACTTTTTACGTCTCCATACATAAAGTCAATGAAAATTGTAAAAGATTTCGAGAATGAAAAAGATTGATATTTGTTTTAGAAACTCAATTGTTCTTGCAGCTTTTTTACGATTGCATTGTTGCCGATTCAATCCGATTGCATTATATCCGATTGTATTATTACTGAAAAAAAAAATGGCTTTCCAGCTAATACACTTTTGGCCTAACCACCCCACTTCTACTTCGTCACATCTCTTGTGAATTCCCACTTAGGTTGCCTGAATACCATATACATACATAGGTATAGCGGAATCGAAATGATTCGGATTTGTTACAATGGTGGTTTGCTTGGCTTTGGCTTTAATTTTGGCTTTGACTATATGGCTTTGTTTTAAGCGGGAATAAATATTAAACTTTAGCTACAATTATCTTGTTATATTCTAAGACACTGAAACTCAATAGGAAATGCATCACAAGTTGCTGATCTAATGATTCATTCACAGTGTGTCGAGAACAACATAATTGGTTTAAATGAAATGTTCACGAACACTATTTTTGAGCAGAAATCAAAGTTATTTCATATACCGGCCGATCTTTAGACTCCTTTAGTGGTGCTAGAGTTGTAAGTGAAAAATTTGACACTGGATCATGTTGTCATGTTGTATGGATTAACTTTTTGTATTTTTACAAAATAATGTGGTGTCTATATATACGAGTATATATAGGTATAATCATCTTCCATGTAATCTATTTCTATATAAAATTCATTTGAAGGCCACACACGTTTTAGGTTTGTTTATACCTTGTTTTGTAACAATATTTTTGATTTAATTTCAAAAGTATTTATAAACTCCAAACAAAATACCTGCCTGCTTAAATATTTCTCCTTTTATATATATACGTCCACAATAGTTTGTAGTTTTATACTATACCATCACAGCAAACTTTCAACTCACTTTATATACGTAAGCGCAGTCAAGTTGCAATGTTATATTGGTTTGCCAAAACCATTTCCATTTCAAAAAGTATACAATCCAGTATATCTATACAACTTATTATGCCAACTGCTAATTTCCATACCATGACTTCTTCCGTTGAGATATTCAAATAAAATTCCAAAGTCACTCACCAAAGCCAGTAAAGGTATAGCTAAGGCAAATAAAGATACAACGAAAGAAAAAAATTCAAAATATCTCCATTCATTCATGAGTTTCGTCCGTCTCATAAAATCCTGGACACATTGTCTCCCAAAAATCCAGTGACATCTTCATTGCAGTATTCATTCCTTGGGCGCATATATGCAAAAATTGTCCCATACATTCAGTCGGAAAAAAAGAATACTAAACATGAATTCCATTTCGAATCCAAAGACGATTGCAATGTATACGAAACGCACTAAACATTATACCCAGCTGTTGTATTCACCTTCTCCCTGGGATATGCAAAAATTCGTCAGGAAAATGCAAATAAAAAATATAAACTAAAAAGATTTGAAGAAATTATTAAAAAGAATTTCACCATTCGAGTTATTAAGAGATAATTCCAAGTAAGCTTTTGAAAACTGTCCAATATAATTTATTTTAAAAATGTTCAAGCGATTAAGCTTCTATAAACACTCACTTTTCTTTTTTCCTTTTGCTCTGGCTGGCTGTCAGAAAATATGCAGTGATTGTGATGTTATTATCACATAGTCAATGAACAGAAATTACATTGATTTTGGAGTTGTGATTCTCTCGAATCTCGATCAAATTTTAATCACATCTGAATCGCTGAAGCTGTCTTCCTTTATAAATATCAGCTGCCCCGGTAGGCGTTCTTCGACCTTTTCTTATGAATTTAGACACTTGGAGGTGTGAATAGTTTTTTTTTTATCGAAAAATGAACTATAGAAACAGCACTTCATTCAAAAACGCCTCCTTGGACCTTTTATGTAAAAACATTCTGTTGAAGTCATCAAAACTCTGAATTATTTTACTTACTTTACTTCACTTCTTTTTAAGTTACCGCAATCATACATTTTCAATGTTAAAAAAAAACAGAAAACTATTGGACTGGTGAAATTCACATGAAAAAAAAATCGGTCAAAACACCGGATTTTCATATTTAGTTTGTTCTTATTTCTACCCAGCATGGGTGAATGGATGAGCCATTAGGAATATGCGTTGTGACCAATCTCCATATACATGCTCCTGGTCCCACTGTTCATTCGTAAGGTATGCAAACATTATGCGGATAATCTTTTTACCTAAACAAAACAACCACATCAGCACACACAAAACATAATAAATGCGCGCGATAGAATCGATTGTAAGTCAAATGGGAGCTACAAACAAATCGGCGCTGAATCTGTAATGAGCCTCGCTGGACACAAAGTTTTGATCTCTCTTCCCAGCGATATTCATCGGGCTATCAGTTCCTATCTAAAGTTACATATAAAGAAAACAGTTCTTTTGTGGCGTGTGTGATAGCCTCTAAATGCTATTGTAGCTATAGTGGTCGTACATATATAGTCATCATTGGAGATTTAACTGTTTGTTTCCATTGTTTTTTTGGAGTTTTCAAAGGAGGCGCATCTCTCAGGTGCAGCCCGCCTTAGTAGAGATCATCCTCCTCTGGTAAAATGCAAAGTTTTTTTTTTATCAGTTCATTATGCAGGCGCGATGAGGAGGTAATCATGTGCAGATTATGCAGGCCTCAGGCCTTAAAACATCTTCATCTATAAGACGCAACGCATGGGGTATACGCGGAGAGTGGTTGCAATGGAGTTGGAGCATCGATGGGGTAGATATGAACTGAGATTTGAATGCGCACTCGCCTAGTGCCAACATTAAAAGGAACTTATGTATGAGCTTGTCATACCAGCCTGGAAAACACGAAGGGATTAATCTTCAGAATTGGAATTTGCATACAAAGGTGTTCAAGCTGAGTTGTTTTAGAGCGGTAAGTGAGAGTTTGGTAATAAAGACGGGGCATCTTTGGGATTCATACATCTTTTGCTGCTATTTAAATGTTTTTAGGGAAAAAAACAAGTTCAATGTAAATCTTAGTAAAACAGAAGGATCAAAGTTACTGCTATACTTCTGCATGTTTTTTTGTGAGTAGATAGTCAGTTGAGGATCCTCGTATTAAAAAGGACTGTACAAATTAGTAGATTAGTGTCTCATCTTTTAAGCCTTTCTACAAATTTATTTATCTCAAAACTTAAAATGATTTTTTTCAAATCCCAGATAAAAATCCTCGTAGTCGTTCTTCTTTATTCTCAAACATATTAATAATTGAGCCAAATCCAAAAATTGTTCGCATGTCAAACGAACATGTTCTTCAGATCCTTAATCCCGACCCACAGACGAAATGATGGGCTATGATTAAACAATATAACCGCCATACCTCTACTTCTTAACAAGAAATTTTTAAAGAGCCACCAACTTTGGCGATTTCTCAATATGTCAACTCGGCAAGGAGTAGGTACCTACACACATAACAATCCTTGATTCGTGGACACAAAAAAAAAATACAGAAAAATTGGTTTAAAAGACAAATTGCTTCCGTTCACGAAACGATAGCAACAAACAAGGACTCGTCCTCCCGGGAACCAGGAATATCAGACTAAAAAAAAAATAAAAAAAATCCTAGACAGGAGCCAACTGAACGAAAAACTAAATCCGTCTTCTGTTAACAAGAGTGTAAGCTGTTTCATTATGTGTGTGTGTTTGTTTGTGCAAAAGATTCGTAACATCGGTATCAGTTATACTACTTGTCGCAGAATTCCCATCAGAGTTCGATGTCCCACTGCACACATAACATCTACCTTCTTATACACACCCAAAACACAAAAAAAGAGGACAAATAAATATAACAAATTGTATTTTTATTTTTCCACGAAAAACATAACAAACTCATCGGTTATGAACTTTTGGTATCATTTTTTTCCGCCAACATTTCTGTTGTACCTATTGTACATTTGAAGTACTTATTTATACCAATGGAAATAGGAATAAAGGAAAAAGTTTTTTTTTCTTTTGTTGGTTTGACAAAGTTGTCAGACTTGGTGTCCGGACTTTCTTCCTTCGTAGTTCATTTGAATAAAATATGCGCCTATTGCATGAGTGCGAATATTGTGGCAAGGACCAGACATGATCTACGACAATTTTTGTATTTCATATTTGTATTTAACCTTTATTTGTCAAATCGAAAAGCTTACCTTTATACCTAGATTTATATCAGATTGGTATGAGTTAGTTGTCAAAAGAGGGCTGTTTCCGAAGACATATAGCTAATTCAATGGTTATTTTAATTTTTTTTTTGCGATTATTGACACCTATAGAGAGGAAGACTTTAAAAATTCTCCAAAATAAAATATGTAGTGGTTTAGATCAGGGTAATTGAACACTATGCTACGACATATTCGGAGTTGAAGGTTAAAAAACCGACACTTTTCCGTAAGGCTTATAGCTACATATGTATAAATATGTAGAGTTAAATAATTCTCTTAGTTTTGGGGTTTGTGCTTTGGATTTTCTTGGACATTCTAATTCGACCGTACTGGTTCGCTCTCTTTAACCCTACAATACAAGCATAAAAAATTCTTTACAAATTATGAATATAAAGGTTTTTTTTTAAAATAATTTTTATAAAAAAAAATTAAATTTGTTAAATAAAAAAAATGTATTCACCATATTGTAAAACTTTAAATATGCAATAAAATCAAACTGTGACTTGATACTTTGTACTTACTGTTAAGTATAGTTATGGCCGTTTTTCGTGGTTGACACTATGATTTTTAATTATTTATATAAAATATTGATTTTTTGTTTGTGTTTGATTTTTGGCAGTTTCATCTACTAAAACGTTCGTTGATACGGATCAAATTATACTTTTTGAATAGAGAATAAAATTATCAACAAAAAATATAAGTACAAACAATTTTGTATATTTTGAGAAACACGACATTCAAATGAAGTGAAGTCGTAAAAAGTGCGTCTGAAAATCTAGGCAACCATGGATATGCACCACTTTTTTTAAGGCAACCCTATAATAATTTGTAGGGTATTAAAGTAGCTTTCATTTCATAAGCAAATGAAGTAAATAACAGATAAGGGTAAAATATCTACATTTTACCACGTCTTTAAAGCTGGCAACCCTATAGTTGGAACCATTTGAAAGTAGGCAACCCATATTTTTTTCGTTCTTTGTGTCATATTCTATCAGCTAATGGTCAATTTTTAAGAATAACAGATGAGGGTATAGTTCATCAAAAAAAATTAGTTAGAGACTACATAATTTAACACTATCGGAACCACTTTAAGCTAGGCAACCCATGTTTGGTTAGTGTATAAATGATCTAACATATAATACTTGCCACCATCAAATAACAGATGAGGGTAGATGTGTCTTATACCGGATCTTAGACTATTACGATGATAGTAAAGTCAAAAAAAGGGGGTCCGGCAATTCTGTCTGTCTGTCTGTCTGTCTGTCTGTCTGTATCAGCACCTATAGCCTAAATGGCTTAACCGATTTATTTCAAATTTGGTATGTAGGATTGAAGAAAAATTGAATTTTTTTTTAGCTAAAAAAATAACGGTACCTGCCATATAACGGTTTTGGAAAAACTTAATTTTCTCAAAAACGGCTTCAACGATTTTCATGAAAAAAATTACTGATGGTTTTTGTTTAATTACCTTTTGTTAAATTGCAAACAAAAAATTTGACAAGCCTATTAACGGTATCTTTTATATAACCGTTATTTTTTTCTTAATCTATCTCCTCAACGGGTTAATCGATTTCAAAACAAAAAAATTTTTTAGACACATCTAGGTGGTTTGAACAAATTTCAATTCCAATACTTTGCAAAAAAAACTTAATTTTAGTGTTAATTCATTTTTTATTTTATTTTTTTTTTGTAAATTCAATATTTAAAAAACGGCTGGACAAAAATTTATTATTTTTTCTGCATAAAATACAAAAAACTATTAAGCACATAAAATTGGCGTTCTTCAAATTTGTAAAAAAAAACTTTTTTGTTAATAATATTAAGTAATCATTGATTTATTTAAAAACCGCTCTAACGATTTTGGAATTATTTTTTAAAGTAAACTTATATTAAGGCAACAAAATTTTCTGCATACTTTGTTTTTTTCCTTTATATTTCAAAAAAAAAATTATTAAATTTATTTTTATTAAATTTTATTTTATTTTAGTGGCAACTTGAAACAAAAACAAGCACGTAAGACCCAGTCGTGCACTTTATTTTAAATATCAGCCCAGACTGTAAATATTTTAATTATGTGTTGTTGTACAGAAATTTTGAATTTACAGATATGTCTGATATTTAAAGTTCTACCAAAAGCATGTTAAATTGTATTTTGTTTATATCAATTGGAGGCGAGATAATCGTTAAAAATGATTTCCATCTCCAAAATTTTGACAGGTGCCAATAACTTTTTATGAGAAAGATCTGTCAAAAATATTTGTGAGACAAAAATGTAGAAAATATTTGGCCTCATAAAACTAAAGAAATTAAATTATTATACGACCGATAGAGGTCGAGAAAATCGCATAAACGCCTTTTTCAAGATGGCGGACAATGCAGACATTTTTTTCGAGTGAACTTTTAGGATTTAGACTCCCAAAATAGTACGCTTTCAAGCAAAAATATAATCTCGACTACAGTATTTTTTGCAGATACATATTTTTGTTCATTTGTCTGATAGTTTTACTGGAATAAAAGGCATTTAGTAAAATTTGAAACGACGTACGTTGTAATGTAGGATCAAGGGTTTTTGACTTATAAGCGAAAAAAAATGGGAGATTTAAATCCCCGCACCCTTTTGCGAGTAATGTAGGATCCGGGACTTTTAGTGTATCTATACCTGACTACCTCCTGTCTTGTACAAACAAAGCTGCATACTTAGCTTTTCTGCCATCGATTTTTCCACCTACAGACCCCCCTTTTTGGCATTAGTTTGACTGGCAAAAAGATTATTTCAAGCTTTTACTCACTTTTCTAACAAGAAAGTTATCATAAAAAGTGAGTAAAAGATTAAACTCATCTTTTTGCATTAACCCTAAATGTCACAGAAAAAAATTGGTGTCTCTGCCTAATGTCGTCCTCATAACTTTTGTGAATTTTCCTTTTTAACGAGAGATGCAAAAGAATCCAAATATTTTGAAACAAATTCATTTTAAAATTATTCTAATTTCTTGTTTTTAGTGAAATTAAAATATTTGCTCGAATGCATCCTTCAAATAATATATCTAAATTTAACTTGTCTGACTGCACTGAACTCATGGACAAATCAGCTAAAAAATTAAACAATCATTTTCGACAGACTGTCACTGCTATTTTGATATTAAAAATTAATGCACTGATCCTGTTTCATTCCATAAGACTTTCCTATGAACTAACTAAAGACAACAGCATTCAGCCATCCGTTTTGTATGTCCTTTTTTCTTCGTTTTTTTTGGCAACATACAGGATGTTCAAAATAATTAACAGCCAGCAGTAGCTATGGCAATGGAAGTATAGAAGGGTTCGTGTATTCCTTCTGTACCCTTTATTGACATTAAAAATGCATTTGCTATTGTTTTTAGTTTCGGCCTCAATTCAAGCCCACTCTTGCATCTTCAGAAGGTGAATTTACCTAGATTTCCATCACATATGCATATAGTCCTCCTTTCCTAGGCTGAACTCCACGACTGTATATATATTCTATTTCATTTATAGCTTCTTGACAAAAATTACAACTGCCAGTGTACACGATGAGTTCTTCTCATCCTTCAGTACCTCTATACCTTAGTTTTACATTCGATTTTGATGATGGAAAAGGACGAAAAATTCCATTAGCAAAATATTCGCGAGAATATCCCTAGGTCCTCATTAAGAAGTAACCGAAGTGAAAAGATGTTTTGGTAGGTTCCCCTGTCTCGGCCGCGGGAGCACTTCGGTGAAAAAGTTGCACTTCGTTTTATTTTGTTTGTTTTTCTGTGTTCTGCCAGGACATTCACAAAAATAATAAATGCACTGAACCAAAACTGTATATGTTGGGGGTGGTGGTGGTGATGAGATGCTGAACGAAATGCGCCTCATGACTGATGTTCTCGAAAAAATTGGTGTGGGGCAGAACCAAAAAAATCTAAAAAAGAAAGAAAAAGAATTAAGTTTAGCTGGTGTAGGTATAGGAAGGATAAGATTTGCTAAGTATGTAATGTATAAGTTTATTTTATTTTATTTTTTATATTTTTTTTTTTGGGTACCGACTTATATGCATTTGAGGGTTTTCATTTCATGCAAGGATTTCACCCTCTCTTTTTAAATTTATTTTTTTTGTTTTCTTATTTTTGGTTTGGAAAATTTTTGTAATGGTTGTTCTGTGGACTGAACTCATATCGACATAATTATACTGTCACTCAAAATGATCAAATGATTTTTAAAACATTACAAATGTTTGACAGAGTGGAATGTACCTATAACAATCATCAAAGGATAACTTTTTAGATATGAAGAATTTCAAGCCTAGACTAATGTGAAAATATTTATAAGTCACAAAAAGAACAAATTAGACAAATTAAAAATGCCGGTATAATGTAATTAATTTTTTTCTTGGAATTTTTGAATTCATGAGTTCGGCGTTTTACGGAGGAAAAATAAATAGATAAATTATTTATAGTACGCTTTCGAAATACACACCTGTTATTTTTACTTGATTTGACGATAAAAATATCCTAAACAAAGATTCTTAAAATATTTTGGTTCTATTATTTCGATAGATCCTTTCGAAAATGTTTATCCGTTAATTTTGAATCTGATCAATAGATCAAGCTCGAATGCAATCATCAATATACAAAGTTTTTGTTTGATGTATAGGTATAGTAAGTCGAAAATCTCAAACAATTGTTTAATAAAAAATAAAAAGATTTTCAATGTCAATTTGTTCAATTTGAATGTAGAACTGAGTTTGAATGAAATCATTTCAGACGTTATCAGTTAATGACCAAATTTAAAAAAAATCGAGTTTATATTAAAACTCCGTTATACATTTGTGCATTTTTATCCAAAAACATAAAATGCAGTTGTATTAACAGCTCTGCACAATGTAGATGTCGCGTTCACAAATCTCAATCGTCAAAATCGTTATAGCCGTTTTCAAGAAAATTCGGAAAAACAAAATTTGTTATATGCGAGGTACTGCGTTATAGTCGGGTTTAAACAAAAACTCAAATTTGACCTACAGGGAAGCACAAAAAAGTGTTATACACGAAGTTTGAAGAAAATTCATGAATCCATTTAGGCTGTAATTTGGTAAACAGACAACAGACAAACAAAAGGAAGGAAGGCATCAACAAATTCCCACCCAATTAAAATCTCACAAAACTTGATGTTCAAAATTGAAGGTTACGTTTATCGAAATTTTTATGTGGTATATCGTATATGTATAACTTTGGTTTGGTTTAGTTTGCACACTGATTAGCTATAAAAACAAGTCAATTACACTTTCCAGTTTCTCAATATTTCAAAACAGACCTTGAAAACTTGCGTTAGCAAACCAAGCAACACGCAATTCAATTATTCAATCCAAATCAAAAACAATTATTATTTCCCTCATCGAATAACTCAATCCACATCTAGGTAGGGTCGTATACATATAGGCTCTCGAAACTTATTCATGCAGATAAGATATAAAACATGCGCACGTATCAAACTTGTAATATACAAATTACTACTTACAATTGAAAACAAAATTAATACCCCACACTCAAGTCTAATCTCGTTTGCATAAATTAGGTTAACCGACCACCAGTTGTGTTGCATCTGAATCACCCAATAATTCTACCCCATCGAATTTATAAAGATACATTTTGAATTGCCATAGATATGGCCTCCAGCAACCATAGCATGCCAAACTGCACTGCACTGCACCCATCAATCAAAGCCAATCGGAAAGCAATTCTATAGTCTGTCACTTAATCGATGGAGTTTTCAATTGAAAACCACTTCTGACAACATTAAGCTTTGGAATTTTCCGGGGCTCGAATTTTTTGATTGATAGATTGATAAGACCTGTGCGACACAAAACAAAACTCTCGAAGCCACCATCCACATCATACAGAGGATAAACCTACTCTGGTGAGTATAGTGCACTATCTGGGTTTAATGTGTCATTGGGTGCCTAACGAACTCGAGTATACCAATCTAAGAACATGTCACATAAATTACTTCTCTGGGCGGGATGCGGAAACGAAGACGTGGCGACAGCGGTGGAGCGGCCGGCATTCGATTCAGGGAACAACCCCAAATACCAGCTTAACCAACGATTTATATCTGATTTGTGAAATTAAGCTGTTGACACATAACATCATGTACCACTTGTCCCCGGCGGGTATTTGTACAAAAAAAATCTGCCAGATACGACTACGACCCCGGACGCGTACACACACTTTGTATACCCGACATCAGCAGCGGTGCAACGACAACCACTACGACGACTGTCTAAATGAATTCAAATAACTCTAACTCACGACTCTGCGTTCGATTTGACTTCAAGCAATGGTTTTACAGTACCCCTTCCTCTCAGACTCTCCGAAAGTGATGGGGATACATAGTGCCCCAATGATTAGACCATATCTTATTTTGGTCAAGTTGACAGAGACAGAGCTCAACTCTAGCAACAGGACGAGAATGACTTGAAAATTTCTCTATGTATATCCAACCAGGAACACAACGCGAGATATTCCGGGTCTAAAATGAACTAATGATTAGAATCAGACGGGCCCTCCGATCCCAGCCACCATAATGTGCATTTGTATAAATTATGCGTATAGCCTAGCGGGGATTAGGTATGGTCCAAAGGACTAACGCATCTGTAACCAATTTCAGATTTTTTAGCTCAACACATTTAAAAACAGCTAACAAGCATCTCATGGACATTTAAATCACGCATCATGCTTAGGCATGATCAGTACGAGAAGCAAGTTCTCCACACGGACGAAGAACATAGGCGAGGGGCTCATTATACTTCATTATTATTTCACAACTTTTCCATCTTCTGTAGTCGTTTTGTTATGCGGTCCCTAGAAGAACCAAGCGCCGGCCGCCAGATGACTGATATAATATACAGACGGAAAGGTGAATTACGCCAGCCAGCAATTCATGCGGATCAATAATCTATCTTATTTAGTTTACTGGAAACAAAATTTGAAAAAAAAAAGAAATACATTTTGTGCACTTCTAATGTTTATGAATTCATACGGTGAAGAAAGGATTGCTGTGTCAGTACATTATGTTGCCATTGGGTGACTTCAAGGGAGCACTCTTCATTTTCCACATCTGACCCTTTTGTGTAGAAGATTCTATCGGCATTTTGATAGTGGAGATTATTGCTTTATGAAGAATCTTAATAGCTTTAGTTTAGGCGTATGTCAGAAAAATAAATGATCTTAGAAGGAACTAAGGATAATACGAGTATTTTTTATCACAAATATCTACATTGCTTAAACAAAAATAGACGATCCTTATTTTTTTATGGATGATGTTCTTATGTGATTCAAGTATAAGACAAGCAATAAAAATTGTTTGTATTTTACTAAAAGTTTCATTGTATGAACAATTTCTGGACACTGTAAGACAAATAGTCAATGCTCTTATTGTTGAATTCTCAATTTTTTCGCCAAAGTATTGAAAAAGCAGCAACAAATACACAGATTAATATTGGGAAAACGTTCAACCGCGTCTACGGCAACACCAACCATCGTATATTCGCTATGACTATCCGAGACACATTCGATCGAAGCTGTCAATGTGGACAAAAATTACAAAAAAAAGGAGGAGGAGAAATTAACAACCTACAAGGAAAAGCGATAGAATTAATTATCAAGTATTTTATTTGAACTTTGACCCCAACCATTCTTTTTCATCAGTCAGAACATTAGTATGGTCAAAATTCTGTTATCAAAAATCTGGATCAGTTCAGTTTTCCACAATTCTGGCAGATAAAATTCTGCTTGAACAACATTCTGTAAAAAAAAATTGGTATTTCAGAATTCTGTACGTCAAAATTCTATGTTTCGAAATTCTGTATTTTGAAATTCTGAATGTCTAAATTCTGTAACTAAAATTGCGCGTACATTTTATGTTTTCAAAAAGATTTTTCTTTTACAATATATTTACAAAAAAAATTAAAAACAATATTTTTTCATGGAAATGATTACTTTTCAAGAAAGAATTTCAGTTTTCGTAAGCAGAATTGTAAAAAACTTAATTTTGAATACAGATTTACAATTATAAAAACAAATTGACTGCATCTGAGATAAAGATGCTTCTCATGACAGTAGTTTTGACAAATCTTGACCGGATTAGAAGTAAGAAGATCTGTAGAAGCCATCTTGAGTAAAATACATCACGACAAACTTAGCTGGTGCTGTTCTGTACTTAGGAGAGACGCTGAGAACCTCGTCCAAAAGGCACTATTATACAACATGAGAGACAGATGCCTATAAGAACTCTTGGAAAGCAAAAATGCAACGACACCAGTATTCATTGGCCTCAGAAATGGTAGATACAACTCGAATCGGATCATTTTAAATATTTATTTTTAGTTCATGTATGAATTCGGGTGGGCATCAGAACCTCTGATAAAAAATCGAAATACCGTCTATTTCAAAATAATAGAACCAGCCTACCTCAACTAAAGAGATTAAGTAAAAAAAAAAAAAACTCCTGAAGAAATTCATAAAAGTCATATCCGCAAGCAAGCAATTCTTGTGTTGTGTGTGATGCATGTGTGTTGTATATGCGACAAAACAGCGACATAAGCTCAGAATTTTGCTAAATTTATTCATTCGACATAATATCGTGATTTAATGAAAAATGCTAATCGTGTCATGTCTTCCAATTGTTGTGCACGTGTATGAAGGAGGTAGGCAATTTATATTCCGCGTTTTGCTTTTTTATTCGTATATGGGGGCTTGAGCATCAGAGTCGCGTTTAGTTATAGCTTATAGAATAGTCAGGGCGTACATTTACAGAGTACAGATGCACTCTTAATCGTCTGGATGAAGAAAATTGAGGTTACTTATAACATGGATTCAAAAATTAAATGTGTAAAAGATACAAACTTGCATCAGACAGAACTCTTGAACTTTTAAAATAGGTATTGTTATAAGTTGATAATGACATGAGCATTGAGGGCTCAGTAGGAGATGCAACTTTTTGTGAACAGGTGGTGTTGAAATTTTTTGTGACACGAATTATAGTGAAATAATTGAAGAAGCGTGAGAAACGCCTACTATAAGTTTTTATTTACTGATATTAAATCTAAGCAAATACATTTTGGCTGTTGAATTAGGTACTGTATCCGGGAGTTGAATAATAATACATTGTAAGAACCTACCTATAACTATATATAAGAAAAGGAAGTAGTCGTACCTTTATTTCTTAATCAACATAGTAACTTAGGTAGTACCCACCCTTCGCCGACCGACGCACGGTTTAAGGAATTATAATTTTGTCTCGCTTACGCAACTTTCCTGCTCCATTTATTATTTCATGATTTGTTTTAACTCAAACTTCATATTTAAAGTAAAACAAGACTAATTCTTATGATAGTTTTATTTACGGATTCATCACAAGTCAAATTCAAATTTCAATTCACAGTAATGATCAACGATACTGTCGCCTAATTATATGCAACAGTGATCGGGATACTTATTTGAAACCCGATTCACAATAAAGATTATTGTTTAATGGTTTGTGTCTAAAATATTTGAATAAGAATGATTATTATTTGCGTTAAAAGAAAAATCATGAAAATATTGTGATAACAAGTAACCGTTACGGTTGAAACTTGTTGTTGATTTTGGAATATGATTTCGAAGTTTCTTCATAACTTTTAAATACTTTCATGTTTTGTTATAAAAATAAAAACATATATAGGTATTCCGGTACTTGTGGCAATAAACCGCCTCTAACTCAAAATCTAGTCACACACACTTTCTGTATCGATATGACCGTCTAAGTTCCAGGTGAAATATTTAGACTTATGTAGAACGCAGTCTTTTATGCCTTCATTTTAAAGATTGCATTTATTGATTTTTGATTCAAATTATCTTTTTATGGCCTTTAGTCCATGAAAAAATGGCGTTTCGTGCGGATGCTCACTTTGCACTCATCAGTTGACGACGAGTGAGCACCTTGTCAATACGCAAATTTCCGCTTATTTCAGTTCAACTTACATAACTTTTTTGACAAAAAGCTAAAGTGAACTATATCCAACAAGATTACGATTGCAATCATTAAGCTGGAAGTGTTTACCCGTGGCCTGGTTATAGTTATAAATAATGTTTTTTGTTATAATACAAATTCTATATACTATGTATTGAAAATATTAAATAATAAATAAAAAATAATTTCAACTAAGTAGAAGACTTAGCATTAAATTTAGTGGACTTGTTGAATTATTGATTCAAATTATCTTTTTATGGCCTTTAGTCCATGAAAAAATGGCGTTTCGTGCGGATGCTCACTTTGCACTCATCAGTTGACGACGAGTGAGCACCTTGTCAATACGCAAATTTCCGCTTATTTCAGTTCAACTTACATAACTTTTTTGACAAAAAGCTAAAGTGAACTATATCCAACAAGATTACGATTGCAATCATTAAGCTGGAAGTGTTTACCCGTGGCCTGGTTATAGTTATAAATAATGTTTTTTGTTATAATACAAATTCTATATACTATGTATTGAAAATATTAAATAATAAATAAAAAATAATTTCAACTAAGTAGAAGACTTAGCATTAAATTTAGTGGACTTGTTGTCCACTAAATTTAATGCTAAGTCTTCTACTTAGTTGAAATTATTTTTTATTTATTATTTAATATTTTCAATACATAGTATATAGAATTTGTATTATAACAAAAAACATTATTTATAACTATAACCAGGCCACGGGTAAACACTTCCAGCTTAATGATTGCAATCGTAATCTTGTTGGATATAGTTCACTTTAGCTTTTTGTCAAAAAAGTTATGTAAGTTGAACTGAAATAAGCGGAAATTTGCGTATTGACAAGGTGCTCACTCGTCGTCAACTGATGAGTGCAAAGTGAGCATCCGCACGAAACGCCATTTTTTCATGGACTAAAGGCCATAAAAAGATAATTTGAATCAATAATTCAACAAGTCCACTAAATTTAATGCTAAGTCTTCTACTTAGTTGAAATTATTTTTTATTTATTATTTAATATTTTCAATACATAGTATATAGAATTTGTATTATAACAAAAAACATTATTTATAACTATAACCAGGCCACGGGTAAACACTTCCAGCTTAATGATTGCAATCGTAATCTTGTTGGATATAGTTCACTTTAGCTTTTTGTCAAAAAAGTTATGTAAGTTGAACTGAAATAAGCGGAAATTTGCGTATTGACAAGGTGCTCACTCGTCGTCAACTGATGAGTGCAAAGTGAGCATCCGCACGAAACGCCATTTTTTCATGGACTAAAGGCCATAAAAAGATAATTTGAATCAATAATTCAACAAGTCCACTAAATTTAATGCTAAGTCTTCTACTTAGTTGAAATTATTTTTTATTTATTATTTAATATTTTCAATACATAGTATATAGAATTTGTATTATAACAAAAAACATTATTTATTGATTTTTTGCAATCACCATTCATTTGACATCAATCATAACTTGTTTCCCCATTCAGTTTACAGCAATAAGTTATATGAAATCATTTGAAAATTCATGCATTCTTTGCATTCATTTGCATAATTCCTTGCATTCTTTTACAGTCTCTGCATTCTTTGTTTTCTTTCGAGTTCTTTCTTTCTTAGCATTCTCTTGTATTCGCATTCCTTGTAAATTTGTAAAATATAAAAAATTAATGTTACTCAAAACATTACATAGAATACAAAAGAATGCAAGAAAATAAAAAAGGATGCAAAGAATGCATGAATTCTCAAATGATTTCATTCAATTGATTGCTGTAAAATGAAGGAGGAAGCAATTATTGCAATCCTTTTTATGTCAAATAGATGGTGTTGCAAATTTGGAAGTCGAAGTCTCGAAGTGTAGAAAATGAATACAATATTATAATTGATTTCAATGAATGATTTTTAATGAAACATATATTTACCTACCAAAATTTTCGCTAAAGAAATAAGAAAGACAGTAATTTTATGTTTTGATATACATTTACGTATATAATAAACACATACAAGTTGTTTATTGTTTCTTTAATCTAGTTTTGTATACAAGTATCCAACTAAAATATGATAATTAATGTTATAAATTACGTAATACTCACTAATATTCAAATTAGCGAAATAATTGATATCTTACTGATAAAATAAATCACGAATAGGTCAGAAGCAAATCACATAAATATAATTTGTTTAAATTTATACTCTTGAGAATAAATTAAATTAAAGGTATAAAATTCAAATTAAAACATTTGTTTGGTCACTTCCAACGATTTGTTTATTATTGAATCTTTCTTTTCTTAATTAACTATTCATAGCAAAACTTAATAAAAAATATCGGTGAAAAGCGTAACTCAAAGACTCACTTTTTGAAGAGTTTAAAATCAGCGTTATCCGCCTATTTTTTCCAAGCCAACGGTACCTCTGAAAGTACCGTTATTTTTTCCTTCAGCAATCTCGTGAACGAACCAATCGATTTTAACCAAATATTTCTTAAGAAAGCTAAGATGACTTGAACAAGTTTCAGATCCTAAATTTAGCGGAAATGCTTAGTTTTAGTTTTAATTAATATTTTAACTTATTTTTTTTGTAAATTTAAAATTTGGAAAATGACTTGACTAAAAAAATATATTTCTTGTACTTGATAAGTACAATTAAAAAGACTAAAAAAAATTTTGTAGCAAACTAGTTTATTCATTTAAAAAAAAACTCTGCATACATTGATTTTGGCTTGAAACATTTTAAAAAGTAGTTTAATAAAAATTTTATGATTTTTGTTCGTATTTTTCATTTAAATTTAAAAAAATGTTTAAAAAAAATATCTAAATCCATATCTTACAAAGATTCAATCCAAAATCAAAGCATACAAAAAATGTTCTTTCTTAATATAGGTTAACCGATTTTAGAACTGAAACTATTAATTTCAAGGTCATTGAGCGAGCCTAAAGTATTATGAAAAATGAAAATTTAAAATCAGGTTTTTATTTGAATTAGTAGGTAATGCAACTTTTAAAAGGTATTAGATTTGAAAATTCCAGAGATGACATAAATGTCATACTTTACTTTACAAGCTATTGTTTATCCTAACAACAAATAAAGTTTAATTTGAGGTAGCAGGAGAAGCAATATATCAGAAATACTTAAATGCTTTGTTTATTATTTATTTAACAAAGTAAAATTTGTTTGTTCATGTTTTTAATATAAAAATAGATCTATATTCTTTAAAAAAGTTGCATTCAATTAATATTATTTCGACTAAAACTTGAATAAATTAATACCTTATTTAAGTTAAGATAGTTGTCATGCTACACCATTTTGTTTTCGGACTAGAAATTAAATTTGATTTTATTATTCGTGACTTAATTAAAAAAAAAAAACTGCTTTATTTGAAATGTGTTTTTTTATTAATTTTAATGGGCTTGCATTATATATTTGAACTTGAATTCATGTTTTTCTAATAAAAATGAATTTCCTGTTTGCATATAGTCAAACAATAAATTTAAAAAGCAAACTCCTTAATATCAACTACATACTTGCATTTAAGTTAAGAGTGAGAGCGAATTTAATTCGAAAAAAACTAGTTCAGTTACGTTTAAGGAAATGTATAACCTATCTAGTTCTTGTTTTATAATAATTCTGTGACTCACTTTTTCCGTATACCTTGTATATAAACCAAAAGATTGCCGTTTTTTTTTTTTTAAGTTTGACGGTAAACTCTTAAGGGCATCTACTTCTTTTTGGGTTAATTCTACTGGACAATGACTGATTCAGACTTTTAAAGGTTTTAAATTTTACTCTCAACTGTTGCTGCACGCGTTATATACAGATTCGAAATATTCAGGTTTCTCATATCCCATCAAGGCTGAAGTATTTTTTTTACTTTCTTTTGTTATTACTTTTTTCCCAAAAGAAGTAAATAAATAACAAGTCAACCGCCCGATGAAAACAAGAAGTTGTTTTCTGTTTTTAGGATTAACCAGATGATCAGCATCATTTACATAATAACTGATGTGAGGATTTTTTCGGCGTTCATTTAACTGGAATTAAGGGGCTTGCGTTAACTTACTTGATTGTGCTTAAGACATTCATAAAGGTATATCAAAGATGCTAAGACCAAATTTCTTATTTTTCATAAATTAAACAAATTACTGATCGAGTTTTTTTAGTTTTTTTTTTTTGTCATAAGTCATATTTTGCCCTAAATTGACCTTGAGATGTATGGAATACATTAACCATTTGCGTTGAAAGTACTTATTATAACATTGTATTTTCTTAGTAATATTATTCCGTTTGATTCTAACTTTCATAAGAAAAAAGCTTATGTTGTGTAGTGTATTGAAACTGAGAAAAAATTCGTTTGGCATTAAAAATGATTCAGTATGTTTTAGAGATGAACTTGTTTGACAATAAAGCTTTTTGATTACATAACTCGGTGTCTTGAGCAAAATGTCATGAATTACCATCTGTCAATTTCCATAGAAAGAAAGTTAATGTATTTAAATCACGAAAAACAAAAAACAGCCCATAGAATACTATCTTTAGCATGCTTTGAGTTGAGCAAGATAAAGCAAGCAATTCTTCATAGAAAACCTTTTATGGTTTCCGTGAGCAATTTTAATAGAATGCTTTCTTGCACTTTATAAAAACTTGTTCGGAATGAAACCGGGTGAAAACGGCGCAGGGGCGTAAGTCCCCGGGACATAAGTCCCAACGTTTTCATCTCAAAGATGGGACATAAGTCCCAACATTTACATTTTTCTACAAAAAATCAAAAAATATTGCTAATGATGTTTAGAAAAAAAAACTAAACAAACGGTTTGATGGATAACATAAAAATATTCGTATATTATTTCATTTACAAATAAAAAACAAAAATATTTTCCTTTTATAAAAAAAACTTTAATTAACCTTAGAAAAATTCGCAAAAAATAAGGGCTTTATCATTAATTTGCGTTGAAACTAAAAACGGAAATTTTTAACAATGAGTTTCAATGATAGGGATAGCTATAACTATGGTCAGTGACACAATATGTACTCATATCAATGTTCCAATACTTACTGAAAACTAAAAATCTTAAAAGTTCAACAACGCGTATGCTTTATTCTGCTTATAGTCCAGTCATTTTAGTTTTTAACCTAGAAATTTGATATAATAAGCTGGAAACTCGTATACATCTTCGTATTGGCGTTCTAAAAGTTGTCTAGAAAGTCAACAAAAATCTCGTGTCTGCAACATAAGTTATTCAAGGTCAAAGGTCACGAAAATCAGTTTTTCGGTAATATCTCGGTTCATATGGCTCCAATGATGTTAGCATCCATTACAAAGTTACAGAGCATACAAATTCCAAAAAATTTTGTAACAGACATTTTTTCATACGATCAAACGTTATTGAGATAGGGGGCGTAGATTTCTGCACGCTCAGCATAATATACTAGTCTACGCGCTAGCCCATGTCACGTGTGCCGTTATATGTCCCCTCAGTTATATCAATGGGCTTAGGTGTATATATCAACTTGGGTCACATGGTCCAAATCATGGTCGTTTATCCGCCATTTTTAAAAATTGCCGCCTAATTGATCGTTTTTTTGGTTAAAAATATTTCCGCATCCAGTGGTCGGATTATCATTTTTGAAGGCTCATTTTATTTACGATTTAAAGCCAAACCAATTTTATCAGACAAAGTTTTTGCTTAATCAAGACTTCTTGAGATATTTAAGATAAAAGTAAACAAGTATAATTTCTCATTTCTAGGTTGACCCCTTGTTTTGCCTTAAATGACTGTACTATTATGATAATAAGTACCTAGGTACCTACTGCAATCAAAACTTTTTGAAACAACTATTTTCTTAATTTTTTTTTTTTTTGTAATTCTATTTTTCTCGAAAAATCTTGTCATATTTAAAATTAAAAACAATTTTGTATGATTGCTTTATTAAGTCTGTTCCTAAACTGAAATTTCATGATAATTCACACGAATTTCTGTAAAAAACCGTTCCCGTAGTAAAAATTTCAATTAACGCAAACAAAATCACAAATTTAATTTAATTTTTCAATTTCAATAGTTGTTTATTAAAATATTTTTGACATTGCACCAAAAATTTTGTTTCAAACGTTCCCGTAGTTTTTCGCAGTAGTTCTCAAAGAGAAATATCATTCTCACTATCGAAAAAATTGACAGCGAATATTTTGCTACGAATAAAGTAAAGTATGTTCCCAAACTGAAATTTTGTGATAATTCACACGAATTTCTGTGAAATAGCGTTACCGTAATAAAAAAAATTTCACAGAACAGAAGAGAGAGCTCAAGTGATAGTAAATAATTTCCCCACCATGCGAATTTCAGTCTCATAAATTTCTTCGGGCAGAAAAATGTGGCTGTCACAAATCAGTTTGATATTTGTCAAATAAATTAAAAAAAAAAAAAGTGGAAGCTATCAAAAAGTCGATTTGTCGCGATATTTAAACAAAAGAAAAAAGTAAAATTAATAGATACATATGTAGGTGTTAGAAAAAAGCTTTCAAACGGTTGTTTCCAAGGAACAACTTTTTTATAAAGACTTTTTTGTACACTTTGTCACCGATTCGATATTGACATAGGCCCGCTAGGTGTGATAAATAAATATTGCATATATTTTTGAAGTATTAGGTACATATAGGTATTAAAAAAATAAACAGCACGAACTTAATCTTGTTACAAGCTACCTTTGAACTATGTATGTATATAAATTTAAAATGCTATGATTGCCGAATCGTTTGTCCAAATTTTTTTTTTTGGGTATTTTAGGTTCTGAAAAATTACTTTTTTAAATTCAGCATTAATCAAGCTTGGCAGAACTCTTAAAATATTAAATTTCTTAAATGGTATGGTACCTATCGTTAAAATATTACCCTTGGCAAAAATTCAATAATGCCAAAATTTATCAAAATCGATTGTATGTTTTTTTTTTTTTTGCAAAAAAATGGATTATCTGTTTTGCTTATTTTATGGCTGGTACCGTTCATAAGCTGGATTCAGGGAAAAAAAAACTTGACTAAAAACATAACCGTTCGCAACATACATACCAGTATAATACGAAATTATATCAAAATCATATTTTTGCGTGAAAAATTGAATTAGATATATGTAATATGTATTTATATATGTAATGTTTGTATGGCAGGTACCCTTATTTTAAAACCTAGAATAAAAATCAAAAATACCCTTGGGCACATTACTCTAAAAATGAAAACACTAGGAAAAATCTACACATTTTGAAAAACATTTTAAATTCACAATACGAAATTCATAATACGCCTTCAAATCAGCAAAACACAAAATCCACTATGGTGGGCATATACGCCATACTAAATTTTGTTGTAAAACTGTAATTGTAGGCTTATATTCTACTCCATCATTGGAACTCCGTCAAAAATTGTATACTTTATTTAACTTTGAACTTTGATACACATTATAGGACTAGATTATAGTAAACTTTTTTTTACCGGGCTTCTGCTGATATCTATATGAAAACGGTAATCCACATTTAGTGAAAGCATGAACAAGAAAACTGATGATCATCCCCTTTGAAGACATTCGATGGCCACCGAGGTCTCTAGACTTAACTCCCTTGAATTTTTGTTAGTGGGACACCTAAAAATAAAGTCAACGCTAATACCCCGTAATCCTTGACGGAACTGAAGGAAAATATCTTCCACGATATTCAGCTAAAAGCTAAAACTAGTTGCAGTGTGTAGCACAAAACATGATGGACCGCTTCGAACAGTAGGTACACGTGACTAAATGGGCAGCTCTTGGTTGATTAAATAAAAATAAACCAAACCTCTCTTAAAATAAACTATAAGCAATAAAACAAATATCCTTTACTTATATAGGATACGGGAGAAGAAAAGCAGGAACTTAACTTAATCAAATTCTTAGATGTTTTCAATGTCGAAATTGTGTAGTGAGTGAGCATTGACTGTAACATTTATGTTTCCATTTATAATGGCTTTAATTAAATTGCAATTGAAATACGAGTGATTAATTACAAAACAAATTGTTGGTAGCTATATTACTTAATTTCGGAACATTGTCCACAATGTATAGGTACCTATGTTTACTTTATTTATGACGCTACGAGACAAGATACCGACACAATGCATGCAGCATCAGCATCTCAAACTAGTTTTTAAATAAATTTTTGGTTTTCAAGCACCTGCCTTCAACTTGACTCACCTCAATGCACATAGATCTTGTATCTTATTATATGACACACCTATCTTTATAGTCTTTTAACTTCTTGTTGCTATTTTATATGTATCTATATGCATATATGCATATGCTACAGTTTTTTTTTTTTTTTTTTTAATACATATTTAATTTTTTGGCATGCGAAAATGTTGATCCAAATAATTTTTTGATATAAATTACTTGACATCATAAGGGGGAGCATCAGTTCTAAAGTTTCGTTCGAGTAGCTTAAGTTAGTTAATACTAAATTATTATTTCAACTATTAAAATGGTTAGTATACAAAATTGATGATTAAATATCGGTGAATTAAAAAGTGAAGTTTAATTAAATCTCTGGATATCTAAATTTTATAATTTGAGAATTGAATTTTGGTGGAGTGCTGAAGATCAAAATTAAGTTTTTTTTTATGGAACATAACGTGCTTGCAGGAAACTAATTGTTAACCCGATTTTACTGACCCGATTATTTCACACTACATTACTTTTTGAAAATGATATTGTTTAAGTGGCAACCGCCATTGAACTTTTCGGCGCTTTTTTAAAAGCATTTTCAATCATTGGCAAGAAGTTTGAGGGATCAGCTATTGTTCTATTGTCGGATGTTCTTATTGCAGAGTCTGTGGCTGGACCCGTGACTTTAAAACACCCCAAAAATAAGTCAGTGAAAATCTTCAAAATTAGGCTAATCAGAAACCTCGATCGGAAACTTCAAAATATCTGTTGCCATGTGAGCAGCAGTGATATTTTCGTTGGAACGAGCACTACGAGGCCTTCAGTTCCAAGAGAGATGATCGGCTAAATGCCTATAGGTTTGACCAGTTGGCTTAATTCGCTGACTCAAAATCACTGAAGAATTATACCGTTAAAGAATGAGTAGTTTAAAAAGTGTTCCGTGGTCTTGAGTAGTATAACAAACGTCATTTTCGGCCTTTTGCGAAGGTGAGAGCATCTTCCGGTATTGTGATATATTTTGGGTCACCCTCTATATATTTCTATACATATATCAAAATAATAAATTTTACTTTCGGCTTCTTCGTCATAAATACGGAACTAAGATAACTTCTTCCTCTTCTTCTTTTTCAATAGAAAGTTGCTTATATATGTAGGTCTGTGGAGTTTTTAGATTCTTATCATGACTCTGTTCTCCTCACCTTCTTGAATTTTTATTTCTTTGTTGAAGACTAAGACTCATAACTACTAGCTGTAACCACAATTAATTAAATTAAAGCACTAAAGATCGATTATTTTTATATATTTTATAGAATTTCCTCATTGTCCTCGCATGTGTTGGTTTGGCAGCAGCTGATGTCAGCCATTTATCAAGCACCTATTTGCCACCACAACGTTCTTCCTCCGTTATTAACTACAACACTCCTGTTGTAAGCACCTACTCCCAAGAAGTTCGTCCTGAGATCACTTACTCTCGTCAAGTAAATGTTGCTCCAACTTACTCCCGTCAAGTAAATGTTGTTCCTACTTACTCTCGTCAAGTAAATGTCGCCCCAAGTGTCGAAATTATTGGTGGTGGATATGACAGTGGTCTCAGCGGTCTTTCTGGAAGCGGTCTTATTGGAAGCGGATATTCAGGTAGTGGTCTCATCGGAAGCGGATATTCCGGAAGCGGTCTTATTGGAGGTGGTCTTTCTGGAAGCGGTCTTATTGGAAGTCGTGTCATCGATAGTGGTGTCTACGGAAATGGTTTGATTGGAAACGGTGGTCTAGCCAGCGCTTATGATTCTGGTCTTAGTGGTGGTAACATCTATCAAGGAGGACTTGATTCTGGTTACCAAAGTTCTGGACTCATTGGCGGTGGTGGTCTTGTTGGAAGCAGCCTTCTCAGCGGTGGTGGCGGAAGCAACCTCATTCGTACTGTCAGTGCACCAGCTGTATCAACCACTTACGAATCATCTGTGGATACCGATTACGGTAGCAATGGTGGATACGTTTACGAGAAGAAACACTAAGTGATTCTTTGAATATAGCTTTTATATACATGTATCGATGGATTAATAGTTGTTAGATATTTTAGAATATTGAAAAAAAAAAATAAAAAAACAAAACGAATAAAAATCAGTTTTTATTCCTCTGGAATTTCAGCTACAACATCACCTGGTTTGATATAAACATTTTGATGAACTACCCATGGTTGGTTTGGAGTTTCATCATTGAAATTATTATGTTTAGATGCATTTTGTACAGTGCGAGCTAATAAACTACCGGGTTTGATCCAAACGTTCGATGGAATTAGCACATTGTTATTTGGCGGATGAACACTCCAGGTTAGGAAACTTTTTGCAAATAAAATTGAATTTAGACAAAATAGCGCAAGAATAAGGAACTTCTGAAATGAAAAATAATTTTCCATAAAATATTTTTAAATCAATTTAGAGAAAAACTTGCCATTTTGAATTGAACTAAAGACGGACACGGAGTGACTAAAAGTCGTTCAATCAGGATCCGATCTTTTATGCTTGTAAGTTTGTAACTTTGCAAAATATTTTAAAAAGAATTTAACCGGTTCGAGTCAGAATGAGGTTAATTTTTTACGATACTAAAAAAACACTTACATTAATCGAGATCAACCTTTAAAAACAAAACTAAGGTGCAAATAACAGTTTAACAAAAAAAGTTATAAATTTGGCCATTAATGCTTAAATTTGGGAACAATAATTCTGCAGTTAAGTTGGGTGTTAAAATTGTTTTCAGCAAAATAAGCTGTTCATTTTAACATTTTCAAAGAAGGTGTGTCACTTCACTGGTAACTCATTAAGAAATTAAAAATAACGGAGGTGAAAAATACAGTCGGACCAAGAAGAATATTATTTTGTGAAAGGTTTGGATATGAAACATCTAATCAAAGTCTTTAATTTTCGTGACTATTAATGTATAATATAAGATGAAATTGACCTACTGCTTTAACGAAATAACATTTTAAAAGTGACTTTAATATCAGATCAAGTTGAATAGTAGCTCCCATTAAACGGTTATTTAGCTTTAAACTTTTAAATCACATTCAATGGCTAATGCTTGACTTAAACACCATATAAATTTCAGTAAAATCAGTATAGTCGTTATAAATTTCAAAAGAAAATATAACGTATCTACACAAATATTAATTAAAACTGTCAGGGCAGTTTTCGATAAAATTCGGAAAAAGAAACACCGTTATATTTAGGAAATTATAGCCGTTCCAGAACGCTTGGGAAATCCTGTTTTTCAAATTTGGCAAAACAAACACAACTAGTGAAAAATTCAGTACTTAAATGTCAAGAAAAATGACAGAGAGCTGTCAAAAAAAATATTTTATCTGTGTTTATTTGCTTCAACTGCTCCAAAAAGAAGAGTATACCTACATAAACGTTTTAAAAGTGCTTTAAAAAAAATTAAGAGAAGATTTCTAAAAATGTAATACATCTTTATCTGTTTTGAGTTGTCATGTTTTGGTTCTGACCTGGAGAATGAACAAAAATATGTACTTGTTTTAAATTGATGTTACTTTTGAAACTGAGTTTATTAAGCAAAAGTTTGTTACAAATTTTTAATGCGTTTTGTAACAAACTTTTGCCATGCATTTACATAATTCTAATTAATTTTATTCTCATTTAAAGCAAGGGGTATTATTTCTAATAGTTTTTACTTTTTTCAGAACAAACATTTCTCAACTGTTCACAAAAATCATTGAATTGTCAAACAATAACTCTTTAATTTTTGTTGTAAACTTTTGACTACTTTTTCTCTGAAACCGTTTTTTGCATGAAACTATAAAACTTTCTCTTTTTTTGCAGTGCTAATTTAAAACAAATATGTTCTACCTATTCGCGAACAAAAATTGAATCTCTATCTATTACGCGAACGAAAATATATTGTCAACCTTAACATGCACATTTTTATAAATACCCTTAAACCGCTATTAATCATGTTTATGTTTCTTTTTCTTGACTTCTACCATTTTTTTTGAGCATACCTAGTCTGATTTTATTCTTCGTACATCGTTATACTGAATATTTACACAATTCTTATTATTATTATTACTTCTTTTATAAATTGTAGAAAAAACCACACATATTTTACTGTTACTCGCGTTCACGTTTGTCATGGACTCATGTTTGTTTTCCTTAGTGTATATTCATAAAACATTTCAAAATCATATCATATCAAAACGAAAAAATAAAAACAATATTTTATTAAAATTTGTATGATAATAATAAAATGTCGCTGACTATAGACAATTGTATGAAATAACGGTTGTTGCATTAGATAACAGAACCCTAGAACAATAAGTTTTGAATACAATTTGGTTTATGCCTTGGATAGTACACTTCGAGTTAACACTTTTGGAATCAATTATTTAAATTTTAATAATTATTTTAAAGTTATAATTGATAGTTGTTGTCATTTTTCTAACACAATTTTCTAGCTATGGGATATTTATGATAAAATTCCTTCTATCGATGACATTTTTAATTTTCGGATTAGCCGCGTTATAAAATAAATATTAATTTTATTATTATCATTTACTAACCGGAGCCTAGCTGCGGAGACGATTGGCTCAAAATAAATATTTTGTGAGTTCAATATAGTACTCACCCCGAACGTTTCGCTCAATATTTATTTTATAACGTGGCTAATCCGAAAATTAAAAATGCCATATGTTAATAACCACGAAAACCTTAAAATTTACCTATATTCCTTCTATTGTTGTTAAACAGTTTTTTAAACAGCAATTACCTTTAGTTCAGTTAGCTGGTAAAGAGTAAATTTCTTTTATTTTTTTTTTGTTTTCAATTAATTACTTATTTTATTTTTTGTATTTAAATAAAATTGTTTAAGTAAAATCAATAAAAATCAATTCTCTCGTTCCTGTTATAACGTAAAGGATATTTCACATAAGAATAACCAAAATATAATGTCGCTTTAAATGCGCCAAAAATATATTAAACTTATTCTAACTTTCGTAAGAGTTTAAAATTGTAGTGTGCCAATAAAGTGCTAAATAAAGTTTGAATATATTGTGCAATTTGTTAATCAGTTTACCAAATACATATTGAATTTACAAAAAATAAAAATTAATTAAAATTAAATCCAAGCATTTTTTCAAAATGTTGGAAAACAAATTAATCACGTAATCAAGGGGTTTCTAAAACAATTCAAGAGAAACTTCAAGAAAACAAAAATGTTTCTATCGAAGGTATACCTATCGCTACCGCTTATAGGTTCGACTTCGACAACATTTCTTTCTTGGGATTATAGATAGAAAAGTTTTAAATAGCAATCAAATATTACATTACTAGATATATGATGGAGAAGACCAAAAAAGTAGGTCCAGAAATGTTGTCTGTCTGTTAGTCTGGTTGTATCAGCACCTACCCTACAGCCTAATTTGATCAACCTATTTGCTTAAAATTCGATGCTTAGGGTTATTACACCATTCCTTAAAGGAAAAATAGGATTTTGTTTATCCCAAACAATAACGGTATATAACCGTTATAAAAAGCTTATTTTTCTCAAAAACGGCTCCAACAATTTTCTTGAAAAAAGTTGAGAACAGTTTTTGTGTAATTGTCTTTATTGTGGAAACAAAAATAAAATGTTGTCAGGTCTATTAACGGTAATCCCAAAGCATAGTTTTTTTTTAATTGAGTTTTCTCTGGGAGGAGTTAATCGATTTTAACCCGGGTTTTTTTTTAGAAAGACTCAAAACCATAACATTTTGAAAAAAATGTATAATTTTGGTTTTAATTTATTTTTTTGTTGATTTAATATCTGAAAAAAAAAATTATTTTTAATCCTCACATGCAATCTATTTATCACTTAGAATTATCGTAGTTCAATCGATTTATTTAAAAACCGCTCTAACGGGTTTGAAACTATTTTTTTCGTTAAATTCACTTTTATTCAACAAAGTTTTCTCTCTTATTCCCAGATGAAACATCAAATTCAATGAAATTATTAAGCTTGCTAAAAACAATATATTGGTTTAAACTAATTTGTGGCAAGTTAAATTCTATACGCTGACTGGAAGAGCTTTAAAAAATGCGAGCTAAATTTGTAACTTTCTACTTCTACTGGGTTTGCTGTACAGCTGATATTAGCTAAACTTTACATAAGCTCTCTCGGGTTAATACCGAAGATTGCCTGAAAGTATATAAGCCAAACAGTTTTTGTGTTTCTAGGATAGCATTTTAGTAAGGTCATGACAATCATATTGTCCTTAAACTGCCTTTCTTCCAGGCCAACTTTTAAAGTATTTTAATAATTGGAAAATTGTAAGAAATTATTTTCTAATAGCAATGAAAAATTTATTTGGTTCCAATAAGAATATAATGTTTCAATAACTCACACAAACTAAACCTAGAGCCAAACAAAACATACCGTTTACCTATACAATTAATAGTTGATTTACATTAAAAAAAAAAACAATATAATAATAAACCACCTCTTGACTTTAAACAATTCTTCAACATAAAAATAAAAAAAGAAAACTTGAACTACATTTTATAATTTATACTAACAAATTACGACACTAAACGTTTTCGTTGATCATCGTCGAAATTTGCCAAACTTCCGGGGCTATCATTATCGGATTCCTCCAGTAATATACTCGATGATCTTCTGGTATTCCCAATAGTTTCGATGTTCTTCGTCTGAAAAGGATTTAAATTTTATTTTAATACCTTTGCACTTTTTGACAAACCTCTCTTTTAGTTTCCAAGACGAGTTCCGATCCTTTCGAGCCGCGTAATAACTTCGCAATAGGTAAGTTAAATTGAAGTTTTTCTTCCCCGGCGTTGTAGCCGGTTGCTCCCCCTCCTGCAGATGCAGAGTTTTGGAAACGTGACAATGGATTCTGGAAATGCATGTTGATATTGAAATTGCGATGTCCTTGTTTGTTGTTTGCATAAAAGTACCCAGCAACGATTCCAGCAACCACCAGAATTCCCAACAAAGTATACCATACAGCTGCAGCTGTTGAAGATGTTGAGGCTTCATCATCGTGTTCCTTGGAATTAAAACTGGATGTGATTTCATTTGAAGTTTGTTTAGCACATTTGAAGTACTCGTCAACAAACGAACCATCTTGACACATGCACTCGTAGCTAAATGGACCTTGAACACAAAGACCCGAGCATTTTTTATGGTCACAAACATTGGTAACAAGTTTTTGGCGAGATGGATTATTTACGACGATGTCTTCGGCATTGAAGACGTTGAGATAGAAGGCTTGACAGGATGAATTTCCATAGAGATGACAACGCACAGCTTCTTTGGCTCCCGTGTTTACAATGAATGCTATGTTCTCATGGATGCTGATTGCCGAGGGGTGAATTATTGCATTTTCTTTTCGAACAATGGTCTTCACATTCTTATCGTTGCCACGTCGATAGCTTATCGACTGCAAAGTTCGTGAATGAGCATCAACAAAGTACAGCTCCTGTTTGTAAGTGTCGACTTCAAGAGCTGTGACTAGAGCTTGCTTTGTCGTCACAATAGCATGTTTAGATCCATCGAGCCCTGCGACGCAAATATGCGTAGATGGTGCACTGAAACCTTTTGTGATAACTGCAGCATAAAAGAGTTTGCGTCCAACAGCATCAACGGCAATAGATCGAACGATTTCCATAGGCGGCAACTTGATAATATCAGCGCACATCTTGTGGGCAAAGTTACAAACTTTTATACAAAAGCCATTCGTTCGACTGACAACATAAACATTCCCTGTTATCCAATCTACTGCCAACTTGCTGGGGCTCTCAACAACGAGTCCATCGGTAACTTCTTGTTTTTCCATGTCGAATTGGAAAAGACCATTACCATCTTCCGTTGTGTAAAACAACTTTTTTCGTTCGATGTCGATATCAAGACCTGATATCTTAGTGTCGTTTACTGACCACAAAACCTTCAGCGTTATTGGAGAATCACTTAAACTACGGATTTCGTTGTGAGTTGTAAAGAGCAGTGAATATCCGCTCTCGAGAGACTTACAACTTACTTTATCCGGCTTGATCATAAAACCATTGTAACAGGTGCATCGATAACCTCCGATTTTATTCTCACAAAGCTGCGCACACGGATTGGGTCCTTCAACACACTCATCGATGTCAATACACTTCTTTTGATCTGCTTCCAATTTGTAACCATCGAAACAACTACACTTGGCACCATATGGTGTTGGACGACACTTGTGCTCACATGTACCCTTCTTACAGGCTGTCTTACACATCTTTGTTTCATCTTGACCATTCTCACAGTCATCTTTTCCATCACAAACACGTGCCTCATCAATGCATGATCCGTCCTTGCAGTCAAACATTCCGGATTCACAGGCTTTCACAAACTGCGAGTGTGTGCTCGAGTTGTACCGATCACAGTTCAGTTCATCGCTACCATCTCGACAATCCTTTTCTCCATCACAATGAAACTCGTTTAGAATGCATTCCATAGTTGACTTGCACTGGAACTCGTAAACGCTACAACCATGACATCCAACTTCATCTTCACCCCGCGGGCATTCTGCAGTTCCATTGCACTTTGCCTTCATGTCCAGACAAATCGTTGGTTCCGATGGACATTGGAATTTTTTCGGTTTCCCGGGACTGTCAAACTCATCGTCACCACCACCACAAACTATCTTTGGCTTGTCATCTACACACAACAGCTCATCTGAATTATCTCCGCAGTCATTGTGGCCATCGCAAACGAGCTTCTCGTCGATACATTGACCGATATTGCACTTATGCATACCCTTTCCGCAAGTGTGAACAACTATAGATAGAAAAAAAATGTTAAGTAAACTGAAAGGATAATACCCTGATCAAACAAACTTACCGCATTTATCGTGTTCATCAGATCCATCGGCGCAATCCATATGACCGTCACACTCCCAGCTTTTAGCGATGCACGTTCCAGACGCACATTGGAACATTTTGCTTCCACAAACCGGCTTCGAGTCATCGCTTTGCTTGCTGCAGTGGGATTCATCTGATCTGTCACCGCAGTCATCAAAGCCATCGCACATGGCACTGAGGTCAATACAGCGACCATTTTCACAGGCATGCTGATGGGTATGGCATTTCTTCGATTCATCTAAATGTCAATTTAGCTTATTAAGAGTTCTGAACATCTTTAAGACTTCTACTTACCAAAACCTTCACAATGTTCTTCATCGCTGCCATCTTTGCAGTCTTTGTGTTTATTGCAACGAAGCTCGTTCAGCACACACTGCAGCGAGTCATGGCACATGAATTCATCAAAAGCACAAATAACGCGAGTCTTCTTCGCCTTTGGATCACAAGATTCCTCGTCTGATCCGTCCGGGCAGTCTTTATGACCATTGCACCGTCTTGAAGTAGTCAAGCACTCACCTGACTTACAACGGAACTCACAATCCAGAGCTTCAATACACGTTTGATTTCGCGAATTCTTGAACACCAGGCCTGCGGGACACAAGCAAGCTTGCGAATTCTTTCCCGTTGAGATACAGACATGAGAGCATCCTCCATTGTTATGCAAGCAAGGATGATCGAATATTGTCTGTTGGTGACTTGAAAGCAGTTGAATCTTATCTAACATTTTTAAACTCGAAACTTCCAGTTCGAACTTTTTCACTGATCCCAGATTACTTTTGTGAGTCCAATAAATATATGGAGTGTTGAGAGTTGTCCAGAAGATATCATCATCAACTAAAGCCATCGACGTTGGTTGGACTAGACGTGTCCGCAGTGGATAATTGTGTAAGTCTTCGAACATTGCGAACTCAATCTTGCCACCGTCAGTATCTACCCAGTATAAAGTGCGAGTGTCATAGTCAGGAACTATTTGAATGGCTCCCATTCCAAAGATGTCTTCAAAAACGTGAGTGTGATCGCCCTGGTGGCCGAGAGTTTTCAAGTCAATGTGGACGTTCTGGGTTGAACGCAAGGCGACGAACATTTTACTGAAAATTTTAGTTAACGAACAATTTAGCTGAATTAAATTATTAAGAACATCAAATGTTTGGGAATTTTTTAACACTTAAATTATTTTCTAAACTTTTCAAATTTTCTAAAATTGTTCTGATTTTAAGCAAACACTTGATCACGCCACCGTATAAATCGCACCTTCAAAATTCTCTTCAATTCAAAACCCAATAGTGCCAAGTTCTGTTTTTTTTTTTTTCTTGATTTTCAAAATACTTA
Organism: Baccha elongata; assembly: GCA_951217065.1. NCBI lineage: Eukaryota > Metazoa > Arthropoda > Insecta > Diptera > Syrphidae > Baccha > Baccha elongata. The sequence continues at coordinate 13,462,103 of OX578272.1, forward strand.
TATTTCAAAATTTTTGATATTATAAACATTTTTGGAAGAAACAGATTGAAAAAAACTTACCCATCTTCTGGAAGAAGTCCGATACCGATCGGGACATCGACACCGGAGAAAAAGTGAACGATAGCACGTTGACGCATTCTCATTGAATAGACCTCTACAGTGTGTCTTTCTGAATCGGTCCAGTACAGATTTTGGGCCATATGATCTACAGAAAGAATCGTTTAAGAAAACCTTTGATGATCGAATCCTCTTTAACTTACCAAATGCCATTCCGGTGATATTTCCCATGTTACCTTGGATCAAAGTTCTGTAATCCTTTGTTGTTTGGTCAAACTCAGCAATCACCTTCTGGATGGTATCAGCAATTAGCAGTGTTCCGTTAACCGTATTGTAGGCCATATGATGAATGAAGATGGGTAAATTGTACTCCTGGATGATCTTGTGTTTTCCAAAGGTCGTGTGTTCCATTTCCAAAACAAAATTTTTCAAACCTACATAAAGCTTCTGTTTTTTTGTTGACTTTGTGCATCGAGTTCGATCAATAGCCAAAGTCATTCCATCCGGACATGCACAGGTTGCTGTATTGTTTGATGCCAAAAGACATAGATGAGTGCACCGTCGATCTTTGCATGGGTTATCAGTTCTTGGCTGATTTGCAGAATGATAAACATGAACCGCATAGATCCGACGATCCTTAGCTATAACTTCATGACCTTTGCCAGTAAACTTGTGACAAGTATGGACGCTTTTGGTGCCCCAGTCAGACCAATATAAATTATCCTCAAACACTGCGATGCCATAAGGATGTTTAAGGATATCAGCCAACACCAATCTGCGGTCAGACCCGTCCATTTTGGCACTCTCGATTGTCATTAATTTGGCATCAACCCAGTAAAATCTTTCATTTGGAATGTCCAAGGTGATTCCATTGGGCCAGTGAATGTCTGATTTTATTAGAGCCACTGGATCAGCACCGTCCATGGAAGCCCTTGCAATCATAGGCATTATACCCCAATCGGTCCAGTACATGAGTCCTTTTTGAGGCCATAAGGCAATTCCACGTGGTTGATGGACATCGATGACCACTAAAGGCATACAGTAGTGTCCATTATTCGAACAAACGGCTATGTGTCTTAAAACATTATCAGAAAAGTAGATATTTCCAGTTAACCAATCTATTGCGAGGTCTTCAGGAGCGTCCAGCCCCGACGTGAGTAGAATTTCCTGCTTCGACCCATCCTCTCGTGCTTTTACAATGCTTTCCGACTCATGATGAATATTTGTCCAGTAAATGTTCTGGCCATCGTATGCCACTCCTATTACCAGGGTGAGGTTATCAGCGACTGTGTATAGATGCCTTGTTTTCAAATACATTCCAACAACGGATTTCTGAGTTGAATATAATAGCAAGGGTTCACCACTCCTTACAACGCAGGTCTTGTTATCAGATTTCAATTTATACTTCTCACCACAAGTGCATTTGTAAGAACCAATATTGTTGATGCATCCTTGACTGCAAACACCATAGTTTTCACATTCGTTTATATCTTCGCAAGTGTTTGCTTGATTGTTGTATTTATAACCAGTAGAACAGATGCAATCTGCGCCATTTGGAAGCGCATGACATGAACTGTCTTTAGGACAATGTTTGGATTCACAATTAAATTGAGTATCGGTGCACTTGGAACTTTCATCACTTTGATCATGACAATCCATTTTGCCATCACAAACTTTATCCAAATCGATGCAAGTATCATTGTCATGACAAAGGAATAACTTTTGATCAAGTTTGCAGTTCCAAACTAAATGAAAAAAGGTATAATAAATTATATTGAACAAATAAAATTTTTTGACTTAAGTGTATTTTTGCACTAAAATACACTTGAAAACATTTTACTAACAAACTACATCAGCTACATTGTAGTAGGGGAAGGTGGTCGAATGACGGTCACTTAAGAAAAGAAAGTATGGAAACCCACTTTAAATTTGGTTTTATTTTATTATATTTTTAACATAAAATAAAAATTACTTATTTCTTTATGTTTCTCCAAAGGAACGAATCTTCTATCATATATACTTTTCAAAAAAAAAAAAAAATTTAAACAAATATCCAACTTGACTGACATTGCCCATCATAGCAGGCAAATAAGGCCAAGACCACTGTCAAGGGATTTACATGACAAAAAAAAAACTTAGAAAAATACCAATTTACTCCAAAACGGCTGGACCTACTTTGATGATATTTTCAAGGAATTTTCAGAGTATTTCAGCGGCTGATCCTGCAACGTTTTAGTGGGATCGGATGAAGAAAAAAAATGGCCTGGCAACGCCAGTAAATAATTCAACTTTTAATGACGGTCACCCGTGATTACACGATTTCTCGATTATTCATAAAAATAGTTTTTATAAAAAGTTCGAAGTTTTTTTTGTAAAAAAAGAATTACTTATAAATATACGAATGTACAGAGCATTTGATTTGTAAATAAAACATTCATAATTGCAACACTTACATAGATTTTGGCTCTGCTGAAAATTTTATCAGAGACACTGAATTTCGTTATTTATATTCTGTTCAAAATAATAACTAATTTCGCTTTAGTTGCGCCAAAACTACACTGACCGTCATACATTCATGTAGTTTGCTAAATTGTTTTAATGAAGTTGAAATGATGTTAAACAATTGTCAATACACTACAATAAGTATATAATATAGACTTTTTTTTAAATTAAATATAATCCCAATAGAAGTCTTTATCAGCAGAGAGCCTAAGATGCTATAGCTGTGATATAAAAAACATTACTTTATACATTTATGTTAATTTAATAAATAATAATTATAATAATAATAATAATAATAGAAGTCTTTAAAACAGCATTGCCAAATCAAACACTTTTTTATCGGATAAAATATTTCATAAATATTTAAGGCTATTTCTTGAGATTATTAAACCAATTCATTTAAAAGCGGACAATTTATATTTTAGATGAAATAATTTTAAAAAATAAATCAAAAATAAATAAAACTTAGATATAATTAAAAAAAAAAGGTGTGGTATTTTTTTCCAAAATTTGTTTCAACAAGTTTCTTAATATATTTTAAAAAATCTTAGAATGCGAATTTTAAAAACCTATAACTTTTCATACAAAAACTAAATTTTAAAATAAATCATTAACCTGTTTTCAGAATATTGAATTTAAAAAAAAAATATTAACTAAATTAAATAAAAGTTCTTTGTATAATTTCTTGATGGTACTCGGGGAAAATTTCATGGAAAATAGACCAAACCGTCAAGAATTTCAAGACATACTTTGTTTAAAATTGGTACCATTTATGTTTCACACGAATACAACTCATGCTTTTAATAGTTGTTATTCAGTGCACGACTGGGTCGCATAAAATTGCTTTAGCGGAATGCAACACAAACAAAATTAATTCAATTTAAAAATTTACATATAAACAAGAAATAAGAACAAAATTAAATGAATCAAGAACTTAAATACGTATTCAAGTCAAAATCAAAGTATGCAGAATTTTTTTTTTAAATATGAGTCAAACAAAAAATTACTTCAAAAGTAAGAGTGTTTTTTAAGTAAATCTATTTTTAAAAAATGATTAAAAAAAAAGTTGTTTCACAATTTTAACGGGTAGGGTACGAAATCCTTACTCTCAAAATCTCAGCTGAAAAATCTCGACTCTTAAAATCCCAACTCTTATTAAAATCCCGACTCGTTTATTACTATGTTTGGTACTGAAAATTAAAAAGTAATCAAATTAAAAATAAAGGGCACGACTGGGTCGCTCTCTTCCTCTCGTGGCAAGTTATCTGAGAGTTTAAAGTACAAACGGAATAATACAAAAAAATCGTATGAAATTTTTTTAAAGTTTGAAAAACTTATCTTACAAAGATTCAAACCAAAATCAAAGTATGCAAACAATTTTCTTTTATAAATGTGACCGGTTTTCGAAAAAATCGATTTTTTTTTTAAATATTTTTTCGAAAATTTTTTTCTTAAAAAAAAATTGAAATAGCAGGTCTTTTAAACTTAATTTATTACACCTTAAAACTAAATTTCATTAAAATCCGTCAACGAGTTTTTGAAATATTGAATTCACAAAAAAAGTTTTTCAAAAATTATTTAAAAATTAACAAATAAAAAGTTGAAATTTTTTTGATGCCATGCTATTTAGAATAGCTACGACAAGTTCAGTATTTAATTTTGCTCAAATTCAGCCGTTGTCGAGATGAACGAAATTTAAAAATACCGTTATATGGCAGGTACCGTTAAGCGAAATTTCTTGAAGGTTTGGTTTCCACTTTTTTATTGAAATTCTACACTACATTCTACAAATTTCACACACATGTGAAATTTGGTTGAAATCGTTATAGCCGTTTTGGAGAAAAATGAGGTTTTCGATAACCGTTATATGTCAGTTATTTTTTGACTTACAGTGACCTACAACAAAAAGTTCCTGGCGTATTACCGTAAAAATCATACCTAACAAATTTGATGTAAATCGGCAGACAGACAGAATTGCCGCACCCACTTTTTTCGTCTTCTCTATCATCGTAATGTCATTTTTGATTGTTATCTCAAAACTTTTTTTTTTTGCACGAATCCAAGGCTTGCCTTATAGTACCTATAATCGCAAGTAAAAAATGTCTTGCACTGAACATATAAATTAAAATTTAGTTTTCGTGAATCGAACGATTTCTGGTTTTCGTTTCTCGAATTGCCTAAAGCTAGAACGATTCTATTCGCAAATCTCTTTAACTAGATTTTTTAATTGTGGACATACTGTAAAAAGTGTAAACAAAAAAGTTGTAAAAAAAGTTCAAAAAGTCGGGAGATTTTCGCCAGTCAGCATATTGATACGTTGCCATTTTGCCAGCTTAATAGTTTGCATATATGCATATGGATAATGTACAAAAAATAAAAAATTATTAGCCAAGCTGTTTTGAAAATACATATTGAATGAACAAAAAAAATTAAAGAAAGGATTAATCAAAATTAAAACATATGGAACTTTTTTGCAATGGTATTTTGTTTTGATCAGGATATTTAATAAAATCTTTGAAATATAAGTTTTTTCTTATGGGTTATACTCGTATGGCTTTATTTTTTTCTCCCCTAAGGGCTTGTCTACAAACATATCTACCTACTTAATTTGAGGCACTCAGCCGACTGCTAATACATCAAGACTGACAGATTGACTTAATTTTTGTCTTCTTTATCATTTTAATGTCATGTTTAATTGTTTTTTGAATTTTTTTTCACGAATCTAAAATTTTCAATATTTTAAGTAAAAAATACACTAATACACTGAAAGTCTAACTAAAATTGTAGGAGACATTTTTGAGAAAAAGTGTTTTTTTTTTAAATATTGAAAAAAATATATATACCTATATATATGCAAGTATATCTACACATACATAAGTTCATTCTATTATTTTTAGACTTAGAACGCCAATTTCAAAAATCCGGTAAAAAAAACAAAGTAATTTTTTAATCAAGTATATTATTCAAGGCTTTAGGAATTTCAAAATTAGTTTAAAATATAAAAAGTCTTTTATATCATGGTGACTTGCACCATTGAGTTTATATATACGTAAATGAATCAAGTTGGTTTCAAACTCACCGAAGTAGATGTCGCTAAATGAACTTATCAAGTAATTATTATTGCCCTAATTCCCTGTAACAATCATACTCAAAAAGAACCGAACGATATTCTTCTATATTTGTTTTTCTTTATTTCTCTTGCATTTAACTCAAGAATAATTGCTGCATGAGTAAAAAAAAAAACAAGTCGATAGTAACGACATCCTACGAGCAGTATTTGAAACTTACACATGATTTCTCTATGTGTATAAACTCAATGCTGACACTTAAGTGTTTTTTTCGATTAAGGGCTTGTTTCGCAATCGCTGAGTAAGTATAAATTGAACTATTCAAAACTTTTTTTTAGCCGAAAACAACAAAAAAACGAAAAATTAATAGTAAACAATTAGTTTACCTGCAAACAATAAGTATCTAACTTGAAACTTACTCAGAGACTGTAAAACAAGCCCTAGATCGATCTAAATAGTTTTGGCAACAATATCATTTTTTTTTATGTATTTTTTTATTAACTTTAATTATCAATTTGTTAGTTTTTCTTTTTGTATAGAGTGAATATTTTAAAACCATGTGAATGGATTTTGATGAAAATAAATTTAAAATTTACCTTATAATATTATTTCAAATTCTTAATGTTTCTAAATAGACACACACAGTAATTTAAAAAATTTCAATAATAATTTTCTTCTTGTAGCTCCTATGAAGATTGTCAAAAGAACAAATTGATGGGAACCAACTGTGTCTTTTATTTTATTTTGTTACAATTTTATTTGATATCTTGGTCGATAGATATTCGTGCAAGTTCCTCAACAATTCATAATTATTCCTTGATTTAATCATTATCAAAGTGAGTTCCATTAAAAAACCTTGTTTACAATTTTTGTATAGAAAGACCTTTAAAAAATTTTAAATCTTTTGATAGTGTGGCGTTTAATTCTAGAAATGATATTTATGTAATTCTAGTTGATTAAAAAGTCCTAGAGGTTCCCGTTTTACTCTTCACGTTAACATCTTTTATTAAATTGAAAATATTTTCTTAAGAAAAAATCAATGAAAATGATCAATATTGATGTGTTCTATTTTCTGAAGAATGTATCGAAGCTTCTGTAAAACGGCAGAGACCAAATTCGACATTGCAAATGAAGTTAAAAGCCTATAATGAAACATATATATTGTTCATAATCTTTGATCTGAATCATATAGCCCTTATGGGTAAGTTAGTCGGTTTAAACCTAAAGCTTCTTATTCTACATGAAAACCATCATCATTATAAAATCATAAAAGTATATGTTCTTTTTTAGAAACAAACTTTTTCCCCAACCAAGTTTTCCTAAAATTTTAAACATAGAAAAAATAATTTCAAATCTCGACTTACCACATCCCTTCTCGTCACTGCCATCGCCACAATCATCAATTCCATCACAAACCCACAAATGACTCTCCAAGCATTTTCGATTCTGACAGAAAAATCCCGAACACTCATGTTCTGCCTTCAAACATCCAGCCGTCTCATCTGATCCATCGCGGCAATCATTCTTGCCGTCACACATGAAATCCAATGGAATACAACCTTTATCCTGACACGTGTACTCAGAATCAGTGCAATTCAATGAATGCCATGTTGTGCTGCCTTCACATTGCGACTCATCTCCACCATCTGGACAATTTTCGGCCCCATTACAAACGTACTCTGATGGTATGCACGTTAAGTCGTCGGAGCACTTAAAGTATTTTGGCTTCCGACACAATTTGAAATCTTAAAAAAATAAGAAGAATCTTTAAACTCCATATCACATAAATTAGGCTACCCCGTAAAAAAAAAACCTACCACAATCTTTTTCATCAGAATTATCTGGACAATCTCTACGAGAATCACAGACCTTATCTAGGACAATGCAAGATTTATCCTTGCATTCAAATTCGTCATCTTCACAGAATTTTATTGATTCAACTTGCAGCAGTAAAAAACAAAATGACACAGTTAGAAAGGCCACTAAAAAGTGGGCATTAGGCCTAAATCATTAAAATAAAAAGACACGTGGGAGTCAAAAATTAATATTTATTTTTAGTTTTTGTATATAACAAACTTACATTTTGAACAAAAAAACTGAAGCCTAGTTTAATAGATTTTACAAACGAAACGAAAAAAAAATTAAGTACGAAAAATTAATTATAAATGACACGATTTAGAAGACATTTAATGGAAACTGCAGTAGCAAACGACTTCCTGATGGCAAGCCGAGCTAAAACTGTTTGTTCCTTTATGTAAAGATTAAACTAGCAAGTAAACGGTAAATAATTTTAGGTATATTATGTAAAGATAGACAACATTGTTTCCTATAAAAACTATTCTAATACTAAGTAATATGTAACCTATGGTAACAGTCACCATTTGCTGCACCGTGTTTGGGTTTTGTAAGTTTTTTTGATAAGAATCCATCATAATGATGAAAATACCTAAGTACAGGGTGTTAGAGTTTTAATTAAGAATAGTACATATGGAGTGCAAAGCTTGTACTGAACAGCTTAAAATTTTAAACAGTTTTGGGCGTATTCATAGTCGTTTTTAAACTCCAGTTTATCTTAGACTGGGGTTTATCCTGTGTTATTTGAATAGGATAAACCCGAGTTTTTCTTAGTAACGGCTAAGACAGCGTCTATGAATACCGCCATTTGTATATTCGATTTTTATTATTTTTTTTCTTAAGTATGTTTTCTTTTTATGATGGTACTCAGATTAAATATTTTGTGCCAAAACAGAGTTAGAATTTAGTGTTAATTCCGTCCTTAAAACTCTGTACTACATGCTTGTATAAGTCACAGTCACATACTCTAAACAAATGTTTAATTGCTCATAAGGTTCATTCAATTAATCAACTGTTTTTATAAATTTGACCATAACTTCATGACGTCTTATATCTTCCAAATATAATATTTAAATAAAACAAATAATTGAAAGATTTTGATTGTTGTCTTCTTTATCACCTTGTGTAGGATTATCTCTAATAACCTCTTGTTGTATTAGACTTTCGGATGGCGACAACGACATCGCTGATCGCGCGATTTGTATGTTGGGGAAAAACTGTAAATTTTTTGAGGACGGACTGCAAAAAACATATTTCTTTTAAAAAACTCTATATTTATGTAGGTATTATATGTATTAATGGGTATTTGATATGATTTTTTTTTCAATTTTTCATTCCTTTTTTATTGCACTGAACTACTGAAGTAATTTTGCAATCTATGGCTAAGCAATTTTTATTTAATAAATTCTTTTTCTGTAGAATTCCTTGTAGCGCGAAAATTTCGAAAATTTCATTTCGTATTTTTCATATTGCAATTTTTTATTTTAATTTGCTTCTATTTTCTCTCATTTTATTATTTAGCTTTTAAATTGTTTAGCCTTACAATAATGAAAAATAACATGCGAAAATAAATGTTTATATTGTTAGTGAGTGGGATCATCTTGCGGTTTTTATCATGAATTGTTTACTTTCTCAATTATAGCGCAAGCAGGTATTGATTTCGTCTTTCGTGTAAACTAAAATGTCGAAACATGACTTCACTTAACTATGAAATAGAGAAGCTCAAAAAAGCAGATTTCGTCATGGCGTCCATCTGTTTGATGTGGATATGTGCGTACTTGCAGCTGTGCGGTTGTCTGTGCCCCGATACAGCCTGAACGGTTGATCGGGTTTTTTTTTCAAACTTCGTGTACTTTTGGTAATTTTGTTGATTACCTAGAGCAAAAATTCGAATTTTTTTTAGCCCGGCTATAAAGGGTACCTGCCATATAACAGTTTTAGTTTTTCCAAATTTTCTTTAAAACAGCTCTAACGATTTGGATAAAACTTGATGTACCTGATACTGTTAGTAGTCCTAATATAACTCCATTTCAGGTTTTTGGCTAAAGATGTACATAACGGAGATAGGGTAATAACGTTTTTTTTTACAAATTTGGCCATAAAATAATAACGGCTCAACCGATTTCATTTAAATTTGTAATTGTATTTAATCTAAACATTCAACACAAGAAATATTTAAAAACCATACAACTTCTCATTTTTTGTCTTGAATTCTATGTTATTTCGTTGTTTAGTTTATTTTAATTTATATTTGGTTTGGAACATAAGATAAATATGCAGCACAAGTATTTAGCTAAACAACATAAAACGAAAATGAATTATGATGATACATAATCTCATGGGTCAACATTTTTGTAAAAAGCGCCAAATACTAGTGAAAGAGTGCAATGTTTTTCCAAAACAGACTTTGTAACAATTTAACACTTTTTTCTAGAAATTGGTTGATGGAACGATGAAAAGAGTAGAAAATCATAAAAGCTACAATTTTTACTAAAACATTTTTGTGCAAAAAGTTCATAGTTTCCGAGAAATTCGCAAAAAACTGAATGTCGACCCCTTTCCGCCGAAAAAAAATTAATTTAGCTCCGAGCCAAATCATGGGTACCTTTGAGGATTCGGCCAAGACATAAAAACAAATGTCTCCAGCAAAATCCAGCTTTGTCCGAATTTTTCGAAGTAAAATTCTAATTTTACTGGGCTAGATGTTCATTTCACAATATTTTCTTTTGTTTATTTATTTAATTTTTAGCAGTTTTTATTGAGCAAGTGTTTATTTCGCTATGTCATTGTGTTTCGTAAATATTATTTCTTATTTTTCAACTCGCAATTTTAATCTGGCACTTTATTATTTTGTATTTACTATTTCGCATTTTTTTATTTAGATTTTTATTTGTTTTTCCTTGTGGTTTTTTCATTAACATATTCATAATTCGTTAACATGTATTTCGCCCGAAAGGGTTTACTATGTGGATTTATTTTTTCGTCAACTTTTTATAATTTTTTTCGAATTTTACTGTTTCGCATTTTGTTTTGGGTCAACTTTTTTTTGCAAGTGGATTTTTTTTTGTTACGTCATTGTTTCGCAGAAAATCCCTTTTTCATTTTCACCTCGCAATTTGTCTCTGAATTTATATTATTTTTTTTTCTCTCATTTTTATTATTTCGCATTAACACAATTTAAAAGCTTATTAATGCAATTTTGCACCTTGATCGGAACGAAAAAAAAGATGTGGCATGTAAGTTTGAATTGAACGATCTCAACACATTTGCCTATATCGGAATCAACTTCATTTTGTTATTATTATTTTATTACACACCTATATATTGTAAGCGAAACAAGAACAGCGAAAAATCTTTACCGTATAGTTATTAATTTGCGAACTTTTTCAAAGGCAAAAACAAAAATTGAAATTTATTTTGATAATTAGGGAATAAGATTTGCGACACGAAACTTTTCATATTATTTATAAAATTTTATAGTAATGTTAATATATTAGTGTATCTCTATAGGATTTAAGCGAACGAGAATCTAATACAAATTTCAAAGACCCAGGCAGCTAAATTAAATTGTCATTCTTAAATGTTGTATGTATATAATGATTCTTTTTTTTTTTTTTAATTTTTCAAATAAATAAACTTTTTAATTCTATTGTTCCAAAACCAGTAACTTTTTATAGGATTTTTTTTTTCATGTTACATTTATATGAAAATTACTTATTTTCGTTGAACTTGTGATAATATTTTTTTATAAATTGAGTTTTGAAATTATTTTATATTAAATTAATTTTTTATGTTTTTAAGTTAAATGATTTATAAAAACTTTCTCTTCTTTCCACTTTTTAACTCTTTTCGTTATCTCAATGACCAGTTGGCTTATTAAAACCTCTTGTTCAGAATTTCAAACATATGGTTCCATTGGTAGCTTTTTAAATCCGAATTAAAACTCAAATAAAGTAGAAAATAATAACTGTGTAGTGTTTATTATTTTTTTTTTTTATAAAATCAACAACTTACTGATAAAAAAAAAGAATATTCTTCATAAAAATGTTTTCATTATATTCAGAACATAGTGTTAAATATAGATATGTATGTATGTACTAAAATTCTAGATACTAGAACTAAGATTATTCTCTAAATAAATCCTTAATAGATTATTTACATATTTTTATTTTTAAACTGACTTAATCAAATGATCACGCTTTTCTTGTATTACATTATTGGACATACTACAACTCGTAACATTTCCATTGACCAAAGGTCTAAGGTCCTTTTCCAATTCTGTCAGACACTCTTTAAAGCCAAGTAAAAATTCATCAGCATTTTCAATATTAAATACCATTGGAGGCTTTAGCTTAATCACGTTGTCACGAGGACCATCAGAGCTGACCAGAATTTTGTGGAAATTCTTCATTCGATTCACTACCCAATGAGCTGCTTCAGTAGCTGCCTCTCGGCTTCCCTTATTTTTAACTAATTCAATACCAATAAAAAGGCCAGTTCCACGAACATCACCAATACAATCGAAATCAAATTTCAGTGCTTCACATTTCTTTAGAAGGTATTGACCAACGTTCAAAGCGTTTTCTTGTAAATTCTCTTCATCAATTACTTTCATGACAGCATTTGCAATGGCACAAGACACCGGGTTACCTCCATAGGTATTGAAGTATTGAACACCAGTTGCAGCAAAAGAGTCCGCAATTTCTTGAGTTGTTACTACAGCACCGACTGGATGTCCATTACCCATGGGTTTGGCTACAGTTACAATATCAGGAACAACATCTTGCATCTCAAATGCCCAATAGTGTGAGCCAACCCGTCCGAAACCAACTTGAACCTCGTCAAGGATACAGACACCTCCTGCAGCCCGAACAGCATTGAATATCTTTTTAAAGTAACCATCTGGGGGAATAATTTGACCACCGCAACTCTGTAAGCTCTCAGCAATGAATGCTGCAACACCTTTGCCCTCTGATCTCATACCCTCAAGGATAATTTCAATGTCCTTTGTATAAATTGATGCCATATCCTCGTTAGGGTGATTCTTATCCATGTATTTGCCACCATAAACATCTGGACATGCAGCTACATGTACAAAGTCAGGTTTCTTATCGCCACCGGGTTGGTTAAATTTATATGGTGAAATTTCCATCACCGATTGGAGATGACCATGGTAAGCACTGTTGAGAGAAACAAAAACATTTTAAGAATGGATTTTGAAAAAGTTTACATGCTCGAACTTACTGGTCCAAAGTTATGACATCCTTCCTCTTGGTATGGTTTCTTGCCAATCTTAGAGCCAAGTCATTAGCTTCGGAACCAGAATTTACCAAGAAACATACTTTCAGCTCTGATGGCATCCTGTCTGTTAGATTCTTTGCGCACTGTACTAATTCGTCGTGCAAGAAACGATTGTTAGTGGAAAGCGATGCCATCTGTTCGCTACCAGCTTTGACAACACTTGGATGACAATGGCCAACTGTAAAATAAAAAACAAAAATGTATTTAAAATATTTTTGACTATAATTATCGATAAAGAACTAAAAAAAATCTAAATAATGTAAACTCATATAATGTAGATGATGTTGTTGATGAGCTTGCCTGGAACCAAAACTCTCCCACTTCAATGCTTCACACTGAAGATTGTTCTGTGGTGTTTGTCGGGTAAGTCCCAGAAAATGTTGCGTTGGAAGAAGTTTCCTTCCCCGAACTAGGAATTTGATTCCTACTGATAATATGAGAAAAATGAGTCATTTGTACTCATCTCTTTTTCAGAACTCAGACTCAGAGGATTCCTCGTCTCACCCTATAGCTTTTTATTAGAGTTTCTACATCCTATATATTAAGGCTATTGGTACATATCTTCCAGCTCGTTTTCATCAATTCATACTTATAACATTCCAACTCCAACTCGCCTCTTACAGATTTCTATACTATAAGTTGTCACATTTTTCTAGATCATTTCTATCCATGATCAGTACCAACTTAGCCGACGAATCCCATAAACATATCCTTAACTGTGAAGTAGACATTATGTGGTCCCATTCAAGATCATAAACATCTCACGGAATACACGATGATCTATATACGCTTTTTTTGCGTGTTGCGTATGCACGTGATCTTCACATGTGTAATCTAAGACTTAAAACCACATTATCATTATATCCTCCATAATTAACTCTGTATTTGTTTATTCTTAGTTAAGCATTATCATAATCAGTTTAATGTTATCAAACAAATAATATTGTGGAAAATTTGTTAAAGAATTGAGCGTTCTACACTATCTTAAGTGCCTAATCAAATTGATATGCGAAGCTTGTGTGTTTACCTTGGAGCATTATCATATTTTTTTTTCTTTTATAATTTTTCAAGACTCAAATTCAGAAGGTTTTGTTCACTTTTAAAGTAATCGTTCTGATTATTAACAATTGAACAAAAAACATTAAATATAAAATTATATAAATAAACTGAAATGATTTGTGAACAAAGCACATTGTACACTTTCTAATCTGGAATTCTACCTTTTCTAATCAAATATTAAATAATACGAAATTTCTACCTTAAATACTTAGTGTTCTTATAATGTAAACTGGGGTCAGATCTCGTAAAGTTTAAACGATGAACGATGAACAAGTTTCAACGTTGTCCTCTCTGTCTTTCAATAAAGATACTCAAAACTCGACTTAAAACTAATTTTTTTAATGCAAAAATTCTCAACTAAATTCCTGACTAATTGCCAGAGCTCGTGGACTTACTTTTAGTCGACGCATTAAAATGTTTGTACTCTGTTCTTTTTTATGACGGAAATTAAATCAAAATTTAACAGAAGCCACCAAAACAACATGGCCGCCACAGACTGTCAAAGTCGACCGTTCTCTTCAACCCACTTTGCAATTATCTGGCGCCACTGATATTTGGTTGTTAATATTAACGGACTACATCAGCGCTCCCTTCCCAAGAAAAAAAAATATCAGAATAAAACAATTAGACCCTAATCGGCCTATATATATATATATATATATTTGATCAGATATTATGCATATTTGTATGTATAACATAAAATTCCCACCACACGGTAGAAATTCGAATTTTATGATCCTTAAAATCAACTGAGCAGTTGAGTTGTATAGGCAATTAGGCGTTCTAGAAAGTGCTTGAACTGCACCGATGACATCTATTGGTTTGGAAAGAAAGATAAGCGACCAAACCAGATGTGTCAATCAAATCATATATATATGTATGTAGATGTACGTAGAATTAGAATCCGTTGGTTTAAAGGTGTATCTAGACTAAAGAAACATTTCAAGAATTTAGTTTAAAAAACATTTCTGAAATATTTCGAAAATGTTTCAGGAATGTTTCTTTTGGTTTGGACGCTTAATTTTAGAATTTTCTATAAAGCGTCCATTATAAAATAAAATCTTATATAATAAATGTTTCTCAATTCTTTTTTTGGCCTGGCCACACCTTGCGAATCAGCGTATAATTTTGCAGCAAACAACAATTGAGGAGATCGAATAGTTCATGTTCAACGGAATTGACTGTATAAAGTTTTCTATCGGATATTCGGATAATGTATTAAAATAAATATAAATCGCGCTATAGTTTCGGTATACTGTCTCTACTTTGAAAATCTAACAACAGACTATATTCGATATTTAAATGTTATGCCAATAAGACCTGGAAAGTCTAAGTCTTGATCCTAAAGGTTCGGCTAAGATATCTGCCAGTCATTTCATTGAAATCACTCCAATAGTTTATTCGTGAATATTTAACTATCAATCAATCAAAAACCATTTTCATATGTAAAGAAGATCTTATACGTGGTAAAAAATTTGATTTAATCATGTAAATACAATGGTGCCAATAGATCTCTAAGTTGACATCTTATCGATCTTATAAACAACCGATCTTATCTACAATATTATGATGGCCATCAATCAAATTGATTTTTCGAATGTAAAAACAGGGAGAAATGAATCAAAGGATCAAAATACATTAAATGATGATATGATGATACAGTCTCAAACGAATGATTAATTAATTACTAACTGATGTAGGTACAAGTTACGTAAGAAATGATCTTTCTAATCAGGTTATCATGTACCTACTTATTAAAATTGCACTGTTATAAATTACTTGCTGTCAAATTCAAATCCCTTTGTTTATATTGTCAATATACAAACACAACATTATCAAAACAAACAACAATCCATTCAGGACAAATATTAACACTGCATAGTTTGCATTTGTTTAGTACACAATTAGGCGGTAAACAAGTTGTGTAACTAAAGCAAAATCGTAATGGAAAATTATAGGAATGTTAGGAAAACTTGTCTTGAGTCGTAATTTGATTTCTTGGCTTGCATTCTAAGTAATATAACCTTCAACTCAGCTTGATGCTTATCAATTACTTAATTTAGCACAACTTCCTACTAAACTGTATAGGTACACTTACATATCATTGTAAATTTAAAAACAAACACCATCATTGTTGACAGTTTTCAATTCACTTTTACAACTGTCAACAATCAATAATAAAATGCACACAAAACTATAAATAACACCCATCGTTCGATGAGGCGTGTTCAGTGTTCACGTGAAAGTCATTTACAGCATGAAGACTCCTAACAAGTCGTTATCCACTTTGCTCTAGTTAATCGAGTGGACAATAAAAGTTTATATATGCTATATTGTTTCAATAGTTGAAACACCCCAATGCGTTATCAATTTTATAAATAGTAAGTGCGTATGTATCAATATACATACATTGTTTGCCCACTTGAATAATGTCTTGTCTGGGGGCACGGCTCGGGACGTTGTATCTACAGATTGTTGAGTCGTAATCTATCACGTGAAGCTCACGAGAGGAATTTTATTGGATGTGTTTCAAATTGATTTATTTCTTGTTTGCGTGAATTATAGGATTGATTGAACTAAGCGTATATCACGTTTTCACTTGAAATGACCTGTATAAGTATCATCATCTTCAATATAATCTCGTATTTGGTTTGTGTTATTGGCAAAACACAATGCAGATAATTGATTTCATTGCGCCAGTTTATTTTTATAATTTAAAGTGCGCTTGAAGAAAATATTGTTTTTGATTTTTGCATGATCATCATGTACCTACGTAAGCAGATCATTTGTGCATCTGGTAAAGATGTCAGAGAGGTGCGATTAGGTTTAATTATGTTAGTAAAAGAGCATGTGTTTTTTAAGGAAATAGATTTCGTTACCTACAATGATAACTTGAGAAGTCGAATGTCAATATTTGCAGTGGCAATGGGACAAATAGAAAATCAAATTTATTGACTCTAAAAACATAAATGTTAAACCAAACATGTTTTTTACAAGTCTAAAATGCATTCTAGTGTTTGTTGAGTTACTGGGTAACTAGATTACCTATACCTCCAAATACCTCCAAGAACCCGAGTGTTAGAAACAATTTTAGAAAAACTCCTTGCATTGTTCCCCCAGTCTTTTTTTGATGTTTCAATTAATTTGACAGCTCAATTGATATGTTTTGTAATGTTCATAACATATAAATGTTTAATGTAAGTAATAAACTACCGCTGTCAATTTTGACAGTTTGAAGCAACCATGTTATTTTGGTTATGTCTGTCAAAGTGCGTGAACACAGAAGGCATTTTTCTTTTCAAGCTTTGAGCAGTGCACTGACACTGAGCTGTCAAAACTTGGTTTGTGATTCTTTTTTAGCTCCGAGCGTTCAAAGCACTCAACATGTGTTTCTTTTTTCGATCAGAGCTTACTCGAAGCGTGCTCTATGAGTTCAAGATAAAATGATGGAGCAGACGGAGCACGAAGAAGAGCGCGGCCAACTTCACGTAACGGCTGCAATTATTTTAGAACTAATGCATATTAATTGGTTAACACAATATTATTATAGAACATCAACATCGCAACTAAAGTTCTAAATTTGTCGTTCCAGATGCACTGTTCACAAAGTGACAAATTCCGAAATACATAATTTTGAGTCATCTGCTGTTAAATGAACGTATTGAGAACTATATAGGTCAGTTGTACTGTTGCAGTCATTTGATACTATTTTTTATTTTATTTTTTTTCAAAAGATTTATTATCATGAAGGTATATTTACCTAATTTTTTTCTATTCTGTACATACCTAATATAAAATAAAAAAAATATATATTATTGGAAGACAACATTGCAATTCTTTCATGTAAATGTAGGATAAGATAACGAAAATGAAGGCAGGAATTTTTTCAAAACCCAACAGACCAATATTTGAAGAGTAACCAAAAGTAAAAAAAAAACTCGTGTTTTTCTTAAATAAACTATTATTATGTTTGATCATGTTTTGCTTCCATATTTGTATTGTAAATTTCATTTAATATAGGTACATATAGGTATATCTTCTTCTGAGTTGTGTTCACAATTGCTGCTGCTTATTTTATGAATTTCGGTTAATAGAGCCTTGGGGTTTTATTTATAGTCATTCAGATACTAAAGTGTGTTTAATTTAAAATTTAACAGATAAATTTGTTTGTCGCCTTTTTTTAACTTATTTGCATTTTGGTCTAAGTCATTTTAAACATAGGAATCTCAAACAATATTATCAGTTTGGTAGCCAATTATTCATTGTTACTAACGATGTGTTTTATATTTTTAGATTAACTCAAATACCTAAAACATTTATTATTTCATTTTCCAATTGCAAGGGAGCTAGTAAAGTAAGCGATTGCATAAATCAAAGTGATTGCACATTACAAGGTATAATTTTTATTTTGCGAAGCAAGAACAGATCATATACAATATCCTTTAAGGTTGAACAAAAGTAATATATCAGGTTAAAATCAATAATTTTGGTCATTGCACCGATAAATGTATTGATTTCTTGTCATGTGGTATTGCTTTTTAGATTATTTAAATTAACTGTCAAATTTATTATTTAACCTATAAGATAAGAACTTACCATGTGCAACATTGTTTATACAATCCAAATAGCGAGTACCTTGTTCGTCAAACATATATTGGCCTTGACCACGTACAATCTTAAGTGGATCAGTTCGATAGAAAAGTTGGCACGCTTTGCTGAAATGGCAAAACAAAATTGCTTTATTAGAAATTATCAAAAAATTAATCATATACAATAAAGAAGTTATTATTAATATTTTAGTATATTTTAAGATAATGTATTAAGTTTTAATTGCTTTAAATAAATAAAATATTATATTGTATCTCTGGGGCATTCCATTGATTGTGCTAAAAACAAACTGATAAAATAAACTAAATAGAAGAAAAGCTTAGACCAATCTGACGTTTGTCAGAATTTGTGAACGAAATCGATAAAGTTCAAAAATGCATGATACCTTACGAAATTAAAATAAACCCATAACAAAGATATATATTTCGCTGAAGAAGATTAATAGCCGTGACTGAAACTAGAAATCTAGGTTTACCTACATAATGGTTAGCCGCACTACGCAATTCTCAGCCAGGACAATTTATATAAAGTATTTTTGAATAAATAGATTATTAATAAACGAACGTCACGAACGGCTAGACTGCCAAACATAGTATTCCTGTGGATATGTTCTTGTATGTAAGAAAATTGTCCTTATTTTTACTTGCGATTATAGGTACTATGAGGCAAGTTATGAATTCGTGAAAAAAAAAAGTTGTTAGATAACAATCAAACATGACATTACGATGATAGCGAAGTCGAAAAAAGTTGGTCTGGAAATTCTGTCTGTGTGTCTGTCTGTCTGTCTGTCATTCGCACCTGCAGCCTAAACGGTTGGACCGATATCCTTTAAACTCGGTATTTAGGAGTCTTTGAGTGAAAGCCAAGGGTTTTTTTTTTGAATTTTTGTTCTAGGCCTAAAACTAAAGGGACCTGCCATATAAACGGTTATGAAAAAACTTTTTTTTTGAAAATTGAATATTTTGAAAACCAATTCATGAATCTTTTTTGAAATTTATTTTTCAGATGAAAATTATTAATTAGCTGAAATTGGCATTCTCCAAAATTTTCAAAAAAATATTTTAAAGAAGTTTTTTGAAAAAAATCGATTTTTTTGAAAATTGGACCTACGATTTTGAAAAAAAAAATTAAATATATTGTAATATTAAATAATTACTGGCATACTACGATTTTCTTGGAAAACTCTCGTTTGTTACAAAGTGATTTTCAAAGTTATTTAAAATTATTTTTTATTCAATTATTTGAAAAAATCGAATGAATGAAATCACCTGACCATTTATACTTGTAATCATTTGAAATCACTTTGAAATCAAATGCAATTACATTTTCATGTGATGAAATTAAAAATAAATTTTGGTTATCGATATCAAATGATTTTCTGCTATCGATCATTAAAAATATTTGAAATCACTTTAAGTTTTTTTGCAATCATGAAATCAAAAATGCCATAATGAAATCAGGAATTAAAATCACTATGAAATCACTTGAAATAATTTGCAATCATTTGAAATCAATAAATTTTTTTGAAATCAATTGTGTTACTGCTTGAAATCATCTGAAATCATATGAAGTCATTTGAAATATTGCAATCATTGAACCACTAAACTGGCTACTGACAAACACCTCGGAAAAAATTTAAGAATTAATTTCATATAGTATAATTTTGTGGCAGGTTCTTTTAAGCTCTTGGTAACTTGACACAAGAGCAAGTTTGTGCTACCCAGTCGTGCCTTTTATTTATTTATGGGCGATCATCTTATATTAGGTATCTTTGTTTAAAAAAAAAGTGTGTCAGTCATAAATCTGTGATATTAGGGGGGCTCACACTCAACTGCAGGCATGACCAGCGCGGCATGAAGATCGCTTATGACAGTTTGCGTTCACATTAGTCAAGCATGCCGTCAACCACCATAATCGGCAACAGAATATAAAAATATTTTGAAAACCATCATGCCGCTTGACAAGCCCCTTGATGAACCGTTCACACTCTCAAAGCTGAGCTCATAATGCCGCGCTTGTCATGCGTGAACCCCTCTATTAGCATTAGGTTTATCTGTTATTTCTAGTGAAAGATATGTTGGGTAGAAGGGGGATCATTTGCCAGAGGGATGCATTTGTCAAATCAACAAAATATATAATATCGAACAATCGATTTCTTTTACACATCTTTTTTTGACAGCTCTCAGCTAGACACCTATACTGAGTTGGACGCGAGTGTTTGTTTTTTGTCTCCGGGAAACAAAATTTATAAGGTAAATAGCCTTCGTAAATTTTTAGTTTTTCTATAGTAAATAATATTAAAAATAGTTAAATACAAATATATTTTGTAAAAAATATATATTGATATGTGTAAAACTGAATTATATTAGTTTCTAACTAAGAAAAAATTTATTAAAAGATTTGCAAAAGAACACCTATGGAGCCTTTGGCCTGGCAAAACCACCTGGTTAATTCAACTAATGGGTTACATTTACTATAATGTGAAAGCCACCTCAGGGGTGCATTTAAAAAAAAAACGTAGGGAAAATAATGAAAGTGTTTCATTTGCATTCGCAAAGTACAGATCTTTTAGTTTAATTTCCTTTGACTGATGTGTTTTAAATGATACCTGCACTGAAAAGGACAGTTGTTACATTTGACTTTTCCTTGGTTTTCACAGCGTACACTCGGATCAAGAGAAAAGGTAAAAACTCCTTTAGTATTTATTGGTCGCCGATAAATTAATTACTAAATTGCATTATATCATAGTTAAATGAAATGTTACAGGCTCCAAGAGCAATTCTGTGCCACACAGTCGTTTTTTGTTTTATTTAATTGATCAACGGCAATCAAAGCTACAAAACTTTTTAGTCAAACGTGCCACACAACCCACTTCACAATGTTCGTTCTAATTTGTTAAAAAAAACAGTATTTTTTGTAACCGTAAATCATCCACAAAATTCAAACAAATTAGTGTTTTATTATCACAAGAACGAGATCAGTCAAACTTAAAGTTAAGAAAGAACAAAACAAAAGACAATTTTGACACAAAATTAAAAGGTAGGTGTCTTCGATCTTTGTAGGTATACCTATGTGTATATTATGTTAACACAAAATCATATCCCATTTTTCTCATGCTAAAAAACTAAATATAAAAAATAAATACATACCTACCTACCTACATAATAATTATTTAGCGAAACAATCACAACAAAAAACAAAAATTAAAATAGACTTTCTAAGCACACGTCGCTAATCACATCATCTAAATACCTATATATTAACAAATTGTTATTTAAAAATATCTAAAATGCACTTAAACAAAAACAGCCTTGACGGAAAAAGATTTTTACCCTTGAAAGAAGAACAATGAAGTCAAGGCAAGTGCCTTCCATCGAAAACTTTTTAAAAAAGGATGCTCAAGGATATCTTTTATAATTTGTATTTCCTTAATGTAGAACTATACTCACCCAATGTGTTTGTTTCGTAGCTTTATTGTGTCAGATTTGCACATCTGCTCAATGGCAGGGCTTTCGATGATTTCTCGTGCATAAGGCATGCTCTATTTTTATAAATCAACAAAACACTTTACGAAAAAAAAAATTATTAGAATTAATTTAACACCTTGTCTAAGGTAATGCAAACGATGTACTGATCTGCAACGCGAATTGTTGACTGTTTGGTCAAACTGCCGTTGAATAGAAACAGGTAGATTGTGTTGCAAGTGTTTTTTTTTTAAATTTTACGTCTAGGACCTGTTTCACTAGCCGATGATAGGGTAGCTAGCTGTCACTGGTTCTGCGTACGATAAGTTGCCTCTAGGGTGAACAAGACTTTTCAAATGTCAAACTGTTTCCATTGTTCTTTGGTTTTTATGACAATACTACAGTTGAATGTGTGGGTTCACGTTGCTTTCTGTTTTATTGACTGTTGTGCACACGAAAACTTTATATTTATAAGGGTAGGTTTATTATTCGCTAAAGCTTTTTGATTGCTATAAAATTTAAACCAGCGCGGAGGCAATAAATTGGTTTCCATCACGTTCTATCGTTGTTGTTGGTTTTGTTCTCTTTTGTTGATAAGATTAAGCTCAAAAAAGTTTGCATACTCAAAGTTGGAACTTTTTATTTTATTTTAAGGTAGATGTTTAAGCGTTAAGCATTTTAAAGCTTATTAAGTTCTGTTCTATGTTGAAGCTTATTGTAGATTTATAGGGTATGATGTGATGCAACTCACTTGCTTATTTTGAACTTTTTTTTAAAAGAGTTTACTTTCTAACTCATTGAACTTATTGAATCTAAAACAGTTTAAAATTAATCAATTTTTTTTATTTGAAAGCCTTTTGTGTTGGGTAGAATGATCATTTTATATCAAAGTGTTTAATTTTTCTCCGTGTGATAATCTCTGCGTTAAATGCTGTCAAAATCTGAACTTAATGTAAATATACATTACCCTGCATGCCGCTCCAATTACATATCCGAAGAACAAGGCTGTGAATATGGTATAAACGAACGAAATAAACGAACGAGACAATTTAGCTGATTAAAGGTTACAGCAAACAGATCGGATTTTTATCTGTGATAGGGGTAGGGTCGGAGATTCATCAGTAAAGCGATGCGTGCATGTTCAATAAAAGATTTTGTTGCCAAACTCTATATAACAAGCGCAACAATCTTACTCTCTATCCAAAACAATGTAAAGATTGATTGCATTTATAGATGACGACAAATCACCAGATGACCCAAATATTACTTTGAGGGATAGAAAAAAACAGTATATACCCATTATGAAGCTTCAGGTGTGAAAGGGTCGAATATACAAAATTATGACAATATAGCCGCCTGTTAGAAAGCTCTACATTAATTACCTATTTACTACAAGAGAAAACAAAATTAAATATATATTAAAAATCATGTTTGATTGTTAACTCATTTTTTTTCTTGCGCGAAAAGGGCCTAAATAGCTATCATAAAACCTTTGTTTAGCAAAAATTTCAAATGCCATCTTATATTAATTGTCTAAATTAAGAGCCATGTCAAATTTAAATGAAATCGTGTAAGCTGTTTTTAATTAATGGCCAAATTTGTAAAAAAAAACTTTAACAATAAATCTCCGTTATGTAAATTTTTAGACAAAAACCTAAAATGCAGTTATTTTAGCAGTGATTTAGATAAAACGTTCGAAACGTTTTATCAATATCGTTAGAGCCGTTATATGGGAGGTACCCGTTACAGCGGAACTAAAACAAAAATTCAAATTCCTCCTCTAGGGAATTACCAAAAAGTACTTTACACGAAGTTTGAAGAATATCCGTCTAGCCGTTTAGGCTGTAGCTCCGTGAACAGACAAACGCACATACGCACACCCGCCCATACGCCCATAGGCACATCCGCACAAACAGACCGATGGACGGCATGGCGAAACCTACTCTTTTAGGCTTCTCTATTATCGTAATGTCAGGTTTGATTAAAACCTCGATTTTTTTTACCCGAAACCAACACTTGCCTTATAGCAGGTAAAACCAAGTAGGTATACAAAACTGACTTATAACTTGATGTTACGGATCTATATTCTTGATGTTTTTATGTTGTAGATACTGGACACAGTTACGAAAAAGAGCTTCATAAATCATAACGTATTATAGCAATAAAAGAAAAATTTTCTTGCCACTAAAAATAAATCAAATAATTTCTAAAAATTAAATATTCCATCTATTTATTTTTTTACAACTATTTCATGTTGGATTAATTTATAGCACTTAAGAAATTATGTTTTAGAAACAATGAAAAGTTACAGCGTAAAGTAGCACACACGTATTGCCCTCTGTTTTTTTTTTTTTTTTTTTTTTTTTAAACTCCAATAACTAAAATGGTATATATGGATAAAGGATAAATGGCCAACGGTAGTAGTTTTCGTTTATACTGAAAATTAAGACTCACGACCTCGCAGGCTTTATGGCCCACTGCCGCTTACATAAATGTATATTGGTACGAACTAACTACGAACACATAATTACGCATAAGCCCTAAAGCTTATATTATAAAATCTTCAGGTGTATGTCTGTAAATTTTCTATTTTATTACTCACTTTATGATGCTTTAACAACACAAGATACACTCATTTAAATAGAACTCAGGTACAACATTACAGCCGTTTCCGTTTCACACGCATCTGGCTACAATGATTAAAGTAAAATGTTTCTACCCTTAGTTAAAATAACATAAATATACCTTCCATACCGATACTGCTGTAAATAAAATTCCATAAAAGATTTCGAATACCAACCTATTATAGAGCATCAAATAACTATAACTATACCTAACATTTCAAAAAATGAACACTGATAGCTAAAAGACAATTATTCACCTGAAAGTGAAGTATCATAAAGTAACTAAGCAAATGAATGGAAAACTACCAAGATTTATTTTTTGACTCTTTTGTTTACCAATCGTTTACGTAGTTTCCTTTTTCAATTAAATTGAGGTGTTTATTAATGAGCAACGCGTGTTTTACTTTCACAGGTACCTAATACCTTAAATTATGATTTTTATTTAAACGTGCTCTTGGGCAAAGATACGCTTAGGCATGTGTCTTACTCTTAACATTTTTTGACACGAAAACGATTCGGCCCGTTTGTTGGTAAACAGTAAACAATAAAATGCACGAGTTGTTCTCAATTAATGGTTTCTTAAAATTAAAAATGAAAAATATGATATAAATGTATGGAATTTTACCAAACAAAAGTAATTTCAAGAATAAAAAAAATCTAATCAGAACAATTTAGGTATGTAGATACATTAAATCTTAATTTTTTAAGAGGGGCAATTTTCTAAAAAGAAATCCTCCTGCCTTAACTGAGAGAAATAAACCCCCCATACCTTCATAATGAAATATCCTTGTATTTCGTCCCTTTACAAGAAAGATCTGATTGTCATTTTACCAGCAAACAAATGTTCGTATCCTTACACATGTCATCAACTTGTAATCCTCCGTCTCCTCCCGTAGAAAAAAATTTGTACACGCGCTTTTCTATACATGAATACGTGTGAACAGCAAAATGCAAAATTGTAAGAATGTATGGTCTAGCCAAATTTGACAGTCCCATATTTGAAGTTCACGGGCACGCATACAGAGTTAAATCTCTGAAGTTTTCAAAGTTTGTAGGCAAAAGTGGGTGAAGCTCCCTGAGTTCATGTTCTATTTATTTATTATTCTATGGTATCCTATCACTATAATTTTTTTTTTAACTTTAACAGTTCGTGGTGGCCACTCCCAACATAGGAGGGTTGGCAGATTTCCGGAGTAATTTTCACACCACTTAGGATTAGGAGATTCATAAACCTAATAAATTTTGACGTTAGTATTTATGTCGCTTCGTCTCCTTCTATTGTATTTTATTTGGAAAATATGAGGTTTTAAAAAATACGTTTCATTTTGTATGTTATATTAATTGGAGAGCTGCCGACGCCACGTTTTTGAAGTAGTGTAATATGCAGCAATATATTTGTCAGCTAGGTTTTTAAAAATAATAAAAAGTCCTTTATAAACGATAGTTAAAATAATATTTTTTCGGAAAAAGTTCAATCGATTTTGATAAAATTTTTTAGTAGTTATATTTTTTTGCCGACGGTGAAATTTTTCATTAGAAGCCATTTTTCAAAAAGAAATTACACCCCTTAAAGAATAGTTATTTTGTATACCGCCGAAATTAAATACATATTCATATACTCCTGCGATATTCTTTATAAATATTGAAAGCAAACTTTACAAAAAATAAGTCTAAACTCGAAAAACATTTCAAGAAATCTGGACAAACTGTTTTTAGTTGAGAAGATAATTTAAAATAAATTTAAGGTATTTGTTCTTTCAAAATAGCTATATAAATTAAAAGAAATTAGCATAACATTAACGTCTGCCAGTGTGAAAATAATGTTTTGATATTTAGTTACTTAATAAATTTTGGTTTTTTCAAATATTTATTTGAATATAATAGCCCAGCTTTCGAAAAAAAATTCTCATATTAAGGTTTAGGTAAGTCAAAATGTTCTCAAAAACGGCAGTGGTGATTATGATAAGACTTTGTAAATTATACATAAGTTTAAATGTGTACTTTAACAGTTCTTCAAAAAGATTCATAGTTACAATTAGTAAAACACTGAATTTTGACTCATTTCGGTTTTATTTTCGACATTTCGGCCTTTCGGGATTTCGAGTTTTAGGAATTTTGGGTTTTCGGGCTTTTGGTTCGGAATTTTGGTTTGGAATTTCGGCATTTTCTCCAACTTCCGTCCAAAACAACTTCGAATTGAGTGGTTCTAACGGTAATTTCTAATCCGACGAAGAAGAGAATCTTCGAGTCGATACCAATTATACACTCTTTTTTGATAAGAAAGTTTCTTGCCAAACTCTATGAAATGTTTTAGAAATATCAAGAAAATATAACCTTTGTTTCATCTAATTCCTGTAAGGATTAGTTCCACATTTCGGAAAGATATGCAATTAGATCACCGAAAGATCCATATCTACCAAAGCCGTACTGCCGGTCATTAAGAAGCTTTCGTTCTTTAATATATTTATTTAGCTATGCTTATTATTCAGAGTTTAAACGGCCGTCATCATCGGTAACTTGAAGAGGAGTAGGATTCTCTTTTTTTAGGGGCTGGATGTACACTAAATTATTATCATTCTTACCTCATATTGACATCATAACTAGTAAATCAAGAAAGAATACGTCTTGATTTCATCATGAAGTTCTCAAAAGTATTTAATAATCCTCACATTACGAAGATTTTGTATTTGGCAACTCTTGTCCGTCAGAAATAATGCGGTTGTTGTGTGGTGTCCTAACTACGAATGTAGCCATTCATACATTTTTAAGCTTTTAATAAACGATTTATGTTAAAACGTTTTATGCCGGCTTAACGCTTTTCAAAAGGCTTGCTCTAGGATCAATTACGGGTTAGATGAATCTTAACGTGTATTGATTTTAATCTTTCTGATCATTGGTTCAATTTTATCAGTAACTTAGACTAAAGATCAAATAAACAAATAATCCTTATTCAACCATATTTTTTTTTTCGATTTGTACCAAACAGTTTCGTCTTCGCATGCCTCAACCTCAAAGTTACTTTTTAGCCATAAAATCCAGTGTGTTATCCAGTTTTGTATATAGCTATATGAATCTTAACTTGATTTTTATTATAAAGATACTTAGTACCTAACACTATATCAATTTGGAATCAATGAATAAATAAAACCAGTCTTAGCTTAATTATAAATGCATTAATGATGGACATGTGTTCAGTATCATAGGTAGGTACTATTCAATAGTTCACTATTTCTCTATCAACTTCGTAAACAAAGTATAGATAGTGCCCATTTGTATGACTAAAAACCTATTTAAATTATTTCTTTTCAAAACAAGTTTCATAGCTTATACAAAAACGATAGTCGGTACTAAAAAAGAAAAAGTAAAAATGTCAATTTCTTAAGTATACTTCTATAGATCTAAAGAAAGACAAAAATGTATGTACAGTGACTCAAAGCGAACTTGATGGATTCATATGAGAGAACGCAGTGCCTGTGCTCTTCTTTTCAAAAATCAAAGATTTTAAGAATACTTCTGGAAGGCTCCATAATATTCTGTTTGATGTCTACAACTATACCGCTGTTTTGTAGGTCAATTTAGTTATCCAATATTCCTAGTCGGGAGGTATATCGGTCAAGTCCAGTTTTCACGCCGAGCTGTATTTCACGATATGTGGATGATACAAGTTTATCATTTCAATAATCGAAGAACAATAATTGAAGAACAAAAACTTTTAAGTCATAGCCATATATGTATGCAGTAATAATACATACATAAAAAGTATGGTTTTCGTAGCAATAGTCCCACAGTTCCACATATCTCGCTGAAGAGTGAAACCAATAGGTGATTCCCGTCTCTCAGATCTCTGATTATTTAGATATTTTTTAAGTGAGAAAAAAAATCTCACCTAAGGGCTGAGATTTTTTCCGAAGTTCAATGAGACAAAAATTTGTTGGATTCGATTACTTACTTTTCTTTCTCGCCCTAAGCAGATATATTATTGACGTTTTGAATTTACTTGCGCATGACATCAAAAGTAATGAACATGCGACTAGGCGAGCAGGCCATTTTTAATTGAAAAATATAAAAATAACAATACAAACATATAAATAAGAATACAAAATAAAGAAATACATTACCGAGATGATAAATGACAACACATGTGCTTGACGATGTAAATGTTTTCACTGAGAAATGTGTCCCACGAAAAGATTCTGCTCTTCCGAATTGACATTCAGATCTCCGTGAGAAATAATTGGGTGAGACTCGCCTATAATGTTTACATCGTTTTGTAGAAAGAGGGTTGGATTAGAAACTTCCATTCAAATAGTATTGGATGTCGGTGTGTTTAGTTTTGTCTCCGACTATCTTCCTTATTTTTATAAACAATCTGCTGTCAGATGAAACTTCTATAATCCGCAAAATTATTTTGTTAACTTAATAATGTTTCCATCTTGATGACAGTATTTTACAATGGAGAATTATTAACCGCTTCCAATATCATTAAACATATTACCATTTCCACTACGAAATTATCCATATTTTCCATATATGAATGACATTTTCATTGAAAAAACTGATCACTGATCAGTTTTCCATTCTCGGTATGTGCTTCACTGAACATTGATTTACTCCAATACAATGAAAAATATTTGGTGTCGCCAAAAAACATTCAAAATGTTAAGGGTTTCTACGTTTCAATAAGAAAAAAATGTTCCCGATAGAATTCAAAAAAGAACTTAAAAAATGCAATTGAATATAAGACTATTAATGAAAAACTTGTTTCAATAGAACACCGTCGTAAGGTTTCGTATATTTTTTTTTCTTTGTCAGTAATCCGAAAAGAAATAGCCAGTTGCATTCCTCCTCTTAAACAATTCGACCGAAAGCTCATCATTTTACTCTAGAGAAAAACTTTGAACGTACAGTGAAGTTCAGATATTTTTTATTTAACCCCTACACATGAATGTTAAATAATGCTATTGCTTCAAGCCAATCAAATAATCAAAAACTTAGGCACGTATTTACGATAAGTATAGCAAAATAATTTAAAAAAAAAAACATTTTTTCCTCTAAGGAAATTTCTACAAACCCTACAAATTTGGAAAAGTTAAATAATTTATTTTTTTTCATTTTTTTTTTTTTTTTTTTTTGATATGGTATTCGCAAATATTTATGGAAATTACTTCAATTGAAAACAAATGGATGTAATAATAGATTCATATTTATTCTTGAAACTCAAATAAAAAACAAATTTAATTTCTCCTGAAACCGCTGTTGATATAACAAACCTTATCTTAATTTACATTATCTTCTTTTAATTTAACTTCTTTAAATTGTTATTGCTTCTAAAAGTATTTCATCAAATTTATATTAACAACACTGAAATTGCACTTAGTAATATTTATGTTTATATTTGGGAGTAATTTATACAAACTATCTCAAGGTTTTTTCAAACAGCATCACTGTCGTCCACCTAATTCGTTTGCCGATTCCTTTTTTTTTTCGTTTTTAGCTAAACTGTTTAACTAAATCTGTAATAAATTAAATTATAGCTGATAAAACAATGTAATTATACTTTATCTGTGATGATGCTCCTCAAATCTGTTTGTAAAGGTTAAGAGCAAAACAAGAGATAAGTGCCGCAAAAAGTGATTTTTATTTCTTTTATTTGTTTCAATAAAATGTCTTACTATATATTGACTTTTGTCTACTACAATCTTAAGTGTGACCGTACAATGCTTTTTACTAACTTGTTTTTCAACTCTGTTCAATGGATGTTTTTTTTGAATTGATAAATCAGTCTGAATTGGGATCTCGGTTATTGTGGTTTTGTTTGATGCGATTCTTTTCTATTAAGTGGTTTTATATTTAAATCTTTGTGTGGTTTTTTTTTGTTTTTAAACACAAGAATTTGACTGTTAAAGAAGTTTCAATATTTATTTTATTCGAAGTTATGACAGACAACCGAGGATTTGAACTAACTCAGGGTTTGTTTGATTTTTGTTTACCTATGTTTTGTTGCACCTTATAAAAAGAATACAAAAGTGCAAGTGACTTTAAACTGGTTATCAATGCAACAGAAATTTAGTCTGAAGAATAACCTGCTTGGTGTCTATGTTTATTGATCAAGTTAATTAGAATAAAATTATGTTACATATGTCTGGTAAAAATTTATAAGAATCTGTTATTTGAAATATTTGTTGATTATTATTATTTTTCTGATACATTAAATCGTTGGACTTTTAAAATGATTGTTATTTGTGCTGTAATCTTGCATCGCCATTTCGATGATAAGCTAAGATAGTGGAAGTGCGCCTATATCATTTTTCGGCGTACGCATTTGTTGTCGAAAACAATCGTAGCGACTTTGATTAAAGTGTAAGGTATTTTTAAATGTGAATGGTGTTTTTAGTAATTCTTGCCATAGCGCAGGTATAGTGCTTTACAAAGTAATACCATTGATCTATACATAGAGAAATCATCTTTTTGAAAAGTAAGTTTTAAGTATTTCTCTTAGGATGTCGTTATTATCGACTTCTTTTTTTACTCTTGTAAGCAATTATTCTTATAAGTTAACAAAGGCAAGAGAAATGAAGAAAAACAAATACAAATGAATGTATGCGGAAGAAATAATTTCATTTGGTTTTTCATAACAGGGCAATATTTTCTTGATACTATTATCTCATTTATATCTTTACCTCGGTGTGTTTAAAACTGATTATTCTATGTATAGATTCTTCTTCGTCTTTTCCCAACGATGCTATGATCTCGAATCAGATCACACCTTTTCCACTTCTTCACTTCACCTAACTAATCTGCTTGTGGGGTTTGTTGGGTTGAACTCCGAAAATGTCGGCAAGCTTCAAATGTATGGATTTTTCCATGTCTGAGGCCAACTGAATGCTGGTGTCGCTGGATTTGTTTTTTCCAGGAATTCTTGGCCCTGTCTTTCTTCCGCAATTGTACCGGAACGTTGTATGAAAGTGCCTTTTGGACGAGGTTGACCTCTGCAAAACAAGGGTCAGATTAAAAAGTGACGCCCGGACAACGCTCACGGGAGTTTGTTTAATTAGCGTCATAGTTAACGAGGTCCAAGTCACTATAGGCTTTGGCTTTTAGTTATGCAGCACTGTTCTGGCATACAATTTATTTATTTTATCTAACCCTTGATCAAGAAGGTGAGTTTAATGACAAAAGTTTTGTTTTTATTATTTAGATAAAATATGCCTTAACAAAATTTAAGAGTTTATTTAAAATAAAATAATATTAAAAAATAGTTCGCTGGTAGCATAAACATTATTTTTGTTTTCGTCAGTTTTAAATGTTGGTATTTGAATAGTTTCTCGTTATAAAAACCAAGTTATAAATCCATGACATCTACTCATTTATACTATTGACATAAAATGAATAAAGTTGCACGAAAAGAGAAAACAAAAAACAAACACTATAATCGCACACATACACATGTAGATATGCAAATAGTTTAATTTTTTGAAATTTCATTTTTTTTAGTAGTTTGAAATTTCATTTCATCACAAATCAAAATAAGGCCAATTTGGTATATCTAATGGTAGTATTTCGCTCTGTAGAACGAAATCAGGTTTTAATGCCTTAAATTTTATTTGTTTGTGAACTGTCAATAAAGGAAGAACAATCTAAGACCCGATAATATTCCTCCTATTCATTTAAAAACTTGGGGTACTTCGTTTTCTAGAATTGTATCCTTTTTAAGAGTGTGTGTTTCTTCCTGACTTAAAACATCCTTTATTACTTCCGTTCATAAAAGTGGTTCTAAACAGGATATTTTGAATGACAATCTGTAAATTATCAGCAATTCTACCTTTCTCATAACGGTTTTGTAACTGTACTATTTTATTAATTTTGTTTTAAATTCTATGGAAAAGGGCTACCATGTGAACGTTATTCAGTCACTGACTTTGCTAAGGCATTTGATAGAGCGCATCATCAAATTCGAATATGTACAAAAATTACAAAATATGGGATTTCATTCTAAAATGATAAATTGGTATATGAATAATGACTTACCTAACTAATCGTTTTCAGTATGTACAAATTTATTCGAACCTCTTTAGTCCTATTTACCTAAGTTTTATCTGGTGTTCCCCAGGTTATCCATTTTGGTCCGATTATGTTTGTAACATTTATTAATGATTGCCAGAAATTTCTTGAAACTCAATGTGTCAATTATTTGCTGAAGACTTAGAAATTTTTAGGTGCAATAAAAGTAAAATTTATAGTGTTGTTGTTCTAGATGATATTTCTGATTGGTGTAGAATTAATCAATTATTCCCAAATGTCTTCCTACAATGTAAGACTCCAAATTTAATGGTATTCAAACATAAGAAGATCGCCGAAAGATGTTTGATATAACCTTTGTTCATGAGATTTTATCGTATCATATTGAGAGTGTTAAACTTATGGACTAACTAAGAATTTAATTTTCATATCAGTAGTAATTAGTTCAAAAATATGTTGAGCTTGTTTTATTTATCAAGCTTAAATTCTAGTTAAATTTAAAGTTAAAATTATTTGTATAGTATTTTCATAAATATAGTTACTGGTCTATCTGAGTTTAATTGTGAACTCTAATTGCTTTAATAAATAAAAAGATAAATGAATAAATAAACCTGTTTCCACTAAATCTATTTTTGACAGAAACTAAAGCACGGCCGATCTTCAGAGTTCAGACTCTGTTAGTCGTTCTGGTCTATTAGTGTACCATGTTTATTGTAAAAACACTTTATTTAATTTTTCCCCATGTTTGTACCGTAAAGCACCATCTTCAGGATTACTATAGCACTTCGCATTTCTATCACTAAGGATACACAAGTCATATGCCTAGTTGAAGGTCTTTTAAATGTTGCTAAATTAAAAAAAAAAATATTTTTTAGTTGCATCTACAACTTCTTTTAGTTTTAAAAGGACCAATAAATTAAAGCCTCATTTTGTTCCAAATAAATTTTAAAATCGTCTTTTCAATGAATGACGTTCAAAATTAAAAAAAAAAAGAGATAACACTAAAAGTCTTCGATTGAGTTGTTCTCTTTTCATTTACTCTAATGAAAGATTCCACCATCCACATCCGAAAACCAAGACCTACATCCAGGGTTGGCATATTTGTTTCTTTTTATTTAAAATCACAGTCTATTTGTTGGTGCAACAGATATAAAATCAAAATGCCGATACATTTGATTTATCTTAATAGTTTTAAATGTTTTTTGGTGCAACCGGACATTTAGACAGCATTTTATTAGTGAGTCACATTTGTTGTCGCTTCATTATGTTCTTTAATTTTCTAAAATGTTCATAGTAACTCAATTGTTAAGAAATCGTGCTTATATTTTCATTCAGGTTTTTAATATGACGAAGCAAATTTTCGAACGAAAAAGAATTATAAACTGGGTAATATGAATTGAATTTTTCTGAATCTTCTAATTGTCAAAGTTTCATATCACTACTCATCAAATAAATTTCAGAAATCATTTTTTGCTGACAGTTTACAACTGCTTCTGTAAACATGCGTGCATTTAATATATGTAACTCTCAATTTTTTTATAACAGAAATCATTTTATTCTTAGTCCAGCCGTTGTTTATAATACAAGCAATGGATTTATTAATGCAAATTTCCAGTTAATCTTCTCCAATAAAATCTTTTTAATTCATTCAATGATTCACGTTTATGCATAATAAACGATTTGTGTTGTAAGTATCTTTATTTGTATAACCATTTTGACTTTCTGATGAATCCTTCATTACAAATCATTTGATTTAAAAATAAATATTTTGAATTTATACTCTGTAGCAATTAATTGTCATCATTAGGCATGTTAAAAGCTTACAAAAAATATTGCATTTAATACTATAGGTAATATTCAAATTTGACACATTAACTTACATTTGATGAATATTACTTAGATATAAGTTTTTCAAGAGCAATTTCTAGCAATAATAAAAGTTTCAATATATTCTTCTCTATCTATGGACTTCAAAACGGCAGAGCCGATTTTGGTGAAATTTTCAAACAAATCTTTTGATTAATCCAGAAGAGGATTCTATAAAGTTTAAAAACGATGCTAACGTATTATAAGCGAAATAAATCCTAACATTTTCCATACAAAGTAAGAGGAGTTCATATACGCATGAAGTAACTCCTAAATTTTTATTTTCATCGATGTTATGTTAAGACTTTTTTCATAATGAATTAACTCCTTAAATAATGCAAATAAGATAATAAAGTATTTATTTTACTAAAACTTGTGTAATGAGTGATTTCATTATT
Organism: Baccha elongata; assembly: GCA_951217065.1. Lineage (NCBI taxonomy): Eukaryota > Metazoa > Arthropoda > Insecta > Diptera > Syrphidae > Baccha > Baccha elongata. Next base: position 13,496,923 of record OX578272.1, read on the forward strand.
GTTAGGGAATATTTTCTTTTTCTTATCGCAATTTGTGGGTTATATGGTTTATGGAATACATTTTTATATTGCTTTTGTACTATTTTTTTTAATAAACCGTTGAACGTGCAAAATTAGCAAAATACTACAAACAAAACCAAAACACTGCTATACAATATTAGAGATAGTAAGGCTTCCATTAAAGCAACTGATAAATCTGATATTACCTCGTTGTTACTTTACTCCGAGTCATAAGGACACTACAGGGAAATAAACGGATTGATAAACTTCACAGCTCACTAGTGAAAGCAAATATTACTTTTTAGTATGATTGAATTCCTTATATAAAAAGAAAAATGCGCATCATAAGAAAATGTTGAAATGAAAACTTTCTTTCTATAGCAAAGCATAATTTTTTGCATCAGGCTAATTTATGACATAGGTAAGGGGGATTTGTTTTCACACGTCCCCAATATACATAGATAATTCCCCTATTGAGCAAATTAAAAGTTATATTGTTTTATTAAACCATAATATTTATTTCAGAGACTCCTGAGCTGGTACTACACAATGACAAGATGAAGCCATCATCACCCGTAAAAGATGAAAAAGTCTACTCTTTCGATGAGGCAATTGCCCTGACTAAAGTCGGAATATTCCATTATTTGCTTCAGATAGTTTGTGGAATATGTTTGATGACAGCTGTCGTAGAGATAATGGGTGTGAGCATAGTTATGCCTTTCATAAGTCGTGATATTCCTTCAACTATTGCCGAGAAAGGATTCTTAGCATCTTCAGGATTTCTGGGAGTTGTTATGAGTTCACATGCTGTTGGCTTTCTGTCTGATACATGGGGAAGAGCTAAGATGTTGCGTGCAACATTGACATTAAGTTTCATAACAAGTTTCTTGTCTGTGTTTTCCTTCAACATCTGGATGCTAATTATTCTTAGATTTTTAACTGGATTTATCATGTCAGCATGCCAAGGAAGTGTTTTTAATTTTCTTGGAGAATTTCATAGTAGTAAATCAAGAGCTAAATATGTGACTATGTTGTCGATGTTTACACAACTTGGAATGATTTTTATGCCAGGTAAATGTTTTATTTCATTGTATAAAAAAACGTTTTTTTAAATTCTCTTTCTTTTTCTCATTTTTTACCTATAGCTGTTGCTATCGGGATTCTTCCACTTCAACTAGATATCAGTGTATTCGGTCTGCAATTTCAATCATGGCGCTTATTGTTGCTTATATTTACTTTTATGAGAATTTTTGCATTAATTGGACTTTTCATATTACCGGAGACTCCGAAATTTGTTCTTGTTCAGGGTGATCAAGAGCAAGCATTAAAAACTTTAAGAATGATTTATTCAAAAAATACTGGCCAGCCGGAATATGAATATCCAGTTCATCAAATTGATGATCGAGTTAGAGGAGACAATCTGAAAAATATTCATGGAGTAAAAGATGCTCTTGCACTTATCTGGAAACAAACAGCACCACTGTTTTACAGAAACAGAATTTTGCATACGCTTAACATTTGTACTATGATGTTTTTGATTTGTGCAATAGCACATGGATCATATATGTGGTAAGTGTCGTAAATTAGGAAGTTATTTTTGTTTTTAATATTTGGCATGACATACAACCTCATGACTGAAAAACATTAGGTGGTAAGCGTGGGAGTCTAACTCTCACTAACCACTATACGCCACCGAGCAATACCCGAAATTATTTTAATTTATTCGAAAGGTGAAAGATCACAGAAATTCACTTGGATTTTTGGATTCATAAAATAAACTTTTGAATTTAATTTTTTTAACATATTGGTTTCCTAATTTGTTTGGAACTTATTGCTCCAGCCTTAAGATTCAACTATTAAAGTGCACATAATGGTCAGATGCGAACGGAATTTCCCGTAGCCACCGCGGTTTCCAATATAGTTCTGCATTGACTTTACGGCTCTAATGGTCGGTCTGGGTATCGAAAAATGAGAGTTTCGTCTGTAGAAGTGTAGTAGTGCGTCTCTTTGATTCTTCTTAATAAAGCTTTAAGTTTAAGTTTACCATATTTATGCAATGCACACAGGAAGAAACAAATCTTTTAAATTACTGTTATGCTAGGTGATACATAAGAAGAAATGAAGACAGTCTACATCAGCTGTACTCAACCTGCGACCTGTCGAGCTTTTATGATTGGACCACCTGGCAAAATAACAAAAATTGGTTGTCAATCATTTTAAATTTCGTTTGGATCGAGAAAAAGTATGGTCGATTAAAATATAAAAAGATAATAATTTTTCTTCTGACAAGACAAAAATCTTTTACCGAAATTTATTGTCATTAAGAAGTAATAAATTGACTTTTCTAAGAAGTCATTTGAACAGGAATAAAAAGAAAGTATTAGAAAACTTTACGGTAACTAAGTCATTTTACTAAATAGATTACGTTCTTGGTAAGAATATAAAATTATAAAGCCGACAATAGATGTAAAATTTCAATGGACTGTTTCCTTATGGTTCCCATGTTTAACCAAACTTTTGATGAATTAAATAACAAAAATTTAATAACAAATAATAAATACCAAATAACAAGGATAACCATCAATTGTTTTTGGTATCAAACTGTCAAAGAAAATAGATAAGATCTATAGATACTCAGAATAATACTAATGTGATTGCATACAAACGCGTTTCCATATCAGCTCTTTCGTTTATCTGGTAAATGTTACATTTATCACTATAATATTATCCTGATCAGATTTGTTTCTACCCATCAAATCATTTTTCTATGAACAAAATAATAAATTTTAGAATTAATTTATGTACATAAAATGTATTAATTATTTATTTCATTTAAATAATATTGTACTATAATTGTTATTTTTTTATTAACAGGTTTCCTACAATAGTTAAACAGCAAATTGCAAATTCAGAAAATGAACTTTCAACATGTGAAATAATGCAGCTAGCACCAAATGTATCTGTTACTGCGCCTCAAATCGAAGAAATTTCTACAGAAGTAGTTATAGACACAACAATGTTTAAGGTCTTAATAATTGTTGGAGCATTTTTTTCTGTGACATCTTTTTTGTTGTCGTTAGTTATCAACTTGATTGGCAAAAGGAAATTTGTTTGTAAGTATATTTTTGTATTTATATAATTAAATGGTATTTGGTCATATATAAGTTTGTTGATAAATTTAGGCTAAATGATCCGCGTAAAAATGCAATTAATTAAAAAAACGAATTCATTGTTTTCCCAACCGGAGTAACGTTGGTAAAACAATGAATTAGTTTTTTTTAATTATTTTCATTTTTACAAGGATCATTAGCCCATAAATTTAACAACAACACAAATTATATAATTTTTGTTTGTTTGCATAAAACATTAATTTTGTAGTGCGAAAATTCCAGTTATTTTGTCACAACGATAAAATAAATAAAATTGTTTATCTAAAATAAGTTTTTTATTAATTTTTCAGTTATTTTAATTGTCATTTCGGGATGCAGCTGCTTAATACTTCAACTAATGACCAATATCTATTGGGCAATTGTAATTTTGACTATTTTCATGAGTTTAGGAAATTGTAGTGGAATTGTTGGTACAATAGCTTTTGAATTCTTTCCAACAAATATCAGTGGCATGGGAATGAGTTTGGTTATGATGATTGCACGAATCGGATCGGTTGCTGGAAGTAATGTCTTCGGATTAATGATTTATGTTAATTGTGATATGTTATTTTATATTTCTTTTGCTTTATGTATACTTTTGTTAGTTTTATCAATATTATTACCAAATAATGAGAAACAAAATACAAGTCATAAGATAGATAACTAGATATATTATATGTTTTGTGTTAGATATAAAGATAATAAAATAAATGTTAAGAATGTATTTTTAAAAGCGCATGTGTTTTCTTTTATTTGCAATAACATGAAACTGCCAATTTAATCCAAACCAACATAAACAAATCAGTAATATGCTGGAAGTCAGAACGCTTTACAGGAAATCTCTTTTCAAATCAGTGAGCTCTACAATTTTTTCAAAGCACTGCACGAAAAAATGACTCTTAAATCCACAACAAGAAGCACTGAATAGCACGGTATTATTTCCCATACAAACTATCACCATCTTCTTTTTGTTAAAATTATTCACACAAAATGAGAGTTATCATTGCTTGAAATCAACAATAATAAGCATAGCAACAACATCGAAAAGAGGCCTTTAGCGCAAAGGAAAAACAATTCCTCAAGGCTGCTATAGGTGCTAAACGATGGTACCAGTTTCATCGCAACTTAAAACGATTTATTATGCATACTATATGGCATCACTGTTAGAGCTTTTATAATACAGTAAGTTACAACCAAGCTGAGATATGCAAACATAATTTCTTCCCTGTGCTGTAAGTCTTTCTTGGACAGACTAGTGCAAGCATAAACAAAAAAATGTGTCAGATGTATGAATGAGTGAGTAAACCGATTCATTCTTAAATTAAATTTTATTCAGTGAAAGTATCATAATTGAATCAGACTATATTTCGAATCAAAATCTTTTTAAAATATGAATGAAAACTTAAAACTGTAAGACAACTTAGAGTTGCCATTCTTATGACACAGAAGTTTCTTTATCTCTGCAGTTATCTATTTTTGGTATCATAAGAATTATGATTGCCGATACAATCAGTCCAGTTCCAGCGATGTAAAATGTAATCTCGCAATAATTAGCCAATAGCATCCCAACAATATTTGCTCCAACAACACCACCCACTCGTCCAAACATAAGCGAAATACAAAGGGCCATTCCTCTGAAAAATGTATTTATTAGATTAGCACAATTAATATTGATAGAACCATGTAATTAGAACTTAGAAACGATTTTGGCATCCCAGTCTAATCTTTGCTCTTATACATATATCTACCTCAAATGTGTCGGGAACAGTTCAACTGTTATGTTACTCAACACTGGGATTCCAACTCCACATAAAAAAATCATATTGAATACAATTAAAGCCAAAGTTGCTTCATACACAAAATTCGTCAACAATCCGCTTATCCCAAAAGTGACAAGAATAACAACTACACAAAGAAATAAGAAGGTACTTGTAATAATTATAAAACAGTTTTATCATATAATCAAAACCAATCAGTTCAAACGATTTTCCAATGATAGATCATCGCATCCAATATACAATAGATATATACTTACATAGAGTGTGAGTGTTTTTAACTTTTTTAGATAAAATTCCAATGACAACGAATCCCAGACCGTAAAAAAATTCCATCATAAACGAGTAAATAAAAGTCCGATCTTCAAGTTTTTCTGTACAATGTTCGAACTAAAAATTATATGGTAATCGAATCTCACAAATATTTGAGCAATTTCGAACTTACAGTATTATTTACAGATTGATGCTCAATTTGCTTAACATGAACAACATCACAAATTCTGGATGCATTTCCTGGATTATGATTTCGAAATTCTACCATAGTATCAGTTATGTAAGGATACCACATATTTATTCCATAAGCCGAAACGTATATCCAAAATTGAACTGTGCAAGTAATGACAGTGGAACGGAGTAAGCTTTTTTGAAAAAGTGGTGCAGTTTGTTTCCACATTGTGTTAAGGAACGCCGTCATTAAACTGAAACTTTTTAATGAGTGATCTCTAAGATTGTTTACTCGCGAATTATTTTCGGGAATAATGCCACTGATCTGAAGGTAAGGAATATAAATTTGCAGTTGGTTTCTCTATTTTTATTACATACCTGTAAATCTCCACTCCATTTGTTCCATTTATATATTTTCTTTAAAACTTGAATAGCTTCTGCTTCTTTACCGACAGATAAAAGAAATTTAGGACTTTCAGGATATAAAAGCAACATGATGCCAGCCAGTAATCCTGGACATCCACAAGCTATTATGAAGAGTCGCCAAGGTTTGTAGACTATACCGATAAAGTTCAGTGTCCATGACCAGTTTTGATTCAAAATTGCCAACGCTATAATAGGCATTGACTGACATTGCTCCGACAGAAAACATAAACGAAGATGCCATTACTGCTCTTTGTCTGGTGTGATCGGTGTGAAATTCTCCAATATATGCATACAATGTTGCAGATGAACCTGAAATGCTTATAAAGCAAAAAGAATTTTATAATTAGAAAAAAAAACATAACTTGCTTAGGACTAATATGTATACTATAACAAGAAAACATTACAAAACTTTTTTTTTGGTTTATAACTTAAACAAATTCCTTCAATTCAAAATTTTCATTTTTTATACTTACAAGAAGCCATTGATAAATCTAAGAACAAGCATCATCCAAAATTTATGTGAAAAACTTGACAATAAAGTGATTGCTGAACTTATAAATAGAGTTGGCATTATAACAGCTCGTCTTCCCTTTGTGTCTGCTAAAAATCCCCAAAGATGTGAACTGACTATAATGCCAATATAACCGATTGCACTTAGGATACCCTTGTCTTGGTTTGTTAATTTAAGGTCACATTCAGCTATTGGAAGTATGAAACTAATTGATACAGTTTCATACAAAGTGCAACTCATTATCAGTCCAACAACAAATATTAGAGAATAGTTAAATAATCCAAAGCCTTTAATAAAAAATATTTATTAAAAAATTAAAAAAATGTTATAGGGCCTTACTAATAGTGAAATTTAGTAACAGCTTAAATTAAAATCTCAGCAATAAAGAAGAAATATACACCAATTTTTTTTCTCAGATATGGAGATTTTTTATTAAGCTGTTACATACTAAATTTGAATATTAGTAAAGCCCATAGAATCTTAGGCAAAATAGCACACCAGTTTTTTCCAAAGCTTCGGAGAAATGATAAGCATTCTTTAAATTCTCTTCTCCATTATGAACTGCATCAGCTAAAATAAATGTTGAAACAAATTTTGCAAAATTAAAATTAAATAAAATAAAAATAAATTTTAGTTTTTTTTTAAGAAATTCTAGAAACTTATAATACAAAGAGCTATACTAATATGCGACGAATCTAAATTTTTAAATAAAGAACATAATGACAATATATTATGTTCTCATTTCATTTACTCTAATGAATCTTTTCCAAGTAGTGAATAAAAATCCAGAATTGGTATAAATATTTCTTAGTATTTAAAATTCATTGCTTGCAGTGACGACATAAATTTAAAAAATCCGATAAATCTTAATTTATAAAAATGATAAAATGGTTCTAAGCGTTTTTTCGTGTAAAATGGTATGTTCTCCTGTCATTAACTCTAATTAAAGCTTCCACAAGTGGTGAATTAAAATTCAAAATTGGCATAGGTGTAATATATTATTTTATTTTAATTTTCACCACCTGATGTTTGATGCAAGACATATAATTTTTTACTATAATATCCAGATCCAGTTGCACCAAAATACACTTGAAGCTATTTAAGTAATGAACGATAAAATTTATCGGCATGGTAAATTTACATTTTGTACATCGAACATTTCCAACGTTCTATTTTTGTTTTATATTTTGAAATTTAAATACTGACGGGCTTTCTTTTGATATATTTAGGTGTTTGGAACGAAATAGTTTTTTTAGTTTATTTGTCTTTTTAAAACTGACACACAAAATGCAATTTTAAGATTTAGGACCCCAATAAATTTTTAAAAGTGTTTTGAACAACTGAACATAACTAAAATATAGTGGTACATCACGCCGAAGACTTTGCGGCCGTCCTGCGGTTAATTTTTTTGCCACAAATTGATGAATTTTTCGTGGAGGCTCTAGAAGCTTTCAAAGTGCATAACCGACAAAATATGTAAGGAGGGAATCGTTTAAAGTTGTTGGCAAAAATTTTCAAATGTAGTAAAAAAAGGGCCCAAAAGGTCATCAACAAGTGCTGCGATCAATTGACCATTATCATCTACAAAAAATATGCAATAAAAATCAAATTGATGGACACACAGTTAAAAAAAAAATGATGTTGCATATCTTTTCATTTTAAAGATGTGTAGCAATAGCAACCAACATCGGGTAACTGTTTTTAGGCCACCCTAGTGTTGTATAGCGAATCCATAATTCCTTTTGAAATTCCTTTAATATATTTATCCCAAACTGCTGCGAAATCCCAGCCATCATTAAAATAACAAAACAAAAACCGTTATATCTCAGTTTCTTTTCTTTTTATTTTTCGTTAATTTTGTATGTATAATTATATTTAGTATGTATATATATATATATATAATTTATTTTTATAGATTTTTTTTAATTCGAAAAAGTTACACCGAAAAACAATAGTTATATATATATATATATGTATGTATGTGTGTATTTGTATACATAAGTGTATATAATGTATAATATAATTTGTTTTAATAATTTTATCTGTTCTACATTTTTTTAATGTATAATTTATAGAGAGGGAGAGTATTCTATTTGGGTGTATTTTAAAATATTATGTTCATTGGTGATACATTTTACATCGCCTTTTTATGAAGAACACTTTTGCTTTCATACAATAATAATTCTTTGCTTAAAATTAAGTTTTTCTTTTCATTTAACCTGAATAATATTAATTATGTATTATTTTTTTTTTGTTTAATTAATAATGTAAAAGTATATTTAATACTTTTCTATTTTTTTATATTTCAATTTATTTAAGAATAGATAGTTTTATGTTTTGTAAATTTTATGTATTATACATGTATTTATGTACTTCTAATGACAAGATTTCACACCTTAAAAAAATGTGAGTTCACTTTCAAACTATGATTTTTTTTAGTTTTTAAATTTAGTTAATTTTTTTAGTTGCGTTGTATATAATTCTTTTTTTATTTTTAATGGTGTAGTATATATTAATAATATGCATGCATATAGTTTTAGTATATATATACAGACATAATATATAATATATAGTAGATATATATACATATTAAGAAAAAAATAATGGAACTTTTAAAAAATATATCAATGACATCAGAGAGATGTACATATGTATATGTAACTCAACCAACTTCTTAACCAACGTTCTTAATTTTTTTTTTGTATGAACAATATAATTATATATTTAACAATTTTAATTTAAATTATAAGATGAAAATTCTTACAATATACACCTAAAATGGCAGTTTCTCAAAAGAAAATTATTTCTTTATTTACATATAAAATAATAATATTTTTTTAAGTTTAGAATAATAATTATAGGACTATAGTCTTAAATGAAGTAAATATTATTTCTATAACAAGTGCTACTAAAAATTTTAATTATTATTATTAAATTGCAATTTCTTCAAGACAATATATAAATTGTAATTTAAATTTATCTAATATGAAATTTCAAAAACTATACAATATTGTTACAGAATATATTTACAATGTTTGCCATTAAGTTCTATTGAATTCTTTAAAGTTTTTACAAAAATAACAATTTTTTTTTACTGATGGACGCACGTGCCTTTTTACTTGTTTGTTTTTATTGTTTTTAAATAATGTACACTGACATATTTATATCGTCAATCTTTTTTTAATTATTTTCGACTATTTTTTGGATTGACATTTAAATACATAACTTTTAGAATAAGTATGTGACAAAGCAAGCTTATTTTCTAATTAAATGTTGCAATGTCTTTTTTTTTAACTTTATTAAATAATCTTATGGTGTATTCTTGCTTTTAGTTCTGACTTAATATATAATTTTATTTTGTTTATGTACACAACTTTTATGTTTTAATAATTATTTGATATTGATTAACTACTATATAATATACCTACATTTAATTCAATAGGTATTATAATAAAACATACAAAAATTAAATGAACAAAATAACAAAATTAGTCAAGCAATTATACGAACGTTCATCACGTCGGAACAACTTAAGTATCCACTTTATTTTTTACCACTGTCCATTATGTTTGTGTGGTTCTCCGGATTGTTATTTATTGTGTTAGATCCTTCTTGGTGGAGCTGTGTTACTTAAAAATTCTTATTTCTTGACTGTTTTTTTTTTTTGACATTAAATTATAATATCTAAATACAAATTTGGACAGATAGTGGAGATACATAATTAGAAAAAGCATTTCTGGATATTTCTTAGCTATTGTTTTGGATCCCGTAGGTGGTGGAGCGTTGTCGAGATCAAGATAATTTTCACCCAAAATATCAATAGTAATTTAATTCGGCCTATAGCAACTCCCGTGTGGCATTTGAAATTTGAAAAGAGGAAATTTAATTCCCATGAAATTTGCTTGTAATTCCCTCAAAATAAATTTCACATGAACAAAATTGTAGGAACCAATAAAATAAAAACCAAAGTACTTTAAAACATTATTTTTTAATTATGTTAAGTGTTTACAATGCAAAAATCTTGTGTGACTAAAGTTTCTCAAATGACTAATTCCTTCAATTTGAATTCATAATTATATTTGCGATACCAATTCTTCGACTAAGGAAATCATTTTGTTTATTTTTTTTTTTTTATTTTTTTTAGGCGACCTCATTATAACCCCCAACTGAATCATTGCACAAAGAGCACGAACAAATATTGGTCGACATACGCAAAATGGTCAGGCTGTAGGTACACAGGAGTTTGTTCTTTATCAATTATTTATGTTCCTGTTTTCTCCTTCAATTATACTATATAATGTTTAGTATATCATCCGACTCAAGTAATTTATAAAATCAAAATTTTTCTAATAGGTATCATTCACAATATTTGATTCATCGAGTTAACTATCGGAGAGAAAGGAACAACGTCTGCCGGGCCAGCTAATTGTTACCATACTTTTTTAAAGCGGAAATAATTTATTTTTTTTTTAAGTGCATCTATCTTCGCGTGGGGGTAACTTCGCATATATTCAATAATTAAAACATAGATTGAAGTCTTTTACTTTTTAAAATTACAAAAATTAGCAGCGGTGTTTATAAAATTTCATTAGATCGCTCTAGGACGGTTGTCCAAAAAGATTGTCAGGTCAACCCAAATGAGAACTCAACCAACTTTCAAACGCAGGTGGAATTTTGAAGTGGACATCAACATGACTACTAACACTAAGTTAGAAAGTAAATAGTAAGTTATATTACAATTTATTAACAATTTTTAATATACATTTACATTGTTTTTTTTTTTTTTTTAATTTGAAAGCTTTGCCTTTGCCGTCAGCTCACATGGCTACTATAATTGACGAAATTAGTAAACATTGTAGTAAAATGGGTGATATGACTTGACTACACGTACGTACATAGGGAATACGGCCAGCTGGTCTAGAGTCTAGACTCCGGATGTTGGATTTAATTTATATTCAGATTCGACATTTGTAAAATATTTATGACTTGCTTTTACCCGCGTCTTCGCTCGCGTTGATGTTTAAAAAAAACTGAAACCTTGATGTAATTTTCAATTGGTGAAAGAATTTTTAAAATCGGTTCAGTGGTTTAGCGTAGCAAACAAACAAACCACTTTCACATTAGGTATATGAGTTAGGATAAATTTAAATAAAATATAAATCACTGTTCATACAAATCATTTTTAGCAGCTACATATATCCCAGTCAAATATTTAATAAGAAAATTGTTGACAAAGGCGCACCCAGACCACTGGACATAAGAAGAGTATATGTCCAGGAGTGTAGAGAACTATTTCACTTACGCGTACGTTACGCGAAATTAGGTGCCTTTAGGTTTAGACAGACTCAACTAATAATTACAAACAAAAATTATTTCACAGGATGACACAATGGTAAGCAAACGAATTTATATAGAATAATTAAGCCACTCAAACCATTGTTCATTTTAATTTCGGTTCGAATGGACTTGACTACCTATACAGGGTGAGTCATGAGCAATGCGACAAAATGCTAGGGCGTGTAGGTTGCGTTGAGACAAGAAAAAAATCGTATGGGAGGGGGGGGTCTATTCCCCTCCGTTTAGCCGGGAGGGGCAATTTTCGAAAAAACTGACTTAAAATGGGAAACAAATTATTTAAAATCAACGGCTTCATTCACAATGCTGTGCGATACGTTTTTGAAAAGCCAATAACTTTTTCTTTCATTCTGTGTTTAAATAAATCTATTCTAAGAAATAGTTTTTGAAGAATTAATTTTCAAAGTCAAAATTTTGAAAAAAAAAATTGAAAAAAAAATTTCAAATTCATTTTTTTTCAAAATTTTACGTAATTAAGTGCTAATTTTAATTTCAAAATTCAATGCTGTTATTTATGTTTTATGTCGTTCTCAAGAAATTAAAAAAAAACCAAAACCACCTTTTTCTAAGAAAAACATTTATTTTTATTGTAACGAAGCAATTTATTTATTTATTTAGCATTAATCTTAGTTTTTTTACTTTTGTTTTAATTGGGGTTTTATGAGAACGTAATAAAATTAAATAGTATTGGAATAACCCTGGATTAATATTATTTTCATTGATAACTTCTGAAAACTGACCTGTCAATATTTTTGCCTTGGCCTGCCCGCAGCCCATGGGTTCTACTTGTTATGGGGACAATAGGGACAATAAAACCGCATTTTTTTTAATGAAAAAAAAAAAGGAAAATTGCAACGCAAGATAAATAAAAGGCATTGCAGTTTTGCTTAGTAATTATTTCAAATTTGAATATTAACTCATTAACACGTAACGATGTCAAGCTCATACACCCGAGAAGAATTAACGGAATGGCCGCCTGGTCACCAGATTTAACTCCCCTAGATTTCTATGCATGGGGATTTATGAAGAATTATGTTTACGAAGTGGAAATAGTATCATTGGAACAACTGAAGGAACGAATTGAAGTCGCTGGAGTCAAATTGCAGGAAAATTTGTCAAGCATAAACGTATGTGAAGCCATTACAAGGAGATATAATCTATGCCTTCTAAACAATGGAGATCATATCGAGAATTTTTTATAAGTACTTCCAATAAAAAACATAGTAAAAATAAAAGGAATAAAAAAAACTAAAAAAACTAAGATTAATGCTTCTTAAATTGCTTCGTTACAATAAAAATAAATGTTTTTCTTAGAAAAAGGTGGATTTGTTTTTTTTTTAATTTCTTGAGAACGACATAAAATTTTTGCATCCGGTTTTCTTATTTAGACTTAAAATTAATAACAGCATTGAATTTTGAAATTAAAATTAGCACTTAATTACGTAAAATTTTGAAAAAAATGAATTTGAAATTTTTTTTTCAATTTTTTTTTTCAAAATTTTGACTTTGAAAATTAATATTTCAAAAACTATTTCTTAAAATAGATTTATTTAAACACAGAATGAAAGAAAAAGTTATTGGCTTTTCAAAAACGTATCGCACAGCATTGTGAATGAAGCCGTTGATTTTAAATAATTTTTTTCCCATTTTAAGTCAGTTTTTTCGAAAATCGCCCCTCCTGGCTAAACGGAGGGGAATAGACCCCCCCCTCCCATACGATTTTTTTCTTGTCTCAACGCAACCTACACGCCCTAGCATTTTGTCGCATTGCTCATGACTCACCCTGTATAGTTATTTTTTAAAAACGTTACCAAGAAAACAACAATAGGGAATTTTACCATATTGTCAAAAAATAAATGAAAGATCACACTACGCGGATGACAGATTGAAATTATGTATCGCGCTTTTTTCAAACTCTCAAACTCAAAATCTTGTAAAAGAATTTCGTAAATAATCTCTTTTTTCCTGTGAAATTTGAGATTTACGTGACTTAATGGTTTAATAATACACTATTAATAATTTTCGCGCACAACATTAATATTTCCGCTATTGTTTTAAATAAATTTTTCAACAATGATAAAAAAAACGTTCAGCTGTCATCCGCATACTGCTGATTTTGACACTTCTCTGCGAACGAGAAAGAAATATATCGTTGTTACCTAAAAAGTTTATTACTGACTTTTAACGATGTCGTAATAATGTTAAAAAAGCAAAACACCAAGTTTTACTGAAACAGCAACAGGTATTTTTGGTACTGCGTCAAATAATATGGGGTTTTAAATTATTCTCATTCAATTATAATATACATTAATTCGGATTGTTAATGTATTATAAACCCACCAATATTTCGTCCATCTTCTGGAACAGCATTTATTATATCACCTTCTTCAAAATTTACTAGGTTTCCTGCTTTATCCATGTAAGTTTAAACTTGTTTTGTTTTCAAAATTCAATTCAATACACAATTCCAAACTCTTCAGAGGTTTTCGTTTTGTATGTTATCTTGTAGCACTTTTTTTACGTGACGCCCGACCGCAATTGCCAAATATTTCAATTAATCAAAATGTTTCATATTTTGTAAAATGAATGCCTACCTATGCAAATTAGATTAGGTATCTTGTTATCTATTAAGTTTTATCTAGCTAACGCTAGTTATAATTCCCATGTTTAATTCGTGTGGTTTATAAATAATCAAATATACATATTCCTTTTTGCTTACATTTAAATGATAACCATTGTCAAAGTCATATAGTTTTATGATGCATGTTTTATTAGGTGTATGATCTACATTGGAATTTTCATGCAAAGAATTTGGAATAGCTGTAAGGGTGTCTTAACATTCTTCTTTCATTCAAATTTATTTAAAAACAAATACAAAATAAATGAAAAATTTAAAAATGTACGAATAAATTAATTATTTTCTTTTTTTTCGGCTACATTTATATAATTTTTACATATCTTAAAATTATTTCACGTCTACAAAATTTTAATAAAATGTGTATCTATAAGTAGGTATCTACTAAAATATTTAATTTTTTTTTTTGTTTATAATAATTTTACAAGTAAACTTTTGTATAAGTTTATAGTGTAATATGAAACATAACTGTATGTATTAGCGAATTTTCTAATTTTCAAAAAATGTTGGTACCTAGTTAAAGGGTTTTTATATATAAATGTCTAAGATCTTTTCTATTATACTTTTTATTAAATTCCGTATCGAGTAGATATTTAAAAAGGTTCTAATTTTTTTTATATAGCGTTTCTTATTTATACTTAATTTTCGCTGAGTCTGTTTTTTTTTTTAAATTATTTACATTTAAATATCTTAAAATATTTTTAACACATTTATTTACAACTTTGTTACTTGTTTTTTATTATATTACATATGTATTTAACTACATGACATTTTAGTCTAATAATTAATGTTGTTGAAAAAATGCTTTTTCTTAATAAACATTTTGGGTTTTTTTTTATATGTAGCTAATTATGTTTATATTTACATCGACACAAAATTTATTATGAAAGTTTATCATAAATAAGATTAAACTTATTGCTTTTGTTTCCAATTAAAAAAAAGAACTAAAATACCCAGGCAAAATTATCTTTATGTAGTACCTACATTTAGTTAAGAGGCTGATGTAAAATTAAAAAAATTGTTAATAGGTACCTAAATGTTTTTTTATTGGCAGTTATTTTTTTTTTTTTTTTAGTTTTTCAAAGGTTATATATTAATGTGAATGTCTGCTGAACTATTTGTATTTTTCATGTTTACAAAGTTATTTTATCATTTTTGTTGAACCACTTTATTATATTGTTATTGAAGAATGCATCGCTTAACTATGTATTTTACGGCGAAAAGATCGTATTATAGATTTTCTTCGGATTCGGAGCAGATCTGATCACGGTGCATTTTGGTATGGAGATCTTGAACGGACTAAACATTTGATATATAAAGTTCTGACTCATATACAATATAAAGTTCTGACAGCAAAATTGTTTGCCATGCTTGACTACAGGAAAAGGAGTTTTGAATATTTCGTGATGTACTTAATAAATTGCCAAAAACATAATGTATGTAAGTAGGTACATGTTTCTTTTTATTAAAATAAACAATTCGTTGACGTTGCGTACCTACTAACTAATGTCTTAAGTAAAAAAATCAAAGAATGTGTGGAAAATTTCAAAATTATAGCAACACGCAGTAAATTTGTTCGATTCATGATGATTGTGAGGATTGTATGTATATGTTCCGATTGCCTCCGACAGCTAATCGAAGGAGGAATTTCGTCCCATGATATGAAAAATAAATAAACAAACAAATAAACTAGAGGTTTCGGGAACCATGAGCAAAATAAATGTTCCGATCTCTACATTTGTCCGATCGTAGAAAATTGAATTGTTGAATATTTGCTTAGTTCTCTCCACTTCATAAAAATAGTAGCTTCAGTAAGTGATAATGGGCTTCACTAAAACAGAATAATACAGAATCAAATTTAGTAACAGCTTAAATAAAAATCTCCACATTTCAGGAAAAAAAAGCTATCGAAAATATAAAACGAAAGAGACGAAAGCGAAAACAGAAATACCGAACTTCGTTTTCGCCACCAAAATCGACTCGCTTCGTATTCCATAATCAGTCCACTGAGTTTTAGTGGATTTAACGACAACTTGAATTTTAAAGAAAATTAATTCGTAACGTCAAATACACCATCACCCTATTCTTTATTTTTTAATAGTTTAATAAGTAAAGCAGGACTACTCAACATAAAAAATCGGCTTAATAAGTCTACCTCTTAACGTAAAGGAGCTGATTATTTAAAAAAAACAGCAGGTGGTTTGTGGAAGATATCGCTAATTAGCTTTTCTGAAACTGCATTCCAATTGTTAACAACATGATTGCAACAAATCACCTAATAAAAAAATGTCATAAACAGTTTATGGCAATGTGTGAAAAAATCTGCCCAACCGATTAGTCTAAAATTTTCGATACAAACAGATACAACAGACAGAACAACAAACTGAACTATCGAACCATTTTAAGCGTGTTCTCCATTATCGTGATGCCATGTTTTAACATTCAAACAATCTCAGTATTATTTTTAAGAATGCATAATATTTAATCGGAAGTAAAAATGAACTAAAAAAAGTTGAATTTGTCCAAATATTGCAATAAACAAATCAATATGTCTACATATATAAATGAATACCTAACATTTTATAGGTCGCATATACATAAAATAAATAAAAAAACAAACAAAAAAACACAAAAATTTGTTCTCCTCCAGTGTGGCTCTTTTTATTAAACTTAAAACTATAATGAATATAATATGAAAAAAAACAATTGAAATATGAATGTGTATATAATGTATGTACATATGAAACAAAAAATGAAATGAAAATTAAATTTAATTATGAATGTATTCGTATCAATATAATGTAAATATATATATACATTTTTATATATATTTTTAATAACGAAACTCTTAATAAATAATAATTAAAAATTTAAGTGTATAATATGTAAAACTACAACTTGTTAAAAATATCAGCTATGAAAAAATATAGGAAAATATATATAATAATCGTATATATTTTCATTTAAAAAAAAATATAAACAAAACAAAATGTTTTGCAATTAAATAAAAAAGATTTGAAAAAAAAAATTATAAAAATCCGTTAAACTAAAAAAATATTTTTCTACTTTTGAACACATTTTTTTCTTTCCTAATAATTTTAACGTTTAGTTCTTAAAGATATAAAAAAATAAAAGTTAATTAGTACAAAATAATTATGAAATCAGATTAATTCATGTTTTTTATTACGAAGGTAAATTCAGTCTAAGAAAAACAAAAAAAAAACACTTAGAAAATGAATAATTTATAATAACATTAAATAATAATTAGAAAATTAAAGATTTTTTAAAAGGTGGATGTTTCGAGTCTGTACAGATATTTATTTTTTTGTATACACGAACACGTTTTATATCAAATTCTTCAATGGAGCGTTCAAAGATCAACGCATGAAAAACACAACATAATATAACTGAAGGAGTTCTAAGGTTATACAACTTCAACAAAATAAAAACGTATGTTTTACAATTTATTTAATATTGTATAGTTTTTTTAGTTGAAATAAAAACCTAAACTCAAAGACATAATACATAGTACATAATTCACATTATCGATACTAAATGTTGTGATTTAACAAAAATAGTTTCTACTCAGCTAAGGTCCACTTGCACCAACATATTTTGACAAAAATAAGTAACAATTTATCCATTGATAAGCACTGCGTGGTTTATCTATGGATAATTCGGTTGTCACTATTGTAAGCCACTTTGGTACAAGAAGATCTTACTCTAGGTATTTCATAAAAAAAACAGTAAACAATTTATATTTTAGCACTAAAAAGTTGTTCTTTGAAAGTAATTTTGAATTTATAACCAAAGTATAAGTAGAAAATAAGAAATAGTGTTGCATACTTCAATAGGAATATTTTCAAGTACATAGTCATACTCAAGTATTTTTTTAATAAAACAAAGGAAATCGAAAAAATGATTTGCTTAATTTTTTTTTTAGTTTTCGTTTTTTAGTTGTATGCGATTGGATAAGAAGTGTCAAATAAAAACTTTAGAGACTCAGTTGCCAAAGGGTTTTTGTATTTTTTACCTCATCACTTGCCATGCTAAAGGAGATCATTTCAGGATTGAAAAAACAGTAGGTGATGTTGACCGCATATTACGACTTAAAGTGTGTAAAACATGCTATGGATGTTGATGTGGATGATGTTGCAGCTGATGATGCTCTTGAATTTGCGGCTGAGCTTGAGGAGGAGCCGGAGGAGGATGAGCCGTCAGGCAATTGACTGTGAAATTGCTAAAATCAACGACAATCGGAGCAGCTGCGATCACATTAAGATTTTGATTTGGTGCTGACCCTCCGGTAGCAGCTATCGTAAGCATTGCAGCTGGATAAACTTGCTGTTGTGGTGTCGGGGGAGATTGTTGCACTGTGTTCGCATTGGGCGGTGGCATACTCATCGGTAAATGGGGTACCGAACCGTGACCAAGGTGTGACTTTTGAGAGGATGAAGAAGCAACGGGTGGGGGTTGCTGCGTCAAAAGCTCCAATGTTGAATGGTGGATCTGATGCTGCTGTTGCAAGTGATGATGATGATGTGGTAGTTGATGAGGGATTGACGGATGCTGATGAAGATGGTGGAATTGTTGAGCAACCTGTTGATGTAGATGCTGTTGTGGGGCAAGAATCTGCTGTCTATGCTGCTGTTGTTGTTGTTGTTGATGTTGTTGTTGTTGTTGTTGTTGTTGTTGTTGTTGTTGTTGTTGTTGTTGTTGTTGTTGTTCTTGTTGGTGCTGCTGCTGCTGCTGCTGTTGCTGCTGCTTAGAATGGTGATGATGATGATGGTGATGATGATGGTGATGGCCAACTGAGGATGACGATGGAAGAGTTAACGAATTAAGACTGCCATTACTCGCTGACGAAGTTGACGTTACAGCAGCTATTGATGTCGAAGATAAACCCATTCCGAATTGATGCTGTTTTGGATGGTGGTGATGATGATTGTTCTGATGGTGTTGCAGATGAAAAGAACTATTCGAAGGTGTAGAGGCCGAAGACGGATTTGGATTAAGACTCGGCGAAGCAGATGGTGGAACTGTTGGTCGCGATATCAATGGAATTACCGAATTTGCTGCTGGTGATTCTGATGGGGACGGTGTCGATGAAGACGATCGGTCATGGCTTATTGTAGGTGTAGATGCAGATTCTGATTCTGCCAGTAATGAAGAAAGGGACGATGCATTGCTTTTCATTGCGAGTACTTCGGAACTTGCCGATTCAAGTCTTTGTCATTTAGAATTGCTTTGAAGAGCGGCATTGATTTGTGTCCAAAGGTCTTTCTTGCACGACTTTGATCTAAAAATAGAAAACATGATAAATAATTCGTAACAATGAGAGATTAACAAAAAATGTTTTTTTGTTTAGCTATACGCTCCTATATTCTATGAAAGGTAAGAAACAAATTGATAAAAAACACAAGCTGAATTCGTTTAAAAACGTTTAAGCTTTACCTTTTAATGGATTGCAACCAGTCTTTAAACTGCGCACTACCTTCAGGCGTTATTTGGAACGCCGCACGTGCAGCTAATATAATACTGGCAAAATCTTCGTAATCTGCTTGAGTTAGATGATATAGTTTCTGGTGAATGCATTGAATATACCTTGAAATCGAAAAAAAAATTATTTGTTTTATTCAATTGGAAATATTAAACTCACATTTGTTGACACTTTTGAACGAGCGGTGTCAAAGCAGATCGCAAATGTTGCATCACCAATTGATGATTGTTTCGACCTAAATAGTGTGCCGATTCAATTGCTACATCGTGCAGCACAAACGGGCTAACGATGGAATTAACGGCACATACACAAAACTGATGCAAATACTGCGTTCCCAGTTTCTTCGATATGCGAAGCAACCATTTAACATCCTCGCCATAGGGCGGATTACGGGCGTATTTCGCCTGTGGGCGGTCATCGTGTACCCGGCGAGCAAGTGTTTCCATTGCCAACATTCCTACATTGTAGGCTGCGAGCAAATAGCGCAGTTGTGTAGGACTGAAACCCAAATTGAATAATAGTATTTTTTTTTTCTTTTTTTGAGGGTTAACTTAAACTTACCTAAACTGGTGGGGATGCCTCTGCCGAACCGGCGGCTGTGCTTGTTGAACAAAGGGATAGGGTTGTTGTCGCATCCCATTACCTTGCTGGGAGGCTTGTGGAGGTGCTATCGCCATCGCTTGTCCGTAGTATTGAGGGGGTAACTGCTGTGTTGGTGGTGGAGCTCCTGTGTTAACTTGTAACGGCATTTGCACTGCTGCAAACTGCTGTGCTCCAGGAACGCCTGGATAACCTCCACCTTGCGGAACCGGTGGATGTGCTTGCATTGGCTGGAAATTTCCTTGTTGGACTCCATATGCTGTTGGTGGTGGTCCTGGCTGAGGAGGTGGAGCTTGCTGTGGATATGGTTGATAAGCTTGTGGTGGTGGTGCCGTGGAGATGTACATTTGCATTTGATTTGGAGGATACGTCAGATTGTGATGATGATATATACCCTGGCAGAAACTATACGGAGGGTAGGGGGTGATTCCAATCGGAGCCAGTGTAGTAACTCCTTGTTGGAATGGAGGAGGCGCTGTTGTCACCACAACTTGTTGATTTTGTGTTGCCTGAGGTGGTGGTGGCTGCTGCATTTGAGCCTCTGCTGATTCAATCAAAGCGCTCAAGCTAACCGAGTGGTCAATGTCATTAACATCGTGATCTTGTTCACTATTGGGCGTATTACGAAGATATAGCTCATACCAGTAATGGGCGACTTGAAAGAGAACTTCTGGGTAGACGCCTCCACCCTTTGCGGCATTTTCAACTGTTATACAGGCTCGTTCAAGCATCTGATCACTTTGTTCTTTACATTGCAGTATCGCGCGCTGAATCTCATTTGGATTGAGTGCTGCAGAATGAGGAAGAACCGACAGTGCTAACTCAGCAGCTGGATATATCATATTGGTGTCCCAGCCTCGAGCCGCCCGGTCTGCCATGCCCGCAGCTTCTGGAGGCGTAAGATGTCCTTCCCAAGTTTCAATAAGGAATGATATAGCAGGTGCACCTATCTCCATGGCTTGTCCGATAATCCAGGACACATGTGAAGAATACGTGCGTGACAACCAATTTGGACTAACGCAGTTGTGCAGCCCAAGTGCATACAATCCCAGCTGGAATGCACACATATGAAGAGCACGGTGTGGCCCATGGTGATTGTGATTCGTAGTTGCCTGTGTGAATAGGGATGTTGAGCTTGTTCCTCCTGCTTTTGTAAGCACGTTCTTCGCCAATTCAAACATGAAATGGGCGCTCGCCTCTGACGGCTGGTTCGGTATCGACGGATAAGCTCTCTTCCCTTTGTATCGAAGGTCTTTGTTTCGATTGCTTGGACCAGGCCCAGAACCACCAACATTTCCATTTCCTCCTATTGTTTGACTCGGTGATGCTCCGGCCATGTTTCCTTGTCCAGAGTTTGTACTTAGTGCACCCATTCCCACTTCTAACTCTGCACTGGTACTGCTATGTGGTCGACTGCTGTCCGATGAAGGAAATCCGCAAGAATCTGCGAAATTTGATGCATTCGCTACATGTGCACTAAATTGTTCCTGCTCATCGCGACGAGCTTGCGACGCTGGTGTCCGTACAGGTGGGTTGTTCGAATAGTATGCCGGCAAAAGAGGACTCTTCAACAAAATGTGTATGTCTCTGTCTAAGAGTTTATCCATAATCTTTGCAATCTTTCGTGGTTCATCTTTGTAGTATGAAAGTAGAGTCAACGCAAGATCACCTCTTTGTCGTCTTGTTCCTTCACAAAGCAATGGATGTTCCGCCTCAGAGACATTTGCCTTGAGACCCAAAGCTGCTACAGCTGCCTCGAATCCTAAATTTTCATCTGTTGGACTTCGATATGCTATACTCATTACTTTGTTCCGATTCTCTTTTCCCGTAACAGAAGGCATAACCAATGCATCAAAGATAAAACTTGCTAGGTTGATCGGAAGTAATGCTTCTCCTCTAGACTTAAGTGATCCATTCTTCAATTGTTCGGCCCGTTCACGAATTACGCGCAATTTAGGTTGATTTAAATGAATTTTCTTTAACAGAGCCAATAAATCCGCCTCTTGATTGGCCAACTTGACTTCGAGTGGCTTTGTACTGGCCGGAGGTCGTGGCATTTCTAGCGCAAATAGACAAATCCTGAATGCATTATGATAGTGTTCTGAGTTCTCCGACAATACCGTGCATAGGAATGCACATTTGGATAGGGTTGACGATGCTAAGACGCTAAGCTGATGCGAAATGGGGTTGATACTGTGTTTCTTACCTTTACGTTTTGGTGGTGGTGGAAGTTCCACCATCAAATTTGGTGGATTTGCCAGCATTTCTTCGGCCAAACGAACTGCCAAGATACACGCTTCTCTTCCATGCCCATGAGCGTGTAGACCTTCAGCTCGGGCCAGTAAAATATCCCAGGCATCCTCAGTAGGTCGCACATTTGAGAATATTTCCGGTTTTTCCGTTGAAATCGGAATTTGAAGAGATTTACTGCAACCTGCAATCGGGCTACATTCTGCAACATCCACTGAGACTGAGGGTGCAAACATCGGAGATGGTTGCGCAGATTTTATTGGTTGACATTCGGGAGTTATGAAGTCGTCGCTTGAACTTGAAAATGATTCATCTTTGGATACCCGACGGGGTTCCACAACGGCACCATCTATAACAGCAGCTTTTGTAATCGCTATCGGCAGCGACTTAGGTGTGGAAGGACCAGCTTGTGTCATGTCTAAGGATTTCGGGACCAACATCGATGAAGTAGAAGACGAAGACGAAGAGAGTGATAAAGTTTCTCTTGTTTCAGCACTACCGGACGCGTTTTCGTCCAAATTTCCCAGAAATTTCAGTTCTTGGTTATTTCCGGTTAAATTTTCAGCTTCCAGTGGTGAAGATAGTTCCAAACTGTTTTGTGAATCTGTTTCACTGGTATTCAGATTTTTAACCTGAACAGGTGCAGGGGGTGGCAGTGTCCTACCACCTTCATTATTTCCACTGCTGTCTCCACCGAAATCCTCATTCTCACAAAAACCTTCACTGCTAGCACTAGAGCGGTTGCCATCACCTGCCTTGGCGGCTCCTCCACCAACAACAACTCCCATACCACCAACAACTCCACTGCCGCTGGCAATACCCGGCAGAACAACTCCTCCTGAAACTAGCCCAGCTTGATGATGAACTCGTACGGGAACACTTTCGCTGCTCGAGTTACTCGAGTTGTTACTGCTTGAGATATAGAAACGATCACGTGGTCGATCGAAACGATTTTTGTTGTGTACAAGAAGAATGCCATGATGATCTGTCGAAGTGCTGATGTAGTTGTAGTGCTTATTGTTGGCCATAACTGCTTGTGTCGCATTCAGTTGATGACTGTTAGTGGAGGGTTCGCTTTTTGAGTCCGTATGTTTGAAGCACGTAAATGGCGAGTAGTATATCGGATTTGTTTCTTGAGTGTGTGTTATTCCAGGGATAGGGTATTCTTCCCAATCAAGATAACACGCCTCGATAGCCGGCTTAAAGCCAACAAACAGTTCTGCGTCGGTTCTGCGTGAAGTAAATCTTTGTGAATAATTATTATCATATTTTAAGAAAATAAAAATAAAAAAATTATAATGCACAATTTTTTTTAAATAAAAAACAAACATCTACACGCTCACCTTGCATTCTGTTGATGTTTGCTGCTATATGACGACGGCAGCATTCGACACTTGACGACCCGATCGAGGATCTTTAAATGCCAAGCAGTAAACTGAGCGTGTAGCATATCTCGTTCATCTGGAGCGAGGCCGGGGTTCAAGGCTGCTAGACGCCAAAGTACAACGATTTCGTCACAAAGTGATGAGCAAGCATGCTGCGATGCATTCGAGTTGCTATGTGTGTTACTGTGCTTGCCTCCGTTATAGCCATGAGATCCCATCATCATTGACAGCTTTGTTTGAAACCACCAAATCAAAATCTGATCGCAAGCCATACATTCCTCGGTTATGATTTCTAGAAGACGAACTGCGTTACGATCGCAACGGCGATACATTTCTCGAACGATCGACAATAGATTCCACATGCCTTCGGGTTCTCTTCCACGTAAAGGTCGCAGAAGAGAACTCCATTCGGCAGCGGCCGGTGGGGCGGAGTTTGTTAAATAATTTACATCACTAAAAACATACATAATTGCTATGAAAACGGGATTGTAGAATATTATGATAGACGAACCTAAATACAATAGGCGCCGGAAGGCAGAACTTAATCAATATGCGGTTGATATTCTCATGTAATGTTTTTTCGTCCAGATACCAGCTAGTTTGATCGTTTGCTGATGCGCCAGCTGTCGGATCTGGAGCTCCACATACTGTGTTGATTGCCGTCGGCTGAGCGCTCAATAATTCATCAAGCAAACGCTGTGCCGTTGGTAGAATCTGCTGTGGCAGCTCACTGATGAGATACTGAGCGAATTTCTGCAACTGATCTCTTTGCAGGCGGGTGAGAGATTCTGAGACTGGAGCTCTCAGACAAACCTCGTTGGGCTATAAAGAAAAATATTCATTATTTTTTCTTATTATTTCAAACAAATATGATTTTAACTTACGCAATGTATTCGATGTAAGCAAACAGCTACCACATGAGAACACCAGTAGGCAGATGAAGTACACGTACAATTACATGATGATATCCGCCTACGATCGAAAGTAACTGCAACATTGAAGTGACTTCTAAGCTGGCTTTGACCAATAACAGTCGCCGATAAGTGGAAACCTTTAAAACAATAATGAGTTTTTGAATTGTATTTTTAATTAATTTGATGATTCTCAAATCTGCATTACCAATTTGCAACGGATCTTTAACTGCTCGATTTTTAAATAACTGATCTCCACGATGAAATTCATCAGCGGAACTATTTGCTAAACAAGAGTAAAGTCGAATATCTTCCTCGTTGTCGGGGAAACTCCAAAATGCTATTCGTAGTTGGAGTTGTTCTGGAACCGGTGGATAAACGTGTTCTACCAATTCGAATGGGATGAATGAAGCAACACATTTCGCTGCTAGCTCCGTCAAAGATGAAACGTCTGTAAGAAAATACAATTATTTAAAACAATGCTTTTCATCAGTTTTTTTAAAAGAGAAAAGAAAACATACAATTTTCAATGAAAACTCAAATACCTAGTTATATTTTCGAAATAACTCAAAATCAAAATATAAAATCGAAAAACTCTTGCTACACAACTAGGCTTTGTTCTCCTCAAACAGATGTCGACACCTGTCAGAACTGATATTAATCTACCTGTCCATATCATTTGGACATCTTTAGTATTATATTTTTAAACGCAAGTGTTTTTTTAAGTAACATTAAATACTCACTTGATTTTATATTCGCTATTTTAGCAACCCAATACCTATCCTTTACTTAAACGCGTAAGTTTCAAAAAGCTTAGAAAATTATGACGTGAAAAGAAGCGTGTAAGTTCCACTAAAGGTTTTATTATATTTAAGCTACTGGCCTCTTTCGCATGCAATGAGCAAAATTGCAAATGCGTACAAGTGAAAGATAGACAAACAAATACTCGCTGAAATAAGTAAGAACGAGGACGAATGAAAGAGGGTGCAATAAAGTAAAAACGAAAACAAAGCAGTCAGGGGAGACGAAGAGTGAATCGTTATGGATTACACTCGAAGCAGACTTGAAGACGACTGATTAATACATTTTATTTTCTGGAAATGTTCATGTAAGGCGATCAAAAAGACGAATAGTGATGAGGATGATTGAAAGTCAAGTACTCTACGTAAAATCTACATGCATGCATACTTATTAAAAACAACTACAAGTATATCATGGTCTTTGCAACTATGTATGCACCACTAAATTGTGACAAAGGTGTCTGATGGGTTGGCCAGCCAGTGTCAAAGCCGAAGGCTTTTGTAATGTTTCATGTTACACATAAAGATGTCATATTTACTGTAACGTGGGGTGATGTTGTCCCAAGTCGCAAGTGGGTAGGCCAAGTCGAATTTCAAAAAGACCAAAAGGTTTTGTGTCTGCTGTAATAATATACTGCGGATACTGTTATTTAAAACTTATAAACAAAGCATAATGTATTATGCGAAGCTACTTCTCATTTTAAGAGGTGTTTAAATATGGGAAACAATTAACGTTTGGCATAATTTCGATGTGATCGATTTAGATATAAGGCTTGATTTAATCAACTAAAGGTAGAAATTCTCGGTCGCGGAACTTTTTTGTTTTTCATATTACATAAAAAAAAAGTCAAGGTCGAAGTGGAAGACAATTTTATAACAAACAAATCCCCATTTTATTTGGTCTTTTCTTAAAAAAGTTAAGAGTATTTCAAACAGAAAATTGTACAAGATTTCTTTTTTATTTTGTTGTCCGAATAAGTGTTTAAGAATGAAATACGATGAAAATAAAAATAAATAAAAAAAAACAAATCAAAAAGTAAAATGAAGATTTGTTTGTTATAAAATTGTCTACACTATGATCTTATTTTTTTATGAAAAACAAAAAAGTTCCGCGACTCCGAATACTAAGCGAGTAAAACATTGATTTTTAATTGCTTATAACTTTTAAAATATTTAAGATACATTAAAAAAGCGTATGTAAAAAAGATGAGAAATTTTATTTGCTACAAATTCGTGCTCGGCAAGTTTTTTGTCAGACAAACAGTTTTCGAGATAATTAGGTTCAAACTCTCCTCAAAATTTCGGACCTTAGTACGCGGATCTGGACTCCGAATTTTTTTCATACTCAGGAGCACTGCTGTCGATGTGGCTCCTATAGTAGCATTTTACTCCTTTGCTGAGGAAAGTGCTACTGTGATACTCATGTTCCAAAAAAGCTCCCCAAACTTGGATTCGGAGCAAAATAATATCAATTTCTTCGTCGGAAATATTTTTTGGACATTCACAATGTTTATTTTGGGGCAAAAGCAGCAATAGTAATAAATAAAACCAAATTGTCTGAGACTGACATTAAAAAAAATAAAAAGTGATTGCCGTGAGTACTATATTGAAATATGCAAACAACAATGTTCAGACTCAAATTTGATGACGAAGTTTGACGGAACAATTTAAGCTTTTCAACACAGTAGTGCTACTACTGAGAGAAAATTTTCCGACGTAAGTTTGATAAAAGCAAAATTGCTTGCACATCGAAACTGTCAATTTTTTTTTCAACAGCAAAAGAACTTTTGAATAATAACTTCGCCATAAAATGGGAGCCATCGAAAAACTTGATTTCCAAATACAAAAAACAAAAGTGGCACTAAGTTTTTCCTTTATTTTTTTTTTAACTTAACATACTTTGTGTTAAAAATATCGTTTTTTTATTTTATTCTTTTAAGCTTTGTAAAAAGATGGAGATACATATTTGCTTTATTTTAATAATATTGATTTTAAGTTATTAGTTTTATTTATATGTTTATTGCCATTTTTTTTAGTTTGGTTAATTACATAATTATAATATTGTTGGGCTCCTTAGTATTCGAAAATGCTCTCCAAAATTTAGGAAAAGTGCTGCTCTCAGGCTTCGCAAAACGACAGCACTGCTCAGGAGGCACCCCTCTACCATACATACAAAAATCCCACTGAGAGCACAAAATGCACGGTTTGTGTTTTTTTGCCTCGTTTTCCTGTACTATGCGGTGTTTAAAAAGTTTGCAATTTTTTTAACGCTATGCAACTAAGTAAGTTCTTGATTCTTACGCTAAGAACCCCGTCCAAAAGGCACTTATCATACAACGTTCCGTTGCAATCGCTTTATAGAGGCAGACCTAGGAACTCCTGGAAGAAACAAATGCAACGACACCAGCATATACTTGCAGACGTTTTCTGAGAAAAAAAACCTGACACAATCAGATCTGTAGTGAAATTGAAGAGTAGTGATGCTATTCCAGATCATAACACCGTCGAAAAAGAATGAGGTAAATATAAAGTTCTAAAGTCACAAAACTCAATTTTTAGGTTTATGATTCTGTAAGAGTAGGTAGGTTCTTTATTCTTTTTTATATGGTATCAATAATATGTAAATCTAGTTTTTAGAGCTTTGTCTACCAGGCTCAATTAAAACCCATCTTTCGAACTTTTTATAAACTCTTAAATGATGTAGGTATTACATTGTCAAGCAAGACAAAGGCAATTGAAAAACACTTCAATTTTTTAATTCCAATTTTTACTGTGCACTCATATTTGTGAATTGCGAAATATTTAAACGATGAAACGATGAGTTAGAAACAAAACGACCAGTTATAACCACATACCGTTACTATGAACTTTGAAATTTAAATAAACAACACAGAGTGAATCAGACTTTTCATATTTTAAGAATATGTTGATATTTCCATTTTGATTTTCGAAGTGTCATAAAGTGCATCACTACATAATAAACTCACTTGCAAAAGTTCGCAAGAGATTTTTTGTTTCTAATTTTAATTTAAACAAGTGTAAGTACATACCTACACAGTTCAGATAAAGATGCTTCCTTTTAAAATCCAAAATGTACCTATGTCTTCCTTAGTGATTCCCATCCAAAAGCACAGTATGTATACATATATAACTATGTAAATACATGCCAGAGTAGGTTTTTTAGAAAGAGAAACCCAACATCACCAATTTCCCATCACTAATTATTTTTTATAATTTATCAAACCTTCACTACTATAAGTTTCAATAATATGCAACGAAATATAAGTAGGTATTCTGTTTAAAATAAAATAAAAAAAAATACTTCAGGTTCTACCGAGATTTGAACTCGGATCGCTGGATTCAAAGTCCAGAGTGCTAACCATTACACCATAGAACCGTGTTGAGAATTCATGCCAAAATTAAATAATGACGCACGCTCTCGTTTAAGAGTATTCACTTATCTTCGAGTATTTTATGAGCGGTTATCATATCTGGCGCTTTGATTTTAAAACCAAATTCGACTGAAGTAGGTAGTTACTCTACACTACTGAAATAAAATAAAATGTTGATTTCATTCCATACATTATAATATTTCCTGTTGTTAAATGTTCCGTGTCGTTAATTTTATACTTTCACCGGTATCTAAATAGGTAGGTACAACATACTACATAGGTAGGTAGGTATTTTGTATTTTTCTGTTGTAATAATTCTTGCTCAACTTATCATTTGTAGTTTATTACGTTATTATTATTTCACGCAATAATTTTTTTGAATGTGTTTGAACAACAACAACAACAATTTTTTTCTTTATTGATAAATTGTTTTGTTCTTTGCAAAGCAGCTGCAGAATTAATAGGAGTAGAGTATACGGGCGAATTATGGCAACAAAACAAAATTCAAAACAAAGAAAAATTCGTGCGCATATTTCCTTTCAATAAATAGGATGACACCCCACATAAGTCTTCAGTATTTTGTTGTTTTTTTTTTATATAACATGAAGGTAAGGTACGTAGGTACTAGTTACTTGTCGACGGGCAATGTGCATTTTAAATGTGCCTGCTTGATAAGAGGTCAAAAAACTGGTGTAAGATATTGAATTAAAAATGTATTAATTTGAAACGTCTGTTATTTGGAATGATGTAACATGCCTACCTATATGCCTAATAATGTATTTGTATTTATGACTAATGGCTTGGAATGACGTTATGAATTATAACTCAATTGTGACTTACTTGCAATTTAAGTTGCTGCATATACATAATTTAAGCAGGCAGGTACATATTTGTAGAGTAGGTAGGTAGGTATTTCTCTAAAGTGCTAGATACGTAGATCTCTGTACCTACTTTCTACTTAGGTACCTACCATTTGATTAGTTTAGGGTTTCAAGGAAGATTTTGTCATTCGGTTCAAAAATCACCCCTAAGGGGGTGTCAGTACAGTATCGTTTAAACTGACAGTGCAACCGAAGCCTACCTAGAAGTTTGGAAAGGTGGTTTTTTTTCTATTAGGTAATCTATTTATCCATAAATCAACAAAGCTTAAAAAACAGCCACTGTCATTTTGAATTAAAAAAAAATAAAGTAAGCGTTTTAAATTGATCAAGAAATCTTGAATTTATATATTATATTATATTTATATTTATATTTTATATATAATGTATATATATGTATATATTAAATTATCAGAAAATCGAATGGTAAGATAATGCATTTTTCTGCATTTCTGAACCATTCACCCTATTGTTATGAAACTATTGTGAGTTGTGCAATACATTACAGTAATATATTTTTAAGTGGTTCGATTGGAATCAGATGGTTAGAAATTTCATTTTTTGCATGATATATAAAAAATCGCAAACTAAACTTTGTTTGGCAAATTCAGGAATAGTTTCATTTCAAAGCCGATTGTTAAAAAAATATCCAAAATTCCTATGGCTAATTATTGCTTTTTCTGCATTCCTGGCCCATCATCCAATTATAATGAAACTTTTGTGAATGGGGCGATACATTACAGTTATAGGTTTTTAGATTGGTTTGATTGGAATCAGATGTAAGAAATTGCATTTCTCTGCATTATATTTAATTTGTCAGTGACATATGTGAAAAACATTGTTGCCGTAGTCATATTTTCAAGTAAATTCATTGAAATTATTAATTTTTTAGTGAATAAATGCAATCATTCTAAATTTAACCATTTATTTTCGATTGTTGTATACTCATATGGTAAAAGAAATATTGTTTTTGATGATTTGGTGACTAAAATTGAAAAAAAATTGAAAATTTTATAATGTTTTGTATGCGTGTGGTAGTCACATCGCCACAAAAATGAAAATGAAACGTCAATTTCAGGAGAAGATGACTATCACAATATTTTGGTGATTGGTTTTTAGCTATCACTGTGATGATCACCTTACGCAGACAGAAAGTGCAGATTTTGACTATCACTTATCACAAATAACCTTAGCCGATTCCACCCCAGGTTAGAAATGACAGCGCCAGATCGTAGAGTGAATGAGGTCTTTAAGAGAGAATTGGAACGTGAACGTGAATATGAATTCTTGATCGACATGAATTGGACCAATCAGTTCAAACGAATGTACCCTATTGAACCACCATCTCGAAGGAAATGAACGCCACATTAATGAAGGTAATTGATAATGAAAACGGTGGATTATTGCGGTAATAATTGCTTCCTCTGGAATAGCGGCCCCATTGTTATAGAAGGATGATCTATCAGCTGAAGATTTTTCTAAGCAATAGCAGGATTCCTGTCGACGAATTGAGTGGATTGATTTCATTTCAGCTCATCAACAAAGTATTTCCCAACATCATTACTATAACCACAAAAGTAACAAATAGTTGAATGATCGAGCAATTTTGGTAGTTAAAACAAAGATGTAGATCACATAAACTTCATAGTTAAAATCAAACTCTTTAGATAGATAGTTTCGATTTATTATCAATAATTTAGATTGTTTTACAAACAAACTTATAACAAAATCGTTAAGACTTGGCTTTGTCCTCTTCCCTTAGTTCTCTTATCCAACAGAATTTCTAAAATCATTGGATATTCAATAAAACAACAGCAACACCAACAACAGAACACCAAATACAGAAAAATGTAGTACATCGCAAGGTGCTTCAAAGAAGACATCACGAAAGAGATAATAACCTATTTTAAAGTTAATAAATTGTTTGTGTTCATTTTAAACTAACTAAAAGTGTACAAGACATTCGTTGAATGTTATAGGCGGTACGAAGTTCTCCGGGTCCGTTAGTATTGTATAAACTGAACTAAGCGCTTGCAAGGGATTTTTTCCAAAGATCTTTAAAGCTCCTGAGTTTTTAGTAGGTAATAATCCAACTATCAGTGCAAAGTTACATTCCCCAGTAACGAGTGACCAGTTGAAGAACTGAACACAAAGTTCGATGATTACTGCCGTAGTGTCACTGCATTAAAACAAGATGCTCATAAATCAATGCTGCATTCTGCATGGAAATTCTACAGTAAGTTGCTTTTTCACAGGCAGACGGCAAAGCCATGCTAACGGATTTTTTGTAAAACAAAATTGTAACTTAAACAAAACTAATCAGTAAGTTGCTTATGAGAAGGAGAAAAGGGAGAATAAAGAGAAAGAAAAAGCAATGTGTTCTTAAAAAAATAAAAAACACGATAAATGAAAACAATTAAAATAATATACAATTTCAGCACCAAGCGAACTTTGAAGATTTCAGAAGAGACAGGTTTTTGGGATAGGGATTTTTTGACATACGAAATATGATAAAAGACACCCTCGCAACCGCTTTTAAATACTTTACTTTAGATAGCGCTTACAGGCCGGGATGGACTACGGCCTTAACCAATAAGCCCTCCATCGATTCCAATTATATAGATAGAATCAACGGTGGCGTTAATAGTTCATACACATAAATACTAAACATCTATTTTATACCTATTTGACTTCAAATATTTCAGAACTATAAAAAATCTTCCAATGATTGATGTTGATGATGAATAAGTAAAAGATTGAGTTTCTCTGCTATCATTACATATATCCAAGGTTTCGAATTCTCAGAACAATACCTAGATGAATCCTTTAAAAAATTTAAATTTAAACTACGTCAATCTGCACAATTAATTTTGTTGATCACTGTATTCTTTTTTTAGAACCCTCAGAATACGAAACGACATCAACAACAAACAGCAGGAACAGACAGTTTGTTTTGTCGTGCTGAGAAATTTTTACAACTGGTTTTTCTTTTTTACATTTTGCATTTTAACATCAACTTTGGCTTTTTGGTGTGTTTTTATCAGAAATATTAACAAAGGAAAACGACAATGGAGGGTGAGACACAAAGTGTAGTATTAGCATCGAAGCTAAACACATACCGAGGTTGTTGGTCTTACAATTTGTTTTTTTTTTCTTTGTAGGTATTGCTGTTATGCTTTGTTTACAATCAAACCAACATGCTCATGAAGTCAAAGAACCTTGCCAAGGATTTGACTCTTTTCTCTGAGAAACGCAAACAAAAAAAAAAGCAACTGACATTGGGGTTGTAAGGTATTTGTTTGTTTGTTCATTTTAGTCGTATTCGTATACCATGGATTCGATTGTATTTGAGTGATTCTCTACTAAAACCTTTTTTTCAGCATCCAAATTGTCCCCGAGTTAAATTTGAGAAAAAGTAGGTCGAGTTCATAAATATAAAATTTAGTTTTGTGTCGATTGATATCTTATTTTTCTACAGTTCGAGAAGTGTCACTGTTTGTTTCCGCTAATTAATGCAAATTTAACCAAACATTTCAGAAAATAAACTGTTTGTGACGCAAATTTAAAGACACATTCATAAGCTTTTAAATATCTTGTTTTTATCCAATATAGGTACCTTGCCTAGGTAGGTACCTACTTATTTTTCTTAAAGTTACTTTAATTCGGTCTTCCAATACTTCAATACATAATTTACTACCTACCTATTTAACTTTTCCAATACAAAAACCCCATGTTCATAGTCGGACATCTCATTTACCATACCTAAAGTAGAGGCCGACTGCTGAATTAGGAAAATAAGTGAAATTTTGTTAAAAAGGAAGAGAAACTGAAGTTTGCTTTAGATTTTCATATAAAAGCAAGCAGTTGGCCAAGGGGGCCGACTATAGAAGAACTACGTATATAAGAAGTGTCGTTTTTTATGCAAAAATCATTAAAAACATACAATAAATTACATAAAAACACTGAAGAAATGTACATGTCCTCAAAAGTTTAATAGTAAGTTACAAGACTTTTTGTAGATCACTTTCACTAATTTTTTCATACCCAAACTTACACTTCTACCTCTTGCAAAAATTTTAAACCAAATTTGAAGTTATAACAAAAAAAACCTGAAGCCACATTTTCCCAATTTTTTTTGTGCCGTTAGAAAGAACGTAAAGCCTTTAGAAAAAATATTTTCATTTAAATTGTTAAAATATTTTCTCTATTACCCATAATTTTCTGGCTTAGTGGCCGACGACTGAAGATGGCCGACCTCACGTGCATCCACCCTAGGCATAACTGTAATATTCAAAAAGAAATGTTTCTTTTTGGAAAGAAAATCAGAACAGGCAAAATAAATTTGAAAAATATTTTTAACATACCTATATAATTCGGAACTGTCAAGGTATTTATTTACAGTACACATGACGTGTAAGAAGACAAAACTCTTTTGATTGAAATTCTCAGAGTCTATCAATAGGTTGTGAGCAAATTTCACTGAAGCTCAGCTCTATTTTTTAGATAGCTCAAATTTTGAGCTTGCTATACAGCACAATTAAGTAAGCTGAGGTTTCATGGAGCTGAGCTATGTTTGAGATGAGCTATCATTTGAGTTAAGCTGTCAGTTGAGCTAGCTGTTGGTTGAGCTGAGCTGTTAGTTGAGCTGAGCTGTTAGTTGAGCTGAGCTATCAATTGAGCTGAGCTATAAATTGAGCTGAGCTGAGTTGTTAGTTGAGCTGAGCTGTTAGTTGAGCTGAGCTATCAATTGAGCTGAGCTATCAATTGAGCTGAGTTATCAATTGAGCTGAGCTATCAATTGAGCTGAGCTGAGCTTACAGTTGAGCTGAAATTATCTGAACTAGAAAGTTTGTGTAACGATTATCTGCAGATATGTACGTACAAATTGCAGTTAGTAACAAGTTCACTTTTGAGCTAGTTCTTATTTGAGCCAGTTTCAATATCATTCAATATTTTACATTTATCAGAAAGTGTCAAAAATTACATGCTTCTTTTAGTAGGTTAATACGAAATAATACGAAATAGAAGGTTAATTTATATGAAAAAACAGGGGCAAACTATATGGGTACATACGCATTAATTTTAATTCTTTTTCGGACTGTAGATGTAAAATTTTGAAAGTGTCCGAAATAGAGAGGTGTTCGGACTATTGAAGTGTTCTCGCTACCGAGTGTCTGGAATAACGTGGCTATACTGTTAAATGTATATATATGTATATGTATTCACTGCCGTATGATTACAAATCATTTTACAAAATTTCAAATAAATGAAATAAAGACGCTGTCAGCTCCTAATCCATCTACAAAGGTTAGAGTTAACCCCAACTCAAATCTGAAAATACGTTTTTCGGTTAGTATGACAAATCGAGTTAACTCATAGTTAGCTAACAAAATTGTCTGAGTTAAATAGAAATAAATAGAATTCAAATTTTTGACATTATGCTAAAATATATCCCGCAGAATATAATTTGTATTACTTGTATCATTGGTTTTCCTTTACTGAAAAACTGCTTCGTGAGTAAACTCGGGATTAATTTATTCTCGGGATTAATCAGCTCTGAGCTTAAGTCAGGGTTAACCCAATACTGAAAAACTGGGCCTAAATCAATTTATTCTGATACCAGGCCCCGAGTAAACTTTGATCAAAATAAACAAATACTTGTTTATCGATGTGATATTTCTGAGTTAAAAAAAGAAACAAAGTTCATTTTTGGACAGAGTGCAATTCATTGAAAGTACTTATCAATCTACTTAAATACCTTAACACTTAATTGAACAAAAATCAAAGAAAATATATAAAGTAGGCAGTAGATACTATTAACTTCTATAATATGCTTTCATATCAAAGCAATTAGCAGGATCACGTTCTTTCATAAATACTTAAGTATAGTTTCAGCAAATGGCCCTAGATTTTTTTTTTCATTTCTTACATATGTATATGTATATGTATATATATACCTATGTATATACGACAAAATATGTATGTTTAACTTCAGTTTGAAAACAAAAAAAATATAAACTTAACACAATATCTAATAATAAAAAGGTTAATCTAAAACACAAACCTTTTTAGTAGTACCTAAGTACCTACTAACGTTGAGTTTATACACTCAATGCTACTAGGTATCTAATAATTTACTTTTATAAAATAAAATATATAGCTTACCTTCTTCATTTGTTTTTTTCGAACTCCCAGCATTGCTAAAAAGATTCGAACTCCAACCGCCATTGGTACTATTCGTGAATGGTCGTTTCCAGCCGCGCCAGTTATTGCATACCGACTCTGGCTCTGAACTCCAACTGCACAATGAATCTTCCTCAAAGCGGTCAGAATCATCGAAGCTAAAACGATCAATATCTTCTTGATTCCAATCACCAACACCTTGTTGATGATCATTGTTGTTGGCATTGTTTGCCCTATGAGCTGCGTTTGCCCGGTTGGAACCGCCACCGGCTACATGACCACCACCACTGGGATTCGAATGTCCACCTCCAGCACCACCTCCTCCATTACCACCAACGTTGTTGCCTACACCGTTCGCCAGTTTAACAGCAAAATGTTAACAACAGTCTTGAATAATGAATAAAACAAGACAGAGCAGTTCGAGGCAAGTAACAACGAACAACAACGATGGACTTATAATGTAACCAAAAATCCTTTTGTTGTTGTTGTAAACATAAACCAAATGTAATCCACCACCACACAGATGCACCGTGCTAAAACTCTAAAGACAAGAAGACAAAGGATTCACCTATTTCCCTTTCCAATCCAGACTTCCAAAATAGGAGTACCACCGCGAGATGGTGTTTTCCTTTGAGGAGAGCTTTGAATTTTCACTTTTCCCCAGAATGGTGTCTTTGGTGTCGCATTTCTAGGAGCACGGGGAGGAAGTTGGAAGGTAAACGTTATTGTCCCTCCTTGCTTTCCCTTGTTCCAAATGTTTCAACGTGTGCGTTGATTTGCTTTGCTTGTGTGCATGTGCGTGCGCCTGAGTGTTTGCAATCGATGTATGTACACAAGAAATGGCTTTTCTTCTTCTGCTGTTCTCGGATTAATATATATATTTTTTTTTTTTCGTTTTTGTTTGCTTGAACCAAGAAGCACTTCTTGATCAGCTGGCAAAATGGACGATTTTCTTACCGTTGGGAGTTTACTTCTTTAATAGAAAGAAAAAACAAAGAACCAAGGGTTCTAGTCTAGGAATCAAGAAAATAATTTTAATGCAAGAAAACCTATTGAAAGAGCAATCAACATAGCAGCACAGCTCAGCGCTGAGCGTTGTAGTTTTTTCTGTATGTCTAGAACTCGTTAACTTAAGCTTTTCTTGTCCCTGGTAAACAATTAAAACAAAAAATTATTTGTTTTCCACAAATTCACCTTACTTCTTTTCAGTCCCAAAAGTCCTTTCTTTGTTTTCAATCACCACCATGGCAGCCAGTCAAGGGGGTACCATGATAATTAGTTGTGATCTTGAGGTCATTGGGATTTTGTATAAGCATTTTCACTTTTTTTGGGTTTTCTGTTTGAGCAAACACTTTGTGGTGGAATATAGATTACACTTCACTCGAGAGGACGGGGGTCTTTTTCCCGATGATTGTCTTTTTTTCTTCAAGGGGGAGAACTAGCAATGGAAAAAAAATAATTTACTTTAAGTTTTTAACTATTTGCTTTTTTATTCGCGCAATTGTTGAAAGTAAAGTATTTTATATAGAAGTTTAAAATTTTGATGTTTTTTAGAGAATTTTAGTATTTTCACACGTTTAATAATGAATATACGAAAAAATAAAGTTATGTACTTGGGTTCCCCGTTTGAAGAAGATAACAACAAATATGGCGACACACAAAGCGAGACACCGAGAATGATGTGAAATCGGGATTCTCTGTGTGAAAAAAGTTGAAAAAGCAGAAAAGGTGAATATTTCGTTTTGATTTCCTTTGTTTCCTTTTTTTTTATTGTTGAATGAAATGAAATTTTACCAGAGGAATGGACTAGGAAAATCAAAATGGAAGTGAAATTAATTTGGAAGTTGCCAAGTAGAAAAGTCAAAACCCCCTGGTGGCCAGAAAAATTAAAATTTTAATGTGGATTGTTTTGCTCGGCCAGTGTTGCCCAATGAACATTTTTTTAGCTACAGTGAATGTCATTTGCTGCACTCAATGTCTTTTGGGCTACGCTTAGGGTGCAAATTTTTCATTCGCCGATATGTGGAAAGCGTCCTGATGTTGTGGATTGTGAATTCTCGTTTGACAGTTCTCTGAATGATGTTGTTGGTCGCGGAGAAAATATGAAAATGAACAATTGTCTAATTTAAACTAATTTATGTGGTGTTTTGTATTAATATTTTTATATATATTGGACCGTTTTATTAACTTTATCGATAAGTGAAAATTAAAATAAACCGATATTTGTTCCTGGAATCGCCTTAAACTATTTATTCGCATTCGCTGGTCGCAGCTCATGTGCAAGAGGCACTTAAGAATTACTAGGGATAAAAGTTTTTCTTTTTTCGTTTAGGTCTGAGCTCTGAACAGAGTTCGAATGTTCAGAGCATGCTCGGAGCGTACTCTGCTCAGAGCTTACTCTGAACTGAACATGCTCTGAGCATTCAGATTTGTTTTTGAAACAGCACTTTAGTATGAATAAATGACATTTGGTCTTACTCGCTCGCACAACGTCAAAATAAAAATAAATTTATTTGCGTGATTTTTTTTTATTAATTTGGTTAAAAATATTATTTAGGTATTGAATAATTATTTTTACCTTATGCAAAACGACTAGCTTCTTCCGCCATTTTAATTGGGTTTCACTGAATAATCGATGTATCCATATACTTATCCATACTTTTTTATCCATATTTTTTCTTTCAAATGTCACATCGATTGGTTTGCTCAGAACGCTCGGTCGATTATTCCTTGGCTCATAGAGCGAGCTCTGTTCATTCTCTGAACAAAAAAATAAACAGAATTTTTGTGCTCTGGACCCATGTTCTGTAACTATCGCATCGATATAATTTATCGAGAAACGATGAAAATTGGAACGAAACTCATTTTATCGCTTCAATGAGGTTCTGTAACTATGACAATCGATAATTTTATCGCTTGGAACATAATGGTAAGAAAATACTGGAAAGTGCGATAAAACGGTGTTCTGTATGGCCAAAAGGCGATAAATTTTTCATTTTTAACGTCAAATATTATCACCCGCTACCGAGCAGGCGGAAAGAAAATTTTATGAACAAAATTTTATGAAAAATATACAGGGTGAGTCATGAGCAATGCGACAAAATGCTAGGGCGTGTAGGTTGCGTTGAGACAAGAAAAAAATCGTATGGGAGGGGGGTCTATTCCCCTCCGTTTAGCCGGGAGGGGCAATTTTCGAAAAAACTGACTTAAAATGGGAAAAAAATTATTTAAAATCAACGGCTTCATTCACAATGCTGTGCGATACGTTTTTGAAAAGCCAATAACTTTTTCTTTCATTCTGTGTTTAAATAAATCTATTCTAAGAAATAGTTTTTGAAATATTAATTTTCAAAGTCAAAACTTTGAAAAAAAAAATTGAAAAAAAAATTTCAAATTAATTTTTTTCAAAATTTTACGTAATTAATTGCTAATTTTAATTTCAAAATTCAATGCTGTTATTAATTTTTAGTCAAAAACAGGAAACCGGATGCCAAAATGTGTCTTAGTTTTTGAGAAATTAAGAAAAACTAGAAGTATTTTTTTCCAAGAAAAACACTTTTTTTTTTGGTTTTCCCAAATTTGACCTGCTCAGGTCAATTATTAATTAGGGAATTATCCCTTTTTTATTTTTTTTTACATACCATCCGATTTTAATCAAATAATAAAAAAAAACGAATTAACTTTTTACTTTACTTACAAGGTTTACTTTTAATTTTTTTTTAATTTCTCAAAAACTAAGATACATTTTGGCATCCGGTTTTCTAATTTTGACTTAAAATTAATAACAGCATTGAATTTTGAAATTAAAATTAGCACTTAATTACGTAAAATTTTGAAAAAAATGAATTTGAAATTCTTTTTTCAATTTTTTTTTTCAAAATTTTGACTTTGAAAATTAATATTTCAAAAACTATTTCTTAGAATAGATTTATTTAAACACAGAATGAAAGAAAAAGTTATTGGCTTTTCAAAAACGTATCGCACAGCATTGTGAATGAAGCCGTTGATTTTAAATAATTTTTTTTCCCATTTTAAGTCAGTTTTTTCGAAAATTGCCCCTCCCGGCTAAACGGAGGGGAATAGACCCCCCCTCCCATACGATTTTTTTCTTGTCTCAACGCAACCTACACGCCCTAGCATTTTGTCGCATTGCTCATGACTCACCCTGTATAATAAAATGATATAATTATAATATATAATAATATCATCATTGCGTTCACCAACAGCAATTTGAAGAATAAGACCTTAAGAGAGTTAGTGGGTCTATTGTGAAGTCATCGCAACATATTATAAAGTTGCATGTATATAAAAATTTCTTTGGAGTGTCACATTTGCTTAAAATGATTAACACTGATATCCTATATAAAACTTTTAACCTTGAACGACCATATGCCCATACCGATACATCGGAGTGCAAGTGTCCACTGAATCATCGTGAAGTGTCCATTGTGTGGCAATGTATTTGTTTCGAAAAAGCCGTCACAGCCCCATTTACCTTACCGTTCGGAGGAGAAGCTGCTTTTGTGAGCATTAAGTAAAAAACATTACATATTATATCTTCATTAAAGGTTTTGTGGCCTTTACTCCAAGCATTGCGTTTCGCCCTAGACTTTCGCCCTAGACTTTCTAGTACGCCCAACCAACGCATCATCAACACTAGTGCTCTAGTGTCATCAAAGAGTCAGTGGGTGTGAGAGTGGCAGTGCCACAGCCGTACCTCTTCAACAAAAAATTAATGAAACTTTAAACTAGGCGTACCTATAAGTATAAAATGTATTCTTTATTTCTTATTTAATAAAAAGACAAATTATATAGGTACATATACCTACATTATATGAACCTATTACAAATGCGTGTAACATAAATAATTTGTTTGAACATTGCAATGTTGAACAGAAAATTAAGTCTGTAAAACATTTGTTACGACACGACACTGTTATCTTCAGTGTAGTAAGGCCGCTCCACTATCT
Source organism: Baccha elongata (assembly GCA_951217065.1). Classification (NCBI taxonomy): domain Eukaryota; kingdom Metazoa; phylum Arthropoda; class Insecta; order Diptera; family Syrphidae; genus Baccha; species Baccha elongata. The sequence goes on from OX578272.1 coordinate 13,538,087, forward strand.
TTTTGTCTTGTCGGTGAATAGGTATTCTCTCGATACCAAACGTGTACCAAGCCATCATTTGCTAAACAATCTTAAAGTATATGCAGTATCATTATAAAAGTGGGTACAACAAAATTAATATTACAATAATTATTTGTTTGAAACATCTTCATCACCGTTTTCAACACTGAATATTTGTTTCACATATTTGTTTATATCGTTAAATTCAAGTGGTGTCATTGAATCAACACACTAGAAATTCTTACTGTTGTGATCACATTCACGTAGATAAAAATCTCTGGTGGAGTTTTCAAGTATATTCCAACGATTTCATAGACTTTTCGAATAATCCTACAGTCACGTTGGATCCTAATTGAATGAAAAGAAGAATTTAAGCAAAAATATGATATTTAATTTGTATAGCGCGCTTACATTCAATAAAAACGACACCAAATGACCATCGAAGGTCTCGCCTTGTTTTACCGTTTTACAAAATTATTTAGGAAACAATTACATCTATAAATCTTATCCCAATACAAGATAGGTATCTCCTGGAGCACTCAAATTCATCCAGAGATAGAACTTTAATTATAATAGAACGCAAATACAATTTAGCAAACAACCATCATCACCCAAAGCTTTTTCGGTTTGTAACAGATTTGGCTTTTGTTTTACCTGAAACACAAAATATATTTCAATTTGTTTAATATTTCATACCATAAATATTATTTAGCTTACCATTATTAAATAATTCAATTAGAAAAATGAAATAAACGTAAATTGTTTGTTAGGAAATGATTTTGTATTTTTTTTTATTTGACAAATCACAAGAAATTGACATTTCAACTTATCGCCTTCCAATGGAAAGTCCAGTTGAAATGAGATTGAAAGTTGACCATATCGCATAGACTTACAGAAACCCTATTTTTTCCAGACGCGATGAGGGAGGAATGAATCGTTTCATTTTTTAACGACGCGAAAAGATATCGCCTAAGTTACAGAACATGGGCACTGAACGCTCTGAAGCGAAAAAGAAACACAATTTTTTTTTGACAACTTAGACTCTGCTCTGAACTAAAAAAGAAAAACGCCTAAAACACCAATCATTGACGTATTAGATATAGACCGCCATTAGCCAACTTCACGCGTGTTCCAACATAACTAGGGGCACTATCAACTACTAGCAGGGAATCTGTGTAGCAGTGCTATGATTGTTTTAATTAATTATTTAATTTTTATATATTTTGGTGAAAATTGTTGTCAAACTAGTTTTATTTTACAAATCAAATCCACTCTACATGGCATTGAGTTACTTGCATATGAATATGTCATCGTTTTATTTAAATATTAAAAGCAAAATTAGTACACGTATGGCGCGTTTTGGCCGCTTTTAGCTGGAACAACTGTTTTTGGCCGTTAGTATGAAAATTTCAACCGACTGGCGGTCCATATCTAGTACGTCAATGGCACCAATGTTATCGGGCTCTTATAAACATGAATTTCTGATACCGACAACAATGTGCAGACACCATTAAGAAATTCCACACGTTCTAGCAGAAACGAAAGAATTAAAACATTCTAGCAGTTTTTTGACAGTTTTGACAACAAGCTGCTGTAACTTTCTTTTCTGTATATCCGGTTCAAGTGATTGGGTTGTGTTTTTTAAAAGGTCTTTGTAAATTTATAAATTATTTAATTAATTTTCACAAAATTTTCCGAAATATATGTGCCAATCAAAACATTAATATATATTCCATTAAAATCGTACATGTTGTGCATCGAATTCCGATTAAATGATATCGATGTTTATGAATTAAAAAAAATGAAATATTCTCTGTGGTATACAAACATTTCTGACCAAATGAATTTTTCTTTGATAATCTACAGAATTCAATCAATATGCCACCAAGGAAGAACAAAGTTCAAAAAGAAGAGGTCCAGGTTTCCCTGGGACCACAAGTGCGCGATGGTGAGCTCGTATTCGGTGTTGCTCACATCTATGCCAGTTTCAATGACACCTTCGTCCATGTTACGGATTTGTCCGGTCGTGAAACCATTGCCCGTGTTACCGGAGGAATGAAAGTGAAGGCTGATCGTGATGAAGCTTCACCCTATGCTGCTATGTTGGCTGCTCAAGTATGTTAAATTGTCTTTGAAGTTATAATTAGTTTTAACAATATTTTTTTTTTTTCTAGGATGTTGCTGAAAAGTGCAAGACACTTGGAATCACTGCCCTGCACATCAAGCTCCGTGCCACTGGTGGCAACAAAACAAAAACTCCAGGACCAGGTGCCCAATCAGCACTCCGTGCTCTTGCTCGTTCTTCAATGAAGATTGGCCGCATCGAAGATGTTACTCCAATCCCATCAGATTCCACACGTAGGAAGGGAGGTCGTCGTGGTCGCCGTTTGTAGATTCATAGATGTACCGGATTTGTTTTGTGCTTGGTATGGAATTTGTATTATTCCATTGTTTTGGACAAAACTAATTTTTTATTGATATAAACAAAATACCCTTTAACTATTAATTGTTTTTATTTTAAACACGATTAATATGGATTATTGTTTTAAATAATGAGCAGGTAATTTACAATAAAAAGGAGGAACGAAAAATTATTTTATAAAAGTAATAATGAAGTCTTGATTTTAATGATTCCATGACAGAGTTACATATTATTAACTTTGAATCGACTACTATGATATAGTATTAGCTTTTTAATTGATAAACTTAGGATTTGAGTGCATGCTTGCATTAGAAATAACATGAACCAGTTTTAGAAACTTGATTTTGATTAAATAAACTTAAAAGATGAAACAACATGGATTAACGAACAGCTAAATACCTAACTTGGCAAAAAATTATCGACTGTTTATAGCTTTATAACTTAGAAAAGGAATTTAAAATGCATTGAATCTACGATATTTTCTCGGGTTGGGTTTCAGTTTCTTTAGATCTTAAAGAAGTTCAATTAATTTATTGTTTATGTATCTTTGACCAGATCAGACTAAACAGGAACAGCAGATGGATAGTGTTTTGGAATACAAGAGCTAGACATTATTACCTGCTTGGGGCTGTTTCTGAAGATGTCTCTTATTATGCTTTTCCTAAAATAAGCGATACATATCGTATTGGCTACAGTATGATGTCATCTACTCACGATCAAACCCGGACAAAATGCATATTTTGGAGTAAAGGCCGCAAAATCTTTCAAATGGAATTAGTAAAAACATTTATTTTTGTTGGCTTTTTTTTAAAACTTTTTTTTTAATTTTTCAACTGTGAATGAATCTATTTCAATTTTTGCGATTCTGTTAATGACCTCGAATAGGACCACAACATTCCCACTTAAACCAGGAATGTGACTGTGAAGTTTGCCTGGTTGACCTTAGAAAACCGCAGCAAACCTCCTCTTTTGATTATTCCATGTTTGAGACAACTGAATGGTTGTCGTAGAATTAGTTTGTTAAGCGACCTTTACACGTTCAGTTATCTACACATAAATCTGTCATCAGGCAAAATCAAAAGGGTTTTGATTTTACATGAAACAAATGCACGCATACGGACTTAGTTTTACAAACACTATATTACAGATTGATTTTAAATGACTGACCGTGTAAAGGTTACTTAAGTTTTTAAGCCTGTATCTCGTCTTTTTAGCTATTGCAGCGTTTTCTCATATTTTCATCGCTTGCATGCTCCTGTTTCTGTTGTTTTTAACATAAATACATGATTCCGGAATGACAAAGATGGGTGAAGTGTTCTGACCTCAGCTAGCAGAAAACAATGATATCCCTATATTGATCAATAAACGTTCATATTTGCAAGTTCAATTTGAGCTTTCCTTGATAACACATCTTTTCGTTCATAGGAGTAATATCTGCCTCTATAGGTAACAATTTTAATGTCAAAACAAATTTCAGAATAAAGCCGTTTATTATAACACTGCGCATAGGTAAAGCATAAATATTTTTTAATTCAAAAACCTAGTCAGTTGAAAAAAAAATATTTTAACTCAAAATAAATAAATTTAGGGTGAAACTTTTAAAATATAAAGGTTAAGGTAAATTTCATTTATGCCTCAATTTGGCCAACTTTTACGAAAACTTTCGATGATAGTGCGTGCTTCTGAGGTTCTTTCTTTTCGGGAGTATTTGTAACTGTGTTCACATAAGTGTACTGCATAAGAAATCCTAGAGTAACATCATCGCCTGGTTTAAGTTCCTCAGCTGGGGTAAAATTCAATTTTATTGTCACCTTATTTGACTTTCTCCAAGTGATGAATCTAAAAAATTATAAAATGTATTTAAAAAAATCGTTTAATAAGTGAGACAGCTTTTATGATTTACTTTGGTTCTTCTCGTTGGACTTGTACTTCTTCATCGAATTCTGTTGAATCATCTCTTTGATTTAGAATAAATGAAGAGTCCAACATTTCTAGGGTAGCATTTGTGGGGCTCTTAACATAACGAGGTTCTTCAGTTAGTGATGTTTGTCTTGATAGACTTGATGGAGTCGATGTAGCTGCTGTCACAGCTAATTGTTCAATCATAACAAGTTCTTCTTCCTCAGTTGGTAAGTCCATGATTGTAATGGTCATGTCATGCATTGTTGGATTAGTTAGCTTAAGAATCAATTGACTGGGAGTGCAAGGTTTTAATGGTTTTTCGCATCTTACAAGAAGAACATCTGGAACGTGATAGTTTGCAAATAATTGAATTCGGTACTTGACCGATCCTGGGTGATACTCTGGTTTGATTACATTGTGCTCACATTGACGACAACGCAGTGATCTTTTGATCCACAAACATTTGCGCTGTGGATATAAATTATTTACTGTGAATGGTTGATCGGCTGGTTGGCCATGACGCTGCTGAATCGTAGTGACTAGGAAAGAGGAACAAATATAAGAAAGAAAAAAATATGTGCGGTTATTTATTTACTATTTTTTAAGTTAATTTTTTGTGTGAAAATTGATGGGTTCAATTCACTGACGTCTTCAGAAGCTGCTGAAGGGCTGATTTGAATTAGTTTGGCCTTTTGTGGATTTTTATCGGGCCATCCCATTTGTCGTCGAATAATTGCAACAGTTAAACCAGTTCGATCCTAAAGAATGTTTATTTAATACCTAACTCTTTATTAAAAAGAAATCATAATACTTACAGTCAAAGTAGGAAATTTGTGCGATTTGGGTGTTTTTCTTCGGTTGTATTCTTGCTTTTCTTGTTTCTCTTGAAGAACTACCGACTGATAGTACTCCAGAAGGGCATCGAAACGCGTCTGATGGGCATATTCGTTATCTGGCCAAGCTCCAGTTGCTACAGTTTGATCGGGAATCCCTACATCTCTGGAAGTCCATCGACAGGCTAAGCAAGATAGATAGTACATCTTCTTAGTAATTGCCTTAGGCTCAGGTTCACCTTCTTTTAGAGGTTCATCTGTCTTCCTGGTAGTTAGGAGTAGAAAACGAATTACATTACTACATTTTTATTATATCAAATCCGCGACTTAACTACCTTGGAACTACAACAGTTGTTGCTCTAGCCGAAAGAGTATGTTGACAGCAAGGACAATTGAAACAAGAAGTGCATCGATTTTTCATGCGCCTAGCTTCTGATGAGGGTATGTTTTCAAGACAATTTGAACAGAAATGTGAATCTACCTATTAGATTGCAGTGTAAAAATTATTCTTCTTAAATGGACAATAGATTACTCACTTCGTGGCAAACACAAAATCCACACCTTAATTTTAAGCAATGTCTGCAAAAATATAATTTCATAATCGGATTTAAAATGCCACAAGAACAAGCAAATTTAACTACACTATCTTGCATAAAATTTGCCATTGTTTAATTATAAAAATTCGAAGAAAATCGCGAAAATTGAAGACAAATAATTAATTTTTTGATGCTGATAGAAGACCACCGATGACAACATATAAAAAAATGACAGTTGACAGTAATCGACTAAACCAAAAAAAAAAGTACTAAACTAGGGTGTAGGGGGTGTAGGTTAGAGTGGAAACGTTTTGAGGAAAGTAAAAACATGCAACATTTTTTTAACGGAACTTCGTCTTTTGTCACAGGTCATCAACTTGTAATCCTCCGTCTCCTCCCATAGAAAAAAAAAATTTACACGCGCTTTTCTATACATTAATACGTGTGAATAGCAAAATGCAAAATTGTAAGAATGTATGGTCTAGCCAAATTTGAAAGTCTTATTTAAAAAGCACCGGCACGCATACAGAGTTAAATTTCTGCACTTTTGAACGTTTGTAGGCAAAAGTGGATGGAGCCTCCTGAGTTGATGTTCTATTTATTTTCAGTAGAACATCACCTATAGGGGTTTCGTTTTTTAAATTGGCACTACTTGCTTACCACGTCCTACTTATGTACTTATATGTATTGTGAATATTTTATCCCCAATAAGAGTTACTAGGGATAAAAGGAGAAATAAGAGTTATTCGCTACAAAGTAATTGTTACTCGCTATAAAGTAATTGTTGTTTTTGTTATGCATGAACATTTTGCTCTACATTATATAAGGGAAAATAATTTGTTCAATAAAACACGCTTAGGGCCAGTTGTACAATCGTGGTTCAAAGTGGTTCAAATTTTTAAACCACTGATTTCCATAGCTAATCTGTCAAAATCGGTGGTTAAAGAACTTGAACCACGATTGTACAGGTCCTTAATGTTATTGTTCAATTTTATTAATTGTTGTCAATAAAAAATGCAGCAAACTTTCGCATTGATACAGTTCAAGTACGGTATGAAGAAAATGGAGTGGAGTAAAATTTAGTTTTGTATGGTGCTGTGTAACCATTGTATATACATTTCTATAGTATTTTCATGCTGAATAATCACCGCCTGGCCATCTTGAGAAACGTGTTATAAACACATTTTTAGGTTCGTGCATTTAATAGCTGTCTATTCTGTAACCCTGACAACAGTCGTAAACATATATTATTTTTGTTTTGTTTACGACTCTTGTCAAGGAAATATGGATTTTAGAGCCAATAAAATACATTATATATTATTAATTTGTTTCGTAGACGACTATTGTTAGGGTAACAGAATAGACACTTAGTAAATGTAAGAACCTCCAAATGTGAAGTTAACAACTTTGTTTAGATGGCGCTGCTCCATGGTTGTACTATAGAAATTTATATACAATGGTGTAACCTTGAGCGGCCATCCACGATGGAACCATGCAGCAAAATGACTTTGAGCAAAGCGAAAATTCCTAATGTGAATATAACTTCAAATGGCTCTTCAGGGTTGGTTATATTTTCGGCATGTCTATCGAAAATGACAGTTGAAAATAAAAGAAAAATTATTTAATGTTTTTCTACATAATATGCATTATGCAATTTTTACGCAACAAAATATGTCAAAATAGATATTCGCTGGATCGTATGTATTGACTAAAATTAATGGAGTTCAAAATGTTTTTGTGCAATAATAAGCAATCATTGTTGTTTGACAGATATTTGGCTCAGCTATGTGTTGTGTGGCCATTTATTTTTTGAACTGAAGCCATCGTACTCAGTCCAAATGGCTCCTCGAGTACAGTCAGAACTTTACATTCTATTACAATCTGAAAATTAAATTTCCCATCACACCAATTCAGCAACAGCGCTGAATTTATAGTGAACCGCAATAAAACTGACAGCTGACATCGTTTGAATACAAATTCAAAGCAAGTCGATACAAATTCTCTGCAAAAATAAATTATAAAAGTATTTATTTGATATTTATCTATAAAAATACATGTTTATTTGTTGATATAAGTGTATTGCAAAACTTATTTCAAAATAATGTCCAATGAGTCAAATACAGTTACAAATCTTATTGATTTAAGCGCGGACGAAGATCCTAGTTCCCCACACCAAGCAGCTCATTCGACAATTTTCACCCCTCCTCTGCCTTTGATTCCAATAACTGATTATGATGGTCGTGAAAGTCTTGAAAACAATCCCTTCGACTGCATACAGAAACAAGCTAACCGTCCAGATGATCCTTTCGAGTTACTTTCAAGGGAAGCATCCTACCAGCCACACTCTTCGGAATCTATTGCCGCCGCAAATCAATCAGAAGTTCTTGTTGGAAATTTACTCTGTATGAGTGATGATAGTATTAAAGTTGAAGAAGAAAATCCCAGGCCAGTTCTCGCGTCAGTTCCTGAATTTAGTGCACTACAGGTGCCTTCATCGAGATTCTTGGAACCAATTTGTTCCGTGTCCAGCATTGGATCGACAGTTTACTCCTCTCCTTGCAACGACAGTGCATTTACATCGCGCAACGAAAGTTCTAAAACAGTTAACAAAGCTTTCATCACCGAAAGCACTATCTCCAGCTTTTCTGAAGACAGTCGCGTACAGAGTGTGATGAACAAAGGATTTTTTGGATCGTGTAGCTCATTTGATCACTCTTCTGCGAGTTCAACACCTGAAGGGGCAGCACCACCTCCTCTAGAGAATTCCGATAGCTCGGTCAAGGGACGTTCTCAAAAACCGGCAGACGCTCGAAAGCGTCTGCTTAAACTGAGTTTGTCCAATTCCACATCAAATTCACCCCTATGCCGTCGTCCATTAGATGATGACAATAGCAGTCCACTTTCTTCAGTCTTTTCAGAAGCCGAAAACCTTGCCGATCATTTTGCTTCTCAATTTGGTTTCGACTCGGGAAAGTCCTTCGATGATTCTTGTGATGATCTCATGTCTATCAAACCCAATTGGATTGATTCCGAAACGGACATCGATAGTGATTTAGAAATGATGAAAATTCCCATGCTGCAGGAAATTCCCTCGCCTGTTACATCTAACAAAGCAATGCCTTGGGAACAAAATTCAAACATTGATAAACAAAACCCACTGCCTGTGAGCGCTAAGAACTCTCCTGATTTAGAAGCGTTGAAAGAAAGAGTCCAACTACATAAAGCAGAGAAAAATAGTAACCTTGAAATTGAAAAGTTGATTGAGAATCTAAAGCTGGTGATCAAGGATTGCGCAAATGATACAAAGAAAACGGAAGCTAATAATTTGCTAGAAAGCTTGAGTAACTTGATGAATGATAAAAGTGTTCCTGGTAAGTTGTGATGTATTTAATTGCGATTTTAATATTTACCTATATAGTAAGTTGCGCATAATAATCAAAAATTTCAGTCTGAACGACTTATCCGATATTCTTCCAACTTGATATTAATCTATTGATATAACAGAAAGTATTTTGAATTGATGTTCTTGGTTTTTGCATAATAGATCTAACGGTTTACGAGAATTTGAGTTATTTATTGTCAACAGTGTTTTTCTTTATTGGAACGCTTACGATAATTCAAAAAATCGTACTAGCAATACCTCCCTTTTTTTTTACCGACCAAATCAATGATCATATAAAGATCTCATTAAGCGAACCTTACACGGTCAATAATTTGACATTAAACATATTTACAAGGCTGTATGTGTTTAATTGACTGACGAAAATCAAAACATTTTATTTTGCATGATGGAACATAATATATAATTCATATGTGTACGATTACTGATATCGTTTGACTGACCGTGTAAGGAAGGTTCGCTTTATCGGGTTTGCGGAGTTGACGTCAGAGAATGTTTTGGCAAGCCTCCCATCTTAAAATATTGCATGTCTAGAGCCAACTGAATGCTTGTGTAGAGTTGCATTTATTTGTTTTGAGAATACATTATTGCTAACAGTTGGAAGTTTTTCGTATTATTCTTAGCAATTATTTCAGTAGACCGAAAAGCGCTTAGAACAAGTTATTTTACCTTTGAACATATGCTGCTTTTTGTTGTTACATCTAGTTGGATTATATACAATTAGATTCTTGTTCCTTTTTTAAATGTTTTTCAAGCGAAGGACTCATCTACCATCTTAAAGAAATAAAAGTTAATCAATTCGAATACAATACATTTGTCAACAACACAACGCAATGTTGAATTAAGATTTAAGACGAAAGAGAGTTCCTGTTGTGATGGTGGTTGTAAAGAGCTTATCGGGATCAGAGTGTCAAACTGACAATATAAAAAACCAACCCACTGAGGAAAACCGCAAAACTAAGAATGTCTGTAACGCTCATGCAACGAACAAATTTTGTAAATAACTTATATTCACAGTACAAAATATTGCAGATTCAGAAAGGTAGTAAACATTTTTGGTCATTTGTTAAAACAATATATTAAAAAATCAACTTCATCAGTTCTTAATACTCAAATCGGCTGGTCCAAATGGTATATCCCCTGTCCCTGTTATTCTGTAGAGGTTCTTCTTCGCTAGTTACGGAAATAACCCCACAATGAAATATTCCCCCCCAAAATTGGTATAGAAATTGGTATGAAATAAATCCCCAATATTTGAAATAATTGAAGACTTATTTTATCAGTTCTTTAATAGAATTATTTCATCATAGAATTAGGGTTGCTTATTCACAATACAAGTGTACCCCGATTCAAGAGTTATTAACTTTTGCATACGCGGTGTTATTTCCCTAAGCGAGCAAACCTACTGCGTAAGCTTGTTTATCTTTTCGAGGCATCCTTTCTCTACAGCTACTGACCAATTGAACTAACGTCCCTTCGTACGAAGTTCATGGAAATACTTATCAATAAAATAGCTCCACAAAATAAATGCTGGTGTACCACAAGCTCAGCTTGTCTTCGATTCTCTTCCTGATTAGAGACAGATCCAATGCTGAAGCTTTTGTTTCCCTAGCTTTTGTTTCCCTACACCGCCGAAATGTTTCCTGTTATATATCATTTTATAGCTTCTTCTATAAACAGTGTTCAATTGAAATGACCAGTTGCATTTTTCTCCTTAAATATTCCGCTGTAATACATACTTAGCTATTCATGCTCTTCAGTTCAACCTTGAGCATAGTTTTGGACGCGCTGTTAAATATAGAGATTCTTTCTTTAGTCACGCCTTGCGAAATGCAAATGATTTTTTCCCCTCGTCGTTTTGTACAAGTATTCAAAACCAATGTGCATCGACTTCTCCTTTTTAATCCTCCGGCGATCTAGAGATCTATTTTGTTCTTGCATGTAGCATACAAGTGCAGTTTTATAATGATGTGATGAGTAATCAATCTCGTGATGATCGTTAGTTTGTTTTTTCTGAAGTTGATACAAAATACAAATCTTTGTTGGTTTTAGTTTGTAAATAATAGCTTTGATTAACTTCAAATGTTGTTCCAACGAAATTGGTACCCATCAAAAACCTTTTACTACGCTAATTCTTCACCAATTATAATCAAATTTTCCTGATCGAAATTATTTTTTTAGGAACAATTGATAAAATGGATACACTCACACCTCCCCCACAACCAATTATTCGACAAGGAACATTTGACATAGAATTAAAAGAAAATGAGGAACGTGAAGAACGTGAAAGATTAGAAGAAGAGGAAAAAGTACAATCAGAACTTCAATGTGAAAATGAAGTTCAAATGGATCAAAATATATCTACCGGCACTCATTCTGTTCATTCTGTTCAGTCACCGGATCCTGATAAATCGGAAGTGTCTGACATTGTTGAGCAAATTGGTCGTTTGTTAGGCAATCAAAACGTTAACGTAGTTCAAGCAAATCTGGGTACCACTGCTGTAAATGGCACCATGAATCCTACTTACATTGTTGTGATGAATACACCGATTCCAGCCAAACATCGTCCTTCTATTAATCCGATTGAATATGAAAATGACGGATCACCCGACCTCACTCAAAGTCAAGGTCGAAGACGTAGCCAGTCCTTAAGCATTCACGATAAAGAAAAATCACTCGTACCTCCAGTGCCGCCAAGTCCACTACGCGATGATTGCAAGACACCAGGACGTGCTCCAATGTTACGGAGGAATTCATTTTCAAGTACAACTCTGAGTACTCCGAGCATACAAATAAATCGTCGTTCTATGTATGGCGCAAGTAACAACAATGATGCCGCCTCAAAACAGAATCAAATGCAACGCCGCTCAATAGTTCTAGAGACTCATCACGAGAAGCAACAAAATGCTCCGCATCCATCGATGCCAGTAGGAAACATAAGTTTCAATGCCAAGAAGCTTAAATTTAAACAGTCAACAGAATCAATTGTGAAATCTAGTGGTCCAATGAAAGCGACAATTCCTATAAAAAAGGTTGCCCCCATGATTGTGACCACAAATGCAGACTCTCCTACTGATGATCTGGCGAATAGGTTTAAATCAGTTACAAGCACACCAAACGTGCAAGTCAATCCGTCCAAGTATTACCCGAGTGCCTGCTCAACTCCAATGGTGGAAGCGTCACCTATTAAAAGAATCGGAGCAGCAAAATCTAGGTATTCGTTCATTGCAGCCACACCAACACCGAAACAGTCAAGTCTAGCCCCGTCTTCGAATCAGGCTCGACGAAGAACCATGAGCGAAATGCGTTCTCCAAAAAAAGTTGGCGACAAGCCAACAACATCAGGAATATCGAAACCAGGAACAGTCAAAACAGTAAAACTGCCACAAAACTTTTCTAAAACTCTCAACAAAATGGCACCAACAACGTCAAAAGGGGTGAGTAGATAAGTATTTTCGTTTTTGGTTCTTTTTTAAAAGCATAATTTTTACTTTTAAGATGCTGCGATTAGCAAAGCCCACATCTTCGACAAGCACTCTAGATAAAAATAAAGAGAATAAGTTACCAAGACCTGGGCGTTAAGTGAACGAAAATCTGCTGATATAACTATTATCACTATTTTATCTGTTATAAATATTATTAAGTATTTTTTTCTTTAAAAAAAAAGGTGAAAGTTTAAAGGCTCCCTTTAAGTGAGCTAGGTGTTCTGTTATTTTCTCTTTATCTCGCTCTAAGTTCTGTTCTATTTATCTAAATATTTCTCATTTAATTTTTCTTTGGGAAATAAAAATAAAAACATATTTTTTTGAAGAATTTTGAGTTATCTATCTGTTAACGTTTTATCCCGTGAATAAGAAAGTGACAGTTAAGTTTTCGTTCTTTTTGAACAAAAGACTAGTTCGCGAAATAAAGAATCTATACCATAATTATACAACAAACTCATAAAAGGAAATTTGGACCAACTTGCGATTTTGCGCAACGAACAAGGTTGAAGTGAAAACTTGAAATAAAATAAATATTAGCTGATGTATTTTAACTTAAATAAAAATTCAATACTTCAATAATTTAATTAAAAATCAATTCTAATGTCTTTATTGTAACAATTCTTTTTATTTTAATTAACTAAAATAAAAAAATAATTATAAAACTTATTCTAAAATCAGTCTATTGCCTTATTCCTCAAGGCCAGCTTCCTCGTCTCCTTTTTTGTTTTCCTGTTTTGGTATTAAGAATGCCAAGAAACCGCAAAGTATCAATGCTGCTGTTGAAATATAAAACGTAGATTCACAATGTTCAGCCAGCAAAAGCCCAACGATATTTGCTCCAACAACACTACCCAGACGACCAAACATCAATGAAATACATATCGCCATTCCTCTAAAAAAATCAAATAACTGTCAAGAAAAACTAATGAAATATAAAACAAACAAGTAAACTCACCTTAAGTGTGTTGGATAAAGTTCTACTGTTGCAGCACCCAATACATTGATCCCAACTCCTGATAGAAACAGAAGTACATACAGGTACACAGATATTGAAGGATTATCAACGTGAATTGATGCGATTCCACAAGATGCAAAGAATATTAACACCACAACTGAAAAGGAATAGAAAAAATGTGATAAAGATTTCTGTTATAAGTTCTTATTGATAAAAGTTCCATACATAAAATAGGAATCTTTCCAACTCTATTGATAATAACTCCAATAACAGCAAAACCTGTGGCATAGAGGATCTCCATTACCAATGAATACATAAACGTATTATCTTCAAGGCTGCTTTGACATCCTATTTTCTAGAAAATAAACAAACAACATTTATGTAAGTATCAATCTTGAATAAAAACTTTCAATAAATAATTCTTACCCCATCTTCACCATAGGTTGCCGCATGTTTCGCATATACAACTTCACATATAAGAGTCCTATTACCAGGATGATCTTTCATGAATTCCACCATACTGTTTGCTATGTGTGGGAACCACATATACATTCCGTTAGTAGTTACGTAAAGCCAAAATTGGATGGTACAAATTATCACAGTTACTCGGCAGTATTTCCTTTCAAAGAGTGGCACAGTTTGAGCCCACATTGTGCTCAAAAAGGCACTTAAAATATTGGATTGTTTATCAGAGGATTCTTCCTTACGTATTGTTGTATCTTTTTCTGGAATAATTCCATTGAGCTGCAAGAGAGTACAAGTAAATATTAATGCATAAAGATAAATTTTCTAATTTAATACCTCAAAATCACTATCATTTCCAACATTCCATCTATACATTCTCTTTAATACTTCAATAGCTTCTTTGTCTTTGCCCACAGAAAGTAAGAACTTTGGACTCTCTGGCAAGAAGAGTAAAAATAGACCACATAAAAATCCAGGAATACCACAAACTATCATGAAAAAACGCCATGGTTTGTAGATGATTCCCAAAAAGGGTATCGGAAGTTCCCAAACTTGATTTATCACAAGCCAAGCAATCAATGGCAATATCATTGCTCCGATCGCAAAAATGAACGAAGATCCCATCATAGCTCGGGCCCTAGAGCGGTCAGTGTGAAATTCGCCCAAATAAGCGTAAATAGTCGCTGATCCGCCAGAAACACTGAAAGCGAAAACAATTAGGTAAGTACCAATTATTGAATGAAATTTAATTTTCGACTTACAAGAATCCGTTGATGAATCTCAAAACCACGAGGAGCCAAAATTTGTGAGAAAACGATGATAGGACTGTGAATACAAAAGCCATCAACAGAGTTGGTAAGATCACTTTTCTCCTGCCCTTTGTATCGGCCAAAAAACCCCATAAGTGCGAACTAACGATAATTCCAGCAAATCCAATAGCACTCAAAATTCCTTTGTCTTGATTTGTAAGTTGAAGGTCACATTGTGAAATGGGTAAAATGAAACCAATCGATGCTGTTTCAAGTAGAACGTTAGCCAAAACTAAGCCAGCAATGATAATTAGGAAGTAGTTGAATTTTCCAAATTCTAAAAAAAAGTATAAAAGTTTAGTTATATATTAATGACCATCACAGGTGAAACTTTACTTGTTTTTTCTAAGGCGTCGGAGAAAAGGATGACACCTTTGTCGGGTTTTTGTCCATTTTGAATTGTGAGTACTGCAAGAAAGAAAAGTTGAATATTAGAATATACATTTTGTTCATTCTAATTATTATTTTAGGTAACATTTTAGTCGAGTTCCATGACAAAACATAGTGTAGGTACATGTCCCATTATACTTGTACCAAAATATTATTTTGTATTTTTCAAACAGGTAGAAAGCTTTCTCCTATAATGTTTAATGATTAGTCCTTGGAAATATCATAAAAGGACAACACAGTCAATTTTTTGTTAAAAATTTCATGTTTTATTTATCAAAGATTGAACAAAAAAATTGATTTTGTATTAAAAACTGTATCGGTTAACATAAAGTTCGACAATATGACACTTTTAAATGCAAGATTGCCATGTTTGACATCAGTTTTTTAGAAGAGTTTTTAATCCAAGTCAGCAGCTGTCGGTGTGCAGATGGCCTTTTTCCAAGCAATTTATATGCTTCATCATATTCATAAAAATATAAAAAAGTTAAAGATATATTTAACTCTATATCAAATGATGGTACATATTTGAAAATCGATAACTTTAAAAACTAACTAAATATTATTATTATTTTGTAAGGATAGTGACAACAAATTAACAAATAAAGAGCTCGACTGGGTCGCAAAAACTTGCTATTGTGGCAAGTTACCTTCTTTCTAATGATTTAGAATAAAATTGCATTTTCAAAAAAATACTTTTTTTGATATTTGTATTTGGACTATTTATCAAACATTGCAGGACTAACTGAAAATCAAATTTCATCAAAAACGGTGAATAAATTTAAGAGATAGTCGGTGTAAAAAAACGGTTCTATGTTAAGCTGTTTCCGATTTTTTTCTGATAAAAGGCTTTGCTTTGGCAACAAATCACTCATGCGAAATTTAAGCAAAATTAATCGTATTTTTTCGAGAAAAAATTGGATTTTCGTTTACGGTTATATGGCAGGGACCGTTGTTTTTTAGCCTAGAACAAAAATTTTAATTATACCAAATTTGAAGCTAATCGGTTCAGCCGTTTGGGCTGTAGACACTTGTACAACCAGACTGACGGACAGACAGACAGACAGAATTTACGGACCCACTTATTTCGATCTCAATATTTTTTTTTTGTTCGAATGCATAACTTGCCTTATAGTACCTATAATCGCAAGTAATAATTTGTTTCTGCACATTTATTATACAGTTTTCAGTAGATTATCCTTAAAATATGAGGTCCCTTCAAACTAATGTGCAACTTGAGTTAAGCCAAAGTGAAACCATTAAAGGACGAAACTAATTTGAAAAATGTGCGTCACTAATAAAAAAGCCGTCTTCTCAGTGGACTGATAAGCACTATTGAATTGATCTTAAAATAACTTAAGCCTCATTGGTAGAGTTGCGTAATGCGATATACTGTATGTAGGTTATCGACCTCCCAAATTGGGGTAATTGTGTTTTTCGAAAAACATGAGATTATAAATAGACGGGCATCACTAGAAAAAAGGTTTGTAATCTTGGCCGCCGAAAAAAAAATTTGGTTTACTATTACAGAAAGATACTTGACACACTGGGTGGAATGCGAAATGCTTTATCTCATTCTCAAACCTCATTTGTGTGAGCTAATGCTCTAATTTTTTTAGCTAATGCCAGCTTTTATATGAACAATAAAATTATTTGGCATACGAAAGCTGGAATTGGCTCAGAAAAATGATGATTTGAGACTGAGAAAAAGATTTACGCATACCTACCACTATCTTTTCTTGTATTTTTCATAAATGCTTAAATAAAAGCAAGATTTTGCAAACTTTAGTGATGAAGATAGAAGGTGTGAAAATCCTTGAATTGTGTACTGTTGAAAACAGTTCATATAAAAAACTTCAAAACAGTTTATCTCAACATGTGATAACGAAATAGTCTCAATTGTAAAATAGAATTATAACGGTTTGCCTGAAATCTTTAATTATGCACCAAAACTACGTTAAGTTAGGCAGCAATGTGTGCCTAGTTTTGGATGGTTATCGAACACATCTACACAGAATTATGGTTAGCACATTGAAAACAGATCTTTTATGATGACTTATGGTGACTTTGAGATTAAATATCCCCTATACTAAAAATAATATCGAACTATGGAGTGCATCAACCTTTCCGATTAAAGTTTAGTATTTTTTGAGACCTGAACATAAAAATCACAATTTATCTTATTTAACTGTGATAAATAACTATAATAAAATAGTGTTTTTGTTTGGCTTATATAATTTTTAATTGTTGAAGTCTAAGCTAGTGGAGGTTATAAAATAACCGAACCGTCTTGCTTAAACAAACACCAAATTCAACACAACCTTAATGGTGACACGTTTCTCGAGTTTTATAACGCTGTTAAGCTTAAAGTTTGGTTGGTATATCTACACAAAGTCGTCAGAAAAAAATCAAACACAAAAATATCCACTAACCAATCATTTTTATTTCACATTCAAACTGTTTTATTCACTTAACAGCCGTTTCACTTTCAAACAAAATAAATTAAATATAACTAAATTTAGGCATTTCACAACTATGAACTTATCATTACCATTGTTTGTCTGATTATTTTAAAGATTCAATACATTTCCGTAAAATTTCAATGTCATAATGAACGATGGTCATAAATGTATTGTTACAATAAAGCAATGCAATGCATGTGCAGAGGATAACTTATCTTAAGATACACAAAATAATCTCAAAATTTATTCAAACACCAAAATGCAAAATATTGCAATACAGGTGACAACCTGTTTTATAATCAACCTCATAATTAAGTAAACAAAATCTAAATTTGTGTTAAACTATTTCAAATAAATGAATAATTAATAATGATACCTATTTAATTTAATTAGTTTATACAAATCACATTACGTCACTCTAATCTAATTGCAGGGTTTAACAAATGCAAACAAATATTTACCCATTTTTGTAGATTGTTCGTTTTATCTTCTTAAATATATGTATTTTACTTTAAATTTTATTTTACTTTTTGTTTTAATTTAAAGTACTTTAACCCATTGCTATTCACTCAAACTTAACAACTACACGAAACGTGCCTCTGCAACAGCTTTTTATAATCTGTACCATTTCGAATACGTCTTTATTCATTTTATTATATTAGCAAGTATCTATCTAAATCTAGTGTTGTTGTTCGCAAGATCGGAAGGTATCTTTTAGTTCAAATATGCCTTAATTCACACCGACCGCGACAACCGACTTATCCTCTGCATGGTATACTATAAATCACTACTATAGTCTTACTGTAAATATTTAATAATTTAGCAGAGACTTTACTTGTCACAACGTTTTTAGAAACAACGAATGTACGTAGTTAAAAATAAATTTTTAGTATTATATTATGTTACCCATTTAAAAAAAATAATTAAGTCTAACGATACACAAATAAATTCAAGTTTACGAAAATATTTTGATGAGTTAAATAAGGTATTGTTTCTTACAGCACAATGAAATAAAATGATTTAGTATCTTCTATTAATAGTAGTAATAGAAATAAGTTGGTTGTGTTTAACGATACCCGAACACCACATTTAAAAATTTAAAGGTACCATATCAACTTACAAGTATAATAAGTAACTGAAGAAAAATCAATTATGGTTTAAAGATGTCTTTCATATAAAATTGCTTTTCAAATAGAATGAATGAACTAGACAACGGTTAGTAATATTTTCTCTTATAACACTAGATATGCAGAAATGCTCAAGAGTGGTAAACAAATCTAGAAAGTTGTAAATATGTCCTCAAGACTTTTTTTATTTTGCTTATATATTTTGCACCTAAAACAATCTGCCAAAGTCTTGGATGTACACTTTTTGTCAAGACGCTTTCTGAAGGCGCTTGAGCTCCTTGAATATTCTTACTTTATTAAACCAGTTTTTGCATTTTGCATTGTTTCTATATCACAAATTTGTCCAGATCAATGTTTTTAACATTGTTGTTAATATATTTGGTTTTCTTGCAACCATCATACAACTTCTACTCTTTAGTGTTTTATTGATATATAATTTGCGGTATCTAAAGTGATCTAAACTATAAACTATACTATATTTATTAACATAACCAGAAAATCTTGACTCCAATCAATAAAAAAAAAATCATTTCGATGAGAAATCAGATATTCGGATTCGGTGAACACCACAATTGGTAATGGTGGTTCTATTTGTTGGATAAAAAAGCAGAAATAAATAGCGTATGTAAGGTTCAAAGACATTTAGCAAATTCTTAAAATGAAGGGTAACCATTCGTAATATATTGTAGGTACATGGTGTCCCAACTGTTTACAGTTTTATCAGAGAAAAGAGTTGCTTTATGCAATTTAAAATATTTATTGGGTTGTTAAATATTAGAATCTAAATCCGAGAAATAAAAATTGAGATAACAACCAAAAAACATACAGATTTTAGAGAAAACGAAAAAATAGGGACGGCGATTGTGTATCTCTGTCCGTTGTCACTTAAAGCCTAAACAGCCGCGGCGGTCTCGATTCGCTTCAAATTTGCTAGGTCGTGTTTTTTATGGTAATTTATCGTCCAGAAACTAGAATGTGTAATATAAAATTTTCGGACAATGGTTTTTAAAATTGGTCGCTGTCGTATGAATTAAGGCTTTAAAAGAAGTCTATCAGTTTAACAGAACTACGATAAATTGGTAAATTCAGCAAAAAAATATTAAAAAATTAAAACCCACAAATCATTTTCATGATCAGCTTTAAGAAAAGGTTACCCAATGTTTTCGAAATGCACATTCATGATTATTGCTTCTGGCACAACAGCGGCGATATGCCTGAACGTATTTTTTTAGGTTCGATGTAGGATTAAAATTAGGATACCTCATATAAAACTTTTATCGAAAACGGCAATAACGACTTCAACCAAACTTCTACTTCATTATGAGTTTATAAATCATCAAATGTCTGCCATGGTGGAAACAAAACTTTCAGGAAAATAACGGTGCTCTCGTTAACGGTTGAAACGTTTGTCAAACGTTTGTTTCTGAGGTTAACCCGGCGAAAGCTAAAAGAAAATCTTTATCTAAAGCGGGAAATTAGAAGTGTTGTGGTCCCATTTTAGATCATAGCATCGTCGAAAAAGAAGAAGAAAAAATGGTTTTAACAGCACTTTATTTTTGTTCACATTTTCAAATGGATATATAAAATAATGCTCAACAAGAAAACATATTTTTTTAACTATCCAGAAAAAGTCGCGTTTGCTGAGCAAAAAAAACCATGTCGGATAAATCCAAAAAATCTTCTCCTCAAATATTTCAGAAAAAAATTAAAGGCTTTTGACCATCTTGTTTAACTTCTTCTTTTGGATGTTTATAATATAATCTAGTCGTTAGTCTATGTCACGTGTACTTTATACGTACCTTAAGTTTTGACGCCTGTTTTTTTTTTTTAACAGACCTGTACAAAAAAATTGGTCACGTGTTCCAAAGCCAAAGCGAGTCCCATTTTCGAAAATCTCATTATTGAAGTTACCCATTTTTGTAAAGTTTTATATTTAATTGATAAATTATAGTTTCCTTTCTTATATAATTATTATCGCAAGAGTGTATGATGCAATATTTATGTGATCGGACTCATTTTATTTGTTTTGTTTTGAATAGCCCTATTGTTTGATATAACTGAGGTACTTAATAGTTATTATAGCAAACATTAACACACAGACAAAGGTAAAACGTACCTCCGCTATCTATGATGCGAACAAAGAACAAATAAATACCATAAAACTACACATCAATAATCGCTTTTGAGTAATCTAATATTTCATATCTACACAAAGGGAAGGTATAATAATATTTATTTCAATTACCTTATTGGTTACGTAACTCATGATTGATTTAAATGTCGGCCAATAATTAAAAAAGACAAAGCCATCAAATGAATTGTTTTGATGGATTAAATTAATTTGCGCTGGTCACTCTCATTTACATAAAAGCATTCTAAAAGTAAAATGTATTAAAATAAAATACAGCATACTTTTTGGAGCAAAAAGAAAAGTATTGCCTATTATTTGGCTTTAGCGTCATAATCAGCAACATGTTGCTTGAACAAAATGTTTAGGTATCGTGTATTTTTGTTGCTTTCTGAGAAATTGTAGTTTTTTATTTTTGTTTTCAAGCGTAAGCGTATTTCTGTCCTTGAAATTGTTTGCAATTTGTTTTGGCTGTTTATTTTGATAAACCTACCTACAATCTACATAATTAAAAAATAATACCTGCGTATAAAAGTATATTCTGTTCTATTATCATTCTACTCTTTTCTAGGCATACCATAGTATCTATCGTTAAAAAAAAATTAAGTGATGCAGAAAAAAAAAATAAAAAGTTTCTTCTCCTACTGATGAGATTGTTTTCGAAAGAGTTATTTATCTAGATTTTGACATGGGAAATTGACCCGTCGTTGATTTGAATCTTATTTTTATTTTATTTTTTATTTTAGGTGAGGTACCTACCACTTTCACTATCAGTATGAGTAGGTATGAACTAAACAAAACAGCCTTTGAAATTTATAGCTTAAACGAGTTTTCGTTAAGGGAATTACCTACCATTTTTACTTGCTCATATTGCCGTCGTCGGTCTGTCTGTTCTGATGTGCGTATGTGCGTATCTGTCCAACCTAAAAGGTTGGACAGATTTTCTTCAAACTTCGTATATGGAAACGATTAAAATATTAAAATAATTAGAAATATTTTGGAATCTTTAATAGCGTTATCAGCCGCCACGTTACATCCAAGTTTAAGTTTTAAATATTTTCAAACATTTTGGCATTAAAATAAAGCATTTACCTCCTAAATAGTATTTCCGTAACTTGTCCCTACCTCGTTTCAAAACAGAAAAGGTGCTTTTTGTTGTTCTTAAATTTTAAAAAAATCAAAAGATGTTAAGGTCCCACTTTCAAAAAAATAATAATGAACACAATTATACAAACAAGAAAATGTAGTCATTTAAAACAACCTATCTGAAAGGGTTTAAATACTTGTCCCCACATATTTGCATCATTTCAGTAAAAAAAATTAAAACGCTTTCAAATTCAAATTAACGGCCGACATTTGGTTACATAAAAAAAAAATAGAATCAATCATGTTTTCTTTGAATTATATTCGAAAGAACAGGTGAAAATTCAGTTTGGTGTGTAATTTATAAGTGAGTGGTTGTGATAATTACATGTTCCAATAGTTGGTTCATTTCCCGTAGTGAGTATAACTTTATCTGTGTTAAATATAAATAGATGATTTTGTATCAATTTAATAAAGTTCTGTTGCACAATTATTCATGCCAAATTTGAAAAAAAAAACATCGATTTTCCTCATTTCCGTAGCATCATTTCCGTAACCTGGGACGTAATCATTACCGTAACCTGCGAGTTACAGTTATGACGAATTGGTTACGGAAATGATTTTAAATATGCTTTTATAATTATTTGTGAAGATTCCTTCATTCACTAATTCATAGATTAGCTACAGAACTTTGAAATTGGTTAAAATATGTAGATATTAAACATTTTTAGGACAATAGTTGGCCGTAAAATGACCTAAAAAAGTCTTAAAATCAAGTGTCCAGACTTTTAAATTATCAATTATTAAATTTAGATAGAAGACATTTTCAATGCAAGAAAGGAAATTTTAAAAGAGAATCACCATATAGCACTTTTTTGTGATTCCCTAGAGGAGAAATTTTAATTTTTATTTTAGCCTGGCTATAACGGGTACCTCCCATATAACGGTTTTAGTTTTTCAAAATTTTCTCAAAAACGACTAACGATTTTGATAAAACTTTTTGTACGTTATATTTAGACTGCCGTTAATACAACTGCATTTCAGGTTTTTGGCTAGAAATTCATATAACGGAGATTTGGTGTTAACGGTTTTTACAAATTTGTCCATAAATTGATAACGGCTTAACTAATGGAAGTTAATTTGATTATTTAACACAAAACGGCATTTAAATTTGTTGACTAAACAAACGTGTTATAATAGCTATCATACAACTTGGACTCACGTTTAGGCCATTTTCCGATATTTTTCTGCTTTTTGATTATAATTTATTAAATTTAATTTTCTTCAATCCCCTGGTTTGTTACAAGATCAAGTTCGTGCAACCCAGTTGTGCATTTTATTTTGTACTGTAGTTACAAAGTTTAAGAAAGATCCAACGTACGCTGAGGATGCTAAATTTATTTTGATTTTATTTAAAATCAACTACGGGGTAGTAAAGATTTTAAAACAAATATGAAATTTGATTGAATAACAATAACTTTTAGGTAGGTAGTTGTGTATAAGTTCTTATAAGTAGATATATTTTTTTTCGGAAATCCCAGACAAAAATGATTTTAATAGATTTTATTTGGCTCATTTACCAATAACATGTTTTTGATATATGTACCTAATATGATATTGTCTTATTGTTGAATTCAATAATCAATCACATTGATATTTTCTAATAAATAGGTATACCTACTAGTTTACCTATAATTACAATAATTACTAAAATTCACAGTAATTATTATAGCATTGATTGATTCGTGTTGGGTTGGCACGAAAATCAAATGATATTGAAATTAATTCGTTTAACCAAACCACTGACTAAGAATAAAACACAAACATATATATATATATATATATGTAGCACTATAAAAATAAAATACATGACTGGATCGCACGAGATTGATCTTTTAGCGCGATATTACAAAATCAAGTATTTAAGTTATTTTTGTCATGGTAGGTAAATACAATTAAACATTTATTTTATAGAAAATTGTATGCCTGATACCGAGCATTGGTCAAGAAGCTATTAAATTATAATAGGTATAGGTATTCCTATATTAAGGGGCTATTAAATGATAATATAAAAGTAAAATAATGCCGAGTAAAATAAGGCCAACTTACTTCCTTTTTTGAGCTTATTTATATAGTCGAAATATGTAAAGAAGGTATTATTTGCATTTACACGAAACCAACCTAGAGTCTGCGAAAATATACTCGAACGAAGCAAAGAAAAAGTTCTAAACAACATTGCGAAATTACTATTATCATCAGTTATTTAAATTTAGGATCTGTTTTAATCTTTGGATCTCGCTTTGGATTTCATTTAGCATTAAAAACAATACCATAAGCAAAATGTGATCCGTCAATATCTAATAAATTTATCAATAAGGCTGATCGAATTGCCACTTTCACTGTCAATTGTTTGTGATCAATCATCACTATTCATAACATATCAATGAAAAAGCCTCCATAAAGCTCACAATAATTATCTCTAAATAGGAATGACCCTATCTTTATGTTTATTTTTTTATATTGGCAATACATGTTCATTGTTCAATAACCGGCTTTTGTTAGCCAATCCACTTCCACCCAATTAGATGAATATTCGTAATGAAACAATTTCCTCTCAACAATTTAACAACTTTATTATTTGCCACCTCAGACGTTGATACTAAACAAACATTGAAGTTAAATACTAAATTATTCTGGAAAACACCACATTCGTCACAAAAAAATTGTCTGCGTGTTTATTATTTCTGTTGAACTTTGATAATAATATTTGCAATGTGGAATAAGGTGCGTTACTATGTCGCACGCATTAGCTATTCGCTGAAAACAGAATAACTATTTTTTTAGATAAGAATGTAGAAAATAAATTATTTAAAAAAAAATTCAAATAAAACAGATAAGGAAGAAATGAAACTGGCTCTTGTAGGAAAGAAATTGAATGTTTAGAAAAATAAATATAATACACGGAAAGGTGAATAATATAATACAAAAATTAGTGCCATAAGTGTTAAGTTACGTTGTTTCTTTAAAAGACTATTTAACCTTAAATTGTAAATGCTTTCTTGTGTAAAATGTAAATTGTGAAGGATCTACCCAATCACGATAAAGTTTGGACAACACGTTATAAAGTATGATCAATTTTAATGAATGTCTTTTATGCGTTTTTAGCTGATAGAAACTCTTTTACTATGCATTTTTCCGATTTGCTCGAAAATGGCTCCAACGATTTTGATAAAACTTTGTGCACGGATTATGTACTTGCAGTGTTTTTTATTTACCTATTTTGGCTCAGAATGTACATGTTTTGGTGTTTTCAATTTGCTCAAAAGGTTAACGCTTTTTTTACAAATTTGGCTATAACTTGATATCAAATGGATTTCATTTTGATTTGATATGGCATTTATGTTTGACATAACACAAGTTGACGTTTAAATTTGTTAGCCAAAAATCATAAAAACTAAAATACGATGATACATTTTAATACATAATTTAATGAATTAAAATTTGTTTTTATTCCCACAATAGCTCGTGCATTTTATATTTTTCTGTGAACATTCTCGTTCCATCGATTTTTGTTACGCATGCATAACTTGTCCACAAACTATTTAACTATTTGTATGTTTATGTGTAGATTATTATCTGTGTATGTACATACATACATATGTAATGTACGTAAATTCGTATCATGTCTATAAATGCAGTCTGTATACAAAATAATATGTATAGATATCTTCTGCACGCATTATTTGTCAATTAAATTATAGTGAGATGAGATGACACCGAAAATAAATTACCTGGCACTGAAACTGGCACAACAGTTGATTTAATTATTTTTTTAAAGATATCGATTGCTTTAAACAAAAATTATTTTTTAAACAACAGGAAGTATTAATTATTTCAACGGAATGACAATATTGATACACTGATGTGATCCCAGGGCTGTAATGACGTAGGTACATACCTATATACATAGCCTGTAAATAAGTAAAGATGAATAAAGTTCGGGTAATATATTTTTTGTGTAAAGATTGTTTTGTTTTCGAATTCGCAATATAATGCAGAATTGGTATGATTTTGCAATTAAGGTAATTTATTTGTGTGACGGATTGATATAGTTTCTAGAAAATGTACAGGACATTACAACTAGACAGAGAACTGGCGACATAGTTAAATTACGTGCCGTATTAAATCCGGAAATCCCCCAATCCTCCGCTATGGTGGTTGTACCTGTACAGCTACCATGCACCGCTATAAAATTGTATGGAAATAGCATAAGACATTTTTGCTCGTTGTAAAATGATATGTTATCGGATCTTGTATAAATAGATCTTACCTCTCGTTAAGTCGGGATAGGTAATTTTTTTTAGAAAACTGCACCTCATACTCATACTATACATACTTGCATTTTGTCCCTATACAATTTCCGGTTATCATTTTGCAGCGAACAAATCGTTTACTATCTCCATAAAATTTGTATCATCTTTAGCCGGAGGCTTGGCAGACTTCCGGGTTAATAACTATCACACGTGTTAGGTAAAAAAAACCTAAAAATGTTCTTTATCAAGTGACGTCAGTTTTTATGTCGCTGACTCTTCGACTTTAATTACACTGCCGCTTCCAGATTAGCGGCAATGTATATATATAGGTTCAACACTCTTATAATATATGATGTTTTATTTATTTTTGTTCAAATTATATGTACTACCTAGTAAAAAAATTGTGTCTCTCGATTATATTGTCTCTCGATAATATTGTGAATAAAATATTTTTAAATAATAAACAATTTTTTTTTTTTATAATTAGTTTTAGCTAGAAAATTCTTTCTATTTGTAAACAGTTTTGTAACTTACAGGATAACAAAATGGATTTATCAGAGGTACAGAGTAAATCAGCTCTAAAAAAACATCCAACGAAATCGACAGTCGACAACAAATTTCACAAACCTACGAAATATCATCAAAATTGAAGGTATTTTTTCTATACAAATTGGATTTACTTTTCTTTACAGTCTAAACCCAATCGTTTAGACTGTAAGGGTTGATACCTACATCTCTAGAAATTCACAGACATACAGAATTTCTGGAACCACTTTTTTCCTCTTCTTGTTTCTTCTTACTGATTGTGACCAAATTTTTTTTTTTACACAAATCCATAACTTGCCATTAAGTTCTTTCATTGTTTAAGTAACTATTTTGGAATATAAATCGATTTTTATAATAACTATTTAGTGTGACCTTTCGCCTGTTTAAAAGGTTCTTAGTTCTCGTCAAATAAACCAATATGCATACGTATATTCAGAAATAAATCTTCAAAACATAAGTATGTACTATATTTTCCATTATAAAGTTTTTTTTTTTGTTTTATAATTCAATAATTAAAAAAAAAACTTTTAAAGATTCAAAATTATTCTAAATCTGAAATTTCTTCAAAAAATAACTGCAACTACATATATACTACTTTAGCCTTTACTTTCTTTCTAATAAGGTAGCACTGTCTTCTCTTGCATATATTTAGGAAACTGATTAAATCCCTCAAAAGAGAAACGTGTAGTTAAGCTTCTTTAAGATGTTTTTATATGATTCTGATTCTGATTTGTAGTTTTAGTTTCCATTGTTTTTGGAACAAGCTGTACAAACTTTTAA
This sequence comes from Baccha elongata, assembly GCA_951217065.1. Taxonomy (NCBI): domain Eukaryota; kingdom Metazoa; phylum Arthropoda; class Insecta; order Diptera; family Syrphidae; genus Baccha; species Baccha elongata. The sequence goes on from OX578272.1 coordinate 13,565,720, forward strand.
CCGATCTCATTGATCTTAGCGAGAATTCATTCATGTTTCTATTTTTTTTGTGTTAAGAAAAATGTATTTAAGAAAAAGGCACAATTTTTTGTTCTTACATTTAACTTTGACAGCATTTTCTAGAAGATCCTGATCCTCTCCAGCCATTTTTGTGATAATTAATTGGCAGTGAAAAAAACACTTGTCACTTTCTTAAAATTTCAAATAAAAAAATATTATATTTTGTTATTTGATTTTTATTTTCTTTAAAATAAAAACTATTTTAGGAACACATTCTGACGGTAGAAATATAAAATTCCAACAAAATGGGAGAGAATCTAATACAAATTAAATTAAAAAAAAAAAAACACAATATGTATTTAATATCACAACAACTTCCGAATACGCGACAGGCACCGACCGGGCACAATGAAGTAATAAACTTCTTTTTTTGGCGTGCAATATGGATGTTTTATTAAGAAGCTTTAAGTTGCACTGACTGAGTAGAAGGTTCATTCGAGTCTGTTAACTGTATATTGGTGCCTTACCAAAGGCATACCGACCACTTAACGAACTTTTCTTATGTACAAAAATAGGGGAAACAGCCTTGCTGTGTGCTTTCTGCTTTATATATAAAATACATTTGAATTTGAGTAAACACGTGCTTTTTTGTTGTTTTTGGTTTTCGCTATTTGTGCTTAGTGCTTTATTACTGTTTGGTGGCCTCCTCAAAAATTTAAATTCAACAGCAATCCGGAGATACGACTGAAAAAAATGTCGTTTGAAAGAGAGAGTGCTGTATTAAGTACTAGTATTGTTTTTGTTTACTCAAATTACGTAGCATAATAGCAGCTACCAGAACTAGACATACTAATAGAGCAAGTATCTTTTGTATGGTATTTTTGTGCTTAGTCTAAGGAAATAGCTGAAATGTTACATATTACTCGTCAAAACATGATGTTCAAATATTTATAATTTTTGCACACTTAAAATATTTTACTCAGCTGATATATTAAGAAAAACTTATACAGGGTGAGTCATGAGCAATGCGACAAAATGCTAGGGCGTGTAGGTTGCGTTGAGACAAGAAAAAAATCGTATGGGAGGGGGGGGTCTATTCCCCTCCGTTTAGCCGGGAGGGGCAATTTTCGAAAAAACTGACTTAAAATGGGAAAAAAATTATTCAAAATCAACGGCTTCATTTACAATGCTGTGCGATACGTTTTTGAAAAGCCAATAACTTTTTCTTTCATTCTGTGTTTAAATAAATCTATTCTAAGAAATAGTTTTTTAAATATTAATTTTCAAAGTCAAAATTTTGAAAAAAAAAATTGAAAAAAAAATTTAAAATTCATTTTTTTCAAAATTTTACGTTGTTAAGTGCTAATTTTAATTTCAAAATTCAATGCTGTTATTAATTTTTAGTCAAAAACAGAAAACCGGATGCCAAAATGTATCTTAGTTTTTGAGAAAATAAGAAGAACTAGAAGTATTTTTTTCCAAGAAAAACACTTTTTTTTTTTGGTTTTCCAAATTTGACCTGCTCAGGTCAATTATTAATAAGGGAATTATTCCTTTCTTATTTTTCATTACATACCATCCGATTTTAATCAAATAATAAAAAAAAACGAATTAACTTTTTACTTATTTTACTAGTTTTACTTTTAATTTTTTTTATTTCTCAAAAACTAAGATACATTTTGGCATCCGGTTTTCTGTTTTTGACTAAAAATTAATAACAGCATTGAATTTTGAAATTAAAATTAGCACTTAATTACGTAAAATTTTGAAAAAAATGAATTTTAAATTTTTTTTTCAATTTTTTTTTTCAAAATTTTGACTTTGAAAATTAATATTTAAAAAACTATTTCTTAGAATAGATTTATTTAGACACAGAATAAAAGAAAAAGTTATTGGCTTTTCAAAAACGTATCGCACAGCATTGTAAATGAAGCCGTTGATTTTGAATAATTTTTTTCCCATTTTAAGTCAGTTTTTTCGAAAATTGCCCCTCCCGGCTAAACGGAGGGGAATAGACCCCCCCTCCCATACGATTTTTTTCTTGTCTCAACGCAACCTACACGCCCTAGCATTTTGTCGCATTGCTCATGACTCACCCTGTATATGAATGGTAAACCTACATAATATTGTGTAGAAGTCAATATGCATTAGGTATATGCATACATTTTTATGAGATTTATTTGAGAACATGTTTATTCTCATTGTTTGTTCTACATGGCGGATAGGTACGTGTTTTTTTTTTTTTTTTTAGTTTAGAATTCGGTTGAAGATAAAAAATATTCTCGGAAATTTCAGATCTTTAATAATAAGTCTGTTTTTTTGTTAATACTAGGATTATGACAAACTGTGCACATTTATACATTAATATATAATTGTTTAGATGTCAAATAAAATTTGTTTGAGAACAATTTTTTTCTTATTGCGGTCTACATGGCGTATACGTGATTTTTTTATGCCTGAGCAAAGGAAAACAATTCCAAGAAATTGTAGACACTTACGATTGAGGTGATACTTAATAAATCTTGTTTTTTGTATAAATGCTACGATTATACTATCACATGTATCCGATCCGGATGCATGTGATATTTATGTGACATGTGACGATTTAACTATCACATGTATCCGATCCGTATAACAAAACCTACATTATAAGGATTATGTATATATAAGGTATGTAGGTACTAGGTAGGTATACGTAATATCTGATTTGATGACTTTTTAGAAACTATGCATAAATGTTTACTAAATTTTAATTGAATGCTATAATTAACGATTCATGATATGATTGTCGGAGACTACAAATCATAAACTTGATACCTAATAATAACTTAAGAAGAAATAATAAGTACAAAATCGGAAATAAAGCCAAAGGTGTTATAGGTATAGGTAGATACCAATATCAGATAAAATTATTGTTTAAATGTGACAACAGATTATAAATTTAAATTAATTTGACGTATAACTGTCAAGCTATAGTTATTGAAAAGGTCAATTACTATCATAACTGGTTGATATATGGAACTATTAATTAATTTGGTTGGTTTTAGTAGGTTTAATCGAATAACATTTTATTTGATCGTAGTTTATTTTTGTACAATAGTTGTACGTACATACCTAGAAATTCAATATTAATGTATTAACTGATCTTTTATTTTGCATCGACAAAAATGCAATACTCTTACACTACACCTATGTACATCATATTATGGACTTTACCTGGGAACGAAAGATAATAAGTTGAAAACTCATAGGTATAGGTACCTAAACACTTTAATAACATTAGGAAATTATCAATTAGCAAGTTCAAGATCAAAGGTCACACAAATTGTGTTTTCGCGATTTTCTTGAATTCTAAACCTTCAATGGTGTTAAAATCTATTACATAAGTACTTGTAGAGTAGATTTACAATTTGCGACAGATTTTGTATCAAACATTTTGTAATGTGATGCAACATTTTAAAGATTAAGATCAAAAAATTCATTTATTAACATCATTTTGAATATTTCACATGCATTACAACTTTCTTAAATGAATTACATGACAATGGCTGTATTTGCCGTCTGCCAGAGTGAAATTTACATAATATACATGTTGTAGAAATGTAGTTTTAAATAAATAAATATTGGTTTGCTAATTTACAAAGAAAATTCAAAGATTATTAGTTTCCGATATAGCAAAGCTGATTCACAATAATTATAAATTTCATCCCAATACGGACCATTCTTTATGTAATGCAACATATACTAATGTAATACAAGGTCGACCGTGAATCTCGGCGAATAATACCTTGCATCAAGCCATCAAGTACCTACATACCTACTACCTTTAAGAAATTAAGACAGCTTCGTGATCGAAATTTTTCGCGTAAACTTTTAATTATCTAATGATTATCAATAAATATTGAACTGTGACATACCTACCTACATATGTAATTTTATGTCACATCAGCAAATATTTTCCAATTTTAATACCTATTCTTGATTTCAAGTTCAAGTTTGCAATGAGGTATAAAATAAATTTGAATATAAATTTTACAAATAAATATGTACGTATGATGAGACACGAGCAACCCCGAAGTTTAAAAATAAATCTATTAACGTTTGCGTCATAATAACTTCATAAAACTGAGAAATTATCTGACCAATTTTGTAGTGTATCTACGCATAATTACACAGTTTTAAATTGTCACAATGTAAGAGAGATTTATTTGTTTTTCATTTACATTTTATAAGAGAAACTAGGTATCACATTGTACAACAACTAAAGCATATTGACAAATCAAAAGAACAAGGCATTTGCAGATTATTTTAGTTTTAACCGGTGTTTGTTTTGCTTACGCGTTTTGCTTCTTACATATATCTATCATCCGCTGTTCTTGAATTGTTAGCTTACTCTCAATTTGAAAGCTTTACATTTTTTCCGCCACCCTATGGTCTACGTCAGAGATAGTGCCATTGTGGGGAAATGTGTTGGCTTATGTAAAGAAAATTTAACGAAATTTACCACTCTCTGAGAATTATTTGTGATTTATATAGGAAAACCATCACAAATTCACGACATCACCCCCATTTTAAGTCGCACCCCTTAAGTCTTGACCTCATTAATATGTGTTCAATATTTTTTATTAAACGAACACACTCAGGAGTAACCGAGTTGTGTCTGGTTGCGCCCTTGACTAAAAAAAACTAACAATAAATCTAAATGAAGTTATAATTTCTTCGTATATTAAAAATTTTTTTGAAAACAATCATGCGTGTGATAAAATTGTGATGCGTTTTTTGGGGAAATTATATACATACATACATACATAATATTGTCTTTGGGTAGTAGCCAAATAATTATTGTTTGTCTTTGAAAGCTGTTGCCAAAACAAAATTGCGTTGTCACCCATGGCTAGGGATTTATTTGTATTTGAATAGTGTTAATAGATAAAGGTAATCATATCTTAAATCGTAAGTAAATTTAAATAAGAATTCGTGAGTCAGCTTAGATACAAATTTAAACGAAATAAAAAACATTTTAGCAAATATGTAAAGCTTTATTTAAAAAAAAAAAAAAATTATGCGAATTTTAGACCTAGTGAAACGTTCCCTGCTGATCTGTAATGAATACTTTACCTATGATAATTGTTTATATAGAATTTGGCAGAGAGTCCGTTAGCAAGTCTTCCGCTGTTATGTATGGGCAAAAATGCAAGATATATGAATTCCTTGTTTTTGCTTTTTTATGAAGGGATCCGTAAGAACCTTTACATTATAGTCTGAGTTGAGAAAATGTTTCCTTAAAAAAATTGGACAGATGCAACAATTTATTTTATTTTAAATAAAATAACCTAAGTCACTCCATACAACATCAAGTGGCAAGTCCCGTAAAAATTTGTCAAGCATAGTTTCTGACCGTGTATTAAAACGATTTTTCTAGAAAAAAAAGCGACCTGAGCGCCATCTAGGGAGTAAATGAAACAGTTCCGCGCTACAGCATTATCTATCTGCCTGTGAAAGTCCCTTCAAAATCGGTTCAGCCGTTCTCGAGACTAGCCAGGACAAACAGACAGACAAACACTTTAAAAATGTATGTTTTGTTATAAGGGCTGTGTATGCTTTCATATGCGTGTAGTAAAATACTGTTATTCTGACATTACAAACAGACACTCCATTTTTATTTATGTGTATAGATTTAGCAGTATTATGTATCTACATTCTACATATAACATATGTATATATTGTTGCCTATTTACTTCTAAATAAACTCATAAAAATGCCATCGTAATCATTAAAAAGAACTAAAATACTTATTTTCTCATTGTGTATGCTGAATTTCGTGAGCAACTGTATTTATGAACGTTCATCTATTTAAACGTTTGTATAATGAGCTTAGCTTAGTTATGGATAGTCAAATTTAATAAAAATGTGTGTCACCTTAGAACGGAATTTGAATTTTAAATACAAATCTGAATAAATAAATCAAAACATGAATTTATTGTTAACTTTAGCAGTTTAACATTTATTGAATGCAGTATTTAGTGTGATAAAATAAACATTGTATGAAAAAATGAATTATTCATCGGAAAAAATATTCTTTAACAAAACACGACCGAAGAGCTTTATTTGAGAACAATTATTTTTAATTTGTTTTTAAACCGGTTAAAACTAGTTTTAGAATTCGTTCGACGATATAAATGTAATAAGAAAGTCATGAAAGGGGCTTTCGTTATTGAAGCTTTAATTATTAACTATATACTTTTACTTCCTCATTGAATAAAATTAATAAATGGGCGTATCATTGTGATGATTTGTAATAATTGAAATGACAATAACAATTATTTTGTATTATTTTTGTACCTACATACATATACATATTATGTAGTTTGAAAAGATAAAACAATATTGATTGTAAAACTGGGCCGTTTGCACACATGTAACAATTTTACATGTTAAATACAGTTCTGCATAAGTAATTTAGTTATTTATGCATAATGTAACTATCAACAGAACATTTGCCGCCACATGATATCCCGCTTTTCCCTTTTATTGCCAGTTGTAGTTAGACTTTTTTACCAAACTTCACAAACGGTTTAAACAATAAAGATGTTTTGCAGACAGCTGTAAGTAGAAAAAATATCCCAGAAAACCTACCAAAATTATAACCTCATCCAACTATAAAACATAAAACATAAAACATAAAACATAAAACATAAAACATAAAACATAAAACATAAAACATAAAACATAAAACATAAAACATAAAACATAAAACATAAAACATAAAACATAAAACATAAAACATAAAACATAAAACATAAAACATAAAACATAAAACATAAAACATAAAACATAAAACATAAAACATAAAACGTAAAACATAAAACATAAAACATAAAACATAAAACATAAAACATAAAACATAAAACATAAAACATAAAACATAAAACATAAAACATAAAACATGAAACATAAAACATAAAACATTAAGCATTAAACATACAACATACAACATACAACATACAACATATAACATTCAACATACACATACAACATTCAACATACAACATACACATACGGACGGTGCAACCGCGCCCATGCATGTAACTCTCTCGGTAATATTTATTTGGGAGAACGCGTTTCACAAATGTTGGAAAATTCGCACTGACTATGACTTGACGTGGAATCATGACATAAATCATGTCAACTGCATTGTATATACATTTCTATAGTATTTTCATGCTGAATAATCACCGCCTGGCCATCTTGAGAAATGTGTGATAAACACATTTTTAGGTTCGTGCATTTAATAGTTGTCTATTCTGTAACCCTGACAACAGTCGTAAACATATATTATTTTTGTTTTGTTTACGACTCTTGTCAAGGAAATATGGATTTTAGAGCCAATAAAATACATTATATATTATTAATTTGTTTCGTAGACGACTATTGTTAGGGTAACAGAATAGACACTTAGTAAATGTAAGAACCTCCAAATGTGAAGTTAACAACTTTGTTTAGATGGCGCTGCTCCATGGTTGTACTATAGAAATTTATATACAATGTCAACTGCCTCGTGAAAAAATTAAAATCTTCAAAAACTTAAATTCAATATTATTGTTGTATTGTATGTATGTTATGTTTTAATACGTAATTGGTAAGAGTGCCGGACTATCCCGCCGGAGATCTGGGTTTGAGCCCTAAGTACATCTAATGTTTTTTCAAATTCTCCAAAAGTACCATTGTCATGAAAAGGGCATCTCAGCTTAGTTGTTCGGATTCGACGAAAAATTGTATATATATAGGTTCACTCAAATCATGTAGAACTAACAATGCACACAAAAGGATTGGTTGAGAGTGTAGTCACTAGGCCGTGGTTCTTCGGAGCTGTCAGTGCCCCTAAAAAAATTGTATTTTTATGTTTTAAGACAGTTTTTACTTTTTAATTTATAATAATCCACTTCCTAATTTCGAACGTGCGCATATAATGTATACAATCACCTTTTCGTAATTATTCTCCATGCAATATGCTACGAAAAAACCAGAACAACATGTTTCAAATAAAAGAGTGCATTTTTATTCTGGGAGCAAATGTAAATGAACATTGGGTCATGATATTCATCTTATCTGACTTTTACACCTATTTTCTTTGGATTTATTTTAAAAAGAAAGGTCGATAGCATTATTAAAAAAAACTATTTCTAATCTGAAGATCGACCCGCCATTAATTGTATTGATCCGGAACTTTGCCAGAATGTTTTCGGAGGTTTCAAAAAAAAAACCAACGTCACTAGGAGGTTGATGAGGAGATTTTGTTTCAAACATATCCTCCTTAATTAAAAATCAATACAACAGAAAAGAAAGTTTTTGTTTTTATTTTAAGTGGAATATTAGTTGTACAGTTATTGTAAATGTAAAATTGTAAATATAGATTGAATCAAAACACAAAGGCTCCATTTAAAAAATCCACTTATACTTTATATATATAGTACTCATCTCGTTTGCGTTTCACACTTAAACTTAAAAAAAAGCACCATAAGTTTCTTATAGATCCAAAAATGTAAACTTCCTTACATGATGATAAACCTCTTTTTGTATGATATGTATATCTTCAAAGGCTATGGAAAATGCGAAATCATTATATATGTCGGATTTTATGTTAGGAAAATGCGATTTTTTTAGTTTTTATCACTTCAATTTTTAATTTGTTTCAACAAAACATATGTTTAAAAATAATTTTAAAAATCCTTGAATAAACAATGCACAATTGTATACCGATATTTTTCTCAAAAATAAGTATATTTTATCATCTTAGATTGTTTTTTTTTAATCTAAAATAAATTGTTTATTCCTTATAATATCGCACTAAACTGGCGACCCATATTCATAGTCCTGTTTTTTTATTTAGTTTATTCGTGAAGTATAAAATTAAAAATAATACACACATTTCTTTTAAATTAATTCTCAGACTACTTTATTGCAAGCAAATTTTCTTATGATATGAAAATAAACTTACTTTTCTAATTAACCGTTTACAGTATAAGAGTATGAAACAAAATAAAAAATATTTGTCAACTGCAAACGAAAAGAAAATCATAATATATATGCAATTTAAATTCTCAGGTAAGATATCAGACTTTAAAATATAAATTTTCAAAAGAATTTTAATATATATCAGTTCCCCGTCATCGATATAAGACTAATACGTCGAGGTGATTCAGATCCTCCTTTAACTGGTTTTGGAATGAAAAATCCTAAAAATCCAGCAATGATCAAAGAGATCCCTGTAGCCAAAAATGCACTTTCACAATGATGACTGATCAGTAAACCTACAATGTTGGCACCCACGACACTCCCTAAACGTCCCATCATTAAGGATATACAGACCGCCATCGCTCTATAAAAAAAAATAGTTAAAATAAATACTGTAGTCGAGAGGCAATGAAACTGCCTATAAGGATTAATAAATAAGGATGTAAGATTGTAAAACTGAAGTTTGAATTATGTGTTCTGGGGTATATATATATAAATAATATGTAGTTTCATTTTTTTCATTTTCACTTAAGATTTAATTTCTTACCTCAGCCTTGTTGGATATAAGTCTACAGTTGCAGCACTGAGAACATTTATTCCCAACCCACAAAGGAGCAAAATAAGATACAAGTAAATGGCAACCATAGGAAGATTGACGTAAATTGTGATGATCCCACAAATCCCACAAGCTCCAAGGGTCACAACTGTTGAAATACATTACAAAAGATTTCTTATAAATTAAACATCTAAATTAATATTGATTATGAAAATAATATCGAAATATAAACCCTATATATCGACAGGAAAGAAAGAAAACCATAGTGTTGAGCAACATTAGAAAAAGTCTCATAAATACAAAGTTAAATAAAGTGCACGACTAGGTCGCACGAACTTGCTCTTGTAGCAAGTTACCATATAAACAAAATTTAATTTAATAAAAATAAATTTAATATTTATTTTTAATAAAAATGAAAAATACGATTAAAATCATATGAATTGTTTTTAAAAGTGCTAAAACTACTTCTTAAGAAGATTCAAACGAAAATCAAAGTGTGCAGAAAATTTTGTTGCGTGATTGCAAGTTTTGCAAAAAAATAATTCCATAATCGTTAGAGCGGTTTTGAAATAAATTGATGTTTACTTAATAATTTTTATAAAACTTTTTTTTTACGAATTTAAAAAATGCCAATTCGAAGTCCTAAATAGTTTGCATTTTATGCACAGAAATGTTTTTTTTAGTAAAGCCGTTTTCCAAATATTGAATTTACAAAAAAATAATTAAAATTAAAACTAAGCATTTTTGCAAAATTTTGGTATTGAAGTTTTATCAAGTCACAATCTATCATACCTACCTACATTCAACAATTAGGTAGGAACAGACAGAATTTCCGGACCCACTTTTTTCGGCTTCGCTATCATCGTAATGTCATGTTTGATTGTTATCTCAATATTTTGTTTTGCGCGAATGCATAACTTGCCTTATAGTACCTATAATCGCAAGTAAAAATATCAGTTGATATATCGGAGACAAGTATAAGACGTTTCTGCATATATATGCTTGAGAACGAGCTTAAATAAGTTTACGCTTTTGAAACCAAAAAATATAAAACAATAACAAATTATTGTTTTTGGTTTGTGATGTATGAGTGAAAGATTTTCACGAAAACAAAGGTTAGTGGCCTTTACATCATTGAATGCGTTTCGCCCAACCAAATGCGTTTCGCCCAACCAAAAACAATAATTTGTTATTGTTTTACATTTTCTAATTTCTTGTTCACAAGCCGAAAACAATAATTTGTTATTCTTTTATATTTTTTTAATTTCTTGTAAGCCTGGCCACGGGCAATCTTTCTTTCAAGTTGGTGCATAACCTTAAACAAGGTTCCCAACAATATAATGAACAGCAGTAATTGCAAATTTGTTTAATAAGGTCTCTTCTATCGACCAAAACAAATCATGCGTCTAAGAAGAATAGGTACAAGGCATCTTATTGATAAGCCCACCGTGTATATATACCTATTTTGGCGAAACGCATTCAATGATGTAAAGGCCACTTAACGCTTTTGTTTGAATCTAAAAATATATAGGTCACCACTTTGAAACAAGAAGGGCGAACATTGATCATGGTGTTTGTGTGGGCCCTGATACTTCTTCATACTTCTTCTCCTGTTCCTTTTCTGATAAAACCTGTTTATGATCTGATTGGAAATACAACTTTTCATGCTTTGTTATTGTTCATAGATCTAAGAAAGTTAAACTTTTCGTACTTGAGATGGATTGTTCCGTTAAAATGAATTTCCCTCTAAAACATCCACCTATACTAATACAGTTGTTGCAAGGATGTAGGATCTTTGATCACTTAAGATGGCTCCACCGATAGCGACAGTAAAGTTTGCAGAAAATAATAGATTCACTTTCGGGTACATCTTATCTTCAAGCAGATAACCGGAAGCAAGAACTCAAAAGGACTCCCATTTCGTGGTTTTTGATCAACAAAATGTAAATCAATTGAGCAATTACGATGTTTTCCATTATAATTCTTATATCCTGGATTGCATATTTTGTATTTGATTTACTAGAAACGAACCCGCACCAGTGATCAGATAACCGTATTATATTTTGCAAACTGCCATCCAAAATCCGTTCGACAATCATGATGATTAATCAGTGACTATCACTGTTCGGTAATACATGGAATTGCATTGGAACTTTGTTTTCATAAGAACAATAGAAAAAACTATGACTTAAGTCTATAGCACACTAAAAAATTACAATATCGTATAATTTCAATACAACACAATTTTATATCAGAATTATAAATACCTTGTTTTTAAACCATTAAACAATTACTTACACAGAATCCAGACCTTCCCCACGTTTTTGATGACACCGCCTATTACAGCGAACCCAACTGCATATAACAATTCCAACGTAAGTGAATGTTGATACGTTGAAATTTCTAATTTTTCATTACAAACTTCTTCAGCCATATGATTTTCTTGTTCGAATAGTATTGCCTGCTTAGTATACACAACATCACAAATATAAGTTCTATTGTTGGGATTCTCCTTAATAAATTCAGCAACACTGTTTAAGATATGTGGAAACCACATATACATTCCATTCGATGTTACAAAAATCCAAAACTGAATGGAACATATCAATACTGTTGTCCGCATGTATTCTCTATTAAAAAGAGGTTGAGTTTGTACCCACATTGACTTGAAAAGCGCAACACACGGACTTGTTTCAGGCACTACCATTTTGGGTTTCATGGACGAATCAATATCTTCCAGTACACTGGAATACTGAAAAATAAATAAATACCTATTTATGAAATCTTTCAATAAATTTTGTTAAATTCTTACAGGAAATTCATCCTTCGCTTTTTTAGTGTTCCAATTAAACATAGTTTTAAGTATGTCCAATGCCATTTCGTCCTTCCCTTGAGATAGCAAGAACTTCGGACTCTCTGGTATTTTAAACAAACAAATACCACAAATAAATCCCGGAATTCCACAGACCACCATAAAGAGTCTCCAAGGTTTATAAGTTATTGCCAATAATGGAATATCAAGACGCCATTCTTGATTGATAACAAGCCATGCTATAGCTGGCATTATCATCGCTCCCACACCAAATATAAATGCAGCTCCCATTATAGCTCTGGATCGGGTTTTTTCAGTGTGAAATTCTCCCAGATAAGCGTATATAGTTGCAGATCCACCAGATATGCTAAAAACACAAAGGTCGATCAATTTAGTTTAATTTTTTGATTAAAAAAAAAAGATTACCAAAATCCATTGAGGTATCTAAGTATCACCAGAGCCCAAAAGTTATTTGTAAAACTTGAGAGTACAGTAAATCCAAAACCTATGAGCAAAGTTGGACGAATAATTTGTCTTCTTCCTGTTGTATCAGCTAGAAAGCCCCATAAATGTGATGTTGTGATTATCCCCACAAATCCAATGGCACTCAAAACTCCTCTCTCTTTGATGGTCAAGTGAAGGTCACATTGTGAAACAGGCAGAACGAAACTTATGCCCAGAGTTTCAAGTAATACATTTGAAAGAATTAAGCCGGAAATCAGGATAATAAAATAGTTGAATTTGCCAAATTCTTAAAAATATACAAAAAAAAAAAAAAAGATGAAAAAATTGTTGAGATAAAGTCATAATAAAATACAGTGCAATTAAATGTCATATTTGAATAATTAAAAAAATCTAGACCTTTTCTAATACAAATAGATTTCAATTGCATATGAGAAGTTTATTTATTGAAGGGCATTAACCAATGTTTACATTTTGTCTGGCTGACATGTCTATCTGTCTAGGCTGTCAAGTTTGTACGATAAGGTGGAAAGTTGTTTAACAACAAGCTAATAACTTGTCATGACTTCTATTTATTTTCCTAATCAAATCTATTGGTTTATCTTTTTTAATGCGGAATTTGAGTTTCTTCACCTGCAGAGAGTTTAATTTTAATTTTTATTTAAAATTTTTAGTTGTGGTCGTGTCGAAGTAACATAATAAGCAAATCAAATGTCAGTGAGTGTTTTTATTGACAGTTTGGGCTTTATTTATGACACATGTCAAAATCCAAAATTATCTTAAAAGACTGCAATATTCATAATGTGACGATTAACGGCCGCTATTTTAGAAGCAGTACTCCAAAATTGAACGTCTAAGTCGCAGTCGGGTTCAACGCATGAAAAATGTATGACAAGAACTAATTTATTGAGTTCAATACAAATATCCTACTTTTTCTAAATTGTTTGTACTTTTTTAAATTTTCAAAAACTAAACGGTGTTTAACCAAGGAAAGCTAGGGGTGTACAAATAAAAATCACACCCAAGTTGAACTTTCCTTTGTTAAATTAATTTTGCTCTTGCCAAGAACACCAAAAAGCTGCTCACAATTTTTACTTTCCATATTCTAGTGCCGAAAGTGTTCTAGAGTTCTCTTCACTCGAAAAACTTTCACTGTCAATAATGCAATTGCCAAGTTCACAAAAAAATAATGTTATTATAACTTAAGGAACGCTTAATTCTTCTTTTGTCTTGACCATAGTTCACTGTTTTTTAAATTTTGACTATTCTTCTTGCAAAGAATATGTTTATTTAAATTTGAGTTGGTCTTATTAATTTCAGATAAATGCATATAAGGCATTGGGCCAATTTGACTTTTGCAAAGCGCAATAAATCCAAACGTTAAAATGTGTGTTCATTTCACTTATGCAAAGTGAAGTTACATATGTCATATTTACTAATAGGAGCCTAATTTCACGGCATCGGTTTTTCGGTTGAACGCTTTATTTATTACTAAGTTTAAAAAAACAGTCAAATTAGGTACTTCAACTTAAGGAATTTATATTTTGTGTTGTGGCTGCAATGTAACTATACAACACATTTAGAAATAGAGACATCGTGCAGCTTACCGTTTGTCTTTCCCCATAAGAATCTATATTCTATAATTTCACCGCGTGCAGAGATCTGCACATGCAAAAGAGCACAAATTCGATCCTTAAAATCTGTATATACCTATGTAGGTTAAATAGATATATTTATTTTTATTAGAAAATATGCAAAACATGCTTTAACTTGAAGAGGAAGCAAGGTTGGTCAAAGCATGGTATTTTTTAAGTTAAACTAAAATATGCGGATATGATATCCGTCTACAAAAATAGCAAACCTAGGTATAGTTAAAGAAAATGATTTTGTGATTTCCATTTTAGTTTACTTATTTCATCCTTTTTATTGTCAATTTGTAAAATCTAATTCACATCATTTGCATGCCGGTCGTTTGAATACTTACGACATTGAAAAAACCATAACTCAAAACTAAAATAAATTTACCACAAAAGAAAAATTATTCATAGAATTATCTTAACAATTACTTAAAATTTCAAACCACCGACTCACGATAGCAAATTAACGAATTCACAATAAATTCTATAACACGACTTACTACATTGATTCATCGCCCGTCCATCCAATAGACACTTAAAAAAAATTAAAAGAAGTCACAACTTTTCAATTTATTCTTTTATTAATTCAATGGAAGAGTATTATTTTAAAACAAGATGCTTAGAATGCTGCCCAAGCAGACGCCATATAATCTATTATTAAACTCAATTGAAAAAACGACGCATAAATATTAAAATCGTTTGACTTACTTGTTGCTTGCAGAGCATTCTCGAAGTATTCTGAACCTTTTGCCGGTTGGGGTTGCCCTGCGATGACATCAGTTCCTAAAGATATGACTCTACTAACGTTTGCGGCCTCCACTGTATCAACTGTTGCATTTGTGTCTAGAATAGAGATAATATTATGGCGGGATGAGTTTCTTATTTTCTTTTTGTGATTCCAGCTACAATATAGAGATCAATGAACAAATTAAGAACAATAAATACAACAGCTCATGTGTAATATTTTATTGACATCGTATTTTATCGTCGCGACAAATCGATTGGCCAGAGTTTAATTGAGTAAAATAACCTTTTTCCAGTGCACACTGGAAGATAACATCTCATGGCCAAAACAAATATATATAAATGGAATATAATTTCTAATTGAGTGTCAAATTGGTAATGGATCTTTATGGTAATTGAAAAGAGTACAGGAGGGGATACCCTATCTTTCGTTTTATCGAACTGAAATAGTTAAAGAAATAAATTACTGACACAATAAGCTATACGAAAGTGGATAATAAATATTTCCTGAGTGTGTTATACTTAGAAAGCAATAAAACAAAGCGATTGATGTTCCAGGGTTAATTCCAACGCGATAGAAAGTTGATAACATAATATAGAAAGCTGGAGTAGGTCAATGCTAAATTCTTGAATCATACAAGAAATTATACCTATCATCATTTAGCATTTGGTGTATAATTGGCAAACACTTTTTATTGATCAGGATGATTCGCATAAGATGGAAAGCTTGTATTCTATGCACTTTAGTTATAAAACAAAAATTTTAAAGACTTTGAAAGATAGACGATAATTAAAAAAAAAAAACGGAACTTAATCTTAACTTAACACGTTAGTAAACCTGAAGAAAGTATAATATGGCTAAGTAAATCTAGTTAATAACGCTTTATAAGGAGCTAAATATTCATTGCCGATATTAAATAAAATAAAATTATTTCCTGATGAAGAATCAAAAATACATAAATACCAAGAAGCAGTATAGCTATTAACGCAAATTAACATTTTTGAAATTAAGATAAAATATTTAAAAAGTTATTTGAAAACAAAAATTTTTAAACAACTAAGTTTTTATGTTTGTGTTATCTTGTGTTAGATAATATTTTTCTCTTTAATTATAACTTGTCGCTTGTGAGTTTTTATTGGGTACAATAACTTTTATTTTAAAGATCTATAGATACCTAGGTACAATTTTTAAAATCTTTTTTTTTCCAAATTTACTTTTCATTCACTTTTTACCCCCCAAAAAGTTTGATATTAATACTAATAGTTACACAAAATGTTAGGTATTTGAAATTCGCAGTTTTTCTAAAATATATGGTATTATTGCAAAATAAATCGTCCTTAGTAATTTAAATATTGGATCTTGCGCTATAACACAAGATAATTAATTTAATAGTGGATTCTCTTTCTAAACGTTAAATTATATTTTAAAACAAACAAACGAAAATATTAATAATACAAAAACTAGTATCGCTTTTCATCGTTAACGAAAAATCTAAATTTGAGATTACCAATAATTTAATTCGTTACTAGAATCAAATAAATAACTAATCAACAATTTACCCTATGAAACGAAGACATTCCACAGCAGTTTCATACTTTTAGGAGCAATGGCAAATAGCTATTTTCTGGAATTTCTGTTTCTGTTTTGCTGAGGGAGATTGTAATTATTTGAATTTAAATTTAAAAGAATATGAAATAACGGTGAATTCAATTCATACACCGATTCATTTTCAAACAAATCAACAAACAATCCGCGTCCTAAAAGGGTAGGGCGGCCGCATTTATGCCCATAGCCTATACACACCATCGATTTATCTTGAGAAGATTAGTTATATTTTCGACGCTTTTTTACTTGTTCGTAGGGCAAGTATTGGTTTCGTATAGAAACAAAATTCGAGGTTTTAACATTGTATATACATTTCTATAGTATTTTCATGCTGAATAATCACCGCCTGGCCATCTTGAGAAACGTGTTATAAACACATTTTAAGTTCGATTTAATAGTTGTCTATTCTGTAACCCTGACAACAGTCGTAAACATTTATTATTTTTGTTTTGTTTACGACTCTTGTCAAGGAAATATGGATTTTAGAGCCAATAAAATACATTATATATTATTAATTTGTTTCGTAGACGACTATTGTTAGGGTAACAGAATAGACACTTAGTAAATGTAAGAACCTCCAAATGTGAAGTTAACAACTTTGTTTAGATGGCGCTGCTCCATGGTTGTACTATAGAAATGTATATACAATGGTTTTAATCAAACATTACATTACGATGATAGAGAAGTCCAAAAAAGTAGGTGCGGATGTGCGGTTGTCTGTGCCCCGATCTACAGCCTGAACAGTTGGTTGGATTTTTTTTAAACTTCGTGTGTAGTACTTTTTGGTGATTCCCTAAAGGAGAAATTCGATTTTTTGTTTTAGCCCGGCTAAAATGGGTACCTCCCACATAACGGTTTTAGTTTTTCCCAATATTCTCGAAATCGACTCTAACGATTTTAATGAAACTTTGTGTACGTGACACTTTTAGTAATCCTAATAGAACTGCATTTCAAGTTTTTGGCTAAAAATGCATATAACATAGATTTGGTGTTGACGGTTTTACATAAATTTGGCCATAAGTTTATAACGGCCGAACCGATTTGATTTAAATTTGGTACGGTATTTAATATAAGCATTCAACATAATAAACAGCCATTTAATGATACTACCATGCAACTTTTCTCATATTGCCTTCCAACATAATTCAGTAAATTAAATTTTCCCAATCCCATAGTGTGCAACAAGAGCAAGTTCGTGCGATCCAGTCGTGCATTTTATTTTAATTGAGAGAAATTACCCTACACTACCACATTTTGTTACAATTTTTTTTACCATAATTTTACGTGCGCTTTTTTATAAAAATCGATTATTTTTAACAACCTTCTCAAGAAATATTTTAAGTATGCCAAATTTAGAAAATTAATAATTTTCATGCGAAAACTAAATTTTATGAAAATTCATCAATTGTTTATCAAAATATTGAATTTAAAAAAAATATTGTTTGATTAATAATATTAATATTAATATTTTTTTTAAATGATTTGAAAAAAAAAATAAGTGAGCCATTATTGTTCTTAGAAATAAAATTTAGTTAAGATCCGTTGCGTTGTCGTTAATTTACGCTATAAGGCAGGTACCGACCTAGCGTTAAAACTGTTTTTTTTTTTTTGGGAATACTTAAGTATAGTAGCAGTAGGATACCGTTTTTACGGCCTAGAATAAAATTGCGAGTAAAAATGAGATTTAAAGTTCAAGTCAAATAAAAATAAATTTTAATAGAAATTTCGTAGAATCACATACATAGGTATTTACATATATTAATTTGAATCGAGTTCTGGATTGGAATCGCGTAAGGTGACTAAATATGGCTCTGTGTAATGCGATCGCTAAAAATCGATTACAATCCTTAAAGAATTAAATGTCATTTTGGTTGCCCGCGCTCTAATTTGGAATAACATTATTTGCGAACTTTTTTTTATTTTTACCGAAATAAATAATATTTATAAAAACTAGTTTCTGGTTTTGTTATGATTTTTTTCTCATATAGGTATCACTCAACAAAGCAATAAATGGCTATATGCTGTATTGCTTTCCATATTAAAAGTTTTTTTCTAGGTTTCTCACTCCATTCTCGTTAATTTCACTTTACTTATTTATTGAACTTATTTACTTAACAAAATACATTTTCAGCCCTATCGAGGTATCCGTTCAGAAGAACATATTGTGAGATTAGTACGAATTCGGATAAATTGTTTTATAAGCAGCTGATGGAAAATGTCAAGCGTTTATATGCCGAAAGGATACCTTTATCAGATACTCATTATCTGAATTTAACAAGAAAAAAACATTTCAATGTAAAATGGCAATGTTGTTAAGTTCTGTTATAATTTACCTATACTTATTAAGTTATCATGATTCATATCATGAGTTATAATCTGTTGGCTTTATTATATTGCACGTGGCTAAGATATCTATAGTTAAGCTTACAATGCTCATTAACACCTCCTAGTATTTTGTAATATTAAGAAATAATAAGTTCAAAACTTATTAATACTAATGTTATGTAGTTTGAAACCTTTTCCAAATATAATAATATGTAATGTTTATTTAAATAATTTCTATATGGTTGTTATTATTTATTTTATTTAAGTGTGATTAGACTAATCCATACAATAACGGAAAAAATAAATCATTCAAAATAAAATTTATATTTTCTCACGTAAAAAGTACAAGAATATGAATAAATTCCTAAACATAAAAATAGAGTGAAAGACTGGGTCGTACGTCTTCGCTATCATCGTAATGTCATGTTTGATTGTTATCTCAATTTTTTTTTTGCACGAATGCATA
This sequence comes from Baccha elongata, assembly GCA_951217065.1. Taxonomy (NCBI): domain Eukaryota; kingdom Metazoa; phylum Arthropoda; class Insecta; order Diptera; family Syrphidae; genus Baccha; species Baccha elongata. The sequence continues at coordinate 13,585,343 of OX578272.1, forward strand.
ACTTGCCTTATAGTACCTATAATCGCAAGTAAAAATACGCACAATGTAAAAATTGGTGCCTTTATCATGCATTGCAGGACTAACTTTCTACTGTAATGCTTCATTTGTTGCTTGGGATGCAAAAGCTTGCTTTTGTTTGCGTATCAGATGCGATATAAAACTGCGCTATAAATTGCATCACAACAAATTCTTAAAAATAATGAATGTCACCAACCTTTCTTATATGTTTCTTTAAATAAATGTAGGTTTATTATATAGTATTATTTAAAATTTATATAAGAAATAAATACCTACCTAACTACCTACAACAAAATGAATTTAGGGATTCAACCTACGTTTTTCAAAGTTAAAATATTTACGTATAGCTTTAAAAACGATGCTTTAAATTCTGTTTCTTAAAATGCACTGTATACATATTAATATTATAGGTTATTGTAAAAGACCTAAACATTCTAAAATTATAATCAAATTATTTTGATGTCCAAAAAACTTTTTCAATATTTTCGTAAATATAAAAAAAAAATTTTTTTTTACAAATGTATCTTCTGAACAAAAAATAATTTACTTTAGTGAAGCTAGCTGTTTTCCAAATATTGAATTAACAAAAAATAACTAAAATTAAAATTAAACATTTTTTAAAAATGTTTGTATTGAGTTTTTATTAAGTCAGTCTTCATAAGAAAGCTCAAAGCAAAGATAACGGTTTTATGGGAGGACAGACTTGAGAATTTTTTAATTGCAAGTAAAAAACTGCACAGTCATAAAATATCGAGGTTCACATTTATGAAGTATGACACAAGTATATTTTTTTCCAGTTTTTAACTTCCGCACTTTTATTTCACATGTGTTACCTATAACACTATCAAATCAAATGTTTTTATTTTGTTTTATTTAGGAAGGAAGAATTTTCAACATGCCTACTTTAAATCTTGTTGGTGTACTAAAGTTTTCAATTATTTTTAAGAAATAAAAGGAAATAATTACTTTTGAAATTTAATACAATTTTAAGGATTGAAAGTAAGAACAAATTTCACTATGCATCAAGGCAAGGATTTCGATCTGAGACTATTATATATATGCACTGATTCTATATAGGTATAATTTCATTCTCAAAATGTTCAAGAATCCAAAATAACTTCTCTTTAAAGTTACTGCATTTACATTTGTAATTTCGGAGCACTTTGCACAAAAACATTTAACTTAACTATTTATTCAATTTTTATTTATTTTAACAAAAACTGTTTTTTTAACTAACCTTGATTTTCATCACATTTTTCACGATACTCGCACATTTTTTTTTCAAGTTATATTTTATTTAAACTTAACAATATTATTTCACAATATAAAATGTAAAAAAAAAAAATCAAACCGAAATCAATAAACAAAAATGAATCAAATTCACATTTCCATATGAAAATAAAGGCAGCGTTTTTCAAATAACCAAAACTACCACCTCCGGAATATGCCTTCAAACTGATCACGATTTGTCACAGTGTCAATGTTTTATACCCCAATAATTAGTAGCTACTATGTATATCAATACAAGCTCACATCATCATCAATAGGGGATGAAACAGGTGTTAGATCTGTTTCCTCAAATAGATATGGAAGATACACTTGTCCGTTGAGTGAAACAAAAAAAAAAATAATATTACAAAACTAATTATTAGAATTAGAAGAAGCTCTTTTCTGAAGTCCATGGCCTCGTCGTCAATCGATTCAACCCACCAAGAAAACTACAATCCAATGCAATAAACAAACAATCAACCACATCCCGCAGTGTAAAAAAAAAGAATACAAAAACATTCTTACAGTCAGAATAAACAGAAGTTCAGTTCATTCTAATACTTGTTCAAACAATCAACAATATCTAAATAGCAAAAAGTGGGAGTGGTGTCAATATTTGCTAAACGAAAACCATATTCTCCAATCCAACAAGCAAGAACGAATTAAAATTTGACTTAATCCCCGCGTTTATGCAATAAACCAAAAACAAAAAGTCAAGTCAAGAGACAGTGTTTTATTTACACCCCCATATCCCATATGACTTGGATATAGATGTGAACTAAGAAATAGATCCAACTGTAGCTTAAGAATTATCATCATCATCAACTGCGGGGTAGTTAGTTTTGTCAGTGTATTGGATGGAAATATCATTGAAATAAAGTGGAAAACAAAACAAAAAAAAATATCTATGAGGCTGTTTAATTATTATCTGGCTGGCTGGCTGGCGATTTTGTGGTGACTTTCTTTGTTACTAGGAGGGCCTTGTCATTTGAGGAGACATCTGGGCTTTATTGTGAATTTTTATTTGATTGGAACTTGAATTGTTGCGGTTGTATTTAAAAAGATTGATTTTCGCTTAAACAAGTGTTTTCCAGGAGTTATGATCTTCCTGTCTGTTCAAAAAAATTTTCAAAATTGAAGAAAATATAAGCTCACATAGGATATAGTTGAGGGTAGATATTAATAACCTAAGAAGTTTGACGAAATGCTTAACGCAAGAATTGCAAAGCTTTATATACGAAATAGCATTTCAAAAGTAAATGTAAGAATAGTTTAGTTAGCATATTTTGCACAAAATATATGTACGATTAAGAGTTTCGATCATTACTCGTTTCTAATTCTCACCCAGAAAACAGAAGTCCATCTGCATAAAACTCATAACACGGGTGCAGCAATTTGATTTCATGGCTCCATCGACTATGATCAGCTTTAAACCATCGTTAAAACCTTTCATCTGGATCCTGTGAAAAGATTTTCGTGAGTACCTATGTATAAAGAGGGTCGCTAAGTTTTTTTAACAACCAAACGGGTCGTTATTCTAAAGCGATTGAAAATCGCGATTTATTTGTTTGTAGTTAAGAGTGAACACAATACAAATGTTCAAAATCAGAGCATACGAATTTGTTTTAGTAGGTTCTAGTGAGCTGAACACTTGCAGTTCTTAGGTCTGTCTCTCCTTGTTTCTCCCGAATCTATTAGAATTGTACAAAAAACAATCAAAATTAACATTAAAATACCAGCTAATCCAGTCAAAGCTTTAATAAGATGTGATACTGGAAGGGACATGAGTGTGATAAACATTGATTTTTAAATATTTTTAGTTTTGGAGTTTAATTTTTGTTTAACTATACCTGAATTCTTAAACATAATTTTGAGTTGAAATCAGTTTACCCAATGGCAGATACGGATACCGTCAGTTTACCAATCCTGAAAAGTGAATTTCAGCCAAAAACAAAACCATTTGCAATAAATCACTATCTCAAGTAGATTAACCAAATATTAAGAGAAAACGCTTTCTTAGAACGGTTAAGATTTATTGAACCGTCTATTGTATTTTAGTTCCATAATTTATTAACATCAAAAAGTAATTACCTACGAATTTTCGGTATTTATAGAAGGAAAGTTATAAAGTAAAATGTAGCAACACATTCGAGTCCAGAATATAACGATTTCTCGAATTCAATTGAAGATGAATATGTAAATACATATTGTTCAATATTCATTTATTACTCGATTTATTATGCAGATTAATTTAAAAAGCATATAATGTACACGAGTATATATACCTATACATATTTGATCTTTCTGTTCGATGATGTTTGAAGATTCTTGCCCATAGAATTATTTTATTAATGGTTTATTTGTGGCGCCTATTGAGTGTCTATATGTTCGATGATTTTTGACCTCACTTCTTAAGCAGGATTAGCTTATAAGGTTCGTCGGACATTACATGTCGCTAGGCTTAGCTTATTGTTAATTGCCAATTGGGATTCACTACATTAATAATTAATGTTATAAAATATAATATTTATTAATAATCATTTACTTACTGCTTAAATTTGTTTTCATTGTAATCTAGTCGAAAGTAAAGTTAATTTAACAAATAATCTACGTTTAAATATCTTGTGAAGCGGGGTTACTTTCATTTAAATCGTTGTTTTAACGAATTGTAATTCCGGAACCAATGTTTTTGAAGGAGGATTATGAATCTACATATAGTCCAGTCGGGATAGACAAGAAAAGGAGCCTATGTGTTATTTTTCGGGAAAACCGAGGTTGTGCTAGAGCCGCCATTTCGAAAACAGTTGTAACTCTTGCGAGGAAGTGATAAATCCTCCAAGAGTTTCATTATCATGAAAAGTGCATCTTACCTTAGTCGTTCGGATTGTAGGTCCCCTCCAATCCTGTAGAACTAATAACGCACACAAAAGGATTGGTTGAGAGTTGTAAGTCACTAGGCCGTGGTTTTTAGTGCCACTAAATCAGGGTTGCTAAAGCTTAATTCATTTTAAGCTTAAGCTTGGCTCTTGATTCACAAGCTAGTTGGTGAATTATGATAATTAAAAATAATTCAATTCATAAGCTAGTTGGTGAATTGTGAATTAAAAAATATTCAATTCATAAGCTAGCTGGTGAATTATGAATTGAAAAAAATTTAATTCATAAGCTATTTGGTGAATTGTGAATTCATAAGCTAGTGAAAATCCCGAAAAAAAAATCCCAATTATATTTTTTTTTTTCAAATCCTAAGTCAATATAGTTAGCTTAAGGCAGTGTTTTTTTAATTCATAATCTTGCAACCATAATATGTAGATACCGTGGAAATATTTGGTTTTTAAATTGCAGAATTTCATAATATGAAAGGCAAGTAAATAAAACAAATAACTTAATTGTGTGGCACGACATCAGCAAAACCATAATGAAACCAGACTAAGCTGACTGAAATATAATGTCTGATAATCAAAACATTTTTTAAGGAAAAGAAGTTCGTAGGAGGCACCACCAACTTTCCATAAAATTTAAAAGTCACCTGATGTAAGCAACCTTAACTTTCTCGTTCTCGTCATATTGATGCAGCTTGCATTTCAAATGAGATTGGAACTGCGTAAGATTATAGTAGATTGTCACATTTTTGATCACCACTTGTTATCAAATTGATTTTTCCATCTGCGTAAAGTGATCACATCCACCAATTCAACTCAATTCAACTTTGTTCAATTTGTCAGTGACATTTGCGAAAAACATTGTTGCCGTAGTCATATTTTCCAGTAAATTCATTGAAATTGTTATTTTTTTAGTGAATAAATGCAATAATTCTAAATTTAACCATTTATTTTCGATTGTTGTAAAAGAAATATTGTTTTCGTTGATTTGGTGAATAAAATTGGAAAAAATTTGAAAATTTTATAATATTTTCTATGCGTGTGGTAACTCTAGTCACATTTGCCACAAAAATAAAAATGAAACGTCAATTTTATGAGAAGGTGACTATCACAATGTTTTTGTGATTGGTTTTTAGCTGAATCGGAACCCTTGTAGGGTACACACGGTGGCGCTGCCTTTGCGCCACCATCAAAGTAATAAAAAGTAAAAAGCAAAAAGTAACTAGAAAAAAAAAAAAAAAAACCGTCAATTAAGTGGTAGCGACGGTGGTCTTTGGACCTCCGTCAATTTTAAGATAAAAACGTAACTCAAGTTAGTAGTTTCAGGGTGGCTTGTCCCCCAGTAATTCGGACTGCTTATAAAAGCAGCAGATACGGAGCTAGGAAGCAACATTAGGGATTGGTGTTCAACAGCGCTCCAAGCAACCAGTAATGGCCAGGATGGAAGTAACATTTTGTGAGAGATGTACAATAGCGCTCCATATAACGACATCGATGGACGAAAACTTCCCACCCAGCTAATATTTTACTGCTAGATACCCAACGGTACATCAGGCATCGACTACAACAGTAAAGTTTATAACGTGACAACAATTTTATAACGTGACAATCCAGCGTGCAACAGTGTTTCTGTCTTCATACATATAAAGTGTTCAAATATTTAAGTATACTGTGATAGTTTCACTTTATCGTTTTGATATTTTAATGTAATATAATTTGTTTCAATCAAATTTTCATTGAAAACTTAATAATTAATTATTTACGTATATTCCTAGGGCGGTCTCGCTCTATCAAGCTATCTAATCATACCATCTATAAGTGTTAATAATTTAAACATAATATATGCATTGCATATATAGTAAAAGTACTGAGCTCTCGCTCTAACTTCAAAAGAAATTTTATTCTCAATGTAAATTATTTTATTTTAGTGTTAGTTTTTAAGGTATTTGTAAATATATATGTGACTTTCCGTCTCAAGCAAAAAAAATAACACTTATGAGCAAAAGTAGTGTAACTATATATCTTTTATATAATAACTGTTCGCCACGAGGCTTTCCATTATACACAACTGAAAAAGAAGGCCATACATTACAGCCACTTTTGTACTCGCTAAAGCGAACAAGAATTAGAATTAGAATAAGACAAAAATGTAACTCGAAACTAAAAGACTCAATAAAATTCAATTCAATTCAATTGGTTTTTAGCTTTCACTGTGATGATCACCTTACGCAGACAGAAAATGTAGATTTTGACTGTCACTTATCACAAATCAACTTAGCCGATTCCACCCCAGTATTTTCACTGATGGTGTTCAATTTTCCCTTTATTCTCAGTTGTCAGTTTTTCATGCAATGATGATTTCAATGGTTTTTTATGAAGAATTTTTTTTCAATTATGGAATGTTTTAATGATCATATACCTAGCATTGTCTGAATTTAGGGAAATCTGTAGTCTAGCCGTTATATTGATATTTTGGGTAATATGCAAGTTATCAAGGAAGTTTAGGTACTCTAGGAAATTTGGCTTTGTGATATGTGGTCACTTTAACTGACTGAGAGTTTATATAATTTACATATGTACATGCAAATATTCAATCAAATAATATGTACTTGTTTATTTCTTTTTAAACTCTTGGAAGCTTCTAGCCAAAGGTTTAATTTTTCCAAAATCTCATTTCTAATGCAATTTTTTTTTTCTTTTTCTTGCACCACTGTACGCGTCCGGTTCATTAGAGGTATTATTTATCTAGTTATGGCATAAAACCCAGACCTTGTTTAACATTTTGTACGTTAGAATACGATTTGTGAATGAGCTTCCGAGCTTTCATTCAAAATAAAACTGGCAGGTTGATTTCTAGTTATTATCATATTTGAATCTTGGTTAGATGGTTGGAAGATTTTTTTTTAGAAAAATAAAACAAATATTTGATTTTATTATTCACGTATATCTTCTTCTCTTAAAAGATATAATAATATGAAGACAAAGGGATTGTTATTCACCAGTATCTATAATTCATTTTGTGAAATGGATTAACTATAGAAAAAACATCTTAAATATTATATAGAGCTCTCTTAAATCAAATCGTTGAGATCTTACGTTTTTAAAACCAAGAAGATATTTTGTATTGTTGATTTTTACTTATAAAGTTACAATTTAGTATAAAAATAGCACAATTCAATTTTCCTATTTTTTAATTGTTTTTATAATAAAATCTCTCATATTCTAGTTTCTCGTATATGTACATAACACATGTGCATATATGTGGATTTGCGTACATATATAAACGTGGTGTGATTCATACAACATACTACATAGTATAAGAATTCTTCATAAAGATAAGGACCCCATGCGAGTTTGATCAAAATAGTTGCCTACCCTACATTCCGGGCCTTATCAGATCACCCTGAATATCGAAACGCAATCCAAAGATATAAAATTTAGAGTGTGATGCACTCTAATGTGACGCAAACTAAATATTTGTTTAGAAATATTACTTTATATGTATATAAAATTCTTGATGTACGTGTGTTTGTTATTCTCCTTCTCCTAAATGGTTCCATCAATTTCTCTTCCTTGTAAACGGCGCCACCAATTTTGATCAAATTTGTTTCATATGCAGACATATGGAGTTGGCGGTGTTGTCGAGATCCATAATTTTTTCGTATTTTTTGTATACAAAATTACAGTATGCGTGTGTTTGTTATTCTTCTCATACTGAACAGTTACACCAATATTGATGAGTATGTAAAAGCTATGAGCTATGGTTGGTTCTTATCTTATAGCTACAATTGTACTGGGTAGGTTGCGGTGTGGTTGCAATGCAGTTTTTTGTTTCTTTTATTGCAAAAAAAAACGAAAGATAATCAGATAATCGAAAGATCAGCGAATTTTTTAAATCCAATTAATTTTAAATTCAGTATTATTTATAATAAAGTAATGTAAGTTCTGGTACAATGATAGAAAGCAGGCCTTAAGCAATATAACAAAAATAACAACAATATAACACAAATAATAAGTTTATTATTTATTTATTTGATAATTTTATAACTTTTACGTTGATATAAGGATGTTAGGTTCGATTGCATGTAATATACTGAAACCCTTATGAAGCATGCATACTTTTTCAACTCCGCATTCAACAAGAAATTTAGAAAACTGAAAAAGAAATTCGTTTTAACAGTTTCCTTAAAATTTCAGATAATATAAAAGTTCTTTACCAAAATAGCATTCTCATGAATTGTGCTAACCACAACAACAATTTTACAGGCCAACATATCTTCTAAATTTGCAATATTTAATGCTTCCAATCGTGTATCACCCAATTGCACTGTTGTGAATGGAATATTAATACTATTCTCGATCCGTACTCTGGAAAATTCTATTACACCACGCAAATCAACCGAAGCTACTTCATCAGGTTTATTCAAAATTAGATGAGAATAGTCATTTGGACTAATTCGTGGACACATTTCTGCTTGTAGTTCAGATAGAGTGACACCAGAGATGTCCTAAAAAAAAAGAAATACAATCTGGATACAAATACAAATGTATAACATACAAACTCCCGTGGTTTTTCTACTCGCAGTACATGTTGTCGGTGGGTAACACTTGTTGGCGTAGTTTCATACATTTTCTGTGACTCTACAACACAATTTTCCATTACGATGTCGGGCAGATCAGAGAAAAGAAGAATGCACTCATTAAATCCTGAGCTGAGAAGCGTGCTCTTTAGTTGCTTTAATATGGAAATTCCAATAAATAGCGGGTACGAGTTGTCACCAAGCATCAGTTTATCCCAAAGATGCAAAATTTTATGCAAAGGAAATACGTCTATTGAGGAAAACACCGTACAAAACGAACAAAAATATTAAAATTCAATGTAAATTACGTGAAAACATCGTAAGAAACCAGGGTATTGCGAATAGTTCTGGGATAAAATTGATTGCACTCAGATGTTTGGCTAGCAGTGGTTCATGAAACGCCGTTAATTGCGAGAATTTGCTTAGATACTCCTTGATAATTGCCGAATTGTCTTTTAAAAAGAACCATTGGAGGTATTTGGGGATGAATTTATAGAGACTAAGAAATGCGAGCTCTGGAAAAAATAGTCTTTAAGTGGGAAATACACTTCAAAGGCAGATTATAACCTTCTTGGTTGAAATTGAGATACAAAAAAGGCGCCGTAAGGGAATCAAGACCTTGCCAATAGACATACTGTGGATGAGAAGTCACCCACGCTTTCAAAAGTCGTTTTAGTTTACTATGGCCCTCAGGAGATGATAAGAGTTCATCGTACTGATGGCAGCGAGGAATGTCCACTTCAATCTGAAGATATAAATATTATCCAAAAGCAAGTATGTTTTAGAAACATTTACCTGTCTATCGGTTGAAGTTGGCGTAACTTTATCAATCTTATCATAGCTTCCATTGGGTATAACTTCAAGAAGACATGCCCAGATTTGACCACGCAGCAGAGGAGGAATATCAATGGCCGCCTCTTTTTCAATCAAATCTCCTGTAAATGGATAACCCTAGGAACAAAAATATGAAAAAAGACAAACATGTCGCTCTTTATATATACCTTCAGAAGCCTAGAAAACAGCATAACACGATAGAACTGGTACTCGGTGTCTCTTTCACGGATTATTAATGGCAGTTGCTCCATTCCGGAGCCATAGTTAAAAACAAATTTCGGCGAGTGTATTAGCGGATAGTACGCCATAGCAGGTATATCCTTCAATCGCTCGATCAAATTATTTAAATTTAAAACTACCACACGGTCGTCCATGAGGTAGCTTTGACTTCTATTTGGTCCAACAATTGAACCATTTAGGCACACAACTCGAGGGATAGCTAGAATTGGTGCTTCACTTCGGATCAATCCCTCGCTTTTAAGGTCAGATTGCACGTCTCCTCCAGCCAATTGCCAGAGATAATATATCTGATCGAGAGGACATCTGAGCAAAAGAAGCTTTGGCTTTTCCTGGGGTTTAACCAAACATAGTTCGAGATTCGTTTTAAAGATGTTGTCTTGCACAAGTTCACTGGGAAGAGGACGATTCTTTGTCGTCACCGAGAGACACTTCTCGACCAATAACTTCAGATTATTGTCGAGGGTTAAAAATTTGTCGTAACAGTTGTGCTCACGGGCAATTTTTTCAAAAACATTGTTTGTTTTACAGAATGAGAGTATCTTTCGACTGATATTTGATATTTTAAGATTTGTCCAGAACTGACAGTCTAGCAAGAGTTCAGCAATTATAATTCCCAGACTCCAAATGTCGCTTTTTATGTTGTGCTTTCCTCCCAAGATGCGTTCCGGTGCCATATAACGAATGTTACTTAAAAAATAATCCAAATTAAGAATCAGTTATTAAATAATTTAAAAAAATGTGGTTGGGATTGATTTCTTGACTAATGGACTTTATTGAAAATCAGGGTTTTAGTCTTTCATAACAATTAGCATCACACCACAACAAAGGCAAATCAAAAACGAAATGGTTACGAAATATATTTTTTTCATTGAAACCTACCCAATTGGAAATGGCACATACTCTCCTCCATTTGTCATATAGAACAATCCAAAGTTGAACAGCTTAGCATTGTCCAGTTCATCCAGCAGAACATTCTTTGGCTCAAGATTGTGTATGACAAATTTATTTCGATGTACTTCAGCTATTCCACATGCTATTTGATAGAAAATTCTTAGAATTTGTGTAGAATTAAAGGAAACGCGAGACTTTTGTTCCAATGTTTCGCCAGAGTATTCGGAAACGACAATTGTGCGTTCTATAGTGAAAACCATCTATGTTATTTATGCTAATCTAAGTATAAATTCAAGCTTACCATGTTTTCCTCTGATAATATCTAAATACTGACATAGATTCTGGTGTTTAATCTCTTTCAATCTTCGTGCTCTACCAAGAATAGCAATAGAGTTTGGGGTCAATGGCAGACCATTACTGCCGCATACATCACCTGGATGGGTTTTGGCGAAAAATGTTACAGCACCTAGATGGGAGTTTGCTTTGGAAATGCACGGAGACATGATTTTTATCAGTTTTTACTGAGATTTCATGTTCATTTTTACTTTTTAAAAATTGGTAAAAATGGGAGGATACTTTACTGAAAAAAAAAAACAAAAAACAAAACAAATTCGAGCTGTCAGTTTTGACAGCGTAATGTGCTGACAAAAATAGTAGGTGTTTCCGAGGTGCGAGTATCTTACACCGGGGGTTTCACTAGCAATACAACCGCACTTTATATTTTGAGTGAAACAAAATTTTGTTAACTTAAATATTTTACAAAATTACTAGCTAGCTCAATGGTTCTTTTTGAGCTAAACCAAATGAATGTACTTCAAAATAAAAGCGGTCATGCTTCACTCATTGATTTTTGACCCTGCTTACCCATGAATGAAAGAATACAAGATTACGACGCTTGGTTTTTTTTTCATCTTTTTGTTTTTGTGTTTTTTTCACTTGTGACGTAAGAACAAACAGAAAAACAATAAAATGGTGGACTCTTGTTATGAATTTACCCCAACCAAAGGGAAAAAGAGTGCAATATGCTTACGTGACAAGTGAAAATTACGTCACAATTGAAACAACAACAAAGTGAAAATGCCAAAGTGTCGTAATCTTGTATTCATTTTGTGTTCGAAAAGAGGCACGCTTCAAAGCCTTGTGCCTAATATTCTTTTCACACCGAATCAACATCCAGATTTCGAGCAACAAGATTTCGAAATCTCGTCGAGTATTTCCAGCCGAACGAAATCAAGATTTTGTTTGACGTTTGAGTAACTTTGTTGCAAAAAAAATCAAATAATTTTTTTTGTATTCAAATTTTTTGTGTACAATGCATATGTTTTTTTTAGAATTATTTTTTTTATTTCTATATTAATTAAAATTAGCGGCACAACAATCGACATGGAAAAAATCTTTTTGTTAAAATTTAGCAGTTAAGCACATAAATACGTTGAATGCTCAAAACGTACGTTTGTGTGCTATAATTACACCATGATACAAAAAAACAAGATAACGCAATCAGCCACAGGAGCCGAATTTAGCACTTGCTGAATATTTTTCAAAGAAGAATTTAAAAAAGAGGCGAGGATCTTGTAGCAAGGTGTAATAGCACCGTGACGCACGGAACAAAAACAAAGAGAAATTCGGCGATAGAGTCATGACTCCAGAATCATGGTGTAATAGAAAACTTGGCCTACGACGCGCAGGCCTGTTTATCTGCCATCTTATCTTTTCGAATTTTTCCCAATGAAGAAGAAATACAGGAAAAGAATGCGGCACTTATTGTTGTTATATTGAACTATTCGTACTAGAATGCCAGTTTTATTACTTGACCATTCTTTATTCCCTCAATTTTTCATTGAATGTTTGAAAAACAACAACAACTTGAAGGTGCTACCACCAATTTTTAAACGAGTTTTATTTATTCGTTTTTACGAATTTTTGTTATTCGTTTTTCCATTTTTGGCTAGAGATATAGCTTTTTCTAGGAGTGCCAATTCCTATCACCAGTCTCTATTATTTTAGTGTGAGTTGTTCTTTATATGCATTTGACAGCAGCGGTGTGATCTAACACGCCACCTCCTGCTGCTCTCACCGTGACAAAATGACATTTAGGATGCGATGTTTAAATGTATGCAAACATTTTGGTGCCTCACTCATGTACACTATACGTGTGCACAACACCTGTTCCTTTATTTCTTCTTCATTGATTTTTCAACTCTTTCGCTATTTTGTAGTGTCGGAAGTGTCAAAAGAGTCATGATCATCATGAATCATACCCATAGAATAATAAATAAATAGAACATCAACTCAGGAGGCTCCATCAACTTTTTCCCATAAACTTTAAAAACTGCAGAGATTTAACTCTGTATGTGTGCCCGTACATTTCAAATGGGACTGTCAAATTTGGCTACACCATATATTCTTACAATTTTGCATTTTGCTGTTCCCACGTATTCATGTAGAAAAGCGCGTATAAACATTTTTTTTCTGAAGGAGGAGACGGAGGATTGCAAGTTGATGACCTGTGATCATACCACACCAATAGCCAACCAAGCCTCAAGAGCGAAGATACAAATACGATATTTGGAAGCACTTATATTTAGTAAGCACTTAAAACTGACGCCATTTTCGAAATTGATTTCGCCCATATCGAAAAATGGACGATGGAAGGAAGTTGACGAAGTGCAGTTCATCTTCTCGTTCATTCGGTTTTTACCCTTCACCGATATAACTTCATAACTGCAGGTAAGCATTGAATAAAATATCTTTTTAATAGTTGAAAAATTAGAATAATAGAATAGTGAAAATAGAATAGTGAAAAATCTAATAATTATCAGTAAATTGTATTCAATTTCATAAATTTATCAGTGTATTTAATTGTATGGAAAATAATTAAAAATACCACGTGGCGGAATCAATTTTAAGATGGCGTCATCATGGCTTTGATAATTTTTTTCACTATTCTAGTTTTTCTCAAAATGATGATCATTTTACTTTCCTTTTGCGGTTTCCACCAGAAGAAATTCTTTATTGAATTTCTAAGGATGGTCAAAGGTGTCTGATTCTTCATAATCTTTATAGTAACTCTAAACATGTAAAAGGGAGAAATTAACTCGATTTTTTTCTTTATAGAATGGCGGACGCAGCTCCAGCCCGTGGTGGATTCCGTGGAGGATTTGGTTCTCGTGGTGGTGGTGGCCGTGGACGCGGTCGTGGTCGTGGTCGCGGTAGAGGCCGTGGACGTGGTGGCAAGGAAGATTCCAAGGAATGGGTTCCAGTCACCAAATTGGGACGTTTAGTTCGTGATGGCAAAATTCACAGCCTCGAAGAGATCTACCTATACTCGTTGCCAATCAAAGAGTTCGAGATCATTGATTTCTTCTTGGGTTCCGCTCTTAAGGATGAAGTTCTGAAGATCATGCCCGTACAGAAACAAACACGTGCTGGTCAACGTACACGTTTCAAGGCTTTTGTCGCTATTGGTGATAACAATGGTCACATTGGTTTGGGCGTTAAGTGCAGCAAGGAAGTCGCTACTGCTATTCGCGGAGCTATCATCTTGGCTAAACTGTCTGTTGTTCCAGTCCGTCGTGGTTACTGGGGTAACAAGATTGGTAAACCCCATACAGTTCCATGCAAAGTAAGTTTTAAATTCTTTATCGAAGATATTTATATGTTATTTTTTAAATGATGATACTCTTTGTCTTTCCTTTTGCGGTTTCCACCGGAAGCTTTGCTAGTGACGGTCAAGATAGTCTGATTATTATTTAAATAACTTTATTTATTCTCAATTTGTAGATATCTCAACTAATAAAACTTAATTATTTTTCTAGGTTACTGGCAAGTGCGGTTCCGTATCTGTGCGTTTGATTCCAGCTCCACGTGGTACTGGTATTGTATCTGCTCCAGTTCCCAAGAAGCTTTTGACAATGGCTGGTATTGAGGATTGTTACACTTCGGCTCGTGGTTCCACTGGTACCTTGGGTAACTTCGCTAAGGCAACTTATGCTGCCATCGCCAAGACATACGCTTACTTGACTCCTGATTTGTGGAAGGACATTCCACTCGGTGTCAACCCATACCAAGAGTTTGCTGATTTCTTGGCCGACAAACCAACTGTAAGGCACGTTGAAGCCTAAAATAACTAAATACAGCGGAAATACACCCCCTGTAGGTGGACAAAACTGTTGAGTTTATTTTTCTTCAGAAAATTGACTTAATTCAGAAATTAATAAAAAGTTAAATTGGTGTCAAAACCAACAAACACAAATTTATTTTTTGTTTTTTTTATGGGTTTCCAAAATGGGAATATGGTACATCCGCTTTCCGATAGCTACATTGGTAGTGTGCGTGCAACTTGCAATGTTTGGTTGTTCATCTTCAATCATTCTTGTCTGTGGGAGAAATCGCCACTGATGATCGATTTATTAATAGGAGGTATTTGTGACATAGGAAGTAAAACAGGGTACATTCAATTGCTGTGCTGTGCATTTCCAAAGTTGTCTCGTACTCATTTAAGTGTGAAAATCTTCACAAAACTACATTATTCCGACTGCTACAAAGTTCTTGAGATTTATCTAACTACTAATCTTTCGAAGTAATTTCTTCCGCGATTTTGAAGCGGTACACCGCACTTAATAAGAAGGTTTTAGTTCTTCGCTAAATAATTTGTTTCGTCAAGAATTTATACAACCGTTTTAATAGTATGTTCTACTAATTGTTCTAATAAAATAATGATCTAATATAACGTTATTAATGATTTAACTGAAGCTCAACCAAGTAGTTCACTTTCCGGCTGTTAGATATGATGTTGATGTACCAAATCAAAGTCAAAGTGGGTTTCATTTTTATTTAGATACACTGTCACAAAAAAAGAAGTTTAAAAATATACACTAAAATCAAGACACCGCATTCAGTTGACCTCAGACACGAAATATCACTGTAGTTAGGCTCATTAGTTTTTCATTTTCATTTAATATTTTTTTCTGTCATTCCAATGGAACCTTCAAAATATACGAGGGCGGTGCGCCAGACACTTTTTAGTTACCGATATAGAATTACCTTTATGTAGGTACATGGTAGTCATCTTAAGATAAGGAAAGTTTTTAGTATGTCTACCACTTAGATTGAGACTGGGTGCTTTCTGCAATTTTTTTGTATAAGTGTTATGTGGATTGGTATAACCAACTAAAAAATATCTGTCTCAAATACCTACATATGACATAATCAAATACAAATTCATTGATTACAGAAATGAATGAAGGTTTCCTTTCACCTTCAATCTCGCAGACACCTTCAAAGTTCAAACATCTTTTATGTTAAAGCTGTAACCCAAAACTGAAAATAAAATAAAAATCTCATGGAAGTTGCAGAAGCTAGAACCTCAAGTTTGTGGAATAAATAATTCTTTTTTTTTCATGGTTAAGTCATTTATTATAAAGAGTTAAAAATACTTTGAAAAATCTTTACATTGATGTTACAATTTTAAGGTGAACTGGAAATATCATCACTTGGAGATGAACTTGATGAAGAAGTAGAGGAATGTTTCTTTTTCTTTCGAGGTAGTTTCTTGGTTTTCTTGTGAATTTTCTTCATCTTGATCTTTTTATCGATTTTTTTCTTTTTCTTATCGTCATCGCTAGATGAGGAAGAGGATGATGAATACTCATCTTCACTCGAATCAGATAAAGATGAGTCCGATTGGGATGATGACGACGATGATGAAGATGAAGAACTTGAACTACTGCTGGAACTGGTGGATTGCTTCTTTCGTTTTTTCTTATCTTTTTCTTTTTCGTTTGATTTTTTCTTTGATTTCTTGGAGACCGAACTGTGTTCCTCTTTTTTACGTTTTTTGATAAGTTCTTTTTGTTGTTGTTCTTTCAATTCTTGCATTCGCAGTTCAGTTAAGGGCGTAAGATAATCGGTTTCCGAATCACTGCTAGTACTTTCGACATCGAGGAGAATTTCTTTGTTCGGATCGACCTAAAATAATTAAATTTATTTGAGTTCATAGTACGTAATTATTGGAAAATTGATCACATAATAATACTTTTAGAAAATTGCGACATTGGTAGGTGAGATGGCCAGCATAGCCGCATTTTTTACAAGCCGCCCGGGATGATTCTTTATTTGAATTACTAAATTCAAAACTCATTATAAGACTGTTTGAAATATTTTTTTCAATTGTTATTCTTTTATTTAATTATTTATTTTATTTGTTGGAGCATGCGTTGAAAAAAGAAGTCAGCCACTTTAAACAAAAGAATATTTTTATTTAGAATTTTTTTTACACCGATTCCGTTTTGCCAATTTTTTATGATGTTTTTGTTTGAATGCGTTTCTGGGTGAAACAAAAATAATGACAATTAAGATGGCCAGTGCTGCCCGTAGCAACATTAAAATGAATTGTATAAATACGGAACCTGGTGTTAAGAAAAATAAACACTTCAACTACATATGAAATTATATGTTGTGTATTTTTTGAACACAGAAGTTTAATACTGCCGATTTGAAAGTTTGTAGGTAAAAGTGGATGGAGCCTCCTGAGTTGATGTTCTATTTATTTATTATTCTATGTTATTCATCTAGCTATGAAAATTGTTTTTATTTAAAATAAAACCATCGCAAATTTTCAAACCAAAATCTTTTATTTTCGACATTCTTATGATTACAATTATTTTTAATTTTAAGATTACTTTTTTGATTGAAATTAAGTAAAATTATAGTCCGGGAGGCGACCGAAGGTTAACCTATCTCATCGCGTCCCTTAGAAAATTGAACACTAACCAACTAACATTTTTGCAAAACTGATGGTCGGACAAACTTTTTTAGGTAAGTTTAGTCAAAAAAGGCCATTTCCAGTTTTTTTGCGATTTTTCGTGCTTCTTTTTTTTCAAGCCATAGAAATCACGCGTAACCATTTTTATTATTAAAAAACAGTTTTTAAATAAACTGACTTATTAAAAAGACAAGTTATTCTCGACAAAAAAGTTAAACTGTTCTTCAACTTGTGTGGAAAATGACTTCAATCATTGAGTTTATACACATAGAGAAAGTTTCAAATACTGCTCGTAAGATGTCGTACTAATCGTTGTCAAAAATATCAGACCCAAAATAAAAAAAAAAATGTTTTTGCGTATGTATTTCTTTTTTGCCTTCTTCTACCGCTTAAATTCAGCAGAAAATCTTCTGCCTTTTCTTTCCACAAACTTCATCCCCCTTGCCTTTAAAACCGGTTTTCTGTCGGCAGATATGTGCTTATTATATTATTATTTTCTTTTGTTGGATTTTTGGTATATGGATGTTGTATTGTTGAACTTTTAACGTTGTATTAAAAACATAGCATATACTTTTAGGAGTTTATTAAATGAAAATATTCTGTGTTGGGACTCAAAAACTTTAAATGCTCATAACTTTTTTCATATACATTTTAGCAGCAAATAAGTGGTATGTGTTGTGCAGTCCAATGTTATTCTAAAATATAGGACAAACCTTGATAGTATTATCATGACCGATGATTATGTGATATTAGCAAGCCACGTTAAAATCAGATTCAGGAAGATCATCTCTACAAAAAGACTTTCCATTCAAAGATCGTTGTGACAAAATGGGGTGGTCAACTCGTACGCGTCTTTGCGCAACCATAAAATATATTTTTCCTATATTTCCACAAAAAAAAACCTGTTTTGAGAGCAAAAGATTTAGCAGCGTTTCCACCGGTCAATTTGATTTATAAAACGATTAACTTGACAAGAGGTTTTACAACTTTAAAACACCGAAATATTTCATTAAGAAATTTTAAATTTACTAACTATTAAATGAACTTATTTCACAAAATTCACTAATAATCCATAATATACCTTCAAAATAATGTAATTGAAGTATTTTGTTTCGATAAAAAATAACAAATAGCAAAAATATTTACAAAATTTATTGACAAATTCATTGTTGACATCTACAATGACATTTGAAATGAAAGCGTTCAGTCCCAACAGGGTGTGTGTTGACTAATTTGCCAAAGATTTATAAGAGATTAATTTTTAATCACGAAGATTTGGGATTTAAATTTGTATGATATATCTAGTAATTTGAAAGGAGATTATGGATAAATCTGGTCAAATCAAGATTAATTGCTTGGTGGAAACATAGTATATCAGTGAATACGTGTGAAGAGACGATGTAGTAGATTAACCAGCTGGTTGTATTGTTAGCCATATTTTAAGACACTCTCCCATTTTGCTGTTTCTTCGGGCTTTGAAGGAATTTAAGTAGTAAGTAAAAGGAATTAGTACCTTTATCAGCCCAGTCCTGATGTATGGGGCGTCTGATATGGCAGGGATACTTAGAGCTTATGGACACCTTCGCACCAGCCCGACGAGTCTACGATTCAGAACCGTGATGATTTACGCAGTATAGGAAGACCCTCGAACGCACATAAGTGGAAAATGACCTCAGTAGATTTGCGGTGCGTTAATAGCAGCAGTTCAACCGTTAACATTCACTTGGGAATTGTTTTCTAATGTATGACAAACTGTTAAAACGTGTTCCATTCGAAATTGGCGAATGGGGCCATATGTGACTGGAGGGTGCTAAAACTTACCTCTGAATTTCAGATCCAATTTACCAGGACAAATGATTTACTCATAATCGTAAAGGCATTGGCGCAAAATTATAGTCAATATAACACGGTCCTAAAAAGAATTTAATACTTTGTTAACGTTTTCACAACCTATAGACATATAAAGCTAACTCTTTAATGAAGCATACATTAAAACCAGGAAATCTCCATTTTATCTTTTTAGATCCGAGTCTAATTTTCTGACAGAAAAACTGAACACTCTCTAGAAAGAGAACGAAACTACACACAAACACTATTTAATTCCAACAACAAAATCTCTCACTGGAAGATATTACTGGAAAGTGTATAAATTGTTTATTATATGATACAAACTTATCACCTGGTGATAATGTTAAGTTGATGTTAGTTAGGATTAACTTAACTGATTTAAAACGAGGCGACTATAGTTTTGCGCCATTGGTTCTGAAAAGTATAAGGCTGGATTTAAGCCCAGTAGACCATGTATCCGACACACTGACTACTTCAAAAGTAATAAAAAAACAAAAAAACCTTTTAATATACAGTTTTCGGTTTTATTATTGACCTTTCACGTTTCTCCTTTTTCTACACATTAACATGATTTACATCGAAACCAAACATAATTTGTTTAAATATCATCATATAAAATATTATTTTATGGAATATTACATAACTTTTTAAAATTTTGCTGTCGCCCAAATCTTTGTAGATATGGTAAAAATTATTAACAATAAAAAACATAAAACATTTTGTGCAAAAAATATACATGTGTTTAAAAAAAAAATTAAATTAATTAAGTAAACTTATTAAAACTAAAAACATAAAACACATAAACATGTATAGTAATATTGCAGTATTTTGTTGCATTTAGAATATTTGTATGTGTTACGTTTTTATATCTGTTTCCCGAAATTTAAGTTTAACATAATAATAATTTATTTATTTAATTCTATGATATATTTTCGTTTGTATAATATTGTAATATTATTTAGTTGTGTGTTTCTTTTCTCGACTTTTTCCTTAAAATTTATACATCTTAGCACATTATGGAAGGAACAAGAAAAAACTATTTTTTTGTTTGTTTCTATGTAGGTATATTTTTTTGTTTTTAGATATTATATTTATTATGAAATATTTATTTTTATTTAGATAATATAGATAGGTATATAATTTGTAAATGTATTTCTTTTGTTTTGTATACAATTTGGCATTATTGTTAATATTTAAATATTACCGACTTATGGAATTTAATTATTTCCAAATTGTTATCGAGCTATAAGTTGTTGTTAAGTAAAAGTAGAAAATTACAGGTAGGTGGTTAATTTGTATGCTTATATGAAGCATATTTTCTACTATTAATTCGGTATACAAACATAAGCATGTAGGTATAAAAATTTAAAAAAATTGTGCTGGTTATTTGATTAAATTTTTTTTTGTTAATTTTTTGATTTATAACTTTTGCATTTAAATTTATATAAGTGGTAAAAACTTCGTATAAAAAAGATATTAGGTAGGTATGGTTATATGGAGTTTTTAATGTGTTTTTTAGCGGAAGAATTTAAGTTCAAAAAAAATGTTGGTACCTAATTCGACTTTGAATGATTTGTAGTCGATTTTGTACAAAAATGATGAAAAATTTATTGATAGATTTTGGACTTGATAAATAGGATAACTGAATTCAAGCTCACATATTTCCTGGGTCACTGCGAATTTAATTTTTGTTTTGCATTGTCAAATGCGCACAGCTGTCAAATTTACATACCTATGAAAAAGAAAGATTTCATGCGTACAGCGTACCTTATGCTTAACGAAACACAACGAAATGCGCATATGACCATTTAAGGGCCAACCATAAAAGTCGTAAGCAAACGAAAGCTAATGTCATAGTTCTACGTCAAGTTTCCTTAAGTGCCGCCATTACCTTCAGTCGACCATAATGGTCAAACGCACACGCAAGCCAATTTTACATGTATTTGGCTGACTGTCAGATTTACGTACGTAAACTGCGCTCTGGAGCGCTCTTTACGTACGGAAGCAAAAGTGAACGAAAACTTGCCGAAACTGAGCAATCCGACATTATGTGCGCACTATACAAATTCCTTGTTCTCGCTTATTTCGTACGGCACCGTACGTACTAATTCTTCTATTATGGTTCTGCCTTAAGGTAGAACTATAATGCGCATGAGCTAGCATGACCGAACCTTCTGTCAATATTAAACGAACTGTTTCGTCATGTTTATACAAACAATATGATGAATAGATATAATGAACATGTAAAACATGTGAAAATCACATGTTTTTAGTTTTTTTTAATTGTGTTAAAAATGCATATTTTGTTGATAATTTCGCACAGCTCATGCGTAGCTCATGTTTAACGAAACTCAAAGAAATGCGCACATATATATTATAGCCAACGGCATTTGACTGTATATATTTGCTCATTTACACAAGCGATTTGACAGTAACTCAGGCTTACTCATGCGCATTACAGTTGGGCCTTTAGACAATGCCATATATCACTGTGTCAATTCACTAATTTATACATGCGATTTTGACAGTAGCATATGCGCATTATATATTAAGTTGCCAGCTGAGCCTTTAGAAAACTTTCATCTGCATTAAAAAGGCACTTGTAAAAATGCAATAATCAACTTTTCGAAAACGAAAACTCGAATTTCACTGCATTTGCATTATGGTTGATAATGCAAATGATTATCCATTGCTCAACACAGATAAGAAGAGCACCAGCAACGCCACCAGCGTCGTTAGACCAAAGTCCTAAATTTGCTGTTGCCGGTGCACTGCTAACAACATTCCCACTACGATATTCAGTGGCACCAAACTGCAAAAGAAAACATTTTACATAGAATAAAGTATGAAATGTCAAATGGTGCTGGTGCTTGTGGCAATGTGCCAATGTGTTTGATACAAAGTTGATGTCCATCGTGCTGATTGCTTTTGACGGTGCTGGTGCTGGTTTTTATTCTGTTTCGCGCCTAAGGAGTACTTTTTTCACCAGTGTTTTTAATTGATCTTCATTTCAAATGATGATAATTTGCTGGTCAGAATGACTTTCATTTGATATTTTCGAAAAAAAACCAGTAGTTTTTAAATGTGTGAGACAGCTAAATGAATTGACTCCATTTGAATCTAGTGGCACACTAATAAATTATCTAAAAAATGTCATTTGTTATTTTGGATTTAGATTAGGTTTATGTAAACTGTATGTACAGGAAATCTTTATGAGCGATATATTAATTCAGGAAATACCCCAGTCATAGACATTTTTTTGAACCAATTTACTTTCGTAAAATATTCACATTAATGAGCAACTAATTTTAATTTTTTAATTTTGTTCTTGGCCATTTTCTTTTATAAAATAATTATTTTTGCTTTTTACGTTTCTAAAATTTACAGATTCTTTTTAAATTTTTTTACACATTCACGAGTACTTTCTTTTTTCTATTAAAATTAGTTCTTATTAATTTTGTAGTTATTTTTTTTTTGATTTTATTTTGTTTCTTTGCTATTTATACAGATAGTTTATAATTAGTAAAATACACAGGTAATTAATATTTATTTATAATTATTACATATACAATTATCATTTTTTTTTAAGATTTAATATTTAACATACAGTCATAATTTTTCTTATAATTTATCTATATTTAGGTAATATATTCATGGCTACACAAAAAAAAAACTATAAAATAAAACAAACAATTTTAAAAATCAAAACAAAGATAATTAGGTTATATTGGCAAAAAATATGTATAAAATATATATCAATATATTATAATAAAATAATTTAAACAATTATTTTGATTTAAGTTTATAATAAGAAGATTTCGATTTTGTGTTTTTTTTTGTTTGTTGTATGTATGTATGTTTTTTCTTATTTAAAATCAGTGGAATGTTGTTGTTTGGTCAGGAGAGATAGGTATATGTATATTGTCAAATCACGAATATTTGTCTATTGCGTATCTAAAGATATAAAATGATTTGAATAAAATGTGTAATTACTAAATCTACTAAAATTTTATTAAGTAGAGTTTCGTAGATGAAGATAAATTATTGTTTTCTTTAATTTTGTTTGTTGTGGTGTTTGTACGCAAACTATGTAAAACGATTACATATAGAAATAATTTTTATAATTACTAAAAGAGTTAAGTATTATTTTCCAGTTATATTTTCATAAAATTGTAATTGTTCGTATGATTTACATCCCCGATTCCGCAATACCTTCGTCATCTGCAAAAATAGAAAAAATAAATTAGAAATCATTAAATATGATTGACTATGATAAAATATAACTATTCAAAGTTCTTGCAATCATTTGTGGATAAATTGAGTGAGTGAAACCTCACGTTGGGCGCCATTTCTTTTGCTCAATTTATTTTTGTGGCTATGATTGATCAATTAATAGAACTTCCAAATAAAAGTATGATTTTTATAAAGATTGAGTTTACTAGTTCAATTTATTAATATTTTGATCCCCAGAATTGGAAAGAAGTTATATAAATGTAACATAAATTTAAATAATATTTCGCAAAAAGGAATGGTTGCAATAAACTTTAATAGATATACTGAAAACACACATTCTGTAAATACAGTCACACAAAATATGTTAAAAACTGATTATACTGTTATTGAAATAGTGCAAATCACTACAAAAAAAAGTGTAAGGAAAATAAAACAAAAGAAGAACAAAAACAAAAAAAATAAACAAAAGAGCTTAAAGAAAATCAATAAATAATTTTTGTTTTTAAAATATTAAGCTACAAACCCAAAAAAGGATTAGCGTATATGATCCCTTCACCAGTGCTACTGCCATTTTTTATCCTAATCACACCTTCATCCCCAATTATTGTACAATCATCATCATTTTTTGTTCCCAGTAATTGATCATAACAACTAACATCTGTGCTAATAACATCGATATCTTCATCATCATCCTTTTCCAAACTATTCCTATTTGATCCACCCGAACTCGATTGAATAAGATTTGAATCTTCATAGCTGCCCCCACCACTGTCGTCATTCGCATTATTCGTTTCTTCCAAATTCGTTTCGAAGAAATCTTCATCTTCTTCGTTGTGCGATGAGGATCTCCTTCGAAGGATATCATCGTCGTTTTCCACCTCTTCTTCGGTGTAGCTTTTGCGAGTACCATTTATGATGCCGCAACCTTTGCCGAAGGTACTATTCATTAGAACTATTTCGTGACTTAGGCTATTCTTGATATCACATGCAGACGAGCTAAACGTTATCATTTGTGATTTTCGACGCTCTGGCTGCTGATGGTGCAGCGTTTCTTTGCTGCAAATCATCGAACTGGGTTTATCATCAACCAGAACGATAACAACACTATTGTTGTTATCGTTCTGGTTGAGCTTATGTCATCTATCCAATGTCGCTGCCTTCCACTGGCTTGGTGGTGATGGAGCTGTATGACTGATCTCCTGATCGCTGGCAGTGAGTGGCTGATGTTCGTCATGATATATAATGGCATCATTTACATTATCAATGTCGTCCTCATCATGTTCAATATGTCCTTCGGCTGTGACGATTATTTCATCACCTGTACCTTCATCTTCGTCGTCCATGTTTTGTTGTTCTATATGGGATTATTGATGTTAGTGTGTTTTGTTTATTATAGTAACGAAGTTCCAAAGGCCACAAGAGAAGAAGAAAAGAAAATATGATGACATGGGGTTAGTTACAATGTAGGCCCAACACCTCTGTTAACAAAGTTATATCATTTGGGGCTAACATTAGAAATGTTAAGCAGATGATATTGATAGATATAGGTAGTGGAAAGGAATTAAAAGGATAATAATGGTATGAAGTTTTGGGGAAATAATTTAATATTTACATAGGTTATTTTGTAAGTTTGAAAGCTTAAAATACGTTTGTTTGCATATTTGTTTGGTTTATTTGACAATACATATTAGCGTTTACATAAGAAATCAGACTCATATCTGTGTACACCCTGATTGTTTTGAAATGGGATTTCTAGATCAGATTAAGTTTTGCGATTAAAATTTTTCCATGCATGTGAATTCAATCTTTCGATCATTGATTCGAAATCTGAGTTCGAATTCGCTTCGATCTTCGAGATCTTCGAATCCACTCATGCCAACGTTGTAGTTTATTAATCTTTTGTTTTCATATAGATACACTATATCCATTTTTATGTACTGACCCTAAGTGTGTTATTAAACGGTAATTTAAGAATCTATACACGGATTCCTCTTTAGTTTTCTATTCCTTGAGGCGTTCGTTATATCGCTCGCTGATTAAAGTTTTATGACTCGAAATGATGCAAAGATTTGTGAAAACGAAAAACAAAATGTCAAAAAGAAAATTCGAACTGAGACTCTCAGGGTGGCTGATTTTGTCTTATCGTTTTTCTGTTTCGCACTCATTTTATTTGAGACGCGCCTCAAGAGTCAACTTGTAACAGAACTCTTAACCTGGTTATACACGATGAAGCCGTGGAGCCAAATATGGCTTTTAGCCAAACCAAATCTACCATTGTGTAGATGGCTTCCAGTGTCTCCATAGGCGCGGTTGGATTTTTGGAAGATTGTTTAAACTCTTTCCAAATGACTCTTAGCCAAATGGCTTTATCGTGTTCAATTTTTCGAATCGTGTGGTCTTAAGGCCCAACCATAATAGTCGAAAGCAAACGGAAGCTGATGTCTCCGTACCAGACTATTTCTTTTACTATGTTTGAGCTATTATTACTGGGTCAAAATCCAGATTCGGATCCGATTCAATACTTGAATCTACTACTGCAAACGTGGTAACATAATATTGAGAATCTTTTTATGCCATATGTAAATTGGGGCATACTATAGCTCTCAAACAAAATGACAAACAAACGCTTTGTAAACAAATCATATGTATATTCCTGAAATACCCAAAACTAAACTAAATAAATCACAGGATTAGAGATAAAAAGTTAGAAAAAAAAATTAACACAATAGCGTTAGAAACTGCAAAACTCACCCTCATAACCTTCATTATCGTGGATTTCACGAGCCGGACCAATAATATTTTCTTTACCCTCTAGCACAGCCAACAAACATTGATGGATACAAATATATTGCTGTTCCGTTTGCACCATCCAAACACGTTCTGAAAATATACATCGTTTTAAAATATAATTGATCCATTGAAAAACTACCAAAACCTTACCTTTTCTCATTGCAAACACTATTCCAAATATATCCACATGATCTGATGTATTAATCTGTTGGAGAATCCTATCTAAGGTTATGAAAGTTCCCGATCGACCAACACCAGCACTGCAGTGGACTACAATTGGCCGTTGTTCACTGCCAATCCGATCACGGAATGCTCTTACGAAACGCACCAAAGTCTGCGGAGGATTTGGCACTCCGAAATCAGGCCACGTTGTAAAGTGGAAGTGACGCAAAATCCGTTGCTCGGCACCCTAAAGAGTAAAATAATCAAAATGTCGTAAATGGTTTTTTTTTTTATTTTATTAAAGCAGCACTCACCCGACACAGCATGAATTCGGTCATAACCCAATCAGCATAATGGCTATCATTTAAAATCTGAACTTTAATGTCACCATAAAACACTGGAACTGTGTCATGTGGCCAATATTGATCACATTTTTCACGACCTTTCTCGAAGCACCTGGTTAGCATGACTATCGCTCTGGAATTGCTCTCCCAGCACATGCGCCAGAAATCATCTCGTGTGGAATGCAATGGGCCTTGGGTGACTATGAATTCCCTTGGAGAGTTATGTCCAGGCACATAGTTGGCATTTATATAATCAGATCCCTCATCATCGTCAACCGGTTGAAGCTTAAAGCGGGAATGATCATAAGGCAGAATGTTGGTGAATCGATTTTTAGGTCGATTGCATGGCAAATCGGCAAAAGTGCATGGTTGATCTCTACCGACGTGTTTTAACTCTTCAAACTCTTCGCTAAATCTGAAATCTGAATCGGCTGACATTAAGCGATAATGTTCGGCGAAATTTTTAATTAAGATCGGTCGATTAGTTTCGATTACACTGTCCTGCAGTGACATATTATCATGGGATCGAGATTCCTTCGTTGTTTTGCGACCACTGCTTCGCCGTCTCTTGAAAAAGACCAGAGTAACCAATAGGATCAGAATGATCGTCATTGGTACAGTGATTGCGACGATCAGTGAAGTGTTGTCTTGATCTAGAAGAAATTTTGGTTTAAAAAAATCTACCAATAAAAAATAAATAATGTACAATTATTGTTAAGGAGAGTTTGATTCTTACCAGATGTGAGGAGGTCTTAAAATTTGAAAGATAAGCAAGACATGGTTTCAAGGGGAAAGGAAAGAACAATTAAAGCGAGATGCAGACTTGAATGCTTTCATGAGGGAAACATTTTTGGGCAACATCAAAAGCCAAAGGACTTACCTTTTATCCTTTCAAGGGCAGACATACAAAATAACAAATAGAAAAAGAAATATAACTTACCGGTTTGAATTGGGAAGCTGTAGGCAGTGTCTGTAAATTTATCGGGAGCAGTAAAAGCCCTGACTTTGACTCGATACGTTGTTCCGGATTTAAGAGGGCCATTGCAGTATCCTGTTTGTCGATTATCACAGTTCTCAGCGCCTATTGTAAAGTCCTCGATGGAGCTATTTTTAAAAGGGTAATACGGTTCGATGGCTTGATACGGAAGCCAAACACTGTAGGATTGAACATCTCGCCAACTTGGCATTTCTAAGCCAGAAGCATTCTTTGTATCATCTTCCGCAACAATGATGGTGTACATAATAACCTGCAAAACACATGCTTTGTAGAAGATGTAACTATACAAGTACTTCAGTCTATACTTACGGCACCATTTTGATCTGAGAAATAGTTCTTTCTAAAACGAATCTGAATCGTTGAAGAGCTCCGATAAACTTCAGTTGGAACAACTTGAGTAGCTGGTCTTGGAGGAGCTAGTATTGGCATTCGTTGTTTCCATTCTTTTTCGGGACCAAAGCCGATCGAAGTTTTAGCTTGAATTTTGAAGACGTAAGTTTTTCCGGGAAGTAAATTCTTGATTGTTCCTCTCGTCTCATCAGCTTCAAAATCTTTAGTTTGTGCTTGTGTTGAGCTTTCCAGACCATATGAGACAGAGAATTGTGTGATGACTCCATTTGCTTCGCTTGTTGGAAGAGACCAGTCAAAGACGATTTCACTCGGCTGGACGTCTATTGGCTCAAACTTCTCAACCCGCCCAGGAACTGCTTCGTTTGTGGTGAAGCTTGCAGAAACTGGTGAACTACTTCGAAGAACCGATGACTCAGTTCCACTTCGGACCACTACAGTGAACGTATAGTTTCGATGTGGTTTCAGATCACCTATGGTGATTGTGTCCTGCGTCGTTAGATTCGAAACGTAGTTTGCGTCGGAGTTAAGGTATTGGACTTCAAAAGCGTTATATTCTCCTTTCGGATGATCCCATTTTAGAGAAATTTCATTATCGGTGATGTGAGTAGCGTTTATGTGGGTAATTGGCTCGGGGTAGAGACGATCTTGCCGCTGAATTGGCAAACTAGCAACACCACCACTTACAGTCCACACAGTGATGTTGTAGAGTCGCCCAGGGATCAGTCCCGTAAAGGTTACTTTTCGATCAGTGTCGTTTGAAAGCTTTTCTTTATCTTGTATCGAGATATCTCCCAGTGAGAAACGGTAGATGTCGAATCTAGAAGACGATTGTGGGGTTGGCGTATATGCTAAGGTGATCGTATCACGTTCTTGAAGAATGTTATTATTCACAACTACAACTTCTGACTGTATCAAAGGCATAGTTCGGGTGGAAAGATGATTGGTATCACTGGTCAGACCGTATGAGATCGTATAAATGTCAAACTTGTATTGGACGCCAGGCATAAGGTCTCCAATTAAGACACGAACCGTTTCAGGATCATCTGGAAAAAAAAAATGGATTAACTGTTTCATATATAGCTTTAGTATCTCGAATCTTACCTCGACTGTCTTCGGAAACGTTTTTTGTGTAGATTTTACTCGGACTCTCTGATGGCCACCACTTGAGGACGTATTCCTCTACTCTTCCTTCTGGTCGAGGCCATTCCAAAGTAATATTGGTTGAGTCAACTAGGGGTATGATCTCTGAGACAGGATTTGGCCTGACAGTCTGATTTATTTGCAAAGGTGTGGAACTTTCTACACCGTAACTGACGGTATTCACTTGTATGGTGTATCGTTCACCTGGAGTCATTTCAGTGACGTCAGCTTCAGTACCTTTGACGCTGGGCAGTCGAGACCATTGTTTATCGTTATCTGTCTTATATCGAACTAAATACTCGGTGAATTCACTGCGATCTGGGGGAGTCCAGCGAATAAAAACTGAGTTGCTTGTCACTTTGTCAATTGTGAGATTACGTGGGGAATTCGGAACTGCAAGAAAATAATATTTTTAGAAATATCTGTGTATAACAAAATTTAAGCAGCAATACTTACAAACTGCTTGAAAGTGAGCATGTGGTTCACTTTTCAAACCATGACTGACAGCAAACACTTTGACTTCATAACTAGCTCCTGGATGTAAATTCTTAATAACCAGTCTTGATTCTGTTGTCAATACAGTTCGACCCTCAGAAGTTCCATTTCTCGAATACACAACTTCATATTTCTCCTGGCGGGAATTTACATCACTCTTCCAACTGATGTTGAGACCTTCCTTGATGCTCTTCAAATCTTCTATGATAGGCGATGAGGGTCGGGTTACAACATAAATTGTGGTCTCATTAGATTCCATTTTCTTCGAAACTGATTGTATAGTCAGTGAGTAATTTCTTCCTGGCAACAAACTCTCTAAATTGTATCGAGTCTTTTCCGTGGTCATAGTACTAGCATCACCATTGAAAGTCTCAACTTCATGATAACTTATTCGGTACTCCTCCTGTGTACTTCCAGGATCTGGTTCCCATGTAATAATCATATCATTCGTCTTTTCATCGTTGAAAGACTCTAAATTTCTAACCGGAAGTGGCTTCAAAGTGACATCTCCAGTTGCTGGCCACGACGTCACCTTTCCCGAAACAGTCTTTACTATCACATTGTAGGTCTTACCAGGTTCTAAATTGTCTCGAAATTCTAACGAAGCTATCGGATCATTACTTCGTGTAACCGTTGATTGTCGTCTCGATGTAGATAATGATACCTGATATTTGTCAAATTCACAAACACCCTTCGGAGACTCCCAAAGAACCTTAAATGCATTTGATGATATAGAATCTTTATCGAATGTAACATTCAAAGGTCTCAATGGAACAGTTCGATACTGAGCTGTTGTTGGCAAAGATATTTCATCTTCGGACATTGTTTGAACTGATATGTTATAAGCACGTCCTGGCACTAGGCCTTTGAATGCTGCTTGAGCTGGACCAGGTGGTTCACCTTCTTTTTCCACATAGAGAACACTTTCCAAAGCATCGGGAGGTTCAATGGAAACTTTGTAGTGAGTGTAGATTCCAGCAGGATATGGTGGCTGCCAAAGAACTAGAAGTGTAGTTTCATTTCGGAACCACACAATGAATTTTCCAGGTGTGTTTGGTTCTAGACAAAAAAATCAGAGAGATTAGTTTTAAGCATATTTATATTTTTAAACGATGTAAAAGGGATGCGGAAACATTTTATTTATGAAACATGCGTATTTTATTAAAAGAAATAAGCCAATCAAATATTTGTTTATTCTAGCTAGACCAATGAATAAAGTACTTAAATTCAAACAAAAAAAGTAGCCAGAGCTGCCAAGTATTTTTTTTTTTATCTGAAATTTAGAATACTATTACATAAAAAAAAATATTTATATACAAAACCAGCATACACTGGAAGCATAAAAACTTTAAACCTAATTGTTCGTTGGTTCGGTGTTGACATTTGTGAAATTAACAAATAAAAATATTTATAAGCGTCAATTTTGTTTAAACCACTTGTTTTAATCACTCGATAAAAATCTTTTATGAGCTACAATTTCCGTTTCTATGTATATAATGTCGTTTTCGGTTGGTCGCCCAGAAGGTTCCAGAAGCATCCAGAAGGCTTCTGAAACTATGTATTCGCTTGGCATTCAGAATGACGATTCCTCTCCTGGAAAGAAAAGTTTTGTCTTCTAAATTTCATTCAGAATCAAAACCAGACACACTCACACATTCATGTTTTTAAACTTCAAAACTATTTCGTCTATCATTTTTTGGTTTGCGCTCATTTAATATTTCAACAAATTTTTTTGAAATTTGATAAAAATTAAAAGTTTAGTAAAAAAACTCAAAGTTTATAAAGTGAAAAAGATAAAAAATAGTATTTATAAATAGAATATATTCAATGCAATTTTCAATTAATTTGTATTCGCATATTTGAAAAGTGGATAAAAATTTGCGTTGATGTTTACCACCACAATGAAACATATATTTCAGAATCGAATCTGCTGTGTTTGCTTGTTCGCTTGGAATCCTGGATCGGAGAGCTCTTCGTGATTACCACTCGAAAACGACATAAGTGGATTGACGCATCATTTAGGAAGAGCTGTTATCATCAAACGATCAGACAGCTCTTGGTTCAATAGATATTTTAAAAGAATAAAAGGATATAATAACTGGATGTGACTCTCAAAAAAATTCTTCGACTAGAGTGTGTGAGTCTATCATGCGAAGTACTCGCCAAAAGTAAATGAAAAGGCGTTAAAAGTACCTAAATGTTCTTGACTGATATGTTCGTAGTATCTTTCAAAAACAGTGGAAGGAAATATAAATGTCAAAAAAAATATTTAAGGAAAAACTATGTTGCTTAAATTAAAAGATGCAGAAAAACAATATTGCATGAGTGTTTTTGGCAACCTTGTGTTTAAAAACTCTACATACATTTTCCGCTAACCAGAACAATTATTGTATGAAGCGCTAAAAAACTTCAACATATTGCTTTTCTGATTTTAATAACTTAATTTATGTATTCTATTTTTTTCTAACTCAATAGATATTCTCAAGCTGTTCAAAACTCTCTATCTTTTCTGATGCTTGTCCAAAAGTATTTACTTGCATACAAAAGTTCTTTCCGAGCATGTTGCTGTTGATATTCATCTGCCATCTCTTTCTATCATCTTTTCTCACAACTAAGCAAAACAAAAAGATCTACAATGCTTACTTGCTTGTTTGCACGAGTCAAAGACTGAAAAAAAAGTAAAGGTCTTAATACTCTTCCTTGTTTTACATCAACTTTGCTCGGTAATTCATCTAATCGGTTACACCGGCTGGAGACTTGACTTCCGGTTCGACATGCTTACACATATCTAAGATTATCAACAAAATAGAAAAGCCAATTACTTTAAAACTATGTATTTATTATTGATGTAGGGCAAGTATTTTAAGTCCAATTTCTAGAAAACAAAGAGTTGTGAAAAAGAACCGGGCATTTTTCAGGATAGAAAGTCAACGATTTTGGGAGAAGGATCGATTAATAAAAGATATTTATAAACTTTAATAGATGAAAAAATCTAACATAGAACTAAAACAATAAAAATTGGCATTTCATTTCAAAGTAAAGTTCTATTCCTATGTAACAGCTTATGGACTTTCTCTACCAACAAATGACTGAGTAGTTATCTATTCCACTTGATTCTATAACAATAGGAACATCTAAGGGACTTTTTCATTCTAACACTGTGAAGCTGGATGTATATAGTTTATTCTGTGAAATAACTGCCTTATTTTTACTGCTTGAAAAATCCACCATTATTATCAGACTAAAGAGCCAGTTAACTTTATTAATTTTTACTTTTAAATATAATAAAATATAAGAAATATAAACAAAAAGAAATTTTTAAATATATTCCGAAATTTAATGAATAAAATTAGCATATGGTTATATAGACAATTCGGTCATGCAAAAATTACTACCACTCAAATATGCAAAATAACTATTTTATAGCGGTAAGATACTTTTAAATAATAAAGAATTGACATTAATAATATGGTTTACCTCTAAGAATTTTTATATCCAACAACTCCTTGTGACGTGTCCTTCTACCTTTTTATTTTTTTATTTGTTTAAATGTAATATTTTGAAATTAAAGCAATATTTGTTTTGATTTGTTAATTGCATGAAATCCAGATGATATATTATTAACAAAAATTTTGACGTAAAGGAAGCAATATAAGAAAAAAAAAACACATAAAGTTAGTCACCTTCACCAATAAAATATTCTAAATAAAAATAATTAACAAACCAAAATTAATTAATTCCCAACCATTAAAAATCATTAAAATTAAAAATTATTTTTATATAAAAACTAACTTACTTGTGGTAAAATTACGACTGGTATATGCAACAGATTCCTTATTGTCATATATCGTATATGCTTGCACTTGATATGTTGCTCCTGGCGTTAAATCTCTTATGTGATATTGGAATGCATTGTCGTCTACTAAAATCGTACGATTCGTATCGTACGCATCAGAAAGTCCTAAAACCTTAATTTTAAATGATGAATAGTTTCCTTGGGAGGGTGGACTCCATGTGATGGTTGCAGTTTTCCCACTGCGAACAGCTACCGAAAGATTTGAGGGTGGATCCGGAGCTGAAATAAAGAAAAGCAACATTGAGTAAATTAAAATGAAATACAAGAACAAGAAAAGGGAGGAAAACGTTCTTTTGAGGATTACTGCCTTAAACATCAATGTATTGATTTCGCAAAGGGGAGATTAATTAATTATTGTCGTCTTATTGTACATATAAGCTTTAATGTAGACGAAAAAGTGTTTTAACTAATCACCTTTCAAACACACACACTTCTCGTTATTGACCATACTTGTCTTGTTTTAAGGATATTTTCTTAATCACGATGCGGTGATTTTGGTTTGTAGTATAAATGTATACATATATACAAACCTGAACAGATTAAGAAAACTGAATAAATGGATGTTAAATCTCAGAAGAAACTTTCATGTGGATTTTCAACTGTGAAAATAAGAAAACTTTGTAATTTTTGCGGCCACAGGATGCCACTTAATTGGTCAAAAAATGAAAAAAACATTTCGGAAATATAAAACAAAGTCTTAAACCTTGGACGAAATGAAATATTCTTATTTTTGTCTGCCCCTTCACTTTGGACCAAAGAAAGGAAGTGAGTTGGAAAGTGTTTCTCAAGGCATTCGATGTTAGAAATGTCCTTGCATGTGTTGTTTCTTATCTGTCTTCCGCATTGCTTCTATTTTAATGAAATCCTTAAATCCACTTCCTCTTAAAGTCCACGCTGAAAGAGAACTAAGAAAGGACTTAATAAACCAGCAGCATAAGAAAAAGTTAAGAGTGGTGTGGTAAATAATCCTTGAATATTGTGCTGCATATTGTAGGGCCAGCTTTTTATATTATATTATATACCTATATATACAATTTCACTTTAGTATTTTTAAGGATTTGTAGCTTTATTTTTGTTCTTTTTTTGTTGCTGTAGTTTATTTTTATTCAGCAACTCAAGTGTCCTTACTCTTTGCTTTACTAGTAGGATTGTGTGCAGAGTGTAACCAAACTGTTGAGAGGCATAGAGACAAACGTAGGTATACAAACATATATATGCGTTGGCTAATTAGTTTTAGAAAATGAAAAAAAAGTCCTTGGCAGGACATTGAAGCAAGTTGTTTTTGGAAGGAGGTGAAGAACAAGATTAAGTAAACAGAGTATGATAATGAAAAAGTATTGATTAAATAAGGATAAACTAATTTAGGACGAGTGAGTATGTTTGTTTTAAAAAAGGAACAATACCTACAACGAAGGTATTCTTACGGTAAGTTCTATATCAATATAGTTTGCATTGGGAAATTTTGACCCCTTGTGTTATTAATTATTCTTATCAAACCAAAATAATTGGTAAACACTTTTATTTCTCAAACATACTGTTAGACAAAAATATTCAATATATATTTTAAATATAAAGTATGGTTTGACACGTTTTCCATTATAAAACTTTATTTCGGTAAAGTTTTATAATGGGTATTTTAGAACGGGTTATATGGTTCAAATTTTTTTCACAGTCTCTGAGTACGTTTCAAGCATTTCTTTGTTTGCTATTTATGTTTTCATTAAAAAAAAAACAAGTCCCAACAGGATTTTGGTTCTGGATTGAACATTGTTCATCTGATTTTTAACAAATTATATGATTTTAATCTTTGTTTGCCAACTTGACTTTCTGTAATATTATTTTTACTTTAAACGGTTTCACATATCTCTTCAAATTTGATATCTGAACTAACTTGATCTGTAAAATAAATTCCATAGGTAATTTCGAAATATAAATCCAAGGTCTAAATATAACGGTATCATATAGCCGTCACATAATAACAGCCAATTTGACAGATCACCTTTCAAAGTTCGGAAACCATTATATATTTGCAGCAGACAACTTAAGGTAGAACTAATAATGCGCATGAGCTTGTATGACCTACTGTCAAAATTAAACAAACTGTTTCGCCACGTTTACACAAACATGATGAATCATGTAAAAATCACATGTTTTCAGTTTCTTTTATTTATGTGTTAAAAATCCATAGGTAGTTCATTGATAAATTTATTGATAAATCGGATAATTTAATGCAAATGCGTAGTCTTTTTAGGTAAAATTGTATTAAAAATAATTCTTAAGCTAGTGAAAATCCCGACACCAAAAACTCGAAAACAAACTTTATTCTGTTACTGTATTGGGTGTTTTTGTATTTCAGGATTTGGTTTTCGGGATTTTGGTGTCGGGATTTTCACTTATGAATTAAATTTTTTTTGAATTCACCAAATAGCTTATGAATTATTTTTTTCAATTCATAATTCACCAACTAGCTTATGAATTGAATATTTTTAAATTTATAATTCACCAACTAGCTTATGAATTGAATTTTTTTTTGATCATAATTCACCAACTAGCTTTGTGAATTAAAAGCCAAGCTTAAGCTAAA
Source organism: Baccha elongata (assembly GCA_951217065.1). Taxonomy (NCBI): domain Eukaryota; kingdom Metazoa; phylum Arthropoda; class Insecta; order Diptera; family Syrphidae; genus Baccha; species Baccha elongata. Next base: position 13,621,623 of record OX578272.1, read on the forward strand.
AATGAATTAACCCTGTATGTGATATATATGAAATATGATATTTGTGATATCCTAACAATGTGCCCCAGAAATCTTCTTTGTGTATTTGTTATTCTTCGAAGGAAAATAGTGCGAACGTACAAACAAAAACTAGATAGTTGTAACACCAACGAACCTTCTAAGGCTTCTGTGACATTATTAAAAGAGGGTTTTCATTAAATACTGGTTAATATGCTATGAATCAAAGTGCCCCACACCTGCACCAATGTACCCCGTGAGGTAGGCAGTTTGATAAAAATTCGGTTTCGTAGTAAAACAAAATTAATTATTCTTGTGTGGATTCAAAAATAAATTCGACTTTAATAACCTAGTTAGAAAGACACTTAATGCGTCAAATATTTTGTTACTAATGTCAACATGAAACCCTTTTTTTGGGTCACAAAGAAAATCGTATCAATTTGTCCCAACTTCTCCTAAGTGTGCCTTTTTAGGCCTTTTTTCCCTTCCTGCGCACCGTTTTTTTTTATTTTAGATTTTTTTTTTTGAACGGGTGGGGAGAGTACGATAACTTTGGCGCCAAGAATTGATAACGGTTTTTTGTAGAACAGTTTAATACAAGCATTTTTTACTATGGGTGGGGGGGGTCTATCTCCCTCCGTTTGGGCGGGAGGGGCAATTTTATAAAAACAGTGCTAAAAATTTAAAACAAATATTAAAAAATAACGGCAATACTTACAACTAAGTTTTATATCTTTTTTTAAAGCCAATACTTTTTTCTATTAGATGTTTTTTAAATCAAGTGAAACCTATGCATAGTCTTTGAAAAAACGGACTTTAAACTCAAAAATTGCGAAAAAAAAGGTGAAAAAAAAACTTTGAAGTGTGATTTTTCAAAACTGTAAAATAAAATACTACTTTTTTTTTATAAAATTCGTTGCTCATATTAATTTTAAATCATAAACTGAAAACAAAACGATTTTATGTTTTCTGGTTTTTGAGAAAATGGAAAATTACTAAAACTACTTTCTTATAAGAGTTTTCTTTTTTTTTTTTTGGTATACGGTGAATGTTGTACGTAGGTTCGTTTTTGTAATGATGCTTGGGCATCTTTAAATGCAACAGAAACTTTGCATACACCCAACCTCGCACCCACCCCACCTCGCACCCACCCCAAATCCTATAGTGTGTCCAAGCAGGGGGGTTGCAGGGGGGCAGCATGCCCCCCCTTACATACCTCACTGTTTATACGCTTTAGTAATTTTCCATTTTCTCAAAAACCAGAACACATAAAATCATTTTGTTTTCAGTTTATGATTTAAAATTAATATGAGCAACGAATTTTATAAAAAAAAGTAGTATTTTGTTTTACAGTTTTGAAAAATCACACTTCAAAGTTTTATTTTACATTTTTTTTCGCAATTTTTGAGTTTAAAGTCCGTTTTTTCAAAGACTATGCATAGGTTTCACTTGATTTAAGAAACATCTAATAGAAAAAAGTATTGGCTTTAAAAAAAGATATAAAACTTAGTTGTAAGCATTACCGTTATTTCTTAATATTTGTTTTAAATTTTTAGCACTGTTTTTATAAAATTGCCCCTCCCGCCCAAACGGAGGGAGATAGACCCCCCCCACCCATAGTAAAAAATGCTTGTATTGAACTGTTTTACAAAAAACCGTTATCAATTCTTGGCGCCAAAGTTATCGTACTCGTGCCGAACGGGTTAACGGATCTTAATCAAATTTGATGCAATATTAACTGTTCATGTTTAAAATAATAATAGCTTGGAAAGTCAAAACATTCAAAAAAAAGTTCTTGCTTTTGCTTTATATTTCTTGTCTCAAGCTCTCATCAGCACGGTCTAGCTTAAGTTTAAGATTCAATTCAACAAATAACATTTTTTAAATAAAAATATGTGGTACGATAGGTTCATCCGCCGGCGCCAATGATCCACAATTTAGAAAACATTAATAGAACATAGAGACAATTAAAAAGAAAACCTACCTGTACTCCTTTTTCATTCGTCACAAAGACAATTTTGTTTCACTTGTTACTTTTGTAATTAAGGCAAGACAAAAATTCAGTTTAAAATCAAACATGACATTACGATGACAAAAAAGACGAACAAAGGGAAAGGAGGTCCAGATACTCTGTATGTCTGCCAGTTTAATTGTATGTAATAAAGCTGAACCGATTTCTTCAAATTTGAAAAACATGGACTCAATTTCCGTTATCACATCAGTTGTACAGAAACAAATAAAATTTATAACCGAACGAAAAAAAAAATTAATTGCATCGGCCGGGAATCGAACCCGGGCCGCCCGCGTGGCAGGCGAGCATTCTACCACTGAACCACCGATGCTTCTGAAATTTGCACTTTCAATGATTTTGTTCACAATTTTTGGGGAAAAAACATGTGACAAGAATAATAATTTTCTCTAAGCTTGTGGCGTGGGTGCTATGCAAATGATAGCTGATTTTTTAATAAAAAAAAACAAAATTATTTCCATTATGATTATACGTTCATTTGTGATCATTTTCATTTATTTCATTATGAATATTGTTCGTGATTTATGAATTGTCGGTAGGTACTAAATTGAATAATAATTTGTTTAATAGTTTATTCTAAGTCGAAGAAGTATTAAATTGATAGGTAGGTAGGTAGGTACACCCTGGAAGCAAATTGATAAATATTTCATTATTTAGGTAGCCATATTATAAATTATATAAGAAACATCTATAGGGGCACAAACAAAATAATCTTTCTTCATCACTCTCTATTATAACTTTTTCTAGAAGGGAACTCTATCAAATCAATTATTTTCCTCCAGGTGAATCACGAGCAAGGTATTTCCTTATTATTCTACTCTATAAAACGAAGTAGGTCGATGAGAATACACAAAATAGAGGTAGGTAGGTAGTAGGTACTAGAACTTTTTATACATCCATGTTCTATAAATATACGAAACGAATATGAAAATCTCGCTCAAGGGGATTCTTGTCAAGATTTCATAATAATTACAATCATCCTCGTCATTATTTTTTTAAAGGACTTCTTCCATCGTTTCCGTTGCAGGTCGGATATAATATAAAGTTTATAGCTTAACATCAATCCTAATCCGCAATGAACATGGAAAAGTCGTGGAATGCCAAACCGACTTTATTTAAACTCCCCTCCGTTTAAATCAATGATTAAAGATTGTTCATTGTTATGGTGGGATTTTAATATTGAGTACACTAGCGCAAAATCTACTTTAAATATACCTACCTATGATTGAATCTAACAGACAGACATAGGGATAAATAGTAGACTTTTTATATGATATACCAATAAGATGGTAAAGAATAAGATCACTTATAGTAATTTGAAAATTTACAACTTCACTTTCCATAAATGTATCATATTTGATACACAGCACTCAATTTTTACCTGGATGTCACAGTCCATGTAAATGTCTGTCTGATGTGATACAGATGACTCAATTGGTATCTGATTTTCAGTGTCCCCATGAATCATGAATCATATTTGATACAAACTCACAAGTTATTAAAACTAATGTTTAGTTAAAATTAATTATGCATTTGCAAACATTACTGAACATAAAAGAATTTTCTGCGAAAAAGTATTTTACATGGGATGTTTTACTTTGAAGTGTCTTATATGCTTTTATCATATGTATGATACATGGACGCTGAAAAGAAGGTACACAATTTTGTACATTAAATAAGATACATACATAAATAGATAATTTTAGAGGTATAGATAGAGTTATAAAATTCAACAGTAAATTTGCTATTGATTGAATGAATCATTTTTATTCAAAGAAAAAGCGGTTTGCAAAAATTATCAGAATTTTTTTTTATTCAAAAATATTTCTATTAAAATTTAAACAGAATCCTTTTGTTATTTTTCTCTGTGTACACACACATATACATAAGTTTTTTTAGAGAACCGCATATTAGGAACTTCTTCCGCCTATAAGCTCTATTTTTTTTTTTCCTCTTCTTATGTTTTAGTGGCGACACACAAACAAAAAAACACAAAAGTGTCCTCAATTCTTAGAGGCACGAGAACGACGCACATATGCTTTGCATGCTAACTATGTTAATTTCTGAACAAGCTATATAGCTGCGGAGTTGAGAATTACAACATACTCCATTGCTATACAAGAAATTATAATAATACAACTATTTTGCTTGGCTCCTGGAAACTCCCAAGGGAGGATTATTCAATTAGAGAGTGTTTTAAATGTAAACGCTGTGGAATGAAGAGCTCCTTGTGTCGTCCTCATGTGGGTAAATATGAAATATGAACGAGGAGGTATTTCCTGTTAAAAAAGAGGTCAACTGGTATTGAGGTTTTGTTGTCGTTGTTGACGGCAATTTACATCGTTTAGAGGATAAACGCTGAAGATGATAGTGGTTTTGTCGTTTCATGAGGATTATAGTGTGAGCATGGATATGTAAGTACATACATATATGAGTTAGTTGCATATGCAGTTATTTGAATTTTTTGAGTGTAATGGGGTAAGCAAAATGATCATTTTTGTTTTTACAGAATTATAGGTTGAAAAACATTTTTGGAACTTTCGAAATAAATGTAGTGCACGCATGCCTCTTTCAATTTTTTTGTGTAAATTGTTTGAAAGCTGGAAATCGAACGAAATGTAAAAAAATGCAGTTTTCAATGGATTGGTTTCAATCAAACCACTCTCATAATCTATTTCTGTTGCAATTCTTGCAATCAACTGAGAAATAATTTGACAGCAGGTATAGAATATTTGTTTATGAATTTTTTTTTCTCTTGTTCTTTTTTGTGATTAGTATACGATTGCGAAAGATACACATGTATGTCAAGAAATGATTTGACCACACAAAAAATAAACTGAAATTACTGAAATGCAGTCTGAAATCAAGTTTGCAACAAATATTTCTTCTGGACCCACGAGCCACGGTGTAATGAGAAGTGTGGTTGCCAAACTTAAATCGTATAAAGCTGTTTGTGCAGACGGCTTAGCAGCCGAATTTTTCAAACCTGTAAGAGATGTTTTGGTAAAATCATTTTGTTTTCAGTTTATGATTTAAAATTAATATGAGCAACGAATTTTATAAAAAAAAGTACTATTTTATTTTACAATTTTGAAAAATCACACTTAAAATTTTTTTTTTACTTTTTTTTTCGCAATTTTTGAGTTTAAAGTCCGTTTTTTCAAAGGCTATGCATAGGTTTCACTTGATTTAAAAAACATCTAATAGAAAAAAGTATTGACTTTAAAAAAAGATATAAAACTTATTTGTAAGTATTACCATTATTTTTTAATATTTGTTTTAAATTTTTAGCACTGTTTTTATAAAACTGCCCCTCCCGCCCAAAAGGAGGGAGATAGACCCCCCACCCATAGTAAAAAATGCTTGTATTGATCCGTTCTACAAAAAACAGTTATCAATTCTTGGCGCCAAAGTTATCGTACTCGTGTCATATTTTTTTAATGAATGTTCCGCAGCTATTTGTTATCGGAGAACTTCTAAAAATATTTTCCGTGTAGCTGTCAAAAATAAAATGATCACATCGCACATCAATAGTCTGTGTTTAATTCTATGGTAAGGTTTTTCCGATGTGTGTGTCAGAAAACAGAATAATTCTCCGGTTTTGTACGAATCGGACAAAAATTTCATCCGAACTGAACGGATACCTCGATAGGGCTGAGTGTGTATCAAACACCACAACAGATTAGCACACAATTGAAAAACGACTTCAGGAAACTTGCGTTGCGTACATATTTACATAATTACAGACGGAGCTGACTTAAAAGACATGTTGGTTGAAGTCGTTGTCAATTCTGGGCTGTGAGCCCACAAACTGTCAAAAACGAACCGTCCCTATTGGAAAACCTTTAATTTTTGTTTACTATTTCTGCACGTTCATAGATGTCTCTGAACTAAATATTAGCGCCGCAGGAAGTGGACAAAAATTAATTAAAGTATCAAAAAAATCCATTATGCTCAGTTTGACAATTAATCCAAGTTGATGAAAAGCCAAATATTTACTCAATGATTGATCCAATTCAAATATTTTATTTCAGAAGAATAATTAAGGCTTTAAATAATTTTTTTTTTCAGACGAAATAATTTAAAACATACCCGTTGTGATGGTCACTGTCCACGTTAACCAATCGTGATGCGTCAAGTTCGTGTAATATAACCAAAAGTTATACGTTGTTCCGGGAAGCCCATGGGAAAATTGTATCTCATCGCCGACATCCCTTGATGCGATTGTCGTATTTGCTTCGGGATAACCAAACGGAGGACTATAGTCCAAGCGGTAGAACGAGTCATCCTGTCCCAAATTGCCTGGAATCTCAATCACTAAATCAGCAGCTCGTGCAGTCTGAAAAAAAAGAGAGACAAACCGATAAAATGAAGTTCTGAACAAATCAGGAAGTCAAAAGTGAAAAAAAAAAAAAAAAAAAAAAAAAAATACCGGAAAAAGCATCAACGAGATATCGATTCAAGGAAATTATATGATTTTTTTTATTCGAATGAGCAGTTCCATCTATTGGCAAATATTCAATGCTACGTCAACGACGAATTCGTTTGTCTATATAGAAACTTTACAGACACCGATGACGACGCTTCTTCACATTCCGCACCTTCCTGTCGCATGTTTATTTCACACAGACGATGCTTCGATGGAGGATACATGTCGATTTGAATATCATGAAATATTCATTTTACATTATGGAGACAAGGATAAAAGCCAAGGGGGGAATTATTATAAATGGAAGCAGGGAGAGGAACGAAGTGAAAGGGAGCCAAGCTGAAGTAGTAGTTTTATAGGTTTAATGCACACACTATACTTTAGTCTACAAAGTGCGAGAGCTCTAGAGAGATCCTTATGACTGGCGCCCAATGCGAGGCACGAAGAAGACTAGTAATTGAGTGGATTTTCTTAAAATGATGTGCTTAAGTTGGTATGAAAGATGAGTGCGGCACCAGTTTACTGGCTAAAGAGGGTTCAGGAGAAATAAATGGGTTTTCAATTACCCATGCAGCTTTAAGTGTAATTTTAGTTTGCAACTAAGTTTAATAAAGTTAACCCCCATTGACTGTCACAAGGACAGCTAGTTAAAACAAACAAATGAAGTGAGGTGCATTGCACGTAGGATGGTAGATGTCTGCCCTTGTTAAATTACTGTGTTTGAGGAAAACACGGTTAAATTCGAAGTTGTAATTCCATAGCCGCCCTCGTACAATGTAAACTTCCATTACTCCTCTGGGATCAGAGCCCTGTGTAGAAACATGCCCGCGCGTTATTCCGTGACTTGGCAAATGACATTTTTATGCACGGGGCTACCAAATTAATTGCAGTTTTGCAGATGATGAAAAGGAAAACATTTCAAAAAAAAAAAAAAAAAAAAAAAAAAAGAGCATAGAAAATGGTTGAAAAGCTTTTATCGTGTTGTTTATTCAAGTTGAATATCTTTTTGAGTGTTGGTGTTGACTTTGAGGCAGGTGGCGGGACAACGGTGGAGAGTGATTCGAATTGGTAAGCGGATTTAATAGAATGCCTATAGACAAATCAAATGCAAAAGTCGTTTCTACTAATGAATGCAATTAGCATGACAGTTGATTTGTTTTCCTGGACGAGTTCGATGAATGCAAAATGAATATGGCCTTAGTTGGGGACAAGGTATAGTCGGTTATAAATAACTGAGTGGGTGGGTATAGGTTTAAGAGTTTGATTGGATGCAGTATATGATAAGCATATTAATATTTAACCAAGGATGAACTTAAACAGAGAAGGCGGATATACTTACAATTTCCTGAAATTATTCGAAAGATATTTCCGTTTGTATGACAATCTATAAAGAGATGATGTATAGTGTTGGCAGGAAGTGGGATGAAAGTGTAAAATTTGTATGTGAATGTTTTTTGTTTTGTTTTAGGAAATTACACACTATACCATAGTTTTCAAAGGAATATTAAGAATTTGCATTTTTAAGAAAAATTGGATTTATAAAACTATTTAAATAAAAAAAAATGGATTATATAATGATATGAAACAAATGGGAAGCGACTTACTGAAGCGACTGACTGAATCATTTTAAAACAGTACCCATTGTGAAATGTGAAAATTTACGTTGAGAACTGTGGGAATTTCACGGAATTCTGATGTCAACTGTCCACCAAGATTATGTGGTTTAACACTGAATGAGTTCTTTCTTTTCGGGAGTTTGAAAAATCTGTTATTTCAGAAAACAAATGTCACATCTTTGTCAAAAACCCATCGAAAACTTCATGAAAAGAGCAGTTGCTTGGCCATCATGGCCGTATGGCCATTTGTCGCATATTTCATTTCATATACTTAAATTCAAACAGAATTTTAAGCCCAGAACATAATTCAATGGTAACTGTCAAATATTAGTTACACATAACGGCACATAAGAGTTTCATCAGCTCAGACAAATAAACCCGGGTAAATAATAAGTAACAAATAACAAAAATTGTTACCTCTAACTTCTGTAAAGGAACACCCTTTAAATTAATATAAATCGGTATAGCCGTAGATATATATACATAGCTAACGATTTTGTTATAATAATTTAAATAATTTTTTTTTAATTAAATCAGAACTTGTAGGTATAACAATAACGGTAACGAATAGTTATTTGTTAGCTAGCAAAATCATGGCTTGTGTCTCGATCTTGACTGAGGAATATTTTCTTTTTAAAGCCACGTTTTATTAAAAAAAAAATACAAACTGCCAAAAGTTAGACAGAAAGTAATTAACTTCTGACAGTTTTTTGATACACAAATGTCAGACCTTAAAAGAATCAGACCTTATTAAAAATAAAGTTTTGTACAAACATTTATTGAGTTTGTATTCATTTAAAAGCACTTAGCTATACATTATTATATTCATTGCCAAAAAAATAATTAATTATTTACTTTCAAATTCTTTACAAACTCTCATTAGCATTGAATTGCTGATAAAGTGTGTTGTTTTTTTTGTTCAATTTAAAATAGCAAATGACTAATTGGTAAGCAATTCGATGAAAAATTAAATGCATACGACTAGATCGAACGAACTTCTTCTCGTGTTTGGAAATTCAAAATAATTCTGTCATCGATTTAAATGATAGCTGTCTTAACTGTGAAGTTGTAGTACCAGCCAAGCAGAAAAAACTGTCAAAGTTTTAAAGAACGCCGATTTTGTAGCAGATTGGTGGCTATACGTGTGGCGCTGCAGTAGAAAAAGTTTGTACTAAAGAGCAAAGATAACTTAGTTCTAATTTTGACGACCCATTGCGCATTTGAACTTAACCAATCCTCAATAACGTGGCTACAAACCACAGCTGCAGTATTACCAAAAATCTTAGCGATCAGGTGAGATTTTGTCCCACTTAAAAAATTTCTCAGATATTTTTCTTGGTAAAACCCGCCTAGCTGATTGAACACCATGGTGTAGGTGCAGGGTCAAAGTTAAAGTCAAAAAATTGCTCAGTGAAGTAGCAGCCTCGTTCACAATGACGTAGCAGTACACGTAAATTTCGCTTCAGACAATTTGTTTTGTTTTTGTTTTGTTGTCAAATAACAATAGGCAACATACTCGAAATTTGACGTCGACCAAACTTGTCTTGAAGCTGCTCATGGTAGCCGCTGCATAATAAGATAAGACGATACGGAGAGGGAGAAGATTTGACATTGAAAAATCATAAATAAGTTTAAGGGTACGTTTGCATTAAAATATAAAATACAAAATTGGTACCCTAATTGAAAAATCGTTTTTAAATGAAGTGACTTTATTTTGTGACTGATAAGATGGTGGAAGCAACTTTTTGTATGTTCTCCTTGTTCCAAATGAACAGGTAATACATTAATTTATCACTGCAAATGTAACAATACCTACAAGGCATTACATGTTTTCTTTTAAAGCTCAAAAGACAAACAAAATGATACCCAAGCATTCTTCAATATGAATAAAAAACACTGCATTACGTGTGATTGCTTTTTGAGACAGAGGTTAAGTTAAGTTTCATTTCAAAAGTCACTTAAGTGTCATATTAATCTTTAAAACTCGTTGACAGATTATGTCACGCAAATTGAAATTTAAGTTCGGAAAAGAAAACACTGATGAGACTGAGACATTTTCATGAGACAACAAATATACTTATTAATTCAAAATCATTTTAATTGACAGCGCGGCATCAGTGACAGTAGTAGACAGTAAGGCGTTGCATCAATAGCATCATATATTCATATCAGTTTGCATGATTTGCTAATGCAGCTGACTTTTTTCTGCTTCTGATCAGGGAATCTGATGAGCTATTCTATTTTTTTTTATTATTTGTAAATGCTTGACTGCCGCCATTATGTCTCCGTGTACGGAAACTAACTCATGGTTGATTAACCAAATTGAAAAGACCTGCTCATACTGGTTTTGTGAAATGATGCGATGACGATGAGTCTAATGGTGGAAAAAGAATGGTGGGGGCACAAATATGTCAAACATTAACTTTCACTTAAAAGTGTCAGACACAAAAACATCAAACATACATTTTAAGCACTTGTGGTTGCACCACCACACAGTCAACAACCACTACAACAATAAATTACTGGAGAGTGGTTTCGAGACTACTTGGTGATTTTTAAAATTTCAAGTCGATTGGGTCTGGCTGTCATGTGGAAGAATGAATATTGAATTTTAAAATGTGCTCTGCAATTTGTGAATCGACGCGCAGAGGTTTTTATTTTTATTCTGAATTGTTAACGAAATTAAATTAAACATTCATGTCTCTGGGGCTATATAATTTTGTACGGGGTACTTGGTACTTTTATGTGGGTGCGCACACGATGGGAGGTGCTTTGACTAAGTAAGTTGGTTCATTTGTTTATGGATTTTGTATAGTGCATTAACCCCATTCACTCTAAAACAAAAAAATTTTGTTTTGTTTTGATTTTTTAAAAATCTAGTTCAGGTGAAAAGAAGAGATAAATAAATAATGAAACTGCATAATGTATTGGAAATTCGTGTTATGTTTATTTAAAGTGTCTGTTGCACATGTTGCGCATAGATAATTTTATTGTTTATTTTTTCAAAGTTTCTATAGAAAATTTATTGCTCATAAATTTCAGTTTGTGTAGTAAATATAAAAGACTTATTAACAAGATCACTACGTGTTATCATAAATATGGTACCACATTTTGTTTTTTAAGCGGTTAATAAATTCAGTGTTTTTTTTTTAAAGCTATCCGTATTTCCTAAAAACATCCTACTACCCTCTGGGAATCACTGCCAATAAAAGCAAATGTCAAAAGTCAAAAGTCAAATATGATTGCGTATATATTTTGCACTATTTTTCGTCATAGAGAATCACAGTGGTTTCATTTTAAGACTGGTACAAAGAATATTTTTTGCAAGGTTTCAAATTTACAGGAAAAAAGTTTATAGCGAACTTATCAAAAGTTCATAGTTTCATTGTAAACAAACAGATTGGTGCCCCATAGACTAACTGTATAAAAAAGGAGTTGAGTTAAGTTATTAAAAGTGTTCACATGTTATTGTCAAAAGACTGAACGTTCCCTAATCGGTGACTTAAAAAGTCGAATAGTGTACACTAGAGTGACCGCTATGACCGATTTTGATTGGATAACGCTAAATTGTCATTTTTTTTTTGATAACAAAAAATAAAAAAAAAAAAATGTCGGTACCATTTAGCGTTATCCAATGAAGCTCAAATTTTGGCCATCAAAAAATCTGCAAACTTAAATCATTTTATGGGGTTCCCCTGCGCCATTTTCGAAGATCGATTTTTGCGGTCAGCCTATAGTACCGTACACTTAAAACCGGATTATCTAAGAAATCACAATTGAATTATGAACTTTCTGCCACTTATAAAAAGTGTTCACATGTGTTTGTATGACAAGTGAACGTTCCTTAAGCGTTGACGTGGAAAGTTACTTATTATGTAATTTTAAGCTTCAAAACATCGACAAAAACGAAAACATTAAGTGGGCTTATTTATTTTTTACTTTAACTGTGGAACTTTGAAATTGTGAACCTGTTAGACCAGGTGAGCTTAAAACTAACAATTGAATTATAAACACATGTAGGTATAATTCGCTTTTAAATTCACTATAAGGACGGATCCTTGACCTGTGGACTTAAAGTGGACTTAATGTTCGATTTACGAAATAACATTTGATCTGACAGATGTATACTTCGTTTGAAAGATATACACTAATTTACTTTTAATGTTTCAGAATAATAGTTGTCAACTGATAGCAATACATTTTACTCTTTAACACTTTGACAGTTTGAAAGATTTGCATGAAATTGATTTTGACGTTTGTGGATGATTCATATCGAATCGCCATCAGAAGTAGTACATTGTTTTTTGACTTTTTCTGCAGTTTTGACTGACAACTTCGTAAAATAAGGAACAAAAATTATTTTAAAAAATGAGGGTGATCTCAGGTGAAACCAGATGTTCTTTTTTATTTGTAAAAATCGAAGCTCCGGTGATTAGGTATCCAAAAACCCATCAGAACTTACTCTGAATGTAAACACTAGCTATGCATTTTTTCCTCTGATCCGAAATTCATTGGAACTTGGCAAGATCTAAAAATAAGGCTAAAAATTGTCTTGTTGTTGAATGCTAGTATTTCGCATATCTAATCCGGATCAGATGAGAGGGCATAATAAAATATAGCTTTTGTTAATTTCCAAAACGAAGTCTGAATGTTCGAAGCTCATTTTGGTGATTGTCTCTGCTTATCCCATTTTCCGAAGACATTGTCTCTTTCGTTGAACAAAACCGATTAATTTTACAAATAACATCTCTCTACAAACAAAACATCCCTCTACAAACAAAACCATCAAAAAACAAAAAAAACTTTAAATCGATTGCAAAATTCAGAAACATTTGTTTCATGATTCACAACCAATATTTACTTTTTACTTAATTTGTCAATAACATTGCAACAGTATAACTCATTTTGAAAATGAAACCACAACATCCTGTGTGGTTTACAACTTCGATAACCTTATTTTCGAGCAGTTCAATAACTGTCTCTTAGAACTTCTCCACACAGAAAACGGAACCCGATATGCTGTTTCCTGTTATGCTCCCTGTTGAGTGCATATCTATCAAATGCTTGCCGCGAATCCTGACAAAATGTGAACCATGATGGATGATCCAATTATTATTGTTCGGTTGCAGCATTGCACTTTTCCATCAAAAATGGGAGTGAGGCATCCCACAAAATAATAATAGCCTGCCAAGTCCCGAAATGTGGTATATTGTCCTGCTAGGGAAGGCAGTATTATATAAGCTTTTGTTGCTCTCTATAACAAATTAATTGAACGAAATAACTGAATCGGGGTTTATGAATTGGGAATGGTGGTCTAGAAATTTCAAAGAATATTGATGTATGTATATTTATTTTTGATTAAAATTGAATATTTGCCACTCAATTGTGTTCTACTGTTTGGTTGAAAGTATATGCTTCAATCATCTTTTATCTCGGTACAGCGTACAGAATGTTTTTTAAAGCTTATATACTATGAAGACTATATAATTAAAATTTAAATACATCATAATGTTATTTAAAGAGACACAAACGGGCGCATAATACTGGCTAGAGAAAATATTTCACTACACTGCTTTTAACAGAATTACAGCCCACAAGAGAAAAGTCCATTGTAACTGAAGTTGCAAAGTGGCAGGATGCTATGCTGGCTAGAGCATTGGATTATGGCGGAACTTCTTAATGCAGCAAAGCGAATTGAAATTTTGTTAGAAAACTTCTGTTTTTGGAACCAGCATGGATGGACATAGTTTCAGTTAATTTATTATAAAACTGCATAACGCGCTAAATAACTTTTATTAAATTTAACTGTTATGCATATTTTGGTTAATAAAATATGAAATATGATTATGAAATTTTTGCCATTAGGGAATTGAAATTTAGTGACACAATAAATCTTTTATTTTATTATAGGAAAATTCAAATCATAAAGAATATTCAAATATGTTATTTGTTTCAAAAAATGTAATAAAATTTTGAACGTAATTTAAGGGGCTTTAAGTGTGCAGTTTTATAGTTTTAAATTAAATATTTCATATATAATATATGTAAATAATATTTTGTATTTTATAAAAAAAAAGTTGGAATTGATGAATAATGTGAAAAGTTATTGATTTTAATTATATTTTAATTATATTTTTTTGTTGTGAAGTATTAATCACAACAAAAATCAAAAACGTGGATAAATAAGTCAACAACCAGAAGTGTACATAACATTTAGATAAATGTTTAAAACTATGAAATACAGATGGCGTTGCAATTGAGTTCAAGAAAAATATGTTTCCCATCAAACTTGGTCACACTGACATGGACTGTGTTGGTTGATGAGTTCAAGTTCATGTTTTTTACGGTGCATTTCCTACCCATGGTCGACTAGAACCTCCCTTGCCGCAACTTCCGAATTCTTAATTTATTTTTTGTGAACATGTTTGTGGAAACATGACGGAACTACAGGTCGGGCTTTATGTATAAAAAATATTAAGCATTAACAATTCTTATTCCCTAATTGGGGGCTTCGTATTCCCTAATCGGGGGTGTGCAAGATCAGTTGCATGAAACGAGTTTAAACTATTTTTATAGGCCTTTACAAGCTATATACTCGTCTCAGTTCTGAAATATTCTGAAATATTGGGGGCTTCGTATTCCCTAATCGGAGGTGTGCAAGATCAGTTGCATGAAACGAGTTTAAACTATTTTTATTATAGTCGAATGGTTTGGAATTAGCTACATAGGCCTTTACAAGCTATATACTCGTGTCAGTTCTGAAATATTAAGGCCCTGCACAATAAGTCGACTGTTTTGAAACGCAACTTTCAAAATCTTTGAGAATCAGACATTTTACGCAATCATGCAACTAAAATTTTGCGCAACCGGCAAAAATAATTAAAATAGACCAGTAAGACACTGGGATCAGATTCTGTATGAAAAATTAAGGGCACGACTGGGTCGCACAAACTTGCTCTAGTGGCAAATTACCTGAGAGTTTAAAGTACAAACGGAATAATACGAAAAAATTGTATGAAATTTTTTTAAAAGTTTGAAAACCATACAAAGATTCAAACCAAAATAAGAGTATGCAAAAAATTTTCCTTTATAAATGTGTTTTGCAAAATCGTTAAATTTCATAAAAATCCGTCAACGGGTTTTTGAAATATTGAATTCACAGTTTTTCAAAAATTATTTAAAACTTAACAAATAAAAACTTGAAAAAAATTTTGATGCCATGCTATTTTGAAAAGCTACGACAAATTCATCATTTAATTTCGTTCAAATTGCTTTAGCCGTTGTCGAGATAACCGAAATTTTAAAATACCGTTATATGGCTTTTTTTTTGCACGAATCCAAGACTTGCCTTATAGTACCTATAATCGCAAGTAAAATGGGTCAAAAAAGTTCACAGATTTCTGACTAATAAAGTGAGTGATAATATTTTTTAACAAGCACAGGGACACTAAGAAAAGTTCAGCAACATTTTAATAGGCACATTATCATTTGTTATTCATTATGTGGCCTCACTTACGACAAATGTCGATGCCACTATAAGTGTGAAATAAAAAATACAAAACTCTGCAAAAGTGGTCCACTTAATACGCTTCTCACTTAAATACGTTTTCATTAGTTTCATCGGCAGTCCTCAAAAGTCCACGACCCCACTTTTTGTCTGACACAAAAACTGTTAAAAACACCTTCTACTTTTTTTTTGTTTGTTTATATTCAAATAAAATAATGTCGTCCTCTTGGCATCCTCGGGACTAAAAAACATTCATTAAGGGGGAACATGAAAATAAAAATTTATATTATACGAAAGTTGACAACATCGGAATAAAGTGTCCACAGAAACTATAATGAAATCGCTTGCAAATGACCATTCCCAGAAGTACTTTTTTATTATTGTCCTGTCCATAATTACCCATAAAGGATATGCCAGATAAAATACGACTATACACACATACAAAGAATGAGAAGAGGACCGCAGAAAAATGCTTAATTTCATTTTGGCTCCACAGCCATCGACCGCCACCACATCATCTCGGGAGAAATAAAACAAGGACGAGGCGTGAAAAAAATATTAATTTTAAGTAGAAACAGAGACAGTTGAGTCGGGTGGAAAAAAAAAGGATTCTCTTCTGTTTCTCATTAGGGAAATCCTTTAATATAAGTACGACGTGTATTTTTTTCTTTTACTTTTTTTTGGTTTTATGTGTAGTTTCGTGTTTTTAATGTTTATCAGTTAATTAAAAATAAGTGTCACAGTTGGAATAGTAGAGACAGAATAAAATAAATAGCACCAAAAAAGGTTTTCACTAAATAAATTTTTTTTTTTCGTTTTTACTATGAGCGGTCAACTGAGGCGAAATTCAAAACGTCTTATTTATAATGGAATAACATTTTACATATTTTATGCGAAACCACTTTGCTTGACTAACAAAGAATCGTCAGGCGATATCTCGTGTTGAAAATTGTTTTCATCAGTTTTGGACATGTTCACCGGAAATGTAAGAAAAAATCCTTTCTTTACTTCATCCTTTTCTACTCGTATTCTTAAGGTTAATTGAATTTGATGTGAGAAGAGAAAAAAACTATTTTGAAATCCTTCGAAGTGGTGCCTGATGGTGTTCAACCTGTTCAACCAAAAACATTAATGATGGATTAGGATAGAGGGAGAGAGGCGTATGAGTGATATTTTTCTTTTATTTAAACTAGGATTTTCATGGTACAACGATTAAGGACTTAACACGCAAAGTAAATTGAGTTCTTAGAGTAAGTGTTTGCGTTTGGTGGAATGTGAAAAAGAAATGGAAATGGTGGTGGTATAATGAAGCGGAAAATTGTACGAGCAATTATGATGAAAATCTTTAGCGAACTGGGAATATAATTTTCTAAGAGTTTTGAATGAGTTATTGCGTGTGTTAATAAAAAATTGGTGAACTTAATAAAATGATACAATTAGTTTCAATTCAGAAATAGAGTTTTTGTACAAAATACTTGCAAGATGTGACTATTTATTTTATTTTTTATTTTATTTATTTATTAAGGTTACATTAAATTGGTCGAAGGCCAATCACCTAGGAAAATTTCTTTTGTGTGAAGCAATACAAACAAATTGTTAACATTGCAATACAATACAACAACCACCACTAACCAAAAACATCACCATTTTTTCGACTATAGACATACTTCAAATATAAACGACAGGATTGAACATAAATTTTAAAACAATTACCAAATTTCATGATTAAATTATATAAATTTGGCCACTTCCATATTTTTTTTAAATTAATAAAATCAATTCAATTGGTTATTTCACAAATTGTGTTCGAATTTATTGAAACGTAAACTATTAAATAAATATTTTTTTAAACAAACAAATAAAAAACAAACAAAGCTGCCTATCATTTACACTCTTCACTATCGCCACATTTAGAATTGTCCAGTTCTACATGCTTACATGTGAAAACTCACCCTAGACTGCAGTATGGACTAGAATAATTTTTCCTTCATCATCATCATTCATCAGCATCACCAACAATAGTTATATTCCTCCATATCATTGTGCCACACAAGTGAGTAAGCTCAATGCTCGGCCATTGCCAATACCAGACCAGGTGGCAGTTTACACACTGATTCCATTTTTATTGGGCTGTCATATATCCTTATCTGCATGGCAACCGGCGGCGGCGTCAGGCATGAAATGTTGGGTTGCGTAGCTATGTGCATTCATTAAATTTGCCTCTTTAAGTCTATTAAAAATAATAGAGATTCATTTGGACAATTGCCCAAAATATATCTGGACTCAAGTGAATAATTTAATTTCGAAGAAATGGTTTGGGTCTAGTTAAAAAGAAATGGCAAAAATATCTTGAAATTTAAGAAAATCATACATAAGAATTATGTATGTTAAGTAGATCAAAAATTTATCAAACGGGAATAATAATGCCGAAATTTTGATTGATTAATAAATGTTATCGTATATTAATCAAACAATTGACCTTTTGACATAACCGTAAGAAGAAGTGTGTATGATATCTTCTTCTGCACACTGCGACTTCAACAAGAGCTTCATAGACGGTGTTTACATTAGCCGCAGTCACCCGATGCATGCAAAGTAGTTTAAAAACAAAGGATTCACGAAACTCAAAAAAATATATGTAAAATGATCGTAGATGTTGACAATTTACTTCATAGCCACACCCTTAATTGATCAAATCATTGGTGCAAAACCAAAAGGTGAAAAAAGAATAGATCACAAATGTCAGGAAGACATTTACACGGTCAGTCAAAGGACGTCAGTCATCTACACATACAAACAATCATCAGGCAAAATCAAAAGGGTTTTGATTTTTCGTCAAACAAATGCACGCATACAGACTTATTTTTAAAAACACTATATTACAGATTAATGTCAAATGACCGTGTAAAGGTTGCTTTACAGTAAAGCGGGAAGGAGACAAAACACAAAAACGTCAAAATGCATCGATAAATGTGTGCATGCATTGTTTTTCGACAGTCAATCATTCCAGATAGTGCGATCTATATCGTGTAAAACATTATGAGATTTGTTTTTTGTTTACTTGACGTAGAATTATGACGTTAACTTCCGTTTGACTTTTATACGTCGGCTATAATAACCGCAAGGTCACAAAATCGATCAAAATCGTAATGTGTTGAAAATATTGGGCAACATTTTTTCAGGGTAATACACCTTACATTTATACTTCACATTTTCCATAGTATTTTCAAGTCGGTAACACCTTGTGTATAAGCCAAAATACTTCTGGCATAAATGTAGTAGGTATTTCATTTAATGCCTATAAGAATCTGAGAAATTCTTCTTTGACAATTTGTGTCTACAGAAGCAAAAGGAAATAAGTCTAAAAGTCTTTTCGTAAGTAACTAAACCGAAGAAGTTTTGTAAGATATTTTTGGTTTGTTTATACTTATTGTTTGAAATCTAAAATTTAGTATTTGAATCACGTTCGGTAAGAATAAAATTCTTAGTTGGTTACTTTGTATAAGCTTTGCTTCTTTCCATGCATGAATAAAGAAGGTATCTACCTTCCAACACTATAAGTACAACAACATATTGTATTTTATGTTTATGGTGCCGATAGAATACAAACACCGTTCACAAGTTATTTGCTGGCGGCTGCGGCATAACTTTTTTTTCCTAAGGAAATAAACAAAATAAAAAAAAAAAAACACCATCATTGATGACAGACCAACAAAAGTTGATTCGAATTCTTTTCTATAGAGGGCTTGACGTTACTGCCCGTTGTAGCTCACAAGCTTGTAAAAAAGAATTTCTAAATACTGTCACTATGTTTGTCGGTTATGTATGCATAAATGGAAAGTTTCATCCTAGAGTTTGGAAAAGTTAAAGTTGCAGCCACAGGTGCAAGTGACACCTCTTGTTCGTCCTTACAATATGTTGAAAACAAAATGGGAATCCTTTGAATGTCCCATATAACACCTTTGTAAGTTTATACCGGAGGGAACATTTTGTTGGAACCTGTTACCTGCTGGCAGTGCATTGTTCTGATGCAATTGACGTTACCCTCAGAAAAGAGGATGTTAGCATTTGCTTTGACAAAATGAGGTTTATTGTGAAGGAAATTTATCAAAGGAAGTTATATATACAGTTTTGTATGCACATCACATCATAGCACAGGACCTGGTAGATGCAATGGTTGCATTGTAATTGTTAGTTAGGGGGTGGGGATTTAATCAACAATAATGTGTAATGAGAGAATGTCATTAAAGTGCAGGTGAGATTTACGATTTTATAACAATGGTTAGATTTACAATGGATATTGTGACAATTGATTGAGATTTAACAGGTGATCATGGATAGGAATGTAATGTGGTTCTTTTTAAATTAAAAAGTATTTCCCATACAATCTGTTGTAATATACTTAGCACAAATTTACTAGACTTCAATTTTATTGGATGGTATTATGACGTAACTACGTAAGAGTTGCTAAAGTTTATGACTTTGTATTGGCAATCGAGCTGTTTTAAGTCGCTTAAAAAGAGTTGATATAAGGACATATCATATAAATATGGTCGGAGTGTAGTGAAACAT
This sequence comes from Baccha elongata, assembly GCA_951217065.1. Lineage (NCBI taxonomy): Eukaryota > Metazoa > Arthropoda > Insecta > Diptera > Syrphidae > Baccha > Baccha elongata. The sequence continues at coordinate 13,641,773 of OX578272.1, forward strand.
GGGAGATAAATGGAACGTCCGCTAAGGCACACTATTATTAATTCGATCATCAAAAAAGAATAGTTTTTTGCACCAACGATAGAGGAATCTTTGATCTGTACAAAAATTCATATTAAAATGCAAAAAAAAACTTTCCCAATCAAATATAAATATTCAATGAACAATAAAAAAAATTACACAAAATAAAGAATTTGTGTGATGAAATAAAACCATATTGATGATTTCAAACAGTGTGGAAAATTTTAATAAAACGTGCAAACTTTCAATCGCGTAACTATAGGAAATTAATCAGAAGAAGTACAATTAAAGTGAGAAAAAACTTAGCATTATTATCGCTTGGCGAATCGCATATGAAAATATTGTAATACAAAATTATATACCGTGCATTGTATTTGTGTAATGAAAGTGTAATTTTTAATTCTGTTTTCAAATACTTTTTTTCCACAGGAATATCAAATGCAGGTACTTTCCCGCCGAAATTCTATTTTGAGATAATTATAATAAATTATGGGAATTATTTTCATTGTAGTTAAATTATTTAAATTGCGGTTATTACTATACTTAATATTGATACACGTGTTAGATGGATTAAAGATGCAAACATAAATAATTTTAATCGAAGTCACACGATGTATCAGATTACAACTAATAGAAAATACAAAAAAAAAAAAGAAACTAGTTCATATTAAAATAAATATTTATTTATAGACCAGTCAATAAGAAGTAAAATGTGGCCCATCTGACAAAAGTTTGGTAGGTCTCCAAGTTTGAATGCAGTTTTGTATAGTGGGGTTTGATTCTGAGTATAAGACTGATTTTGCGGTTTTGTACAACAGCCGCCATTTGTGCGTTTTTTATGAAACAAAATATTAAATTCTTTTTTGTTGCAATTTGTATTATCTTATCTACAAAATGGTAAAAAATTATATTTGTAGTGCTAGTATCTTAAAAGTTATAAGGAAAAAACGAATAAAAAAATAGACTTAATCACCTTAATTTTCGAATTGCTCGCTAACTTTTAGATTTTCGAGAGAAATTATTAAACACTTTTTCCAAAAAAAAACGATGTATTTTTTGTTAATTTCGGTTGATTTTTGACCTCATTACGACGCCCGAAAAAGAGTTTTAAAATAAAAATTAAAAAAAAAAATTGCTTGAAAATTTAATTTCTTAAAAATCATAATCTTAAATAACTATACTTTTCCTTGTCTGAAAAAAATTTATTTCTATTTAAATAATCACTTATGTTCAAAATTAAGGAATACTTTATAGATTATATGCAGAACTATAAGCTTTATAAGTTGGGCGCAAGTAAAATTTAAAATTAAATTACCAAGGCAGAAATTTTCTGTAGTGTTTTTTTTATAATCAAAAACTATTATAGAACAGTCAGATAATGAGACCGGTTAATGCTGAAATGATACGCTAGCGTGTTTTTTCACACGTCCATTTGTCCGCGCGTCTTGAGAACTAAGAAAACCAATAAGAGTGTACACACAAACGTATACAGGGATTTTATTTGATTTTCTTTGTTCTTTATAAGCGTGGACAAAAATACGCCGCATAATTTACTGAGAGTTAGAGTACGGAAGGATGTTTGCAATTAAATATACTCTCGTATATACAACCGAGGACAATATTATTTGTGTATAATTTCAAAAAAATATTGCAACTCCATATTGCAACTTAAACTGCACAGTGTCTTTGTTTTAAACATTTTTTGTATCGACTATCTATTTAATTTATTGACCGATTTTGATAAAATTTCATACATTCTTTTTTTTTTAACTAATAAAATTAATTTTCAAGTCGTTAACAAGAAGGTAACTTGCCACAAGAGCAAGTTCGTGCGACCCAATCGTGCTCTTTATTTATTTTGGGGCAACGTGAATTTTACGTAGATTTTAAACAGATGAACAAAATTGATGAGTTAAGACACTTGCTTCGAACAAAATAAACATGCAATAATAAAAGCCCGCGACACCCACTGAAAGATTGCCACCTTCAAAAATTTTATTTTAAAAATATACCAGAAACAACTCCGGATGCATTTTTTTGCCACCTTTTTTTTATTTTTTTGAGGTGGAAAATGCAATACATATATAGTCCTGGCGTTTTTCGTTTGTTTATTTGAGCGAAGAAGATTTGATTTTATTCTTCTTCTTCTTCTTCTTCTTATCCGACGATGTTAGTGATATCGATTGGGACCACAACTTTCCCACTTAACAACTTTACTTAGTAATCTGCTTGTGGGGTTCTTATTTGAGATTATTGTTCTTATAAAATTCTTAGAAATTAGCGTACAAATGCGAAATTGTAAGCAGATTTTAATAATATTCTCTAAAGTGAAGTTAATTATTTTAAGCAAAGTATGGTAACTCCCTGATTTCAACACGTACTCGATTTTATAAAATATATTATTTTTTCTTCTATAACTGCGAAATAAATAAAAAAAAAAACCTGATGGCTTTATTGTTAGTGCTTTTATCTTTTTTATTTGTTGTAATTTTATATTGCACTAAATATTATTAATAAATAAATAAATAAAAATTAAAAAAAAACTGGTATTTCAAATAAAAAGAACAAGTTGTACATTTGAGCACGACTGTGGTCATATTAATTATTATTATATGAATTCTGAATCAAGATTTTTTTTCACAATTTCGAATTAATGGGATCAATTTTTTGATATGTCATTAAAAATTATTTGCATCAGAGTTTACAATAACGACCTGAACTCACAGGTCCAACATGAATAACGAACTTAATTTAAAACATCCATCAGCTCCTTCATTATTATTGATGTCTATCCGACTATAGTGTAAATTAAATGAGTAAAATCACCTTGTTATTCATTAAAAAACATCATCATTCGTATTTTTCTGTGATATTCTACTATTTAAATCTCACTGAATTCCACTGATATATATATACAATATACACGTGATTGTTGTGTCGTTAATATCCGTGTAATTACCATAATTTAATGAAACACACTAAAAGGGTTGTTGGGTTCAATTAAAATCACACGTACATATAAATATGACGTTATGGGAATTTTTTGCCATTACCTACTTGTTTTTTTAATGAAAATTATTTTTTAATCAATTAAGTCTTGAAATTTGCAGGATTCATTAAAATATTTATTTTTCTATAATATAAAATATTATTTTTAATATATGTACATAGGTACATTATTATTTAAAACACTTTATGAGTTGTAGGTATCAGTTGCCATAAATATTCTTAGTACCTATAATTCAGAAGCTATATGTAAACAAATGAAGAAATGATTTAAGTCAAACGTTTGACAATAAAGTTGGAACGATTGCATATAATTCTACCCTTGAAAATTTTTCACACGTATATCTACATATATTTTCCAAGATACCATCGGAAATCTACTAAATATGCCAGATTTTATCAAAATCGTAATAGATGTTTCTAAGAAATTGTTAGTAGGTATATCTTGCGTGAAAGGAAAATAGAAAATGCTTATGTTATAACTAGTTTTTGACAAGCTAATGAATGAAACCGTTCTTCTATCGTCGATTTATGGTTCTTAAAAAGTAAATTTTTTCTTTCAAAAAAGACAGTGATGGGAAAATATTTCAAATGCATTGGATTCTTTTCTCCGATTTTATTTTTACCAATTTTCCAATTAATCGTTTTCGTCTAGTCGCTATGCTTTTGGTCCTTTTAATACTTTTAAACTATTAATCAACACCGTATACAAATAAGAAACCAGAAAAATAAAACAAAAATATACTGGCAGGCAAATCAGATGACTTTCCATGATCGAACTTGAAATTTTTTAAACTTGACCTTGACTCTCCAGCCCCGTCATAGATAAGAACATGTTCAATAGAAAATTGCGTACATGCTCTATTTGAATCACCCATTCAACAGACTCCTTTCTGTATAATTGAAAAAAAGCTACATTGAATAAATATTGTAATAAAACACTTTTACAGCTTTTTTTAAAAATTCTCCCGCCCTTAAAAACATCAAAAAATTATTTCAAATACCCAGGTTAGAATTCAAAATAAATAAATAAAATTACATATTTGTGAACAAAGTTACGGATCCTGAATCAGGAATTCAGGATAGCATTGATGCGTCAACGAGCTGTCAGTGATGTCAGTGTGCAACACTGGAAGAGGTGTAAAGATTTATATACTTTATGAAAATATGAACGTGATTCGGCATTCAATTCACATTTAACAAAAAAAAAACATAAAGGATTTTTGAATAAATATTAAATACATTCCATTCTAACACAAACGAGTTCGATAAAAAAAAGGATTTTTTTTGTTTGTTTTTGAGCTACAGAAATGTGAAGAGACTGACGTGACGTGACGTGTTGAATTGGATGCTTTGGATGTTTTATGTAGAATGAAGAGATTTATAATATATGTTGAAATTACATACAATTTTGTTTCAACAATCATTTTTGAAAACACTTGCTTGATTCTTTTTGTTTCTTTTTTTTTTATACGAGGACTTCAAGGTCTTTGAAACATCAGATGAAACATACCTGAAATTAGAAAAAATAAAATGGAGAAATTAGTAATGAAGAATTATTATACATAACAAATATAATATATTTAGAGTTAAATATGGTAAAGCTTAAGATTATTTTGGAATACTAATTTTTACAAATCTTTCGAGGAAGTAAATATACATAAAATGTTATTGCTCTTATAAGCTCTCAGTGAAGTACTCCAAAGCTCCGTTATCATGGCCGATGAAATAGAAGAATTGAAAAAAATGACTTCAGAAAATTGATAGTTTAATATTAAAATGTTTATTTAAATTAAGTTGAATCTTTAAAACTAAATATTTAAATAAATTGGGGCATATTCATAGACACTGTTTAAGTTGTTTTTAGAAAAACTCGAGTTTATCCTATTTAAATTACATTGCTTAAACCCAGACTAAGCAAAACTGTAGTTTAAAAACAACTATGAATACGCCCCATTGTTTTTAATTTCGTCATATATTCTCTATTTTAAAATTCGAAAATAGTGAAAATACCTTTTTTCAATAACCAAATACGTTCTTGATTTTAAAAGAAATTCTTTGCTGTCATTTTGGTTGGCTAATACAAGGTGTGCGTGTGAATACAATTATACAATGTACTACTATACTTTTTAATATATTATTTACTGAGATGATGTCAATTTCTTATGATTGATTAGTGTCAAGGTTCAAGGAAATGTTTTACCGTTTAATATCAGATACCAACTTTAGTTCTTTGAACTACTAGAACTGCTAAATCTTTAACTATAGATTCAAGATCGAAAGTTTGAGATTCTTGATTTGAGTAATTTCTGTATGCAATACGCTTGTTTTTTTTTATTGAAAAAGCTGTCTACAGTGAAGAAGAATTTTCCATAGCCGATAGATTTTTGACTTTCATTCGAGTATCGAACAAAATTCTTGTTGTTCTATTTTTAGATGTTGGTACGATTGATATTTTAATGTATCATGATGGTGATGGGGTATGTTTGTAAGTATAAAGTTTTAATGGGTATCAGAGTGTGATCTTGTTTTATGATAGATTGCCCACATACTTACTGAAATCTCGAAACGAATAGTAAATTTTTGAAAAATGTACATATATATACAGACGCATTTAATTTTTGCCGTTGTGTATCTATTATTTATGGCATGCTAGTTGAACTTTGAACATAACATTTTAGTCATTTACGTCTTAAGAAGATCTGCTTTTTTTGGTTTACAAATTTCCTTAAATAAAAACAAATCTAGGTTTAATCTTTACACAAAATATGCATGTTTGATGAACTGGGTGACTTGATCTAAGAACTCAATACATGTCTCTTGTTTAATTTGAAATCTAGGTTATTTTTTGTTTCAATTTTTTGCTCAGCTTTCAGTGCGATTTGTCATCAGCAAGTAGTAAAATAGATACTTTGTAGTTTGACAGAATTTTGTACAAGTATAACTTTGACATTTGCGGAATATTCAGTGCAAACTGTCATCAGTAAGTAGTCATTTTGACAATTTGTAATTTAAGAGTTCAATTATCTCAGGCCTAATTTTAACATTTGCGGTTTATTCCGTGCGAACTTTCATTATAGCAAGTAGTGAATTTGACACTATAGTTTGGCAAATTTGTACAACAATAGGGAATTTTACCATATTGTCAAAAAAATAAATGACAGCTCACACTACGCGGATGACAGATTGAAATTATGTATCGCGGTTTTTTCAAACTGTCAAACTGAAAATCGTGTAAAAGAATTTATTAAATAATCTCTTTTTTTTTATGTGAAATTTGAGATTTTTCAACAATAATACAAAAAATGTTCAGCTGTCATCCGTGTACTGCTGATTTTGATACTGCTCTGCGAACGAGTAAGAGATATATCGTTGTAACTTTAAAAGCCCTGTTTTTTTGACAATTACGGAGTATTCAGTACAAACTGTCATCAGCAAGTAATAAATATGACACTTTGTAGTTTGACAGATTTGAATTTGGTGGAAACTTTTATCAGCACGTTTTAAATTCGACACTTACCCTTTTGACAGATTCTTACAAATCCAATTTTGACATTTGCGGTGTTTTCAGTACGAATGTCACCATAGGCAATTGTTTGAAGTTTTGTAGTTTGACATATATGCTTGAATCTAATTTTGACTTTTGCGGTGTATCAAGTGCAAACTGTCATCACAAAGTTATAAATTAATCGTTGATACGTTACAGTTTGATTCCAGAGAATATGGAGCGGAAAGTATAACAGTGTTTTTAGAAGCTTCAATAGAATTCTGAAAAATGAGTGCTCTCTAGTGAAATAATTATTTACACTTATACATTTGTGTTATTTGTGTTTTGACATTAATTGTCAAAACGGCAATATGCCAAGAATTTCAGCAGGAATTTTGTAACAAAATTCGACTCTTTCGATTTGTTCTTTCTATACACTTTCTAGCAGTTTAGTAGTACCAAATAATTAATACAAAAACGCGAATGACGATGGGGCTGAGGATTTGTTTTTATTGGGAATTTCTTGTAAAAAATAAACGGAGGTAATGTTAAAATTCTGTACACATGATTATTTATCGTAGCGAACACTATACTTCGTTTTTAACTTTTTTTTAAAATGAAATGCAGAGTTTGAACCCAGAACCCAGACAGACAATAACTTCTTTACAAATTAATCATCTTAAAACACTTGTAAATTCATATTCCAATATTATATTTCAAGTTTTCGACTTGAGAATATCAAAGTGAGTGTCGACTTATTTACGCTTCTTTGAAGCATTAAGATCCTTTTTATTTTATAAGCCAATATAAAATGTCATGAAACTTAACCTTAAAAAGAAGCGTCTTCTTAAAAGAAACTTATATCAAAACAATAATTCTAAAAAAAATGTACAATGTCGCTTTGAAATGCAACTTACATCCACACATGCATATATATGTATAACTCAAGGATCACTTGTGAAATTAAAAAAAAAGTCCTTTGAGACTGAGTGTCTAAACATTCCTAAGAACTTCATTCTAAATAATTTACAATATCAACATAAACCGGATGGAAGGAAGTGCATGAGACAGAATAAGGACTCGTCAGTCACTTGAACGAACACATTGCTATATGTATAAATGAAACGAATAAAGGTATACACAACACATCCTTGATATCATCGCTCACTTTGTTGTAACGAAATGAAATCATATAAAATTCTTTCAATAACTTAGGTAGTTGAGTGCATTGGCTGAACTCCAAGAGCTTTTCTATATTTTTTGTTGTGGTAGAATATCATTGCATTGAAGATGACTCGGTTTTGATTTCCACCGGAAACTTGATCCTGTTTACTGCTGATGCTGAAAGTCATAGTCACCAGTTAAAGGATATTTATCTTAGGCAGCAAACTGGCTTGCAAGAATTTTTTTCTTCGATTTTATTTTTTTACAAAAAATTGATTGCCTTTGTGCTCTTTTATGGACGTAATTTAATTTTCTTCTTTCGTTATTGAGAACCGCAGTTAGGAATATTACTTTCTCTATAGGACTTTTATATATAGAAATCATCCTTTTGAAATGAAAAATATTACCTACCAATCAAAGGATTCTTATTCCTGTACAGAAAATATACTTTGAACAAATATTAGAGAGATAAATATTATATTTTATTTTCATTTTCTGTAAATTTAGGTCATTTTCTTGTACACGAATCACTTTTCGTTGCCTCTTTTGAAAAGGACATCATACCTTCCTTTTAACTAGATTGATAAAAAGCTTGCCGTCACATATTTTTTGCTCATCCTTTTTTACGTCTTCTCTTACGAGTTGTTGCTTCAAATTTAGAAGAAGAAAAATAGAATGATGATGATAAGGTTTTTTTGGCAGAAATTTGTCGGCATCCTTTTTCATATTACTAAAGTACACACTTTATGAAGAAAATTTTAAAATAAAAAACAAACAGCTTTCAACATAAAGCGGACATTTACAAAAAAAAACATCCTTTTTCTATGGTTTTTGTAGACTTTTGTGCATTTGGGTGTATAAATAAATTTTATAAAAAACAGAAGTGTAGGATGGGTTTATTTTTGTCCTGAATATTTGTGTTACCTTTTCTTGACAACTTGCATGTTTAAGGAGGGATCAAAGAAGTTTTATTTCTAAAAAAATATCTCTATTTAACAATGGGTCCTTTGATGGCATTAGATACAAAGTAATTCATCACAACTGTACCTAAACATACGAATACAAATATGAAAGATTTATTTTAATTTATATAAAAAAAGGTGACTATTGTCTAAGATTACTGAGATATTGCATCAATGCAGTGGTCAGTGATTTGACAACACCAATTTTCTAATGTCATTTTTTCGGTGGCGGTTTCTTTTTCCGAAACACAAACTGTGATAGACAAAAAGATTTTCATTTAAGGGTTGCCAAACTGTCATAAGATTTTCTGTCACTTATTTAAAATAAAAATGTTTTATGAGTATAAATGTAGGCACTAGTTATAGCTATTAAGGGTTGCCAAAATTTCTATTTCAATTTTATGGAAAATTATCCGACAATGCTGGTGTTAATTGGTATTAAAATAAAGCTAATGAATTATTGATTTTTCTTTTATTAAAGAAAAAAACACAATTTAAGCTTAATTCGCGTATGATGATCAATTAGTATGATGGAAATGAACAGCTGACTTAAGTTCCATAATTTTCCAATATTCTCAGCTATGATTTAAAATTTTAAATAATCAATTTTAACCTCGAAATGGCTTTTGTATGGAGAATTAATTTTCGCATACCATTGGCAAAAAATTTCAAATCGTTTCACTGATTGTGTTTCACTAAATATTTCATGGGTGAGAATTTTTCATTTTGCAGGCACACTTTTTTGTCTGACAAGTTCAAGTTCTAAAAATCTATAGAAACTACACATTGAAATTGTTTTGCAGTATGGGCCTGTCTCAAGAGTTGCCATTTTATCGAATTAAAAATACCTAAGCTTTTTTTTTTTGTCCCCTGACCCATATTTGCTTTGTTAATACCAATGATATAGTTATGTATGTAAAAATATAATTGATATCACGTTTAAATCTTGAAATATTCATTTATTAAGCCAACCCTATTTTTTTTAAACACGCTATAGTTTTGATTTTCGGGTGAATTTTATATAAAAATAATTTCCAAAACTTTTTAGCAAACATATTATTTTTGTATTATCTAGCAACCTATAAACTCAAATACAGAAGGCTTGTTTCAGAACAAAGAACCCAAAATAAAAAAAAAAATCTATAACTAATTTCGTAATAAGTGATTCACTCGTATGATGTTTTGTAAGATTGTCGTCTCTTAAGAGTAAAACCATGAACGTAGCTCTGCCTTCAGCTCTAGTTCAGAGTTTCAGAAAAGATCTTGGATCGGTCGGGGCTGTTGTCAGTTCTACGGCTGTTTGTCGTACCTGTTTTCTTTGATGGGAAAAATGGTTTAAAATGGTATTTGAAAATCTAAAACAGGAATTTACGTTTCAAGTATTGTTGCTTGTTTATTTCTGTAGAATCTTAACATGAATTATTGGAATTTGTTTCCAGCTACCAGTTTTGGTCAACCGAACACTATATTGGCTGTTGATTTTTGTTCTGCAGATCTACAGGTTTAAGGTTGAGTGTTATAGCTGTAGGACAAGATCTCATTGCACCATTAAAACATAGCATCACCCACTACCTGTTATATGGATAAATCAAAACTTTCAGAATAAATTTTCTGTCAAAGAAAGGTGGACACAGTTTTGATATTCGCTATAGCCTATAGTCAGTGTGACCAATGAAAGATTTGAAATCATGCTAAGTCCAGTATTTTAGCATGTTTTTTTTTTAAGAAAAAGTGCTAAAAATCATGCTAAACATTTTTTCGAATACAAAACCTGCTAATCCCACTTCTTTCACGAAACTTTCACAACAAACTTCTGACAAATTGTCTCTGATAAGTAGAATACTATTAAGCATGTTTATTTTCATTCTATTTCTCCGTTGGTCTTTTACTAAATTCATGAAGCTAAAAACTCTCTCAACAGCAGCATTAGATATCGGCAGATATAGCGAAATTTGATAGCTCTTGGTATGGATTTTCATTGGAAGCATCTGTGAATCTATTCACCTCACACCAAAACTCAACAGTACTATCTACATTTTCCCAAACATTCAAGTGTAAATAATTCCACTGCGTTTCTATTTTACTTGCTAGTTCCGAATTGATTTTTCGAGTTTTGAAAAAATCTGTTAACGATTTTTTGTGAATTCTTAAACATTTGTTTACCGAAAAAAAGTTGATTTGTTTCAAAATATTCAAATTTTCTGGTGTCCTTGCTTGAAGCTCTTTAATTAGCCTTAAAATGAAATTTTGACAGTTTTTTTCATCTTCTAATGTTATTGAATGTTCTGATCTTAAGACTTGCAATTTTTCCTGAAAATTGTATTGGGCTTTGTTCACACTTACGTTTGTTTTGATTTGACTAACCTTTTGTAATTCTTTACTTTGGCTTAACTGAAATCCTGCTAAATTTTCAAACTAAAATATAGAATCATGTTAAAAAAAATGCTAGCATGATTTGGTAAAAAAACCTGCTAAAAATAAAATTTTCCTGCTAAATTTAGCAGGAAAAATGCTAAATTGGCCACACTGCCTATAGTTCACTTTTGATTCTTTAAGATTTGGAGAGACACTCGAAATAAGACACAGAATTTGATTACTTCAGAGATTGCAACGCAGTTCATATGTTTTACATGGAAAACGGTGAACATCGGAGAAAATAATTTTATTTGAGAGTTAAAATCCAGCGAATAACTATGAATCAAAACTATCGCTTAAAAAGGTGTCTCTCCTTTTGAGAAAAAAATCGTTATTAAAGTATGTTTGAAAATCATCTAAAGCACGTGCATTTAAAAATAAAAAATCTCCAAAAAGATTTTTTTTTTAACAAATTGTACCTCTCACGTATTTGAATGAAGAACAAAATAAAGCACTGAACTTTTACAAACAAGAATATTTCTTCATGCAGGCACCCTCAATGAAACTTTAGGTAACAAGCACCATTCCAAAATTCAAACGAACCCCGGAAAAACATTCCCATCTCTGAAGCCTTCGTTAGTTTAAATAACAAAGAAGAACGACATTTTAAAATTCAGATCCCAGGAGGATTGAATGGAGTGTCCAACAATAGAATGCAATTCCAAACAGGTACACAGAATCCTAATACCACGTACCCATATAACTAAAGTCACTTGCAGCAGGCGATATACTATACATTTTGGTTATAAAGGAGTAAATTTTTTGGAGCTTTGGGCCAACTTAAACTCATATACGATATGGTGTCATGTGAATTTTGTACCATCTGTTAGGTGTGAACTCGTCAACCCTTCATATTCAGGAGGTGTTATTATACACTACAATCAAACGGTGTGTGTAACCAGAAACCCTATGAAGGTAACAGGCATGTTCACAAAAGGTTGGTGCTTTACCACCTCTCGAAAATCCAAGCTTGTTGGAAATTTATTATTTTCCAATAATAACGTTACAACGTTCGGTAACAACCACTTTTTTGGTTATTTATAAGGATGAGTTGCCAAAAAAAAGTCTAAGTTTTCAAATGAGACAGCCACTCATTTGTTTTTTTTTCCCCAGTTTTTGTGGGTGTTAGATTCTGGATTAAGTTTGCTTTTCACGGTGAAATAGATTGTAAGCTTGACGTGTAGATACATAAATATACATTTATATACTTGAATTCGTCATGACATGTTAAATAGTTAATGCGATGGGGTTGCGCGTCGCAGTCGGTTTGTTTTGGGTGTGGTGGGGAATGAGTGGTGAAGATTTGTTTCACCAGAGGAATATGGTTTACCTATGGGAATGAGGTTGTGGTGGTAGAAGTATAATTAATTATTTAAAAGGGTAAAGTTTCAAGTCTTGGTTTAGGGGATTACTCCTTTCATGTAAACACATTTAACATTTGTTGAGTTTTATTTAGAAAGGCATAGGTTTTTATCAGAATATTTAAAGGTAAATGGAAGGGTTATGGGGACGGAATATACGAAACCCATTCCTCTTCGTAAAGACATATTGTTATGAAATAATTTTAATTGTGTACAAAGTGTCTGGAAAAAGGTGCAACATAATTATTTAATTTTTGTGAATTAATTTTGTTTCCTTTTTATCAAAATAAAAACTTTTTCCATAAATTATAAAATTTTAAAATTCAAAAGTGTTTATGTTTTGAGAAATATTAAATTTAAGTGGCTTAAGAAAATGCTTTTTTCTTGAAGAGTGTATAGGTAACTTTGATTTCTAAAAAATGAGAATAGTGAGCCATCAAAGCCCATTAATGTATTCAATCTTTATATAGACCCCCCTGTTTGGCCCAATTCCTTTTTTTGTTTTAAATTTTAAAGTGTTTTAAAAGGGAGTAGATTTTTTGACTGTTATTCGTGATGTCGGGTGCTGCTTCTTTGTTACAGAGGCAGCTTATAGAACGCCTGATGGGAAACTGTTCAGGTATAAGCGATAGTTCAGATAGCGACAGTACTAAGTGAAACTAAGTCGTGACTTACAAGAGTAAAGACTTCACCAATGTTAATGAACTATGTTGAACGATTGTTCTAATTTTGTTTATACCTTTTCACCACAATTTTGAAGATATAGAAGCGCCCTTGTTCATGTTGCACATCTTACACTTAAAGTTTGGGCACAATTTTTGTTTGATCCTTTCTTGCAACGTTGTTTTGTTGGAAGTAAAGTTCGACTTAAAGAAATGCGTTTAAATGTGCTGAATTATGTTTTATAAATAAAGTTGTATGAGCATTGAGCAAGGTCTTAAGGGTGGGTCTCCATGACAATAGAATTTAAAATTCATGTAAACGTATTTCAATGTGGTAGTGCGATATTCTTTTCTCTTCATTATTGTTTTTGATACGCTCAACTACTCTTGTTCTCTTTTCAAAATGGGTTTGTTGTTTTGTCATCCTTTCGATTTGAATGGGAATGATGAGTTCTATGCTTTCTGTTTATGGAAGGGTGAAGGGATATTTTTCAATTTTGTTTTCAAAACACATGAGTAGGTATAGCTAAAATGTGAGTCATTTTTTTTCTCTTTTCGTTTAGTTGTTTTTTCTTCTATTTCACTTGCTGTTGCTGGAACTGGAAAAACAGTAACAAAAAAATGTGAACTCGTTTGTGACTCGATCGAGATCTTGATGAAGGTCAGGGCACATCAAATGAACATGCATAAATATACGTTACACATGTAGGTAGGTAGGTACATTGAAATAGTTTTTTTTAGGAAGCTTTATGTAAGATAAGTGTAAAGTAGGTCAATATAACGATTTGACCTGTTTGAAAATTACTTTAGGGTTTATTGCAAAGGAGTGAATTTTGCAAACTTTTAAAATTGCGAAAACTAGATCCAAAAATGTGATTTTCAGAAATTAGGTGCTTCCCCCCATTTTTCCAAATTTAAATTTTTTAAAAACTCTACAAGGTTGTGGTACCCTAATACGAAGTTTTTTCTCTTTTTATTTTGAAAAAAAAATCGAAACTGTGGATAAAAAGCTCAAAAAACATGTTTCCGAAAGTGTGAAGTTAGCCTCCCTTTTTTCAAATTGGAATTTTTGACAAATGAACCAGGTTGTGCTACATTTGTGCTGGTTTGTGTTGATCTTTTTTTTTTTTAATTAAAAATTGTAGGTTTAAGACAGCGAAAACTTTTGCACTAATTTAGCAATTTTGCCTTCCTGGGAGCTCCCTTTTTCGAATTTTCAAATTTAAAAACCAGTGCTAGATTGTGCTAGGACTCTTCTAAATTGTTCCAAAGTTTTGTTTCGAAAAAAAATATGTCATATGGGTCACATAGCACCTGACAAAACCGTTACATGGCATCTGACCCGACGGCGGTCACAGTTATTTTCCTGTAAATTTTTTTTCTGAGGCTCTTTGTGAACAAGTTACTTTTTAACATTCACAGATTTTGATTGAAGTATATTAGTTATTTGGCAAACAACAATTCAATCATTCAAATTGCATTTTTTTTAATTATTTTCCATTTATTTTTTCAACAAAATCAACCCCAAATAATTTGGAAAATAATGGGTAAAATCTGATAATTTTCATTTCTGATTTATTTTTACCTAATGCTTTTATTTAGGTGCCAGTGAAGAAAAATGAGTATTTTCATTGCAGGCTAGGTACCTACATAGATCGTCATCATGATACCCTTTCCGTCGGCACATGCCAAAGGCCACGCAAAGACATTTCAGTCACACACATTCTTATTTGCAATTACCTACCACTCCATGTCCGTCAACACGCGAAATGAAAAAAAAAATCGCTTCTAAATAAAAATAGGAACATAGATATACAATTGCAATATACACATTCCCTCTTCCCACTATCTCACAATTTACTAATCGTGTGTCGTGTCCAACCACACCACCAAAAAGGAGGTCATCTTCAATATTTTTGTTTCTTTCCGTTGTAGGATAACAGAAGAGGAGGTATCTCCAATTTAGGTTTAATCGCAAACAAAAATTGAAGTGCCCAAGCCCAAGTGCCTACGTCAATTATTCTGAAACAGAAACATAGATCTCAATTTCTTCTTCCTTTTGACACCTCAACCTTGAAGATTCGATAAGATTAACTCATTTTATAGACGATTCCCTGAGACTCTATTTCTATATAATTAACGAATAAAATCTTTTTCAGCATTATTCCCACATCCATAAGTTTCCTTCCAAAACCAAGTAGAAAAAAAAACAAAAATATCATATACCTACTTGGACGACAGCGACGACGACGATACCTACGAATCGTACGTACACCAGCGTTGCCGAAGTTAACCAATCGTGCTTTTTTGACACGACAATTTTTTCTTGTGGCACAGTGGCACGAAACATTTCAATATCGCACACTTTATCATTGCCTATATCTTACTTTAATATTGATGGAAAATTATATAATAAATTACAGAAATAAAGTTTTATTTTTTTAACAGAAGATTTATAGTTTTTTCATGGCAAGCAGTTTTTAAAATGTGACGCGGCATTTTCTTTTCTCGGCGGCAACGCTGATGTACACCATTCACCATACCATTTGTGTTTTGTGTATCACCACAAAAAAAAAAAGTTGATTCTAAAGAGAGTGCGAACAGCGAAAATATACTATTCTCTTTCGACGGAAGTTTCGTGAACTAAATATCGTTGTGTGCGTATTTTGATTAACAAAATCGTTAAAAAGATGCTTTTTCAAAATTAAATATAAAATTGTTTATGCGTGTGATATTGTTTTCTTCACTTGGAACTTTAGCAAAAAATATTGAAATAAAATACAAAAATAATAATAAAGTTGTACATGGCATTTCAACCTGGGAAAACTACCATGTGTATAGATACTTTGAATTGTAAATTTTTACGTCTAAACAATATAAAATTGCAAAAAAATTTACAGCACATTTTACAAAAATAATAAGAGATTCGAATAAATTAAAAACAAAAAATATTAAGAATAAAACATGCCAGCCCCAACGGGGGAAAGAAAAAAGTAGTATTGTTTGTGTATATATAAGTTTTTCAGACGTATAAAGTGGAAAAAAATAATTTTTTGTTTTGTTTCAAATAAAGTATCTACTTTCTGTTATAAAAAAAAAATATTGTTTGGCTCCGTTGAAAATTTAAGAAACTGCGCCAATAAACGAGCTTCAAATTAGTGTGAACTTACGTCCACTTTGTAGCTCAAATAATTTTTTTTTTTTTTTTTTTTTTATCCTACATAAAGCATACATTCATTGACAGTTGAAAAACATTAACAACAAAATAAAAAAACAAATCACACGAGAGCCCCTTGAGGGGATGCATAAATCAGCCAAAATAAAGGGGAAAAAATGTGTAATTCCTTCCCTAAAAAGCACAAACTTTTGTAAAACATAAAATTGAGGACATATGTTTTAAGATATGTTCATGGACTAAATAATAAATTTTATTTCATCAAAATATCTTTTCAAATGTAGGAGATATATTAAGTTTTGTGCACGTAGTACCCTACATTTACGAGGAAGACCCACCCTTAAAGAAGTCCACTGGACATTTTCACAACCACCAATGAAATTCATAACAATTTTGGAAAATATATAGAAGAAAAACTCATACAAATAAAACTCGTATCATATTGTTTAACATATCAGTCAATACCGCAAACTCTAATCCCGGAATAATAACTCCAATTACTCGGTGGTAGGGGCAGCGTTTGTCACTGATTTCTCGGTTGTCCTACAACCAGAGATCAGAAATAACTGTCAAATTTTATTTTCAATTGGTTTCTCTCTAAGAGCAACCACATTCCTTTAAAAATATTCCGGTTACGGTTTGAAATTTATTTTTAAGAAGCAAAAATTTAGGTTGTCGGTCGAGATTTATTTTATATTTTTTAAAATATCTCTCAATGGTTGAGTTTTATTGAAAATAATAAATAGAAAAGGTCAAACTTTAACCTTTTTCGCTGGAAATAAATAATAAATGAGTAATGGGCTGTTTTCACATTATCTCATAAAATCATTCAAATTTTGCCCAAGTATTCAGCAATGTATAAAAAAGACTAAAAAACTGAATTTCCTCGTGCAGTGATTACAAAATACTAACGGTTATACTAGAGGACATACTGAATGATAAATTTGCAAATGAGATTTATTTTTTTCTCTTAGCGATAAATCTCACTAGCTGACCGAAACATTAAAAAAAAAACAAAATAAATGTTTCTTTCAGACCTTGACCGAAAAATTTTATTTTTTAGAATAAAGGTTATTGAGTGACTTTTATTTAAAGTAACAACAAATGAGAGTTATTAAGGAACTTTTCAAACAACTATTTGGAAAACAATACGACGTTAATAGGACATTGGACAAAAGGAAATGTTGCATGAAATCAGGAGTCAGATTCTGTGTGAAAAAATTATTGAACGTTTTCGTCTGTGCGAACGATTTTCTGACCAGTTGCTATGGAAATCGTTCGCACAAACGAAAACGATTCTGACCCCTGGTATACGAGCAGTCGTGCTTGCGGGTAATATCAAAGCTCTGACTGAAAATATTCGAAATATCGCTGAATTTTGATACGATGGCTTGCCACGTAATGGGTTTTAATCAATGGTATTTACATGAAATTTTGTTGACATAAGCTTGAATATCAACCACGAAACTGTTCATCGATAATAATTATATGAGTACCGAGGACCATAAAGTAAAATCGTTTCTGGGAACCAAAACCACGGTTGAAGAGTGAGTCAATGTAAACCCCTTAAAAATAACTCCATATGGTGTGCTGTTTAAGCTGGAGGTGCCATTTGCTAACACCGTCACATAATTGTCTTGGTTAGCTTTTCAAGGGAATTTTTAATGTTAAAAGAAGTTCTTTAACAGGAAAGTTAACTTGTTCTTAAACGTGTTATTATTTTATTAATCAAAATGCCAAAACCCTCTCGATTTTTAATACTTTTAACAGAATTCTAACGAAATACAAAAAACCACTAAGCCTGCAGACACCTGCAAATACAAAAGACAACCGACAAACAGCCTTCAATGTGGTTACCCACCTTTTTAAGATGCTTAATCATCCATATGCCATGTTTGACTAAACTCTTTGCAAGCTTTTTTTTTTACGAATTTATATTGTAAGCAGAAAAGAAGCAAGAATCAGCTTAGAGTCTTAGACAAATCGAAACCATTAATAAGAACAAAATCTGAATGCAAAAACCACTCGTCCAACAAGTCTTTGGCCACTTGACACCGCCAACGCCTCCAATCGCACTGCTGCCTCCAACTCTTCATCGTTAATATGCTGTCACTGGGTGTATCCTCCAATGTTTCCCATTAAATGCAAGGTGACACTTCAACGCCGCACTACCGGTGGCATACGAGGGTACTTGTAGTGCATAAACTGTAGCATACAACATTACGACTTGAATAGCAGGCTAAGCTCTCTGTCTACACTCCGTCGTTGTTTCGCTGCCGCCGCCGACACCGCTCTATACCTCCCGCGCCGTAAAAGTGCAAGCTCTAGTAAATAGTTGGCTTCTCTTCAATGGAGTCTTCTTTGCCATCAGTGCTACACTCTTGGTGGCAGTCAGATAAATTACCGGTAGGCAGTCTATTGACTGTACGTTGAAGTCTTGGAATTGGATTCCGCAGCACAAAAGGTTCTTTGCTTGTGGTTGCTCGTTGGAGCGGTTTTGTGCGAATGTTTGTCTGGTGAATCTCATCACAGCGAGTGACAAAACAATAGTGGGCGGATGTAAAGGAATATAAGGAATAACTCCCTGCGGGAAATTTAGCAAACAGTGCGACAAAATAAATCCTCCTGTGTCGTCACAATAAAAGCTCATAAAGTCGAAGCCAACAGCGGTTGATTGCTCCATTATGGTGCGGGGCGGCCTCGTTCAATAGGAATCAACAATTTAAGTGAGAATGGGAGGTGTTTGGAAAGTGTGGATATTCTATGCACATCAGACAGAAAGGAACGGGATTCAATGTGCACTGCATGATGACATAATTGAAATGAAATCGCTGTTATTATTTGATGATGGTGATGGTAAATATTGTTCGCGGGCTGATGGAATCAAAATGGCATCAGAATCTAATTGAAATTGAGGCGCACTATTGACAATGACGGTATTTCATGCTGACAAATTGTTTTTCTAGATTTATTCGTTGGGGGGGGGGGGGGGGTAGGGAAGGGGGTAATAGTTTGATTTATATTTAAATAATGTTTCTTTTCAATTTTGCACTTTCTTTCAAATTGGAACGGTGAAAGTATATGAACAGAGAAAGCAACGAGCTGGAAGAGATGATGAAGAGAAGGCGTTTAAACATCTTCAGCGCCAAATAACATAATTTAGAAACAAGATATCTGACTACAGCTTTACCGAAACTTTACTTTGTAAGGTTTTTGATTTTTCAAAATCTAGCCAATATTTGATGTCTTTCAAATTGGTGAAGAAACGGTGTGATATATTGTCAGTATAGTTATGCTCCCTAATTCGGTTATGAGTAAGCGGAAAAAATGGAACAAAACTCCTTAAGAACATTCTTTAGGATGAGCTTTTGTTTGTGAATGAAAATTTGAGATCTATAACGAGGACTTAAGGGATTAATCTGGTGGTCTGGAATACAGAAGCAGCAATCCTCTTGGTGAAGATGTTTTTAAGTTAAACAATTGTATTAAACATTTTGAACTTGTCGTGCAAATAAAAAATATGTCGTACCCTCGACATATAAAAAAATTAAATAAAACTCGCAAACTAAAATCTCACACTTAAAAAAGTATTGTCAGCTTACGAGTTACGATGTAAAAACAGTAAGTTTTTTTTATTTTGTATGCGAGGGGCATGCTTTCGCCCTGCTTGACCAAATTATAGGATTTGGGGTAGGTGCGTATTTCAGAGTATTTTATTTACTGGAATTTTGTTTCCGTGATTTTGTTTGAAAATTGCGAGTTTTTAGTGCGTCCTCCACCCACACCCCACCCGATCCCGATTCACAAAAGCTAATTTTTTTCTATGATTAAAGCCTATTAATGTCATTTATGGGTGCACAATCAAGGATGGAAGTAGTTTGAAGGAGCTATACTCACAATTTCTGGTACGAACAAACAGGACCTCATGGTGGGTCCTGTTTGTTCGTACCGGAAATTGTGAGAATAGCTCCTTCAAACTACTTCCATCCATGATTGTGCACCCATAAATGAAATTAATAGGCTTTAATCATAGAAGAAAGGGGGAAACGCATACTTTGGCCACAAAACCTTTAAAATTGAATTTCATTAATAAAAAATATATAATTTTGCTATTTTTAGCCTTTTTACTGTTTTTTTTTTTTACTATTTTTGCGATGAGGTTATTAAAGTATCAAATTAGTGTGCTGATTCCAAAAAACAAAGTCACAAAAATTGAATGTATGGAGAATGAACAACATGATATTCTTTTAGGATTTGTGCCAAATTCTGATATCCGCTTATCTTACCTTACCTAATAAGCACAATAAAACCAATGAAGTAGAAGGTCTTTTGTACAAAGTCTTTACAGCAAGAAACTGTAACTAACTACCTCTTAAGATTTTAAGAAATTTGAGTGACAAATTTAAATGGATGCATAAAATGACATTCCTACAACTGACATGTGTATCTTATTTTGAATTTCTTTTTTATTTATGTAGTTATGTATAATAACCTATCTTTGTCAAAGATAATAAATAAAGCCATTTGTATAACCTAGATTGAAGAAAGCAACAAAGTCCCACCTACACTTATTGCTCTCCACAAAGAACACCGTGCCAAGGACTAAAAAAAATCCTGTCAAAACCGCAATCATCGCAAAGTCTGACACAATTTCTTAATCGTTGCACTCAAGGTAACATCAAAAAATGTTTATCTACAAAATTAGAGCACGCAAGCTGAATTTTTATAATCTTTATCTTCATTATTTCACAAATTCTACAAGCATAAAATGTATACACAATATACATGCATATAAACTTATGTAGGTATGTACTAAACACGTAGATAAAATCTGGTCTATCCTTGAGTTAGATTTTCGTTTGAATTTTCTTCATCCATTTCTTTCGCTAAACATTAAACGACACCTTCTAGGCGATAAATTTCCAATTAAACGAGTCCACTAGCAAAACATTGGCTTTAACACTGTGTGATTTATTTATCCTTTTTTTCTTTTCAACCCCGACTACCAGGAATAAAATTTATCTACCGAACCAACCACTAACCACTGATTCATTATATCCTCAATGGAATAACGTGCAGAATAATAAATAACAATGCGTTATGTGTATCGATTTTTCAGCAGAGGCTTGAAGTCAATTGAAATCGATAATTTGATAATCCTAATTGAGTGTCCTTTGATTGGCAAAACACAAATCCCTTTAAGTCCAGACAATATCAAAATGGCGGTCGGTATACAAAATTTTGTAACAAAAATTTAACTGTCAAAATCAAGGACGATGAAAGGTGCTTTCGTTTTGTTGCCAATTTGTGTTTGGGGGAGAAAAAAGTCCTTAAAAGCTCTTCAGGGTATAGGGGAAGCACCCGAAAATTTCTCTACACAATAAGGAAGAAAAAAGTTTTTAATGTATACCAAAACAAAGTCCACTGATACCACCGGGATTTGTGGAAAAAGTTTAATTTTTTTGTGGGTTGTTAACCTTTAAGGCCATTTGATATAGCTGTGCCCGTCTCAACGTTATGAAAATATATAAGTCTTCAATACAAGTCAGCCAACAAAAGAAACGGAATGCAAATTCCATAAACTACTGTTGCGAAAGAATTTCTATTGAAATGAAAATCCCTATGCACTTAGACTAAGGCTAGACATAAACATGTATGTGTGCTAGGATGCGATATGTGGCGTTTAACACTTTTAAGATGAATGCATATGAAAAGGATTTCTCTTGTTAGGACATACTGAAAGGATAGTTTTTTTTTTATTTTCCTTTTTTTTTCTTGTTGTTACAAAGATGGCTTAGAAAATTTTCCAATTTTACGCGATGCATTCACGCTGAGAAGTGCTGCACTCAGAAAATCATCTTCTTTTCGTCCTGGAACTGTTGCTTGTTTGGTGTATAAGTTGTATTCTTTACCTACTTGTTTGTTTGTGTGTTTTTGTATGAAGAAAAGTTGTTAACCTTACTATTCATGCAACAGCAGCACATAAATGGGAGTTTTTTTTTGTTTTGAAGGGATGGATAATAATAATCATCACAACAAATGTGTATCCTTGGGATAAATAATACGAGTCGAGGAATGTTATGAGTTTTCCTTTAACAGTTATAGGAACTATACGTGGTGGATAGAATTTAGAACTTTTGAAACACGATTTATAATTTGAAATATTTCTTTTGAGAATGATGTTAAAGAAATTTAATATTGATAGCAGTAAATATTTTCAAGACCCCGGAGCCAAATTCAAAATATTAACTACTGTTCAGCTGGACATTTACAAATGTGGAATGATTTTCTTAGTTTAAATTTTTCCTCTCGTTATGGTGCTCAGACACAGACATATCTTTTTTTTACCTTCAGCTAATCAATCGAAGACCGGAAATTTTATGAATAAAATATTTAATGCAAAATGAACCGTATAATAATGTTGCTGATCGATGGAGGGGTCAACTGGAACTCAAATCGACCAAGATATGACGGAACATCCCGAATCGATCTATAATAAATGGTAGACACATGGTTTTAAAATCAACTGCTTTTCCAAAATGGACTTTTCGGTGACAATAATTTAATAATATACTCAGCGAAAAAAAGCAACGTAATTTTTAATGCGCTCGCGTTTAAATTCATGTTGCAGGTTACTTTGAATCAAAATATAATTATTTACTTTGATTTAAATACGAAAACGACCAGACTAAGATTTTTACTACAAACGCCTTTGAATTAAAATTAAACACCTTTAAATCAAATTTATGATTTGAAAATATTTCAACCGAAAAACAATGTTATTTCAAAGAAGAAGCCACTTTAATTACGAATAAAACAGTTTTTCATTAAAACAACCTTAATTTAAAGTTAAAAAAATATTGGCGCTAAATTATAGTCAGCCTAAGTTTAAGGAATTAACGCCACACTTCTTAACTTAATTTTAACTTTGAAACAGTTCTCTAACTTTAAAGTAATTAAAGACTCTTTCAGAAGTACTGACAACTAGTGTGGGGTTTAAAACATTTCTCTAACTTATTTGCGCGGAACAGTGGCAGTTTGCTGAGAAAACAAAGCAAACACACCTTTCTATCTGTCGTCAAATATCATCAACCCGGAATGTGTCAATAAAATGATAATAGGGCTTTTTAGGTAACAACGATATATCTCTTTCTCATTCGCAGAGCAGTGTCAAAATCAGCAGTACGCGGATGACAGCTGAACATTTATTGGTGGCATTTTGATTGAAAACAAGAGCGGACATTTTAATGTTGTGCTCGAAAATTGTGAATAGTAATTTAACTTTTAAGTCACGGAAATCTGAAATTTCACAGGAAAAAAAGAGATTATTTATAAAATACTTTTACAAGATTATGAGTTTGACAGTTTGAAAAAAGCGCGATACATATTTCAATCGATCATCCGCGTAGTGTGAGCTCTCATTTTTTCTTATGACAAATTGGTAAAATTCCCTATTTTCTGTTTAAATTCAATTTTCTCCCTCTTTGAAATTAAAATTAATTTATTTTTTTTAAGGACTTAGAAATATATATTGTTAAAAAGTTGATCTTTGCAAAGAATGCTGTAATGCCGCTTTACGAAATAAGTGGTATACAATTTCAGTTTCATGTCGTCAAACAATTCAAAATCTTCGTCCTCCGAAAACATTTTGCAATTTTTTTTTTGGTTTATAGAAAATGACAAATTGACAGGAGTCAGAGAGAAATTATAATAGTGTCAAGTGTGACACTATCAAAATTAAATAGGGTTTTCATGATTTTAATTTTGATGCAAGTCTTTAAAGATAAAGTGTAGTTTAACTTGTCTATAATTGCCAAAAATGTAATTTTAGACTAGTGTCAAACTAAATTTGATTTAGCTTCGAGTTAAATGGACTTTAATTTTGCGCCATTATTTTTAGTGACTTTTGATCAAATTGTTTTTCAAGTTGCAACATTTTGATTTTAAAATTTTCGTGTTTAGTCCTAAATTGAAATGATTTACTTTGATTCAAAAAGGTTTTATTTGACTTTACTTTGTTTTTATTGGCTGAGTGTAGTTAGTATATGGCAAATTATAGTAAAAATTTATTTACCTTCAGTTCAGAAACTTCTGATAAAAAATAAAACCAAAACAAAATCTTTTCTTTTAAGTGAAATTCTCAACTAAAATATCCACACTCCAGGAAATATTTTGTGCATATTTTTGTTATACTTGTTAAATCTTTATATCATCACCAGCACACACCACACAATGCTTGCTGTGCGCCGCGCCGTTATGAATTCGAACATAACAGACACGAAGGGGACGACTACCAACCGACCGACCAACAACGCATATCAACGATGATGTGCGTCGTCGGTCGGTATAGCGATATCCTGAAATTCCATTCTACTTCGATACATTCATCGTTCTTGTGGCAAGCCTCCTAAAAAATAATAACTCTCTGTGTATAGAATCTCAAACAAAAATGTTCTTGTTTTAGTATGGAGGTATTCATTATCTTGTCCTGTCCTGCTCCTGACTCCTGAACTATTGTGTGTTGAGGTTTTTCACATATATAATACGCATGTATAGGTTCTAGAATCTAGATGTACATTTTGTTTATACAGTTGTGTGAAATTTTTGTGGATTCAACTCATTCTTATATTTAGAAATGTTGTTTTGTTTTAACTTAAAATTAAAAACAACTTAAAATTAAAAACAAATAATAAAACTAGCTGGTACCATTGAGTTTGTACACATAGAGGAATCAAGATGGTTTCAAACTCACAGAAGTATAGATGTCGCTAAATGAGCATATCGAGTAATTATTATTGCCCTAATTGATTTTTCTATGTGTATAAACTCAATGCTGGTATGGTACCAATTGCGATGCTGCAGAAGAAAAAATTATTGCGAAAATACCATTTTAAAAGAAATGCTGCGATTTTGAGTTAAATACAAATAAACACTTTCCAAAAAAAAGTGAACCCAGCGCCACCTAGGGCGTAATATCCTATAAATTACTCCTGTAAACATCAGCTATCTGCCAGTGAAACCCCCGCCAAATCTGTACAGCCGTTTACGGTCGGTATTTAAATAAGAACTTTTGAAATAAGCGAAACCAGCTCCATCTATAGAAGAATTTCAATGGCCTATGTTACTCCTTACAATACTCCTTACTCCTTACAATATCAGATATTTGTCACTGAAAGTCCCGACAAAATCGAAAAAAAACGACTAGAACGCCACCTAGGCCAAACGGCGTTAGTTACGCGCTATTACAACATCAGCTATCTTCCAGTAAAGTCCAATGAAAATCAGTTTAGCTACGATAGTCAGAACAAACAGAGATAGGAGACAAATATTTGAAAAATAAATTTTTTGGTTTAAATAGGTTATATACTTTTATGTATGAATGTATCTTGTAAAATGCTGTTATTTCGAAGTATAGAAGCATACTTGCTATGCATTTTATTTCATTCAGATGTTCCCATTAAAAGAAGGAAGGTATGTTGATTTTTTCTCTAAATTGGTTTTATTCTTATCCAATATTTTGTCTGAATTTCTTTACAGCACTGTGGAGCTTCATTTTCCTGCAAAAAGGATATTTCTTCTTTTGGTGTTTGCAGGCAAAAAATAATACGTGAATTTTACTTCAACAAACACAGGAAAACAATATACCAAAGCGACATGGCCAGCGTTCGGAATTTCGAAATTATAAATTTTAAATGAAAAACAAAAATAAATTTAAGAAATTCACTGTCCTCATACAAAATTAAATTTTCACATCCTTACGTCCAGAATAAGAAAAGACTATTGCTTCACTGTCCAATTTATCAAATCTGATACACAAATTTCAATTTGTACCTGGTTATTAGCATCCCATGTATCATATTTGATACTTCTATATTTTTGGGAAATTCTCCATTTTGAAAACATCTTTTATACGCAAATAGTTAAATCGAAATCATTTGACAGGTTTGTTCGAAAGCTTTAAGGAAACTAGGTTCAATCATTAGAACGATCAAGTCCATCAAAATCGTTCAAGTTGATTTTGAAAGTACCGTTATTTTAAGAGCTATATAGAACATCAACTTAAGTCCCCTCTATGAGACTGTGGTATACCAAATGCACCAAGTGCACAATTTTCAAAGCGTAGTAGAACTACTCCATTTGGAGTAAATCCAAAATAAGGACATGAAGGTACGCAAAGTTTTCATTTATATTTGATGTCTATACAATTTACAGTTGAATGAAACAAAATGTCTATACACAAATATGAGGCTGTGAACTCACCACGATTGTTATAAGTGTGTTGGTTTTGTTTGTGTTTTCATCCTTTGTTCGTATTGGTTTACTGACTTTTATACTTGCTCTCTATGCATGAACAAACGAACAATCGAATAACATTATTTGTGTACCACAAGTCCTCAAGCTCAACCTCACCGACCGACTATAGAATATGAAAAGCTTTTGGGAGTTCAAAATCGCCTCAAGACTCATGTTAATGTTGTCCTTTGTGTTTGCATGGTTGGTATGGAATTTATTACATGCGTTAATAATAAGGTAAACTGGGGCCACTGGGGTCTCGATAGAAACCAGATATACAATAGCGGAATTTACCGACGGTCATTGGAAGAGGGTGGTGGAGTGTACCACCCTTTTAGGATTGAATCCAATAATATTACTTTTTTTTATGACATGTATTGTTTATTTTCTATTAAAAGGATACACATATTTCTTTTGTGAATGAAAGACCGACCCAGACCTTCTTCTTCTTTAGAAGGTACTTCAAGATTTGTCAAACAATCTTTTTTTTTTTGGTGAACAATGACTTTTCCTTTATTATACTGCCATAGACAGGCGATATATGAGAAAAGGAAGATGTGCGTCGGTGGCGGTCAGGAAGTTGTATGCCAAAGAAAACAGGACATTCAAAGACAAATATATTCAAAAAGGAGAAAGTTTTCTCTAACGCAGCAGAAAACTAAACAAATTGTTATGACTTTCCTACGTGACATTACCATCTGGAATAACAGTATTCTTCGTTTTGTGTTTTGTTTCTGTCTGACTCAAGAGTTTTTGGCATTGGAAGGAGCTAGGATAAGGAGGTGTTTTCATTTTATTTACATATAGTTTTTGGAACTAAAGGAACTATAGAAATTGATTTTGAATACCAATGAGAAGGGATGTTGTTTATGTTTGTCTTTATTGGAAGGACATCAGCGGCATATCGATGTTTTTCTATAAGTTATTTGAAGAAAATTAGGTTAACGGACCGAATAAGAGGTGCTTTGGTGACAAATGATTTGTAAATGAGAGGATGTTGTCTGGTATTCGAAAAGATTTATGGATAACCTATTGTGTTATTACTGATTTTTGTAGTAAAGAAGTAAAAAATTGTAGAAGAAATATGATTTCCATTGGGATTGATAGCAACCTTTCGAAGGAAATTGATTTGTAAGATTTGTTATTTACTTATTACAATTCTAAAATTCTTTCCTGGATGTATTAATACTTGAAAAAATGTTTGGACTGATTTTAATTAAACTTTGTTGGAAAGTAGTTAGTATTTTTAGAGTGTTGTACTAGAAATAGTTTTTAAGTGGAAATATACTCAGGGTCAGCATCCGAAATTAACTGTTTTGAAAAGTATTGGCCTATAGTTCAACATAAAATTTTTGTTTAACGTACTTTGTCAAGTTTTCGGTTCTGGATTTTTTTAATGCAAAATTCTGTAATTCAAAATGTAATACTCTAAAATTCTACAAACTCAAAATTCCGTTATAATAGTGCAGTTAACTTATAATTACGTAAATATCAGAACTTTCTTTGACGAAATAGACATAATGTGAATATTTTTCAATCATTAGTCGCTGCCTAGGGGACCTCTTATAGTACATAACGCTAGTCCCGCTAATACAACTCCACTTAGAGGGAGTTCATTCGTAAGCTTTCTGCTCGTTGCGGCGTTCATTACACTACGTTATAAAACAAAACTTCCTTATCGAACATATTTAATTCTAAAACGTAGGAAACTGTCAAATCTTAAATTTGCTTAAAAAATGGGTTCAAGATTATTTTTAATCGCTTGTCAACGCTTTGCTCAACTATAGCGTACAAGTATAGTTCAATAGGTGGTGTTACACATTTACCATCGTTGGCAAATAATCTTGATAACTCAGATATTATGCCGCACATTATCAGTAACATCAGTTTTATCAGTACGTTAAAGAAACATTTTTAAAATTATAGTATAAGTTTAACTGCGCCCATAGAAAAATAAAAAAAATGTTAGATCGTTGGCAACTTAGCCGGCAAAGACCACAATGTCACACAACTGACTATATATCGACCATTTTATAGTTTTCAAGACTTTGTTTTTTTTTTTTTTTGAAATCAGATATCAGGTGCCTTCAACTTGTTGCTTAAAGTCTGATGTTAACCCAGCAACCTAACCGTATACTCGAATAAACGGGGTTCTCACTATATACTCTTCAATCATAAGATATATGTATAACAAACAATTGAGCGCAGTTAATTGATTTCATCGAAGTAACTGAATTGAATCAAATTGCATGAATACAAATATTGTACTCGATTATTTAGAACTAACATACGGTTGAGAATTTGTCTTCAGACCGAAGAAACATTTCGGAAACATTTATTGAATAAAAAATATTTCTGAAGTGTTTCTTAAATGTTTTTATAGCTTCTCTGGGCTGGACTCTTGATAAACATTTCGGAACTTTTTCCCTGTTTTCCATTCTAGGGAAAATTTTTATGTTTCGCAAATGATACGAAAAAAAGAAAGGGTTTATAATTGTGAAAATCTAAAAATGTTACGTAAATGACAAAATGGGAAACACAAAACATTTCAATAATTTTTCTAGTGTAGCGTCCACATTTAACGAAACATTTCTGAAATATATTTAAAAAATGTTTCTAGAAACTTTTCTGAACACATTTTAAGAATCATTATGAAACATTTAAAAAAACATTTCAGAAAAATTTTTTTTTTAATAAATTTTTCTGAAGGTAGGTATATCCAGACTAAAGACACATGTCAGAAACATTTGTTAGACAACAAAATTATGAAAAGTTTGATGTTGATAAACATTTCTGAATTGATTCTTAAGTGATTCTCTTTTTCCAATTATCGATGTGATGATGGGAATGAAAAACGTTCAATTTTTAGGAAATGACACGGAAAGGAAGTGTTATTGTTCTGATAATCTGAACGAGGAAGATGAAATTGGAAACACGAAACATTTCAAAAATGTGTCTTTAAAAGAAACATTTCTAAAATGTTTTTTTTAAACAAATGGGAAATATTTCAGAAACAATTTTTAAACAATGTTTCTTGAAATGTTTCTTTAGGCACACTCTGATATATTTTTTAAATCTTAAAATATTTTCAACATAAAAACGCGCTCGCGTTGGTTTTAATTAACCACGATAACATATATATTTACATTCGTCACCCACCTCGCTTTTCAACAACTAACGCCCGTCAATTAAATTCATCATCAACTCTCTACCATTTATTACCGTCATTAACCATTTCATTACCGAAGACTAGACGTTCTTCAAATGAAAACGCGGACTTTTGAGAATTGTATAAGGTTTTTAAAATTACAAATCGGCTTTCAATTATCATTTATCTGTATGGTCATTCTTAGCCACTGAAGCACTTTACAATGAACCCTCATTCCTTACCGACAAAAACTTTCTCAAAAGTCAGGTCGTGATTCCATCTTATAAAAAAAATGCCAAACGATCTAAATCTTTGCCATCGAAACAAGATAAACCTTTCAATAAATACCTACTCTGCATTTAATTGAATGTCTTTTTTACTTCACAAATAAAGCATCCGAAATTCCCAAAAAAAAGATCACTCTTATTCTACTGAATAGATATACTGTGAATAGATTTCCCATTACGTATCTTTTTCTTTTATTTAAACAAGTAAACGACCATAATAAAGACATTGAAATGGGGATTTATACTTAAAAGTCAAAGTTTGCTTTTCGAAGGATTTATTCCCAAAAGTTTGATAAGAAAAAAAAAAACATAAAACCTTTTCTCTTGTTTCTCATTTCCCTAATTTGATTTTGAACCGATTATCTTTTTTTTTGTCTTCTGTTTTAATACCCTAATGTCCTTTTCCAAATGAATATAGAGAAACGACGTAAAAGAGAGACCTATTGGAAAAGTTTATGTTCCATAGTAGATATATGTGTGTGAATCGAAATTACTTCCTTATTTAGTCAGATAGACTAAAAGACCATTACAACTTATATAAAGTGCACGAGGAAATTATTCAATTGGTACATACGATAGAAAGCATCCTTTCAAGCATTTTCACATATCTAACTTCATAAGTTGGCCTACTTTTGGGTCACTTGAATGCACAAATATACTATTATTATTATTTCAGTAACCTGCCTTTTGCATTTGCATTTTGCATTCCTTTTCCAATTTGTTTCTCTTTCTCTCACTCAGTGTGCTTCCTTTTGATGAGATAGATGTTCTTTATGGTCTGGTGACTTTTGAACATTCTATTCTGTCGCATCCAGGACAACGGTATACAAACACTAGGGATAATGTTCTTTCTAATGTCTGATAAGAAAGAAACGAAAAAAAATAACAAATAACCGCTTGGCAGCACTAAAATTAAGGTGGATTTCACCAGTTAAAGAGTTTTATATTAAAAAAAAAAATTGACAATTTTAAACAAAACTCTTGTATTTTTTACTATTTTTCTAAATTTGTTAATATCATCAGAACAATGAAGAGTGTAGTCGCTCAATTAAGCATATCTTTAAAAATAGTTCAATTTTTGTAAATTTAGAAAAAAAAGCACAAACTGTCTTTTCACTTGTCCTGGAGTTACGTAAGTTTTGTGCTCTAATTTTTAAAAAATTAAAGTATTTCAATGCTTGATTGTCAAATTCTTTGTAAAGAATCAAGAAATTGAAAAATAATTGCCGTTATTTTACGTATTTTGAAAAACTTTATTTGAATGTGAAAAAATTAATCGAAATCGTTCAATCCATTTTAATTTTCAAAACCATAAACTAAACGAGTAAGTTCTTCCCCAAATAAGACGGTTTCGATAAGAATGCATGAATCCGTAGCACAAACAAGTGTGTAGTCAACGACGGGATTAGAAAAACGGAAAATATTATATACAATAAAAGACACTTCCTCTAATGAGGAAATAATAAAAAGCACTTCTGGGTCGCACAAACTTGCTTTTGTGGCAGGTAAGCTAGGTCTTAACAGTAAAAAGGCATAAATCGGTATCGCGTACGTCTCTTGCATATTGTAATCTTTCAATTTTTGTATAAAATAATTTTTTTAATTATTTTAATTAATTTAAAACGCAATAATTATGAATACATATGCACAACACATATAAAAAAGATTACAAACATAACTCTCTCACCTCTTTCTTAAATTGACAAATAGATCAAGAGAACTATATAAATTTTCGTCGAGGTGATGTTATGTCAACAACGATCTAAAAAGTAGTTCACATGAGTTTTGGTATCAAAACTGTGCATACCGAAAGAATTAAATTGGTTTTTGGTGAGCTATCCTTACCATTTCTTCTTGCCCATAACAAAAGCAATTCAGAGTATTCTCCACGTTTGCCTCATCTTTCATGCAAGATAATATTATCTTATAGACATACGGACATACGGTTGGAACTTATCTTCATACCAACGAAAAAAGAATGCATTACTTGAGTGGGTGCACGTTTCTTATTTACTGTAATACTGTAAGCCTTGCAAACTAAAAAATAAAAACAAACAATGTCTTCCCTTGCTGAAATTCACCCTTTAAATAAACACAGAGTCAGATGAGCATAAGAGAATTGAAAGTTTTTATGGCAAATGTCATCCACTTAATGGTGATGCAAAAAAAAAAAAAAAAAAAAATAGCAACAGCATCCAACATCATTAAATGGAGTTCTGATCCGGAAGCAACCAGCATTGCGATTCCTGGTAAAAGAATGGATAAATATGCGAAGCCTTGTGACAACAAAACGGAGGGAAAAACATCGAAAACTACAACCAACCTGGAGAACGGCCAGAAATGAACATCACAGTACACACTCGGGTTGTGGTAGAAGTAATAAAAAAAAATTTATTTCTGAAATATCCACAAAGCCAGAAAACTAGATGACAACAGAAGGAGCCAGCAAACAAGCGTGGATGACCTAAAAAAACAGGGTTACAATTCACCTTAATCCATGTATCCTCTGAACCATCTCCATGAACTCACCCAACTCAACTCTCCTCTATTTTAAACCCCTACCAAAGTTTGTTTGTTCAGTGTTCAGAAGAACTCAACTCATCTCATTTCAGGCTGCATCTGTGGAAGAATGAGTAACGATTGAGGCGAAATATACTGTTGCTATACCTGGTGTCCTAGTTTCCTTTCGTTGCGTTGCGTTGATGGTTGGTTTTTATGGCCCGGTACCCTAAATGGTTGTCCACACTAAACATTCATTCATTCCCGCCCACTCAAATGGAAACAAAAAATCGCTGAATAGAAAGCAAAAAGAAGGGGGACGGGGGGGGGGGGGGGGAAGATATAGGTATACTGTCGAAAAGAAACTATTTTGCCAACGGGACTTTTTCCTTCCATGTGTACCTTTTCTGTCAAACATCCAGGCTTAAAGAAAATAATAATATCCCACAGCCTGAGAAAAGAAATGAAAGGTAAAATAAAAATATTAAAAACATTCTTTGTTCGGTTTTGATGAGTAATGTTAGTTTATTTTTGTGAAAGAAAGAGTTTACAGAGTCTAGGTTGAGTTTATTCAGAGAAGAGTTGTATACTATTTTGCCTTGAAGCCAGAAAATACTAAATTGTGTGGTCTCTATACAGTCGAGTTATAATTTTAATAAATTATTATGCAAAAGCTTAGAAATTTATATGACAATTTGGAGTATTGCGGCGAGGCCACTAAAGAAGCTGGAAAAGTTTTGCATATTAATGATGAACTTAAATAGTCTTTTGATAATATTCATTGAAATGATGAAAATTTGGTTTAAAAACAATTAATTGCTTGTATTTTGTTTTTACTGAGAAAGAAGACAAATCACGTCAAAACTGAATTCTACAACACAATTCTAAGTGGAAGAATTCTAAAAATTTTGCTCATAAAATTAAGAATACGATACTGAAAAAGTGTTTTCGATAAATGGGTTACAAAAAACGTGCGGTGTCTCCATAAAGAATGATGAAAATTGGCAAGAGACCGAAAAAACAAGGTCTGCCGAGCATAATTTTTTACTTGTATTGACGAGAATATTATCGATGTGACTGAAGATGTCGTGGGTAATGTTACTGTAAAGATATTAAGCGAAATAGAAATATGATTAAAGAATTTTTACTGCCATAAAAAACATAAAAACTGTTTTGGACTGGAGAAAAAGTGTTTTCAACAGTTGTGAACAACAGAAACAGATAACGCAGAAATACGGCTTTATTACGCGAAAAGGTATTTTATCAAAAAAATATTTTTTGGCTTTGGAATCTAAGGTATGGCCATTTTTTTTTTAGGTTTTCGACAGTTTTTTGAGAAACGACCTAATTATTTAATATGGTTTTTATATACATACTTTTTTATAAGACACGATTTATTTATTTCAATTTAATATTAAAAAGCTTTAAGTTTGTTTCTTATGAAACGAAATTAAACTATGACCTTTTAGCTTAGAAGGGCAGAATAAGCCTTTTGAATGATGCATCTCCGGTCGCAAAATTTCTTGTTTTAAATCAGCACGATAGCCCACTTCAGGAAAAGCTTCGGATACACTGACACAGGAAGCTCTTAAAGAAACTATCCAACAAGAATGTGAGAACTTATCACTCGAAGCGGTAAAAAGACCCAAACTGTTATCAAAAATGGTGGCAACTAATTCACTGATTTTATCTTCAAAAGGTTATGGAACAAAACTTAAATTAATATTAAAAAAAGTTATAGGAAATGAGATGTTGATTGAAGATTCAAAAAAAGAATATCGTGTGATTGTTATTGTTGGGCCACTAAAAGCTGTGTATATTTCCGCTCATGCATTCCGTCACAATACAAAATTAATATTGTGAATACCTGTTCATAATCGGAAAAGTTAAGAATTTAGGGATCAGATTCTGTTATAAAAAAACGATCAAACGTTTTCGTTTGTGCGAACGATTTCCATAGCAACTGGACGAAAACGTTCAATCGTTTTTTCATACAGAATCTGACTCAAGTTTTTTTAACTTGTCCAAAAAAACTGCACGAAGAATGACGCTATATTACTCACAAAAGTGGTTTTGGGTATCCCTAAAAGGTTATTTAATAATTTATTGTACCTACGGGCGATATCTTGGAAACAATATTCACCTCACAAAGCAGTTTTTCAAAATAAGCTTGGAAAATACATCATACCCAAAAGAACGACAAGAAAAATAGGCAAAAATACAGCGAAATTCTAGAAAAAATAGAAAAGTGATGTTTAAAAGTTCCTTTTGAGTAAAGTGCCACACAAAGTTTAATAAACTGAAAATTGATCCTAGGGATCCATATAAGCAGCGTTTTAGGTTTTTTTTAATCTAACTTCCAAATTATGGGTCTAGGCTAATTCACTGTGCATAATTATCAAGTGTTAGAAAAGATATTAAATTTGATTAAATTTTGTATTAGTTTCTCAAAGTTTCATATATCTATTTGAGATGTAAGAAAATAAAAAAAAGTATTATCTATTTGAGATGTAAATATACATAAATGCAAATTTTGTAAAACGCGAAGTAATATAGCTGTGTTCGAAAAAATAGACCAGTGAATTGTGTTCCACAGTGAATTGTGATCGACAGTGACTTGTGCACAGTGAATTTTCCATACAGTGAATTGTGCACAGTGAATTAGCCGGCTTCGCCAAATATTAAAAAAACAATAAAAACACTTTCTTATTTTTTTACTGGTTCCCCAAAAAAAGAATTTGAAAAATTAAAAACAAATATTTTTTTTAAAATAATTGCTTAGGTT
Organism: Baccha elongata; assembly: GCA_951217065.1. Taxonomy (NCBI): domain Eukaryota; kingdom Metazoa; phylum Arthropoda; class Insecta; order Diptera; family Syrphidae; genus Baccha; species Baccha elongata. The sequence continues at coordinate 13,677,035 of OX578272.1, forward strand.
CTATATAACTCAATAAATCTTATGATCTCTTTTGCCAGTGTTGCTATTTTGTCTTTGATTGTTGTTTTATTTTAAGTAATTTTATTTTCATAAAATCACGTCTCAAACCCAAACAAGGGGGGATAGGTTGCATCACGGTATAACTTGTAGAATGTTTTGAAGAAATATAGTACAGGTACCGATATTCGAAGTTGAGATCTATATGGTGAACTGATACCAACTTTATATTAACGTTAAGCGGTGTTCATTTCCGGGATGTTGGAACCCGTTTTTCACGGGTCTTTAAGACCGCACATCATTCAACACTTCCACCAAACCTAATCAGCTATCTTGTATAGTTAATTCACCCTTTGTTTACATAAGCACCAACAGTTGAACCCATATTCCACAAGTAACCCTCCTTAGGCCAGTATTTGTTTTTTCAATAATATTTCTTTAAGCGTTTACTCCGCTCTTCTTTGCCCCCAAAACAAAATTGATTATTCTTCCGAACAATATTTATTCTACAGCTAAACCTATCTGATTCCTTAAATTACAACCATCTGCTGCGAGTGTCCTTTGTTTAACTATATCTCACACTTTTTTCAACCTACATTACTTTGTTGTTGTTGTTCACTTCGAACAAAAGAGAAAAAAGGGATGATTGCACGATTTATTTATTGCTCTACATACCTATAAGGAAAAGCAATGAAAACCTTATTAAAATAAGTATACAAAACAAACTGCATATGCGGATTTGTTGCAGCACAGCACACGTCATTTCGCTGTGTGAATGCACTTTCGAGAGTTTGCATTCGCATGAGAGAATAAAACCGCACTGCACTCGTGTCGTATCGTTGTATAGTCGTGACTTAAAGTACGTGACATTTTCCCGACACTATACTGGTAGCATACATCGAGTGAGAAAGTGTGTTGGTCGCGTTCATTCGCAAATATAATATGCACCCTATCCCACTTCTGACACCCACTCTGAATCAATTTCTGCCAGGCAAATACGGAATCGGAATAAAAGGGTCTATCAACTGAGTCACGTCACATTGGCTATCGAAGTGATTGCCTTTAATGTGGTCATCTGAGTGAAGGGTTGACACCTCGCCGAACCTTGGGCGCACCATCGTAATTGAGTTAAAACTAAATTGAGGTTTAATCATCCCCCTTATTTTGGTTCAGGACTAATGAGGTTTGTATTTTGTAGGACTTTACCAAAACCACTTCATGCCATCAATCATCCTTGTGATCAAGATATCCTCACAAAAAAGGAGACAAAAAAGCAAGAGCTGTTTATGATTATTTCAGGATGTTCTTCAGAACCAAAAATAAATAATTACAGCCTTCCGTTTTAGAAGAATGACAATAAACGAAAAAATCACATCCTTTGCATCACCCTGAGTGAGGATGTTCGGTTCGAAGATATTTCAATTCGAATGCCCACAAAACAACAACAACAAGAAAAACAGCTCATTAGGAAGAATGCAATGCGCTCAGATGTTTATCCTATTTTTGGAAATAAATATTTTCGAGGGTGGTGTGTTCATTTATGTATCCGCGTGACTTCTTTAGATAGATGACTAAAATATTTCAAGATTGAAGAGATGCTTTTTGGAATGAAATGTATGCGTTCGCATACCAAAATGATTTATAGTCAGAGCAGCCTCTATCAACGGTTCGTTGACAGTTGGACATATGATGTCGTTTCGGAACAAACTGAAGTACACATATGGGGCAGGGTGTTTTGAAATATCATTGAATATAAAAGTCTTGCCAGTTTTATTAGACTAGTTTTAAGATTTGTGTGGTTTTTCTCAAAACGAAATTAAGGAGCTATTACGTTAAAATTAGGATCTTTTATTAGTGGTTCGACACGTTTTTTTATTTTAATTTGATAAGTGCGGTAACTAAAGAGGGTGTCGATTTCTTTTGTAAAGAGGAGACAGATTTTCACAGAAGGGTGTTAGTTTTGAATGTGATTGTAGAAACTTATTTATCTTCCTACAACTATTCTATTTTAGTACAAAAAAATTGAAAGGATAATTTTGGTTTGAATGTTTATTTTACCGTTTTTTTTTAACAAACATTAGATCAATTCGAAAGCCTCATAGGTCATATAGGTTAAAGAGGTCTCTATACATTTTTATGTTTTGTAATAAGCAGGTGGAGGTTTATAGGGATCCGAATGATGAGTGCAGAGACATGAACCCTCCAATTCCGACGAGCGGCTCCGCATGCATACCATGTCTCTGCACTAAACTTTCGGAGCCCAATAAACCTCCACTTATATACCATATGTATCATAAATGGCGCCCAACGTGGGGTCTTTTTCAACTTTTAATAATTTGGTAACTCAACATTTGGAGCCCTATAAAACTTCACCTGTCTATTACAGTTTGTTATTATCACACATACCTCTAGCTCCAGCATGTCAAATTTGTAACTGAAAAAAGTTCCTACAAAAAAATTTAGTAAACTTTTTTTTTTAAGATTTCGTAGTTCGATTCGAGTAGGTAGGTACCTATATCTACTGTTAAGTACATACATTTTTTTCCAGCCGCATTACCTACATGAATGTGAAATGCTTTACTTCAATTTATATTATATGTTTTAGAAATAGTCTCGGAAAAAGTGCCTTACGTTTTATCTTATGTAGCATTTAAAGAAATTTCAACGCAGACAAGCGTCTCAAAAGACCCATGATAAACGAAATTCGATATTTATTTCCCGAAGTAGAAATTGTAATCAAATTTACAATTCAATTTAATAACATCACTTCACCAATATCGAAGGCAACAGTTGCTAGCTTTTTCATATCCTTTAAAACCAATTGATCCAGTTCATTAGTTTTGAAATTGGTTTTGCACTTCTCCAAATGATGTTCTCCTTTTTCTTCAAAAATGTGTCTGAATATGATTGACTAAACTTATCAAGTTTTTTTTTCTTTCTTTTCTATCCTCATAGTTACCACTTTGCAGTTTCTTTTTGGTTGATCTAATACACACACAAACACAACTACATAGGTATAACTACCCACCCAAAATCCAACTTCGGTAGTTAATAAATTCTATTCGTCTCGTTCGTAGTTATATTTTTATTTTCTTTCATTTTGCTCCCCTTTTCGTAAATATTTATACTGTACACCTGAATAAGGAAACTTTTTTCTTCTTTTCTTTCTTTTTTTTTATTATTCGTTTACTTGAAACCATTGCACCCGTCAAAATGATTATGCGAAGGGAAAAGTTGGAGAAAGGATATCGATTTTCATTTTTCTGTCTACGTTTACGAGTTTCAATTTCCTTTTTCATAATTTTTGTTCTGTATCATTTTCTTTTCTATTTTTTGCTATTTTCCTAGGTAGTCATGTAAATGTCTGTTGCATATATCCATATGAAAAATAATTTGTAAACTTTGCACAGCAACCATGGGTGGATATAGCAATTTACATTTATGTACATATTTCGAAGAAGGACCTTTGTGAACGCCTCCCACACAGTAATAGTAATAGCAAAATGCTCTGTGTATTGCTTGTTGCTATTTTCGAGAAAGCGAAAGGAATTGAACTTTTAACTTCATTTTTGATAAGGGATTCTTAAGAAGGCTTCTTGGATTTGTAGAAAATATACAATCAGATTGTGTCTTGCAATGAGTCTGAGATAACGAAAAAAAATATTACATAAGCTGATGTTTTTTTTTTTTTTTTAATCTCAAAAAACCATCAATCAGAAAATTTTATTTTTTAATATCAAGAGTATCTATTAGCATGACATTTGCGAACGTTGCATGTTGACGTTATAGTTTGACAAATGACAGTATTTTTACAGTTTGGAAACAGCGCCATTGCGATATTGTTACCCTTGTAAGAATTGACTTTTATCATTTTGATATACAAATAAAATATCACTAAAATATAATTTCAATCATCACGTTGTTCACATTTATATTTTTTTTTCTTGTGATGAAATACAGTTAATTTTGACAACGGAAACGAAATCGTTTCTTTCTTCGTCTTATGTTGTAAACTTTGAATTAACGACAATTGAACACTTGAAAAGTCCTATTGTTTTGTAGCAGATGCTTCTTTTCTTCTTGGCGCTTCCTGCTTGTATTGTAAAGTTTCGCTTTTTTCAAAACGCTTTACCATTTTTAATAAATAAACAACATATAACCTATATTACAATATAAAATATCTGATTTTTTTAGTGAATTGTGTCCCTTCACGTCAAACATTTCACTGTGTCTCAGTTTTTATTTAAATACATAAGCTATATTTTTCACAACAACACGAAACTATCCAGATCGCTTTGGTTAAAATCGATAAAAAAAGCAATAATGAACGCGGCCGATAAAAAAAAAGATGTTTTAATGAACGCAATCAAAACAAATATCAAAAATTAACCACTGGCTAAAATTTTTACGAGCTCCTGAGCAGGTTAATTTTTGACGTCTGTATTCACCTCAGTAATGTGAAAATTTATCCATGAGATCAAATTTAACGCAATTTGCACACGGCCCAAGAATTAATTTTACTATTGATTGTGAAAAAAAGAGTAGTTACTAAGATCAAAGCTATCGAAAACGACATCAATGTAAAAATATGACGTTTGCGAAATAGCGGGATTGGTTAAACACAACCAAAAATAAATATGAGGAACCGACTTTTTGGACGTTTTTTTTTAATTCATTGACATCCTATAGCCATCTTTTAATAGAATATGTCAATGCGGAACTTGAAATATATATTACCTTATAATATTATATGGAAAATTTTTCTAAGCACTTATAGTTTGTAATTCAATATGCCACCGGACAATACTGAAATCAAATTTTGAAAACGCAATTTCAAGTTCTTTTTTATTCCCAAAAGTGGCAACGCCGGCCGCCGTACCTGACATAAGGCGTGTTTTATTGCAAGTGTTTAGTCACTTTAGCAAAATTTTGTATGGGATACGAAAAATGGCGATAAATTAGTCAGTAATTAAAGTGAACATAAAAGTGAAGATAAAATCTTGGAATGCCTGGAAATTTTTGGCGCGAAAAATAATGTCAATACATTTTTTGCTTAAAGGTTGGTGGCACCTATGACAGCTTAAGGCATGGACTCTATATACAATGATTATTAATGGTTGGGTTCATTGTGCTTTCCTCTATGGCCGCGTTTCGCGGAAAAATTAAAAAACTTTCAACCTACGAAAATTGCAAAAAAGTTTTGATTATTTTGAACTTTTCGCTTAAAAACAAATAAAAATTGGTTAAAGCAGATTTTTTAAATAAAATTATATAATTTGGAATTTAATTTGGCTATATTCAAGTTAAATAATGATTATTTTATTTGTTTGTTGTGGAAGGTGGGGTACAACTTGACCAACTCGGCATATACAAATAGACATACGTTACAGACACATCCATAAAATTATTTGAAACTTCGGCTTGGCATATAGTCAAGAATACCAACTTTGAAATAAAACAAAAAAGTTTATATAAAAGTGAATATAGCGTTTTATAGGTTCTTTCCAATGCTGACTAACTAAAAATTACCAACAGAACACGACTATAACAAACTTAAGCAGAAATATTGAAAATTAAAAATGTTTGAATTTAATACTCAGGCTGTGAGTTCTTAAACTTAATTTTGGATCATGAAAGTTGAACAAAAGAAGATTTTGTTGGTTTGTTGTGTTTGTAAGTGTCAATGGATATACATATAGCTACTTTTTTTTTTCATTGTCATAATTGACCTAATGATTGCTAACCCACTGATTTTGTAATGCTTAATTCTGTGTTCGTTTCATAGTGGTGGTTGAATAAATCTTATTCCACAGTTTTTTTTTTTTTTAAATATAGTGGATTCCTGGCTGAAAAGGGCAAACATAGGTCGGCCGGAGCGAAAAGTTTTTGTCTCAAAAACGACTTATCCAATATTCTTTTAAACAATAAAAAAAAAACATATAAACGATTGCTCTGCTTGTAGCTTTAGTAGGGGAAACACGGCTAAAAGGTCGTAGACAATATATTTTTAATAACTAGTTGAACTATGGAGCATAAGCTTTGCCATTCAACTGGGCGTACGTTATACAATACAAAACAAAATTAGACACAACATTTTAAATTTAAGCAACAATATCTATAGATACAGGGTGGCCCAAAATGCATCACCCTTAGCACCTATCGGAAGATCAATAACTTCTGCAAATGTCAGTTTTGTTTGAAAAACTATACATACTTCTCAAGAATAATTTGCAAGAATGTTGGCACAATGTGAATTTAGGCGAGGATTTCTAACAGCGTTTTTCATTTAAATCTCAAAGCTTTGCCCTCAAAATCATGAAGTGTTCTTTTAATGAAACATGTTGGGCTGCTTTTTTCGTAGTGTGAAAAAAAAGATCGAACACGCATAGGCTGTGTGAATAATATGCCTGCGTTCGAAACGATCGTCATACAATCACTAGCATAGCTTTGATTTTTGTATGCTTAAAGAAATAATAAGCCGTCATTTATATTTTACACTTCCATTCAATTACAAGTATCATTATTCATTACCATTGTTGGTTTACTTGAACTTTTGTACAAATTCGTAAAAAAAATTGTAAAATTTATGAAAAATATTATGAATTTGAGTGCAATAATTATACCTATACCTTCCAAATAGTTAAAATAATACAAAGCTATCTAATAGTGTTTAGTTCAAATTTTTTCAGTGTTTAGATCAAATTTGCCAAATTCGGGAGATCGCTTCTTTCTTGTTCAGATTTGCTCTTTTTCCCCTCTTTTCATTTAAATGAAACACCAAAATGGCAAAAAGATAAAATCTTTTGAAGGAAAGAGGAAATCTTGTCGTAAATGAAAAAACGCTATAAGCCGTTTTTTGAACAATGGTCAAGCACTAATGTTTGAACCAAAGAACCTGGATGTTGACAGAAAAGTTGACGGTCCAATAAATAAATAAATAAATATTGAAAATAATCAGAGATATAGCAAAATAACATATAGGTTGTGCGTTTTTTGGCCCACCCTGTCTACTAGCTTAATAAAAATAATCATTGAGTCAAATACAAAATAACGAAACCAAAGTCTAACAGCAAATTCTTTCAACATTGTCTGGGCCTTTAAAAAAATAAAATATTAAGTAAACGATTTCTCCACTCTTGTTCCTTTTCTAATCAACACACTCTCCTAAATTTTTTCATGGTTCAAGTCCTTTTTCATTTTGTGTGTACCTGTGGGTGGTGCTTTTGTTGAAGAACTTTTTTTTTTATTTGGCTTCCTGCGCAATCGAAAGCCACCTGTCTCTCACTGTGCGTTGCCTTTGTTTTTGATGTTTATTTTTTCAAGGACCGATGATGCTGGTTGCAAGGAAGCAGAAAAACAACTAGAAAGGATGAGGTTTGGCTGGTCCTTTTTTTTGCAATTCAAATTGAAAACTGAAGTTCATTCAGTCATTTCAATTCGCTTAATTAACATGAAAATTTATTGAAGAGGAGTTGACATTTCGAGGGTGAATTACATAAACAAAAACATTGCGAGTCCTTTTAACCTAAACGAAAGCGGTATGGGAAAATTATTTTTAAACAGAAAATATTTGGTAATTTAAGTTGCTGTGCTACTATTATGCACACATCTGTTACTCTCAACAAAAAAAACACTTATGTCCTTGAAAACTATACATATGGTGGGACCTTCTTTTTAAAATAACATTAGGTTACATACTAACAATGTGTTGACGAACAATGTTCCTACTCGTTTTTTTTATGAAAACAAAAAAAAACATCCTCGAAATGAGATTTTCTTTCCGGCCTGAATTCATATCCTTTTTAGCTTAGTTTGCTTATTTTAAAGCGCACACAGGTGGCTGTGTAACCAACCGACCAGCCTAACCATCTTAACCATATCCATCTCAAGCATGCAGGATTCATGTTCATGCATAATGCATGAAGTGAAGGAGTGCAAGGACCTGCTGCTGCTGTCGTTTCGTCTGTTTCTAATTCTTTTCTACTTGTTTTTTGTTTTCTCTGGCGCTCCTCGAGTGTTATTATTTTTGCAACATCTACATAAGGATTGGAGCAGTATGCATTTAACGTTCCACTGCTCCCCATTGCTGTTGTTGTTGCTGTTGCCTCTGCCAGCACAGTCAGCCGCAACTAAAATGAGACGCATTTACATTGCACTCTAGAGAGTTAGCTAGGCCTCTGCTCGAGATGATGTCTCTGCTCTGGTGAGTCCTTCAACAGCTGCAGGAGTTAGCATTGGGTGTATATGATGTGTAGGCACCATGAACAAGCAACAACAATGTCAACTTTGCACAATAATGAGTATTGTAAGGACTCTGTGGAGCGTATGTGTGTTTTGCTGGTCCTGCTGGTGATGCCGAATGGAATTGAAGAGGTATTTAGCGAAAAGTGATTTCAAAAATTTCTAGATGATGGATGATGAGGATGAAATGCAAAAGGATTATGAATCACACTTTAGGAGACTAACAGTGTACTGCTCCACGGGTATAGCAAGGACGGGCGGCGCGCGTTAAGGCATTGTCGACTGCAGCAACTACTCGACGAAGAGACAAATTTTCAGTGATTGGGAGAAGATATTCTATCTTGATTGTAGAAACAAAGTCAAAGCATTATTATGATGGTGCTGACGGACGACGAGAGTGATGACACTGATGAGACAAGGGAATTCAAGTGAATTTGATTGTGACGGATAATGGGGTAAATTTCAACTGAGGAATGTTTTTGCAATTGATTTACATTTTCGAGTATAATACTATTAAGGATTTCCTCAGATAGATTTTGAATTTTAAATAATCGATGATGAACGGAATACCATGTGAGCTTAACAGAAGGACTTGTATTTTGAAAGAAGCGAATGAGTGGAAGTGGATGATGCCTCCAGTACAAGGTATCCTTTCGGAAGAAAAGGTATATTCGTTTCGATTTCGAGAGGCACGATTTGCAGACATTTTTGTTAGAACTAACTTTGATCGTAATTTCAGTTTCGATCGGGACTTTTTCCAAACTGATAGATACCTAGATGTGGCTGGATATCTTTTGTGCTACCAGGAAGAACTGAGAAGTTTTTCTAACTAATGTTGGACCTCACATGAGCGAAAATGTCGGCCAACAGATACACCCTATTCACAGTTTGCGTTTTGAAATGTTTAACATGAAAATATTATGTTATTTAATAAACTTTTGTTCAAATTTACCACATAGCGATCGACAATAGTATTAGATGGGAGCTGGGACCCAAAGCCCACAAAGAAACTCTATTTTTAAGATTACCTACATGTGCCCGAAAAAAACACGCTAAAGCAGGTTAAAATAAAAACCGATGAAATTATATTTTCGAAATGAGGTTTGGATGTTCGACTTCTATGGATTCTTTTTACAGCGGTTTTCAACAATAATATCAAAAATTTGGACATAGTACAATAGTAATTGAATTCAAAGTAATTGAAGAAAAGCGGAGTATTTATTAATTTTTCAGTAATTAACTACTAAAGTTTCAAGTAAAATTAGTTGTTGGTAATTGTTAACGGTGCAAAATTTAAATACAAATATAAATGTAAAGTAATTGAATCCAATGGTAAGTAGGTATTTAAGTTTAAGGTATTAAAGTTGGTAATAGTTGTTAACTGACTGTAAAATTTAGTTACAAATTACAAAAATTCAATTAAATTAAAAGTTTTTGAATCTAAAGTAACTGACGCTGAATATTTAATATATACCTACTTTTCAGTAATTAATTACTTAAGTTAAATAACTAAGTTAAGCATTAAATAAATGTAATGAAACAAAAGTAATTGAAAATAATTAAGAGTAATTGAATTGAGTAATTGAAAATAGCTAAAATTATACAAAAATGTAACTAAACAAATGTAATTGAAGGCAAAATAATTAAAGAATGGCCAAGTATTAATTTCTTAAATTGCATCTAAAATTAGTTATAGGTATAGGTAATTGTTAGTTGAGCAAAATACAAATAACAATTATATATCTACATTTAAATAAACAGAAGTAATTGAATGTGAATCCATTGTAATATTGAAGAAAAGGTGAAGATTAATTAAGTTTTCAGTAATTTTTTACATAAGATTTACAATTTAAGTTGATTGTATTTATTAACTGACAAAAATAAAGTTAAAAATTACAAAAATTTATATACATTTTTGTAATTGAAGAAAATTATTTAAATCCAAAGTAACTGAATAAAAGCTTATTACGAATTAATTTTTCAGTTATTAATTACTAAAATTGAAATCAAAATAAGTTGTAGTTTTTAACTGAAAGAAATTAATTTAAACATTAAAATAACTGAAGCAAAATAATTAAAAATAATTAAGAGTAATTGAATTGAATAATTGAAAATAGTAGGTACAAAAATGTACCTAACTTAAAAAAAAGTAATTACATTCAAAGTAATTGAAGAAAATCCGATTTTTATTTATTTTGAGTTTTCCTTACATTTTCACCAATTTTAATTACAAAAGTTGTAATTAAAATAAATTGTAGGTAATTGTTGACTGCAATAATTAAATTAAAAAAATATATAATTGTAACAAAACAAAAATAATTGAAGACAAGCCGAGTAATAATTACTTCTTCAGAAATGAATTACTTAAGTTATAATTCATTATGTAAATAAAAACAATGATAGTTAAAACCATTACCTACTAATGAACTGAATAACGTAAATCAATCAAACATATCGTATCATACATATTGTATAGATTCAACAGCCTAAAATTTACAAGTACAAGTAGATATTACTGCCTAGTTTCTTAATTTTTGGGCTAATGTTGAAACCACACCATCACGATTTATAAACACAATAGTGTTTAAGCAAGTTCCAACGACTTACCATCAGTTATCAAATTGTCTTACCTGAAAAGAAAACAAAAGTAAATTGTTAATAAATTGTAAAACTCTGTTAAATAAATAAAAATCTCTTTGACAAAAACATGTCTGAGTTTTCCAAATAACTCTTTGTTCCCCCAAAAACTGTCTTCAATAAAAAAAAACTAATTTCTTTTCAAAAGATATTAAAAATTTAATAATGACCAAGGACAACCATTTTAAATGCTCTTTTCTGTTCGTTTATTGATTTTTTTTTTGTTCCGTTTCATAGTGGTTGAATAAATTATTACTTTTCTATCCTTTATTCGGGATGACTTTTAACACTTTAAACACCAGTTCAACAGCTCAACAAGAAAATAAAAAAGAAAAGACTTTTTATCCATTAATTAACAAACTATACCAATTCAAAGGCGTGACCTCTATCACATCCAGCAAATCTTTCCACCAACAATACTGTCATCGTTTAATCGAGGAAAGGTCAAGTGAAGAAATGGGTAAAAAGCTTTTAGTTTTATATTTTTTTAACATAGCATACGTTGCAACTCCTCATTAGTTCTCTGACAAAAAAAAATTAAAAATGAAAAAAGAAAATATAAAACCGAACCAACTTTAGTCTCAATTGTAGTATCCTGGTAACGCAAAGATCAAAACCAAAGCAAAAGAAGCAAAAGATTAAAAAAAAAAAAAATCAACATCCTTCATGAATATTCAATGGTGCTGGCAACACAGCAAAAACTCTGATCCGGAGAGATAATTGCCTGCGGGCGGAAAATACCAACCATCTCCCCCGCATGTATCTACCGTCACACAGCAAAAACTGTAGATACAATATCCTTTGGATACCCCAGTCAAAGTTTTCGTCCAACAACGACCGGTGGATACACTGTGACTGTACCAGGCATCGAAATATACCCTGCTCGCACGTAGCTCTACTTCTATACTAGGAAAAGAAGAAGAATTGGCCGGCCAGGCCAGCAAGTCGAGTTGTGTCGAGTCAGCCAATCGTCCCTAAATCAATTTCAAATTTCATTGTGTATAAATATATCTTCTGAATTCTGGCGTGTGGAAGGAAAGCCTGAAGAGTATACATAATATAGAGACAACATCACACACATGGTGTTCCATGAATGCGCTAAAAGATACCAAGTTACTGAAGGGATAATGCTTATGGAGCCGAGGATTGTCATAGATCATTTAAAAGCAACCAACGATGCAAACATTTAGCCATATTTCTTATGGATTTTTGGCAGAGGCACATGGTTATGATGACTGATGAGCATGAGACTTCGGTTGAGTATGTAAGTATGTGCTGGGAAATCCGCTTTCGTGTTCAGATTTTAATGATGAACTATTTCGGTAGATATTCGAGGTGTCGGTTATATGAAAAAATGTTGGGATTATGAAAGTTTTTTTTTTAACGATATTTTTTTGTAACTTACATTGTCTATAGAAATTTACCGATTAGTCTTTTGTTATATTAATGTGGAAATGTATTACATGGAGAAAAAGTAGGCAGGTACTATTTAAAGGGTTTCCATAAGCGATTTTATAGTTTAAATCAAACAGAAAAAGAATAGCTACTTTGTTGATATTTTCTTTCTTAAATTTATCTGTTGCAAAATAGAAAGTAAAAATCATCACATGACAGTTGCAAATGTGCATAACGTCATTAGCAGCTTAATCAAGATGATGCTTTTATATAAATGGGTAGTATGGGGATCTAAATAATGACTAAAAGATCTCTTTACTTCAGAAGCAGATTGCTTGCTGACTGAAAATTCAACAAAAAAACAACCGAAAACAAATTTTTTTTAGAGAACTAACATTTTAGGACCTCTTTAATACACCCCCTACAACTGGTAAACTTCTTCGACGACATCTCTGTACTTGAAAAGTATAAGTTTTAAAAAGGAATGCGATTCCCGACTATTCAAATTACTTATTCACATGGAAGACAATGTTTAAATTAAAATTGACGTTAAAAAAAAACAAAAAACAAAAACGTAAATTGCAATGCTGACAAAAAGTCAATTGTTTAATTGAAAGTTAAACAGTGCTGCCATTTCGAAAACCTATTTAAATTATTTTAGTACTTACTTACACATTGGCATGAGAGCGTATTTTTTTTTCTATTTTTTATTTACTTGGCTTTAATTTTTGATTATGAAATATATAGGTTAGTCTCTTTTTGAGTTAGAATATAGTTTGTAGTTCAGTGATAAAGACAGTAAGTAAACTGATATATGTATGTGCAAAAGCAATAATTCCAGAGGCAATATAAAAACTCTGCGTCCAGTTCTCTTTTCGTTTGAAATAATATATGTTTTTTTTTAATATACCTTCTTTAATAATAGTATACCTAGTTAGTATATATGAGTCATTATTTATAAGAGGTTCTGATTCCTATAAAGATGCGGCCAAGGTAAACAATTGCAGTTTCTTGACCAAATTCATAATAATGAATCTAGTCCCTCTTATATTCTTATATATTCTTGTAAGTGCAAGTCAATTTATGCACATTTAGTTACTTTTTAGAAGCCCAGGGTAAATAAACCGGGCAATAAAAAGGCTTATTTTTCGGTGATTTAAAAGATTCAGCAGTTTTTATTGTTCCTTTTTTTCTTTTTTCTTATAGGTATATTTTCGTATCCTTTTATTTTAGCAACTCATACTATTTTCGATAATTTTCCATTTTTTTATAGCGTAGGTACTAATCTCTCTTGTGGACGCTTCTGAACTCATCGCTTTTTCACGTGTTAAATTTTGCTCTGTGGTCAGTGGGTATCTACCTGGTAGTTATCTTGCCAGGGGAAAGACGTTTTTGTGGCAAATTTGAAAATTTTAACTAAATAAATTAATAAATTGTCAAAAATTATATCACACTCAATAAATACCTACAGGATTGTTGAAATTATTTAGTAAATGTAAACAAATTAAATGAATTTAAATTGTTTTGACCTTCCAGGAGAAAAACACAATCACCTGACCAAACCACTGAACTGCACTTTCTCATTGAATTTTTAACTAAAAACTTGAAGGAGACAGCCCAGGGTAGAGATTTTTGAAGGCTTAAATATTGAATTTCAGACAACTTTATTTTATATGGGCATTTAATGATAATGCTATTTATAGAATACATCAAGATACTGTGAATTATTGCAAAAAATTACAACTCTTAATAGGAAAAATTAATATTATAATTATAACATTAGGTATGTATACATATTATATCCAATACCTATTATATTACTTTTCACAAAAATATATATGTCTACTTATAACAAAAATCTAAAATTCTTTTAAAGGTGTTTGTAATTTCACACATCACATGGGAACATTTTTGCTGGCTCCAACCAGAACCAAAAAACTTATCCTATAAAATATTTTACCGATATCAGTTTTCAATAAATCCGTTGTTATTTTTTTGTAAAAACTACAGCTTATCTATACTTCCTTCAAGAAATGTTCGTCTTCTGATGAAGGAATATATCAACGTTTCACTGTCTGAATAATAAGATCCATTTATTCTATTTGCTTAATATATTTCCTTTAAGTTCTTATTATTTCATCAATTTTCTATTTTATTGGTAACAATTTACTATTTATAATACCTAATATTAATACCAAAATATTTAACTTCGCAATGAAGTGAATAATGTGAACAACAAAACAGGCCACTATATCTGGTTTCAATATTTTATCTTGAACGGCGTAAATAATATTGGCCGTTGACATGAAATCGAATTTGAATTTGAATGTAGCCACCAGTGTGACCAATGAAATATTTGAAATCATGCTAAGGGCCAATCTTTTCAGCTCTGGTTAAATCTCTGGTTTGTTCACCATAGATTTTTCTTAACCAGTTGTTTTGAAACTCGGTTACCCACAGTTCGTCTTTTCACCATTTTATCTCCTTTGGTTACCAAACCAAAGATAGTTCCAGTTTTCCAGTGGTCCAGTTGTGAAAGAATCTCTGGTTAAGTTTGTTTATGCTTTTTTGAATGCGAGAGAAAGAGATAAAAGATTTTGTCAATAATTGATAACAACCTGTCTCGTTTCGATGCACATGGATAAACCGAATTGATTCATTTACGCACAAAGGAAAACAAAAAAATGTACATAAAATATAGGGGTGGAATTTATTAAGATGGTAGATCATCATTTTCTTTAATTTTATTCTATACGTAAGTAGTGATAATCAATTATTATCTGGTATATAATTTATCATTCAACACAAATGTGAAAAAAATAATCGCTAACCATAGAATTTCTGTGGTTAACCAAGCAAAATTGACTGGTTAACGAAATCTCTGTTAACCATAGATTCTCTGGTTAAAATTTTGCTGAAAAGACCAAATCTCTGTTAACCGACTGGAATAATGACACTAACCACGGAAAATTAGCTGGTTAACGTAATCTATGGTAACCATAGATTCTCTGGTTAAGATTTTGTTGAAAAGACAGAATCTATGGTTACCAGCTGAAATAATCAATGATTAAACTTAACCAGAGCTGAAAAGACTGGCCCTAAGTCCAGTATTTTAGCATGTTTTTTTTTTTAAGAAAAAGTGCTAAAAATCATGCTAAACATTTTTTCGAATACAAAACCTGCTAAAAATCCTGCAAAAAGCTTTAAACTAATAAAAACATTGTTATTTTTTCAGAAAAATAGTATTTATTAAGCAAACATAACAAAAACATATAAATCACATCGTGACACTAAAACTATTTTATAAAAATGAACAAAAATCAGTTAAATTCAGTCTTGTTTTTGAATTCTCAAACATTTGTTTACCGAAAAAAGTTGATTTGTTTCAAAATATTGAAATTTTCTGGTGTCCTTGCTTGAAGCTCTTTAATTCGCCTTAAAATGAAATTTTGACAGTTTTTTCTAAATTTATTTTCATCTTCTAATGTTATTGAATGTTCTGATCTTAAGACTTGCAATTTTCCCTAAAAATTGTATTGGGCTTTGTTAACACTTACGTTTGTTTTGATTTGACTAACCTTTTATAATTCTATACTTTGGCTAAACTGAAATCCTGCTAAATTTTCAAATTAAAATATAGAATCATGCTAAAAAAAATGCTAGCATGATTTGGTAAAAAAACCTGCAAAAAATAAAATTTTCCTGCTAAATTTAGCAGGAAAAATGCTAAATTGGCCACACTGGTAGCCACTAACAGCCCGATTCTCCCACTTGCGAGGATTGTTGTGACTCGATAACATTTATTGAATTCTCCCCCAATCCTCACAAGAAAAGTCATAAGTAAACTCACCGCGTTATGGTGAGTTTTTTTCTTCGACTTGGAACAGCTGATTGTGACAGAACACGATAAAGTTTTTAATTTTTCTGTGCAAAATTTATGTCAAAAGTAAATAATTCAATCAAATTTACAAAATTTTATAGATATAAACAACGTATCCGAACTAATATCAGTGAAAAATATGTGTGGTAATGCAAAACTAGCTTTTTTGGAGAAAAAACATGGATAGTCGAAGAAAGAATTTACCTATAAAAAAAATGTGATCACCTAGGAATTAATTAAGAAAAGTTCAACAATTCCAAAAAGTTTTTTTGATTTGATATTTTCTTATTAAAACAAAAAGTTGTATAACCCAAAGCATCATCAAAATAAAAATAAATAATAAAGAATTCCTTTCGTTTCAACTCACAAAAAAAGCAAAAAAAAAAAAAACTATTGAAATTCGAGTGCTGTGACCTGCTCTGTAGCAGATCACAATTTCGATTGTTTTTATAACTCTTACAAGTTGTGACTACGGGGGAGAATCCGAAAAAGTAACAAAATCAATTTTACCTCTTGTTATGACTTGTGAGGTATCACTGATGTTGGGGAGAATCGGGCTGTTAAAACTGAACTGGGGAAACAGTTTTACTAAACACAAATCGAACACAATCAGATATAAAAAAAAGTAACAAAAGATTTAATGGTGGATTCAACGATTATGAACTTGGATATAAATTATGGGTTTTAGCTTACATATTTATATAAATTGTTTGAAAAAGTTAACCATTCTTTCATTCAATCACTACTTGTGCGTTAAAGGCTTCCACTTTAGTAAACTATTCAAAGCAGGTGTTTAACTGAGTTTGAATTAAGGCAATAGAGTATCGTGATTGAAGAATATACCTACCAATTCAAGGTGATAACTTGCTTTGCAATTATTTTTAATACATTAGTTAATACATAGGTATATCTAATTAATTGGTTTTTAGTGGGCTATAGGTCGATAATAATTAAAAGATGTTCTTATTTCATCGCAACGTTTCGAGTATGTTTATACTCTTCCTCAGGCCTTTTATTTGCAACAAAAAAGATAATATAAACATAAATTAGCACATAATTATTTTACATTTTGAAGATTTCAAGTCAAAATTACTTACAATGTTTATATTTGTAATTAAACAAAGAATAAAAAAGAAGGTTTAACACTTAATGCACATTATTTAACGATAACTGGAAAAAATAATAAATAGTTTCTTTAAATTTAAATATAACACAACATTTAACTGAATTATTTTAAAAGAAAAAGAAAGAAAATACAAATTTAAGAAAATTACTATGCTATAGAACGACAGATGACACGTCCAATTTGCTGCACTATCACCTATTTATCATTTTATTTCTAGTTGTTGGCCTTTTTATAATCTGGCTGTAGGCATTACTCAAATTATCCAAATCCGATCTACGGTTGACTGCATTTTTGTTGTCTATGATATGCAACATCTCTAGCAGCATTCTTTTTGAAAAATGTTGCTCTGTTTGAAGAATTTCAACATTATCAAAATCAGCTGAGTGTTTCTCTTCAATTAGGTGGTGAGTTAATGCAGTCTTATGAGAGGCACCGCTCTTTAAATCAGACTTATGCCCAGAAATACGGTTCTTTAATTTTTGTTTGGAAGTTCCGATATAAACGGACGAACAAGTTGTCTCCTTCCCTCCTAAACAATTTATCCTATAGACAACATCTGCTTTCTCCAAGATATCAACTCTGCCTTTGATGTTAGAAAAAAGCTTGTTTTTTAAGGAGAATGCAGACTTGAAAGCTATTTTCGTATTTTTATCATCTTTTATAGGTGCTGTGGTGATGCGGTTAGAAAGGTAAGGAATGTATAATGTGCTTTTATATACACACACTTGTGGGGGCTCATCAGCTGGGTTTGTTGTTTTCTTATGCTGATAATTTTTTATTAACTTCTCGATAATCTGAGGAGGAAATGAATTGTAGCACAGGGTGTCACGGATAATTTTAATATTTTTATGATAAAACACGTTATCACTTATTTCAAGAACTTTGTTCACAAAATTTTGTGCGGTATTGACAATCACTTGCTTTGGTTGTTTGGAGTGAAAATTAATTAATCGTCCAGACGCAGTAGGTTTCCTGTACCAATCAAAAATTAATTTTTCCTTTTGTCTTATAATTTTCATATCGAGATATGGGAGCTCGCCATTTATTTCCATTTCTACAGTAAATTTAATTTTGTGGTTGTAAGTGTTCAAAGCATTCAACGTGTTTTGAACTTCTTCCGATTTAATCACCAGAAACAAATCGTCTACATATTTGGTGATGACTTTTGGTTTGGTTGTAAGTTTACCTAGGGCATCTTCCAATAAAGTTTCCATAACCAAATCGGCTAGAATTGGTGATGCTGGACTACCCATTGGCACACCTTGTTTTTGTTGATAAGTGGTTCCATTAAATTCTAGGTAATTATTATCAATAATGCAAAACCTAAGTATCTCGAAAAACATCGTCTTTTTAATATTGGTGTGTTCTTTTATTGTATTCCAATTTGATTTTATAATATCCAAAATCAAACTAATCGGAATGCAAGTAAACAAGGAGACCACATCAAATGAAACCAAAATGTCTCCGTCTTCCAATCGTATTGAAGAAACTTTCTCTATAAACTCTTTTGAATTTTTAACATTGAATTTAGAATTCTTAGTCAAATTTTGCAGGATTTTTACCATAAACTTCGACAATTCATAACAAGGAACATTCATGGAAGAACATATGGGTCGCAATGGGGTATTTTCCTTGTGTATTTTAGGTAAACCATAGATTTTTGGGGTGTTGGCGGTATACGTTGTCATTCGTTTCTTTTCGTATTGAGAAATATGTTCTTCTCTTTGCAAATCCTTCACCAAATCGTTGTTACGGTTTTGTAATGTTGTTGTTGGATTATTTCTCAAAACCCTATAAATATTCCGGTCCGCCATTATTTCCTGCATTTTATTTATGTAATCAGTTTTATACAATGCAACTGTAACATTCCCTTTATCAGCAGGAACAATAAAAACATCTTTATGTTTTTTAAGGAATATTTTGGCTTCATTATAAACCTTGTTCAAAAACTTATCAAATGGTGGTGTATACGTTGATCGTAAGTGACTTTGCAAAATTTCAGTAAAATTTGCTCGAGCTACCTCCTGGTCACCCTGTTCTAACGTTTTGACAAGTTCTTCTCCATCTGCAATTATCTTGAAAAGAGGCAATTCACCTCTTTTAATTGGTAGGGAAAATTTTTGGCCTAATGACAGAAGCCATTGAACGTCTGATGGGAACACTACAGTTGTTTTGTTCACAAACCATTTATCTTGGTATTCTATGCCCATATTTAGTTTGAACAAGGTTTATAATGAAGCCAAAATATTCCTTAAAAAACATAAAGATGTTTTTATTGTTCCTGCTGATAAAGGGAATGTTACAGTTGCATTGTATAAAACTGATTACATAAATAAAATGCAGGAAATAATGGCGGACCGGAATATTTATAGGGTTTTGAGAAATAATCCAACAACAACATTACAAAACCGTAACAACGATTTGGTGAAGGATTTGCAAAGAGAAGAACATATTTCTCAATACGAAAAGAAACGAATGACAACGTATACCGCCAACACCCCAAAAATCTATGGTTTACCTAAAATACACAAGGAAAATACCCCATTGCGACCCATATGTTCTTCCATGAATGTTCCTTGTTATGAATTGTCGAAGTTTATGGTAAAAATCCTGCAAAATTTGACTAAGAATTCTAAATTCAATGTTAAAAATTCAAAAGAGTTTATAGAGAAAGTTTCTTCAATACGATTGGAAGACGGAGACATTTTGGTTTCATTTGATGTGGTCTCCTTGTTTACTTGCATTCCGATTAGTTTGATTTTGGATATTATAAAATCAAATTGGAATACAATAAAAGAACACACCAATATTAAAAAGACGATGTTTTTCGAGATACTTAGGTTTTGCATTATTGATAATAATTACCTAGAATTTAATGGAACCACTTATCAACAAAAACAAGGTGTGCCAATGGGTAGTCCAGCATCACCAATTCTAGCCGATTTGGTTATGGAAACTTTATTGGAAGATGCCCTAGGTAAACTTACAACCAAACCAAAAGTCATCACCAAATATGTAGACGATTTGTTTCTGGTGATTAAATCGGAAGAAGTTCAAAACACGTTGAATGCTTTGAACACTTACAACCACAAAATTAAATTTACTGTAGAAATGGAAATAAATGGCGAGCTCCCATATCTCGATATGAAAATTATAAGACAAAAGGAAAAATTAATTTTTGATTGGTACAGGAAACCTACTGCGTCTGGACGATTAATTAATTTTCACTCCAAACAACCAAAGCAAGTGATTGTCAATACCGCACAAAATTTTGTGAACAAAGTTCTTGAAATAAGTGATAACGTGTTTTATCATAAAAATATTAAAATTATCCGTGACACCCTGTGCTACAATTCATTTCCTCCTCAGATTATCGAGAAGTTAATAAAAAATTATCAGCATAAGAAAACAACAAACCCAGCTGATGAGCCCCCACAAGTGTGTGTATATAAAAGCACATTATACATTCCTTACCTTTCTAACCGCATCACCACAGCACCTATAAAAGATGATAAAAATACGAAAATAGCTTTCAAGTCTGCATTCTCCTTAAAAAACAAGCTTTTTTCTAACATCAAAGGCAGAGTTGATATCTTGGAG
Source organism: Baccha elongata (assembly GCA_951217065.1). NCBI lineage: Eukaryota > Metazoa > Arthropoda > Insecta > Diptera > Syrphidae > Baccha > Baccha elongata. Next base: position 13,697,911 of record OX578272.1, read on the forward strand.
AAAGCAGATGTTGTCTATAGGATAAATTGTTTAGGAGGGAAGGAGACAACTTGTTCGTCCGTTTATATCGGAACTTCCAAACAAAAATTAAAGAACCGTATTTCTGGGCATAAGTCTGATTTAAAGAGCGGTGCCTCTCATAAGACTGCATTAACTCACCACCTAATTGAAGAGAAACACTCAGCTGATTTTGATAATGTTGAAATTCTTCAAACAGAGCAACATTTTTCAAAAAGAATGCTGCTAGAGATGTTGCATATCATAGACAACAAAAATGCAGTCAACCGTAGATCGGATTTGGATAATTTGAGTAATGCCTACAGCCAGATTATAAAAAGGCCAACAACTAGAAATAAAATGATAAATAGGTGATAGTGCAGCAAATTGGACGTGTCATCTGTCGTTCTATAGCATAGTAATTTTCTTAAATTTGTATTTTCTTTCTTTTTCTTTTAAAATAATTCAGTTAAATGTTGTGTTATATTTAAATTTAAAGAAACTATTTATTATTTTTTCCAGTTATCGTTAAATAATGTGCATTAAGTGTTAAACCTTCTTTTTTATTCTTTGTTTAATTACAAATATAAACATTGTAAGTAATTTTGACTTGAAATCTTCAAAATGTAAAATAATTATGTGCTAATTTATGTTTATATTATCTTTTTTGTTGCAAATAAAAGGCCTGAGGAAGAGTATAAACATACTCGAAACGTTGCGATGAAATAAGAACATCTTTTAATTATTATCGACCTATAGCCCACTAAAAACCAATTAATTATCTATACGATACAAAGGTCACAAAAAATCAAATATTTTATTTACATAGGTATATCTGTAAACATTTCATTGATCCATTTACATATGAAACATCTAGATAATTATGTAGGTACTAAATTTAAAAATTATTAAGGTAATAAAAGCAATTCAGAGTGTAAAAATCAGAATGGAAAAACATCGCGATTCCTCGAACGATTTGCATGCTGTGTTCGTTGATTTTGAAAAGGCGTTCGATCGACAACCACGGGATCTGATATGGGTATAGCCCTAAGGCAACGAAGAGTTCCAGAAATCTACGTGCAGATGATCATGGATATGTACGAGCAAGTCAAAACAAAGGTTCGATGCACTGCAGAAGTCACCGAAAATTTCCCAATCGAAGTTGGTGTACACCAAGGAAGCGTCTTGAGCCCATTCCTCTTTATAACAGTGCTTGATTATCTTGAAGATAAGGTGAGGGAACCGAAAGTGACTCAGTTATTCTTTGCTGACGATGGAGTCATCATAAGTCAAGATCCTTCATCCTTGGGTGGACGTTCTGGAGGGAAATGGGTATCGCATAAGCGCCAAAAAGACCGAATACATTTGCTGCCCATTTTCTGATCCACTCAGGCCTATTCCGGATATTTATTTGAACGGAACTGTGCTTCCCAAGTGCGAAAAGTTCAACTACCTTGGATCTATGATCAATAAGAAAGGAACTTGTGATGACTACGTCAACCATAGCGTAAGCGTAGGGTGGATGAAGTGGCGTGAGAACTCTGCCATCTTCTGTGACCGAAAAATGCCCTATAAGCTGAAAGGAAAGCACAACACTGCAGTGGTTCGTCCAGCGCTTACATACGGCTCACAATGTTGGACTATGTACCAGTGGTATGAAAGCAAAACGACGGCAACTGAGATGAAGATGCTTCGCATGACAGCAGGAATAACAAAGCTTGACCGAATACGGAGTTGAAAGATTCGGAAAAGCCTCCACGTCAAAGAAACCATCGTTCAAAAAATGCAGCACGACAAACTCAGCTGGTACTGTCATGTACTTAGAAGAAACACTGAGAACCCCGTCCAAAAAGCATTATCATACAACGTTCCAGTAAAATCGCGGAAGAGAGGTAGGCCCAAGAACTCCTGGAGAAAACAAATGCAACGACACCAGCATTCAGTTGGCCTCAGACATGGAACAATCCATAACCGGGAAGCTTGCCGACACTTTCTAAGGTCAACCCGACGAACCCCACAAGCAGATCAGTAGAGAAGCGGTGAAGTGGGAAAGTTGTGATCCAACTCGAGATCATAATATCGTCGGAAAAGAAGAAGAAGAAGAAGAAGAACTACGAAAACGCTGATTTAATAATTTTCGGCTTTATCGAAACACTACCTATTATATTGCAACGCATAAATTTGCCTTTATAACTTTTCCTAATACACTATTTTTCTCCATTGCACTCCATCGGACATAAAACTAAATAATATGAATCATTTTCCAGGAATTAGACATTTTCCATTGAACAATAAAACTTTCCATTAAATTTAGTAAAACTATAATTTAAAAACCATTAAAATGAATGCTTCTGAAACAATTATCTCGAAATTTAAATTAAAAATGAAAAAAACAAACTATTCTATTCCACTCCCACACAATAATAATTGTAAACAGTGTTGGGTGGTTGGTGGGTAACCTAACCGACTGTAATTATTATTCTTTTCCCTTTTCTCCTCCTGTTACTATTTAGTGAAAAAGCAAATTGCAGTATACCTACTCAATGAAGAAAGAGTGTGATAGAAAATAAAATTAAAACAAAAAAAACTATGAAAGTTAATTCAAGGGAAAAGTGCAAATTATGCATTTTGCCAGTCCACAGACAGCACAAGAGTCGAGTTGGCATGAAAGACTTAAAAGTTAACACGCTCACATCAAACACTAGAATCAACAATAACAACAACAACAATCATTATAGTAATAGCTTTAGTACGTCGAGTGGAAAATGATACTTCCACTGCTTTCCTCTTTGGCGGGCTTTGTGTTAATTTGTTGAGGAATTATATCCGGAATTTGCTTTTAAGTCATTTGCGTTATTTGTTTAGTTTTTATTTGCAGCTTTTTTCGTAAGCGTTTTATATTTTTTTATTTTCAAGTGCGCAGCTAATTGCAATTTGAATTTCTGCATTTAAATTTGAGTCAATCTTATAAGAAGTTCCTACCTTTATAGGTGTGTTTCGATTTGAAGTGCAATCGACTGTGTTGGAAATAAAAATTAATATTAGAGAACCAAAGCAGGTGCGGGGATGATGGGGTTTTGTTTAACGCTTGAAATACATTTCAGTGTAGGCCAATGGGTTGAGTGTTGCGAAAATGTGTTCGATATTGAAGCTATTAGTAAAATGCAATGAAGTAAATTAATGTTTGCTCTTGCTCTTATTATGTAACGTGAATTAGTGCACAAAGTAATAGGTAGACATTAAAAAAAAGTTTACAAGAGAATTTTATATACGATATCCGTGGCGCCACAATATCATAAAAAATGTTTGTAGAGCAGCAAAATACAATTCTACTTTAGAAAAAAAAAATTGATAAAAATTATTTTGAAACTATAAAAAAAAACACTGAATTTTAACTGTTTTAGAACTAAAATAATGTTCTAGTTTTGTACTCAAAATACCTGAAAATAGGTTAAACCCGTATCTGGTGTAACAAAATGCAAGTGGTCAACTAACCCAATTCCACTTCAATTTAAAAGCCCAAGAAAATTAGACAAATTAAAGGCAAAATTAAGAAATAATTCCGAGAAAGCTGAATTTTGCTGGAGAATTTTGTTTTGATGTCCTAAACAAATTCCATAGACCAAATTTTTTTTCGAGGAGGGGAAGGGGTTAAAATTCAGTTTTTTGTTAATTTCTTTGAAGCTATCGAATTCGAAAAAATTAAAAAAAAAACCGTTATAGTTAGTGTTATATTTATAGTGCTCTGAATATAACTCCATTTCAGAATCTTAGCAAAAAGCGCACATAGGTGAGATTTGACGTTAATGAATTTTTAAAGAAAAAAACTTACGCAGGTTTTTTTTTTAGTTTCACGACATGTTAAGTAAGAGTATAATTCACGACGGCATATTCACGGTTTTTCACATGATACCTAAAATTTTTCTACGTTAATTTTCCAAACGTCATACATTTCATAAAAATCTTTTGAATGTTTCTAAAATACATTAGATTTACATTACATTACTTAGTGTTTCTATAGGTGTCGTAACATATGGGCAAGTGACATAAGACCAAATTTCGGAATTTCGGAATTGCTTTCGAAAGTGACTTAAGGCCAAATTTAATTGCGACTTAAGACCAAATTCGTTTTAATATTTTTTTTAATTACAAAAATTGGTCTTTACCGGTGCCATGACATTTGGCCAAGCGTACCATTTTGGCATAATGTAACTTTCTTGCTAGAAAAATTATTTGCGAATAAAAAGTGAGGTTGATATGGGGGGGGGGGCATCTGCTCCCTTGCAACCCCCCTGCCTGATCAACTATAGGAGTTTTTTTATTTAAAAACTTTGCATTAACCAAACTCGCGCCCACCCCAAATCATGGCCTTGTATACCTTGTATCAGTCACGGACAAATTAATTTCAATTCTTTAAAAAAAGAGTGTTAGAAAACATAATTAGATCTCCCAGCACGCATAATTTTGGTTATAGTCATTAATTTGTTTATTAATGTAAAATCAAATATTTACTAAAATTTTTTAAAATGTCAAAATTTTTGATATTTTCCTTTTTTTTGATTTGTTTATTTAATGTCGAGGTGGATTTGCAAAGCTTATAGCATCTTTCGAGAAAGTATTAAGGATGACTTTTGGTCGACTTTGTATAGGTAACTATATCTACGTATTAAATTGATTCGGAAGAAATAATTTATTGAATTTTAATTAATCCAAAATAATATAAACTCTCATATAAAAGAAACAATCATAACCTATAAACGATCTTTTGTAAAAATACTTTAAATTCATTAAATTGAAATAAAAATAGAACTTGTAACTCGCCCCAAGTTATAAATAAATCCCCTATCAGTTACAAAAACGCGTGTACCCTTTTACTTATACTGGTTGCCCTAGAGAGCAGCCAGAGGCGGCATCATTGTGCCGCGCCGCCGGCAGTGCTGTAGCATGGTTGAAAATTTCTTAGAAGCAAATTTCACATGAAGCAAATTGAAATTAATCCATGTAATGCTAAACGAAATATTATTTCCTTCCCCTATTAACGCTTAAATTACAATGTTACCCATGTAATTGCTCAGCAACCCCACAATGATGGCACTGACACAAAAATAAAGTAATAAAATCCTTGATTTAGGATTCTTTATTTTTAGAATCCAAACCCAAACACATTTCAAAACTCAATTATTTAGTTTTAAATTGCTGCTAGCTGTTTATAGAAATCGGTTTCACTTTCTTTCCAAAAAAAATCACCCCCTGAAAAAATAGTAAAAAAAATGTGTCTAGAATTCAATTTGTCTTCAATAGAAGCAAAAAATCGAATGCAAAAAGGGTGAAGATTTATCCTTCCGGGGTATATTCAGTGTGGGTCGGGTTTTGGTTGTGCATTGAACAAATCCAAAGAAGTGTAAAACTTTTTCTTTATTCATGAAATAGAAATCGAAATCGAACTCAATAGGATGTCTGCCACCCTTAAATTGGTAAAAAAGTGGGAAAAGGATTTGACCTTGATCCTGAGATCGGATGAAACGAAATTAGCAGACTAGAAATGCAAGCACACATAAGTTAAGGTTTTTTGTTTGTGTAATGGGAACATATGTGCTGCAGGATAGGAAGGCAACCACATAGTTAGACGGTATCCCTAGAGTACAATAACACACATCGAGAATGTGCACAGACTGGCAAAATCCTCATCCTTATATTTTCTTCTTTCTGTGTGTATGTGCGTTAGATTAAGTCTAAAAATCGATGTTAGTTTGTTTTAAGGATTTGCAATAATTCGTCTAATGGAATTTCCTTCCAGCCAGGATAATGGAATTGATCGTAATCCGTTTTTTTCTTTGTGTTGGTATTCGTGAGGTTGTTGGTCAATGCAAAGGGATTTTTAATACTTTCACTTAGAAATGGACGATGATGGATAAGAATAGACATTGACGAAGCAGATGATTAAAGTACGTTTAAAACCGGATGGGGATAAGAACGTTGGAGTTGGACACAACCCTCAGTATTTTTTCAGTTCGTTCAAGACCCCATTTGATATATATATATTTTTTTTTATTACACTGGGGGTTGAAATTGAAAAAAAAAATAGGGAGTTTTTCGTTTATTGCAAGATAGGACATTCGTGATGTGGACACGTGATGCAAGAAGAATATACTTTTTTATTATTTTTTTTTCATAATAAGCTTTCTGCTTAAAGACCTTTTGCTTAGTTGGTGATGAATGGAATTGTTTTTTTTTAATGTTTTTTTTTTCAACCTTCTTTACCGGCCGGCGGCGTTATTGACGGCTAGACCGTGTCAGCACACGCCCTTTTGTTCGAAGTGTAAATTGCTTTCCCAGGGGTGCAAATGGCATGTAAACTATATTTTATGCAATGGGGTAGGTATTTTTTATAGTTTAAATGAAAAATCTTATAAAGATAGATATAGGACTTTTTTAGATTACGTTAACAAGAAAATATACAAAATATAGGTAGTAATTTGTCAGTTGCGTCGGTAGTAGCCTGTAGTTAACGATTGTTTATTTTTGTTTATCATTTAAAATTGTTTCCCAAATAAAAATAAAAAAAAAAAATAAAAATTAGCATATTAAATTAAAGTATCTTAGAGCTATTTCAGAATTCTAGATTCGTTTCGACAAATTTTGTTTAGTTTTCTTATTTTAACGCTTAATCTTAATATACCTACCTAACAAATCTGAAAACACATGATTAAAGTTTAAACACTAAAACAGATTGCTATACAACTTTTTTCTACACGGTATAATTTAAAGATCTATTTTCACCGCCAATGAAAAATTTCGTCGTTGTTGTTTTGTGAACTTATTCTTAGAGTCTTATTTCCTGGACCTTAATTTAACGGAGCCAAATTTTGTTTTAAAGATGGACAACTTTTCAAACTTTCGGCAAAATGTGCGTATTACTTTTTGTAGAGGATTATTCAAGCCAAAAAAAAAAAACTATAAACTAAAATTTCGGCTCATTTTGGCTCTTTTTTTCTTGTTGGTTTAACAATTGAAAATCTAGCGTTTTTTTTCGTTTTTGATCTAGAAAAAAAACCTAAAAGCCCATTTTCTTTCGTTTTTTCCTATTCGATTTAGAAAAAAGTGCAAAAACTTTTTTTCTTGAGTTTTTCCATAAATAAAATTTTGACCTTTTTTCAGGATTCGTCAAGGAAAAAATACCCAACTAACTATGGAAAACGATGTATGGAGATTTTCGGGCTTTAAATTTAATTTTTTGGCGAAATTTCCTATGGTGTAATTTCAAGGAGCCTTCCTTTTGAATTGGTCGCTTGTAGAAAAGTTTCCCAATGCGAATGGGAAAAAAGAAGAAAATTTCATAAATGTTTAACAAGCCTTTGGTCTTTATTGTTTTATTATAAAATAATTTTTTTTTGAACTTTATAAAAAATGTTTCTTAAATGTTTTTTCTTTAAATATTTCATAATTTTTTTTTTCTAAAATTTTGTTGATTTATTTGTTGTTTGATTTTTTGATTATTTTTTTAAAAATTCTATAAATTTTGAAAACCATATTTTTTTTATATAAGGGAAAGTAGATACTTACTACTATTTATTATATCATACTATTTTAGTTTTAAGAATTAAAAAAAATTAAATAAATTAAGAATTTGTGAGGTTTATTAGTACCTACCTAACATATATTGGTAAGGAACCCGGTTTCGAAAAAAAAAATACCCTATCATTGTTGAGTATTTCATATAAATAAATTTTTTGATTGCCTACCAGGTAAATTTATTGTTCTTGTTTGAATTTCGACTCTATATTTTATAATTATAAAGTTGTAAAACCCAGTAAAACTGCGCAAATATAAAAAAAAGTAACGACTATACAAAACAAAAAAATTGAGATAAAATTTAAAATTTAATTAACTTGTATTTCGGGTTTTGATTTTATCTCAACTTTAAAAATTAAAAAAATACAATATTGCAATAAAAACCATTTTAGCAAGAAATAAAAAAAAAATACTTAAAAAAACAAACTAAAATATTATTTATGTATTTAAAATAAATAATCACAAGCAAGACGATACGTGCTGCCGTGCTGGTAACCTTGATATGTAGTAATAAAAAAAAACAAGAACCGGTATCTTTATCTCATATACGCTTCGATGATTTCGAGAATGAAAGTTTGAAATTCTTTAATTTGTATTCAGTTTGGACATCGAAAAACAAATCTAACAATAAATTCTTCTAAAATCAAATCATCAAATAAATCAACAAGCTTACTCAATCTGACTGGCTATTAATTTCCTTAAGTTTTCTTGTATTAAGTTTATCTCCGTATCTTTTAAACGAAAAGTCTCTATCTGTGCTTGTTTATAAAAGTATCTAAGCAACAAAAAAAAAAAAAGTTAAATCAAATTAAATAGCTTCCCGTTTATGTGTACAAAATACTTCTCATCCTCAAGAGACATCATCCACAACACTCTCCGAAACTTTCTACTACAACTGGGTATATTCGTAGATATAATATACGTTCAGCCAAGAGTACCGAACCGATTTATATTTTATTTAGATTAATTAGCCGGGGGTAACACGAACGCAAAAGATACATAGATTAACCCATGGAAGGAGAGGTGCAGGGGTTGCTACACTCAAAGATTGGAAAAAAGGGAAACTTGCAGCTACTGATGACTGGTGCTCCATCGCCCCTGCCACAAGAGATGTAAGAGTAGAAGTCGACGACGGAATAAAGTCTGGGCGAAAAAAAAACGTGGGCACCTCTGGTTCTGGTGTAGTAAGTTAGCTGCATAAAAAAGATACTGGAGAGTACCTACTCGTGTATCTTTAGGTAGGTAGAGATACTTGGTCTATCTAGATGCACTTTCATGTTTTTATTGCAACTGCACCAAAGAAGTTGACGAAGAAGTGTAGAAAAGTTGTTTTATTTTTTTTTTTCTTCGTTCGTATAGCATTGCGCAACGATGTTCCGCCGATGATGTTGGGATGTAGGAACCCGGGGGAACCAGTAAATCAAGAAAATTTAGCAAGACAAAGTCGTCGTCGTCGTTAGTCTTTCGGTCGGCGATCGGTGTTCAACGCGGCAATGCAATATACGCTACGCACTTATAGCTGTTGGCAATCGGTTAATTCGAGTCTCAGCAGTATCTAGATACACCAAACAGGATGTTTTTTTTTTCGTTTACTCTTGTTAGGTTGTCGTTGATTTTGTCAAGCAGCGATTTCCCGTTAAACAGATACAGTATCTGCAAAATCTTATCCCGCATATTGGACTAAATTTGTTGTCTGTTTTGTTGGATTTGCATTTTAAAAATACAAAACTAAATGGATGGTTATGATGTTAATGATTTCCAATGAATGTGGCACACGTGGAGGCGAATTTAAACGTTTGAAACATTTCAATAACATTTTATAAATTTTAGTGAAAGTTTTGATTATTTTTTCATTTTTGTTTTACTTTCATCTGTTCGAAGATATTAAAATGCTAAATTAATTTTTTTTAAAAACAGCCAGACACTTTTTTATAAATTTATTTTTGAAAGCTGATGTATTTCTTTTGGAAACATTCCAAGGGCATTATTATATTTTTTTTTGTGAAATTAATTCAAAAAATTATACGCTATGCTGTGTGTACATAAATTATTTGTTATAATTCCTACAAGACAAGGTAGGTTGGTATAGGTAGATCTTTTTTATTTGCTTTAAAGATAAATTAATTTATTTTTGTTACCGGTCTGTGGCGACAAGTCTCATCTTTAATTTCATGCGTAAAAAATTAACAAGATGATGTCATTGATAGTTATAGATCGGTTTTATGGAATTTATTTAATAAATTATGATGGAAGTGTTTTATGGGAATAGGTCAACATGTTGTAAGTAAAGAAAGAAGGGTTAAATAAAAAAAGAAGTGAATGACCTTATGATGATTTTCGCAAATAATCCGTCGCAATTTATTAATTTTTGAAGTGAACGAAAGTTTGTTTTGAAGTTGTGGGAGAAAAATGATGGGACAAGTTATCTTATACTAAATAACAAAAAGCAAGAGTAGGTCGAAATTCTGGTTCCAAAATTCTGCTTTATTTTTATACTGGCTATATCAAACTTCTGCTTTTCAACATTCGGGCTATAAAAAATAAAATAGTTTTTCGCGACTAGCAATAGTTCAGTTGGGTAGGTACCAACCTACATAATATGGAACTAAAAAACAAAATGTTTTTATTAACTCTTAAAGTAAGAGATGTTTCTGTACTCAAAACTCCAAAATTCTACGTTCAAAATGTTTCACTACAAAATTTTGACGTACCGAATTTCGGACATACAGAAATTTGTCAACCAGAATTATTATAAACACCAGATTTTTAACATTCAGAATTTTGAAAACAGAACTAGGACCCATACAAAATTTCGACCCTAACCCTCTCGAAATCTGTACAGCTATATAATGAGGCTTGAGGCCAAAATTCTTCTAGGGATCAAAATTCTTTTAACAAAATTCTGCTTTCCAGAATACTGCAAATAATAAACAAATAAAAAAAAACAAGTTTCCAAACAAAGAGTCGCTAAAAAACAGTTTTTTTTTTAATAGCCAGAATTTTGAGGCAGAAATTTGCAAAGTAAAATTTTTTCAACCAGGATTTTATTCTGGCAGAATTTTAGTTTTACAACACATTAACAAAATTTTTAAATATATATTTCAAATCGAACGAAAGTTGATACTTTGGCCAGTAGTTTTTTGCAGTTCACTTCACGCATGGTCAAAAATATATAAAGTTTTTATTTTTCTATGCATCAGGCTACCAACACTTTTGAGGAATATTTTCACCAAAGCACTTATTAACAAACCAGTCGTTTGAACTTTTGAAATACTGCTGTCCTCATACTTATTGTGAATATAAAGTTTGAATTTTGGAGTTGATTCAATTTTATCTTGAATGACCACAGCTGTTTTTATTTAGCTCATTTTTCATATAACTACATAGAGTACATACATATACATATATCTACTTATAAGGCTACAATGATAAAGTTGTAAAATTTTAAATCAATAAAAGCATCAGGTTATGCAGACAAATTTTGACTCATAAACGTCATTGCGTGTTTAATTACGTCGAAACTACATTAAAACTATACAATGGCTAAACAAAAGACGTAATTTGAATTTTCAAATGTTTTCCTATCACGAAATGTGAAACTATATATATATGTGAAACTATATATACCAACCTGCACCCTCTGTTTGATGTCTATATTTCATATAATTAAGTTCAAAAATATAAACAACTTGCATTCTTTTTCAGTAGTTATACCTACTTATTTCATTCAAAATTAACAAAATGCAACCCCTCCTTAACTAGTTGATTAAGTTTTCGCCCATTTATACTGAATGAATCTGTGACCTAGCACTCCACTCCCACATTTGGGAAAACCCACTCATCCCTTATAATCTAATCAAAAACACTGCTTATCTGCAATCGAAAAAATACGTTCCCCATTTAAACAAGGGAACACAAAACAAGAGGATACAGTCAGGACTCTTTGATAAATATATCCAAATCGAATTTTCGTTTTTATACTTTTATTTATTTTGCCAAAGGCTCTTGTCCTTGGTGCAATTTGTTTTTGTATCTCTCGTTGTCCTTTCGCCCCTTTTAAATGTACGAAACATTTTCCTCTCTGTTGCACTTCAAAGGAAAACCAAAAAAACAGAAATTACATATCTGTCGCAGGTATGTGGCATCAAGAAATTCGTTATGTAAAGATACAATGTCACATCCCTAGGGCTACATCTGGGGGACACATGATCTAATTCACATTGTAGTTAATTCAGCGGGAAAAAAGAAATTTTCGTCACGGCCACGGGACATAGTACTTTTGCTCTATGAAAAATAACAACGTTAAAAGTATCTACACCCAAGGAGATACATGATATAAGAAAATGTAATATAATTTGTGTTGTAGGGTAAAGTTGAAGTTGATTGCTGAAAAAGAAAAATGTTATGGTCAAGTGATTTTGATTTTGCTGCTGTTCGTAATAAAACTATCTTTGTGCAATAAATCTGTCAATTCCAGAATCATTTTTTCAAAGCAGTTAAATTAGTATTTCTGTAACAAATTGGTAAATTTCATTAAGTGAGGAACGTTTAATCAAAAAAAGATACATTCGCACTTATGATTTAAATTCGAACAAAGTTTGATAAACTCAAACAAAAATTAAAAATCTATTTCAAGGTTCTTTTTATAAATATTGACTCTGAATCAATACATATTGAATGAACCTTTTTTTCCACACAGACTCAAAAACATTTAAATTTTATTTGTGAAAAAATTCAACACAACCACATGTAGAGATACCTATCTATAGATTTATTAATGTATCTGTAAATCTAAATATGTAGAAATAACAAACAAATAAAACCACTTGGCAATACAAAAAACAAATAAATAAACTTTAAATGTTAAATATTTTGTGGTTTTGTTTTTCCAAATGTTCAAGTCGAGATTGATTATTGCGAAAAAAAAAATTCCAAATCGTAAATTTAATTTGCATTGCAATGTTAATTGGATTGTTTATAAAAAAAATCAATAAAATATTGTTGAGAAATACAAATTAATTTGAATGATCGTGAAGTACATATGTATGAATATTTGAATTTAGATATCAAGTTTAAACTACGTTTTAAGTTTTAATATTTATCTGAATTGACACTGAGATGATTTCTTATTAAAAAATAAATTAAGATGAAATCAATGACTGCCAATAATACAGATAAAAAAAAAGATATTAAAACTAAGATGAATTTTGTGTGATGCATGAAGATTGTTCGGATTTAATGTGATATTACCTACCACAGTCATCGTCAATTTTAAAAGCTGTGATGTTCGTATTTGAATTTCTTAGTTGCGTAATAGATTCTAAGCAACTTAAATTTAATGAAGCGGAATTGCATATAGATACATATTAGCAGTGAAAGTTTCACGTCTATACTGCTAATAATTTGTGTACAGTAAATGACGGATATAAGAAAGTCAAAAAATCCAAAGACTTTCTTTCTTATATCCGTGCTTTCTTATAAATAATTATTTATATAAGAAAGAAAATTTCTTATATGAACAAAATGCTTCTAAGAAAGAAAATTTCTTATATAAATAAAAATGCTGAAATAAAAAACTGTTTTCGATCAAAAACATGTATAAACGAAAATTTCCTGCTTACAAAATTCTTAAAACAAGAATCAAATGATTCAGAAATTTTGTGAAAGTAAGACAGAGCATCGTCGGGAGCATTAGTTGGATGTTTAAAACGGAAACATTTTTATAAACGTAAAATTTTCTATGTAGTTAACCAGATTTTGTATCAGATTAAATTTCTTAAATCAGTGTTTTTCTTATAAACGGTTTTCTTATATAAGATACCTACATTTAACACGTACATTTAACACGTACATGGTGTTTTGGAATATCTGTTTTTTTCGCCGTGTTTTTTTTATATGAGACTTTCTTATATCCGTCATTTACTGTATATGAAAATTAAAACAATAAAAAACAAAAATTAGTGAATCATTATAGCTCTTTATACAAAGTAACATAGATTGTTGTTAATCGAACCTTATGTTATATTTCTGCTTGTGAAAGACAAGTCAAAATATTAACAAAGACCTGTTCCTTTTTTTTTTAATACTAATGGTCTTGAATTGTGGTTATAAAGTTTTCACTTAATTGCTTTAAACTTGCCAATATTTTCTGATCCACTCATCAGGGTTATTCCAGGCATTTATTTAAACGAAACTAGTGCTTCCCAAGATCAAAAAGTTTGGATCTATGATCAATAAAGAATTATTTTGTGATGAAGAAATTAAACCATTGCCGTGTAAGCTTCGGGTGGATGAATGGGTGTGTATGACATTTTCTGTGACCAAAAATTGTTCCCTCTGATCTGAAAACAAAGCTTTCCACTGCAGTGGTTCGTTCAGCACTAACATACCTACCGTTCGCAATGTAGTAGAAATATGTAATTGACGAAAACTCATATGAAGACAGGAGTGACATAGCTTGACAGAATTAGAAAAATTCGAAGAAGCCTTGACTTCAAAATTACCACCGTGAATGAAATACAGCACGACCAATGCTTATTGTCGGACACTTTACCAACGGAATTTCAACAACAGTCGTCTCATTATTATAAAATTCAGTAGAAATTTTGAATACCTATACGCCTATACCTAAACTTGTAGACACTCCAAATCATATAGAGAGACCAAGTAGAACAGCAGCATGTTTTCTTATGCTTACCTTAGAGTTTATACGCCTTTCAGTCTTTCACTGAAATAAAAGCGAGAACCCTGTTCAAAAGGCAGTATCAATATTATTATCATTCATCAAAAGTTGAAGCTTGCATGAAGATCAAGGCTATCAATAAATGTTACTCCAACTCAGGATATGGTAAGAATTATAAAGGCTGAAATAGAGAATAATTTCCAATATTAATAAAAGCGTTCAAATGCAATGGGAGCTATTTTGAGAGAAGCATTGAATTTTAACTTAGCCGTAAAGATTAGGTGAAATGTTGGCGTTAAAGCGAGTTTATCTAAAATTCAAAGAGCAATAAGGAAATGTTTCACATTTTAAAATGCATATGTAAATTAAAGAAAAGAACTCTCTTAACGTGGCTCGGAAGAAAATGCGTTAGAATTTTGCACGAGCAAAATTAAAATGGAATTTTAATTGGCCATACTTTGTCTTTTTTGAAGAAATGATATTTATTTTGGAAGGTTCAGACAGATACAGTTACTAGATACTTTTATGATATTCGCAAGAAAGAACACGAGTTGAATTTTCTTCACAGTCAATTGGCCATTTCCAACTATGATACGTGCAAGCTACAGTTTTTGACAGGAAATATAAATGCAAGCACTTACACAAAATATACTTTGAAGTAGGTAGGTATTTTACTTTAAAAAAAAATTGTTTCATAACCTGCCATGACAGTAAAAACCTTAAACGCCATCTTGTGGTAACATTCAACTTAAATAATAATAGTAATGGAAAAAAAATTTAACTGTCGTCTTATTTATTTTTCTTTTTATTTTATAATTCAACTTAAATGTCATGCCGAATGTAAAAGAAATTGCTTCAGCGCTTACCAATTACCTACGTAATGTCCAAATTCGTAAAAATCGTTAGCACGGAAAGCTTCGTAATGTGCATTTTTAGCCGAATTCCTGAAAGACTTCATGAAGTTCTATCAAAATCGTAAAAGCAGTTTTCAAGAAAATTCGCAAAAACTAAAATTTGCAGATACAACGTTCGGAAACTTTTATCAAAATCATAAAAGACGTTTTTGGGAAAAAAAAACTGAAAACCGTTTTCAAAAAAAATTTGCAAAAACTAAAATTATCCACGGTTTTAGTTTTTTTTTCCCGAAAACGTCTTTTATGATTTTGATAAAAATTTGCGAATGTTGTGTCTGCAAATGAATTGGTAATGGCTGAACGGATTTCATTCCAATTTGGTATTTCATTCAATTTGAGCATTCAACACAAGAGGTTATTTTTTAAAGTTATTAGCTCGTTTGGCCTTATTATGTAAAGATAAATAAAATACTATGATACTCAATTTATGTGGTCAGATGGGTAGGTAAATGTTATATGTCCTTTTTGAAATTTTATATATGAGCTTTTTTTAAAATTCAAAATGAAATGAAAAATCAAAAAGTTGTTTCGAAAAACGAGCGTTGTGTTTGGCACTAGAATATGGCACTAGAATATGAAAAAATTGCTATTTAATACTGGTTTTTAAATTTCAAGCGAGCTGCTTTTTGATGGTCAGAATAAAGGAACAGGCGCGTAGCGAAAAAAATGTTAGCCAAAAATTCACGCGAATTTTTTTCACACCACAAGTCGATTTTTCCTTGGCTAAAATTTGTTTCGTAATTTGTTTCGTAAGGCCATATTTACAAATATGGCCAAATTTCATGAGGCCTTATTACACGGCACCAAATAAGGTCTCTACTCCTTATACCAAAATCCAGCTTTGTAGGATTTTTTAGAAGTAAAAATATAATTTTACTGGACCTTTATTACAAAAGTTAAAAAATTACATGTGGAGAAAGAAAACTTCTTTTTATTTTAAATGACTCAATCGGTCTCAAATCAGATTTAAAAATAGAAATTAAAAAAAGTACACCTTTACATATTTTATTAAATATTTTTTAGTAGGTTATAACTTTACAAAAAGTTTTATTCCGTTTCCGCATTTTTTTTTTTAATTTAGAATTTTTTATATAATTTAACCTCCTTTTTTTTCGCTTTTACTTTTAATATTTGTTTTTTTTTTTATTTTTATTTTGAAAAAGGGTTCTTATAAAGTCAAGTTTTTTTTGTTTAAATCCAAGATCTTTTTAACTGATAAAATAAAAGAAGACATTCCTCTTGCTGTTTAATTAAAATTGTCATACTCTTTTGAATTTCAATAATGTTTCAGAAAGTTTCTCTCCTTTATTGCTTCCGTCCCAAGTAACCATCTTTCGTCCTTGAGTTGAGTGTAAGGGTATTTGAAATCTTTTCTTCAATAATATAGGTACATTCCACAAAAGCCACACGCTCTCTTACCACGATGATGAAAAAAAAAAATAAAACAACATGCGCCTCACAAACTTGCAACATACCGCAAAATGTGTTCTCATTGTGTTCAAACAAGAAACGGATAATGTCTTACTATGCGGCTAAAAGCTACTCTATGTAGTGTAACCCCTTTAGCTCTCTCACCCTGATCAAGAGACACGCCTTTGTTTACAACACTAGTTGAATAATGCCAACAAAAGTAATCTATAGTCCAGACAATGCTTAAACAAAGAACCAATATAATAAAAAAATATACAAGGATACTCTTTATTCAAAAATGAAAAGAAAAAATATCCTGTAAGTGAGCAGGACGGAAAAAAAAGTTTAAAATAGGTTCATACCTACACAGACACAAAGAATCAAAATTGCAAGCTTCCGGTGTCTACCAGACAAAAAAAAAAATAAAAGAAATTCCATCATTACATCTACAAAAAAAAGCTCAGGACAAGGGAAGGTGTAACAAAACCAGGAAGGACAAAAGGAAAAATTCTGACATGGCTGGGTTTAATGTGCTGTGCTTTCCTAACAACTAGAAGCTGTAGGAACATTTTTTCCATTAAACCAATTAGACATAGACATCCCATCTCCCAAAAACTTTTTACTCAAGGAAATATTAAAATTCTACAAATTTGCCAGAACATTCCAGAACAGCATCCAACCAGATTGTGTAGTTCATAGAAATGTCCCTTAAGTTTTAGAGTTACTTGTGCTCCTCTTCTTAAAGTGCAGGAGGAGTGAAGTAATCATCAGGAGAGAAAGCATCATGTGGTATAGCTATGCTTTATCAGAAACTTGGCACCTGAAATGGAAATCGCATCGAGCTGGTATAAGAAACTTTACAAAAGTTTTTTTTCTTTTATAAGTCAAATTTCTAGAAAACAATGAACAATATTCTGAGAAGAGAGAGAGGTTGTTTGTTTTTGTTAGAATTTACGTGGGAGTGAGATGTTTTTTTCCGCAAGTAGCCTGGGACAGTGTTGGAATTCCAGACAAGTTCTGAATCTGATGGATTCTTTGTTTATTTTTTTTTATTTTTTGCTGAAAAAACTACATTCCCCAAACTTGAAACTTATTTTTACTGTTGAAACTGTTTTCAATTTTGTATTTTTTGTTTGATAGAAAACAGCGGGCTGTTGGGATTGAGATTGAAAAATGAGAAAAAGTTTTACAAACAGTTACGGTTCAATGACTCAAGGTGTTAATTATAAAAGTTTTTTTTTAGCTTCAATTTGGACTTATTGCAAATAAGTTTTTTTTTATAAATTTCCCTGAACTTTAAGTTTTAAGTCCTAAACAAATAAATAAAATATGAAATAAAAACTAAACAGTGCTTTTGACAAAAACATTGCAAACGGGAAGGTCTACAAATGCGAAATTGTATTTGAATCGAATTTGGGGTGTAAATTATATATTAAAAGGTTCTTGACTTAAGTATATATTTCTATATTTATAAAGATTAAGAACATTTAATGCACTCACTATAATCCAGTAGCTATTTTGTTTGTTTTATTTGAAAGCGTTAAAAAACACAACTCTCCCACCAAAAGAAACAGTTTTTTGTTTTAAATTATTTATTGAAATTCATAACAAAAACGTCTGCGGTCAACTCGTACCCGTCCTTCCCATTCCGTAAATTAAAATGTTTTCTTGATTTTTCATTGTTTGGTCACTTAAAAAATAACCTTCTTTGTATCCACAAGGGGCCATATATGCCATTTTGAAAATAAGCGATTATTTTCGTGAATACACAAGGAGCCATATATGGACGTAGCAAGATACGTTTTGCATCTCTACTAACACATGGATTGTGGAACATTAAGCATTTGAATACTACTTACAAATATGGATTCTTGTTAGAAAACAAATTTATCGCTTTTGAAATAAGTTGCATCGCCAGAAACTTAATAATATCGCCATTTTTGGGTTAAGTCGCAAAGCAAATTTTTGTGAAGCCAAATAAAATTTCAAATCGCTAGATGGCAACCCTGATCTGTAACAGCTGGTGCTCTGCTCAGGCAATTGCAAACATGGAAGCATTTATATTCGATAAATCGTCCAATTTTAAACGATCATTGTCAGCTCCCAACGTACATTCATAGAATCCTTCACGTTGATAGAAGAACAGACGAAACTTGTTGGTTTTAAAGTGAAAGCATCACTATTAATAGCAGAGACTTCGAAGTATGTATTTAAAAATTTCATCTACGTCGGAGTAAGCATCAACTCCACGAAAGACACTTAAGTGGAGAGCTGATGATGAATTACCCTAGCAAACTGCTGCTATTTCGGAAACTGGCGAAACAAATGGGATCAAAAGTGTGAAGACTTTAGACGAAAGACGTGTAAGTATAAAGGCTTTATAAATCTTTTATACTGCCAATTCTCCTTAACGTCAACGAGTGGCAGAAAATTGGAACTGATATTGGATTCTTTCGAAAGATAAATAATTTGAAGAATATTTTGGCGTTCTATGTCCGGGGAGAGCGAATGGAAAAGTATATATAAATACAACCGCGAACCCTATAATATTTGCCAAATTGACTTGGCCACACCGAGCGAAGAAACGATAATGCTCCAGCTAATGGAGCCTTCGAATCTAAGGCCTAAGGATCGAAGCAACAAGGAAGATAGAAATTTAGTTTTAAACACCATCGCGGATACGAAACAGATTAGTGATGTAGATAACTGGCAACAACGTGTTTAAGGGATCGGGAAGGTGCAAGGCTACTCAACCGTCTTTTTTGCTTTTTCAACATGAAACAAGCGCTGTTTATTATTTACAAGATTTAATTAGAATTTACTTAAATGATGTACCAACGTGTTAAAAATTTCTAGTCAAACGTGAAAACTTTTTCGATGTTGCAAACTTAGTTTTGACGTTTTTATCGGAATATCCACAATCATCGGACTAATACCCAAGATTATTTTTTAGGGCAGAGAAAAAGATAGTGACATGCCCTCCAATTCTGTAGAACAATATATTATATCAATAAATTTTTCATACAAAAACTTTTTCGAGCTTGAAGTTGTTTATTAAAATCATCATTAAACGAACAATCGACAACTGAGAACAATAGGAAACAATGGGAGCAGCAATCAGCGGAATTATTTCAACTTTATAGAATTGAAGTCAGCTTTTCATAAAAATCGATTTGCATAATTGAAATCACAAAAGTCATTAAGAATTAAGCTTTATTTTAATACAAAATAAACACTTACCTAGTTGGATAATTTGCCCTAAAATTGAAAAAAAAATTAAATTATGACTTTCAGTTGGTAGCTGTTACTGGGCCCCTAATAGATACTAGTCATACTCATAGGTTATCATCGCCATGGTGGTCATGTCTAACATTATTATAATTCAAAATTAATGCGTTTAGCGGCCTATAGTCCAAGAAAACATTGCGTTTCGCCCGGTGCTAGCTTAGTGGGCTCGTCAGATGACGTCTTGGACTATAGGCCGCTAAACGCATTAATTTTGAATAATAATTCAAAAAAGTCAACTTGAAATAAACTGATGCTTAGTCTTCTACTTGGTTGAATATTCTTAATATAAAAAATAAACTTTTTAAATTAATTTTCATATAAGTACATATACAGAATTTGTATCATTAGTTATTTTATTTCTTTGTTATAACATTATTATATACCAACATTTCTGGTTTGACAAATTTTTAGTGTTAATTCTTATGAAACACTTCGAGTGTATTAAAGTTGTCTTGTTAATCCGTATATGCACTGTCACAGACACTTCCAAATATTGATCATAATTGACACTATGTAACATAAGAAAACCCTCCCTGCCCTCTGTATCTCCAAAGTGAAGTATAAAAATATTTTCAAAGACCTAATTGTTAATGTTGGCTAATGTGTGTCAAAAACCATGTCAATTAATTTATTCAAAGCCTTTATTATACCCGCATGTGATGTATGATTTTCACCCCATCCAACTCAATTAAGATATACAAAAAAAAAAAAAAATTATCTAATCAGCCTGATGGTCACAGATACAAACACACAACGAGGACGGTGTCAATAAGCTAAACGAAATGGTTTTAGGCTGGTTGAGTCTAAATTTTATGCAAATAGGGGATGAATATTTTGTTTCCCATCCCCAATTGTACCGCAAATTATTCTATACTGCTGGGAACTCTGGATTCGGAATGTGGCTACATCTTCATTGTAATTTTTATTATGCCGATACCAAAAGTCTACCACCAACAAGGCAACAATTGAATATCATCGGGGAATCCATCCGATCACGTGTGTATATTTTAATCAACCAACGCCAACCTTAAACTAATTGACACCTCGAACACGATTTTATGTGTGGTTGGGGATGTCCAAGAAGGGTTTAAATGAGTTTCGAAAAAGGAATACAAAGGTTTTCAAAGTCTGGTTGTTCTTGCCGTTATATTAACTATAGATAATTGGCTTCTCCTTCTACCTTCAATTATATATTATGTATGTGCACAGCTGAATGTCGCGTTAAACTTCAACGGTAATTACATTTTGACAGAAACTGCTGATAGGGTATTTAAAATGCCAACTCAGCAACCCTATAAAAGGCACGTATCGAATGCGGTATTTTTCATAGTTTCATTTGACAGGAATACATTTTCTGGTTGTCATGCTAGGGTATGTATGTGTATGTACGTTTATATTTTCATTCCAAACAGTCTCAATGGTGGATAATCTCGCAGACAGACCGACAAAAAGTTTTATCCTTTTTCCGCAGCCAAGTATGAAAACTCCTGAGTGGTAAATGGGGGAATACTCTAATGGGTGGACAGACTGCACCCCGTGGAGTTATCTGGCGATGAGATGATTTATAATCTTGGTAGGAAAATTCGTGCAAGCCGTAGAGTTATACGCACACTTGAAAGATAGATAATCCAGTCTAAGCAGTTCTCGAATAAGAAAATTAAAAAGGAAAACTCTGTTGTTATAGAGCTTCTGGAATATTATTTCTTCTTTGTGATTGCTTTAGTACCTAGTGCGAGGGCGAGGGAGTTGAATTTTCATAATCGATTAGTTACAATGGTGTTGTTTTAATGATGGTGGAAAAGGAAATTATTAAAGATAGATTAATCTAAAGGGAATACAAAAGGGAGTACCTACCTAACTAAAGAAAAAGAATACAATTATATGAAGCCATTATTTGCACTACATTACGGACAGCAGAAGGGTATAGGAATGGCAATATGGATCTCTCATACACAGGGTGTTCCCGACTATTAAATGAAACTTTGAAGAAAGGAAATACAAAATTCTTTTGCGTTATTAATTTCTGTATTTTCTTCAAAAATACATGAAACTCTTAAAAGAAACTCTTAAAAGAAGATGGTTTAAGGCATTTGCACTGAGCAAAGCCGGAATGAGTTAAAACAAGCTAAAGAAAGTCTTGTAACGGTCAAACAAAAGTTACGCCAAAAAATACTGCAGTGTCCCAAAAGCAATACAACTTCGCCCTCGGTGTTAACACTCGTCTTTAATTATACTTTAGTGTTCAGCTCACAAGGACACGCTAGGTAATTTGTTTGCAGTTCAATTTGCTGTAAACTTGTCGCTACCACATGCCACTTGATTTTGAAAATTCTGCTTTCCAAAATTCGGCTTTTTTTCTTTTGGTTAATTAAATTTTGCCTTTTAAAATTCTTGCTGTTACAAAAACGCTCGATTTTAACATTTTAACATTTTGGGCTCGGGTTGAAATTTGCAGGGCTCAAAATACTTCTTTTCAAAGTTCTGCTCATCACAATTCTGCAAATAATAAAAACTGCAAACTGATTTTTTTTTAAAGCAAAATTTTGGAACCAGAATTTTGAAACGCTCCCCAGAATTATGGTAAGCGAAAAATTTTGACCGCAACCCAAAAATTTTGTTTTTAAAATTATGTTTTTTTTTTTACAGAAAAACAGAATTCTTAAATACAGAATTTAGTCCCCAACCAATCTTCTTTAACACTGAAGTGTGCTTTTATGCTGGCAAACCATTGCGTAAGATTTTTTTTGTCCGTATTTTTTCGGCATGTGTCGAAAAAATTTAAAACGAAAAATATCTACTCCCAATCCCAATGCCCCTATCCTTGAGTGGTATTTATTTGCATCAAAGAAACTGATAAGTTTTCGATTCTCGGTATATGTGCGTCACTGACCATCTTCAGTGGAATGACCAACTTATTTGATTTCGCCAAAAACACCGTAAAATGCTAAGGGTTTTTTAGGACGTTGAAATAATTTTTTGTCTTGCTATTATTTATAAAGCACATAAATTGAATTAAAGCTTAAGTAGCAGTTTCAATGCCTGGGCATAGGTGCTTATATAACCTATTTGGGACTAAAGCGGAAGCATTTGGAACACAAGAACCAATTGTATTCCATGCCTGAAACAAATAAACCATACTACTTACATTGCAAGGAATACTCATTACACAACCTAGAGTCCAACTTCAAAAGTCCTGAAATTGTTTCTTTAGCCGTACCACACAAATGTGGAATGCTTAACCCGGTTCAATTTTTCCCTCCCATTTGATCTTTGGTTGCCCTTAATCCTCGCACTATTTTAGATCATATCAGAGATTAAAAAGGTTTTCGCAGGGATAAGTTTCCGACATTCGGTTTTTTGTTCGATTTTGGTGTTTTAAGAACGTTTAAAAATTCATTTTATACTGTTTTCCCAATTCTGGCAGTTTTCGATGTTTTGACCATATTAACAAATTTTTAAAAAACAACATTTTTTATGGAAATTTTTATTTTTTTAGGATAAAAATTTCAGTGTTCGTATAAGAAGAATTTTTAAAAAACTGAATTTCGAGGTACAGAATTTAGAAATACTGAATTTCGAAATGAGATTTTTAGACAAACAGAAAGTGGAATATCAGAATTGTGACCAGATAGAATACTGAAAACCAATGTTTCGACAATCTCATGTTTTTACCACAATGGCGTTAATATATGACTGCATTTTTAAGTTACCGATTTAATGCGATAACCACAAGTACTTAAATTTTGACAAATATATAATTTCAAATTGTCACTCGTGTAATTGCACCATAACACCGATCAACAGTTCTATGAAAAATACAATTGATAATAAGGATTGGACCATTTTAAGTACTGGCACAGCCAAATCAATCATCTAACGTGATTCCACCTTTAGATTACATTTAAAATAATTCATTACAATGAAGGTAACTGGCAGAGTGGCAACCCAGTCATACCTACGTATAGTTTTTGTTCGCATTAACAGTGAATAAAAATCAATTTAAAATAATTTTGTTTAAGTCCACTATGCATTAGTCATTATACCAAAAACAACTAAATTAATTTAATTTTTTTTATATTAAATTAATATTATTCAGCATTTTTGTATAATATTCATTTTAATGATATGACAAACTTTTATACCTACACCAATAATAACCTTACAATAACAGAAAATGTCAAGGTATATCAGTCAAAAAGCATACGCAGCTGATTTTATGCAAATGTTTACAAATAAAAATATCAGCATCAACAAACATGAGAATATTTTATGTAAACATTGCCATGGAAATCCGATAACAATGGTTTCACATTTCTTTCCCAAGAGAAGTACCTACAAATTTCGTTATCTCTTTTACATGAATTTTTGTGTTCATTTTTATTTTGTTTCTCATATTTAAGTGTATTGTGAATTTTTGAACCATTAACCATAGTCAGGTTCTCGACTTAAAAATAATACAAATTACACCAATTAATAACGATAAAAGGGAACGATTACCCATCACAAGCTGAGGCTTAAAAAAATAAAGTTAACGTGTTAGCTTGTAATGATTAATAACCCAGCCACGAATTGAGGCCATTTCACCGCAACATGCGGTGGCGTAGGTACATACCTTCAAACCAATTTATCTTTTTTTTTTTTTTATTCAGAATAGATACTATATTTTTTGTATCCACTGTGAAAAACAAACGGATAAAAAACAAAAATTAAAAAAAAAGTTTCTCGATTAAATTACTTAATTTTACACGCTCGGGTGGAGGAGCTCATCGCCCACTCCTCGCTTGTTCTGGACAAAAAGTTATAGCAAACGTTATTTTAGAGATAAATTTAAATCAAGAAGTTTTTATCGATAGCTTTATGACTATCTGATAGCCTAAATGTGTTCGATATGAATCTCCCTTCTATCGATCGATTACAATCTGCTGGGGGTCCGGTCTGGGTATATGTGTACTGAATGAGATGTCTGATGTGCGCACGCAATGACCCGAAGTCGGATTGTGTTCTCATGTACCACAAAATAGATACATATCTACAGAAACAGATATCTACTCTTGTATCTTTATACTTTTGATGTCCAAAATTACCACTTGAAACCGGTAAACATTTTGTTGCTGTTGCTGACCGTGGTAATGGAACACTACACCCGTTCTTATAGTTAAACTTTGCCATGTACCTGCCAGATAACCACACACCTCTTTCGTCCTCCTTCACATAACTGGCTTAATTTTGACAACGCAAATTATGTAGGTAGGTAGGTTTAGTTTAGAAAATAGGTAGTTCTGCTTCGGTGTTTTGTGGTTGCAATTGCATCCGTTAGAAGCAGGGAGAACCGATTTCACCACCACCCGCTTATTCGCTAGCAATTAATCAAACAGCATCTAAAGCATTCCATTGCTATGTCTGGCTGTGTTACTTTAAGCTTAACGCATCGCATTCTTTCGCCAATTGTTTCGTGTATCTGTAGTTCGTTTGAGTTTATACAACTTGGAAATTCAAAAAAAAAAAAAGAAAAAAAAAATACAATTTGTTGTTGGGTGAGCGGCCAGACGTATTGATTGGTTTTTAAGTAGATGAAGGCACGGCTGATTTAATTTGATGAATATACATATTTTGAATCAGAAATTTACTCTAAAAAGTCTAGACAAATACATTAATACAAACGCAGGTTTTAGCAAAGAAAGTGAGTCTAACTTCCTGGGTGAATAAAAATATTAAATTTTGTCTGCAATTCACGATCTATTTATGGATATGTTTAATTCTAAAAGATATTTGCAGCCAAAAACACGTCAATATGTTGTTCAAATATCAAAACCGACGCTTTTTACTGTTTTGAGGTAGGTATCTATGAAGGTACTTATCCAGATACAAAACGTGCAAGGTATTTTTATAAAAAAAAACATTATTTTATAGAATTGTTTTAAAAAAAATTGTTATTTTTGGAATTTTGGTGTAGATTTTTATTTACAATGGATTTATCATTTCAAAACGTTCATTTTTATGGCTTCAATAAGGTTCTGTAAATTTCATCAGGACAACCGGGACAGGATCCCGAGAACCACACATTTTGAAGAGCGCGAATTCAAAAAAATTATAGGTATAGCTATAAAATTTTCTATTTTCAAGAAATTCATGGGCATTTAAATCCAAATCAGGGACCCTTCTAAATACGACCCTGAATTAGACAATCCATCATTTCATCGCTTGGAACGTATTGGAATTATTGAAAAATGCGAAAGTACCTAAGTCTGTGACAGTTTACGTAAATGTTTTTGTTAACTTTCGATAAAAAAATTTTGTGGATGAATCTTTATGAAATTTAGTTTTGAGTGATAAGAAGGTAACTTAAATAGTTCTCCAAATTTGCTTACTTATACATATGTATATATAGTCTTTATAAAACGCATTAAAAAAAATAATTAAATATCAAAACCGTAAACATCTTGCCAGAAATATAATCCAAACGACATTGTTTGAAATTTCCTCTATTCAACAACCGCAATGAATCTTTCTAAATCGGTCCAGTGATTGCCGAAACACAGATGGATTCAAATTAATTTTCTGAATCTTTAAAAAAGGATAAAATTTTGGCGAATTTTTGAAATCCCGTAATTGAATTTCCGGGAAAAAAAACAATGAACTGGCGAGTCCTTTTAGTAGGCTTTAGAGGGTTATTTTCATTGGTTTAAGGTACACCAAAACAATTAACTGGATTAACCAGATTTCACCTTTTTTTAAAAAAAAGTATTTTCTTAATTTCTCAAAAACTAAGATACATTTTGGCATCCGGTTTTCTGTTTTTGACTAAAAATTAATAAGAGCATTGAATTTTTAAAATAAAAATAATAGTTAATTACATCAAATTTTGAAAAAAATTAGTTCAAATTTTTTTTTTTATTTTTTTTTTTAAATTTTGAGTTTGAAAATTAATTTTTTAAAACTGTTTACTTAAACAACTTAATTTGAAAATAAAATAAAAGAGTAGTTTTTTGGCTTTCCAAAAAGATATAACAAGGCTTGTTTTTAAATATTTTTTTTTCTGATTTGAATCAATTTTTTAGAACCCTCCCTCTTAAGCGGGGGAAAATAGACCAACCCTACCATACGATTTTTTTATTGTCTTAACTCCACCTACACGCTCAAGCTTTTTGTTGCACCTTAAACCAATCACCCTGTATATTGAAAGATTTATTTTGTTAAAGAATAAATTGGTCTGATCCCTTGCTTCTTTCGCAGCAAAAGTTTCGCGTAATTTTTTTTAATATAGTGGGGATCATAACAACTGCGAAAAAGTACGGGAACACTTGAAAGCACTTTAATGTCAAAAAAATTTCAATACACAATTACCGAAATTGAAAATTGCTGCATTCGTGGTTTTACTTGCATAAATTGCCAACTAAAATTTCATCTCAAATTTTTATTATTATCGCGACAAATAGACTTTTTGATCAGAAGAAATTTATGAGACTGAAATTAGCAGGGTGGGGAAATTATTTACACTCATTTTCATAGAAATTCGTGTCAATTATTACGAAATTTCAGTTTGGGAACAGACTTTTTTATTACTGGAACGCTTTTTTACAGAAATTCGTGTGAATTATCACAAAATTTCAATTTCGGAATAGACAATAAAATATTTGTTAGTTTGACAAAAACACGTTTTATAAAACAATGTAAATTAAAAAAAATATAAAACGTTTTGGTAAGTGCGAAAGATTCCTTTAAAAACCAGACGACAATGATTGGTTCTTAATACAGAATTTGAAATGAAGATTACACAAAATCGATCTAGCTGTTTGGTGGACCGTAGGTCGTGATTTCGTGAAACTAGCAGACAAAATTATAGGTTTTTCTACTTTTGGCATTTAGAGTTTTACTGGCCAGTCTTTTCATCTTTTGTCGTTATATTATTTATGACTATTTCGCATAACCTTTTGCCAAGTTCATTTCGTTGATACAGGGCTAAATTTGCTTTTTTCAATGTGCTGCTACTTTTGAATTTATTGACGTAAACAGCAGATATCAAAAATTCTAAAGAAACAAGTTAAAAAGGAAAAATCACACGCTCAGGAAGAATAAAAAGAAGAAGGATGTCGTTCATGTCAATATCTGTAATACAATTACAAGAAACTGGATAGTCATGTCACGATAGCGAACACCTCAACAGTTATTGCCTGACAAGTCGCATTTTCAGAGACCCAAAGTCGACAATATTGACACTTACCAAGTCACTAAAATTACGATACAAAACGAGAATTGAGATGATTTTGTTTGAAAAACATTTATTGTTTTCAGAATATTGCTTAAAAATTTGTTCATGTACCTAGCCCTCCATTCTCAATTAATTTAATGAATATCAACATTATTTTTTCACTGGCAACTCTTTTCCGCACAAATGGCACCAAATTCAAATCTTAATACATAAATTTGTAAACATATCCTTTAGTATCTAGTGGTTAATTGCGAGTTAAAACCTTTTAAATATATTTTTCGAAATGAGTTTTATTTAGAAAGTCTATTGAGACAAAAGCAAATAAATCAGCTTTTTCAAAAGCTGGTAGGTATTTATTTTAAGCAATCTGACCACCATTATGTGCTCTTAGTTGATGTGAAAGTGCAATGAATCACCATTAGCAACATCAGCACTGCAATGACCATAGCCCAACATTCACATAAAAGTAGGTAGGTAAGGTATATATTAATTCAATTTCAAAAAAAAAAAAAAAAAAAAACATCGAGGGAGCTGCACACCAAAGTATTACATTAAACATAAACCCAAACGATCAATGGAATTTTAATTAGAAATCAATACGCTCACCATTCTCACACCAAACTGGCCTACATTTTATTTTTTTCTTAGAAACTCGCGTTGTTTTCAATTTTAAAGTAAAACTCATGAAGCAAGACCGTCAAGCAGTCCACGCCTCCGACGAATCTCGAAGGCGTGCGTCCGATGATCAACAATTGTTTAACTCGCACGATCAATGGATCTCCATCGATCATCAATAAATTAATCTCTGGATTGGAAAGCTGATGTGTTTCCACAACAGACTTGTTGTGTTGTCGCTTGTTGTCGTCACACAAATCTTTTGATAGAGGATGGTCATTTGAGACTCGTTTAAGGGGCTTGCGACTTGCAATTCATAAAAGCAGAATGCAATTTTTTTTTGTTTTGCAGTTTCACTCTCAATGGGGATTTTCTTCCAACAAGTTTTAATTTTTTTTTCTGCAATTCCCCTTTATTGGTGATGGGTTTTCCACACATCTGTAAATTGTTTCAATGTATTATAAATAAATTGTATACAAAAAAAAAAAACTGGCTAAACCACTTTATAGAGTGTTCGTATGGTCAGTGGTCGGTAGAAAATCAGGTCTGCAGTAATTTAGCACGTTCACTAGGATTGTTTATTGTTTTGTTTGTGGAATATCTATACGCCACGGTTAGCTTAATGTATCTACCTATAACAGCTGTATAGATAGGTACATATATAGGTACCTAAACAGTGATTTAGTGATGTTTTTATACAAACGAATAACAAACCCAGCAAATGGTTTATGTTTTACTTACAGTTTCTCTTATTTGGTTTCTTAAACAAATAATGAAATAGAGAGAAAATACCGATTTCCTATTCAAGATTGATCGTGTACCTATGTATATGGGAAAGGGTACGAAACTAGAAAATGTATAAGTTTTATTGAATCTGAATCCAAATTAATGGATTCAAAGATACATTTAATTTTAAATAATATATACTTTGTAATAATCATTAAGAATAGTTTTTCCTTAAAAATCTTTAGAGTATAGGTATTCCAGCCTATAAAATAGTTTGCAAAAAAAGCAAGTTCGTGTGATACAATAGTGCATTTTATTTTTTTTCTCTCTGGAGTAGACTTAATTGGAAAACCACAAAAAAAAAAAAAAAAACAACTATAGCGCCAATTATTAGTGCAGTGTTGTCAAAAAACAGAGTCAGTTACAATTTAACACTTTTTTCTCGAAATCGGTTGATGGTAGGTATGATGCAAAGAGTCAGACCTTTTTTGTATAAAATGATATACAGGGTGATTGGTTTAAAGTGCACCAAAAAGCTTGAGCGTGTAGGTGGGGTTAAGACAAGAAAAAAATCGTATAAGAGGGGGGTCTATTTCCCCCCGCGTTTAGACTGGAGAGGCAATTTTCTAAAAAATTGACTTAAATCTGAAAAAAAAAATTATTTAAAAACAACGGTGAATGATATAAAGCCTTATTATATCTTTTTGGAAAGCCAAAAAACTACTCTTTTATTTTATTTGCAAAATAAGTTGTTTAAGTGAACAGTTTTAAAAAAATTAATTTTCAAACTCAAAATTTTGAAAAAAAAAATTTAAAAAAAAAAATTTTAATCTAATTTTTTTCAAAATTTTATGTAATTAACTATTAAACCAATCACCCTGTATAAGCTACAATTTGTGCCTTAACACATTTTGCAAAAAGTTAATATTCCTCTTCCCCCTTAAAAAATTTTTGCTCCGAGCTAAATCATGTGTACTTCCTAGGATTTGCTCAAGACACCATAAAATGGTAATAATTTTGCCTTTATTTTGTATAATTTTCCTGGGCTAAAAGGAGAAATTCGATTTTTTAGTCCGGCATAACATACAGGGTGTCCCGCAATTCAACGTCAAGCGAAGGACTGGCTCACTGGAGTCCATCATCAATAAGGTGTAATATGTTTTTATTAAAAAAAAAATAAAAATTTACTTGCTCGAAAATGGTTTAAATGTTGGTAACATGATTATGGAAGCAGCAAGTTGCAAGTGTTGAAATATTTTGAAAATTTGATAAAATGGGTCAATTTTGTAAACAACTTGCCGTGGGTAGTGTGCTACATTTTTTAAAAAATATGATGTGTTAAAGTTTACTTACAAAATTTGTTTGAACAATGACACATTCAAACTTAATTTCTCTTTCGAAACTTACAATATTTACTTTGAATTTCGAGATTGCCTTTTCAGTTCACTGAAAAATATCAAAACTTGTGACCACAGTACATAAAAATGTGGCCCAGAGTGTCGATTTTCATAATTTTTTCTAAACATTGCTATTATTATGTAAACCAGCGAGATAATTTTGTTTTCTTACTATTTGCAGTACGGGTATAACCTACCCTATCACCCGTTACCCGCTCTACGTTGAGTTGCGGGACACCCTGTATAATAACGGATTTTAGTTTTACTTTTAATACTTTGTGAAAATTAAATTTGGAGTACCTACCTAGTCTTCATAAAACTGCATTTTAGAATGTTGCCTAAAAATTCATGACAGAGATTTGTCCATAATTAAACAGCGGCTAAACTGATTTCATTTAAATTTGGTTTAGCGTTTATGTTAGACATTTGACACAAGGTGACATTCAAAGTTTTTTTTCCTAAACAATCATTTAATGATAGCTAGGTCTAGGTGCCTACCTCCTATAAAACATGGTCCCACATTTAGACCATGTTTCATATTTCACCGCCTTTCAACATAATAAATGAAATTTTTTGCAGTCCCTTATAGTTTGCTACAAAAGCAAGTTCGTGTGACCTAGTAGTGTATTCTTTTTATTATTGGATGTGAAGTGCTTTATTGTTGCATTTTCAGAATAAAAATTGTATTCAATTAAATACCACACTGAAATTCACATAAACCCCTTCAATTCCTGTTTATTGCAATAAAATAATTATCTACACAATTACAATTAATATAATCTATACCATTTAAAATCAATTGCAATATGAAAATTGTAGGTAATTATGTAGGTACGTACCTACATGCATTTATTTCTATAATAATAATACCCAGAATACCCTTATGGGAATAAAAGTTAAAATTCATATAAGAACCTACCTTACATAGGTAACATGAATGTGAAAGTATTTTTCGTTACGATAATTTTCACTATCATTGTGCGATAACACAAATATATATAATTATTCTGTTATCGCACATTGACTGCATTAAGAAGCTTGTTTAACAATCAATATTAAATCAAATAAAATGTAACAAATTGTTATCTCTATGTTAGGTAATTCTTGTTTGTAAACAAATTAGTTAGGCTCTGTGAACTAGGCACCCGACTTTGGAAAATCGAGTTTTTTTTTTTGTTGATTCTTATAGATATTCGTTTGATTGTAGTAAAATTTTGTTCGTTTGTAGTATAACTAAAAAAAAAAATTACGGGACTTTGAAAAAAACCCAGCACCCCGTTTTATCGGCACTCGAATTTAGTGAGTGATTCTTGAAGACAATCGTTTGTAGTTGATTTTAGTGAAAAAAAATTCGTTTTTAGTTAAAAGACAAAAAAGTTTTTTTTTTTTAATTCTTTTAAAGTTTGTTTTAATTTTTGTTTTTTTTTAAGTTACTACAAACAAAATCAAGTTACTATAATCGATAAAATCACTACTACAAACAAAATCAAATTACTACAAACGAAAAAACGCTACTACAAACGAAATCAAATTACTACAAACGAAAAAAACGTTACTACAAACGAAATCCAGTTACTACAAACGAAAAAACGCTACTGCAAACGAAATTTTCGTTTTTAGTAACTTGATTTCCTTTGTAGTAGCGTTTTTTTCGTTTGTAATAACTTGACTTCGTTTGTAGTGATTTGATTTCGTTTGTAGTAACGTTTTTTTCGTTTGCAGTAATTTGATTTAGTTTGTAGCAGTGATTTTATCGATTATAGTAACTTTATTTCGTTTGTAGTAACTTAAAAAAAAAAAAAAAATAAAAAAAAATTTTAAAAAATTCAAAAAAAAAAAAAAAACTTTTTTGTCTTTCAACAAACAACAAATATCTCTAAGAATCAACAAAAAAAAACTCGAACTGAGTTCAAATCAATTGAACAATACCTAAGTGGATTTTAAAACAACTTTTATTTCTGTTTTAAGGTGTTTCGCTACTTGAACATTAAATGATTTGTTAATATCAATATCGCAATTATAGGTATACCATACCTATATCATTTATGGTTGAAAACTTTCAAGCTTTACTAACTTGGCCACAAAAAATTCTGAACTTCGAAATGCTTCAAAATTATATTTTTCGAAACTCTGTTTTCCTCTAACTAGTCAAATAAATAGACGACCTGAATTTAGGTACTTACCTACCTACCTACCTATATCATCAACATTTTGAGGTATAGAACTTTAAGTTGGCATTACTTTTCAAGACGGCGACCGATTTAACAGCTGTCGAGTGATTTATTCTCAGTTTGGTCTGGCAATTCATCATGAATAGACTCACGTCTGAACAACGCTTGCAAATTGTGTCGAATGGGCCCAAAACGAGTTGGCCGTTGTTCCCGATTTTCATAAGCGAATTTTGTTTAGCGATGAAGCGCACTTCTGGTTGAATGGCTACGTCAACAAACAAAACTGCCGCATTTGGAGTGATGCTAATCATCAAGTTACATCCAGAAAAACTGACTGTGGAATCATTGGTATATACTTCTTCAAAAACGATGATGGCCACAACGTTACAGTCAATGGTGATCGGTATAGAGCCATGATTACTAACTTTTTCATTCCTGAATTGAACAATCATGATGTCCAGGAGCTGTGGTTATAACAAGACGGCGAAACATGTCACACAGCTCGTGTCACAATCGATTTATTGAAAGACATGTTTAGTGACCGCCTAATTTCACGTTTTGGACCTGTGAATTGGCCTCCAAGATCTTGTGATTTAACACCGCTAGACTATTTTCTGTGGGGTTATGTAAAGTCATTGGTCTATGATGCGGATAAGCCACAAACGCTTGACCATATGGAAGACAACATTCGCCATGTTATTGCCGATATACGGCCACAAATGTTGGAAAAATTGATCGAAAATTGGACGTCCAGATTGGACTACATCCGAGCCAGCCGTGGCAGTCATATGCCAGAAATCATATTTAAAATGTAATGCTACAAGATTATCTTTCGAATAAATAAAAAGTCATGTCAATCGAATATTCCACTGTTGTTTTATTGCAATTTAAAGTTCTATACCTCTAAAAAAAACACCCTTTATATACATGCATTCAACAATTTTATACAAGTGCCGCACAGAGAAGCATGAGGAAAACAGTGTAAATAACTATAAATTTTGTACACACTTCATTTGGACTGAGAAATTTGGAGCAAAGAAAATGTTAAAAATTGTTTGGGTCAAGGCGTTGTCGGGACTATTGTAGCGTCTGGGTTTCTGGACCTATTCTTATAAACATATATTTTATTATCGTTTCCTAGACTACCTTTTCTACCTATACCTTGTGGAGTTTTTTTGCTCTATTTACAAACAAAATTAAGTTTATTTCAAAATTTAGTTTTTTTTTTCAGGTATAGGCATAGGTACAGTGGCTGACTACCATTGTATCAAATGTTAACTTAACAAAGAAACTAACTCTTCAACTGATGTTATCTTACTTCAATCTCTCAAAACAATTGATTCAACAGAAATACCTACAAAAAATATGTTCACAGTTATAGGTATTACATCAGGTATAGGTGTTTATTTAATTACATATCTCTCTATAATTATTTAACCAACATAGATATTAAAGAAAGTAGTTGTACCTACATGAAGTTGATGAAAAAACAACTTTTCTAAAAACGAATAACTATAATAGGTATAAATATCTGTATACCTATGATAACATGTTTAATTTTATTTTCTTGCGGCCTTCTCAAACTTCATCTAATATAAACAAACTTTTCTAACTTTTCATTTTCTTTTTATTTTCCAACTTTATTATACACTCAATAAAATATGCATATGTATATCTACGTGCCACAATTTTACAATTTTTTTTTTATCTATGCACCTTCGTGTCACGTTTCTTTTATTGCCTTGTCGTTGCTCCCCTCAATCTCGGTCATTAAAATGACGATTTATTATTCAACTAAAATTCTTATATGCATTTTAGCAAACATATGCAAAAATAATAAAAAGAAAAATAAAATCATAAATAATAATTAACACATTTGAGGCAGTTTAATTTATTTTTTCCCCCCAACCCATCTGATCGTGAAGGGGAAACAAAATATAAAGTGCTTTGCAAAATGACAAATACACTTTCGGCGTTAAAATAGCCCAGCCAGACTATACGTAGGTATAGCGGTTTTATGGCATAAGAATATCAACGATTTGAATGCGTCTCATTTGTCCGTTGTTTTTTTAAAGCAACCGATGATGGCCATGGCCGCTTGAGCTGCGAAATGTGTGTGAACTTATTATATAGATCCCCGTCTATAAATAAATTAAATTTTTTTATTCAAACTCATTCTAGATAGAAA
Organism: Baccha elongata; assembly: GCA_951217065.1. Classification (NCBI taxonomy): domain Eukaryota; kingdom Metazoa; phylum Arthropoda; class Insecta; order Diptera; family Syrphidae; genus Baccha; species Baccha elongata. Next base: position 13,733,080 of record OX578272.1, read on the forward strand.
AATGGGTGCACCTACCCTACAACTAGCTATTACGACTGTGACTACACATTAGTTTATAAAAGCAGCACAAATTCATTTAAAATGACATCGTTTCAAAGACATCATGTGTGTGCTCCGAAAAAAAAAACAAAATTAAAAAAAAAGATACAAAACGATCAAATAAATATCTCACCAAGTGTTCCCATGATAATAAAAAAACGATCAAGGCTAGAATGAGATAGACGAGACCAGTGATCATCATTTTGTAAACTTTAAAAAGAGATGTCGTCATTTTTGAATGATGAATTCTTTGACATCGAGGAACGAATTGACTTCCGTGACAAGTTTTCGGATATAAAATATATGTGTAAAAGAATTTTGAACTCTTTTGAGTGTTCAGTTGTGGGAAAGAACAAACATCACTAAATTACAGCATGGGTCGTAAAGATTAATGGAATGAAAACCCACCTCCCCCCCTTTTCATGTTTCAGAGAGTGTTTCGGAATTTAAGAAGTAAATATAAGGCGAGGAAGCAATGTTTGATAAGATCTGTCTTATTATACGATGACATTTTTGGATCAATTAAATACTCAGACAACTTGTTGGCTTTTAACTTCTCACAAGAATGTCATTGCATGTTTGTTTGCGAACACATTTTTTGTATGTTTAGAATGTTTCGGTTGAGTAATCCAACAACACACCTTAATTTACGGATTTCTATAGGGGTACTGACTGAACTAAATTTTGGAGCTTCAAGTTTTTGATAAACTGGGTTCGATTTTCATTATTTGTTATCAAATGAAATTGTAAACTCCTCTGTTATTATAAATAAAAATTGAAGTAAGAATAAGTAAACTTAGAAAAAGTGAAGTTAAGCTACGTAGGTAAAGTACCTACCGATTTAAGCAAAGCTATTACTGGAAGGATTTTGATGAACCCTCGCAAGTTTACTGGTTTGTTCTAAGAATTTTATTTACTTTATTTAAAGAAAGTTAACAGAATTGATGAATTATATTTTATAGTGAGTGACGTGAAAATTAACTGCAGAAAAAATTGTTGTCCAATTTTTTCGCAAAAATCAGACTGAAATTAAGAATTGAATTGTAAGTTCAATGCGAAGCTGTAATTGTTCTTCGACAATATTTTAGTCCATAAATTGGTTTGTGATTTAAATTACTTGCATTTGTAAAAAAAACCTATTCTGTATTCAAAATTTGGATTTTCAAAATTCGGCTTTTTTCTCTTTTAAATTCTCTTTTGTAAAAACTCGGTAGATGTGTTGTAAACATAAAAAGTGCGCACCTTTTGTATTATCCAAACAATTTTTCTTTTCCAACATTATAATTATTATAGAATTTAAAAAACAATAACTTTGTAATGCAACTTTTAAATGTTATTTAAGAGAATTTTGAAAAACAGAATTGAAAAACCGAATTGATCCCGACCCGGTCCGCTTTTTTTCTTTATTTAATTCATGCAGAATTATGATAAGCAGACTTTTAAAAAGCAGAATTTTGAAAGCAGAATGTTGTTCAATAAATATCTATTGATCCAAACGATAGCGGGTCTGAATTCTGGGGTGGAATCGCGTAAGATGATAGTTGATTGTCACATTTTTGATCATCACTTGTGATCAAATTGATTTTTACTTCTGCGTAAGGTGATCACATCCACCAATTCAACTCAATTCAACTTTGTTCAATTTGTCAGTGACATTTGTGAAAAAACATTGTTGCCGTACTCATATTTTCAAGTAAATTCATTGAAATTGTTAATTTTTTAGTGAATAAATGCAATAATTCTAAATTTAACCATTTATTTTCGATTAATGTATACTCATATGGTCTCATATGGTGAAAGAAATATTGTTCTTGATGATTTGGTGACTAAAATTGAAAAAACGTTGAAAATTTTATAATGTTTTGTATGTGTGTGGTAACTCTAGTCACAGTGCCACAAAAATAAAACGTCAATTTCATGAGAAGATGACTATCACAATATTTTGGTGATTGACTATCACAATATTTTGGTGATGGGTTTTATCACAAATCACCTTAGCCGATTCCACCCCTGGTTTCAAAATTGTTCTTTTCAAAATTCTGCTTTTAAAAAGAAAGTTCTGCTTTTCAAATTTCTGGCTGTTACTAAGAAAGACTTTGCTTTTTTGCGACCATATCGATAGGAACAAATATTTTTTTTTTAACTGTAAGATTCGTAAGATCTGATTATCGAAATTCAGCAAATAATAAAGAAAAAATGTTTGAAAAAATTAAAGGTACCTACCTACTTAACAAGCGTGCGCTTTTTAACATTTTCTAAACTTAATTAATTATTTGCAGAATTATGATGAGCAGAATCAAACATCAGTTTTGCTTAATGCCTCGAATTTTACTTGCCCTTTTGAGCAAATAACAAAAATTATCTTGAATTATGATTCTGCCTCTGGTAACTAAATTTTTATTTCTGTCCCGGGTTGGGCTTTGAAAAATATGGCCACCGTAGTCATATATTGTACAATAGTCAATAATCGCGCTATACAACGTTGAAGTTTTGGCAATTATTGTAAATATTTATTGAAAAGTGTGTTCTTTTATCTGTGAAATTCAATTTATGGATCGAAAAGGTTCAAACACAAAATATGTTTTTTAACGTTTTTCGAGTGATTAAAATTTGCAATGATATTTAATAGATCATCGAACTTTATCGAAATGCATGATGAAAGAATATTTAAATTCCGGAATCAGCCTCGAAGAATTTCGGTATAAATCTCGATCTTCCAAATAAAACAATTCGTTACCTATGTTTTTTTTTACAAAAATGCATTACCTAATTTGTTTTCTTAATCTACAATTCCTAAAAAAATTAATGTGCTTTTTGGTGTTAAAAATCGAATAGCTTTCGTATAAATTTTGGCTTAACACAAGTTTTTCAGTCTTACCAGCATTTTGAAAAAGTGGTAAGTAACTGTAGGTACCTACAACAAAAAGTTTTGAAGAAATAAAACTAACCAATAATTAAAACGACGCGACTGTTACCAAATATTTTTTAATAACACATTTATGCTTGAAAAAGGCGACGATATATCTACAATAGTGAGTACTTAATTATTTCAAACTAATACAAATATATAAAAACTACATCAGCATTAAAATACTTTCATTACCAACTGTTTTGAAATAAACCAATTATTTGGTTTGTTGATTTTTATATTTTAATACAAACAAATAACAGTTTTTTTTTTTAGATTATGTCATCCACTCCCGTAAGCGGATTTAAAATAAATTGATTAAAAGTTCAATTGACTAAATACATTTAAAACAAATACCTAGTACTTAGCAGGAAAAAAAATAGTTACTACAAATGAACGTTATTGCTGTTCAATCAATAAATTAAATGTTTGTAAAAACATTTTAATGGACAAACAATTGAGTTCAACGAATATGCAACTAATTTGTTTGTTAATTTGATTTACTACCTACGTATATCAACTTGCTACCTAATTTGTGTTATTTTGATTGTAAAATTAGATTTTACTACCTTCATAATCAACGTGAGATATAACAAAACAAAAATTGACAGACTCTTTGTCGTCTATAACATCATAGTGAAATAAAAAGCGATAAGATTATAAATAATTTCTTTTTATTATTAATTTGAATATAAAGGTCATTATCGTTATGCATGATGTTTGTGATTTGTGCATTGAAATTGATTTTAAGTAAATAGATTAATAATGGATTATGGATTTACAGGCAATCAATTGGAATAATATGATGGGGATGTTGAAAACCTTTTTAAATGTTAATAAATATTTTGCCGTGTGTTATTTTCGTTATCATATTATAAACGTTGAATGTTTAAAAATTAATTATCCATCCATTCATATAAAGCCATAATTTATTAATCAATAGAAAATTTATAACTCTGTACAGAATATCCCAGTCACATTTTTGATGTCATTAAAGAGAAAAACTGAAGAAATAATTTTCTAGTAGGTACATAGGTACCTGCATACTTACTTGATTGTCTTTAGAGTTTTAACTGTTTTTATGATTTTGATATCTATTGGAGTAGGTTCATAAAAACAAATTGCTCCTTTATCTAATTAGTATTAGGTAGGTACGTTAATTAGACATGTTGTGCATTCGTGGCGAAATCCTAATTCGAGATTACATAGGTATACCTACATAATCAAAAACTACAAAAAAGGTTGAGTATTTTTGTTTCTATCACTGAACCCAAAGATTATGAATACCAAGATGGGAAACATTGGCCACCATCTTTGATTGCCCACAAGCTAATTTGACGTTAAATTGAAGAGATTGAAGCAGAACTGACGTTAAATTGACGAAATTACAAAAACAACAATATAAACAAAAGGTTGTTGGGCGGTAAAACGTAAGAAGGTTTTCTATCTTGGTATTCATAATCTTTGCACTGACCCACTGTGAGTTAAAGTTGGTAGAACAATTTAAACACAACTGGATGCTAACTTTAGATACAGACCTTTAATTTCAATATACGTAGGTAGTACTTATAATATATCTGTTTGGTTACATTTGTTTGTGAATTACATTTCATTTCCGAAATGATCACGTTTGCATTTGCAATCATAAAGCTGGAAGTGTTTACTTGTCTTCGCTACAAAGATACCTTACCTATCTACTTATGTATTTTTTTCTAACTAAAATTTACCCTAAATAGGTAGGATGCAATTTGAATTACAAGCGACACTAAAATCTTATAAGACTTATAAAATTATAGTGCTTGTGACTCATTTTTTCTCAACAAAAAAATATGTAGGTAATGGCGCTATCTTCAACATCAAAAGATCTTAGAATCCATTCCACGCGTGTCATTAGTACAAGCTGTTTTATATTTTCGATGATTTAATTTTTATTTTAAAGTGTTCATCTCCGTCACAAAATAAATACAAAAATCTTGTATTATTGTAAAAAATCCTAACTTAAACACATATACCTTGACAACAAAATTAATAAATGTATATGAATTAACCACAATAGAGAAAGAATCAAAGATAGGGTTGCCTTTAAATATTTTTAAAAGGAGTCGTGAACTTTTTACAAGAATATTAGATCGATTGCATTTAGAACTGTGTCGTTACATTAATGAAATCCACTTTCGAGTTTTAGTTTTTGTTAAACCAACCAATAATTCATAAGCTGAAGCTTGCTCTAAGCTCCTTATGAACAGGATCTGATAGTGTAAAAAAAAAAATAATAAATCAAACGAATCATTTATCGAAAGTGAAAGTGTAAAATAAAATGTAAGATTGTACAGGCGAAAATATTTTTTAATTATATCTTCGTAGGTCTTCTGTTGTTAGTCTGCACATACCTCTATGCATTTGCTTTTGACATTTAAAAGTGAGCTTGAAAAATTTGTAGGTGGAAATTTTCTCGAAGAAAAAATAAAAGTTTTTAACACGAAAATTTAAATTAACAACCTTACATGTCTTATACAAAATTGATTTTTTACAACCGTCCAGTATTTCTACTAAACAAAATTTCGCTTCACGGTGTAATCGGTTTCAAATGCAAAAGGAAGGTAAATTAAGTTAAAATTTGTTTTAATACCCATCTTTTGATTGTTTTTTTTTTTCAATATTTTGTCTTGAATGCTGTAAAACAGGCATAAATTAATACATTGGACAGTAGAGCTTTTCCCATTCGATATTCTATATTAAACTTTAGAATTAACTGTTTAAATAAAAACTACACATAAATTCAAAAAAAAAAAAAAAACAACAAAAAATAGGTTTTTACAAAAATTGGGTTCGTGTTTGTATAAAAATATGAAGCTAAAATTAAAGAAAGGTGACCCTACCCAATGAGATATGCTAAAATGTAAATAAGAGAAATACCAACAAAGAACAAACACAAAAACTCACCTGTGCGCATATAAAAAATACATATCCATAAAGCAACAGCAATATCGATTTTCGATGTGTGCGTTGTATCCAAAAATTTATTGTTGACATCTTATCCATTATTCAAAAGGAGTCGTTGGGTTGATGAGAGTAGTAGAATGGAAAAAGGATGGTGGAAAGTGTACGTTCAAATAAAATCCCTCACAAATAATTTATTATTTGTGGTCTTAGGTTAGCAATATCATCAGCAGAAGAAATTTTTATTTTTTTTTTTGTCAGAAAAAAAAGATTTTCTTTTTCTCGTTTTGTGAGTATGAGTGTTGAACTAACTCATACATACGTATTATCTCCACGAAAAAGAACGGTAAAATTATTTCCAAATACAAAAAAAAGCACACTATCAAAGCGTGGTAAAGGTATGAACGACACGATCAGTTGTTGTTTGTATTACTTTGCATTTGTATGCAGAAAATAAGTTAATCCAAAGCTAGACAAGCAGGTGTGGTGAGTATCGTGGCAATTAAAAAAAACTTGTCTTGTTGACAGTGGATTTTTTTTCCAATGTGGTGAGTGTTGTTGCCAAAACGTAGACAGAGATTGAGAAACATAAAAAATGGGATAAAAACTTGTCGATCGTGTTTTGATCGTGAGGGAGGTTTTTTTTTTTTGTTAATAAACTAATTGCAGACTACTTCTTCGTTGCCCTGAGTTATCAAAGGTGGACTTCCGATTTGAAGGAAATTTGACAGAAAGTGTGGTAATCCAAATGGTTTGTGTTTATCCGAAGTTAGTTGTTTCTTGGAAGCTGACATCTTTCACTTTTACACATAATACATACACATTTAAATCAATTATTTTTTCTTTTTTTTTATTGCTTTTTTTTTGCTTGCGCCTACATTTTCACTTTTGACACTTCAACAACGAAAAAGGGAAGACGAGATTACATATAAAAACCCGTCGACGGAAACCGGAAACGATGTTTTTCAACACTTGATACTCTTGTGTTCCCTTTTATTCACTTTTCAACAACAAACACTGTTGGAATTTTTTATTTTTTGCTTTTCTTTATTTTTTCATGGTAAACACAGATCACAAAATATCAACGACAACGAGAAAATTATGAATTCATTTGTGTACCGGAATTATTTTTAGTTACCTAAACTCATCGTTTCTCTATTTGTTTTATTATTAATTAATTTTCTTTTTTTTTGCTACCGAACCGCCAACTAACGTGGACCAAACGCAACAATGGTCTCTACTCGAATGAATTGGATAAACGAAATCTATGCGGGATAAACTCTTCTGGTTAGTTGTGTTTGTGCGTTAGTGCGCACGGGGGAAATTCACCTTGCGCACAAATACTCTAAAAAAAATTGCAGGAGTGTTGAAAATCAACAGTTTTATTCTTATTGTTTGATTGTGTAGGGTTGGTATGGTTCTGCTCTGATGATTTGTTTACTTTTAACACCCCTGAGTCTGTAAGGTGTTTTTTTGCAGAAATCTCTTTGACTATGACAGTGACATCTATTGATGGGAATTGAGAGTAGGTTTTGGTTTTTAACTACACTATTTAAATATTGAAATTAAACTTGATTAACGAGCTAATTTCATTGGTTCTCACAGATGGCAGTATAAAATTGATTTAATACAGAAACCGTAGTAATAGATGTTTTATTTGTTTACCAGGGGGCGTTTTTGGATGAACGTTACATTTCAAAGTCTTCAAATTTACTGCAAGTGGTGGTTGAAGAATTATTTATTTCAGTTTTTGCAAATTTCTTAGAAATAATGAAATGTTTAAAAGAAATGTTAATGAACAAGTTATCTAGACTATATTATTGAGTTTATACACATAGAGAAATCAGGATGGTTTCAAACTCACCGAAGTAGATGTCGCTAAATGAGCATATCGAGTAACTATTATTTGCCTATATTTCTCTGTAACGAAAAATACTTGAAACGGACCGAACGAAATTCTTCTGCATACATTTGTATTTGTTTTTCTTTATTTCTCTTGCCTTTTAACTCAAGAATAATTGCTACAAGAGTAAAAAAAAAAATAAGTCGATACTAACGAAATCCTACGAGCAAAGTTTGAAACTTACACTTGATTGTGTATAAACTCAATGATTATATGTATATAATTGAGTTTATACACCCAATGGTTGTTATTAATAATTCTCTACAAAAGAGGTCTTAATACTTTTTACCGTATATCATCAATCCATTTTAAGAAAACGTTAAGAAAAATGTGTTCAATTGTTAATAAATCTGTTTTTAGCCCACCGTGTAATACAGGTACCTACTCGGGCGAAACGCATTCAATGATGTAAAGGCCACTAAGCTTTGTTTTCATGAAAATCTTTCACTCATACATCACTAAACTAAAAACAACAATTTTGTTATTTTTTTAGCACAGTTGAATCAAAATCTTATAAGAAGTTTTCAAGGAAAATTGGAAAAACTAAAACAGTAATATGATAGGAAGAACCGTTGTTATAGTTTTAGTTTTTAAATTTTTTTTCGAAAACAGCTTTTACGATTTTAATAAAAAATTGTGAACGTTGTATCTGTAGTTCTGTTAATAAAACTGCTTTTCAGTATATTGACTAATAATGCACCTAAAATTAATTTGGTGTTGATGGTTTTTTACAAATAATGATCCTAAATGAATTAATAACAGCTGACCAAATGAATCACAGATGTCACGTAGACGGCACTTTAGAAAGCTTATCCAATTAATTTGTAAAACAGAGAAAAATACTTAAAAATAATGTCAGTGAACAAAACAGAAGACTCAAAACATTGGACCTATTTTTTATGTTTTTAAGGCCCAGTTTTTCAGTGCGAGATTATTCCAGGGTTAGATTAACCTCAAGTTAACGCTGATGGAAATACGTTTTTCAGTCAGTTTGGAATCCCGAGTTAACTCAGCTAAATTTTTGAGTTCGGGATATCAAACTGTCTGAAAAACATGTTTATTCGAGGTTAATCTAACCCTAAAATAATCTCGCAATGAAAAACTGGTGTATCTTCTTTCTAAAGCCAGATTCCTGAAATCTATATAAAAACAAAAAATACCAACGATGAACATAGGTACTCACAATGTTACACCAATATCACTTCTTACTTCTTGTTGAAGTGTGACCAAAAACTATACTATACTCAACTCACTAACTCAGACTTCTACATCACTTTAATACAATTTTTATGGTAGATGTTGATTCTAGTATCTTCGTTTTGTATTGTCCTGCTGATCCATTCAAAATAGTTTGCCAGACGTACGTACTTATACACAGCAGCAATTACAAGCAAGTAGCCAATGTTTTTTTTCTCATTCAGATGGAGAAACTAATTAAAACGGTTCCAAGGCAACAAGCAAGAGTGCAACAATGTTAACAAGGAATGCGTTATGGGAATAAAAAAAAACCATGGTTGTGTATATATACTCATTGTTATGAGAAGTTAAAGGCAGTAATTGCGGTTGCAACAATCTGCTGACGATGAAATAAGAATTAATTTCCCTTTGTTTCGCTTGATGGTAAATAATATTTAAAAGACGTATTTAAAATCGACCAAACAACAAAAAACTATATTCGGGTGTCGAAAACATTCAAAAATACAATCACTAAAAAGGAGAAAGTAGCCGTTAAAACTCCTGAAACTAGCTTTCAGTTAGGTTCAGTTGGGAAAAATCCAAAACCAGGAAGTTTATCAAAGTTTTCTGACCTCAACTTGACAAACTCCACTAATAGCAGATCCTTAGATGAAGCGGTGGAATTTTGTGGTCCCATATAAGATTATTTTTATTCCCATTAAGTATTTATTATCCATCACGTTTTTATTAACTTCAAGTTTACAAATAATGAATGATTATAATAAAGACTGTTCCAATAAATATAAGGAACCAAAACGAACTATAAGAACACCTTTTTATTGCAATCAAATAACAAAACCTTTTTGACCTGTATTTTCATGAGTGTTTGCAGCAGCAATCAAATGTTTTGCTCTATTCGTTCGCGGTTTGCCAAAAGTCTAGTAGTCTAGTAAACAACCCTCTTACTTGTTAACGGAAATTGTTCTGTTAAAACTAATGGTAAAAACTTCGGTACATATAAGTCTTCGCCACCTCCGTTTGTGAAGCTTTAAATTTTCCACAATCTTGTTTATTCAAAAATGTTTGTATATCCCAATCATTACCGAGATATGGAACATCGAAGATTTCGTAGTTGTCGAAAGTTTGTGATTTTAACCATTATAAATCTTTAACAACATTTTCTCGTAATTTTGGTATAACAGAAGAAACAAATTGGTATTCATAATATGTTTGTCATTTTTTTTTTTTAGCAAATTTTGGGAAATGTCCTTTCGGTATATCGCCGCACATATCAACAAAAAGCCTGTTATACTTCGCAAACGCCATGCAATACCCGCTCAAACATGTTTAATATTCATAATGTGTGACATTAGTTTGATTGAAAGGTATAAATATTCGCAGTTCGCGTGGATGCCATCCCTCGTCCTCTTCTCCTAAACTGGGTGCAGACAACTTTTTCTAAACTGGATTACGTAAATATTTAATCACGGTTTAGTTTCTGATTTGGGTAGCATAAGCACTGATAATAATAATGATCCACGCTATTCCTCATTGATCGCCTAGTTTCAACGGCGTTAAACTAAAAAAACTCTTCCGTAAAGCAAACCTTACACGGTCATTTAGAGGACGTCAGTGTCATCCTACACGTCACGCAAAATAAAAAGTGTTTTGATTTTTCGTCAAACAAATGAACGAATACATCCTTATTTTTACAAACACAATATTATAGATTGATGTCAAATGACTGACCGTGTATAGGTCCATATACACGGTCAATTTTACCTGACAAACATTATTGACGTACATATTATGTTTAACAATGAAAAAATAAAAACAATAAAAAGAATAAAAATTGTCGAATTAAAATTTATGTAGTGGAGTAGTATTTATGAATGAAATTCAATATTAAAGGTTTTGTGGCCTTTACTCCAAAAGCATTGCGTTTCGCCCTACTTTGATGGTGGGTGGGAATGTTCTTCAAACATCATTGTGAGAACAAAGCCTACACACGTATCAGTTAGCATTGACAATATTTTTCTCAGAATTTTATTTAGTTGTTTTGATAGGTTTAAAAGAGGATGAACGATAATAATTTGTATTTGCTTGTAGTGTTTATGAAAGATAAATATGATGAAATCTAAAGCTCATAAATAAGAAAAGAGTGGTTGCTCTTGCTCTCTTTGCAAAATTCTGCCTTTCAAAGTTCTGACTGTAAAAAGAAAAGTAGCGTTTTTGCTACCATATAAAGATAGGAAAAAAACATTTTTTGCCTTTTAAACTCATAAGAAAGTAATAGTAAGCAATTTCGGGAACCAACATTTTTCATCCAATTTCCTATGCAAAATGAGTTCTTATAAACGGATACTCCCATAAACGGACGCGGACACTTTTCTTAATCATTAATCTAAATGAAAAACATCTCCCATAAACGGAAAAAATAATATAATAAAAGGTTATTTTTATTTATCTTATTTATGCGCTTGATTCAAAATATAAGAATTAAAATAAATTGAAGTAATTGAAGTTATATACAAAATACGTATAAAAAATGCAAATTTTAATTTTAAATTTAATAATTATGAATTTATTATGTGAAATTTAATTCGTTTCTGCCCCAACATACCTTTTTTGTTTTTTATTTATTGCAAAATTTAAAAAAACCGAATTTTAAAAGCAAAATTTCGACCCCATACTAGAAACAAACAATAATTTTGCCGATACATATCTTGTAAGTGGCGCAAACATCTCTTCAAGATTGAGAAAATCAGACATTTCTTCAAAAATAATTACTTCACGAATGTGAACATCAGGTATCATTGATAAAAACCAAAATAATTTTGTTTTTCATCAATGTATCAATTTTGTTTGAAACGAACATTGATGGGCATACACACTATCAATGTTATCTGAATGATGTTTGATTCAGGCAATAATGACAAGTAACATTGATGGTGTGTAGGGCCCTTATGGTTCGCTTAAATTTGATATTTTCAAAATATACAAGCTCTGTTCGCAGCTGGTTTGGCATTTAAGTTAGCTCTGATTAAGATTAGAGATATGAATTTTAATGAGCCATCTAGACTCGATAGTATATATAACATCTTCTTCTAAACCTCACACCCTTCTCGTCTACTCCAATCACAGCACCAAATTATATCGAAATAACTCGAGAATTTCTAATGATAACTAATTGAAACAAATATTTTCCTTATTGCTCTAACAAACTATACTGCAAAAATATTCGCACGTGTTTTATGAAAACAATACTTAAGCCCTAAGAAAACAAAAAAAAAAACATTTCTTTTAAGGGCATTTTTCACAACTGCCATAGCTCAAGCTCATCTCCAGCGCGCGTATAATAAAAACAACTCTAAATTCATATACAACCTGATGTTGTTGTTTTGACGAAGACCTGCTTCCATTTTATACTGTCTCCATTAAGATCCCCCCCCAGAGGCGTTAAAAAGTATCCAATAGTGGACAGTGTGGTGACGAAGGATCTGCAACCTGATGCAGCTACTGTGTGGCATGGTCAATTTTAATGTGTTTGCATTCTAAGAAATTAACAACTACCTACATTCAGCGTTAAAGAATATAGACTATAGACAAAGACATGGAGGACGAAAACATAAGGATGATGGCAAAAGCAATGTTACGCAATCAAATTGTATGGACGAGTGGGTCCATGGAATTTTTACTCTTTTAATTACAAAATTGCAACTTAAAGATCTAAGAAGGCGGTTGTGTTGTGCATCTTGTATAACTGCGGGGTTTAATCAACTTGCTAGTTGGTCGCATCGTCGTTGAATTCACTCCATTTGTTAAGTTCAGTGATGTTTACTTCATAGATTTACACATAGTGGCATCATGATTGCAAGAGGTAACGTGCGAAATGATTAACTTACCAATTTTGGTTATAAGGCCATTATAGGAGTTTAATTGGTGTACAACATTCCTTTAATATAGATTAAGATATACCTACTTTGTTGCATTGGATGGTTGAGGAAGAGGCTCCCATTAATCGTTTCCTGGAAGAAAGTATTCCGATGAAAAAATAATTAAAATTGTTAATTAATTTAATCTAACCGTATAGCTTGAGAAAAAAAAATTGTTTTTTTGTAATAAGAAAATGTAAATTTACAGTCCCGATTTGGTATTACTAATTATTGTCATATATTTTAGGTCGGCATCACCTTTGCGATTCAAAAAGGCATTTGGATCATTATTATTATGAACACCTCATATGACGAGTCCTGGCTTGGAATCGTCTTAGGTGGTTTATGATATGTGATAATCGAAATCTACACTTTCGGTCTGCTTAAAGTGATCATCACCAGTGATAGCTTAAAACCAATCACAAAATTATTGTGATTAGGTGACAATCACAATAATTTGAAATTGACGTTTAATTTTTATTTTTGTGGCAATGTGACTAGAGTTATCAGACGTATACAAAACATAAAATTTTCAACTTTTTTTCAACTTAAGTCACCAAATCAACAAAAACAATATTTCTTTTACAATAATATTCATTGAAATTGTGTTTTAGTGAATAAATTTAAATTTAGAATTATTACATTAATTCACTAAAAAATTAGCAATTTCAATGAATTTACTTGAAAATATTACTACGGCAACAGTGTTTTGCACAAATGTCACTGAGAAGTTGAACAAAGTTGAATTGAGTTGAATTGGTGGCTTTGATCATCTTACGCAGACGGAAAACTCAATTACAAGTGTTGATAAAAAATGTGACAATCAACTATCATCTTACGCGATTCCACCCATGGCCATATAAAATCAGTTAACGATTAACTTCGATCTATATCCAAAACCTTATGACTTACGAGACCTGTTTGGTCAAACACTCTTGTGGATTGTTTTTGCTTTCATATAACGTCAAGTTTGATTGTTGGGCTTGGGATATTGAGCTTCGTCGTCGTCTGAGAAGATGTTATTATTTTGGCGCCGAATGTTGATTTCTTTGTCTTTTTGGATGCTGCGCTACACGGCGACTAAAAAGGTCCATGGTCAAATGGCAAACCCTACTGAATATTTTGAAAGCGAAATGTTATTGATAATTAGAAAAAAACAATATCATTGCTATCTGTTCACCCTTTATCTACATACGGACATTTCAGTTTATAAAAAAAGATATATAAAAAGAGAACACAAATAAAAACCAGATGAAACAAAACTGCTCAAAAAAGATTTTAAAATGAACTTGATTAAACTAGAGAAATGTTTCTTTAAAAAATAACACTCTAAAACCCTGACTCCGATTTTAATTTAATATCAATACAATTTAATTAAAGTTATTAAATTATGTATGTATGTATATTTTATTGTAGCCAAAACTTTACATTATTTTTCTTAAACTTATATTGCACAATATTACAGAGATTGGTATTTAACCTATACCTTACTACTGCCAAGTTATGATTTTTTTACATAAAATATTTACTTGAAGCTAATTATAAATATTGAAGAAAAAGCTACTAGAAAAAACCTTCATTAAACAAAAAAATAAAAGAAAAAAAAGAAAATTTGCGAAGAGTATGAGGAAGGGATGGTTGGAACAAAAACGAATACTGTCTCATTCAAAACAGCTTTCACAATCAAGCAAAATAATACAAAATAATACAAAAAAAAGGTGCTGTTTCTTTACCATCACTCATCTCTAATACCTTGGCGTAAAGTGGGAACACCGAAATATGCGGTTGCATATTGTCTACTGTAAATTCGACATAACTACATAGATAACAAGAACAGAGAAGAAAACAGTGGGAGAAAACAAAAAAACCACAAGCAAGCAGGACAGTTTTTAAGCAGACTTCGTACGAGACAAAAGTCGAACAGGAGATAACACAAGAAAAAAACAGGAACATTAACAACATTAATAATTAATTAAATAAAAATAAAAAAAAAATATTAAAAACCCTCTCGGGAACCAAAATTAACTGGTGTTTTATTTTGTCTACGTTTTTTCAGTAGCTGCTAGGAGATCCAGGTTCTACAGGTCAATTTCGCCACAGTATATCAGTCAATTAAAAAATAAATAATAAAGATATATAAACAAAACATAAATACATAAATAAGTTAATAAATAAATAAATAAATAATTGATTAAATAAACAAACAAATAGATAAACAAATAAATAACAAAATAATAGATAAACGAATATATACAGGGTGATTGGTATAAGGTGCACCAAAAAGTTTGAGCGTGTAGATGGAGTTAAGACAAGAAACAAATTGTATGGGAGGGGGGGGGGTTCTATTTCCCCCCGTTTATGCAGGAGGGACAATTTTCTAAAACCTGACTTAAATCAGAAAAAAAATTATTTAAAAACAACGGTGAATGATACAAAGCCTTGTTATATTTTTTTGGAAAGCCAGAAAACTACTCTTTTGTTTAATTTTTAAATTAAGTTGTTTAAGTGAACAATTTTAAAAAATTAATTTTCAAACTCAAATTTTTGAAAAAAAATGTTTAAACTAATTTCTTTCAAAATTTTATGTAATTAACTATTATTTTTATTTTGAAAATTCAATGGTCTTATTTATTTTTAGTCAAAAACAGAACACCAGATGCCAAAATGTATCATAGTTTTTGAGAAATTAAAAAAAAATAAAAGTAAAACTAGTAAGTTAAGTAAAAAGTTAATTCTTTTTTTTTTATTATTTGATTAAAATCGGATGGTATGTAATAAAAAATAAAAAAGGGATAGTCCCCTAATTAATAATTGGCCTGAGAAGGTCAAATTTGGGAAGACCAAAAAAAAAAAACCAATCACCCTGTACAATAATAATTTAACAAATAAATACACATCTACAATACACATCTACGATTTACATTATTTAAGAAGCTAGGTTTAAAATTAAAACATTTTCGGATGATATACATGAAAGATTATACAGGGTGAGTCATGAGCAATGCGACAAAATGCTAGGGCTTGTAGGTTGCGTTGAGACAAGAAAAAAATTAGCCCTCCCGGCTAATCGGAGGGTCTATTCCCCTCCGTTTAGCCGGGAGGGGCAATTTTCGAAAAAAACTGACTTAAAATGGGAAAAAAATTATTTAAAATCAACGGCTTCATTCACAATGCTGTGCGATACGTTTTTGAAAAGCCAATAACTTTTTCTTTCATTCTGTGTTAAAATAAATCTATTCTAAGAAATAGTTTTTGAAATATTAATTTTCAAAGTCAAAATTTTGAAAAAAAAAAAAATTGAAAAAAAAATTTCAAATTCATTTTTTTCAAAATTTTACGTAATTAAGCGCTAATTTTAATTTCAAAATTCAAAAACGTATCGCACAGCATTGTGAATGAAGCCGTTGATTTTAAATAATTTTTTTCCCATTTTAAGTCAGTTTTTTCGAAAATTGCCCCTCCCGGCTAAACGGAGGGGAATAGACCCCCCCCCTCCCATACGATTTTTTTCTTGTCTCAACGCAACCTACACGCCCTAGCATTTTGTCGCATTGCTCATGACTCACCTTGTATATTTCTTTCATTATCAAAATTTTGTTTGCAACCATCTCAATATTTGTTTTAGTATGCAATTCGTTTGTTGAAAAACACCAAGGAGGGTTTAAAATCATTTCTAAAAATTTATTTTGTGATATTTGCAATTATATTATTATTATTATTATTATTATATTATTGCCCTTCGTTACATTTATATTTATAACATCGGCAACAATTATTTTATTAAATTATGAACCTATAAATGTTTACTTGTCCGAATCTCTAGTTACAATCAAATATTGTCAATATTGTCATGCTTCGTCTATTTTAATATTTTTTTCCTTATGAAATTCTTGTATCGGTCAAATGAACATCTTTACACAGGTGCTTATGTTATGGCACGTGCCTCCTTCAACAACAGTCCGTTAACTTGTACCTTTTGGGTACTTCCTTCTTAAGGGCATAATATCCATCAGATATAGCTCCAAGAAGTTCACATCACCAAAGGTATTATCAGGCATTCGGCAAATTACCCACCATCACCATGAATGATGATACGATTCCAAAGAATTCAATTGACAACATCCAATTGTAGACATTGGAGTATCAATCAGAGTATATATTCCTGATTAATACCCAGCTTCTGGTTCTCCAAATGTGATTCAAGTCGATATTATTCTTCACTCTAATTACAGTAATTTGACAGTGACAGCAGAAGTTACTGCCCTTACTATATGTACTCGTGCCCAGAATCGTGTGTCGTTCCCCAGTGTTGCTTTATATGTTTTGTCATTCTGGGTAATGAATTGTCGCTGTTCATTATTGTAAGTCCATACAACAACGATAACTATACGATGAGGACGGAAATGTAGAAATACAATATCATGGCTTAAGGTAGCTCTTGCGTCCGATTATTGTGGACAAATGACTTTAACACGGAATTACATATGGAATGGTTAATAGCCAGAGAAGGCAAGGGTCTACTCACTGCGGCAATGGGCTTATGGAGCAAAATTATAGTGTGGAATAACATTCCATCGTTCTATAGTTGGTTTGTTTGTTGTGATAGTGATTTGGAATTCAATCACCTATGGTGTTGTTATTGTTATTGATTTGCAGTTGAATTGGCTGTCTTTATGGCAAAAGGCCAATGGACAGAATAAATGTTAAGTGCTTGAATGATTATATATTAAGATAGATTGGAAGTTATTTTTTTTTTGAATAGTGTGATTATTCTATAAGATTTTTTTTTGACAGTTTGCCAATTTGTCAATAAAACAAGCTCTAAATTCAGATTAACCAAATGCGATATTGGATGCGATAGCAAAAAACAGGTTCTAATTATAATAATAACAAAACATCACCATTTTTGCCATGATGATAGCTGATTAAAAGCCAAGACCTATAGTGACACTTTCAACAAATTCTTCTGTGTGGATTGTTTGCTGACAGAAATGGAACAAGGACTGAAACTGAACGTTTTCTGTAAATGGCTTAGATGATTAATAAGTCATTTAGCTATCATGACATAATATGATGTTCTTTTGGAAGATTTGTCACAAGCCGCAATAATTAATTTACTTAACTTTAGATGACACTCAGAATTTATGATGGACTTACGCGCATAGTAATGCCGATTTGGTTCTTCGGGAACAGGTGTTCCTAGAACCTCCATTTTACCAACATCCTCTACTAATAAGGTCCAGCAAATCTGGCTTCAGTTGTATGATCTCGATCTGTGTCTACAACAGATATCAGGGGATGGTCATCGGGATGTTTCGTTTATTTCCTTATGCCCCACGTGTTCAAGATATCAAATTTTCATTCTGTAATTTTTTCGATAATTTACAGAAATTGCAGTTTTTCAATTAACAATATTAGAATTGTTGTAATTGCATTTTTTTCAATAGTAATTACATGAATTTTTTTTTAAATCGCAGTTACTTATTCATAATCATTTTGTTTCATTCATTTAATTGTTCTCCAAGTTGGTTTAAAGTTTGATTTAAGACACAAAACAAAACTTTTATATTTTTCTTTATTAATTATTCAGTAGTTTATAATTTTTGTTAATAAATTATTTAAGCAGAAAATATTTGTAAATTGATGCAATCAAAAAGAAGGAAGATCTTTATCAGATCGTAACTTTAACATAACTAGTCATAATCGCATTACGCTTTCGAATTTAAATCTTAATCTTTACAAATGAGATCGTAAATTGTGCACTCAATTTGAATAAAAGACATTTCATTTTTAAGACGAATCTATGAACCCAAGAAACAAAAACATTTACGATTTTCCAAATATTCTGAGAAGATATCATTCTTTTGTTGTATAGTCAAAATATTTAAATACATAGATGTGTTTTTTTTTTTTTTTTTTTGTTCAAGAAGAATTTTATGAACAATAAATTTGGTTTATTTAAAAGAATATGTGAATGTTGAGGTTTCGATCTTTGGAAATTGTTTTCGTTGAAATTGTTATGTTGTTTTGTTAGTTTGTAGTGATTCTCAAAAATTATATGTAAGTATGTATTAATGCTTTTTCATTGTGTTTCAAAAAAAAAATCCTAGATCCACAAGCCTAAAACGAACTGATGCAACAAAACTAATTGCATTTAAAAAGTCATAATTTAGAATAAATTTATTTAGCAAATTAGCTTTCTCTTGGTTTTTTTTCATAAATTTTCAGTCATTTCAGAAAATTTGTATTTTATTCTTGGGTTTCTAAAAATTTAAATATTTTTCAACAACTTTTAAATCAACCTAATTTCCAGAAACCTAAATAAAATTATTATAAATTGATAACTTAATTAAAAAATTAAGTCCTGTCAACACGAAATTCGGGACGTTAGGTGTCTAAAAAAAAATTTATGAGTAAACTGGATCGTCATGTTTGATTTGATCATATATGATACATGGAAGCTGCAAACCAGATACAAATTGAGTGTGGTGAATCAAATATCATACATCGGACAGTGAAGTTATTTTTTAGATTTTAACAAGATAAACTGTCTGTCGGAGCCGCGGAGGTGCCCCGTCGGGTAATTTCTTACTTTATAATTTTTAGTAATTAAACAAAGAGATTTATTTCAAATTAACAATAAATGTATAAATCTATACTTAGTGTTGTCTTTTTAAAATGCCTTTTTTACAAAATACTATAGAAAACAAATTTGAAAAAAAAATCTTAAAAAGATATCCGAAAAATTATAGCACACTTGGCCAAAATCTGTTTCGTGTCCTACGTTGGCGAGGTCTGCTGTTGGATTGCTTAACGTTTTAACACGTGTTTGCAATGAGAATGACTAAGGATACCTTCACAATTTTTCACGGAATTTTAGAATGTTTAATACACACATCTTATATGACATGCCCTTAAATGGTCATATGTTGTTTTGTTACATTGACCCAGTGGTGGGGAGAAAAAACCAGGCGTGTCATCAATTTTATTTTAAAAGGGGTCATTGTTTCTTTGCCTTGAATTATTTTTTTATTCAGTACATATATAGTGTTGTCACGTCACACCAAGGTGTTGTTACTCAGGGTATATATCTGTTCACTTGTGATCGCTGGGTTCGGATGGTTGAAGTGTGGTTTCAATCTTCTAGCGGATAAACTTGCCCAGAGGTATGATTCCTGAGCTCTCTTCTCAAAGTTCAAAGGATTTTAATTTCTTCTTATTATTCGGTTTCGGTGCAGGGAACTAACTTCAAGGGAACTAACTTCACATGGGAATTAACTTCACTACTAGTGGGAAATTATTTCACTTTTTTTTAGTGAAGTAAATTCTCACTAAAATTGAGAACTAATTTCATCTGAAGTTTGTGTGAAGTTAATTCCCATATACGATTTAATATTTTTATATTTGATTTCGCTTAAGCGAAACGAAAAAAATTTCTTGTAAGCATTTTTACTATTAACAAATACAATAATTTTGAACGAAACATATACCTAAAAATACAACATTCTTAAAATCGAAAATTTAATTAAAAGATAAGTTTTGTTGTGGGTTTATTTATGCTAACGGTGAAAAACGAAAAGCGTAGCGTAAAAAAAAAATTTAATTAAGGAAAATTCAGTTTTGTGGTGTGAAAATTAAAAATTCGCGCGAATTTTTAATTTTCACACCCTAAATTGATTTTCCAAATTGAAATTTGTTCCACTACGCTTTTCGTTTCTCACCGTTACCAATACTATAACCGCTTTTCAGAGCTCAGCCAAATGAGTTTCTTACACGTAATTGTTTATTGTATTTGAAAAAATTCAAAAAACATTTGTAATCATAATTAAATTATGTTGTTATATAACTTTTCTTAGCTCAAAAAATTGAAAGAAAAACAAAAAATTCCACCGACTTCAAGAAACATTTTTGTAATTCCACTTCTGAATTCTTTTTTTGTTTTGGTTATCATGCTTAAATAAACTAGACAACATCATAATTATATCACTAACTGTACTAAAAAGTTAAGTTATCTCACACCCTTCGTGCGCAATAACTTCACACGAAAGTGAAATCAATTCTCACGAAAAAGTGAAATTATATCTCACACTTAGTGGGAATTTACTTCACCAAAAAAAAGTGAAAATAGTGCTCACGAGTGGTGAAGTAAGTTCCCATGTGAAGCTATAGTTCCCGTGAAGTTATTTCCCTGCACCTTCGGATTCGCTCGAGCAACTGCGTTGCATTACTTCGGATTCGGATATGAATGGTTGCCTATATCAGCTACTTGATATGTTTTTTTCAAGGCTACAAATTGTGTCTATTTAAAAAAAAAAATCTATCATAATCAACTATGTACAATGTACTGTATATGATCCTTATTCTCCTTGACCTGATCTTCAACGATTATTCTTTTATTAATATTTTATTTTTTTAAATAAGATTAACAAATTTAAGAAATTTATTTCAAAATTTAAACAATATGGAAAGTAGATTTCTCCCTCGAGAACTCCAAAAGAATCCCATAAATATATATAATAGTCCCTTATATATAATAGTCCCTTATCGGGGAAAGGGAATGAGATGTCATATTGCTTTTAAATGACAAACCTTTTTTATTTGTTTTCCCTCTGTTAAATTTGTGTGGATACACGAGTATCTCTATACACTTTGGAATATCGCCCCTGGATAAATAGAAAATTACAGGCACACGAAACATATAGCGAGTTTACCTTTTGTATATCTGGCGCTCCCACGGTCAATGGATGCAACGACAAAAAAGACAACGATGGTGATGACGAAGATGGTGATTGTGTTGATAATGATAACACCTGTGTGTTTGTTACACAAAACATTACAAAGGTGTCTGTTTGTTTTCAATTTTCCACATAAAAGCTGTGACGAAACTGGTGCGGTGGCGGTACACATTATAGATAGGTCGTCTTCGGTCTTCAACATTTAAACAAACATCACGCTCTTGTGCAACAAAACTCTGGGTTGGCTGCAAATATTCACCTCCTAACACAAATATCCAGCAGTTACATTGAGTATCTTTTGCTTTGTTTTTTGAGATTGTGATCTTGTTTTTTCTTTTCGGGTCGGGAGAGTATTATCCAGGACAAGGTCGTAGAGAGTGTATCTAACACATACTCATATTACGTGTTATAACGTTATGAGGTGTCATTATGTTGTTAGGATTTTCTTTGAATTTGATGACATTGAAGTGGGTTGACATTGGAATCTGGGATCTTGAATCATTGTCAATTATGATATGAATTCTGAATAATCATTTAAGGTTAAAAAATCTGTGAAATTTGACAGCATGTTATTTTTTTTTAAATTCAGGAGTTTCCAGTATCTCACTTAATACCAATGTGATATTTTAATAGATCTATAAAATTCAAACTAAAGAATTTCGCGTTAATAATCGTCTGGGTATTTTTATCTTCTAATTAAGTCTGAAATATTTTTCCCCGCCTTAAGCTATTTTCTACTAACTAACTCGAGAGAGCGACATCACAAGCCATATCCACAGAGTGACAATCGTATGAAGCAGCTTACATATCGTTTTGTGGTTTTAAATTAATTGAGCATAAGAGGATTATTGGATCCATGTCTGATGAGAAAAGAACAGTATAGAAATAATTGGCTGATGGATAGAGTGTGCAAAATTTTGTCGGATCATAAAGTATCAATGCTGGATGCTTAAAGGTATAATAGAGATGTTGTTAGAAAAGTATCTGTGACTAATTTTGTCGATAAATTATCATAATATCAACATTATTATAGAAGATTTAATAAGAAAAACTATATTCTGTCAACAGATTAAAAATCCCTGATAGGGAACATAATTAAGAAGCACACGTGAACAGTTATAATTATATGAAATTAAGAATTGTTTAAATACTTTATTTATATGGAAGGGAGTTTTTAGAGTTTATTTTATTAAAAAAACAAAGATGTCTGGAATTGAATTTTGAAATATAATAGACATTCTTGGAAATTGGGTTGATAGCTAGGAAATTGTTGGGTAATAGTTTCTAAATCTCTTCTGTAACACAAATTACAAAATTGTGGCAAATCATTAAGTATGGTGTGGTAGGTATAAAGTTGAAATTCAAGATTTCTACTCTTCTAGTTCCAAAAATTAAACTTATAACTTCAGCTAAAAATTCTCTCCAAAAATAGTTAGAATCAGATAAAAGTTCAAGATTAAAATGTCTGTTAATATTTCTGGATAAAGAAGAAGTAGCTCGGTAAAGATTCTAAGCGTAAATTTTTGGGTAAGTTTTATGGCTTTTTTTAATATGGCTTATACCAATTATGGCAAATGTTTTCGAAAAACTGTTCCTTAATATAGAGCAAGCAAAATAATAGAAAAATGAATACTATATTACTAAAACATCCGTTCAATTGGATTTATAAACATTCCCATGGAAAGACGAAAAACATCGGATAGGTATTGTCAAAAAAGCACTTGAAGAAAAACCAAGGATGATCCTCTATCTCTATTTCTAAATGTTGCGCCGAATCTTTGGAATACGGTATAGAGAAATGTTTTCGAAACTTATGAAAATTGAAACCGCTTTACCGAAATGAAGTGTCTATTAGACACTAAACTCACCGGCATGGAAACTTGGCCAAGCTGTTATTTTTCGTTTGAGTTTTAATACCACATGCTGTATATGAAGGTAGTCCAGGAAAGTGTTTATCCCTTCTTTACATTTCCGTAATTCATTACGTTACGAGGAAATTGGTTTGTACTCATCACCACCGCAGATATTGTGGCTTTCATGGAGGTTTTTTAGAGTTATGATTCCGAAGGAAGTACGGAGTTGGCCATCGTTGATAATTCATTAAATTTAATTCGATATTAGGTTGATGAAATCATTCAGGAACCCACATTGCCATAAATTGGATTAATAGTACACGATCAGTTCCTGTTAATGCTAGATAAAGTGGGAGCAAATTACACGGATCGATTTCAATGGCGGATTTGTGCTTTTCTATTCCTGCTTTTCTCCTGCAATTTTATAGAAAGCAAAAGAACTTTACAAATGTCAAAAACACTTTAAGACAAAATCAATGCATAATAACTTTACGAAAGCTAAAATGGAATGAATACAGGATAAAATTGGAAAAAAACCTATGACATCCAATTCTGGGGTTGTACACAAAAGGAAACAAATGCTGACATTGTCCAAACATTCCAAAACAAAACTCCATCGTGAAATATAGTAAACGACCCTTGGAATGAACAATATAGGGATTTATCGTAACTTTCAAATATATAAATGGTAAGAGAAGTGGTTAGAAAACAATCTGTATCACTTATACCACTTCCACGAAAACATAGGATGCATTTATAAAATCGCAGTTAGCTATCCAGAATTAAATACATAAATGTTTATTTTTCGATTTACAAAGATAAAAAAAACAGGAACGAAACAGACAACCTCCACAAAACAACATCAACATTTGCTGAACACACTAATGCGAACCTCACCGATAGCAACTTCTTGTCAAATTCTATTTGACGGATGTAAAAAGTTATCCAGAGAAAAATGGTCGGATAAATATTTAAGATTTTGCAACGAGTTTATATTTTTATCGATGGCTTTGCATGGATAAATCAGTGGTTACTAACGTCAAAAAAGTTTCGTGCAAGTGGGCCTTGATCAGCAACTGAGCTTAGTCATACAAGCACCGAAATGGACATTGCCTTAAATGGTCGTAAAGCGCGGTAAAAGTCCCACGCTATACTGGATACCGTATACCGTATATATATATACCGTATTACGTCTGTTGAAGATAGTGGTGTCGTATTTAAAATAACAATTGTTTTTCGTTTGAAATATTTTCAAATCATAAAAACCTTTGATTTGTATAGGCGTTTCATTTTTGCATCCTTTTATACCAGTATTTAGTATATTCGATATGGTTTTAAGTCTGAAATCGGTATCATAAACGCTGGTGTGTCTCGACCCCAAAGCTGCGTTTAGTCCCAGGTTTTTTTTTCTAATTTTCACCCACTATTTTCTGATTAAAATTTACCATACAAATTGTTTCACTGACTAAAGCACCCTCAGTTAAACATTTCGATAGGTTTCTAATTTTGTGGAATTTGAAATAGGAGTCTAAAAAGTTAAAAAAAAAAGTAAATCACATTTGAAGTAAATCGCACACAGGTACCAGTACAATCCTCTTTTACGAAAATGTTATGTATATACATAAGACATGATACCATGAGGCAAAAATTCCACTTTCGGATAAAATCAAATCCACATCGTCCAACTCGTATACAACGTAATGATGGTAGTATATGTATATTTAAAAAAAAGTCTGCTTACCTTGTAGTGCCGTAAGCTTGAATTGCCCAGTAAGACAGTAAGATAGTAAGACAATGGGTCATTACTTCCTTTTGTGTGTGCATCGTTGTTTCGTTTATTTTTTTTTTTGCCCAAGTGACTTGCGCGTAGTTTATGTTGCCAAGTCACGGATGGAGGATGCGTCCACCTATATGTAGATAAACCTTCTACATATACATAAAAGCGCATGTGCACAAGCATGACTGCACTTCAGCCATCGCGCGTCGTTCGCTTGATGGTTATCATCACCATCATCATCATTATTAATGCTATCTCCCTCCAACTATTAAATTCTTAACTCCAAAACCAAACCTTTTTGGAAATCGGATTGTCCAAAAGTTACTTATTTCATCGGTGCTCTAAGCAGTTTGTTATGTTATCTTCGATTTATTGAGTTCATCTCAAAAGATATTTGGGTTCTGAAG
This sequence comes from Baccha elongata, assembly GCA_951217065.1. Classification (NCBI taxonomy): domain Eukaryota; kingdom Metazoa; phylum Arthropoda; class Insecta; order Diptera; family Syrphidae; genus Baccha; species Baccha elongata. Next base: position 13,758,753 of record OX578272.1, read on the forward strand.
TTCATTTTTTTTTTGTTTTCGGCAAAATGCATTTTGAACAATGTTTTCAAGAATCCATCAGTTCACCTGTAAGTATACCCAAAAGAATAAAAAAGATAATATTTTTTTTTTTGATAAAGTAATTCCTCGTTCAATCATCACTTATTTTTATGAAATATTCCAACACCCGGAACCATATTATTTATGACCACATAAAACTTAGGAATGCCATTATTTACATAAGCAAACTACCTCGACGATATGGGAGTTGGTCTTCTTGCTGATACTGATATCTAACTTAAAATTCCAGAAAATTAGACTTCTGAAGCTCAATATTGTGATCACTGGTCTTTTAATGTTGGCACAGGCAGGTATTAAAAATTCTGAGAGAAAAGTTAACGCTATACCTTCTCACAGGTGGGTATAGAATGATATTTGCATTTTTATTGTCAGAAAGTGCAGATCAGCTAATTTGGATGTTTTAATTAGATCAATATGAAAGGTGATAGATGGCCATTACTGGAGTCTAATTTATGGTTTCTTTCATTAGGGCTACCTTCTCCCGTCAGGGTTAGTCAGTCGAATATGTTGCCATGCCACTTAAAATAAATTGGTGAACATAATTTAATGCAATGGACATCATAAATTATATTTAATTTCTTTTAAAAGGGATCTTTAAATTAATGTTTTTATTTAAGTCATTTTTTTTATTTTAATAGTTAATCAGCAATTTGTATAGTTTTGGAATTTTGAAATGTTGCGTGTGAAAAATAAAGTGCACGATTTGGTCGTACGAACTTGCTCTTGTTGTAAGTTGCCAGCGGCTTAACACAAAAAAATAAAATGAATTAAAACAAAATAAAGGACAAATGCGAATTTTTATTGAAAGAGCTAAAACTATTTTTTTTTAAATTCAAGCCAAAATCAAAGTGTGTGAAATTTTTTTTTTAAAGCTATGTATGTATAAGTTAAGAAAAAAAAATAATTTTAAAATCGTTACAAATCAATTTTATTTATTAATTTTGAAAATAATATTTTTCTTTTATGCAAATTTTAAGTGATAAATTGTTTGCATATAATTAATATTATAATGTTCGAAAATTAAGAATTTTAATTCAATCCGCTTTCCAAATGTTAATTTTTTTATTAAAAAATTATAATTAAAACTAAAACTAAGGATTTTTTCAAAATATTGGAGTCTACATTATTAATTAATTTGATCAGACAAAAATGTTGGGCTGAAATCCATTAAGACGTTAAGAAGAAATTTTAAGTTATGTGGTAAGTATAGATACCGTTTAAAAACAGACAATTAACCAAAACCTCCAATTTTTTTTTTGAAGAAAACCGTTGAATCCGTTTTCGATAAAAATAAGAATTCTAAATGTTGTATTTGGGGATTTAGCACCTAATAGTCACATCTTTATGAGACTAAATTATAAGTTACTCCTCGGTATACCTTCCTTATTCCTTTATGCTAGATACACAGGAGGCAACCGTTGCAGTAACACAGCCATGTTGAAGCAACCGTTGCTTCGTGTGTAGCTGTGGTGAGACTGATTTTCGTGTTGCTGCAAACGTTGCCAGAAATATAAAAAAAAATTGATATTTTCGGTCTGTTGCTGCAACCGTTGCATCGTGTGTAGGTATATATCAATTTTTTTATTTAAACAAAATTAAATTTAATTAAACAAAGTACTGTGGTTGCGGCAACACACGTGGAAGTGTGTATGAAACAAACGAAACATAAACTATAGACACATAAAACAGAATTAGTAAACAAAAATTTTCTATTAAGCGGCATATTCACCAAGAACAGCAAATTAACCGCTATGAATGGTTCTTCCGTTTTGATTTAACAAATAAAAAAAAATACATTGCGAAAATCAAGGCATTCACGACACATCCTTATCATTCGAATTCAAATTCATTTTATTGCAAAAAAAAAAAAGTAATCCCAAAATTATTGTATTCTTTCCCACGGATTCCAAGCAACAAAATCAAACAAAGACTTAATAGGTTCCTTTTCCGGAATATCAAATTCCTCCTTCGCAATGTTCTTCACGCAATGAATAGAAAGATATCTCTTAATGCACACGCATAGTACATCTGACATCCTGTGTGCGAATAAGGGTCCTTAAAAATCAAAAAAGAAAAAAAAATTATTTCATACGCACTTCTATTTTTAATATTCAGGGTTTCTTTATACATTATTTTGTTATGTCTGTGTGTTGCCCTTGATTAACCTGACCTTTGTGCAAAAATCATGTATATAGAAATAAACGATAAAGGATATGAAACAAAAACTGAAAGGAAGATTAAAGGTTTTATTTTTTTTTTTCAATTTTTTGAAAAAGTAGGATTTCAACACCGCACTTGAAAAGGGAGAGTCCTTTTTGTTTGTTTGGTTATCCTTTATCATGGTTTTTTTTCATCAAACGATATAATAATTTTGTTTTTTTATCCGATTATCCTTGGGTGCTGAATGAGTATTCTCGTTATAATTGTTATCATGTGGGTCAGACAATGGATGAGTAATGAATTTATAGGCTTTAACATGCAGGTCATTGTAGTGGCCATGCCGTGCTCTACCTATGCCCTTTTGATGATTAATATATGTATAGGCACGTTCTAAAGGAATTTATGTGTATTTCTTAGATAGGTTATATGTACTATGGAGACAGTTTTGGAGATACAGATCTAAGTGAAATTGAAAGTGTTTTTAAATGTGTCCCATAAAATAAAGGTCAAGGTAAAATAATAATTTAAGTACGAAATTATATTTTTATCTATCGATATCACTTGCTTATCGGGAACAAAGGTTCCCTGGGAATTGGAAAAAGAAAGTGAGAGTATATTTTTTTATCTTCAATAAAGCACTGTTAGGCAAATAAATACGACTTAATCTACCTATGTATGTAGGTATTTGTTTTAATAAATTTTTCAATGTTTTTAGTGTGCGCAAATTTAAAGATTATCTAATAGGATTACCAAAAATCCGATTTGATGAAGAACACGAAAAGAAAAGTGAAGGATTCTGTAATTCCTGAATTTCAATAACTTCAACATCAAACAAAATTCACATTCAAAAATAAGGACTCATAATTTAAACTTATGATAAACAAGTCTACATTTAATAAAAAAAAAGGCACGACAGGGACGCACAAACTTGCTTTTGTGGCAACTAACTTTAGTGTTTTGACGACTGGAAATTCATTTGACCAGTTTGTTTGAAAAAAAAATAATTAAAAATGGGGGATACCCGTTATAGCCTGGCTAAAACAAAAAATTGAATTTTTCCTCTAGAGAATTACCAAAAAGTACTTCACACGAAGTTTGAAGAAAATAAGATAAACCGTTCAGGCTGTAGATCGGGGCACAGAAAATCACACATCCACACAAACGCATATCTGCACATACGCACATACTCACAGACAGACCGACAGCATGAAGAAACCTACTTTTTTGAGCTTCTCTATCATCGTAATGTCATGTTTAATTAAAACATTTTTTTTTTACACGAAACCAATACTTGCCCTATGAGCAAGTAAAAATAAAAATGAATGCAACAAAAAATGATTTATGTGAAAGACACATCACCGTCGTCAACAATTAAATTACATAACATTTTATCAAAATTAATCGTATTCTTTCTTGAAAAAAAATTTACTTTTTAAAAGTGATTTAAAAATTTTTTTTTCCAATATTATACACCAGTCTTTTGTTTAAGAATATTAAATTTAGTCAAAATCGGTGCACCCGTTCAAAAGATAGTCGGTCTTTGGCAGGACTTTTGGTAAACTGATTCTCAAAAAAAAAAAAAAATCGGTGAGAGACATCACCATTTTGCCATCAAAATTTTACCAAAATCTCTCCTCTTTTTTTGTCGAGAAAAATGGAATTATCGGTAACGATTTTTAAAAATAAAAAGAAACGTCTTGGCATATTATCATAAGAACACTTTGGAATAAGTTTGAAGAAAATCAGCCCCACCCTTAAGGCTGTTGGTTTCGATACATACAAACAGACAGAATTGCCGAACCTCCTTTTTTCGTCTTCTCCATCTTTGTAATGTCATGTTTCATTGTTATCTCAAAACTTTTTTTTTTACGAATACATAACTTGCCTTATGGTATCTATCTATACCTATGGAACAATCGCACCAATTTCATGAAAATGGGTCCCAAAAACAACAAATGTTTTGTTTTTTTTGGAGTGATTTTCCATAAATCGAGGCCCTTTTTCATTTTCAAGTTTGGGTTTATATTCTCAGTAATATTTCATTATGAAAAAGAGCCCCAAATTTTTCAAAACAACATGTCAATCCGATACGATCGATCCGGAACAAAAAACAAAAATTAAAATCAAAAATTACAATTGGTCTTTCCCATTTCAAGCGCATTAATGGCCACTGGGAGCAAAGCCAAAAAATGTAGCGAATTTTTTTTTTTGCTGATTTGGGGATCAATCAAGTCGATCTTCAGATCAGGAAAAAACATTTCGGTACGCTTTTTGTCCTTGTGGGTGGGTCAATAAGATTCTCACTTTAATCATATATTAAGATTGTTACCAACCTACATAAAAACACATAATCTATTTTGCATTTTGTTGGGAGTTATTTCTCCAATATTTTATTCATTTACCTTAGAAAATTGTTGATGAGTTTTATATTGCATTCACCCTTGATGATAAACTAGTTGTTCTTGTGCTATTAACAAAGATTTGTTGGGTGATGTTGGGTTGCAATTAAAAATTTCTAATAGTTACTAGGCGATGATATAACAGATCAAAACAATTAATCTGATATTTTACATTAAAAAAAATAATATAATATTTCCTGTCACAGAAATAATAAAGTTAAAAGTATACCGCTATGATTAGATTGACTAAGACAGTTGCTTTTACTCGACTATACTGAACAAGAGTCAGAGTTTGTATCTGTGTTGGACATCTCCTCATCGTACATTTAAATATATTTTGATTTCTTAGCTAAGTGTGAACGTTCATCAGTTGACCTTTGAATAGAACTCGTCTTCTTCTTTCTAATATTTTAGATACATTCGGCTTTTGCACTTAAGTAACTTTTTTCCTTCCTCTAATGCTTCCAGTGTTACTTTTAAAAATTCCTTACAATCACATTTACCTGCTCACTTTGTAACCAAATCCTCCACACCCACTTTAAATAAAGTGCCTTCTGTATATGTTCATGCAAACATTAAATCCCTCAAAAATGCATCTTCTTGTCCAACTAATTATGCAGAGACACACCAGCCGAAGGCCAAGCCAATTTTTTTTTATACAAAAAGGAAGTTCAAGTGAAGTTCACTTCCCACTGCATGTTTTCTATAGCCCACGCATTTAAAAAAAAACCTCCCAGACTGATACCCAAGTACTTCGCATTCTCATGACACTGAAACTTTAATTGGCCACCACACCCAAGCCCGCGGAAAATCTCATAATATTTCCGACCGATTCGTCTATGCCCTGAAATACGGTGAGTAGGTATGTGTGCGGGTGACGTTCATGATCATGATCTTCATCATCGTAATGATGGTCAATGTAACTATAACCAACTTCATCACGTATTTTACATCAGTTGCTAGATGTTTGCCCAGAAGAACTCACCTTGAGGCAGCTACTTGTAAGATAATGTTTGTATACTGATGTGGTTGCATCTACCCATGTTGATTAGATTTTTAAAGAGACGCACTCAACTCACATAATAAGTCATACCAGGCACGTCATACTGCGGGCCCGTTGAGGTCCAGAGAAGACATATACCTTAAAGAATCGCCCCCAAACAGCCAAGACCTCTTCACCGGACCGTCGCGCAAAAATAGTGACTTCTTGCCCTAGTGCTCTAGAGCAGCACAAAACTCTTCAACGGCAACAATAACAGTCATTAGAATCAGAAATAAACACAGGGATGTATTTTAGTAAGTTTGAAATTCAGGGCCTTATTTAGTTTTAAAGCCTTGCATGATGAAGACTTTTCAGTATTTTGTTGGTCTATTTAACTTATTTAAGTTACGTTCAAATAATTAATTGTTTAATAAATTAAAATTAAGTTTAATACAAATAATACGTACATATAAAATCTATCCAGTGCTCAGTTTTTAGCGGGCCTATTTATAAGTTTTCTTATTAAATGCACTCCTGCTTTTACAACCTTGTGTATCTCTGTCCAACCTTGATGGCGTTCTATGCAGAAGTATCAGATAGTCACAAGCTTGCTAATATGGTTGCAAAGTTGCACTAGTGAGGAGGGGAAGCCAAGCGGATCAGTTGCTCGAATGCCCCACCATGGTCTTATAGTGTTTATCTTACCATTTTTGTTTCTTCTGTTGCTGTTGCTATTTGCAGTCCTAGACCAGGCTTGGCTGATTGGGATGACTGAATAGTACCTGAAATCACTTGGGGCGCATATAGGTATGTTAGTTACATTGGATAGTATGAAGCTCTGGAACAGCGGCATAACAATTTTGTTATTTCTATTCTATGGCTTGTGGGTTTTTCTCGTGTGTCTTTATGCACACATTTGGCGTGTTTACCTGTCATTACATGTGAATTAATGCCAAGTCCAAGTTTGCCATAGAAGTCTTTTTCGCGAAAAACCAGAACCTAGAAGGAGAAGGAGAGTGCAATGACTTTTGTTGCGCTTCGTTGTCGTTATGTTCATTGGTGCACCTATGTTAACTCTGATGGCTGCCTGCATGAATTGAATCTTATGCACAATAAGTTGCACTGCAAGAAATTAAATGCATCAAATCTTGGAATAGGGGTTCCATTAGGTAGCTTTAATAAAAGAAATGTTTAGCTACGTTTTTTTAACATAATAAAGCAATTAGTTAAGATTTTTGAATTTCGCATTCACATGGATATGTAGAGATATTTTGAATGAATCTTTGGAGAAATTGTAAAAATATTTTCAACTATAAAATTATTTGATGAAATAATATATATGTCAGTCAAGTGCCATAATGGTTATTAATAGTTTATGGTAGTCAATTAGTTAACTGGTTAATGCCTCATTGATAGAAAGGAATTTTGTTTGTGATTTTTAAATTATTTTTTCTCTCATATAACAGTTTTCGGTTTTTGAATTTTTACCGAAATCAGTAGAAAAAACACTTCACATCAAGTCAAATGTATTATCCTTTTATAAGTGATATCCATTTACGTATTAGTGGAAGATCTTAAAATTCATTCTGAAAGCAGGTACCAAGTTGTGAAAGTATTTCTGGAAGTAATTTTTATAGTATATAAATGCATCTGACACTTTTTTGAAAGTTTTACTGGAATTTCTTCTGAAAGTCTTTTTATAGTCATTATCGAATCACATTGAAAGTATTTTTTAAGGGACTTAGATGCAATTTTGTTGTTGTGACAGTATTTCTGAAAGTAATTTTGAGACTATTTCTGGAAGTACATAATATGGAAGCACTTCTTAAAGTACACTTTTGATATTACTATTAAAAGTGTTTCTATAGAAGAACTTAGAAGAAGATCTGAGAGCCAGGTACTTATGTGTCTACTTCTGACAGTGTTTTTTTTAAGTTCTTTTAAAAATTCTTCTAAAAGTATTCTGGTTATTATGGATGTACTTTGGAACTATTTTATAAAGAACTCAGGAACAGTTCTGAAAGTGGTTGTGAAAGCAACCACTTTCAGAACTTTGAAAATACATATTTTTAGAAGCAATTTTTAAAATACATATTTAATGAAGCAATTTTGAAAGTATTTTTGGAAGTACAAAACATGGAATAATTTCTAAAATAACTTTTTGATAGAACAATGAATAAAAGTTCTTCCGTAAATACTTCTCGAAGAACTTTGTATAGTTCCGAAAGCGGGTTACTTGTGCAAGTTTTTCTAGAAGTCATTAAATAGTATCTAATACTTCTAGTATCTAATAATACTAGTTTTTTTAAGTTCTTCTGAAGTATTTCTAAAAGTCTTTTGCTAGTTCTTTTGGATGTACTTTGGAAGTATTTTTTTAAGAACTTAGTATCAGTTTTGTACCGGTAAAGTATCTGTTAAGTATTTAAAGAAGCAATGCTGAAAGTATTTCTGGAAATTGTTTTAAATGTACTTCTGGGTGTACATAATATGGAAGTATTTCTAAAAGAACTTATTATTTCTGGAAGTAAATTTAACTGTCTCTACTTCTGACATTATTTTTTTGAAAGTTGCAAAACTTTTTTTAAGAGTGGGTAGTTCTTTTGAATGCAAGGTTTTGAAAGGATTCTTAGAAGAACTTCTGGTAAATTTATTTTGAGAGTATTTCTGAAACTTCAAAATTTAAGAAGAAGCTGAAGTTCATGAAACAGGATTATTTGAACAGGATTTTTTACTTGCGATTATAGGAAGAACTATAAGGCAAGTTTTGTATTCGCAAAAAAAAGTTTTAAGATAACAATCAAACATGACATTACGATGATAGAGAACACTGAAAAAGTAGGTCCGACAATCCTGTCTGTCCGTCAGTCAGTCTGGATGTATCGACACCTACAGTCTTAGAATAATATGCCCAGGCGTATTTTTGATTTTTACCCAAGGTCTAATAATAACGGTACCTGCCATATAAATGTAAGAGATAATTTAATTTTCCTCGAAAAAATACGATCGATTTTGATATAATTTAACATGACTGTTTTTTTTAAAACAGTGATGTTTTTCGACAACAATTTTTTTTACAAATAGATTTTTAATGGTACCTGCCATACAAGTGTTTTAGACAGTTCCATTTTTCTCCTAAAAAAATACTATCGATTTGTATAACATTTCGTACAATGGATTTGTTGCTAAAGGTTGTGTTTTGATTTTTTTCAGAATAAGTTTATAAACGGTACAAGCCTAAAAGGAAATCCAATTTTTCTCGTAAAATATACGATCGATTTTGATAAAATTTAGTGTGACTGATTGTTTTCCAATAACGAAGTTTTTCACATAAACGCTACAGAAAATCCAATTTTTTTTTGAAATCACCTTATTAACGGTACCTGACATATAAATTCTATAGAAAGACTTTTCTCGAAAAAAATACGATCGATTTTGATAAGATTTTGTGTGACTGATTTTTTACCAATAAGGAAGTTTTTCGTTAGAATTTTTTTTCAAAAACACCTTATTAACGGTACCTGCCATAAAAATGCTAAAGAAACTATTTTTACTTCCGATTATTTATTATAGTTTCTTGCTTAGTATCCTTAGCCAAAGGCTAGTAATATAACACAAGAGCAAGTTGGTCCGACCCAGTAGTGCCTTTTATTCTTATTTCGGCATTGATTTTAAAAATATTTATGTAGATGATTGGGTAGAAATTTCTAGTGCATTTTGTTGCTAAATTTTGTTTGTTTAGAATAGTAAAAACTCATATTTCTCAGCGATACAGAGCTGTAACATAAAATTTCATCAGATTCAGGAGAAAAACTTTTTCGTATAACAAACTTACAAGAAAATAGAGTGAAGCCTTTTTTCGAAATTCCAATTTCATCAAATTTTACGGGTATCAGGTGCATTATTTTAACATAGAAAGAAGCTGGAGGCAACAGTCCATCAGTGGTAGACATATCAACCAATGTGCTATTTCAGAACTTTTGAAGAAAAACTGTCACGAGCAGCTGTTTAAACATAAACATATAAATAATGAACTTTTTGGATAACACAACGAATAGAATTAATATTTAGAAAAATAAATATTTTCGTGTTGATATGAAACAACTTATATATCTATGAATGTTGAATAATGAATTAAAGAGGGCATGGCTTTCTACTTATATCGAAATCTATATCCAGAGTTATAAAGTTTACTAAAAAACCTAACAGATTTTGCACAAAAACTACAAACAAAACTACCAGAGTTTCAGAGGCTATCATTCGGCCTCAAAAAAAAAAAAAAAAAAGACGGTAGGGGACTGAAAATTTCATGTGCGGAATTCGTTCAGTCTATAATATTAATGATGTTATTATTTTTGGGAATAGAGAGGAAGATGTACTATACACAATGTAGTTTTTAAAAACACCAAAGATGGCTAAAAGACCATGTCCGTGCGTTTTGTTATTAAATGTTCGCCTATCTATTATATATATCAATATTGCAACAAAGTAGTAAAAGGCTCTTTAATATAACCAGTTAAAGCCTTAGGCCATTTAAAATTACTATTTAAACGTGGCTCTCCTTTAAGTATTCCTTTCGTTTGAATCACCAAACGTTTTTACATGATTCGTGCAAGAACCATAACTTGCATGATTCTCGTCATCTTGTTGCTTAGTATATTATGATGATTAATTAATTGACAAAAAGATAGAATTTGTCATACAATTATATACAAACACCAGTCATGTTTTATTTCTTGCAAAAGATTAATGATGCTGACATTCACGGTAAGTAAACAAAAGAAGCGCTTATTGCTTTGAGTTAAAGAATCAGGAAGTTTATTTAATATGAATTTGCGATCAAAGGTCTAATACAAAACGCGCACGCACTTCTTGAATAAGCAACAAGCGGTATTATATCTTGAGGAAGTACTTGGCAATTAACAATCACATCTCACAGTGAATTGGATAAACTTCTGCAATTGGAATCGATCTGTATTTTATTTCTGGAAGAAAAGATCCAAGAAGTCCGCACCTTTTATTTTTGCATGCGACCGAATGCGCGTAGACTTTCTAGATATGGCTGTATATACGATTTTATGTGCTCTATGGTGCAATCTAGCGTGTGATCGATTGTGAACCGTTGACCGTTATTTAATAAGGAAATTCCATAATTTGCCTATAGAGATCGTGGAGAGATGTATAGGGTGCACTTGCGCACATATGTATACTGTCTGGCTAGTTCTAACGCATTTTGTATTTTTTTCATTTGTGTGCTGTTTTTTCTTCATCAATCGATTTGAAATTGAAATTGCTGTTTGATGCCGGCTTTGGTTGTTTATACATTTACTGCATATAGATATGTATGTATAAGTCCGTTCTATGAAATATGCAACTAATCAATGTCCTGCTGGGCAGCTTGTATGATTAGCGGCACAAACAAGATATGCTTGTGTATAGAGAATATAAGGCTAGTTATCTATCAAACGTTTAATTCATTAAATTTTAATGCAGAAAATTTCTCACATCAGGATTGTACTGTCTTCAGTGTCAGTCGTCAAATATTTTTTCTTGGGTAGCTTGATATTGAATAGTAATTAAGAAGATTTACCAAAGTGACTTGTCGGCTTAACTTGCGTCCATATATGCACTGATGGCACATTCTGCAACACAAAACGTCAATCCAAATGTTATTTAATATTATATATGAATGGGACAACGATTGTGTAGTAACGAAGGACCTCGACATAACAATTTGTAGTGTTGAAGATGGAATGTAGTGTTTTTTTCTAAGGCGCTTAGCCATTTTTTTTTATTGTTTCCAGTTATTGCTTTAGTGTCACTCAATAGGCCTCCACACACGAGATTAATTAATCCTGGTGGAAAACCGGTTTCACTCTGTGTTTCAATCACACACGCAGGATGAATTAGGCTGGGGGCAAAAAATTATACATGACCCTCTTCCCCTTGTGTTAATATTATATTCTTTGAGAGAGAGCCGAAAATATTTTCGTATCCTAGAAACTTATTCATGAATTTACACTTCCAACAACAAAATTTATATGTTTTCATTTCCTAGCAACTGTATTTACTCTTTCGTCAACAAAAATGAAACTAAATGAGAAAAAACAATAATTTTGTTGTGTGTGTATTAGTTTTCCACTTCGTTCATCCACTTTAAACTTGGTGGAAGATTTTAGTCTGTTTCATACTGCACATTTCACTCCCCTCTCCTATAGAAACCCGGTTTTTCCCCGTCCACCGGATGAATTAGTCTCGTGTGTGGAGGCCCAATAATGAATGACAATTATGGCTACCTGAAATGGACAGAAACCAAAGATACAGCCCTCCAAAAGTGCAGAAAAAATAAAGCAATGTTTAAAATAACAATATATATGTAACTGTCATAACACTATCATTGAGTTGCCAATGCAACTCAAAAAAACTAAAGTACAAGTGTTTTCATAATGTTTTTGGAGTTGCTCAGACAACCCTTTTCTGGCTTCAAATTACATTTTATTGAAACAAATTTTCGTCACAAATTTACTTACCACATGTTGGGTAATTTTTTCTGAACTTTGGATGGCTGTGTCTTTGTTTTTCGGCCATTTCCGGTAGCCATAATTTTAATTCAGTTACGAGTGACACTGAAGCAATAGCTGGACAAAAATTCAGGTGCTCCAAAATAATTTCCGAAATCGGTCGGTATAGCGCTCCCATTGATTTCGTTTAAAAAAAACTTCTAGGTTTTATTCAAGCCTGACATTACAATACCAGAAAAGCCTAAAGTAGATTTCGTCATGCCGTCCGTCGTTCTGTCTGTGGCAGATGTGTGGATGTGCTCAAATGTGCATTTGTCTGTGCAACAAATTACAACGTGAACGCGTTTGACAGATTTACTTTTAACCTCATTCATAATAGCACTTTTTTAGTGATTACCTATAGTGGACAAATTCGAATTTTCGTTTAAGCCCCATATTATGGACTTAGTTACTCCAAATTTGATCGAAAACGGCTCTTGCGATTTTCACTAAACTTTGTCTAAGTTTTGTTTTAAGTGCTGTTTAATAAACTGCGTTTCAGGTTTTTTTATACTAAAAATGCATATAAGGAAGATTTTTACAAATTATGGCCATAAATTGATAACGGGTAAACCGATTTCATTAAAATTTAATACACCACTTAATGGAATTTTTTTTTGGCTAACTAAAGGTTTAAAAATCGCTACCATAAACTTGAACTTACTATATTGGGTCATTTTCTGATATGCCCATAGTTTTTTTTTTTCATGAAAGCATAACTTGCTTTTAGTTGCAAGTAAAAATCTAATGATTGTTGGTGAGCATCGTTTTACAATCGGACTCTTTATACTGCGTATTCCGGTCCATCAGTGCAACTACAACGCAACTTTCGGTTGACTAGAGGAAGACCAACTAACAAACAAATACAAGGATATAGCGGCTTTGTTTTTACAAACAAAGTTTTTAATTCCCATAGGGCTATTGCTGAAAGGACAATTTTGAATCAATTTTACAGAGTGCTCAATAAATTTATTTTAATAGCAAAAGAAAGATTCGAATCATTCGACATTCATATGATTAATTAACTAATTTTTTACCAAAAGTGTAAGGTTTTTAGTTACGATTTTTTGGAAAGATATTATCTTTTTAAGACTTAAGTGAACAAGAGATTATTGTTTATCTAATAATTATTATGCTTTCCATTCGAAATAGTTATCTTGATATATGTATGATGATTTATGGATATTATTTTGTTTGTTTAGAAATTTTTAGTGTTTGCTTACGATATTAAATCATAATATTCCAAATATTCATTGACTTAACTCAAGCTTATCAAATAAAAAGCATTCGACCTAAATAAAAATCAACATTTACATAAACATTGTTTCACGATGACCACGTCAGTTGATGGGCCATGTTAAAGGATTTATGACCAAATGAAGCTTCCTTTTGTTTATTTATTTGAAATGTATATTTACATTCTTGGAAAATCTATTGAAATATTTTAATTTTATGATAAATGAGTTTTAGAATCAGGCAGTCATAAATAAATACCAAAATAAATGAAGTCATGTTTGCATATAGCTATTCTTGTGCAGTATGTGAATATTCTGTATAAATATAGTGAAATTAGTGTTAGCATTTTTTCGTTGATAATAAATATACGATATAAGAAACATACAAATCTCAATTCACATCTCATTTTAGATAAACAAATATTTTGTTCAAATCTAGCTTGAGGGCTTTAAATACTTAAATACAGGGTGATTGGTATAAGATGCACCAAAAAACTTGAGCGTGTAGGTGGAGTTAAGACAAGACAAAAATCGTAGGGGAGGGGGGTTCTATTTCCCCCCGTTTAGGCAGGAGGGACAATTTTCTAAAAAAAATGACATAAATCAGAAAAAAAATTATTTAAAAACAACGGTGAATGATACAAAGACTTGTTATATCTTTTTAAAAAGCCAGAAAACTACACTTTTATTTTATTTTTAAATTAAGTTGTTTGAGTGAACAGTTTTAAAAAAATTAATTTTCAAACTCAAAATTTTGAAAAAAAAAAATTAAAAAAAAAAATTTTAAACTAATTTTTTTTTTAAATTTTATGTAATAAACTATTATTTTTATTTCCAAAATTCAATGCTTTTAATTAATTTTTAGTCAAAAACAGAAAACCGGATGCCAAAAGATATAACAAGTCTTTGTATCATTCACCGTTGTTTTTAAATAATTTTTTTCGATTTAAGTCAATTTCTTAGAAAATTGCCACTCCCGCCTAAACGGGGGGAAACAAACCCCCCCTCCCATACGATTTTTTCTTGTCTTTACCCCACCTACACGCTCAAGCTTTTTGGTGCATCTTATACCAATCACCCTGTATATAAGTTGTGACGTGTGTAACATGCGGTTGTAATTAACAGATTTTCTAAAATTTTTAAACACTCATAAATAACTGGGATTTTTCTTTGTCAAGGGTTAAACTTAAATTAATAAAGGCAGAAATAATAATAATATTTTAGTCTATGAAAATAGCGACTGATTTTAAATACATACTAAAGTATCATACCAAAAAGAAATGTTGATACAAAGTTGTAAACATATCTCTTACAAATTATAGCTCTTCCTACGGAGTAATTAATGAAGCGAAAGTTGTCCATAGTTTAAGCAATCAACATGATATCACTTAACACTTTCCCAGTTATCAGGTCTAGTTGAAAAATCAGGTCCCTTAATTGGAAATAACATTAAAAGATTGCATTATATGAATTCAAACACAAAGTTGCCTTATCTTCAGTTGCGTGCTTAGTACATTTTAGAGTGTGATTGAAAGTATAAAAAAAAACAAGGAAAAAGATGCAAAAATGCAAAAGAAATCACCTTCACTAAGTTAGGAAAACCTTTAAAGCATATAATGTAGTGTACACTGCAGAGTAAGTATATCCGGAATATTTTCGTGTTCTAGTTGAACAAGAGTAGAGTCATGTGTAAAATAAAAAGTGTTAAAAGTATTGTATCGTAAGGGAAAAATCAGATATGGGAATATTTGATGACATATATATCATGTGTAACAATAAGTTTAAAAAAAAGAGGACATAGAAGGCCGCATTGAGGAACCCCGGAAGTGGCTAAGCAGGGGCTAAAGTGGTAAAGGAGGTTGATTCTAATCGAACGATTGGCCTAATTTGTTTCAAACTTCTTAGGTACTTTGTATTCTTAGATCAATATGCCCAGGCGTATTTATAAATAAAGGTACCTGTCATATAAGCGTTACAGATAATTCCATTTGTCTCGAAAAATATCCAAAGATTTTGTTCAATTTTTATATGAGTTATTTGTTACCAACAGTGAGGTTTTCAACGGATTTGTTTTGACATACAAATCTTATTAACGGTACCTGCCATAGAACCATTTATTTAAATACCGAGAACCTTTTAAACAGCTACATGGGTTTTTAAGAAAAGTAATATTTTAAGAGTTTTGTTAAGCCTGATTATGAGACTGCAAACAAAATTTTGAGAAAAGTATTTTTTGATTTTTTTTTTAACTAAAAAACCTAAATAAATCTGAATAAATGATTTGGCAACCAGAGCATTTATAAAATTAGATATTTCCAAGTTTTCAGCGGTAAGGGAGCTTGCCACAAGAGGAACTTTTTTCGACCTAGTCGTGCCCTTTATTTTTATTCCAGTTTCAATTAACTACTTTGCTGTTTTTACATAAGGGTTCGTTGAAGCAACCACTCAATTCATTTCACTAACAAAATGGTTGATTGTAAAACTGATATTTTATTGCGTTGTTTTGTTGGAGAAAAACTAAGCAATTTTTCTGTAAAATATTTAATCATATCGCAATAAGACATTTTTTTTTTTTCTTATAATAAGCGCACACTCAAAGGGATAATACTACCCTTATTATGTAGACACAGTGTGAGCACTAGGAAAGGGAGAGAGGGGTTGAAAGGAGGTGTCGGTGCACATTAGTTTTGAATTCCTGAATATTGCAATGGCTGGGAAAGACAGAGTGTGGCAAGGCATTCCACATTCGCATAGTACGGCTAAAGAACGAATCTCTGTACTTGACAGTACGACCGAAGTTGGGCTCGAGGGTATATTGATGAGCATTCCTAGAAGCGCGAGTATTACGGTTGAACTGTTTAAGGGGAGGAATGCAACTGGCTATTTCACTAGAGCAAAAACCATTAAAATAACGGTAAAAGAGGGTGAGACAAGAAACATTTCGACGGTGTTCAAGCGACGTAAATGATCTTATGATGGTAATATCACCAATCAATCTAAATGCTCTAGGTTCAATACTGTCCAAGAGGCTTAAGTAAGTTGCAGGAGCACCAGCCCAGATATGGGATTTATACTCAAGCTTTGGACGTATATAAGTCTTGTAGATAATAGCCAGATCAGAGGGGGAGAAAAATTTCTTGCATCGCCTTAGAAAACCCAAACATCTTGCGGCATTTTTGGCGACATCGCGTATGTGATCGTTCCACAAAAGGTGGTTGGTGATACACATACCGAGAATATCGAGATGTTCAGTCTCCTCGATGCAAGTGCCATCTATGGATAATGGCATGGGGGGTATATCTCGCTTTAACGATACAGGACAGCATTGGGTTTTCGAAGCATTAAATTCCACGCGGTTTTTTTAATCCCCATTGTACAATGCTGTTTAGGTCGGAATTTAATGAACTTATCATATTTTCTCGTTGCAGTTCCACATCCGAAGAAGAGGGATGTGAATCTGAAAACGAATAAGAGAAGCTAAGATTACTATCGTCAGCAAAACAATGTATTGGATTAGAAGTTGCAGACAGGAGATCATTAATAAAAGAGAAAGAGTGTTGGAGATAGAACAGAGCCCTAAGGCACACCAGCATTTATTTTGTGGTTTTCAGACTTGAATCCATCCAATACAACTTGTATTGAACGATTCGAAAGGTAATTACTAATCCAATGAAGGAGGGATTCATGAAACCCGAAAGCACGCATTTTCGATAAGAGAGCCTGATGCCAAACCCTATCAAATGCTTTTGAAATATCAAGTGCAATAATCTTACTTTCTCCAAAACGATGTAAAGATTTGTTCCACTGTTCGATGAGATGAGCCATGAGATCACCAGTGGACCTATTGCTACGAAAGCCGTATTGTCGGTCATTAAGAAGCTTTCGATCTTCGAGATATTTCTTGAGCTGATAATTAATCAGCGTTTCCATGACCTTGGAAAGAAGGGACGTAAGTGCAATCGGTCGGTAATTAGACGGTGAGGAAGATTCGCCTTTTTTGGGAATAGGCTGGACAAATGCAGTTTTCCATCCGCTCGGAACGAGACCTGAGGAGTAGGACAGATGAAAAAGCTTACGCAGTGGTTTTGCCAGCGTTGAAGAACACCTCTTTAGAACAATAGCGGGGATACCATCCGGACCAGCGGATTTATGTGTGTTAAGATCTTTTAGGACTCTCGCTACAGTACGAGTGCGAAAAAAGATTTGCCCCATAGAATCACTAACTCGCTCAAGTACAGGCGGAGTCATAACACTCACTGGCAGCGTTGAATTGGCGGCGAACTGCCTAGCAAAGAGATTAGCTTTCTCTAGAGAGCTAACAAATGGAGTGTCATTCACAACGAGCGTAGGAACCAAGGAAGAGGAAGAATTCCTCATATTTTTACAAATGACCAAAAATTTTTACTGCCTTTCGGACATTGCAGTATTTTTTGCCGTAATTTTTGGTCATGTAGAAATTTGGTCCGTCGAATATGGGCGTTGCAGGCCTTCCTGGCTTGCTTGAACTTATTCCGGTTTTCCTCAGTTGGATTGGCTTTAAGACAACGGAAATTTACCTTCTTGACCCTAATAACCTCTTTACAGCTCGCATCGAACCATGCGTTTTCCTTAGGTCTGATGCTTTTTACCCTATTCGGGATAAAAGTTTTCATTCCCATGAGAATCAAACTTGTGATCATATCAGCGCTGGCGTCAACGTCACTATCGAGGAAGCATAGTGACCAGTTAAAGATCCTAAAATAATTATTGAGACCGTCCCAGTTGGTTTTCTCGTATTGCCAAACGGTTCTCTTAGGAGCTCTTTCTTTAACTGGAGAGTTTTTACACGAGAAATTTGCTGATATGACACAATGGTCAGATGTGCCTAGAGGAGATAGAACACTAATAGTATACTTACCAGGGTCAGAGGTAAGAAACAAGTCAAGAGTGTTTTCTGCTCGACCTACCACGTCCGATATTCGAGTGGGCTCGTTGACCAACTGAGTTAGGTGGTTTAACTCAGCGAAGATCTCAGCACACACTCCTTCTGGTGTTGTCTGGCCCGAATGTTGAAGCCATGAAGAATTGTGTGCATTGAAATCGCCCGTAACAACGATTTCAGTGCGATGATAGGACGAAACAATTATTTGGATGGAATCAGACAAAGCATCAAATTCACGAGAAGTTGACACTCTGTCTAGATTGGGGCTTCGATAAAGGAAGCAATAGTGAATGATTTGCTTATTCACGGAAAATTTAAACCACATAAAATTGAAAAAAGAATTGGTGCAGAGACCATATTGTGGCAAAAACTGATAAGCAACATCATTCCTAATGTATATGGCGAGACCATGGTGGGAAAAGAATAATGGCACCAAGTTATACCCATGAATAAAGAATTCAGTAGGATCGGAATCCTCACCTACTTGGGTTTCACTTAGTGCCAATACAGCTGGCCTGTTTAAAGCAGTATGGGAGTACACAGAAAGAAAATTCGCTCTAAGCCCACGAATATTACAATAATCTACCCTGAAATTTCCATCCATTACAAATAAAAGAATAACAAAAACTAAAACAGACAAAGACTATAAGAAAAATATTACAGAGTTGAACCACAGTTGCCTGATGATGTCATTTGAAAATCACTTAACTGTATCAAACGAAATTCATTTGTTGGCATTAATCTTGCCAACGTCCATTATATAAGTGTGTATATCGGAAATTGCTAGCGAAATAGAAAATACATATGTCATATCTTGATTTCTGGCTGATACTTATACAGAGAAAAACAAAAATTGAAAACTTTTCATTTGAAAATTATTTGTGTACTTTATTTGTTAAACCAAATGAAAGCTAATTAAATGTTCTACTTCTCTAGGATACATCTCAGGACAAGTTATTGTAATCGTTCACGAAAAAATCCATAAACACGCACATAATACGAGTAATTGTGTCAGTTTCTGGGAAGAAAATTATGATTATAATTTCTTACAAATTTTTAACAGATTGTATTTGAAATCATCTTCATTAATTTTTATTCTTTAACCCTTTACCTTTACGTTTCTTTCCAAGAAACGTTTCCGTTTTCGTGAGAAAATTCAACATTCTTACCGTGAATCAATAAATATAATTTTCAAACGGTAAATGTGTGTATGTTTACCCTTTATGAATCCGGAAGGAAACCGCATCAAATTAAAATCAAACATAACAACCAAGACACGTAAACCTTCTGTGGCACCTTGCTGTGCATGCATTTCCACCATTAAAGGATCCTCGCACCCTTGATTAAATCGATTACAAACAATCAAAACCACACAAATGACAGCCTAAACAATGTTTAACCAGGTAACTAACAAAAGGTGGTGGCACTCATTTACAGGTTCATAATTCAACTACCCAGCATCAACATTTGTTTTGAATCAAAAATTGCCATCAATTTCCCACGTTTTATCAAAAACCTGTTACAGGATATACCTATCAATAAAAAAAAAATAAATCAACCAAACCATCATCAGCGCCAACAAGAAGGAGTGTCACCCATTTATAATTTCCACACTCACAGGATAACGTGATTTTCCACAAATTTCCGTGAGGGGATGGAAAATTTAAAAAAAAGGTAAGGAAATCTAACGAAACGATTGATTCGAGTTCGATCGATGTTCCTTTTGGATTGCAGTTGTGCTTGTGCAGTTCACCTCTTGTTCGAACCTTATGGGTGTGCCATCCAACTGCATCATCGTGGGAATCCTAAACAGATGCTATATTCATAATAGAAGATCCTTGAAATTTAATATCTTTTTTTTTTCTATTTTGATAGAAATTTATAGATGCATGGAGGAATTAATATT
This sequence comes from Baccha elongata, assembly GCA_951217065.1. Taxonomy (NCBI): domain Eukaryota; kingdom Metazoa; phylum Arthropoda; class Insecta; order Diptera; family Syrphidae; genus Baccha; species Baccha elongata. The sequence goes on from OX578272.1 coordinate 13,778,973, forward strand.
TGCTAATCCATAATCGATAGAAGGAATACATGTTTCAGGAAGGATATATACTTTGATGCTGCAAAATGCACATGTCGATGAATGAATTTCTTTGCTTATTCCGGATATTATGCTGCTGTTGAATTTTCTCACGGAATATATGTATGTGACAGTTACATTGAAATAACGTCATTGATTTAGCAGGACGTGGAAGTGACTGTAAAACAAGGACAAGGTGGATTTATAAAGAACATTGATATTTTAATCTGTCGTTTGATTCTTCCCAAAAACAGTTCTTCAACATTTTTTATAATAAATTGTGTAAAATATAAATAACACAAACCATACCTTTATCTTGTGGAAGTAACTCTAAGGGCCAGTCTTTTTAACTCTGGTTAAATTTAACCGTTTGTTATTTTATACAAAATCCGTGGTTAAAAACTGAAATTAAACCAATGATTACAAATAACCAGAGCTGAAAAGACTTGCCCTAAGGCTATAAGTTGATTAGTGCAACATTTAACCAGTTAACTGGTTAATTTAATCCCCAGGATTAAATTAACCAGTTAACTCTGATGGAAACATGTTTTTCAGTCATGTTTGAACTAAGGATTCGGGTCTCGGGACTAACTGAAAAAATGGGCATAATATGTATCTAAATATTTAAGTCAATAATAAATTTTATTAATATGTTATTGATTTCAATGTACACATTTATTGTATCAATAACCTCATTTATTGTTACAACAAAATTGGTAACTAAGCTAATAAAATTTTATTAAAATTGTATAACTTAACATAACAAGAACGAAACCCAGTCAGACTGAGACTAATTTCCAGAATTGGTTGCTGCGCACAGAATAGCGGACAACTCATTGCGCTTCGGGTTAATTGTATTCGGTTATTATTGTTTTTTTTTTTATGAATTATTAGGTTTGTCTTTGTTGTGCCCTGCAAACCTTTTTCGTATGTTCTTTGTGTTAGTAAGAAAGTTTTTTTAAATCAAAAAACATTGTTTATTGTTTTTTACAAACGTATTTACTATATTAATGTTTCTGGAAATATTGCATTAGTTAAAATCAATAAACATTGTTTTTTTTGTATTAAAAAACTTGTTTATAAAAGTCCAATTATGGGAAAATAAAAGATTTTATTGGCACAATAAAAATATTTTTTAAAGTTTGATAACTTGTTTATTGCGTTGATAAATGTATTTTTCAAATCATAAAAATGTCGGTTGATAAGAAAATTGCTTGGTACAATAAATGCAGTGCAAACAAATAAGTTTATCAGTGGTGTGGACACAAATTAGTTATTAATCTTATTTAAAAAAAAAACAACATTTTTGCCCCAACAAATCGTTTGTTGAAAAATAACAATTGAATAACACTAATTTTATTTGGATAAAGAAAAAAACATTTAATAATCGGTACTGATATTACGAAGAATTTTTTTCCAGTGATGGATTTTAGAAAACGAACCAGCTGGAAGAAACTTGTTGGTTGAGAATTTGGTTCACCCCGGAGACTGTAGCGCCACCTTAATGGAAGTAACTATAATGTTCGACTTTCAGAAGCCCGAAAAGCAAGTGGTATTTTTGATCAAGAGAATGAAACTAGAATACAAATATGAAAAACAAATTTAAATATTCTGCCATGACCAAATCGATATGGAAAAATTTCATAATTGCATAAAATTTCAAAGTCCGACAGAATCCCGAAATTCAAAATTTTGAAAACCCAAAAGCCGAAAATCCAACAGCACGAAAACCGAAATTTTCGAAAACTCATAAGTTCGAAAACCGAAAATTCCGAAAACCCGAAAACCCAAAACCCCGAAACTAAAACTGAGAAACACATTTTCCAATATTAGATTTTTTTTTATTTTTGTTGTATACGCCAGACTATACACTATGCACCTGCGCCAAAAAAATAAAAAAAATCGAATATCAGGAAAGGTTTTACCAAAATATCAAAAAATTATATAAAATAAAATATTTGCTCAAATTTTTTATTTTATATAATTTTTCGAAAGTTCGGGAAAACTTTTTCGTGATTTAAATTTTTCGGTCTTTTGGGTTTTCGGTTCTAAATAAAATAATCTCTTCTACAAATTTGATCTTTGCAAAATTTACCGGATTTAGCACTCAAAAGAAAAACTCTCCTGAGACTCTTTCTTCAAACAGCATTAACAATGCCAGCTTTTATGGAATATAGGACAAATAAAGTATAAAGGCTTGACAATAGTCATCATATTGGAAAAGCATTTATAATTTCTACTTATTACGTATTTTTCGACAGGATATCAAACACGAACAAAAGCTCAAACAAAACAATCTAAAATGAGCTTGATGTTCTCAGAGATCAAATACGATACTTCTTTCTATATAAATAAATGAAAAATGGAGTGACGGGTATAGTAACTCCTCTTGTTTAAGATAATAACATCATCAAAACAAAAAAACAGGTGTAGTACCACGTAAGTATACATAATAGTCAATATGGTATCAAAAAATATTATTATTAATTCTTATACAACTTTGCTTCTGAAGCCAATTTTAAAGTCATCTAGAAGGAAACAAAAACTAAGCAATACCATAATTTTGCTATTTTAAATGGCAATCTCATTCATTTATTTCTATGGAATCTTTTCCAATCAACATTCATCTGTCAAAGCAACTCCATAGTACGAAGAGAAGAATTCATATCAATATAAGTATGAATTTATTCTCTGTATATAGAGAAGCACATCATGAACAACAAGGAACACTGTGGCATAAACTCTGATTGAACACCACCAAACAACGGTGAACAAAATTATGTAATTATTAAGACCATAATATATAAAAAAAAATTATTAATCATCGCGTGCCAACAATTTTACCACACCATCATCAACATCAACTGAAGATCTCAGGCGTTAAACACTTGTCGAGGCACCTTTTTTTCACCAAGGCTTTATGTTGTATAAAGTTGTATACAAACGCACCAACTTAAGCTTGTTAAGCAACCTATGGACACATGTTAAAGTCACATCAAGAATGAGGAAAGAACAAATCTAGTTTAAGACTTATTAAAACTTCAGTGTTTGCTAAAATAAAAAAATAAAAAAAAATGTTGCTGGTCTGTGTGACACCATCATTGCATCGCTTGAAAGGATCCTGTTTAAAGACTAAAGATAGCCATCTTCAACGCATGCGTGACTCCTACGTCGTCGTCCCCTTCACGATTTTGTTGATAACGATGATTGAATTCTTCATCCGCATAGTCCCGTTTCGATGAGGGAATCTCCTCTTGATATGTGAAGATTTTTCTTGGAGCATGGCAGGATACATTGCTGGAGAAGAATATGCCTCCAATTAACGCTTAATTAACAAGATAACCTTGGGCAATTGAAGATGTAAGTCGGAGGCTGATATAGCTTTAAATAATTTTATATCCTCGGGCTGATTTACATTGTGCCTTTTTATGATGATAGTACATATGGATACAAGTATTCTTTGCAAGGTACAATCCATCACTGATGGCGGATGTTTTGATGAATGTTTAAATGGCTAACTGCGCAATGGAAGAGATGGACAGGTTGGACGATTTACTGCATAATCACAAACATTAGGCATGGGATGGCCTTTTCTGTTGATGGTGGCGGCTCTAGATTGTTGACATAAGACATGTGGCATGGTATTATGTCCTCAACTCGTCAAGTTTGATTTTTTTTTTTGTAATGAAGTTGTATCAGGATGTGCTTTTTAATGAGTTGGCATCTAATAACTCATAAAATGGGAGGTCGACGATGGGAAAAGAAGAGTTTTTTTTTCGGAACAGTTAAATTGCACAAAAATACTAGTGTATCTGTGAGGTATGCTTAAAGATTGACGCCCAAAACTCTATTTTTGCTACATAGTTATACCTAACATGTAATTTAGAAAAATGAAGAGAACTCATTTTAATAATATGCGTATACAAGTAAGTGCATGAAAACTAGGTTAAGCAGTTGGGTTTTGGCTTTATGGCTTAAAACATCTGCAAACTTTAAGTGGGAATTTCATAATTTTAATAAATCAACGACAAAATGCTAATTTAAAACATACAAAGTTTGCTTTAAAATAAACACGGACATATGCGAATTGGAACACTTGAAACGGTTTTTAAATAATTGGAGACATCAGATTTGTAACAGTTTCTTCTTCTTTTCCAACGATATTAATGATATTTACTGGTATCATAATTCTCCAGTTTTGTTGCTTCGGTTAGATTCGGTGCATTCATGGAGTCGACCTTTGACTTTTCCCATACAAAAAAGACATGACTCACTTTTGTATGAAGCTTGGGCCCAGTGCTTATACAGGGTGATTGGTATAAGGTGCACCAAAAAGCTTGAGCGTGTAGGTGGGGTTAAGACAAGAAAAAAATCGTATGGCAGGGGAGTCTATTTCCCCCCGTTTAGGCGGGAGGGGCAATTTTCTAAAACATTGACTTAAATCAGAAAAAAAATTATTTAAAAACAACTGGGGCGAATTCTGGTTCTGTGAAAAAATTAAATGTAAATGTTTTTACCCTTTCACCCTTATTATAAGAAAAAGTAAAACTAAACGTCAAAAACTTTCATTTAAATATTTTTATTGTTTTCACGCCCTCATTAGCCAAAACCAGAATTCGCCGTTTGGTGTTTATCGACAAACTTCCAAGGTCACCAGTCAATGAACTAAGGGCCAATCTTTTCAGTTCTGGTTAAATCTCTGGTTTGTTCACCATAGAATTTTCTTAACCAGTTGTTTCGAAACTCGGTTAGCCACAGTTCGTCTATTCACCATTTTATATACTTTGGTTACCAAACCAGAGATAGTTCCAGTTTTCCAGTGGTCCAGTTGTGAAACGGAATCTCTGGTTAAGTTTGTTTATATTTTTTTGAACGCCAGAGAAAGAGATCAAAGATTTTGTCAATAATTGATAACAGCCTGTCTCGTTTCGATGCACATGGATAAACTGAATTGATTCATTTACGAACAAAGGAAAACAAAAAAATATACATAAAATATAGGGGAGGAATTTATTAAGATGGTAGATCATAATTTTTTTTCAATTTTATTATTTACGATTAGTAGTAATAATCAGTAAGTGTCTAATATATTATTTATCATTCAACACAAATGTGAACAAAATAAAAGCTTACCATAGAATTTCTGTGGTTAACTAAGCAAAATTGACTGGTTAACGAAATCTCTGTTAACCATAGATTCTCTGGTTAAAATTTTGTTGAAAAGACCAAATCTCTGTAAACCGACTGGAATAATGACACAAACCACGGAAAATTAGCTGGTTAAAGTAATCTATGGTAACCATAGATTATCTGATTAAGATTTTGTTGAAAAGACAGAATCTATGGTTACCAGCTGAAATAATCAATGATTAAACTTAACCAGAGCTGAAAAGACTGGTCCTAATGCATGTTTAAAAGAGTCATATCTTAGAACTCATGTAGTGAAACTTCCATTGTCAACAAATATGCGTATGCATTTACTTAAAGATACTCCTCCACAAGTATTTTTCAAACAGCTTTTGGATTTGGACAATGGCAACGGAAAAATTCAATTTGATCCGACTACACGCAAAATATATTTTTGAACAAACTTTTGCAAAATGCAGTCATCAATTCAAAATGTTGAGCCTGACTTGTGTAGAAAGTTTTTCCCGATATTGCAAACAATTTCAAAAATCTTGATTGGCTTATTTGCGAACGAGAAATTTTGACTCCGTAGAATGATAATTTCAACAAAATAAAGTGTTGAATTCTATTAAAGCTACCTGGTGGTCAAGCATAAACCAATTAACACAGATATAAGATGTGGAACAAGCTGTCAACTCTCAATTAAAGTTTCTTTAGCTCTTTGGAATCAAATATGAATGGCGCCCAATGGCGGATGGGATAAAATCCAAGATGGGTTGCAGAGATGAAATTTCCTATTGATGTGAATAAAATATGGAGGCGTTGTAATGTTATTTGATTTTGAAGAATGTATACTTCAATCACACAAAGTAGTGAATTTTATTTTTAGAAATAAAAATATTATTTGAAATAGAAATTAATTAAAATTAATAAAATTGTTTTGAAAATATTTCAAAAAATTAAAACAATACCAATTAAATAATTTTCAAGTTTTAAATTATTTTACAACCCAAATTGTCATTAACAGTCTTATTATGCAGCTTATTGATATATATTATGGGTTTCCTAACATTTAATTTTCTAAACCCCTGAACTTCTTTAAGTAACTCGATGCTTAATACACCGTGTTGATTTTAATTTCTCCTGCCTGTTCCTAAAGCATTGTTTTGGTGTCGAAGTCTTTTTTTATGTAGATCTTGAAGTTTGGCTATTTTATAAATTCCGGATTCGGAGTTTAAAATTCATATTTTGATAGTTAAACGACTTTTTTCACATTAAAGTGTCTTTTAACAGCTTTTAAAAATTAATTTCACAAATGTGTTAAGAGCACTTTTGTTCAAAAACGAGTTGATTATAATTCGACTTAGCACATACGTCATCACCCACCATATTTGAGCTATTAATTGCTCTTTTTAACCAACCTTAATTGCTTTACTTTTTCTTCCGAAGAGACAGTTTTAAGCAAAAGTTAAGATTTGTTTAATTTCAAAACCAGCGGGTCATTAAATGAAGTTATGAAAGGTCGACAATAACCAAAGCTGCTTACTTTTTTGATTCGCGATCAAATCTTTTTCACAACATTATTTTCACTTCTTTCTAATAATGTCAATGCCATCGGCATTTGCTCGAACTTGTATTGATATTTTGAAAGAATCTTCTTCGTAATTTACCATCATTTAACCTGCTTTCTTTATTGTCATCAAAGGTTTCGTTGATATACTGTTTTCGACCTTAACGCAGTTGCGGATCTTATACAGAATCATCCTACATACAACATACAATATTTATACTTGAAAACGTTGTTTTTTTGTATGTCAGAGTTAGATATGTTTCTAAAGAGCTCATATATCTTCAGTTGAAGGTCTATTTTTATAAAGATTGGACACATGAAAATAAGAATCCACTTATCGGACATGTATACCGAACACAGAACACTCTCTCATGATGAGGTGGGCCGCATGCTTCTTACCAACTGAGGTCTCAAGCAGCTCTATTACATTTTAACTTTTAATAGCTATTTGAGATTCCTCAAACTTTTTCACAAGTGTTCTCTGCTTTCTCTGCAAGCACTCATTCCCGTGTAACTTATGTTTTAATTATTCTTTTTGACATCCTGAAGCTTTCTTTTTTGGTAAACAACAATGTTACTCATCATTTCAAAAACAATTTGGGTATTTGTTAATGTCATTATTCAAATTATGTACATTAAACAACTTATACATTTAAATCAACATAATAGCGCATGAAACTGAAACAAAGTACCATTTTTGATTTCTAATATTAAAAAAAAACTAATTGGCTATTTAACCCACAAAAACAAAAGTTTTTCTGTTCACGATTCTTCTTCTAATAAAATTAATTAAAAAATTAATCGTTTTCATGAACACAAATCTCAATGATACTTTCTTTTGTATCGGACAATTGTTTCCGGTTCTATGCATTTAAATTATGTTTTAAATTGTTAGCAGCTTATTATATTTGTGTAGCCAAACAATGCTCCAGATTTATCTAATATCAGATAACATTATAAAGATACTTTCATACAAACAAAATCACAATGCAACAAAAGGAAAGACTTCTTAGTTGCATTAACATAAATCAGTGAAAAAAAACTTTTTAAACTAACAGAACCGATTCACTCCATAAGCCAGGAAAATTGAAATGAAATATGTATATGCATTTTAAAATTCTTAAATGGTTTCTATTTAACATTGCACTTTGCAGACCCAACAATATGTTGTATATGATTGATTGTGGCTTTTTAAAAAAATACAAAATAATTTGTCTATTTATCTTCAAATGCTGGCAAACCTTAGAGAATATCTACGGACACATTAGCCTAAAGAATTATGGGCAAGTTACTTAATTATTATTCAGACGGGGGCTCAAAACTTCTATAACGACCAAGTCTACGTCTTAAATCAAGTGTCCAAGTTCCAAAACAAGGTATGCCAAGTGACCTACTTTGGAAGAGGCTATAAGGGGCGCATACAAAAATTCTTTCTAAAATTCTTTCTAGGGCTCCATTTGGGAGACGACACTGACACACGACAATCTTATAGTGAAGACCGATGTCGTCAATAGTAACGTGATCATCAAATAATTATTTTCCAATAGTAACTAACGATTGAGATAAGAAATCGTCGTATACACAGTGGGGAGATATAGATTTTATGTTGAAAGAAAATTTACATAAATTGTTTTTTTTTTTAAGATATATTTAACTACATACGTTTGTCATTTTTAAAAATCCAGGCGCTAACAGTCTAGGTATTAAAAGAATATTAAATAAAAAGGTTTTTATTACTTCGTTAAAAGATTGCTATCAATTAAATTTCTATTTAATAGTTTCCATCATTTTGATTCTATTGCGATATTAATAAACGAAAGGATTGACCTTATTTACGTTTAGGGTTTTTATATTTTTTTTTGATTGAAAAAAGTTTACAGTGTGTTTCTCAAAATGACTTCATTAAGAAGCTGCGTAATAGCAAAAAAAAGGCAGTAAAAATTAATTCGGTTAGATGAAGCTATCGGATTATCAGATTTTTTATGATAGCGATAAACAAAATGGTGTCTATTTTTGTCACCTGAATAGCTACTGAAACAAGTTTTGAAACTATTTTATTGGTTATTTTTTAAAGTAATGGATTTTTGTTGTGAGAAAATTGATTGAGGAATAATCTGTTGAGTTTTTTTTATCGATTGATGTTTTTTTTTTTTGATTTTATATCCTCAATAAGATTTAACAAATTTTATTTACAAAGAAAATAACATAAAATTTGATCGTAAAGTTTAAAAAAAAATTATAGGTACCTTACCTATAGAAAAATTATTTTTAATTTTGTATTGCATTATTGGCTTGGGAGAGAGTGTTAAATTCCTAAGATTTAAATTTATATTGTGCTTAACGACATTTAACAGAGAAGGGGTGGATTTAATAATCTTCCAAATAAATTACATTTTTACTTAAGATACTATTATCACATCTTTGTGTTTAAATTTAAATTTTTAACTCGTAAATCGATATGTAAACAATGTATTTCTTGAAAACCCAATTAAGGCATCAACTTAAGATAACATTACATTTTATTTGAGTATTGGTATTTCGAGGATTTTAAGAAATTTTAGTATCTTTATTAAAAAGTTTAAGCCTCATTTGATCAGAAACTTAAATATTTATGTCTAATAATAACTTCTTTTACAAAGGGACATTTTTTTTTTATTTAGAAACTTATGTTTGATAGTAAATATTTAAGTTTCGTTTCACTATAAACGACTAATCCAAACACAATTGTCTAAAACAGCGGTCTGTAACAGACGGATAGCGGTTCATTTCCCGACCGGGATCTTTGTACCGACAAATATGACTTATTCTAGTTTATAATTCCTAATTGAAAGGTAAGTTATGTACGTTGGAATTGACCACGGCACTTTTAAAGAGGAGAAGGATGTTGTCGGTGCAGTTCCATCCATTCATCATTATTGCCAAAAGTAATACTAGAAAAGCCGACATTTTAGCTGCCATCATGAAAAGCACTTTGGTTACACTTTTGCAAAAGACACCTAGTATACTTATGTAACATTTTTGATGATTAGCAGGGGCCCATAACACGACGTGACAAGTTGATAAGTCTAAATTCACAAGTCCAAAATTCCTTGTCCGACAAGGACCATTGCATTCTGTAACACAACGGAAATCGTTAAACTTATATCAGAATATATATCACTCGACTTGTTCACACTGTTTGACAAGTGTTCAGTGAAGAGAGTATGAGACAAATTGTGAAGGACAAGAAGATTGCTTTATTAACAAAATAAAAGAATACAAATTTGTTTTTTCGGAGGTTTTGATTATTTTTTTGAATTTTTTTTTCGTCGAAGTCAGAATTTGATTTAAAATAAAAGAATAAAATTTTTTAGTTAAATATTTTATTAACTATGCTGTTCTTTGTGTAAGAATAAGTGTGTTATGACAATATTTAATTCACTTGTCCAATATCAGCTGTATTTGGACAACTATTTCTTGATACTTGTCACGTTCTGTTACAAAAATGAGGAAATTAAACAATTTCTCACTTGTCATATTGCATCGTTACACTTGTCGATGTGTGCACAGACTTTTCATTTTGTGTTACAGGATTTTTTAGAAGTTGTCAGATGTCACTGCTCGTACAAGTACTTGTCACGTTGTGTTTTGACGTTGAAAAACAAGTAGGTACTTAGGAAAGAATTGCCATCAATATTTACATCAATACTATTAAGCAATTCATAATCAAATCTAATACTTCTTCTGAAAAAATGGTTTAGTTTTAACATGACAGAGCCCCAGCGGTGATTTATAGAGAAAAACGATTAGTTAACAGAATCAGAGATAAGAATGCAACTCTTATATCTGATCAGTAAAAATTCACAAGCCAGTTCTTTGTGTAAAACTAAGTGCTTCAGCAAAACAAGATATCAAATATTATATTGTACAGCTTTGTCTAGTTAAATAATTGTTCAATTCAAAAATTTATTTATTGCAAGTCATTATTACGTTAATAAAAGCTTATATGATTTTTAAGTATTAACTTTGCCGTCAGCTCGACTATGGTAACTTTAAAATATTTAATTTAAATAATTAAATTAAAGTTAATTAATTAAATGACAGATCAGATCAATCACTTTTTTATAAATGTATTTTGATAATGTTCGTTGAATTCAAAAGATTAATATTTTGGACCAAAAAATGGAGTTTTTCTAAAATAAATTGATTTCGTTCCGGTTTTGGTTCATATTGCTCTAGAAAACATTTTTCAACAATAGCCCGCTATTTCAATATTTTATAACAGCTTTATTTTTATTCGGAAATGACACTTCTGCAACGGAAATGACAAAAACAGTTCGCCAATTGATAAAGCAAAATATATCATCATTCGAAAAAACTTAAACATGATTGCTGAACGTTTAAGAGATAATCGGTATTGAAAGGGTAACGTTAATAAGCTACTCCGGAAAAACAGACAGACAGACAGAATTTCCGGACATTCTTTTTTCGTCTTCTCTCTCATCGTAATGTCATCATGTTTAATTTCTATTACTTAATTTGCCTTAAAGAACCTTTATATAATCGCAAGTCAGAAAGTAGGCTGATAAATTGGCGTTGGCAGTCATGATATAGCTATATAACTCCTTCCAGAAATATAGTGTTGGTGCCTACATGTTGTTGTTGCCTAATTCACCCACGTCTCGATTCTTTATTTAGCCGCAGGCATTCAAAGTCCATTTTTGATCAGTATATCTTTATGATCCCTTTACACATTTTCAAAACGCCGGCGTTGTTTACCAAACATCGGAAGGGTAACCAAACCCTAAATGGAACAATATAATATTTAATGATTTTCTTAAACAATATGTAAATATTAACAAAGAGTCGTTCAAATTGCATTACATATTATTTATTATTTTTTGCAAACTCTGATTCATTGCAATAATTTTCTTACCTAACCGCTGAGAATAAAAAGACTCTAGGGTTGGGTTAACAAGTTGTAAATCGTGCTGCAAAACCTATGCTCCACACTCTCGACATCCACCCAAACTACCCCAGACTACACTATGACAGTGAATGAATGAATATGGATAAACATGCCCATCACGATCGTTTTAATGACGCGCCATTAGTCGATCAGTGTGTGAACGTTCACACAGCTCACAGTTGCACTGAAGCCATTTCGAATTCCATAGCTGCTGATGCCACAGATGCTGACTTCTGTCTTCGCAAACCGAATCAAATCGTTCTTATAGCAGGATTGCTACTGCCATCGTTCTCATTCCCGCAGACATCTCGGATACACATTTGGACTTTGTAGATGATTAATGGACTTGAATACGATTGGATCAGCTTCCATATTCTGTTTTATCGTTTTAATGCAATGCAGTAGTGCCAACCAAACACAGACCCCTTGCTGGGACAACGAGCCACCGAGCAAGTAAGCGAGCGCCTTTTCTAAAGAGATCGTTTTTTAATTGAACAAACACACTGAATCAAAAAATAAATGTATGTGAATGCAACAATCACAACAACTACATTCAAATTCCCTCATCTTGATAAACGAGGGTGGAAAATTACTTTGATCGTGAACTGTTTACACAGCGATTATGCAAAATTATTTTAATTAATTTAATTTGTAGTTTAATTCGTTTGGGTTGTTGGTGGGAGCATTTTATAGATCTCGTCAAAGTGTCGGCTTTTGTTTGTATGTTTTGATTATTCACATGTACCGCAATCACAAACTTAATGGTTCATGCTTACTATACATCGAATCGAATATAGGTAGGATTAATAGTGAGAACTTAATCTTCAGATGAATCAATGAATCGTGAACAATTCAAATGTGAGTGCGAAGTGCGCTTTGATATCCAAGAATAGTGCATGACATATGATGGCCATTGGTGACTGTAATTGATACTTCCTTTTCAAAATTGAAAGTGAATTGAATGAAAACTTAAGTGCTAAGTATGACGCTGCAATTGTTTATAAACAATTAAATTATTTGTCAAGAAATAAATGGATCCGAGCACAAAATGTCATTGTTTAAAATTTTGCCTTTTCTTTTTCAGATATGTACATGTATTATTCATAAGATTGAAGAAAGAGAATAATTTGATGATTTACGAATTAAAGGTCTTTTAATGTTGAACAACATATTTCCTATTTGAATATATTCCCAAAAAACATGCTCGTGTGGCAAGTTCCTTTCGTGTTGACGAGAAAAATTTAATTTAAATTTAAAATTTATTTTCAGTTTGGTTTGACAATTCATCATGAATAGACTCACGCCTTAACAACGTTTGCAAATTGAGCATTTTTATTTCGAAAATAATGGTTCTGTGCGGAATACGTATCGCCCGAATTTTGTTTAGCGAGGAAGCACACTTCTGGTTGAATAGATACGTCAACAAACAAAACTGCCGCATTTGGAGTGAAGCTAATCCTCAAGTGTATGTCGAAACACAGTTACATCCAGAAAAACTGACTGTTTGGTGCGCTTTATGGGCTGGTGGAATCATTGGTCCGTACTTCTTCAAAAACGATGATGGCCACATCGTTACAGTCAATGGTGATCGGTATAGAGCCATTATTACTAACTTTTTCATTCCTGAATTGAACAATCATGATGTCCAGGAGCTGTATTTCCAACAAGACGGCCGGCGCAACATGTCACACAGCTCGTGCCACAATCGATTTATTGAAAGACACGTTTGGTGACCGCCTAATTTCACGTTTTGGACCTGTGAATTGGTCTCCAAGATCTTGTGATTTAACACCGCTAGACTATTTTCTGTGGGGTTATGTAAGGTCATTGGTCTATGCGGATAAGCTACAAAAGCTTGACCATTTGGAAGACAGCACTCGCCGTATTATTGCCGATACACGGCCACAAATGTTGGAAAAAGTCATTGAAAATTGGACGTCCAGATTGGACTACATCCGAGCCAGCCGTGGCAGTCATATGCCAAAAATCATATTTAAAATTATTATTATTGTTACTATAAATGAGTTCAAATAGATAACATATCATGAAAAAATGATTTTCTTTTCTTTTCGAAGACTTATAGATTCGTTTGTTTACGACTTTCAATTCGTTTGTTTACTAATTAATTGAAAATTTGTTTTTGACGGTAAACATATAATTTTAGGTTGATTTTATATATAAATCATTAGAAATAAAACTACTAAGTAATTTTAAAGCAAAATGCTTTTCAAAATTCTGCTTAAAAAAAATCTGCTTTGCAAAACTCTGGCTGTTAAAAAAACAATTTCTGTTTTTCGACCATATCATATATATGTAGATATGAAGAAAAACAGTCTTTTTTTTATTTTTTCCGGGTATTTCAAAAGGTCTATAAAGTCAAAAAAGGCATTTGATGTAATAAGCGGTTACGATGCTTTGCCACTTTTTCCCATTTCTTAATGAATTTGAAACAGAGAACGTTGACCTTCAATTTTAATTTTTGTTTTTCATTTTCAGTTATTTCTTAAGACTCAATCTTTTTGTTATAAATTCCAAAACCATACGCTTGCGATGAATTTTGAAATTTCGTAGCATGTTTAGAAAATTTCCATTGGCGACAGAGAGGACGTCATTCTAGAAAATTGCAAACAGTTGTATTGCGGTCGCAAATTTGAGCAATATTTTATTTGTTTACTTTAAAAATGACACTTTGAGAAATAATTTAAGCTTTCAATTAGACCGGAACTGTGCGGAACAACTAACTTTAGCTCCACTCGAAAAAGGGCAATGTTTTATGTTTTGCAATTTTTACCTTTTTAGGAAAAATTTTTTTTTTAAAATATTTCTGATCAAAAAACGTAAAAAAAAACTATGGTATTTTATTTTAAGATATAACTCAATAAAAAGAAAAAAGAATTATCACAATATTGACTAAACACCGTTTTTAATCCTATACCAAACTTACACAAAAAAAATCCGGTAATCGTATTTTTTCGAAAAAAATAAGAATTTTCATACTTAAAAAAAAAAAAAAAAATTGCAGTATTATTTAAGTTTAACAATATTTATTTTATATTTACTTTTTCAAAATTGGTGCAGGCTTTCAAAAGAAAAAGAATTTGTAATATAAAACGGTTCTATGACAAACACCGTTGATAAGCTGATTCTGAAAAAAAAATCCTTTGATAGACATCACCAACAATTGGCAACAAATCACTCATACAAAATTTTATCGAAATTGAAAGAATTTTTTTGGCAATAATAATTATTGGTTTTTCAAAAAAAAAAAACTTTTTCAAAATTTACTTATTATATAATTTTGTTTTGCAGGATTCTATATTTAAAATAACGATCAAACCTTTTCGTCTGTGCGAACGATATCCATAGCAATTGGTCAGAAAATCGTTCGCACAACCGAAAACATTTAACAGTAGTTTTAAGAATATTAAATATTGTCAAAATCGGTGCAGGCGTCCAAAAGATAGTCGGAGTAATAGAAAATGGTTCTATGGCAGGTATACCGTAAATAAGCTGATGGTTCTTAAAAAAATATTTCAGATGAAGGACATTACTATTTGGCAACAAATCACTCATATAAAATTTTATCAACATTGATCGTATTTTTTTTTTCGAGTAAATAGAATTACGCACTAAGCTTATACGGTATGTAGGTACCGTTTATACTAAGGCCAAAAATAAAAAAAACGTCCAGCGATATTTCTCCAAAAACAGTTTGTACCAAGTTTAAAGAAAATCGACCCAACCGTTAAATAGCAAGTAAAAAAGAGACGTTAGGGTTTTAAAATTGTTAAAAGAGAACAAATTTTAAATCTAGATGAAAGAAGCATTAAAAAATGTTTTCCTATTTAATAAATGTTTCTGAAAGGTTTTTGAAATATTTCTTTGGTCTGGACGCTTATTACTTATGCTAAGGTAAAATTATAGCTTTTATAATAATCCGGAATTTTGAAAATTTTGAAAAACTAAACAAATTTAGAAATATAATAACCTAAAACAAACGACATTTTCTAACAAACTAAATTCATTAATTAAATTGCTTGTAAATGACCGCATTTGCAATGTCACGCACGACACAACGCTTGCAAATGGCTGGGATATACTTGCAGATGCTTGAAAATCTTTGCAAATTGTAATAAATAATTTGCCTGAGTTCTCACACGATTTGCCCAAAAGTTGTAAATGTCATTTGCAATCAGGCGATCTTGTGAATACTTGCAAATGATTGACAAGCGTTTGAACCCTTTCCCATATATAGAGGTGTTTACCATATTAGCAAATCAGGAGTGAAAATTATGATTATGAAGCAAAAATGACGTTGTGCCAATGTTTGCAACTTCTGAAAATCTTGCTCGTGAACAAGGCATTAATAAATGTGCCTTAAATGTTTAAATATTTCTTTGGTCTGAGTGATGGTTGGTAAATCCTGAAAAAAAACATGATTAAATATTGGACTTTAAATTGAAATTTTTGTTTATTTAAAGATTTATTTTGACATATATGTATATGAGCATCTTTGAAAGTGTCTTCCTGCAGTGTTATTGCGTTAGCTCTACATACAAAAATAGCTAAACGACCAACATATTAAAAAAAAATATATTTATCGCTTTACTACATTAGAAGCCTTATATGGCTTTCGATTTTCAGGTGTTGGGCGATGGAACTGTGTGAAAACCTAACCATTAAAACTGTTTAAACGAAACATTTTTTCATGTGATGATAACTTTAGTAGCTCGTGTTTCAATTAATGGCTTGCAGAAGAAACATAGAACACGAAACTGTTTTCTTATCAACTGGTTTCAAAGTCGATAATACTTTTTTATAAAGAGATTTGATTTTTGTGTTTTCAGTTTATGGATTGTTAAATTTGAATATCTTTAAGACAATGAAGGTTTTTCAAACAAAGTTGACTGCAATGTTGAAACTCCATGTTGATATTGATGGATTTATTATATTATATGTTATGGTGATTTATTTGGTTCTGTCTCTGCTCTCTATTGGGTTTGTATTCGGTACTTCCTCATAAGTGTAGCCGACGAAATCGACCGAATAAGAACCCAATATAGATACTTAATAGAAGCTATATCAACAATAAATGCTCTCTCAACACCAATAGGCTTCACTGAAGGGTTTCTCTCCGAGTCTAGGGCTCACAAAGTATAAAAATACGATCGACAGACAAATCTCTATTGGTTTTTTTTAATGGGTTGTGAATTATTGATCCAAATATTGCAATATTTTTCGTCAAATACCTTTGACATACAATCCTTTACACCTGGATCAGAAAGCCTTAAAACTTTCATTACGGAACATTCAATAGGCTTTAAATGAAAAGTTACGCTATAGTAAACGAAATAACAATGAATATTTAATTAAACTGCAACAAGCTTGAATAGGTATTCATATTTGTAGAAAATAATTCAAATGCTTAAATGCTTCCATTAATTACGAAATGTTGATGACTAAAAGCAACAAATTCTTAAGAAGAACCATTGTTTCAAGATTGCTCTGTTTTGATTTATACATTAACATAAACTTTAGTTCCAGAGCGCAATTAAAATCATTTAACTACCTTCCAACACGTGTGTGCTGAATTGCCCCCTCAAGCTTGTATATATGCAAATTCAAATGCCAATCACCATGTTTGGTATATCTTCTAACTTCATTTCCAGATTCCAGCTGCCTGGTGACTTTGAAATGCAATTTAACCACCCACAGCCACCGCGAGTGATCCAACAAATACTGCATCCACATGGTAAAATTCCAAACAAATCTAACAAAAAGAAACATTCCCAAGCTCAACCGACTCTGATGGTCGACGATATGGACAGACGAACGGGCGGCGGCGGCGGGCTGTGCGGCTATAGTTGGGTCCATGTAGTTTGTCTAATTCTCTATTCACGTAGCCAATCAGCCAAATAAATTGCAACTTAATTAAAGCCGACTGTGCGCCTTGAAAACGAGTTTCAGAAGAGTGCGGCCATTTGGCATCTCTTCGCGCCAGCCAACTGGAAGACTAGAAGTGATGTGGCCTCAGGTGTGTGCCGAGCCGATGCCGATGCCGCTGCAGCACGTTAATGTGCCCTGCAGAACTGATTTGGCTTAAATTTGATGAATGACCAAAGCGTTGAGGTGATGACGATGACAACGACAACCGAATGCCGCCACACGCTTGGCCTTGACCGTTCGCTCACTTGGATGAGGGCATTTCCATGTACGAGTAAGTTGGTTGGTTGGTTGGTTTCACGCGGCATCATGGAGTACTATTTTCCATGTCAAGTTTGGCGAGGTGTTCATAAAGCTGAGTTCTCTTATTCATTTGACAGCTGCTCTGTGTTGTTGCCACTTTGAAGGTTGTAACAGTTGAAAGCTTTAATTGCACGTCCGTCGTCCAAGAAATTCTAAGTCATTCGTCACACACCTATACATAGATGCAACACAGTCTTGATCCGTCGTCGATAGAGTTCTGCACTGTAATCTGTCAATCACGGGCTTTTCGAGGCATTTTGTGGTCTTGTGGAGCTGAGGGAAATTATTATATGCTGCTACATAACACAGAGCGAGCTCTAGAGTGAGAACACTTTACTCTTTGTGATGCATCTTGGTTTGGTTTTGGTTGGTATACATCTTTGTGGAAGAGCGATTTGTTTGCACAGTGAATCTTGTAGCAATTGTGGTCTGTTTGGCAGATTAATGACTGACAGTGTGGAACGGATGGGGCATTAAATAATTGCTACCGAACGTCTTGGCGAATTGATGGCGCAGGGCGAAGCCTGGCATGAATGGTGATCCGGTTTATTATTATTGGATGATTGTTGATGGCAATTGATGGGATTGGTTAGATACTATATGGTCCAGGACAGGACAGAGTAAATATCTTGCAGCACGTGCTATACGAAGATGAAAATTGCTCTTTCAACTACCGTTTTTCTTAAGCTGTTTAAAATGTTTTTTGTTGGCAATAGAAGGTGATTTGTGGCTTATCGGTGTGGTTAAACAGAATTAATAATACATAATTTCGAGGCTATCTTACAATGTCGAACAGGATAACATTCCGAATGAATAACAGTGATTAAAAAAATTAGCTTTTGTGATATTGAAATATCCAAATATTGTATTGAAATTTGGTATTTTCCTTAAATTGCATTGTGGTAAAACCGTAAAAGTAAGGTGTTTAAATCGAAAATTTTTGGAAGAGTTTTTATAAAAAAATTTGTGAAGAAACTAATTTAATTGATTCTTCCAATTATATTCCTGTTTTATAAATATTGTGGTTTTCAAAAAAAATCGAACTGTCAGTCAAGGTTTACATTTATTCCATGGCGAAGCAAGGTTTGAAACTTTACAAAAATTTCTATCGAAATTCAAAGTCGGTGCCGCGATCATTTTCATCGACGGCATATATATACTGTATTTATACACAACTTATGTCGCTTGAAGTGTATAACACTTATCTTTTGCTTATTGACAAAAACAGCTGCCGAAAATGAGGTTTAAAGTTCAGAATATTCTGGTTCAACATGACATTACGATGTTAGAGAAGACGATAAAAGTGGGTTCGTCAATTCTGTCTGTCTGTCCGTCTATCTGTCTGTCTGTCAGTTTCGTTACCTACATCAGATTAAACGGGGAGGTACGGTTTTTTGGATAATACACCCGGATCAGTTGTTGTAGGTCACTGGATCTTTAAAAAAAAAATAAACTAAAATAACGGCACCATATATATAACAATGATTTGAATAAAATTTCACATGTGTAATGAGGTGTCAAAGGTCTATCAGATAAAGGAAACCATAAGCTTTCAAAAAATTTTCTTGTTTAACAGTATATATGTGAAATAATATGGCATACAAATTATTGTCGAAAATGTTTTTTGTTAAGTTTTGTATAATTAAATAAAAATGCTTTTGTTAATTCAATATTTCAAAAACCTGTGGTTGGTTTTTATAAAATTTAGATTCAGGATATCATAAATTAAGTTTTTAAAAACATGCATATCAATAAATTTTTTTTTTAAACATATTTTCAAAAAATTATTTAAAAAAAACGATATTTTTTTTCGGAACCTATTACTTAATAAAGAAAATTTTATGCGTACTTTGATTTTGGATTGAATTTTTGTAAATTTGGATTTAGAACTTTTAATAAAATTTCATACTATTTTTTTTGTATATCCTCTATTTGTATTTTAATTTATTTTAGAATTTCAGGAACAATTTTGTGGAAAGCTCTTTTAAGCTCTTAGGTAACTTTCCACAAGAACAAATCTGTGCGACCCAGTCGTGATTTTTACTTTTATTGCTTTTAGCTATTTACAATTATAAATTAATTTCATTTTATATTTATTATATTTTTTTCTTTTTTATTTCTTGTTAATAATCTTCAAAATTATATTAAAAAACAAAATCATTCTGGTGTTAGTATTATATACGTAGAACTTGTTAATGTCTTATTCAACCGACCATTTATGCATATAAGTATCTAAAGAAAAGGCTAAACTATTTTTCTTTCAATCTGTCTCATTAAGCATCTTCCTCACATTATTTCCTTATTGAAAATCACGCTTTTAAGTTAAACTCTGCACTTTTGTTCTGAAACATCACGGATGTTAAAAGACAACCACGTTCATGCATCATCATAAAATTGTTATTCAACGTCTTTCATATATCAGAGAGTCCAGAAAGCTTATTACCTTTTTTGACTCCCACAGTCTTGTTAACAACTTAAGTATACTAACAATGATGTCATGCACTACACTATACGTCCCTCTGCCATATAGAATCTTCATATCTCCTGACAAACTTCACATGATTAGATATTCCAATGAAATTTGCATTCACGATAGAGCAGAAAAATATCAAAGTTCAAACCCATCCCCTCTGCACAGCCCTTTTACTCCAGTAAAAAAAAAAAAACAAGAAGAAGACAACAACCATTAAACGAATCATACTTCCAGCACTATTAATTCTCAACACCGACACTTTTTATATAAAGTAAGCAAAATAACAACAACAATAAAGTTGGCTTGTTAGATACAACCAGCGACCATGGCAATGAATAAATAAATAAATAAGAAAAAAAAAAATACAAAATCCAATCTAAGTCATGCCTAACATTCTAAAGCCTCAATTAATTTTATGCATTACACGCTTCCATGACGCGGATGATGATGTTGATCATGCTCATGATGGCGATGATGATGACGCTGTTCATACCAACCCCTTCCTTACTGAGTGGATCCGTTAGTTTTGCGCGACTTGCAAAAGGCGGCAAAGCATCTTCTTGTGTTCTTATCTTGAACAAGCTTATACCATAAGGCATGTGAGATTAATTGATTTAATTAAATGCATTAGAGTGGAGGATCGTTTTTTATTTCATTCATCACAGGTATACGCTTTTCGCATATATATACATCAACCAAGCCACCAATAGTATAAGTGTTGGAAATGCTCCAGTATTTATGAGCTGATGGCAGCTTGGCTTCTGGTAGACAAACTCTTTCCTTTGGATTTCAAAGTGTCAGACTTAAAGATATAAATAATTTAGAATTAACTGCTATTTTTTTTTTCATGTACGATCAAGAAGCACGCGTTCCTTGACATGGAGCGGTAGTTATTACATGAGATTTGAGAAGATTCAACATATTATAATGCTGCTGGTGTGCAGCTGATGATGTCGGGCGTGGTAAATCCAAAACAATCAAAACGATGTTCGACAGTATCTTGGGTAATTTAACATTATTCCCGAACGCACTTGTGGATGATTGTTAGTCTTATCTTGGATAGGAGGCATAACAGCCTTTCACTGTAAAATGAATTGAGTTGTTGATGGAATCCTGATACTGGGATGCAGAGTGGCTCTCTATATCAGAACTAAAAACACTCTAACCTGTAAGAATTTTGAATTTTGCTGAGACGTGTCGCACGAGGCAGTGTCAAAAGATTAATGATTTTATCAGAAGGATACACTGACAAAAACATGTACAAACGTACACCATATATTTTTGCTGACGTAATTAATATATTGCATTCTGATCATCCTTTAATACTTCTTTTTTTAGTTTTCGAAACAAAAGAGTTGATATTAAAACTGGATTTTTAAATCAATATGGTACTTTATTAATAGTCCTCAGTGTCAAATATACAACAGCACACAATAAGTTAAGTTATGGACGAAGCTATCTTAAGAACATTATAAGAGGTACAACTTGGTTGCACAAACTTGTTCTTGCAGCACGTAACTTCAAGAAATAGTACAATAAGAAAATAAATACAAAGAATTTATATAGGGTGATTAACATAAGCTGCGCCAAAAAAATAGAGCGAGTAAGTTAGGTCGAGACTAGAAAATCCTTAAGAAGGCAGGGGGGTCTATATCCCCCCGTTTAGGCAGGATGGGCTAAAACACAGAAAAACATTATTCAAAAACAACGGTACAACCTATAATGCTTTGCTATAACTTTTCAGAAAGCCAAAAATCAGTTTTTTTATATTTTTTTAAATAAAGTTGCTTGAGCAAAAAGTTATTAAAAAAATAATTTTCAAACCTGTCAATTTTCAGTGTATTTCAATTAAAAAAAAACGTGTAGAATAGCAGTATTTTTTCACTTAATTGTATGCAAAAAACATTCTGGATATTTTTAAAATAATAAAAGGAAAAATAATATTTTAATATTATTTAAATTAAACAAAATTCTAAGGTGATTACTAAAAAAAATAGTTTTTCTTTAAAAAAGTGGTTTCCGTAATTTTGAATTTTTCAAAAACTACGAAACATTTAGGCCAGGCGGGCACTAGAAGGCCAAGTCACGCATTAAATTTTAAATTAAAATTTTTTTTTAAATTTTTATTTTGAAAATTAATTTTCAAAAACAAAAAAATCGGAAAAACTAAAACGTTTAAATGAGAGGTACCCACTACAGTATTAGTTTTTCCAAATTTTCTTGAAAACGGCTCATACGAATTTGATGAAACTATGTGTACGTTATACTTGCAAGGTTTTGAAGATAACTGTACTAAACTGCTGAAAATGCACATAACTAAGATTTGGTGTTAACGGCTTCTTACAAATTTGACCGGAATTTCTAAACGGCTTAACCGATTTCATTTATGTTTGGTACCGCACATAAGTTAAATATGCAGCACAAGATAGAATTTAAAGTATTTATCTAAACAACATAAAACGAAAAATATCATTTTCTTTAGAACTAAAATGGCCGACGTTTCATCTTAGGCCGTCAAGAATTTAGATACTGAATGCAGTCAGGCTGACAGACAAAAACAAATTGTTATCTCTAATGGTTTTTGGCAACCACAAAGTCGACGTAATTAGTTAAAGTTGATAGCGTTCACATTTGTCAAGCATCAGTATTCAAATTATTTATTACGATAAAAGCTTTTAGTTAAGGCCAAATGATACGACCGAACAGTTTGTATATTTTTAAAAATCATATTCTCTCCTGGCGTTCACACTAACAAAATTTTTGGTCAAGCCCGTAGAATATCTTAAGATTATGAAAACCAGTTTTTCGCTTGACAAGCCGCTTGATGAAGCAGCAACCTTATATAAAAACTGGGCACATCATGCCCTTGTTGTCATGCAAGCATGAGAACGTGAACCCGTCTAATAAAATCATCTGCTATAATATAAGGATAAGGTTGCTATAGCCTGTAAAAGCAAATCACTTTTCTACGAAGTGTGCTTAGCTGAATGTTCATTTTTATTTGCTCAGTTTGAGCCCAATTTGGAATGTACAAAATACCATCAAAATAGCGAAATTTGCAGTAGTATTAAAAAAAAGAGAAAACCAGTTTGTTCAATTGGTTTCGTTATTCATTTTGAATGCACTAAGTATTTATTATGAGAGCGCCGAAATGACATTTCATTTAGTGACTTTCACGTTCGCCGTTTCCAGAATTGACTAAAGGTAAATCTAAAGTTTGAATATTATTCTATGTGTTACAATTTTATTCATAAAAATATTATAGACAATATGCATAGTTAATTATAAAAGCTTTTTGACCGAATTTTATTTTTCTTAGGAAAGAATTTTTTTTTTAAATTTTTGATGAATCAATTATTATTTCTTTCAGTGTATTCAATCTAAGAGCACTTTCAAGTACTACGATATTAATAAACCTTACATGCCAAACACTCATCGAAACGCAATTTACATTCACTCATCCGCGCATATAGCAAAACATTGTAAAGCTACATCAACATAATATAGATACTAGATACAAAATTCAAAGAGCGAGAATAATTGCAGTCTTCACGCTGTTCAGATCGCTGCATCAATAACAATTGCCAATCACATCCGCTATAGCTATATACAGAAAAAAACACTCAGCAACACCAGAAGAACCCTCAACAACATGTTCTCTTCCTCCTTCCCATAATATTACATCTTAAAATATACTGATAGAGTTTTTTGTGGTGGTGTGTCCTCCTGATAGATATTTTTCGACGACAATACCACATATTGATGATGATTACAAAATTGCTAGCATTAGCAAGAAGCGGCAAGACCATCATTATTGTCACCACAATAATGATGGGAAGACATTCACGGAATGTGTTTTGCTATTTGTTTAAGATTTTTTGGTTTTTGAACTGCGCTTTGTGTGAAACATGAAGACCGTGACAAAGGATCACTGATCACCGTCACGTGGGAAGATTCAGAGTCTGCAAAAAAAAAATGGTAACCTACCAGCACAGAAGTTATATATGTGTATGTATAAAGCTAGAACCCTGGAAGAATATAAACGCACTCCGACAACGTTGTCATTAGCATTAATGTCGTGCGCTTTCGTCTTGAATTGGAAATTAACCTCGAGGCTGAATGAATGAAAATGATGCAATAATATTATGCTTCTTCTCGTCCTCGTCCTCAGTTGCAATGGTTGGTCGTCGCGATGATGGAATCGATTGTGTACTCAACTCGATAGTTATTGCACGACATAAGAGTTCGGCCAGAATATTCAGTTCCCATGAATTAACAATTTTTTTTTTTTTTTTTGCAAAAGAAAAATATGTGTGTTGGCTTTCTCAACTTTCTTTGCATGCAAGTCACACGAATCAGAACATTTACAAAATTCACTCAAAAATTGTTGTGCATACGATTCATGCTTAAATGAATGTTAGGAATTTTATCAGAATCTAGATGCCACCTGAGAGTGTCATTGGAATTAGTACAAATAGCTAACTGGACAATAATTGTGAGAAAGTTAAATTGAGAGCAATTTTTGTTGCACAAGTTGTGCATATGCTTTTTATATTTTAAACTGTTTTTTAAATGGACGATTTTAACATGGGAAAGTTAAATATTAGTTTTCTTTCTTTCAAGATATAAAATATAGGTATATGTATGTACGAAGAAGTCAACATGATGGTCTCGCACTAGGAGTCACATCATCCCCAAAAATATCAAATAAGTTTCAAATTTAATGACTTTAACCCCTCATTCTGGGTAAAGCACCTTATAGAGTTAAACACTTTTATATCTTATGTAAATATTTTCTTCACACATTGACTACAGTGATATTTATCATTTAAACTAAAATAAAAAATATAACCGTTTTCAAATAGTCAATCTTTATTTATATGCCATCTCCGTTACATTAATGTTTAGCAACGATTTAATTGTCATCCGAAGATAACAATAGAGAACCACACCAAGGTCACCATTAGAATTTGACCCTTAACAAAAGAAAAAGACTTCATTATTTCTATAGGAATTTATAAATAATTAAAAATATGTCTATATGCAAATCGATTTAAGATTATTTGATTGGTACCATTTTCTCTAATGGTGGATTATGAACTTTGTTTGTCAATAAGATTTTGCACGCATGAGCTATAGCTATTAAAAGATAGATAAAGCTTCTACGGATAAATTCAAAATGGTTGTAGAAAAATATGTTTGTTTTGATACGGCGCGTGGGGCTGCCATGCCGACCAGAGCATTGACCCTCATCCATTGTTTTGTAAATGACAATACTAGAAATTTTGTTTTTACAATTTGCATAGTTATTTCAATAATTAATTGCGTGATATTTGGTGCTTAAGACAGCTTATTGTTATAATGGATTTGCTTTAAATTAATTGATGTTTAATTAGACTAAATGGCACGAGCAAGTTTTCTATATTCTTTATTTAACCAATAAATCAAAATTTTCGAGTATATGGAACTCAAATAGAAGATTGAGAGAAAACTGGAGAAAATCACTAAACCTAGACATGAGACACAGGGTGTGAGAATATCTTTAAATTAAAATGACATATTTTCAAAATTTGTTAAAATGTTTTATTTTTTACCGTGAAACCGTCGATGTTGATAACAATTTATGTTTTAAACAATAAAAAGTTAAATATTTTTTTTTATTTTTAGTTAATTAACTTGACTATTTCTAGTTTTTTTTTTTTTGTTATTTTTAACTTTTTTAAATATATATTATTCATTTGGCCACAAGCATAACATGCTACTTCTGATGTCAAATTTTAGTCAAAGTGTTATTTATAAAATTATAAAATTCACAGTGAGTTTTATTTGTAAATTTTATATAGTAGTCGGTAACCATCGATAATAATTGCGTATCTATAATACGGTATGATGTCATCTAACTGATGATAAACCCATCACCATCATACCAGTGCAAAACGCATAATTTGTATATAGTAAAGGCAACAAAACATTTTAAATACAATTTTTTTTTGGGTTACATTCCAATTATTTTTGAACTCTTGTCGAATATTCTTTTTGAGAGCTTTCAGAGTCCATCATGGGCCATGACTTCAAAAAATGACAGTTTTTCTTTGATTAAGTTAAAACCGAATCTTGTTCTTTATTTCAAAAAGGCATAAGGATACGTTTTTTCATGGTTTCAGATTCAAAAGAGCTTAAGCCTTTTTCATTTACCCAATTGCCCTTCAGCAGGAACAAACTGATTAGACCAAGAGCATATTTTGGGCGTGGAGATATAACCATAAAATTCCATTACGTAAATGTTGAGATTTTAGCGTCGTGATCCATTCATTCGTCTGGCAGGATTTTTTAGTGCCGAAGCATGGAGTGTGGGGCAATTGATTGAAAACTGTGATTTTTCAGATATTTGGGATATTTTGTGCACAACCAAACTGTAGGGAATAGCCCTCTGATTAAGAACTTCGGGTTCCCAAACGATTTAAGTGGCATCTTCCTCTTGCCAGACATTACCAGACGCCCTCAAAAAAAAAAACGAAACATTTTTACTTGCGATTAAAGGAATGTATTGTATTCGTAAAAAAAAGTTTTGAGATAACAATCAAACATGACATTACGATGATAGAGAACACGAAAAAAGTAGGTCCGGCAATTCCGTCTGTCTCTCCGTCTGTCAGTCTGGATGTATCGTCACGTACAGTCTAAACGGTTGGGCCGATTTTCTTCAAATTTGGTACTCTGTATTTTTAGGGTAATATGCCCAGGTCAATTTTTGATTTTTATCCTAGGTCGTCTGAAAATATCGGTACCTGCCATATTAACGTAACAGATGATTCAATTTCTCTCGACAAAAATCTTCTTATTAACGTTACCTGCCATAAAAACGCTATAGAAACTATTTTTACTTCCGATTATTTATTATATTTTCTTGCTTACTATCCTAAGCCAAAGGTTAATAATCTTACACAAAAGCAAGTTTGTCCAACCCAGTCGTGCCTTTTATTTTTGGTATAACAATTTGTTTTTATTTTATTAAATGTTTTTCTGGAACATTTTTTTCGATGAAAGAATTATATTGGAAACAAAAATCACTCAAATGAAATTTAATCAAAATCTATTGTATTTTTTTTTTTTTTTTGAAAATTAGAATTATCGGTAGGTGAGATACGGTTAAATAGTATGTACCGTTATTTTGATACCTAGATCAAAAACAAAAAAACCTGCGGTAAATTCTACCAAATTTCAAGGAAATCAGTCCAAAATTTTAGTTGTAGGTGTCTAAACATCCATACAGACATACAGAAAGACAAAATTGTTTAACCCGTGATGAATATCGCTTAAGAAATAGTACAAGAACCAAGAAGAATTTTGGTGCCGATAAATCATGCTGCTGCAACAACATTCTATCGCCGCATCTTATGCTTAGGAATTTAATCCAGAATATTGATCTCCGTTACTTTACCTACCCTTTAACATATCTAGTTCAAGATCAATATACAAATGGGTCTTGTAAATAAAAAAAAAAAGCTAAAGCTAAATCTTGAATTTGTTTTTGTTTTGCGTGAAAAAATCTTAGCGTTTGCCTCAAAATTCAAGTTTCAGCTTCAGCTTTTTACCTTCATTTTCCAGTTCTGAGCTTCATTTGATTTGTTGTTGCCTTGGATATTCAATAATGCATCAGTTCTATGTATTCCATCAATTTCAAGTTTTGAAGGCATTTTGTTTGCTTTAGAGTTTTTTATCCAATAACTACGTCAAAGTTTTCTGACTTGTATTTTCCAGTTAGAAGTTTCCTGTAAAAAATTAAAATTTGTTGTTAAAACTTCGGAGCATTTTTTTTAGTTTTATTATCTAAATTCTTAATTCTAGGTATCGATTGGATTTTTTATTAATATTTTATTTTTAGATCAATATCGGCTTACTTTACATCGAAAGGTTGTTTGAATAATGAAATTTCGAATATTTTTATTAATTTTAAATTAATTTTCACAGATAGCTTATTGTAAATTACTTGTTTCAATTCTAATGTCAGTGTTGTCAAGAAAAAGTTATAGTATCTTATATTTAGGTCACCCTGTACATATCTATATCTATAGATAAAAGGAGATTGCTTTAGTTAAGTTCATCAATATTTTATTTGATAAATTAAGTTCCTTCATCTGGAAAATTAATATATTTTTCAAATGATCTAGATTTATGTTTTAACAATTTAATTTCTGATTGTGTATACATTTCCAATATTAACTGTTTTCGCTAATGCGACTAATGAACCAAAACCAAAACTATTTATCATTTCATTTATCATTTTTTGTATTAAAATCTACCCCGAATAATAACAAATGACGACTTAATTTGCTTGAAAAAGATCAAGTGCTACGCCTCCCTTATTGATTAACATGCGCCATCATGAAAGCATATCTTGAACTTGTGAAAATTAGCACGAACATTAGATGTGGGTTTATCTCAATTCACGTATCTACAACCTACTATACATAGAACCAGAAGAGAATAGTTGTTGGTCATTAGTCAAAACAGATACTACGCATTTATCCTTTCAATGACTTCCTTGCCCCTTTTTAATTTTTGAATATCATTTGCAGAAACGAAAGATAGAGAATAGAACAGAAATTGGCTACCCTACCTACATGCGCACAAATTGATTTGTATCTTTAATTTATCTTAAACTGGAATATCGTGTCATCCCCTTTTTATTTTTACTTGTTTATAGTTTTGTATTCCCCCCCCCCTCACGCTGCTGATGTTGCTTAACTATTGCCAATTTAATTGAATGCAGGTACAATTGCAATGCTTCCAACTTGCCCCCTTAATAGTATACGAATATAGTGGTGAAGTTTTATACTCGTGGTCTGATGCCATTATCTTGTAACCGCATACAATAGCTTCAACAAGCTCCAACAAGTTTTTGCTTCCTTCGGACACGATTAAAAGCCAACAATGCCATCGGGAGCATAAAATGGTGTTTGTTATGTCATTCACGAGGATAAAACAACAGATAGGTAGGTTTTCTAGCATGAATATGCTGGTCAGAAGGAAACAGTAGTGCCAGGCTAATATTTTTTGTATCTAAAAAAAAAAAATTAAAAAAAAAAACGCCAACTCAGCCTTTAGCTTAAAATAAGCTAAATACTTAATAGACCAAAATTAAACCCATAGGCAATTAAAACTTAACAGAAAATTGTTTGCTTATAGAATAGAGCGGGAGAAAAACTCGATTAATTGTATAAGAAATTCTATCTTATTCAAAATCCAGTGGAATTCTAGGGCCAAAATCTGCATTACTTTACTTAAAATAGCTTAAGCTACTTCTTTAGATTTGGGTTTCTTTTATTTTCAACCAATCAAAGATAAGGTCTTCCTATGTTTCTCACTGTCCTTGTCGCTGCACATACTTAATTCGTTCTTTTTCATTGAATACATCAAGGAAACTTTGATCCTTTCGGATAAGAACCCATGCTACTGCACCACAGCAGGACCCAGATGATGAAAGTTTTTTTTACCGCGGTCCGTGTTTCTGAAAAGATAATTGAAACTTTAATTAAAATAATCTTTCGAAAGGAGCGTCGATTATTTGCTTTACGTTCCCAAGGTCCGAACCACCTGAATATGGGTTCATAATAAATCCTAACGCATAAGACGAATTAGCACTCCATGCCTTACGATAATAAGCATTTCAAGCCTTATTAAGAACAAACCTCCTTAACAAGATTCTATCTACCGAACATTTGGAATGCTTTGTATTATTTTCTATACTTGACCTAAATACCGCTCCGAGCTACGCTGAAAATCTTTAGGTTTAACGTAAAATATAATGAACAAGTTCGAGTGAGAGCGATCAAAGAAAACATGACGATTCCGTAATTAAGTTAAGTTTTAGTCTGAAATAATAAAAAAAAAGTACCACCACTATTTATCATAAACAGCTATTACACTTTACCTATGTCTACATTCCTCAAAAATGTTTGATTGAAAGTAAAAAAAACACGAATATTTGAACAATTAAAAAAATATTTTAAGTTAATATTATTAGCGCCGAATGGCAATGCTATCCATGAATAAACTAAACAAAACGATCATGACCAGATCGAAGAACCTAAACTACTGTGGGTAGAACGTAGAACGAGTCCTCGTCATGGGGCTCTCTTGTTCTTTTCGTAATTGTAGCAAAATACCTTTCGATGATTATTTTATTGACTAAATGGTAACATTTTGCTGAAGATGCTGGTTAAACCATTGTTGCCACAGTGGACAAGTCTTCGCATAACCAGACCAAATTAAGACGCGCCATCCATGTCCACTATATGTATAGTATAGTATAGATACAATGGATATACCGAAGAAAAGAAATAGTGGAATTAAAACGTAATCACTGTCAATAGAGCGATGTCAGACCGATGAGGGCCAACCAGAAGGTTGACTCGATCGGAACACATGTTTTCATTTGAGTAGTTCTCCTCGTTGATTAGGCGACTGTGTTCGACTTTTATTCCACATCTGAATGTGGGCTGAAAAGTTGTACGTATTTTCTTCTTTTTTTTTGTTATAGTTTTACCGTAGGTTGACAGGGAAAACTCGTAAGGGAAGCGACGCGACGCAACGTGCAATTCAAACAGCCAACCATTGCAACTAAAGAAATGGAAAATGCCAATGCATTGATTTCCGTTCATTTACAATTGGATTGGGTCATTGTCCTGCACCTATATGTTATGGATGGACTGGCAGTTCAGATCATTAAAGATTCCCTGATTAAGAAGTTGTAGTTTATTCTTTGGCGTCAATTTATTAGATGCACAAAATGATTGATTTATATTATGCCATTAGTAAATATGTGAATGTATGGACTTGTTAATTTTATAACCAAACGGTTTGTTAAGGAAAGTGGTAGTTGTTCTTTTTGGTGCATTTATCAATAATAATCTATAAGGCGCTTATAGATCGTTTATGGTAAATTTGATTGATGACATTTATTAAAGATGGCAAATGATCGCCATTTGAACGTGTGATTTAGACAAACAGTTGCCTTTAAGTGCTTTTCATAGGAGTACCGTTTTAAATGTACATTAAATCATTTTAATATATTTAATATGCCTGCTTCTAGTTTTTATCAGGCACGTACTCACATTAATGAAGCTTAATGACATATTTCAACCTAAAATACATTCAATGTCAATCTATTTAGCAACTACTTAAGAAGCTCCAGTTTGTCGTGGTTTGTTACCAGTTATTTTTTTAAGGAATGTCCGTTATCATCAAATGTTCAGTAATGGACGCATAGTGCGCATTTAGCTGGGATTTTGCTTTAAAATACCCTTATTACTTAAGGACGTGCGATAGTTAAGATGCAAACCTCGATGCAAACCTAATTAAATATTATGAAAACAAGTGGATGTATGGAGGATGGCTTTGGCAATGAGTCTTGATCTTTCGCTTTACATATTAGGAAGAAAGTGAAAACGATCCAGATTCTACTACCTTAGTTATGTACATAAAATGCCCTTACGGAGGAGAAATACATATAAAGTCATCAAAAAAAAAGCATTGCGAGTCAAAGACCTAAAAGCAATACTCCAAAAAAGTCTTGCGGTTATAGCACCCTTGGTAAACATAACTTACAAAACATCACCTATAGGAAAGAAAACAGCGGCTAACAAAATTCGTAGCTTAGTACTCCTGGTGGTTGAAACTGTAACCACATTGAAATCGGCGGAATCCATTCCTCTATTATATTGTATATAGATACTTACAGATCACCTTTAACATGGAATCGGATCAATTTCTGGTTGATGCCAAGCTACGTGTCTCGGTTGTGTATATATATAATATATCTAAGAATGTTCTTAAGCAAACATCAATGAGACCGCTAAAGCATATCAACAAATATCCGAACCTTGCCAAAAGTCTTTACTTCTATTACGAAAAAATTGTATAAAATTTTATTAAAAGCTCTAAATCCATATGACTATATATGTTCCCACCTAACGAAATTGCGCAATTTCAGCAAATCTTCCGATATCACTCTCAAAATTACATAAATTCTCATAAACAATTTCGAAATCACCTTAAACACCTCAATTTTAACGCAATTTCAACGAAATTGCTTTGAAATCACGTTTTATTTCAGGTCATTCCTGTGAAACTTATGAATTTAACGAAGAGCTAACAATATGCGGCAATTCTTCGAAATGTAAAAAAATAATATACATTTACATAAGCCAGAAAGAGAAAAACATATTTTTTTTCTTATTCTTTTGATTAAAATTGTCAAACAAAATCATCTCAATTTTAGGTGTGAATACTTTCCGCAATTTCGGGATTGAGATCTCGAATTGCGAAATTCTTAGCTAGGTGGGGACATAGCAGTATTAAAACGATTCTATCCAAATTAAAGTGTGCAAAATATTTTTTGAAAATAGTGGAGCGGTTTTTGAAAAAATTGATTTTTTAAAGTAATTTTTCGAAAATATTTTTATAAAAAAAGGTAAGTATGCTTGTTTTTTAAACTATATTTATTATACCTTAGAACAAAATTTCATAAAAATCCGTCAACAGGTATTTTAAATATTGAATTTACATAAACAGAATTTTCAAAATTATTTAAAACATAAAATTGACACAAATGTTAAAGCCATGTTGTTTGAAATAGCTACAACAATTACATTTACAATACATTAGTATTGAAATTAAATTCCTTCGGCCGTTAACGAGATAGTCGAAATTTAAAAATGACATTATATGGGAGGTATCGTTAAACAAATTTTTCCTGGAAGTTATGGTTTTCATTTTTTGATAGACATTATTTACTTAGATGTAGTGCCCCGTGGCGTCGGACTATAACGACGGAGGTCTGGGTTCGAGCCCAGCTTCAAGAACACCTTGTTTTTTCAGGGGCACTGCCTCTTACGAGGAAGTGACAAATCCTCCAAGAGTCAAGTTGTCATGAAAAGTGCATCTCAACTTAGTCGTTCGGACTCGACGTAAAATTGTAGGACCCCTCCAATCCTGTAGATCTAATAACTCACACAAAATTATTGGTTAAGAGTTGTAAGTCACTAGGCGTGGTTCTTCGGAGCTGTCAGTGCTACTAAATTTATTTTTAATTCACTTAGATACATATGTGAAATTCGGTTGAAATCGTTAGAGCCGTTTTCGAGAAAATCAAGGTTTTCTATAACTGATATATGGAACCGATATATGCCAGGTACCGTTATTTTTAGACTTTTACAGTGGAAAAAGAAGTACTGAGGTGGAAAAAAGCTGAAAACTTGTTCATTATGCATTATTCATTATATTATATGTAAGCATGAGTACTCAAGTTCTCGGAAAAAAATATAAATTTATCATCAACCAACTCTTTATATTATGCCATATCCTGGAGGAGCCATGTTTACTTTCGGTATCCCTGCCAGACTGATAAGAATTTTGAGAATGATGTTAAAGAAAGCTATAGCAACGCTTTCAAAATTGCAATTAATTCAACGGAAACCTTTTATACCATTAGATGACCGTGACAAGACGTTTTCATATTGTGCTTGAAAAAAGTAGTACTCTTGAAGCTGAGATACCATCTTAAGCAGATATAAATTCTGGATTTACTGCCTTTTTGAATTGAAAGCAATCTTCAACAATCTTAAAGCTCTCATCATTGGGATAAGTAAGCAATTAAAGAAACAAGGACACGCTTTATACAAAGCACTTATCATACCGGTCGTTCTATTTGGTGCAGAAGCATGGATTCTTTGCAATCAGATAAGAATTGTTTTGAAGTATACCATATGAGCGAAACATTCGGTGGTACAGATAGACTTAATAAAGTCTGGCGAAGAAGAAACAACACTTAATTTTACGAGCCACACTTATTTTTAGCCGCACATAAGTTTAAACGACACCCAGTGAAGGTAAGGTAATGTAGAACGTATACAACGCTAGAGTCCGATCCAGTGGAATTTTTCATTAGAGGAAGTCCCAAAGGACTTCAAAGTTGAAACCCAGTTAGCCCAAAATAGGTCTGGGTCTCTGGAGACATTAAAGGTCATACTTCACCCTGCACTTCAGGCCAAAAGCACAAGAAGTTATCATGTGTTGTCTTAAAATATTGTTAAAATTTATATGGTCTTTATAATCTTCTGCGTATGTTCGTATATGTATGTATAGTGTATACACAATAATTAATTCTTATGTGGGAAAATGCAAAACCAAACACTCTTACCCCATTTAATTAGGTTATATATAGATATAGCTTTTATGAAAAGAAAACTTTTCTTGAAAAATGATGCTTCCTTAAATTAACATATGAGTTATGATAGGTCTTCTTCTAACGTGTTGGGTTATCTTTGTTCTGGGGCAAACAACTTGATTATCCAAAGATACTATCACATGCTGGCACAAGTGTCAGTTATAAATTAATTTCTCTCTTTTGATTAATGTTGAACTATTTTTAAGATACCAATAGACAACATAAAGAGAGAAATATTTCCACCACATACGTACATATATATTGCTTTCTTTTCTATAAAAAAAAAAAAAAAAAAATTGAAAAAATATTAAAATCCCTTCCAAAAATATTTTAATCCAAAAATTGATGGTGGGGACCATCAACACACAATAAACAACTCAATTAGTTAAATCTATTCGAATCTTTTGTGACAAAATTTACATCTCAGTCAAAGACTATTAGTTGGAATTTCGAATTAATGAATTCCATTAAAAAAAAAAGTAGGCGGGTATAGAGTTTTTAAAGACCATATACACTGATACACACTCATATATAGAAGAACATGCTGATAGGATAGACCACCTCTGGGGCGGAGCATCTTAAAACTAATATCTGTCACTAGCACACAGATTATAAAATTTATTATTTGTTTACAATAACAAATTTTCTATTTTTCAAAATTTTGTCTTTAATAATTCTTTTGAAAAATATTATTATAATTTTTAATTTTGTCGAGGATATATTATAGCGGTAAAGACTTTGAACTTTAATGAATTAGGTATATCAACTTTTTGGGTTAAAGCGTGCGTTCAACTTTTAAGTTTATAGAATTTCACTGCGTAGAATTTGGACAAAAATAATTTTGACACGTTTAAGTGGATAGTATCAAAATATTTGTATTTGCATAAAATAGGAAAATAGATTTTATATAATGGAGTTATACACAGTTATGTATCACCCTATCGGAAGATGGTTAAATTTTTGCAAATGGCGGCAACTGTCAGCAAAGTACACAGATGTAGAAAACATTTCGGCAAACCATGGAACGCTAGTCTTCAAAATTTCAAAAATAAATAATATTTAAGTCACGATTTCGCCTATATAAAATATGGGTGAAATCGTTGCGTATATAATTCTTGTTGAAGATCTATAATTATTTTTTTTAAATCCCGTTAATTAAACAGAATATCTAATTTTTGTTGTGATTTTAAAAATACATTTTAGAATACAACTAAATTTATTCGAGTCTTTCCGATATTTTCAGTTACAATACTGTTGTTTTTATGGAATAAAGGCCATAAAAAGCTAATTTAAATCAACAATTCAACAAGTCCTAATCTAATGCGTCTTCTACTTAGTTAACATTATTTTTATTTATTATTCTATTTATTAATTTTTCAATATAGCCCAGGAAAATTAGACAAAATAAGGGCAAAATTACGAAATAATTCGGACAAAGCTGAATTTTGCTGGAGACCTTTGTTTTTATATCTTGAGCAAATCCTCATGTTTGGCCATGATTTGGCCCGGAGGTAAATTTTTTTTGAGGGTGAAAATGAGTGAAAATTCAGTTTTTTGCAAATTTCTCGGAAACTATGAATTTTATGCAAAAATGTTAAGATACAAATTATAGCTTATATGATTTTCTTCAAAAATGTCACATGACTTTTCATCGTACCATCAACCAATTTCGAGAAAAAAGTGTCAAATTGTTACAAAGTCTGTTTTTAGACAAAATTGCACTTTACAAATTTTGAATCATGAAAATTATGTACCATCATATTTTTGGTTTTATGTTGTTTAGCTAAAAACTTTAATTGCCATCTTGTGCTTTATATTTAACTTATGTGCGATACCAAATATTAATGAAATCATTTAAGCCTTTAGGACTTTCGGCAAAATTTGTAAGAAGCCGTAAACACCAAAAGTTTCGTCATATTTCCCATCTGGCTTCCGTCTGTATACTACTATACTTACTTGACCACCATCATCTTGAAAAAGTTATGAAAATATAACTTAAAGGTATAAAACAAAAATTATGAAATAATTATTTTATTTTAAATGATTAGTGTTTTTGGTCCACCCTGTATCGTATTGTTCTGACACTGTAATTAGGTCAATGAAAAAATAATTGAAATCACATTATTAGGTATTTTTTTTTTTATTAAAAAAGAACTTTTTATAAAAACAATCGTAATAGCCACAAACTGACGACCATTAACCACAATAGTCAACAACACCAAGGAAAGTTGTTTAAACTTCCGTGAGAACAAATAGCCATAGTAAGACTCAGTGAACTTATATATGTATTCGAGTATAGGTAGTTCCCATATTATACAAATGTGTAGTTTTTCCTTTCTAATAATTATGATTTCATTCTTCCTCTCTGATTTTTATTACTTGTGTTGGCTGATTCTAAAGATGAAGAAAAAATCGCAATAATTTGAATCACCCTGCCCTTGGTTTTATAAGAGTGTAGGTAAAAAATCAAAGCAAACATAAAATGAGAAGATAAATGAGAAGTCTCCGTGATCTTGGCTGGTACATGATCCGCATCCGATCCCATATGGAATAATATTAATGTTTGATATATAATATAAATATAGTCAATGAAGAAATCAGGTAAATGGTGGCGTTGGTTGGAAGAAAAAAAATCGATTACCCTATACAAAAATAGGTTTTCGTATTTATTGTGTATGGGGATGTGTTATTATCCTATAGAATCATTAAATTGGAGTAATTCAAAGTGGTCACCATTTATTAAAGTGTCGCATTTGATTTCAAAATGTTTTGTATACAAAAAACAATTAAAATGTAGGATCTCTTTTTTTGATTTAAAGTATTTAAGAGCACTTGAGACATTGATATTATTTTTCTTCAATGATTTAAAGTCAAAATATAAAATAATTCCATAACAAAATGGCAACTTTTGCAACACCAATTGTTTGTCGATCTTAACTTAAAAATAAAAAAATCGCGCTTTTTTTGTGATGACAAAATCTTGAGTTGAATAAAAAAAATAGTATTTTTTTACTTTCCCGATGAAATTTTCGTTCGAAAATTCTATAAGGAAAATAAATAAATTTATTTTTTACAAAAAAAATATGTGCATAATTGAAAATACTATATGTATGATCACAAAAAATTCTATGAGTTATTTGTCATCGATAGCATTATTTGTGTTTTAATTTTTTTCCTTTTTCGTTTTCTTGATCGCTAAAACCGGCCTCTTAATCAATTTCAAACTGTATATGAAAGTATACAAACCGCAAATACTATAACGATTCTGTATAAATAAGTTAAATGTGTGCAATACAATGGCCCTCAAATTCCGATAATATAATTCGCCAACTTTTTTATAGTTCAATTTATTCTGAACTGAACTGACCAAATTGTAGCAAGATTGTCTGAGTTGTGCGGGTGGTCTAAGAATACAACTGATTATATATTAATTTTGGAAGTAAGAACCTCCGAATACCTTTTTTCCAAAAACAATCGATTTGTTTTAAAACCATACACTTACATATATTTCACTAAATAAATCTCTTGTGTCCAGTTGCACAAAAAAAACAATTAAAACCATATCAGAGTATCTGTTGCTGTTATGCAAAAAAAACTATACCAACCCTAGGATGTTGGATGAAAATAGTGGGATTAGAGTATATATATGAAAGGAGGTAGCACATATCAATCGAACACTTACAACGGTCTCTCTGTCTTATATAAATTTTGAATTTCGAATGCCAACTGTCCTTTCATTTAAAAGACGCTTTAGAAACTTATTTAGAACAAAATATAACTTTAACGGAATTGGTCTTTTAAAATTTAAAACTCATTGTTGCAATAGAAAAATGTCATTTGAAGAAGATTTAACTACCGACAAAATATTCAAAAGTGTTTTGAAAAATTGGACATAATAGTAAAATAATATCATAATATCAGTGTTTCATTCTCTCGTTCATTAGCACCGCTAAATCCGTTCTTCTGATCTTTTAATTTAAGTCTATAGTATCAACAATGCACTGGTTGGTGTATAAATGTTTGATCTTCTAGTACGTATTCTAACTTAAATAATATCTTTGTTATTATAACTATAACCTCTCGATTATTTACAAACAAAACAAAATATAAATTAAATGTATATGTAAACAGATGGGTCTCTGAAGGAGTGCATTGAAGCACACCAACTTCTACATCAATCGCTTGCAACAATCTATAGTTGACTGGTATACGAATCACTGTATTTTAAATTTAATTTTTGTTTTTGAAAATTTTGTCGCTTATAATAAAAATAAAATCAAAATAAACAAATAATAACGGGAACATTTACGTTGGTCGTTTTTAATATTTAAACATTATTTCTTTAATGTAGGTAACGTTTTTAATCACATCTCCTAGTTGGAGTAACTTAACAACGAATCAAAATATGTAAGTACCATTGATTCTCAAATAGATAAATCATACAAAAAAAAAAATCAAATGAATGTAGTGTTATGTACGTTCAATACATACATATACATATACATACATATAGATCTTAAAACTTGACATGAAATTCTATCATTACAGAAATTATCATTAAATTCAATTCGTGGATTAATGACGGGTTGGGTACGAAATCCCGACTGCCAAAATCCCGACTGGACAAAATCCCGACTGGGAATCCCGAATGACTAACTACTTTTTTTTTGGTAAAGGCAATTTAAAACTGAATTTTTCCATAAAAATTAATTGCAAAAATGTTTCATAATTTCATGTAGGCATCGTTTTTACCGGTTATTTTTCATGTATTTAACTTGTTATCTGGGGTAGCATTTATGATATTCAATATTTTTTCGTCAAAATTCTTTCTGTAGTCATTCCCGCTCACGCAACTTCGTTGCACCGCTTAGGGTATGTCCAGTCGTTTGAGTCCAATGTTTCCATATTTCACAGCACCTGGATGGCCCGCTTCGCGGGTTCAAAGTTTCCAAAGTTTCCAAATTAAACAGTACCTGGGTGCCCTGTTTCGCTCCTTATTTTTTTCCTTTTCAATTCCTATTTCAAATAATTAGTGTAAAAGCAAAAAATAAAGTATGAAAACGTGCTAAAAGTGCTGAAAATCGGGATTTTTCATTCGTACCATTAGGATTTTGTCAGTCGGGATTTCGGCAGTAGGGATTTTGGCAGTCGGGATTTTGGCAGGCGGGATTTTGCCAGTCGGGATTTTGGTAGTCGAGATTTTGGCAGTCGGGATTTTCAATCTGTCCAGTGGGGATTTTGGCAGTCGGGATTTTGTCCCTATCCCATTAAGGACATCCAACTCTACTAGAACAAACTTAACCATTCCAATCTTCACAAAAATGGATGATGCAATTTTTGTAAAATATTTGGAAATACCCTTAACTGTAAGTTGTTATTCTTTTTTTGCTATTATCTTTGTCCAACGACCCCATAGATTTTTTGTCATACATATTCAACAATTTAGATTTTTTTTTCTTCTAATTATATAATCAATCTTTAAGAGTGAGAACAATGAGCTACCAAATTAATGTTAAAACATTTAAATCATTTCTATTTAACTAGATACAACCTATCAATATTAATTTTAACGTTTATTTTTTACTAAGAATTCTAAAAGCCCTTAAGAAATAACTAACCACCATATTTATGATAAATTATAAATTTTCAAAACAAACTGACCGTTACAAAATTATGATAGCAACATCCTAGCTAGGGAATAGAGTTGGTCATAGTTTTTTGGTCTTAATTAATAGATTTAATATTTATTGCCATATTTTAAGTTATTATCAATATTTTTATGTGTCTTTAGGCTATGACATATACCATTTGATAGTCAGTAAACGTGTTTTATTCACAGGTCATTAATGATAAATTTGTTGACTATAATTAGAATCATTGTGTCACAAGCATTCAGCCCCAAGGGCGGTTATGGTAGTTGAATGATAAACTTCCAATCAACGCTAATCAAAATTATTTAATCATACAAAAGACAATTTTTTTTTATAAAATACTCGACTGTATCTTCAAAATTAGAAGATACAAAACGTCCTCCCATGCATCAAGTGCTGGTTGCAAGGATGAAGGATAGTCACTTAATCGTAAGCAAATATCCGTTCGGAACGGAAAATTGTAAGATTTTATACAAACTGCAGGATTTTGGCATGAAATATTTTTCCCAACGCAAATTTGTATGGAAGTCACAATAGCATTTTAGGTGGCACAGGAATCTAGTTGTTTTTCTGCGATATTTCATGGTGTATGGTGTATCATGGTACCTCAACACTGGGTTGGGAAATTTTCGGTGACTCTGGTCAGTACGTCTAATAATTGTTTTGACCTTCACAGTTAGGAGCGACTATTTAAAATGAATTCCTAAAAATATACTATTAAATTTGAATTCCCTCCCAATAATGTCGACATTTGTCAAGAAAGTTGCCGTCATTCATTAGCAGTAGATGACTTGATCGTTGCTAATGGGCAATGCGAATCTTCTGTGCAATTGTCATTTTTTATGTAGTAATGTAGAGATGCTTAGTAAAAATCAATGTTTTAATGAACCGTCATCGTTTTAGGTTTCTCAAATTTTTGGGAATCAACTTTCAAGCGCAAATTTCTAATATGAGAAAATTCTTCATCAGCATAAAAATTAAGTTTTATTTTATAAAAGGGAACCCCGCAATGATTCTTTCGTGATCAGAAGAACATAACCTTTTCATAACCTTCTTGGACGGAACATAACTTTATATGGTTATATTATCAAATTTCACTTCCCCAAACATTTATATAAGACATGATATAAGTACAATAAGCTTTCCCAAGATCATCGCATCCCTCATCAGTGCGATCATATAAAATACATCTAACCCCATCGTAAACCGTTTCCATAGAAATTTTCATCGCAATTTTTCATCAATAGATAGATACATCCAAATTGTAATGCCAGATAAATTCATTCCACTTTATTATTGCAATCCAAATGATTTATATGCCGCAGCATGTCGCCTGCGGTGAACACCTGTTAAGGTAATTTCAAATTTGTCCACAGCTCAATGGCGTGCCAGCTTCGGGCAGTGTCTCTATATATATACCTTATTTGCCAAGTTGCCACATGAACCCATGTATATCTGTTAGATCTGTCTTGAGTAGTTGTTCCCATCGAAGATATGCATATATATTATAAACCACCTTGATGGCCAATTGTGCACTTGGACATTGAATGGAATGGTATGCGATGATGGAGAACCATCAAGCATCTCAACAACTAAACTGTTGTTGAAAGAATCTGCGGTAGCTTATTCTAATGTATATTAATCGTATTATGGTATTTGTGTGTGTGTGGCAAGTGTGCACGTTGACCGGATCGCAATATAACTCAGTTCACCTATAGTCGTGACTTGAACTTCAAAAGCTAGCGCAACCTCACAAATCCATAAATCGTACATCCCCGAGGTAGAATTTATCAATAAGTTAACCAAGAACGCGGTGCTGGTCAAAATGATGACCGCGACTTTTTGCGAACAGCGGCGGCGGCGGCGGTCATCATCATCATTATCATCATTATCGTTATCGTCGTTATCATCAGGCGAGGACATTTTACCGCCCAGTTTTGAAGTTATTCAATGAGAAACATCCTCAATTTGCCTTACCTTACACACGCTATCCACCTGGTTTAACTTAGAAACAGGAGCGGATTAGATTAGACTGTATGGAAAGCTATTTTGTTTGTTCTATGGGTATGAGGTAAACTTTATGTAATGTTTTATTTGTAAAAGACCCTTTTACGTCCTTCTACTGTGGAATGCTTTGTCGATATCGAGAATCATCACTGGTGGAAGTCTTTTAAGCTGAAAGTCAGGCCCAGTTGAATTTATGGTGAGGCTTCTGTGTAGAATCTCGATCAATACTTCTGGAGTTGTGAGTTCTGGTAAAGGGAAGTTCGCAAAATTGGGAGGGGGGGGGAACATTCGGATACCTTCATTAAATCGGTAATAAAAATCTTCTTTACATGAGTTTATTCCGTTAGTTTCTGCAGCACTAAAAACTTAAATTGTTAAGTTTTATTTCGTTTAGTTGTCGTGGAATCTTTAAACTTGCCGATAGGTAGTTTTGCAGATCCAATAGTAAGTTCTTGGCATATCCATATTATTTTCAACAACTTTTTTGTTATTCGTTTAATTCGATTGGTATTCTGGCAACCTTTGTTTATGCTTTATAACTTGAGTTTAAAATATTCTCGAAAGGAGGCGCCCGAACAGCACAACTTACCAACTCCAGTACTGCCAAATAGTCTACAAAACAACGGTTGCCATTTTGATCGTCACGGTCAAGTGATTAGATGCCACCATAAAGTTGGTAAATAATTGTGAAAATTAATAAACAACCCAGCAGTCCGATAGAGCATCATCGTTGGCCCAGTGTAATTATTATAAATATTGTACCATAAATTCTTCCTTTCGGCCATGGTCTTCTTAGTTCCACAGCATCCAACCGATGCAGATCAAGGAGTTATAAGCCGCATGATTGATGGCGGGTATCTGCACAGTGGCCAGCAACAAACGATGCTGGACCGTTCTAATGCTTCAATAGTCATTTGTTTGGGGTTTTATAGCAAGCTTCTAGCAAAAGGACGCAGATGATTCTGATGTCTGCACAAAAATATCAGCACACTTAAGTTACTGACTTCTGATGCGACTAATCAAATCTTGATGATTATTGTCTAAAATTATGGCCAATTCTCATTTATGAATAGTGTACAAAAAAATAAACTAATTGTTAGTATGAGGTGGTGAAGACATTGCCGCGTGATTAAAATAAGCTCATTATAAAAAGAGTTGTTAATAAATTATTTGTTTTTAGATATTTAAATCCGCTATGAGGATATGTACATTTTTATGAATTACGGACCCACAATTATAATGCAATTCATATATTTATTTTTTATTAACTTTATGGTATTGGATAGATTTAATTCAATTAAGTAATATTGTTTAGTGTTTGCTTTTATAATTTTAAAAAGGAAATGTAAATAAAAACATAGTTTTACAAATTATATTATGTTTATATGTAAAACACAAGTATTTGTAATAAAATCAATGAGCAACGAGAGTATTACTCTTTGGGTAACTTGTTTTGTTTAATTTATCTTAGTAGGTGACTTTAATAAAAATAAACTTTATGGAATGTTCATAATGTAAATTTAACAGCTGAACATTTTATATAGTTTGGTTTCGTCCCCTATACCCTATTATGCTGGACCAAGACACAAGAAAAGGCATTCCCATTCCAAATATATTCTAATGTATT
This sequence comes from Baccha elongata, assembly GCA_951217065.1. Lineage (NCBI taxonomy): Eukaryota > Metazoa > Arthropoda > Insecta > Diptera > Syrphidae > Baccha > Baccha elongata. Next base: position 13,822,870 of record OX578272.1, read on the forward strand.
CCGAATACTTTCTGTGACGTACTCGTTAATCGTGTCTTACTCTGCGATGTTGCAATCATGTCCAGGCTAATTTTGTATTTCTGATGTGACAAATCTTCCAAAATAGTATCAGGTCAGGATATGTTCTGAAAAAAATCATTTTATTTGAGGCGTCCGGGTTCGATGATAAATCAAGCACCCGAATGGACAGACAACTGCATTGGAAGAGAAGCAATCAATTTGCGTATGTAAGATTGCCAACAAATTAACTTAATCAGCCCTATGGAGGTAAAATTCTCCCATTCATAAAAATATTTTCTTGTGAGTTTCATAAAAATGTGAGTTGGGAAAAATATTTTCTGCAAAAATCCTGCAATTAGTATAAAATCGGAGAATTTTCTGTTCAGAACTGATACTTCCATAGGGCTGAATATGTACCGTTGTGAAAGAAATGTTCCTTTGTTCTATCTAAAATCAATACCGTACAACACTAGCACCTCCGTTCTGATTTTCGTTTACGGAAGCAACACTTTCATTTTTAAAAAGAATTTGTTGTTTTCAATTCTTACAGATTAAATTCGTTTCGATATTGTTTTCCGAATTCCAATTCGCAAAATCTAACTAATTTGTACGAAATTTAGAATTCCTTTTTTAAATTAATTTAAAAGTTAATACGTTTTCGAGTTCAATTTCGTACGAAAATAAGAACACAAAGATGGGATAATCTAGAAATTTCGATGTATAATTTTTCTCACGGATTTATTCGGTTTATGTGCTTTGCGGTGACAGATTGAACAAAACAATCTTTGAACGTCAAAAACTTTTTTGTTTCCTGTTTGTTTGATTTAAAAGTGTTAAAGTCTATTTAAAGATGTTTAGGATGTCAATGGATCAAAAAATATATACCAAAATATTATTCAAAAAGCGGCATTATTTTTCATATAGTTCAAGAAAAATAGCGTTTAGTCCAGGTGCGCTAGCTTGTGAACTCGTCAGATGACGTTTCCAGCAAAAAGCACCTCATCATTACGTAATTTTAAAGATTTTTCTAACTCAGCTAACGGTAGTGTTTTGTTGGTAATTTTTAGTTAGTCACCATTGGAAAGAACCAATAAAACGCTATATTCACTTTTGTATCCTCTTTTTTATTTTATTTCAAAGTTGGTATTCTTGACTATATGTCAAGCCGAAGTTTCAAATAATTTTATGGATGTATCTGCAAAGTATGGCTATTTATATACGCCGAGTTGGTAAAGTACCCCACCTTCCGCAAACAAATAAAAATTGGATAAATAATCATTATTTAACTTGAATATTACCAAATTAAATTCTAAATTATATAATTTTATATAAAGATCTGCTTTAACCAATTTTTAATTAATCATCAAAACTTTTTTGCAACTTTCGTAGGTTGAAAGCTTCTTACTTCTTTTGCAAAACCTAAAGGAAAACACAATGAACACAACCATTAATAATCATTATATATGGAGTCCATGTCTTAAGCTGTCGTAGCTGCCACCAACCTTTAAGCAAAAAATGTATTGACATTATATTTCGCGCCAAAAATTTCCAGGCATTCCAAGATTTTAACTTCACTTTTATGTTCACCTTAATTACTGACCAATTTATCGCCAGTTTTCGTATTCTATACACAATTTTGATAAAGTGACTTACCTTACACTTACCAATAAAACACGCCTAACATAACTTTTTTTGACAAAAAGCTGATTAGTCCAGTCAATGTGTCGGAAAAAATGGGGATGTTTTGAAAGTATTTCGGAACTCAATAAAACATGCACAGATTGTTTGGGGGTATAACAGGAAGACCTCCAATAGGCCCAATGCTAACGTGAGGACGGGCGAAAAAACCCAGATTTTTCTGACTTTCAGTTTTTCTTATATTTTATTTCTTAAACTAAGAACCTTTTTTATACAAAGTTAGAACAGGTTCCTCGAGGTATTTTTGGGGTCTTCTGACCCCTACAATAAAAGTAATTGTCATTTAAGAAATATAAGCGAACAACTGAAAAAAGTCAGAAAACATTTGGGTTTTTCGCTCTCCCCAAGTTAGCACAGGTTCCTCGAACTTAAAAACTTAGAGGGTTTCCTATAGTATACCCCCAAACAAAAAATTGTGTAAGCTGAACTAGAAAAATCTTTAAAATTGCATAATGACTTTTCATTGGAAAGGTTCTTTCACTGGAAATATCATCTGACGAGCCCACAAGGCTAGCAACCGGGCAAAACGCTATTTCTCTTGGCCTATAGGCAGCTTAAATTGATTTTTTTTTTTTTTTTTCAAAAATAATTGCGTTTTTTGTTTTAAGCTAATAACACTAATTTGGATTATATATATATTATTAATATATTAATATATATATATATATATAGGGTGATTTTTTAAGAGGTTTAGAACTTTAAAAAAAAGAAAAACACAAAAAAATCGAAAAAATTAATGAAATATTTATTTGAATCGATAGTTTGAACCTTGCAATTTAATGTTTAAAGATAATTTCATGCAAATGTTGACCGCGATGGATGTTGGCTTCCAGTGAGTCAATCGAAGCGGGCTTGTCCCTATAGACATTAGCCTTGACATACCCCCACAAAAAATAGTCTAATGGTGTCAAATCGCACGATCTAGGCGGCCAATTGACCGGCCCGAAACGTGAAATTAACTGTTCACCAAACTCGCCTCGCAATTGCGCCATTGTTTCGCGTGCTGTGTGGCATGTGGCACCGTCTTGTTGAAACCACATATCATGCAAGTCAAGAACTTCCATTTCGGGCAAAAAAAAGTTTGTTATCATCGCTCGGTAGCGTTCACCATTGACAGTAACGCTGCGATTCGCATCATCTTTGAAGAAATATGGCCCAATAATGCCGCCGGCCCATAAACCGCACCAAACAGTGGCTTTTTCGGGATGCATTGGTAGCTGTTGCAATGCTTCTGGCTGATCTTCACTCCAAATGCGGCAATTTCGCTTATTTACGTACCCATTCAACCAAAAATGAGCCTCATCGCTGAACACAATTTTTCGATAAATGAACATTTCGAACCGAGCACGAATTTTGATAGTAAAATTCAATAATTTGCAAGCGTTGTTCATTTGTAAGACGATCCATGGTTAAATTGCAAACCAAACTGAAGCTGTTTGACAGTGACACAAGGTACTAAACTTACGTCAGCTGTCAAAACCAGTGTTGCCAAAACCAAACCAGCTAAAAAATCACCCGTTATATATATATATTATTAATATTATAATGTTTGTATCAAATATTAATTATCTTTTATATTTCTTACAATTTTGAAACATTTGGCAATCATACAATTGAAAAACCTTTGTTTTTCCCATTTTACTTGGGAAAAAATCATCAAGTTCGTAAAAACTATCAGTCTTTGTATTTATTTTTCTTTATGCTGTACTAATTTTTGTCGTCTTCTTTATCATCGTTATTTAATGTTTGATTATTAATTCAACTTGTATAAAGTCGAATTAATTAAATTCATTCTTAAATTGCAGTTTAAGAAACCTATAATCAGTAAGCATCTAAATCTACTCAAATGCCTCGAAAAACGACCGCAATGTCTTAAATTCGTTTGAAAACATTATTTATATTTCTGACGCACAGCACGTAACTAAAAATAACAAATTCACACATTAACAGCTACAACAGCATTTGATATACATAGATATCAAATCACACAAAGTATCAAAGAGTTTTCCGGTTTGACCAAAAACAATGGAACCGGCCGGCAGCGGAAATAAAAGACAAAATGTATCTACGTTACTAATTAATGTACAAAAAGCTCAATTCGATTGAGTTGAATGAATTCTAGTGATATTAACACCACCGGCAAACTATTGTTGTTGTTAGATCAGCTTTAATTGTCATGTGAGACCATGAACGCACAGCTTTTTTTACAGCGAAGTTATCCAAAATTATTTGGAAAACCAAAATAAAAGACTTGCCGAAATTAACCGGCCTGAATTTGCATCCTTTCCATTCGATGGGAGAAGGCACATGAAAAGTTTAAGCATTTATTCATGAATTCAAATTTGTATTCACTTCATGACTCAGTTTTTATTTTGGCAACACGTATATACACTCGGACATGGTCATTGGGCAGCAAAATACTCTCGAGGTGGATTTCCTCTGTGGCACCTGCTTTGGATGACCATCCGCATGGATATGAGAGTTATTTGCCCACTTGACTTCCAGGTTACGCACACGACCAATTTTAGTCTTTTCAAGTCTTTGGCTTGATTGCTTTGCAGCTACTTGTTGCAGCTACCATCCTTTCCGATCTAAGTGTATTTACTTATCATAAAGAAATGCTTATATGTGAGGCTTGATATGCGCTCAATTAGTCCCAAGGTATAGTAATGGAAAAGGTAAAGAATGTGTGGTTTATTATAAAGATGGAACGTCTCATTGGAATTGTGCTAAATTGGGAAGATCATTTTATTAACTAACCAAACTGTTATTGATGGACGACATTATCATTTTACAAGAAGTTGTGCGTGTTTACTTTTGATTATAAAAATGTTATTTAAGGAAATACATGTTCAATAGTAGGTAAAGATATCGATGTCATTAGACCTATAGTTGCCATTTTTAAAAGTCAGCTTCTTGCAGTTCAGAGTGGGGGCATTTTCGAGAATGCATTTTTTGCAACAATGCTTCAAAAAATTGCTCGGGCCGGTCTTTTCAAGTCTGGTTATCTATAACAATGGATTATTTCAATTGGTAACCATAGATTTTTTCTTTTCAACACAATTTGAACAAGATAACCTATGGTTACAATTGATTAAGCAAAACAGATGAATTTTGATGGTTAGTGTCAATATTCCAGTCGGTTAACAGCGATTTGTTCATTTCAGAGAAATTTTAATCAGAAAAATCTATGCAGCAACCAGCTCGCATCTTTAAAAGTTCACTATTATTGTTATCCTTAAATTGTATCGTTTTGGAAAAATAATTGTTTTTTTATTTTGTTTGACGTTATAAAGAATTTTTCATTGTTGATGAATGACAGAACGAGGAAACAATACAAAAATATCAAAAAACTTAACCAGAGATTCGTTAGACATCTGGAAAAAAACTGGAAAATTGGAACAATCTCTGATTTGGTAGACAAAATGCTGAAAAGACGAATTGTAGTTAACTGAGTTTGAAAACAATTGGTTAGGAAAATTCCCTGGTGACCAAACCAGAGATTTAGCAAAATAAAGGAACCGTTACTTTGAAATTATACTCCTCACTTGCAACATCACATTCCTTTCATTACCCGAAGTTGACTAAAAAATGGAACCATATGAACTATCAAAAAGAATGTACCAAGAAAGCAATAGTGTTATACGGAACTTTCAAATATCGTAATCATCAAATCCAATTTGTTTGCGAGATAAGTTCCAAAAATGTTAAAAAAAACCTATATAGACAGAAAGCTTTAAGCAACACATCTTAAACCTCTTTGAAGCAGAAAGCGTTCACTGTTTCGCTAACTCGAGTCAAATCTTTCGAATCGTTACCTACTTGTAATGAAGTTAATTTTGCCGTTAAAAAAACAAAATTACATAAAGAAGCAGACAATAACTTTCTTGAAAAAGAAGTGTTCTGGGATGGTTTCAAAAATCGTCAATCTGCAATAATTTGAAATGGAGATTCCTATGACAAATGCCGCTCCAAAGAGCGCTTCTTGTAGATGACGAAGAAATTCCTCACAGATGGCGACAGTATTGTGTTCAAACGATTAGTTGCTTAGACCATAGTCACACTTAACTGCAAAGATAAGTGCCCGATTTAATTAACAGTCGTAGAAGTATTTTTTTTTTAAGGAGTTCGATATTTTTTAAGTCGAGATTTTAAATTTCATTTTTGTGCTCGGTAAAAAAAAGAATTCCTTGTTTTCGTTCGGTAATCGACATTTAGACATATTTTTTGTCGATCATTCGTATGCAACGAAATTTTTAGCAAATACATAAATCCGCACAAAGAAGTCCTACAATTTTGTTTGCTATACAAATATTTCTTATTCGATAAAATATTCGGGAGGCGGACATAATACCGAAATCTAAAATCCCGAATACTGACAACCTACAAGACCGAAAACCCAAAACCCAAAGGAACCCTTCTGCCTGGCCTACTATACGACTTGAGGTGGGTGCGAGTTTGGGTGCATTTTGATCGAAAAGTATAACTACAACCACAAGAGTCAAATAATTTCCCATAGTTAAGTTATTTCCTACCCAAAGTGGTTCTTTTCGACTAATGTCATGTGAATTTATTTCCCAGTAAAGTTATTTGATTTTAACTACTTATTGAATTTTATGTTCAGTAAATTTATTAAACAAAAAAATTTAAATTTTATAAAAAAAATTTCAAACTTAATTTCGGGATTTTGGCCTATTGTGTTTTTTTTTTTTGGGGGTTTCGGTCTTTTGGTTTTCGGTATTTTGAAAAAAAAAAAAATCAATAGAAATTTTTTTCGATTTTTTATTCAAATTATATCTAAATTCGTAATTCCTTGCAAAAAAAGGTTGCAAATTTATTTTAAAGAAAATTTAATAAACATCAAATTCAGTATTATTAGTACATAGTTAGTCACTCATAGTTAGCAATTTAGGTAAAAAAAATTGAGGGACGTATATTTACTTACCACTTAACATAAATAAACATCGAAGAAAATTAGGTTGCCAACAAGCTTTAAACAAATATTGGCGCGAAATTTAGCAACTCGAAGCTAAATCAAATTTAGTTTGACACTAGTTCAAACTAAATTTGATTTAGATAAAATTATATTTTTGGCAAATATAGACAAGTTAAACTACACTTTATCTTTAAAGACTTGCATCAAAATTAAAATCATGAAAACCCTATTTTAATTTTGATAGTGTCACACTTGCTTTTCTCTGACTCCCGTCAATTTGTCATTTTCTATAAACCAAAAAAAAAATTGCAAAATGTTTTCGGAGGACGAAGATTTTGAATTGTTAGACGACATGAAACTGAAATTGTATACACTTTTTTTTCGTAAAGCGGCATTACAGCATTCTTTGCAAAGATCAACTTTTTACTTTTTAACGATATATATTTCTAAGTTTTTAAAAAATTAAATTAATTTTAATTTCAAAGAGGGAGAAAATTGAAATTAAACAGAAAATAGGGAATTTTAACATCTTGTCAAAAGAAAAAATGGCAGCTCACACTAAGCGGATGACAGATTGAAATATGTATCGGGCTTTTTTCAAACTGTCAAACTCATAATCTTGTAAAAGTATTTTATAAATAATCTCTTTTTTTCTTGTGAAATTTGAGATTTCCGTGACTCAAAAGATAAATAATATACTATTCACAATTTTCGAGCACAACATTAAAATGTCCGCACTTGTTTTCAATCAAAATGTCACCAATGATACAAAAAATGTTCAGCTGTCACCCGCGTACTGCTCATTTTGACACTGCTCTGCGAACGAGAAAGAGATATATCGTTGTTACCTAAAAAGCCCTATTAGCATTTTATTGACACATTCCAGGCTGATGACATTTGACGACAGATAGAAAGGTGTTTTTGCTTTGTTTTCTCAGCGAACTGTCACTGTTTAAGGCATGTTCCGCACGAATAAGTTAGAGAAACGTTTTAAACCCCACACTAGTTGTCAGTACTTCAGAAAGAGTCTATAATTACTTTAAAGTTAGAGAACTGTTTCAAAGTTAAAATTAAGTTAAGAAGTGTGGCGTTAATTCCTTAAACTTAGTACCTACTAACGAAATCTACAAAAATTCAAAGTTTCTATTGCTTCGTCTTTTAAATCTGTAAACAAACAAAAGAGCAATGACATCAACAACTATTGCTCTCTCATCTATCTGTGATATACATCGCATTTTAGCTGAAATCATAAATCATCAGATTGACGTATAATAGCATCCAGTAATAATAACAATTATTTTCATTATGCTGGTTGGTTTTAAATCATTTTGATACCAAAGAACAAAAAATATCTAAGCCACATATCAAAGAGACAGACAGTTTGTGTATAAATGGGATTCTTACTGCTGAGCCGTGTTCTCGCAGCAAAGCCGCGTGTGCGCGTTACAAAATACAAAAGATCAGGAAAAGAATGAAAAAAAAAAGAAAAAAAAAACAATGAACATAAACAATAAAATGAGTTTTTTGCTGTTTAATTACTTCTTCCATTGTTTTGTGCAGCCCAACAAGAGATAAGAACTAAAGATAATTATACCAAGCTGGAAGATCATTTACGATGGAGCCAAACGAACCGCACCACCGCGCCGCGCCACAATGTCGGGAGTAATTGTAATCTTTTGAATGAATTGAATCTTATTGAGTGTAAGTACTCAAGGCAGAATTAGAAGCTAAGACAGAATCATTCGCTGGAAAGGTAATTCGGGTACTAAAAAGATTCCGAGAAGTGATAAACATTAATTTCTTGCTACAGACTGAGGTTGTATTTTAGTTAAATTATTACATTTTGAAGCTTTTATTTCAAATGAGTTTTTTTTTGCACATAAAGTTCTTAAGTTGATTATTCAAAAACTTTGACTCCATTTAAAATTATTGGTTTGCAAAATATTTATGTACCGACGACGTGTTTAATGTAAACCAAATATGAAGATGACCTTTTCGTTCGAATGTTTGTGAAATATTTGCATGAACCTATGTTTACCTTATCCATACTCATTGAGCATTAAATTGGTTACACCATCATCTAGCGCGTCTTACCAATAATATTTTTTGGTTGCCATCTTGCTAATTGATCGCACATCCATTAACATCTTCAAAGATCGATGCTTCTGCATATAACTAACCAAAGCGTGCTAAACTCACAAATGACTCAACTTTAGTATCTTCAAATCGGATGAGTATCTCTGTACTCTTTCCTCTTTAGTTTTAATGGTTATGGTACAATGTTTTGTCGTGCTTCTAAATATTTATTCAATATTTATTTTTTATAACTCAGGGATTTTTTAACCTCTTTTGGTTTTGTTGTTTTATTAGAAGAATTACTCGTTGAAAGAGTTTACATTGGTTATTAGTTGAAATTGCTATAGGAAATGATGTTGATGTGACCCAATTGTTTGGCCAAATAAACATTATTGATTTCTATGTATGGTAATTACATCAGAGTTCTTTAACTTGTGACTTTTATTAGAAGTTATAGACCTAAGAAATTAAATACAGTAAACATTATTGAATATACGAAAGAACAGATTTTAGAAAATTCTTTTTGAGTTTTTGGAGGTTATATCAAAGGTCTTGTCCAACAGTTCAACATTTGTCATGTAACAAGGATAATATTGTTTTGTATGCCTAGCATAATCAACTATTTATGTATCTACATTGTGCCAGCCTTATATATGAACTCATTTTTACTATTAAGTTCCGCAGCCTTTAATATGCCTCTGCTCAAAGTTATGTTGGGTAGAGGCCGAGTAAGTTAAAATGACCTCATAGGTAAATTAAAGCCTACGTAAGCCCTTATTGGTATCTAAATGTCAGTTTTAAACCAAATACTCGAAACGTAATTTTGAAATTTAAAATAAAAAACATTTATAAGAGTTCTTGCTATAAGATATATTCGGGTATTAATAAACTTTAAGAAAAAAAAATATAACATACAGAATGTAAACAAACAAATACGATTTTTTATTTCAACTATTATTCAATTCCACTCCATCCCATAACGCTGTAATAGCTTATGGACTTTCTCTCTCTAACACAATGAAAATTGCATTGCTAGCTACATTGATGTTTATCATAACTAGAGTTTTAGATGATACGCTTTAAGCTCTAAGTATCTAATATAGATTAAAAACTCGGCAGTTAGCAACGGCTGAGTAAATAATTTGACCTTGCGTAGCTAATAAACCTTCAATTGCATTTTAGCGAAATCTAATAAATAAGGCTGTATAACAATATACATGTAGGTAAACAATGTATATAAAAAGTGTTTTTCATTAAGTTGGTGCACATAATAGATTTCTAACTAATAATTAGTTTTTGCTTGCTCTGTATGACAAACATAGATTTATTTTAAGAAATCGCACATTACAAAGAAATAAAAAACATGTGAATTCTACAAAACAAACAAAACGAACATAGATATGTATACAGTATGTCCTTTTCGATGGACCTTACAAAGCGATGAATGAGAATTTTGGTTCAAGGATAAATGTAACGGATACATTACGACAAACACCGTTATTTCTTAGCTTATCTAACAATAGTGATAAGTAAAGTTTTTATTTGCGATTATAGGTACTATACAGCAAGTTATGCATTCGTTAAAAAAAAATTTAGATAACAATCAAACACGACATTACGATGATAGAGAAGACGAAAAAAGTAGGTCCGAAAATTCTGCCTGTCTGTCTGTATCGACACCTGAAACCTAAACGGTTAGGCCGATTTCCTTCAAACTTGGTACAAACTATTTTTAGAGAAATATCCCCGGACTTTTTTTTTTATTTTTGACCTATGTATTAAAATAACGGTACCTACCATATAAATCCATTTTTTTTCGAAAAAAATACGATCAATTTCGGTTAAATTTTATACGAGTGATTTTTTGCCAATGGTGATGTCTGTCATTAAATTTTTTTTTCAGAATCAGCTTATTAACGGTACCTGTCATAGAACCGTTTTTTTATTATTCCGATTATATTTTGAACGGCTAAACTAACTTTGAAAAAATTTAGTTTTCTTAAACTACTGCTAAATTTCAATAATACCTACTTCAAAACAGAATTTGAAAAAAAGTTATTTTTGAAAGCATTTTTTTTTTTTTAACAGATGCATAGTTCGAATTTTCTCAAAAAAAAAAAAATACGATCAATTTCGATAAAATATAAGCTCTTTTTTGACAATCGTGATGTTAGTCATATAATTTTTTTTCAGAATCAGCTTATATTATTAACTAATTAATTTAAATTTTCTCCAAAAAATACTATCAATTTTTATTAAATTTCATGTAATTTAATTTTTAACGAGGTGCATTGTGCATTTGTTTTCAAAATTTTTTTTCAGTCGTGTACACGAAAGTAACTCTCCCCAAGAGCAAGTTTGTGCGACCCAGTCGTGCCGCTTATTTTATAGATATTTAAAATGAAAAACATTGTAATGTTTTTTTGATCTGTACTTTCCCATAATATTAGGCCCATGCTATGCGTCATATGACCAATATTTCGAAATATGCATCCATACTTTCACATTGATGTGTCATACATCCATATTTCAACAAATGACCATTTGTCGCTTTGCGAAAATATCTAATGACCATTATGGCTATATGTCAATGCATTTTCTTTCTTACCAGAAGAACCTGGGAAACCGAAAATTTTGATACAGCCCATCGAAATAGAGCTCATCGAAAAGTTATAGTTAATATCTAGATCTTTAAGGGAAAAGTGGAGGCGGGTGTTATGGTAACGATGAGAAACAAAGAAGCGTAACGTAAACCCCAAATTGTATGACACTTTTGAATTTAATTTGTGTCATAGATTACTCAAATTTCGTCTACAATGATTTCATCAATCAATTTTTTGAATGCGAAGTTCACTTTATACCTTAAAAAAAATAATTTTTTTTCCGTTTTAAGTTTATATTGGATTCACCACATAAAGGCTGATTCCCAATACCGCGTTGGACGTTGCGTTGACATAATTCTATGTCAACGCAAAAGTTCATCAGCTATAAGGCTGATTTCCAATGCCGCGTTGGGCGTCGCCATAAAATAAAATTATGTCAACGCAAAAGTTCAGCTATAGGAATTCGTGTATTGTGTTTACAATGCCGCGTTGAGCGTTAACGTTACGATTTGGCATTCACTAGCAGGTACACAAACCAACTTAACGTCAGCGAGCGCGACGCAGAAGTTGAAATAAGGTCCTTGCGTTGAATAAGATCCTTAGCCATGCGGGTTTGGAAAGAGGGGTTAGTTGTACCCCATTCATTTTCGGTTTAAGTAAAAATATTTATTTAACATAAAAGTGCCTGAATTATTGATATACAAAAACATACGATGTGAAATGCAACCATCCAAACACTTTTTTGACCTTGTTGGAGTATTTTCACTGAAAGTTTTTGGAAAAATGGTTTAAATATGCTTATTCACTTGAGTTCTTCTGTCATCTCAACACGCCCGTCCCGCTGGCTTAATGTAATTTAAGCGGCGCTAATGCTAACACGACATTTAAAATAAACCTTAAAGATAAAGATGTCTTTAAAGGGTACCTATACCTACATTTACACCTCTTTTTTATTTGTACCTAATAAAAAATACCATTAATAGCTAAAAAATTGAAATTTACGATTTTAACATGGTAATTTTGTGTTAAGCTCGTGGGCAACACAATTATTGTGCTTTTATCAATCACTCCAAAAATATTTTGTATTGATAAATATAAATATTTTCCATAAGTCATAAAACTATTTAAAAATTCAACCTTTTCCAATATTTTCTTTAAAACAAAAAAAAAATTCAAATCTATTTTTCTCCAAAAATCTCCAAAAATAAATAAATTCAGTAAATAAAAATCACTCACCAAGCGATATAAAATCAAATATTATTGAATAACCCTCAGCTGATATTGAATTATAAAAGATCCATAAAAAGCCACAAGTGTCTCTTATAACTTAAAGTTTTGACAGTGATAAGTTGCATTGACTTCTCCCACTATAATTTCGTTGTTTTTTTTTTAGAAAGCATTAAAATGTTAATAGATTTTCCAAAAGTATATTTTTAAATGACGCTTGATGATAATGTTTACTTTCAACATTCTAAGTAAACATATTGATGACATTTTACTTTAAAGAAAATCCACATTCTGTATATTACATTCGACACGACTTCATACCTACATACATATGTATATCTCATAGAAATATTATTTGAATTTGCTGATTTTGTATTTAAGTCTTAATCGAAACTCTAATGGCGCACGATAGCATCCGTTCCGTTTGTTGATTCAACACTTTGTTTGGTGCATGCCAACTTTCTTGTCAAAAGTCTTCATTCAGGTTCAATTCACAAGTGATTTCCGTTTGCTTTCATATAACAATCTATCTATCTAAAGAGTTCTTCCTTTTTATTTTCTTTTATACACATCATCATCAGGCCAGGCTTATATATAAAATCAACATTGAACATTTTGTGTCCATGTGACGTGTGCTTCGTGTGTCTCTTTTTCATGTCCCCCCCTTATTTGAATAGAATTGCCATTATAGCTGACCCAATTCTTGATGCAAAACATCATCACCACATCGCTTTTAAAGAAAAACAACATTGACTCTCCTGACTCTTTTGCGGGGCGGTTATATTTATATACCCAAACCTTACCCCACTGGGGTGCCACCAGCCGCATCAGGCTCGAAACGCGTACACGATCGATTTGCAATTGAAATCCCATGTTTGACTATGGAATGTTCTAAAGCACCACTCTGTCACCTGCGGTCTGACATACGTCGCTTTTGCATTTGCCTGCCAAAACATGTAGATTAGCGTTAGGGGGACATTTCGTCGTCCATATGTATATGGATACCCCTCCAAACCGACGCGTCGCGATGATGGCGACAATGTCGACAGTTGATGTGGATTTTATGCATGCAAAATCTCAAGCTTCGCGGAGTAGGTGGAGGCTGTCTACGTATATAACGACTGGCCATCAGTGACCGTACTTCTTGCCCCAGGGCGGACATGGCAGGGGAATAATGTTCGGGACAATCAATGTGGGTGAATGGATGAGTGATTCTATGACCGAAAGCAAATTGTCTTGAACTCTTCTGCAACGTGAGTTGGATTGGCAAATAAAAACAAATAGAAATAACTTATGCGTGATTGCAAAATTCTGTACTTATTCACAAGCGGGCTTCTTTAGGTTTATCGAGGTAGTTACATACACTTGGTTAGATTTAAAATTCAGAATTTTAAGTTTAATTTAGATTTTTCTTTTTTCACGTACATATGCATATGTTAGTATTTACTCTTTTACGAACTGGGTATATAAAGAATAAACATACTAAAATTTTATTATTCGTGATACAAAGTGAAATAATGTGCTGATGGATTCATTTTCTTGTGTGTTTTCGTTTTCTTGGTGGGACTTTTCTTTCAATTTAATGTATTCCTCACCGAGGGTTGATCGAAAATTTACAATTAAACATTGTTCTATAAAATATAAATGACCAATTCATTCATCGTTATTTGATTTGCCTCAAGGATTATAATAAATAATGTATTTGAAGGATATATCTACAAAATTAAATTGTACATACTCAAAGGCGCTTAGAAAAATGCTGATGCTCCAGATGCGTTTGAGAAACAAACATCACATCGCAACCTGTGAAGTCAGTGATCATAAGCGGTGGAATGCGTAGTGATGCATTCGAAGACTCAGCAAATCTGATATGCGTGGGTTCGAATCCTATGGTGTGCATTAAGAAAGTTTTTCATAAAAAAATTGGATTAAAACTCAGCACCATTAATAAGGAGACTGATGATCGGACTTGGCACTCCTTGAAATAGCTATATCTCCAGCCGAAATAAAAACGAATAGTAAAAATCGTAAAAAAAAATTGTGGTAGCACCTTTATGTTGTTGTTGTTAATCAAAAATTCAATTAAAATTGACGGAATAAATAATGGTCAAGTAATAAAACTGAAATTCTAGTTTGAATAGTACAATAATAATTTTTTGAATAAATATGAGATAATACTATAGATCGGCACTTCTGAAGGAGTCTGATGATTGGCTGCCCAACCGATAAATAGCTTTAATTCCAGCCCAAAAAGTGTTTCGGATTCCGAAAGCCTAAAGGCTAAACTATAATAGTCGATAACAGTACGAAAATATTCGAATACAAGTAAATTATATTACATGCGACCATTATGGTCAACTCAAGGAATTTACGACACTTAATTGAACATGACGTAGAATTTTATGACATAAGCTTCCTTTTTGCTTTCGACAAACGGGAACCAAAGATACATCCTTGCAAAGTGCAGATAAAATTACCCAATTTTGGTAAGTTATTTTGGCACAAACAATTTTTTCACTGAAGTGTAGTTTGTGACGTTTAAAATAATGACGTCTAACTGCCATTATTATGAAGCCGGAAAAGGATTACGATCAGTAGCTACTCGAGAAATCAGGATTTTTTTTCTGTTAAGTGGAATCAATATATATTCCAAACACATTTGAGAAAGCCAAGTCTTCTGGTCACGGTTTTTTAGTCAATTTAAGGTAAATTTGGTCTGCTTAATACGAAAATGATAATAATATGTTGAATCGATTCTCTTTTTTAAAAGATAAGATAAAAAAGTTTAATTTTGTGCTTTAAAATTGATTGTAAATAAACAATGTGTTATAAATGATACAAACTATAGTCACAAAAAACGAAAACGTATGAATAAAAGTTCAGAAAAACGTTGCATATGGGAATTTTTATGGTGTTTTTGGTCTGGACAGTCTCTTTGCAAGTTCCAGCAGTAGTCTGCCATCATATGGAGAACCCAAAGCACTTGACACACCTCTCCTTCAAAATCTCGATGTACCTGCCATATAACGGTTATTTAAAACCTCACTTTTCTCGAAAACGGCTCTAACGATTTCAACCAAATTTCACATGTGTGATAATTAGAAGGTCTATCAACAAATGGGAACCAAACCTTCAAGAAAATTCGTTTAACGGTACCTGCCATATAACAGTAATTTTAAAATTCGGTTATCTCGACAACGGCTGAAGCGATTGGAACGAAATAAATACTGAACTTGTCGTAGCTATTCTAAATAGCATGTCATCAAAAAAATTTTCAAATTTTTATTTTTTAAGTTTTAAATAATTTTTGAAAAACTGTTTTTGTGAATTCAATATTTCAAAAACCCGTTGACGGATTTTTATGAAGTTTAGTTTTAAGGTGTAATAAATTAAGTTAAAAAGATCTGCAATTTCAATTTTTTTTTTTAGAAAACAGAAATATTTTGAAAAAATCGGTTTTGAAAAAAAAATGTTTCATAAACTCACATTTATAAAAGAAAATTTTTTAAATACTTTGATTTTGGTTTGAATCTTTGTAAAATATGGCTTTCAAACTTTTAAAAAAATTTCATACGATTTTTTCGTATTATTCCGTTTGTACTTTTAACTCTCAGGTCGCACAAACTTGCTACGAGAGTAAGTTTGTGCGACCCAGTCGTGCCCTTTATTTTTTTTTACACAATACCTCGAAAAATACCCTACGTTGCTTTTTTGACAAAATTTATTATATGGGTATCTAACAAAAATCTTCGATGTTAATGAGACAAGATTTGAGTGACGAACTCATTTCTCTAAGTAATATATTAATTAAATCAAATGGCATCTTTGAACACTAATTTTAAGATCTGAAATTTTAAATTTCTGAAAGCATTTGGGGTTTCAAAAGAACACGGTATAGAAGAAAGTGGAAAACTTTGAAAAAAAGCGTTTACTTTGAGAACCAGAGTCAATTCAAACAAAATAGTTTGCAGGCTGATGAATACTTCATAATCAGATGTATTAAAAGTGACTTCAAAAGTATATTCCCCAGTAAAAAAAAAATTGTAGACCTGTGTAATTTATTCGGTCTTTTTATGTAAGTATCCAAGCTTTATAACAACACTGGCATTTCTATTTTCGCTTTTAATGCATGACAAACATAAAGGGCCTCATTTATGGAGATTGATTTATTTGATCGTTAAGTCGCCCTCCATTATGGAAATATTTATTCAGATTGAACTGATTTCATCGTCTTACTGTAGTCGGTGTACTGCAGTTTGTCTGTTTGTCATTAAACCGATATGTTTCACGACACCGACATGCAGGTGACACTCTAGTTGAAAATCAAGTTCAAAGTGGTGTATTAACGAACGATATTAATTTTCTCGTGTCACATTTTAATGAGAATCTAAAAGGATTTGATGTAACAGTTTTAACAGATGAAAGGTGTGGAAATATTCAAAAACAAGATGCAATAAAAATATTAAATACAGGATTTATAAATAATTTATTTTATTACACGTGTATGAACAAAAAAAAACTAGATAAAACAGATGTTCGTTAATGTCTTATTTAAAATGACACATTTCTTATTGCTAATAAGGCTTTATGTTGTAAATTTAATAGTTTACTGGCAGCCAGAAGAAAATAAAAATACATCTATCAATTACGATTGTATATATAATTTATTGATATAAGATGTATGAAGTTGCATCCATGCAATGGCTGTTGTGACGTTGATTAAATTTCATAATGACAAGTCTGTTACTTTATTATGAATAACATTATAAGTATATGTATACAATTTATGTATTTGATAAATTCATGTTATAAACAAAAGTTTTAGGTTTTTTTCCATTTATAGTCCAACTTCCTTATATTTTCTATAACTTAAAAAAAAACAAATTCGTTCTACCAATCACCAAACCCAATCTTGTTCAAAACTCAATATATATGTTCGCCACCGTCATCATCAAGATTCTTTTTAAGAACCTATTCAAACAAACTATATTCTTCAATTTGCAATAAGACGAATTAGTAAACAAATCATAAAAAGCTAAATTTATATTTATTACGCTAAACGTGCATCTTCGTTAATAGAATCAATAAACTGATAAACAACATAATTACTACGCCGCAATACCGTTGACTTCTCTCGATTCAACGTAAAAAAATGAAATTGAAAGAGATATATTTATGGAGAATAAGAGAAGAGATACTGAAATATAAATGCGGATGAATTAAGATACAAGATTGTGTTAAGAAAGCAATTGAAGATAGTTGAACACTTTTTTCTGATCATAATTTATTCATCATTCAGTTCAGTTTGTATGTCTGAGTCTGTCTGTCTGTCAGGGAAAGGAAAACACACAATAAAATTCCGAAATAAGAATAAATTACTTTTAGGCGGTAGAATAAAATTATAGGTGTGACAAACTTGTGCTTGTGTCAATTGGCTTGGGAATAACACAGTTAAAATAAAATGCACCGCTTTTTTGAAAGTTTTTTTTTTTTTTTGGTTTTGGAAGATGTTAGATTTTGAATCCTACAACCGGTTTTTAAAATAAAATTCAATTAACTAAAAATACGTATTTAATAATAATATTACAAATTTAAGAAAAACATGCACTGACTGTAGTTCTTTTTTATATAAAATAGGACTATAAAATTTTTAAATCAATTAAACAATTGAAAAAAATAAAAGATTTCATTTTAATTTGTTTATCTTTCCTTTTTTCACATCCAATTCAGTTAAATCAATTGACTTAAATCAACAATTCTGAAAAGCAGAATCTTGCAAAGCAGAATTTTCTTTTTAAAAGCAGAATTTTGAAACCAGAATTTCGAGCCGATCGCACTTTATTGCCGTATCATTTACACGAAATTTGCTAAAAACCATTAGAAAAATACATCTGGCAACACCATTCTTTTTGTATCGAGGCCTTTATTACTAAGAAATCTGTATGTTACCCTTAATGTCTTCTAATAGCAAGTCATAGGTTTTAATTATAGGTTCAAATTTTGGTCGAAATTCGTCATGGGTCATCCATTTGTTTTCAAAAATTCTGGTTTCCTAAACTCTGTTTTTCAGTGACTGTGACTGAAATTACTTGCTCAATAGGGCAAGTATTGGTTTCGTGTGAAAAAAAAAATTCGAGGTTTTAAAAAAAACTTGACATTACGATGGTAGAGAAGCCCAAAAAAGTAGGTTTCGTCATGCCGTCCGTCGGTCTGTCTGTGCGGATGTGCGTATGGGCGTATGTGTTTATGTACGTATATGCGTATGTGCGTATGTGCGTATGTGCATATGTGCGTATGTGTGTATGTGCGTATTAGCGTATGTGCGGTTGTCTGTTCATCGAGCTACAGCCTAAACTGTTTGACGTATTTTCTTCAAACTTCGTGTCTAGCACTTTTTTATGATTCCTTAGAGGAGGAATTTGAATTTTTGGCTTAGCCCGACTATAACGGGTACCTCCCATATAATATTTTGATCTCTCGTTTAGGCCAATTGAATTTTTCTAGTCCCATGTTTGCTACGAGAGCAAGTTCGTGCGACCGAGTCGTGCATCTAATTTTTTCTGCAAATATGTTTTTAAAACAGAATTTTGCACAAACTGAATTTTAAGAGTACAGTATTTTGTATAACAAAGTTGAATTTCGACCAAACTGAATTTTGAAAATCAGAATTCCAACCCGCCGCTCTTTACAGTTTCTTCTAGATTGACTGACTTGCAGACAAGCAGACCAAACTGCCAGAATAACATTTTTCGACTTCTCCGTCTTTCCAGTGTTGAAAAACTGAACCCGAAAATTCTGTATAGTGAAAATACATGGTTGGCTCGCACGCACTTTTTAACATTTTCAAAAACCATTTTTTATTATTTGCAGAATCATGGTAAGCATAATTTTGAAAAGCTGAATTTTAAAAGCAGAATTATCTATTAAAAAGAATTCTGACCCCAACCGTTCTAAAATAACTCCATAAAATGTAGGTATATAGCTTTTCAAAATTAATATTTTAGCGTTTTTCGGTTAAAAAACGTTTGGAACACCGATTCTATCAATTTAAAAAAATATTGTTTTTCATATTCTTGGTTTCTTATAATTTTAAAACATTTAGCAAAGCCTAACAATTTTACAATTTTAAGCACCAAAGTAACTTTCCACAAACACAAGTTCGTACAAATAACTTGACCTTTATTTTCGGTCGTTTGGAACCTTTTGAAAAATTAAAGTCATAACTGGGTCGCACAAACTTGTTACATATACGGTTTAATAGAAAAAAATGCATTTCTAAATTATACAATCAAAAATTAAACAAAATTCATACAAAATTAACTTGTAAAATTCATTTCTTACAATGCAAAGTTTTCCCAGAAAATAGTGGTATACCAAAATTTTTTTGCAATATATTTTACATTTTTTTCTACCAAAATCGTGCCTATAGTTTAAAAAAATTAATTTTTTCTAAACAACTTTTTAGAAGAGTAAAGCCGTTTTCGAGAAACGGTTTTGTGGTAAGAATATTTATTCTAACAGCTAAAAACCTAAACTACTTAATTTTAAGAACAAAATTCGAATTAAAATAAAATAAATAATTTTGATATAGCTAGACAACATTGCCACACATATTTCTTTTTTTGATTTTTATCTTGATTTCGATTTTCAGCGAATACATGGATTTACCCTTATAGAACCTATTATCGGAAGTAAAAAAAAGAAGACATCAGGTTGATCCGAATTAAAGTTCACGCACCTGGGTATTAACATGTTGTTGTTGTTGTTATTTACAAAACGTATAGTGTGGGTGTATTTTACAACCCTGCAAGACCAGACTAAAGAATTGGGTCGCGCAGTTGAATTGCGCATTACAATCGAAATAAAAATACATGAATGGTTTTTCGATTGAAACTTTCGGCCATAAAAAGAATCATAAAGATGTTTGTATATGTATATACGAGTAAATTTAACTGCCAAATCGCGTCATCAGAGTTCAAAGCTGCAGTTACCACGATGTAAACACCATTTATAGAACTTCCTCCAACCGCTTGCCCCTTCGATCATTTCATCAGTTGATTTGAAAATCCAGATACATCGTGCTAAGTTAAAGTTACCATCTTTTTTGCAGATGACGAAGAGATTCCAATTGGTTTGTTTTTAACTTCTTCGTCTTGAAGGGAAATCGTTATTTACACGAGCACTAGCAATCAGAACTCAGGTGGATGTTCTTGTTTAATTACATGTGACTGACCGAGTTATGCAAATTAATAGTGTAAACACGAGGGAAATACCATACACGTCATTCTATAGGTTGGTCTTTGACTTGGGCGGTATAGTGGCGAGGTGTAGCACAAATTATATGCTATAAACTTGATTCTTGAGAACTGTTGCAGATTTATAATTTTGATTTGTATTCTTGAAATGGAATTTTTCTAGTGTACATGTAGGTACATATAATGTTAGGTAATCAAACAATTTAAATAATTTTTGTTCAAATATTTAAAATAAGTTTTTTTTTAATTAAAAATTTTCTTTTCCAATATTATCCAATAATAGCAACTATTATTATATTGTAATTATTTTATATTGTACCTTCAAACTTTGAATGTTGCTAACATTTCACGTTGCATTCTTAGACCACTGAAAATGTCCGTATATAGATCTGCTGTGTCTATAGATTTACCTTTAAAAATATCTTACAAATTAATACTGCTTATTTTATGAAATTGTTCAACACTTAATGTACTACTAACTAAATAGAATTGATAATAAGGGACACGATTGGGTCACACGAACTTGCTCTTATGTAAGTTCACTGCTTAAAACTTATGTCCAGTTGCACCAAAATTCACTTAAAAGCGTAACGGAAAAATAATATTTATTGACATTTTAACTTAAAATGAGTTGCACCAACGTTGGAAGGTACATTTTTAAAAATGAGGAAAGTTGGTGCCATCCCCGAATTTTTATTCACCACACTTCAGTCTCTTTCATTAGAGTAAACGAGAGAAGAGCATATCAATATTTAACAATTCAACGTTTTCTTTGTCTTGCATTTTTAAGATGTCATTAAAATTTATTTGCAACAAAATGGGACTTTAGTTTATTGACCCTTTTAAAACTGAAATTGGTTGGTGCAATTGAAAAATGCCATTTTCAGATTTAAAACCCAATAAATATTTAAAAGTGGCCATTAGAAGTATAAACATTTAAAATGCTATTTTTTCCAGAGACTTTTTAATTTAAATAAATTAATTGCAGTATTATTATTTATAGCTTTGCGGAACTCTTCAAATATAATTTCGTAAAAATCGGTGAAGCCTTTAAAAAAATTGTCGGTATTCAAAGAACAATAATTCTATGGCAGGTACCGTTAGTAGGATTTTTATGATCCGATGAAAAATATCACCGTTGGCAACAAATAACGCATATAAAACTTTATCAAAATTTGACGAATATTTTTTTCGAGAAAATAAGAATTATCGGTTTTTAAAAAAATGGAGGTTTAGCAGAGCTCAAAACTGGTGTTGCCGTTTGAGAGATAGTCGCTATAATCAAACACGGTTCTATGGCAGAAAAATAGAATTGCATGTACGCTTATGTGACTGGTATTGTTATTTTCAGACCTTTACTTAAAAATACAAAGTACCAGTTGTTAGACCAACTTACCAACCGTCTAGCGCTAGACTCTAGGCTGTAGGTGTCCATACATCTAGACAGACAGCTAGTCAGACAGGATTTGGCGGGATTTTGAAAAGCGGGTTTTTAATAGATCGGGATTTTGAATAAGCGGGATTTTGAAAGACTCGATATTAAAAAATCAGTATTTGTAGACGGGATTTTGAAACTTTTTTTTCGGGATTTTACAAAAGCGGGATTTCGATACGCTCCCATCGTAATGTCATGTTTGGTCGTTATTTCGAATTTCAATTAAGAATGCATAAGTTACCCAAGTTTAATATTCACAAGTGAAAAATATCGTATATGGTATAAGGTGCACCAAAAAGCTTGAGCGTATAGGTGGAGTTAAGACAAGAAAACCTGCTCAGGCCAATTATTCATTAGGGGATTATCCCTTTTTTATTTCTTTATTACATACCATCCGATTTTAATCAAATAATAAAAAAAAAAGAATTAACTTCTTACTTTACTTACTAGTTTTAATTTTATTAAATAACAGTTATTTACATAAAATTTAAAAAAAAATTAGTATACATTTTTTTTTTAGATTTTTTTTTTTAAATTTGAGTTTGAAAATTAATTTTTTTTTAAAACTGTTCACTTAAACAACTTAATTTAAAAATTAAATAAAAGAGTAGTTTTCTGACTTTCCAAAAAAATACAACAACGCTTTGTATCATTCACCGTTGTTTTTAAATATTTTTTTTTTCTGATTTAAATCAAGTTTTTAGAAAATTGCCCCTCCCTCTTAAACGGTGGGAAATAGACCCCCCTCCCATACGATTTTTTTCTTGTCTTAACTCCACCTACACGCTCAAGCTTTTTGATGCACCTTATACCAATCACCCTGTATATCCTTATAACAACGCTGGTCCGCACGTGCACATGAGAAAAAACTTAGTGTGGTATCATCAACTGTAGATTAATTAATTATTATAAGTTGTAACTTATCAAGATCCTTAAGACTTGATTGTCCTAACACACATCAAATATATTGGTAGGTTTATAGTCGAAGGAAGGGTGAGGGGACACACTCTGCTTTTACTTACGCAATTTGTATTTTTCGATACAATTCAATCATAAGAAATAATTAAATGCAAACGAAACAAAAAATGCAAACTGATACCCGCATATAAATATTAAAATATTTCTCAGAATTAAAAATAAAACAATTTATGATAATTCTATGTTTGAAACAATATTTTATGTTTAACACATAAGTTTAGCATTTATTAAGTAAAAAAAAATTAAGTAGAGACTTAATTAATGATTGTGAAGTGATGACAGCTGATTACCATATTAACATAGAATTAATCATTCCTACGGTGACATAGTGTTCAAAGGAAATACAAAATCGATACCTACATACATAATTTATAAAAAAATAAAACGTGGGCGTTTAAAATGCGCTGCCTGAAGATGCGGCTTATTAAGTTTTTTGAATGAATTTTTATTTTTAATGAAACCGTAATAGCCTCAAGTTAAAAAAATTTAGTTTTTTTAATAAATCTTAAATCTTTAAGATGATAATGTTTATTTTATATCAATGATTGGTTATCTTATCTCTTTGTTATAGTAACTTATTCACAGTCAATAGAAAAGGAGATCTTTTGGAAATAGTGATTTTTTTTTGGAATTTTTAAAATGAGCAGTTAAAATTATTTATATTGGGAATAGCTTAACCAACATTTCTTTGTACATAGGTTTCGAATGAAGCAGACAATGTATGAAAGTTAGAATAAATCTTAAGCGACTATATTGTTTCAAACGATTTACTTGTACATTGCGATTTAAGTTGGCTGGATGAGTCATTTGTTTGATAAGATAGTTGATTTTGTCCAACATAAATGCTACAGAAAGCTTTAACTTAGCCCAGGAAAATAAGACAGGCAAAATGCAAAATTACCATTTAGCTGGAAGTGTTTACCCGTGGCCTGTTTAAAGTTATAAGCCACGGGTTAACACTTCTAGCTTAATGATCTTATTGGATATAGTTCACTTTAGCTTTTTATCAAAAAAGTTATGTAAGTTGAACTGAAACAAGGGGAAATTTGCGTATTGACAAGGTACTCACTCGTCATCAACTGATGAGTGCAAAGTGAGCATCCGCACGAAACGCCATTTTTTGATGGACTATAAGACATAAAAAGCTAATTTGAATCAATAATTCAACAAGTCCACTAAATTTAATGCTAAGTCTTCTTCTTAGTTGAAATTATTTTTTATTTATTATTTAATATTTTCAAATACAGGGTGAGTCATGAGCAATGCGACAAAATGCTAGGGCGTGTAGGTTGCGTTGAGACAAGAAAAAAATCGTAGGGGAGGGGGGGGTCTATTCCCCTCCGTTAAGCCGGGAGGGGCAATTTTCGAAAAAACTGACTTAAAATGGGAAAAAAATTATTTAAAATCAACGGCTTCATTCACAATGCTCAAAAACTAAGATACATTTTGGCATCCGGTTTTCTGTTTTTGACTAAAAATTAATAACAGCATTGAATTTTGAAATTAAAATTAGCACTTAATTACGTAAAATTTTGAAAAAAATGAATTTGAAATTTTTTTTTCAAATTTTTTTTTCAAAATTTTGACTTTGAAAATTAATATTTCAAAAACTATTTCTTAGAATAGATTTATTTAAACACAGGATGAAAGAAAAAGTTGTTGGCTTTTTAAAAACGTATTGCACAGCATTGTGAATGAAGCCGTTGATTTTAAATAATTTTAAGTCAGTTTTTTCGAAAATTGCCCCTCCCGGCTAAACGGAGGGGAATAGACCCCCCCCTCACATACGATTTTTTTCTTGTCTCAACGCAACCTACACGCCCTAGCATTTTGTCGCATTGCTCATGACTCACCCTGTATATAGAATTTTTATTATAACAAAAAACATTTTAATAAAAACCTGCTTGAAGAAATACTGGAACATTCTCGAGGAATATTTGGAATTCATTAAAATAAGTTTCGCCTACCTTGAACGTTTATATCAATTTCATTGATGAATTCGATTCTTATCTATGAGAAGGAACCTTGTACACAAAATTAAGATCCTAATGCTAAGCACATAAAATGGAATCATCCTCCTGCCAACGCCCAATCTTTTATAACTCATTTTTAAGTGATTCTTCAAAATTTTATATTCATATAAGAAAACCGGATTACCCAAGACACACTTCTGAAAAGACAGGAAGCCAGTGCCATCCCATAAGTGGTGGTTGTCGTTCTTATCTTCTTAGCTCGTCAATATGTTTGCCAAAACGAAGTATAAACAATTTAATTACTTTTTTTTATATTTTAAATTGAAAACCATTGAGGCTTTACCCTTCCAAGAACATTTTAGCATACCATAGCCGTCAAATTGTGTCACGCATGTTATAATTAAATATGCGCGACTTGTCCTAGTTCCACACAGTCGACGAAGAAGACGAAGTACGACAAACACCACCATCAACCACTACGATTACCGTAGGTTTATGCCTTCCCCATTTGGTTGTCCGGGCAATGATCGTCTCAAGTCGGATCCGTCAATGCCAAGTCCAATACCAAAGAACCAAAATTCGGGACTCCCAGAAAGGAGTCGGCTTCTTTGTTTTAAGTTTTTTTTTTTTTTATTTGGTAAATGTATTTTTGGCCAATTTGTCAACATAAACCTTTCTTATTAGTGTGTGTGTGGCGAGTGACAACATTCATTTATTCAACAGGTGGGCTATAGTTTATTGGGGGAGACTTTGAAATTAATAACTGTCAGCGGTGTTATCGCGTGGTTTTGTCTTCTGAATTGGAATACATCGGTAAGACAAAAGACCAGATAAGAAACGTCACTGTTTAAGAAGGCGAAAATGTCTACTTAAGAACAGATAACAAAAACATAACATAACATAATCTCATTATGAAAATATGTAAATTTATTTTAGATAAGGAATATATTATTTAAGGGTGTCTCTCTATTATTTTTTTTGGAAAAATCCAAACTGCTCAAAATTTCAAACTGCTGAAACAAACAATTGCATCGAACCCATTCATGGCATTCAGATGGCCTCAGACATGGAAATTCAACCGAGATTATCAACGTCATCAGAAAAGAAAGAGAAAGGGAACAAACAAAGCGTGCTCTTTTTCTATAATTTTACTTTATTGTATGTCTTTATAAAGAGTTAATAGCTTTTGAACCAAATTTCCTCCAAACATTTTAAGCAAACGAATAAAACCAGAACTACAGAATAAAAGCAAACAAATGTAAATAAATTAATTTTTTATTAATGCAAACCAATTCAGATAATTGCAAGTGGATAACATTTTATGCAAATTAGTGTGTACACAATGACAAATAATTATTATGCAAACAAAGACAAATAAAACGAAAAAATGTTTTTTTTTTATTTGTACAAGCAAAACCAAAACCACCTTAAAAATAAAAATAATAAGTTAATAACTAATATACAAATAAACAAAATGTAAAAATCTGTGCAAACAAAAGAAAATTCACCTAAAAAATACAAATAAACGAAAACTAATGCAAACTAAATAAATAATTTAAAATTAATACAAATTCATGCAAATTATTGCCAATAAATTCAAGTACCTTTTTTTTAAGAAGATGCAATTGTTTTCAAATATCTGCAAATTCATATAAATTTATTCAAACAAAAGTCAATAAAAACATAAAATCAAAAATTGTATTATTTGCATACAAAGAAAAACAAATGCAAGTGGTTATCAAAAAGTTTGTGTTAACAAATGAAAATAAACTTACAAAATGAAAGTATACGCAAATTCGTACAAATTAATGCAAATAGAACAAATGTATCCAAATTAATGCAAATAAATCAAGTACGTAAGCAAATTAAAATGTGTGCAAATAAGTATAAATTTATTCAAATTTGTGCAAACAAAGGCAAATTAAAGGAAACAATTTGAAAACTCAAATAAAAATAACAAACAGAAATGCAAAAAATAATAGCAATAACTTTGTGCAAACAAATAAAAATAAATTTCCAAAATAAAATTATTGCAAATTCAAGCAAACGTAGCCAATCATTGCAATTGCATGAAAATTAGTACATAGATAAATAAATGCAAATTAATGCAACTACGAAAGTTGTTGAAATACATAAATTAATAGAAATTAGTACATATTAGTGCAAACTGTTGCCAACTAATGCAAAATAAACAATAAATTATTGTTTTCCCGAAGTAGATTTATTTATTTAAAAAGAAGGTGAAATAAACTCTCTTTTTAGTGCAAATTAGTTCAAAAATCAAATCCAAGGAGACGTTGTAAAAAATACTGATTATCCCAATCCTGCTGTTTGGCTCAAAGAAATGGATCGCTAACAATAACTATGCTATTGTTGTCGAGAGACAAATCGTACGTCCGATTTGATTCTTTTAATGATTCGTAGGTCCCTAAATTAATAACATTGCCAAGGGTCATTGGGTCAGCAACCAAAGTACAATTTAACGTTAATTATTTTAAATGTCAATTATAATGAAAATGCAACAGAGTCATAGTCAATCTTTAAGTATGTAAAACAATACAGTGCAAGCAGGTTAAGACAAATATTGATGAACAAAAAAAAAACGAATTTACTAAGAGAAGGAGGAACGTCTGAGTCATATTGAATGTTTCACCAGAAACGCTGTATTCCTTAAAGAACTAGATAATACATATTTATGTATGTATATGTAAATACACGGTTATGCAAATAACATTTTTTCAATAAATCACAAATTTAATTTTATTTGTCTAATTAAGTTACCATACAAAATTATTCCTTACATATTGCCAAAACCAATTAATCCAATATAAGAATATACATATTTTTTCTTATAAATCTATAAACCGAAAAACAAATATGAAATCAATAAATAAAAAAAATTAATACGTTCTTAATAGTTTTTCCACCAATATAATTGATACCTTTTTTAGTCATAAATTAATTAATAAGGCCAAAACAAATTGGTTAAGAAGCGGTAGATTGGTGATTTACGGTTTCTCGCAAAATATCTATATGAACGTAACCATGCGGTTCAAGAAAAAGATATAAATTAATTCCGAATATAAAAACAAAAAAGAAAAAAAAAAACACATAATTAAAAAGATTGATGAGCTTCAAAATAGGGAACAGACACTTGGACATGCATCCAGACACACAAATTGCCCCAGAAGCTAAGGGGAATTTACTAAAATTAATTACTTACTCATAATTTAAATAATTATAGTTTGGTAGATTTTGTCTTCGTATATTCAGCAATATGAAGTATCTTTGGTTCCTTGCTGAGGTTTTTTTTGTGTGAGTATCTTTTCGCTTTAAGCGGTAGAATGAGAAATATACAAATGAAAAAAACTTTGGAATTGATTTTTAAAATACTTAAATACACTCTAAATAATTAAGATCAAGAAAAATAAAAAGGAATTATTTTAAAAGCTTTATTGTCCGGGCGCGAAAAACGAATTGGTCACATGGTTAACATTTAAAAAAAATGGCCGCCAAACACATTCTCTAAAGCACACCTGAAAAAGACATGGCTTAGGATAATCTTTAGGGACCGTTGGATTTTCTGTCACTTGTGGGATTAAATTACCATGTTCCTCTATGTAACCATAGTCCAAAAGATTCAGTTCAACAAACGACTCCAAAGCATGAATGCATTTCTATAGCATTGTAAGTAGCTTCTTTTAATATGCAGACGAATAGATCTTGTAATAGGACCCAAATCTTGGAAGTTTCGTAATTTCTTGTGATGACTCTGATGGAAACGTAGTTTAACCATTGAACCAAAAGGCTTGAAGAAAGTGCACGAAACAAAAATTCTTCAAGTTTTTTCCCATTTCTTCATTCAGTGGACCTTTCCCAAACTCTAACATATTCCATGTGACCAATTTGTATTTATAACCCTATAGGTTCCTAACAAAGCCCTGCAACAAAAATTTGGGCAAATATAAAGACACACGTAATATGGACTAAGACATGCACTAAGTAACAAAATCAACTAAAAACAACAAAATCTTTTTTTTTGTTCGATGAAATGAAATGATAAAAAACATCATTTCGTAAATGATCAAACATCAAGAAAGTCTTATTCGAAATATCACCAACAACAGCTTGGATAAAATAAAATTAATTTGATTCAATTAACAAAAATGTCAATCAAACATTTTCTTTTATTTCCGACCAGACTACAAAATTAAACTGACACCCAAATCCAAACCCTCTCCTTCCTGTTTTAACAGGCTCCATTCCTAACCTACTCCACTCCTGTTATGCGCGTCTCTTCGAAAAACAATCTTCTTATTTTCAAACCACTTTGTACAAAATCCTCATTCAGTCATAATTCTGCAATTTAATACACTCATCTTAGTCTGGAGAAAGGTATAAGGATAAAAGGCCAGGCATTGCGCCATCCACACACGACCAACCACTCATCTATAAAATACAGCGCCCATCAAATGAGCATCTCATCCGCTAATAACAATTATAATTTATTTAAATTAATAAACAAGGCTCAAGCTGAAAGGAGGTAGGGTCTTCATCATCTACACACAAAAAAAAATCAAAACCACTCTTCAGGCCAATTCATGCTATTGAGCCAAGAACCACCACTGCGACTTGACTTCCTTCCTTTGGTTAAATCTGCATTTTGTTTTGATATTCTGCAGAGGTATACCACAGACTTTCCCGTCTGCAAGTTCTCCAAGTTCTTCTCACAGATATGTGTGCCTACTTCCTTTGCAAAATAAAAAAAACACCAAAGATCAGAATTCAAGTTTCTTAAAGAATCCTAAAACCAATAACGAAGAAGTTGTTGATCAAAACGGAATCGCGCAAACTTAAGTTTGTCTTTGTATGGTGAAAGGTCATTGCCATTGTCGTTGGGTTGGTGGCACATGTTTAATGGTGCGGTGGCGGGAGCAATGGTTAAGACACTGTGTATTAAAGCTGAAGGTACTGTTGAGTAACACACTAACACACTCATCTGTCTAACACTCTCTTTCAAAAACGAGAGAAAAAAACTTGCAAGACCATAAAAAAAAGTAAGAAAAAAGCTCAACAGGTGAATACTAAAGATGTATGGGTGTTATGTGCTAAGAGCGAGAGAATATAACCGTCAGCCCAGACTTAGCAGGCAGAGCTTTCCGCCTTGCTAAGCCTGCATTATTATCTGCACAACAGAACAAACAAACACATGAAAGTGCTATTTTTTTTTTTTTGTATCTGTGTGTGTTTGTATGCAGAGAAAACGGTTCTCTTAGTGGGATTCTTTCGCTTGAGCGAAATCGCAAGTAAATAACTTTTTATTTCGTGACCAGCATCAAGACTGGATTTCTGTGGTCTTTCATTTTCAATTCTGATTTCGTTGTGAACGCCAGAAGCGGATATGACAAGAGAATTTTAAAGTTTATCACAATGCTTTATTACTGCGATCAATATGGATGGTTAGATTTTATGTTGTGAAAATAAAAAGGAATTTTTAAAAACAGTAGTTAAACAACAAAATAACATTAAATCAAAATTGTCAAAAAGTATATCTAAAAAAAAAAAATACAAGTTAGTTAAAAAAAAATATGAATGGGCATTTGATAAAATGAAAAATACGCCTAACAAAACTTTCCAGGATTTTTGTTTGCATTCATATTTTAAAGGTACCTAGAAATAATCTAATAAAATGAAATACATACATGCAATGAATACTCAAAAGAAATTTAAGGCATAATATCAAAAATCTCAAAAATTAATGAAATTGTTACTCACCATCAGTTTAAATTGGAGGGACCTATTTTACGGCTTCCAGAGAGGAATATGTTCAAAATTTCATATGTTTTAATGTTTAATTTTTTTTAATTTTTACTTACATACATACATATCTATGTTAATAAACAAAATTCCTAAAAAAATGAACAATTTTGGTCGTAATAAAATTAATTTTGGGGATGCTATTGGACCTACAAAATTGAAAAGTCATAACGTACCTACTTTCAGCCCTATCTGATCCATCTGAATCTAAATAATCAAAAAAAAAGAAAAAGGTGTTTATTATGGTTAAATAATCGCAAGCAAAACAATAAATTAACTATCCGTCTCTTCATGTTTGGGTAGCAAACCACTTTCTTATAAATATACTATTCGTCTTAAAATAAATATTAATTAATCACTGATTTCCGGAAAATCTGAGAACTTTTTTGCTAACGATGTTTTTGAGAAACAAAAATAAAAATTACGTATCTACTAATATTAATTTATATTTTAATTTTATTTAAAATTTAAATTTTAATATTAATTTTAATTTTAGTTTTTATAAAAATTTTAACTATCAAAAAACTGTAAAAAATGTCCAACAAGCTTAGTTCATCAAATTTTAGGCTCATAACCTTTCAAAAGATAAGTTTTTAAAAAATTTATTCAATTTTCATTGGAATAAAATTAAGTAAAAATGAGTGCAGCCGTTATCAACAACAGAGAGGGAGGCTTCTTTAAAACAGTTGTGTTGAGAAAAAAAAAACTTGGTGTTGAAAAGCTATGATCGATTTGTTAGACATAAAGAATGCCAAAAAATTCTAAATAGATAAAAAGAGTACCAAATTTAAAACAAATCCGACGAATTGTATTGGCTTTAAATAAAGATACAGAATTTTTACACTTACATATGTATAATGTTTTCATAAACTTTTTTTTTCACTTCGGTATTATTGCAGTGTCTATAGCTTAATTGTATCTCATTTTATTTTTAAACGCATAATGAGTTGTAGTTCCTACAAATAATAAAACAGAAGTAATCATTTCACTCTCTCTCTAAAAAGGTTAAAAAATAATAAAGGAAATAAAATATATTAAATTCCTGTTTAAATACATTTGGATGTGAAACCACGCACTCATAGACAAATACATGATTAAATCTAATGGATCGCATGCAATCTTAGCCTTTCACTTAAATAAATAAGATAACAAATCTTCGTCCTTCAGGTTTATAGTAACATACCAACCAGTTTTTCATGGCACACGTATGCTTCGGTGTCAGCGGGCGGCCGGTTCGGCGGCAAATGTGATGACGGGCGATTTAAATGTGGCATGCAATCTTATTATTTTATATATATATATATATATATATATAATAATATATTTTAAAATAATAAATTGAAAGTATACAACTATCCACTTTCACAACAACCTTCTTGTCAACAACTGCCACCAATTAAATAACCACAAAAATAATCTTATTAAATTGGAAAAATAATTTGATTAAGTTAAACAAAAAAATCAAGGCTGAAACGTTTGTGTAGTAAATTTTCCTTAAACAGTTAAACAGGATTTAATCAAACGTAACAACGATAGTTTAATTTTCACAAACATAAAGAGGTTTTCACACTTAATTTATAAAATATTTTGTCTCGAAACTTGTTTAATTAAATCTTATATTTTAGGTATAGTAGGTAAGTAAGATGGCGGTTTCGCGAAACAATTGTTTCGAAACAAATACCCAATTAGCGCCAAAAAGCGCCGTTTTGACTTTATCTTAGTTATTACGTTTCCTTGCTATAATCTACATTTAAATTGGTTACCGGATACACATAGTTTTGTGCGATGCTGAGGTATGATAGGATGAGCGAGAGAGTATATTTGGTGGCAATATTGGATTGGTTATTTATTTTGGCTAAACTTCTAAATTCAGCGCATTAAATTAAACATCCTGTAATATATGAATTTTCTGATTACAAAAAATTATTCCATTTAAAAAAAAAATAATTTAATATTATTTGATTTGACCAAATCACAAAAATCATAAAATTACAAATTTCTTCTTGATCTGTCAATAAGTTTGAATTTTAACTTAACAAATTTTTTCGAAAATATTCCTAATCTCATTCTCACAATAATATAGTAGCATTTAACATTAATTTTAACACAATTTCGTTAAATTCTTCAGTGTGAATTTTCATCTCATAATTCATAAGTAAGAAATGTTAAAAATATTTATAAAATTCAATTCAACTAACACATCCCAGGTTAGCCAAAGAAAAGTTTCACATAAATCTTTCACACGTAAACTTCAGCCGAACTTACTGTCAATAGAACTTTAATTGCAATGATGTGACTTTAAAATAGAAAAAAAAAATCTCCCGCCAAGAAGATCAATGTAAGCTATTTTCATATAACGACCTGTAAGACTACGCCCCTTATAACCTAATTATGAAATCTCTTTGATGTTTGAAGTCAACGAAGAAAAAAAAACTTCAAATTTGCATATAAATTCCTCACTCAACATCACAAAACAGAAAATTTGAATTTTTATTTTAAAATTTATTGGAATTATTTATTTGGAGCATGAGACCATATACGACACATCATATTATCTATTAGATAGTCAGTAACCCCCGTGACGACAATTTGTCCAACTAAATTTATTATCAACTGCTGTGGAAGAAAAATTAGACGCGATCGTTAAGGCTTTGAAGTTGTTTCAAAGAGTGAAATTATTTGTGAAACGGTAAATTGCATGTAAAAATCAATCGTATTTTTTTTTTTTTTTTTTTTAATTTATTAAGATTTTCTGGCACCATTTGTGATTATTTTTTAAACAAATAATGTCTTGTACTCCCTCGCTGAAAAAGGAAAATTGCGCGTTCGCTACAGCGTATAGTTGATTTAATCGAATTAAACCTGCAGTGGTAATTAAATAGCCGTTTAAAACCCCAATTCCTTTTTTGATATTGTTATTTTAGCAATAAGATATTTAATTTTGAGTTAGTGAAAAATAAAAAAAGTGAATCTTTTATTTAAAAATAATCTGCTGAACATCATTCAATTTGCATGGGAATCTTTGATTTTATGAGATTCGTATTGGAACAGGTAAGCAAATAACCTCAAGGGAATTCACTATAGATTGTTCTTTATTGTTTATAATTCCCAGGCCATATCGTTCTCATACCTACTCAACTTTTTATACTGTTTCGTGAAAATCTAAGCATTTTGTATTCTTCTCTATTGTCTTTAAATGTGTCAACAGCCAGTAATAGCTTGATAAGTGGCCACCTTCGTCGTTTCGCACACCAAGTTTTTTCTGATCTTTTTGTGACCGTAAGTGGTCTAAAATATTAAAGTGTAAAGGAACTAACAATGAGAAACTTTCAAATTTTGCATTGAATTCCGATACATAAATGAAAAAGAATATTATAAAGAAAACCCTTTTTTTTCTCTGCCAGAATGTTCCGCAAAAATATTAAATTGCATTTACAGCTGCATTGGAAAACCGTATTGAGACTCATGTTCTCTACTCTTTGTACTTTCTTAAATTGTTTTGAGAACTGACTCTTCTTCTACGTAATTGTATCTTAATTTGAGTGTCTTATAACAATCTTTTCTGGAAAGGGTTATCAGTTTCTCTTTTAGATATGACAATACCACCTAAATACCAACATCTACTCTATTTTCGAAAACTTATACTGAGTTGACGTATAGTTGTTCTAAATTTTTGAAACCGTGTATACAAATTATTAGAACTTTGTCATAGTTTTGAAAAATTTAAGACAAAAGTTTAATCTATTTCTCATCATCAAAATCATCAGTTTATTCCAATAAAACCACCCAAGGCGTCGGAATGAATTTCAAAAAAGAATTTTGAAAATAGGCTTTCGGTTAACAGGAAATAACCTTCCCGTCGTCGATAATGCCATTAATCTAAACATACGCACTGATGTTGTTTTTGTATGGGAAACACTTCCGTAGATATTATGCTGAATAATGTATAATTAAAGTTTGATACCAAAAAGCATATCAGCTCAAATAAAAAACCCTACAGCATTGAATTTTCATTGCCTGCCTCCCCACAGAAAGGGTTTTTTTTTTACGTTTATGGCTTTGAATTTTAATTCGAAACCGAAATTGTCATACTTGCCTATAAATTCTGTGCGCATTTCAACGAATCGAGAACGTGATAGTTCTTTAAATTATCCACATATTTTTTTTTGTTTAAAAGAACTTACAGTATATTACATCACGTACTTCACTCTTAACCCAGTGAATTACATAAAGAAAGACATTTTTATACTTTATACAAATTGACAGAGACAAACTTTATGGGAAACTAAAAACATAAAAGAATCACATTGAAGCCATTTTGAATTGTTGTACTACCAGTTCATGGCCAGTTTCTTGCATAACTTTTGTACTGAACTTGGGTGTCACATCACGATGATATTTTAACGGTTTAATGTCACTACCAGAGTTATTTCATAATATTTTTTCGTCTTTAATTACCTCATATACAACTTAATGTGGATAAAAAGTGATGATCTTACGAACTGCTTTAGTGAGTGACATGACTATATTATTGCTTCTGTTTCTCGTTGCTGTCGTTCTGCCCCGTGAGAAGTAATTAAGTTGATTACATTGACACCTTGGATGTTTTATTAAGTTATAAGCTTAATGAATCTATAAAATGGATTTCAAAAAGAAACAGGCAACCGTGACTAGATGTATAAAAAATATATTTTTTTGGAAAAATTTAAATTTATAAAATGTCTGCCATATATTTTGACCACTACCAGTTAATAGTCAAGAATCTCTGGGAGCATTTTTCCCAAAAAATTACTTGACGATGAAGGACGTGGAATTATTATTTTTCTTCATCTTTTTTTCCGACGATATTATGATTTCGAATAGGATCACAAATCTCCCACTTGAAGGTTTATTAAAGAAGAATAACCACAATTTTTCTGGGTAAATTTGTCGGTCACATGCGATCCTTAGATGAAGAGGTGAATTTGAAAAGTTTTGTATATTGGCTAAGGTGTTCCTCAAGAGTCTGTTTTAAGGCCGTTATTGTATACAAGAAAAATATCTCCGGGAATGATTTATGATATCAAAAGCCTTATCAGAAATCGAAGAGTATGAAAATCACAACTTTCTGTATATTTTCAGAAGCCCTTGTGAATGCGGTATAAAAATTATTTTTCCTTTAAAATCCACATTCTTTGGATGTGAGGACCGCCTGTGAAAGTTAGGCTTCTAAAAGGGTGAGAAATCATAAAAAGAAAGATTAAATAACCTTTAAATAAAGTTAACTTGTGTGAACATACAAAAATAAAATAAGAAATGTTTCAATCTTATTTAATAGAAAGCCATTGACCTGTAATTAATATCAAAATATACTACATCTTATCGACAAAATAAAATAAAATCAAAATCATATCAAATATCTTTTGTATAACTTTTCTATTCTGAAATACAAACAATATTATGATTACAACACGTTTAACATCTAAAATTAAATATTAAGCTTCTAAACCAACGGTTTCTCAACATAAAAGTTACAATATCAAATTAATAACTTTGAAATTAAAGATTTGCAAAACAATACAAATAATGAGAATTCATTATAGTTTCGAAGTCAAACAAAATGCTAGAGGGACTTACAAATTAATGATGATACAGATTTAACAGCCCCTTAGGGTTATACTGCAAAATTTTTGAACGCTGTCAACTTTAAATTGATATATTAGAACTCGTTCTTTAATAACCAGAAAAAATATCGATAATCAATAATTAAGACTTTATTTTATACTGTTCAAAAAAAAAAAACAAAACAAAACAAAACAAAAACCAACAACCTGTGGCGAAAATTTAATTTATGATCGAATTCCTTGCTAATGGTTCAATATTGTTGTTTGAATTTATGATTTAGTTTCAATTGTTTAACAAAAGAATAAGGTTAAATGAGCACAAGTGATCAGAATGAATAGAAATTTGCTGATATCCATCACTGGATAATATTATATATCTTTGTTAATAGAAAAAGAACCCATTAAGTTTTGAAATTAATTTCTTTCAATAGAAACTCTACATCGATTCAATACAAAGACATATTTATCAGATAAATTCTAATACATCTATTCCACTTGATATACTTAGAGTCGGCTCTGATTATGTGTAACCATTGGTTATTTCAGTTGTTACTGATCCCTGATGGATTTATAATTCTAATTACTAATTTGCGAAGTGTTTTATTAATATAAAATAATAAAAGAACGAAAAACCAATGTAAACATTGCGAAAATTATTAATTTTCTAGATTCATACCTCAAACACAACGAAATTTAATTCTTTGGAACTGGAATGGGATATCGGTTGGAATTATTGAAATCATCGGAATAAGAACTTTCTTACTTTTAAACATTTTTTCGTCACGTGAATCACATAGTCCACGAGTTTCCTCATCACCAAACGCTTTCGGTTGCTTATAGTTTTAGCTGGTGACAATTCGATACATGATGACTATATGGAGTCAGTCTTTTGTTGGTTGCTTGCCAGGCAGATTTAATGAGTTTGAAAATTCAGTTTGATAGTTTGATGTTTCGTGATCCTCTTTTTTCGTTATTTGCCAGTTGTCACAATGATGATGTTCGGCATTCTTTAAGTTAAGCATCTTTGTAGCAGCGTAGCCGCTATTCCCAAAGAATTGTAGCAACTGTTACAACAATTTCGGATCTCGAACTGCTGTTACTAGCAAATCGATGACATGATAAACGTCTTCCTAGTTCCAGGAAAATTAACCACCATTTCTATTGAATATTTATTCTGATGCTATTCGGGATGGAGAAGAAAACCACAAGAAAATATAAGAGATTGAAATTGGTTAAGCCGTTCTTAAGTTATAAATGGTGTGTTTACGATAGAATTTTGTATTCAAACGAAATTCAGAACAGGGATGATTATTAAAAAAAAACTCATTCAAACATTAAAAATAACGTCAAAACATAAATATATTATTACATTTGTTAAAAGAAATTTTGCAAATAATAATATAAGATATAGAATATCTACATAGGTACCTTTGAAATGATAATCGTTCATTTAAAAAGAAAGTTCATCCTCAACTGACTTAATAAAGTGGTAATTTGTTTTGTTGCCAAATTACCGCAAACAATCGTAACGTTGTCTTCTAATTTCGATGGACGTAAGTTTCGGAATTGAAGCAATTACAAATTTTCGAATTTTTAAATAGAAAGATGGTGTTGTTCGTCAACCCCCTAACCAAAAACAAACGTTTAAATATTAACACCCTTTTGTTTAATTGTAACGTAAAAACTCGTTTTTTGAACAGAACTTATGCAATGATTTGACCCCAGATTTCATCGACACTTAAGTTTTCAGGATAATTTCCACTATTGCAGCTTTTTTCAAAAGCCTTACAAACATTTTTATTTTTGAAAATTCTCCATTTTTCGCAAGAATTGAAAAAGCAGCCTTTTGCACTCACAAACGTATGACCAAATTCTAAATTAAGAAGTTTAATGGCCAGCGTATACATTTATTAGAAAGCCAACATTTTTATTTCTGTCCAATTTTTTTGAAAATATGAACGAAAAATATGCATTTATTCTGAATACATGTAAAAATATGCTAAATATGCTAATATTTGCAAAAATATGCAATAACTTTTAAAAATGACTTTTTTAAGCCAAAATCATGATAATTTGTTCTCTTGCTTCTAAAGTTTGTGAAAAAAATATGCATTTGCATGGAAATCCAAGCACTACTAATCAATCAAGAAACTAAATGAAAATGGCAAAATTAAAATTGAGAAATCATTTAGTGATCCTGGCAGAGGGGTTGCAAGTTGCACGAAGCTAAATTTTCCCATAGGTGCCTACCATGAAAATTTCAATACAGACATTTGTATTCATAGACCTTATGACGATTTCCTAATCGGTCATAATGTCCAAAGACATTGTGTTCATTTGAAGCAGCCATGACCTTATGTCATCCCACCGTAATGTCTTTGCCATTCAGTTGCAAAAAATGGTAAAATCGATAGTATCAAATGGCATTTTCGCAAAAAGTTTGCTCTTTCAGAGTGTACAGGGTTTACCGAGTCCTGGTATTATCAATAAAAATTTCAAAATGTTTCTAATTTAATAAATCGAGATACTTGATGGAAACATCTTTAATATCATAAAGGGCCATCACAATTCACAATAACGCTTATTCATTCAACCTCTACAAAGTGCTTTTCATCAAACAAAGCACTTTCCGCCATACATTTTTGTATCACATTTCTTAAAAGGTTCCCTGGAACGTTTTATTGTTTGCGGCCAAAAACTTGAGCTGTTAAGATATTTCTCAAACACTTAACACCTCAGCATGAGATAATTGAAATATGATTATGGTTACTTATATAGTTTTATAGACAATGATGATATTGTATCTAGTTTGTTTGAAAAATCATGTTTGACAACATAAATCTTTCACTATAATAGAACAATACATAAAACATTTTATTGAATCAATCAATCATAATGCACTGACGACAGACGAAGACAACGACCCACGATGGATAAACATTTTATTCACATAATTATACAATAGAACTACAACAAATTCCCTCATAAATTCTCACAACAAGATTTTAATGAAGAAAATATGTCAAACAAATAATTTTATTTGAATATAAAGAAGATAATAGTAAAAAGTGGGCAGCAAACACTATGCCATCCAAAGAACATTATCAAAGGCACATCCCACGAAAATCACACACACAATCCATAAAGATTGAAATTTACACCACGAACAATGGACTTTGAATTGAATGAGAGGATCCCAAAACTGATTGTGAATGAAATTAAAATTTCCTTTTTATTTTTCAAAACTTATATGCATAAATAAGAAATAAAGAAACAAAACTTTTCTTAAATGTTAAATGACCGATCACGAGGCAGGTGGAGGGATTCTATGGAACAACCATACTACTGACCTATAAGACGCGGATATGCATCATGTCACGTTCCTAAAAGTATCGAAGTATTTCTCAGTAATCACTTCAAATAAATAATAAAAAAAAACTCTCAAAACAAAACAAAAGGAATTTAATTAAATTTGAAAAAAAAAAAACGAAAACGATGATGAGTTGCTCATTTGCATACTAAAATATTGTTGAGATTCATGTTTGACTGGAAGTGCATTTGTATCTACATAAATGCACTATCTTAAAACGGAGAAATGTATTTGTAAAGTTATTCATTTCGAAAAACATTTAGGTACTCTTAATACAGTTTTAATTGTTCAAAATTGTGTTTTGAGAAATTTTATTAGAATTTTTATAAAAAGGAGAGGTCATTAGAAATGTTTTATTAATTTTCTTTT
This sequence comes from Baccha elongata, assembly GCA_951217065.1. Lineage (NCBI taxonomy): Eukaryota > Metazoa > Arthropoda > Insecta > Diptera > Syrphidae > Baccha > Baccha elongata. Next base: position 13,863,210 of record OX578272.1, read on the forward strand.
TTGGTACTGCGCTTTATGTTAAGAGGTAACCATAAATGCATCATTTAATTGAAGCGATGAGAAGCTAGTTAGTAGGAGTATTTATGATACAAGTATATTTTTTAATATAAAAACAGTAAGACGGTATACTAGAAAAACTACCGTGTATCATAACCTGAGCATAGATTGAAAAAGATCTCCACTTTGAAATGCACAACGGATTCGAATTAAAGCAAACTTTTTCTATACGAAAGAAAGTAACAGAGGAATAGGTGTAGGAAAAAGAATAGGCAAAGGAAAAGGAAAAGGAATAGGAAAATGAATAGGAATAGGAAAAGGAATAAGAAAAGGAATAGGAAAAGGAATAGGAAAAGGAATAGGAAAAGGAATAGGAAAAGGAATAGGAAAAGGAATAGGAAAAGGAATAGGAAAAGGAATAGGAAAAGGAATATGAAAAGGAATAGGAAAAGGAATAGGAAAAGGAATAGGAAAAGGAATAGGAAAAGGAATAGGAAAAGGATAGAAAAAGGGAAATGAAAAGGAATAGGAAAAGGAATAGGAAAGGGAATAGAAAAAGGAATAGGAAAGGGTATAGAAAATAGGAAAAGGAATAGGAAAAGGAATAGGAAAAGGAATAGGAAAAGGAAAATTAAAAGGAATAGGATTAGGAAAATGAATAGGAAGAAGAATATAAAAATAAAGAGGAATCTTCTGATTACCATACTTGTCTGAGGCCTTTCTTATGACGCTGTTTGCATCAAACTATCATTTTCGTTCTCAACAATACTAACTTTATGAGTAGATTATGATATCATTTCGTTCAAAGTGGTATTTTTGAAGCGAAAGCTTCCTTGCATCTTTCGCTTTCCATCCTTTTATACTATGATGCTCCTTATATTTTGTATCTTTATTTCAACTTGCCGTCACTTGTTTCCTTTACCGCTGTTTTGAGCAAATAATCCTAGTATTAAATGAGATATTAGCTTTTTTGGGACCATAACGCTTTCCCTTGTAAATTGATAAAAATTTGCATTCCCTATACTAGTTGAGCACTTAAAGTCATCGCTGATTAACTAGGAGGTGTGAAACTTGAAAAATCTTAAGCTATCGCTTTGTTTCAAAACTTTTGACGTGCTTATAAACTTGTAATTTTATTGTTTCCGTTTTAAAACAAACTTTTATTTTCTATGGTCACATTTGCTGTTTCTTTCTGTACTTTTTTCCAGAAATCGAATTTCAAAATAAACCTAATTTTAATTTTATATGAAACTCATTTAAAAATAAATTTTAAATATACAACATAAATTAACATAATCGAAAACAACACCGAATAAAGCATCGTTAAAGTCGCATAAAAATAATCAATGACACTAAGGAAGAGCATTTCGTGTTCTAACACCAAAAAATCGTATACCTCTTATACATCATTCAAAACAACTAATTAATTATAATTTATTGGAACTAGATTGGTTTATTTCTAATGACAACCTAATTCTTTAGTTTTACACCATGTTCTCCATTGATTGTTATAATAAATATTCAAATTGACATTTTTTAACAGATTTTTTGATAGAAAAACATCTATTTTATAATAATGAATAACAATGTGATATGTCTATTATATTCTCAATCAGAATATAGACAGAATATAGCTCACACATATCAAAAAGCAAATAGAATTGTTAGAATTTGTTTGCAGTCATAAAATACCATTTCTTTAAGAGAAAGTACTTTACAAAATTAATTTCTAAAGATAGCGTGATTTCGAAAAATCATATTGTATACTTACTTTAAATCCCTGATAACAATTTATAATTATACCTACAATGCTAAACAAAAAAAAGAAAGGTGTTATCCGGCTCATTATGTGCCTAATATAGATTTACCTCATTAAAATACTATCTATTTCGTAGCCCTATTTATTTTAAATCCCCATTAGTATTGCCAAAACTACCAAGTCACAAAACTAAGAAAAAAAAAGTTCTGACGTCAACTCTTTTGTTTTAATTAGTTTTGATATCTTCAATGCGCAGAAGTTATTTGCTCGAATTTAAATTCATCATTTAATGGCAAAATAAAAATGAGAAATAGAATATATAATTATTTTTTTCTAATGATACCGTTATTCATTGTATATATTCGACTTACTAGAGATCATTTATATTATGGAATTCACCTTCTACAAATTGGCGAAGAGTATTCAAAATATTTGCTAGTTATTGGAATCACACACTTTAACGAAAGGATGATGGCTAGATATTTTATGGATTACAAGCTATAACTTTGTTAAATTAAGGTAGTTTTGCATTAATTGTAACATTTATATTCAACAAGATTATGCAAATCGTCTTAAATCGATTCACATTATTTTTTTCCATTTTCTTAAGTGTTCGAGTTCGGTTTATATTATATTTGTAATTTATTTTTAGAGAAAAATCAAACAATCAAGTCTTAAAAAAAAAAGATATTTAAAATATGTTTACTACAAATGCCGCTATCGGCAACAAGTTTGATTGATTTTATACAGGTGATTAAGATGTTGTGAGGAGTGCTGGTTGTCATCAAGTCGTGTTGCAATGATGGAATGTCTAACGCGCGCTTTAACATCACTCATTTGAAACGTGTTAGCATAAAAAAAAGTTCCATATTAAGACATAAAATATTTACAGAATTATTTTATGATTTATTCATGACAAGAAAATTAAACATGAATAACGCAATAGATCAAACAAAAAAAAGTGGAAAATTCACTTTAATCTCGCACTTTGTTTCGTTAAATTATTAAATTAAAGATTTATTTATTATATGTGAAAATGATTCACATAAATAATTTTATTCATAAATCACCTTACAATAAAAAAAAAATATAGCCCACAGAGAAAGGAAATTATTAGTGCCACATATAGGATTTGTGGCATCATAATATAATTAATGCAACGTGTGCCCCTATATCGTCGATATATCTTTTCATCGGTGGTCTTTTAATTAACTTTGATAAAACAATCTCTTTGGCTAATTTTTCTCTAACGATTATTTATAGATTGAATTTTATTTGGGGATCTAATATAGGAGAATGTTTATATATATGCAAAGTATATTATGCTGTCTGTAGTTTTATTGGTAACTGTTAATTATGAACTGTTTAAGAAAGCTCTTAGTTAGTCTATAACTATCATAATAGTTAATTGGCATTTAATGATAATCTTTTTTTTTCAAAGCATTCGTAAATAAATAGGTTTTTTGAATTCATTTTGAAAGTAATTAGACAATAGGAAATAATTTGTTTTTTATAGATATCTTGAGAGTACACATTAAATGGTAGTATTGAGTTTCTTAATTGCTGATACTTAAGAATTAGTTTTGTTGCTTTTACAAACTAACAACATTTCTCTTTGTTTTAAAATTTGTATAAAATCGAAACACAACAACCTTTGGTTAACCAAAAAAATATGAAGAATGTACATAAATAATATAGACTTTTTTTTTGAGATTTTGAATTTTTACAATTCGTTTAAAATCTTGGATTTTATTTTTACAAGTCAATATTAAATTATAATAAAAGTTTCCTATGGTTTTTTGGAATTTAATAGTAACGGCTGAACCGATTTTAAAAGAAGGGATGGTCTCATGAAACGCCCGACAGAAGCAAAGTTTCTACCTGTTGATGAATTTAAGTTACTTTTGATAGTAAGTTTATAAAATTTTTGTTATTTGAAGAAAATTTATCCATTATCATCCATGATTATGCCTTATTTCGTAACTTAACAGTTTGTGTTAAGTATTAACCATTATTAAATTCAAATTTCCAACAACATTGATTAACATTGTGCAAAAATAAGTTGCAGCATATTACAATCAATTAAATATTTTTCATACTATTACCGGGTAATTTATTTCTTAGATAAGAGTGAATTAAGAATCAACAAATAAAATTTAGTTTTATTCTATAAAATAGCTACTTCTCGCTATTGAGCCTGGGCAATTAAAATCAGGACATTATTTAGTTCCACATTTTATGTTTTGATTTCATTTAAGAGCAAAATGATACTTTTTGTGGAAGACGAAAAAATTAGGTCTGGCGTCAGTTTGGAATTCTGGATTTATCGACCGACACCTAATACAGCCTAAGTTGTTGAGCCAATTTTCTTCAAAATTGCAGGTACTCTGTATTTCAAGGGTAATATGCCCCAGATTTGCCCCAGATTTACCCCAGATTTGAAAATAACAGTACCTGCCATATAAGCGTTACAATTATATCAATTTTTCTCGAATAAAATGCGATCGATTTCGATAAAATTTGAAAAGACCGTTTTGTTGCCAATTTTTTTTTCAGAATTAGCTTATTAACGGTAGTCATACAAGCGTTAGGCATAATTGCATTTTTCTCGAAAAAAATTGCGTTTCTCTCGCCAAAAATGCGATCGATTTGATAATATTTTACAAGAGTGAATTGTTGCCAACGGTGATGATTTACATCTAAATACTTTTTTTCGTATATATTTGTATATATCGATTACCTCTTAAACTGCAACATCAAGTTTGACGAAATTTATTATTCTAAGAGCTCTACTAAGATTGATTAAAACTGAAAAAAACTATTTAAACAAAATTTAAACCCATAATTCAATTTTTTTTTTTCGAAAAATACGATCAATTTTGATAAAACTTCACAAAAGTGGTTTGTTGTCAACGGCGATGATTTTCGTCGAATTTTTTGTCATAAAAATATGCATCGGGTTCTAAGGCTGATAGATACTGCAAGCAGACTTTGGCAGCCATAGCGTTGTAAACTTAGATCTTCTTGTCCTAGTTTAAAGTCTAAAACATAAAAACATCTTTGTCTTTGATTAAGTGCAATACTTTGCTAATAATTTGTCAAAAATAACCGTACACAACCAAGTAAATATCGTTTTAGCAATTTGCTGCTAGAAAATGTTGCTCACGATAAATTTGACTTTATATTTTCATTCACCTTCATACCTCCACCAATTTCGATCGAAGAAAATTCAAATTTATTATACGTTTAATTTTTTTTAAGTCATGGAACTCGAGAAAAATTACTATTATGCTATATTTCCAAATACATATATATTTTATACCTCAATGTTCATAAAAAAATTACTTTTTAGCCACAAATATTTTTAATTAAATTTTTGTAAGAAAAGATTTGTTTTAGACAAAAAATCCACATCCTAAAATAACCACATCCATTACACCGCCTTTTTTTCGAACTTAGTATTGGATATAAAACATAATACAAATTCTGACACCTTTGTCCATACCTCCAAATATTAAAAACAAATTAACAAAGACGAACTATTAAAAAAAATTGTTAGTCGAACTAAGAGGGCATATATACTCTTCTGAAATTGGAAACGTCAGTAAACCGTAAATGTTAATTTAATCAAATCAATTTATCAATTTTAAATGAAAATTAACTAAATTTTTATCTGTCATCGCAAAATTTCTTATAAACAATTTAAAATATGGGTGGTCTCAATCTGAAGTGCAATTAAACAGTTTTCCATTTAATAGAATAAATATAGCCATAGCTCACATAACCAAAAAAAACCTCTGACCCCGTACATGATTTATTAACATCAAACCAAATACAGATGATGCCAGATCTCAAAGCCGTTTCACTCTTAAGTCTTATAAAGTGTATCTCCGTTTAAACCCGATTAAAACTCAATTAATTTAACAACAAAATAACCCATCCTCATTTAAAGCACCGCTGCACTTCAACCCCATTAAATGCGTTCGCGCAACTGCTGCTATATAGATGGGCAGCTTCCCCAGCAAAATAAATCCATTTAATTTGCTTTACCGTTAATACTGGCCAAATATACAATGTACTCAATTTTTAAAGAACGAGGCGATATAAATTTCCAAAAACTTGTTGAAAAAAGAAAAATTTAGCCGCACAGCCAAAGTTGAACGCACATTTATCCATTTTGTTTTTTTTTTTTTTGTATAACTGGCAGCACTACAAATTCAGATGAATCCATTTAACCGAAGCTAACTGATATCTTTTCAGCGTGTGCTCTAAATTTTAAACCAACTTCCTACTTCTATGGATATATGCGCTTGTTCTTCCTGAAGCACCAGTGCACTCACATAGAACACAACAAGATTTGAAACAGATTCAAAACTAAAAACGGCAACAACAACAACATTGGCTAGATGCAATTTAAGATAATGCAATAAATCTTGGAAAAAATTCAGTAATTCAAGCAAAGCCAACAGGAACTACATCCCAGAGGCCAAAGTCAGCCAATGGCTCACTATATGCAATAACAACAACAAAACACTAAAAATATTCGCAAGATTGGCTACGGCCGCGCCGGCCGGCCTCATATAGCTGGATGACTGAAATCAAAACCAATATTTCCACTTTTATCCGCAGGTTCCTTGACCTGTTGCCAAAGCAATATAGAAGTTGCAGCCTTATCGCCCAGCTCCTGATATGCTTCCTGGCGGTTCAGTTGTGTTCTGTTTTGTTTTAGCCCAAGTACCAGAAGACGAGATTAGTTGATTACTGTTGGTGGTAACACGCCGCTCGGTAAGTGAATTAAATCAAATGTTGTCCCATCTGCGAGTATCAGAGAAATTAAATCATTCGTAGCAATCGTAGTCGTCATCGTAAAATCGTGAACATGAAAAAGACCATCGAGATTAATATGTTATAATGTCGAGAATAATATGTTACTGAAGAAGAGTATGGAAGCTTGTCGTGTCTTCTAGTATTGATAGCATGTTGAAAGTAAATGCAGGCGAGAAAGATTCACCTTTACATTGACATCACAAATTTTCATTTCTTAACTATTCATAATTAATTCTTAGCTAGATAAATGAAATTAAGTTTCAAAAGGATTCATATAAATATTGATTCTCCTGTATGTGAACTTTTTTGAATGAAATTTTAAACAGAATCTTGCAAATATTTATTTAATTTTCTACGATAAATTGACAAATGTTTTACTTTCCTTATTTAACAATCGATCTTTATCCATGGGGCGTAATAGGGTGAATACAACATTTTGACGGTTATTTAGTCAATTAATACTATAAGTATTTTTGGAATATTGCACATCTACTCGGGTGCATGTGATGTTTGTGTCTGAGTTTTTTTTTTAATAATTGTAGGAGGTAAAAGGGGACATTGATACATGGGACACATTGATACATGGGGTACATTGGTACACGGGAATCATTGATAAATATGGGACACATTAATACAGGCGACATTGTTTAAAAACAAAATGCAGCAAGTCGCTCAACCACGCAAACAACGTAACTTGTCTATCAACCCAATAACATGTCTGGCGCCATCTCTGTTCATTCCGGTTCATCGCAAGCACAAACCCATTTCGCACGTCCTAAAGTAAAGTCATATTCAACTTTACATGAAAAGTTATTTTTTAAGTATATTAGTATATCCTTCATAATAAGTTAATATTTCATTATTAATTTTGTTTTGTTTTTTACATTGATGCACACGATATGTGTTTTATGATATGTGGGATGTCGTATCAATGTGTTCCATAAATCTTCTCTATGTGCATTTTTATTTCTTGAAAGCAAGCACGAACGTTAAAATGTAAAAGAATAGATTCAACATCAATAAAGTTGCTGCTGTATTAAAAAATATAGTTTTTCAATAAATTCTGATTATTGAACCATGACAGGTTTTGAATTGTACCAATGTACCCCGTGAGTGGGCAGTTTGATACAAATTTCGTTTCTTAATAAAAAAAATTGTAATATTTATTGTAGCATAATGTAAAAAAAAAATAGTATTTCATAAGCTATATTGAGAGAGACACTATATGCATCTATTGTTTAAATTTATAACTACTTTCAACATGCTGCTTTTTTTTGGTCACAAAGTAAACCGTATCAAGGTGACCCGAATCCACCTTTCTATCTGGCATATACATTTTAGCAAAAATCATATTGTGTACAAAAACAACATAATCGATTTTGATAAAAAAAAATTATGAGGGTTGCCAAGCGATGTTTTTCATTAAAAAAAAAAATCTTATACCCGGGACTATGTTGTACGCGTCTGGACCTGGAGCGATTTGTTTAATATATTAATAATTGTTATTTAAACAAAAACTACTGCAAGAAAAATTTCGGAATTTTTTTTTTTTAAGAAATGATCGAATGATTTTGAATAGGTAAACTTAAACTTTTTTACATAAATGGACTTTTCTCAAATACAGAGAGTGTTGTGAATTTGAAAAAAAAACAATAATTGCTGTTTTTAAAAATTTACAAAAAACAGTTTCGAAGTTGGTGTGTATGTTGCTGTAGTAGCAGTTAGTCTGCTTAGCTTGCGCTCCATAATTCAATTTACATTGAGAAGTAATCGAATTAGACAACAACAATACTATTTTTATAAGGAGTTATAGCTATTTCATGGCCGCCACCCTCTATCATCAGACTCCTTTTAGAATTAGTGTTGCTCGTCCATTTGCAATCTCATGTTTAATCGAAAAACACGTTATTGAATTTTTATACCGACACCGGGAATCGAACCTGTGTCTCCCCCACAGTTGGTCATCGCGCAACGCAATTCTACCATTGTAGGTAAATGTTACCTTAATTCAATTTGTGATAATAGATCCACTGAGAAGACGGCTAAGTTATTAGTGTTTCATTTGGTTCTTTCTATTTTTCCCATTCAATTTAAATGCTTACGATTCGTTGAACGGATAATAAAGGGAATTCATGTGAAAGATTTGACACGGGTCAAGAATTAATTAATTCATTAGAATTTCAAAGATGGTTTGTATGATGACATACTGCAGTTAGTCTGCATAGCTTGCGCTCCATAAGCACAAATTGAATTAAGGTAACATATACCTACAATACAATGGTGAGACTGTAAATGGACTAGCAACACTAGTTCAAAAAGGAGTCTGATGATTGGCGTTGGCGGCCATGAAACTCCTGCTAAAAACCAGTTTCTTTGTTTCTTGCAATTGTAAAAGATTGGCAACCATTAAACATTCAGATATTTCCCAGTTTTAAGCACCATGGTAACATGTCGTGAAGCAAGCTCGTGCAACCCAGATGTCAGCTTTATTTTACAGTTTATTTTTAAAAGTCGTTTATTAAACCATAAGTGTACATTCAATCTCTTTTCGCACATAAGACCAAAGCTAAATTAAACAAAAAGCTGTTAAAGAATTGGAGCAGCTAAATTGCTTAGCACAAATGTCCTGTCTGAAATCGTATGCCTGAAGTTCTGACTGAATTATCTTAAGTAGAGCCGCGAGGTATGAACAAATGTGCCTCTTCTCTTTTCTTTCGTCACGTTTTTAACTAAGTATTCTTTAGCTCCTTCTGTTCTACAAAAATAATGTAAAGCATTTAACAAATATTCGGCAAATAGGTCGGTCTCAGCCTTTCGTTAAGGATTAATAACCAATTTATCATCTTCAAAGATATTGTGCCGAACATTCAATTTTCAATAAAAAAAAAATAAATTTATTTTATGTTTAGCCTTTAATCACCCTCTATAAATGATTTGTAAAACAAAATGCCATCTTTGTGTATGCATTTGAAAATATTTAATTATATAAAAAAAAACCTCCGGGTAAATTAGTGTCTCTGCTGATCCTGCAAACTCCTGCAATTGTTAGCTTGAATCACCTGCGGTTTTAAATCGCTCAACATGATTGTTATAAAATTCTTGTAACTTTGGATAATTGCGCGCGCGCATGTTGTCCAATTACCTAAATAATACACCAACTTTGTATGCACAAAATAAAAAAAAAACCTGCCCCCAAAGCAAGTAAAACAACAGTATCGTCTTAAGACAACGCAGAAAAGCCCCGCTTATAGTTAACCAACAAAAACAAAAATAACCAAAGAACAACTTTGAAAAATCCTCATCCACTTCCACTTTCTGCAAAGAATTTGTGTTCATGCCAAAGAATGTCCTGATATATGTACAAGAACTCGCCCGATTGCCCTATAGCTCTCAATCACCATCATCATCAACCATCCACACAGTCTTGTAAAACCTAATCTTATAGGATGAGGACGAAAAAAAAAGGACATAGCACTGCCAAAGAAGAAGAAGAATAAAAATCAAAATCGTGTCCAATTTGAAGGGCCCTCATTAAATGTCTGCAGATATGTTTGGCGCGTAACATGAAAATCTCATCTCGTCCATTCATTTAGAAGCAGATAATGTATATGTGGAGAACGCAAAAGATACAAAATGAAAAAAAAACCCGATACTTAAATACGACAAAAGAAAAATGAAAGGGAGCTCCAAAAGTTGGCCCCATTATTCTTGGTATAACTTTGATTGTAGGTATACTCTGCGTAGCAGCATCTCAGCTCACCGTTCGCTTGCATCCATTTTTAAACTTCACTCTCTTCTCTGTGTAGTATCTTTTGTGCAAATTTTTCGAAAGATAAAAAAAGACAAAATAAATGTTTTTAGATTGGTTTAACAAAATTTAAGGATTTTTTTTTTATTTCGTTTAAAGATTCTAATTTTGGTTCGGTGAAGGTGAAGGAGTTGCAGCTTAAAACTGCCACCAGACCGGTTTTCGCTTTTCAAATACAGTTGATTTCCAGGAATTAAGTTGGCCTTTGTGAACAGAGCTGTCCATCTATTCTGAAGTAAACATCGGAATTCACGTATGTGAGGGGGAGTAAGTGGAGGGAGGAGATGGTGATGATGATCAAATTTCGTATCCAGTTTGTGTTTTTCTGTTTAATTTAAATTTTAGATTGTGTAGGACATTTAAGTTTCAGATAAATAACAAATCAGATACTTGCTTATATTTATGAAACAAAAATAAGTAAACTGAAGCGCGATTGAGATATATTTTTTGTAAAGTCAAACAAATTTAATATACATAGAGACATTGTTTGCTATAGATTAAGTAATTCATAATATTTAATTTAAATAAAGGACACGACTAACGGGTAGCACAAAATTGATCTTTTTTTTTTAATTTTTTTCTACATATGTATTTTAAGTGTTTTTATGTTTTCTTTAAAAAAAAATGTATCAACGCCGCCCGCCGACAAAGAATCACTCATATCAAATTTTACCAAATCAGTCGTACTTTTTTGCAAAAAAAAAAAATAGATTTTTATATTTTTTACTTGCTTAATAGGGCAAGTATTGGTTTCGTGTAAAAAATGTTTTAATCAAACCTGACATTACGATACCAGAGAAGCCCAAAAAAGTAGGTTTCGTAATGCCGTCCGTCGGTCTGTCTATGCGTATGTGCGGTTGGTTATCTGTGCACCGACCTGCGGCCTAAACGGTTTGACGGATTTACTTCAAACTTCTTATATAGCACTTTTTGGTGATTCCCTAGACGAGAAATTCGAATTTTTATTTTAGCCCAGCTATACTCCCAAATGACGTTTTTAGTTTTTCAAAATTTTCTCTAAAACTGCTCGAACGATTTTGATAAAACTTTTTGTACGTTATATTTAGAGTACTGATAATATAACTGCATTTCAGATTTTCGGCTTAAAATGTATATAACGGAGATTTGGTGTTAATGGTTTTTTACAATTTTTTTCATAAATTGATAACGGCTTAACCGATTTTATTTAAATTTAGTATGGACGTTAAGTTGATTATTTAACACAAAATGGTATTTAAAGTTTTTGACTAAGGAAAACGTGTTATATAATAGCTACAATACAACTTGGTCTCACGTTTAAGCAATTTTCTGATATTTTTCTTCTTGAACATAATTTATTAAGTTTTATTAATCTTTTTCAAACCCAGTCGTGCATTTTATTTAACACTGCAAGCAAATTCTTGAAAAAAATTGCTTGAATATAAAATTTCCTCAAAATCGGTGCAGCCGTTCAAACGCTAAGCAGAACTTTAGGAATAATAAATTTCGGCAAAACCATTGGAGACTTTTAACTGATAATCGGTATCAAAAAAGTACCGCTCTATGACAGGTATACCGTTAATAAGCTTCTTCGGAAAAAAAATTAGATGAAAGGCATCACCGTTGATAAAAAATATAAAATTTTATCAAAATTTATGGTTTTTTTTTTTTGAAAAATAGAATTATTTATGGTAGGTATACCGTTATTTTAAAATCTAAGTCAAAAATAAATGAAGGGCACGAATTGGTGCAGCAAACTTGCTCTTATAGCAAGTTACTTTCGTGTTGGCGACTGGATAATTCATTTGACCAGTTTTTTTTTCATAAAAAAAAAAATATTTTCAGTGCTTTATATTTTGAAATATTTTTTTGTTTCATTTTTTGTAAACGAATGCACGAAAGATTTATAAAATTTAAATTACATAAAATTTTATCAAATTGTATTTTTTTCGAGATAAATAGAATTGTCGGTAAAAAAAAAACTTTAAAAAATTATTTTTTTTAATTTTGTTTGCAGTATTATTTAAGTTTAGCATAAGTTTTAGAATAATAAATTTCGTCAAAATCGGTACAGCCAGCGGTTCAAAGATATTCATGTTTTTTTTTTCAATAGAATTACCTATCGGTTTTTGTAATAAAATAACTTTTTTTCAAAAACATTTTTGTTTTTTAAATTTCGTTTGTCGTATTATTCAAATTTAGCAGTGATTGTAGAATATTGAATTTCGTGAAAATTCAAAAAAAAAATTTGATTGTATTAAATTTTACTCTATTTTTGTAGCAACTTTCCACAAAGGCAGGTTCGTGCGAAAAGTCGTGCATTATATTTTTTGTCTTTACAAAATAGATACAAATTTCGTGATTGATATCATTTAATGGCAACCTTTATTCATCACCAGAATGCCAATTTTGATGGTGTTGATTTTTGTATATCTTATTTCATTAAGGACTGTTTGCTCATACTCTTCATAAATCTACATCATAACTAGGTTCAACTTAACTCTTTGTTAGACATAAATTATTGAACGTTGTTTTAAAAAAATTTTGTTTTACTTATTAGTTATGATTTACTTGCATGAGAGAAAACTCAGTGTAAATGTCAGTTTAGCCCGAACAGTCAAAAGTTTTAACTTAATAACTTTTGGATGTAATAAAACCAATTTTTTCTTCTATATTTCAGTTATAAATTATATAATAAAAACATAAAAATTTAAGTTGCAGGTACTTAAGGCCTTTATGTCGAGTATGAGCAAACGGGCTTAAGTTATATATAATTATACAATATTCTGTAATTACTAATATTCTATTAAAAATCTGAAATATGTCAGCACAATATCTACAACATGTAAGAAAAACAAAAAACAAATATTAAAAAAATCTCAATTTTTTCCAATCACCCATCTTTTAATTCTCCATAAACCACCAACCTAAGTTAGTAGATTTTTTTTTTTTGTTTGTTTAAACACGTTCCACATTTGCATATTATTTGTCTGGGTAATACCATAGCTATACAATAAATATCCATCAATTCAACGTTTAACAGTTTAATTTGTAAACGCCGCATACCTCTGGCCAAGGCGCGCAATTTTCTGTCCCGCAATCAGATATTCCGCCAGAACACTCTTCAATCAATCGTTTGTCCAAAACTAGTAAAACAAGGAATTTCAGTGGCTCATCACGAAATGCTCTTCGGTCTCACAATATATACTGATGAGCGTTGCCCATTAAAGCTTGAGCCTGTGTTATGGCCTAATTTTGTATTCTGCACTCAGAATTGCCGGTCGAGAATTTATGAAGTTCAAAAATATGTGTTCCTCATCTGAAGCCGCATCACGATGACACAGACGCACGAAGACTTTTATATACGATATGGATACGACAACGACGACCGACGCGACCATGAGGCAACGATGGAATTAACATTTCTGGCTCCTGGCTACTTGATTTCTGACTCTCGGTTGTGTGGCTCGATCTTCAGCAGTGTTCTTGTGGAATACGAATTTGTTTTTTGTTTTTTTCTTAGTGCCCTACGTGATCCGCAATCTGATCAATCTACCATGCGGGAGTAAGGGTTAACACACGCTCTTCCCGTCTTTTAGATGAATTTTTCTGGCCGAAGTCCAGACTGCAGAGCAGTGGTACGCGTTGTCTGTATTATTACGAAATTAAACCGGACTCTCGACTTGTGAACTTTTGCAGAAAATTCCGTATGAGTTCGGATTCGGACATGAGTTGAGTATAACAACAACCAGAACACGTGAGATAAATAATTGTGGTGCGGTTGTAGCTACTCTTTGCGTTTGCGGGTACACGATGTGCGATTTCAGCAAAGAATACAAAAAAAAGTATCTATACACAAAATAAGAAGTCGATGAGATGTTGAGAATTGTATTTAAATGACTTTTCGTGAATCGCAATGTCAGTTTTGTGTTTCTGAGGGGCACGTTTTTTTTTTTTTTTTTTTTTGTATAATAACACAACAGTAAGAACATTGAAGGTCAAAGATTTTAATACCCAACTTTACGACTAAACAAAGGCCCTAATAATTCATCATTTTGTGCTCAACCAACACCTATATACAATCCACATTTGTGAATGGTTAAAAGAATTTAATTTAAAAAGAAACAAATACGCTATTATTTTCGGGGAAAAAGTAGGTATATTCAGGCTAACACGAAACTAAAAGAAATTTAATACTTGAATTACGTTTTCTTAAATCGCTTTTAATTATAATTTGATGCTAAGTATCACTTGATGATAAAGTTAACACGGTGTTAGTTCGTGCACAGTCTTGCTCTTGTAGCAGATTACTGTCATGGCAAAAGCTTTTTAAGAAACCAATAAAAAATAATTTTCTGCAAAAAGTATAGTTAATAATTTTTAAATGAAATAATTTATATATTTTTATTTTTTTTTTTTGTTACCAAAATCGTTTTTAAAAAGTTCATTTTTTTAAATTTGTTTTGAGAATATTTTTTTCAAAATTTTTAGTATGCCAATTTTACTTTAGATACATAAAAATTAAATTTTAAGAAAATTCATCGAGCGATTTTCAAAACAATAAATTTACAAAAAAATTATTTAGTTTAAATTAAAATTATAATTATAATTAGACAAAATTCCGACAAAGCTGTTTTTGCTAGAGAAGTCTTCATCAAAACCCGGAGCTAAATTTTCTTTTGAAGGGGGGGGTGTAAGGTTAAGGACATCCGTTTAGTCACTATCAAGTTATGGGCAAATTTATAAAAAACCGTTCACACCTAATTTGCGGTATGTGCATTTTTCACCAAAGCTGAAATGCAGTTATAGTAAAAGCATTGCAAGTATACCTAATGTTCACAAAGTTATATCAAAATCGTAAAAACCGTTTCAAGAAAATTGGGAAATAAGCTACAATGTTTATACCCTAAAAGTTTTTCCAAAAATTTCATAGTTTCCGAGAAATTAGAAAAAACTAGAATTTTGACCCCTTTTTACTTTTTAGGATTTGCTTAAGAAATCAAAACAAATTTAATTTTATAAATTAATAAAAAAATCTGAAAAAATTAAATATGCCATTATTATTTGGCTATTTAGGCATTTTTAGATATACAACTAGGTTACAGTTTTTTACCTTATATTCACGATTTTGCTATTCAAATTCACTTAAGTACAATGTACAAATAGAATTCACATTTAAAAATAGAAACTTGCGATTATAGGTACTATAAGGCAAGTTTTGTATTCGTAAAAAAAAAAGGTTTGAGATAACAATCAAACATGGCATTACGATGATAGAAAACACGAAAAAAGTAGGACCGACAATTCTGTCTGGATGTATCGACACCTACAGCCTTAACGGCTTGGCCGATTTTCTTCAAACTTGGTATACTCTTTATCTTTAAAGCAATATGCCTAGACTTATTTTTTATATTTGTCCTAGGTCTGAAAATAACGGTACCTGTCATATAAGCGTAACAGATAATTCCATTTTTCTCGAAAAAAATAAGATCGATTTTGATAAAATTTCGTACAATGGATTTGTAGCTAACAGTTATGTTTTTCATGTTTATTGCCAAGGATGAAGTTTTCTATTAGATTTTTTTTTCAAAATCATCTAATTAAAGGTACCTGCCATATAAACGCTATAGAAAACCCAATTTTTCTCGAAAAAAATGTGATCGATTTTGATTAAATGTTGTCTGACTTATTTGTTAACAATGACGGAGTTTTTCGTTAGATTTTTTTTTTTTCAAAATCACTCTATTAACGGAACGCTATAGAAACTCTATATAAACTAAAAACTTTAATCAATATTTATGTATATATATGTAACTTCTCCTTCCCCCACTTTCCGTAGTCTCTTTTGCCATAAGAGTAATAATATAAACTTTAAAAATTCTGGTTCAAAATTTTAGAGATGTGAAGATATTTTTCGAACAAATCCGTTGCTGCGTCTTCAACTACAAAATATTTTTAAACTCCATAAATTAACAACATGCCATGTGGGTTACCAGATAACTTTTTTATAACTTCTTATGCCCTATGACATTATATTCATTGCCTTACGTTCCTTATAGTCCCTGTCCAGTAAAATTGCACGTTAAAACTCATTTTGGATTTCAATTACGAAAGTTTTATGTTAGCGTTAAAAACGAAGGCCAAGACAAAAATATGTTCCCAAATTCACCTTCTCTAGACCTCCAAGGATTCTAACTTAAATGAAACTAATTTCAAATTTGCTCTATGAAACCTTTCCTTGACTTTTAAACACCCACCATTGGGGATCATTTTGTTTTCATTTGTGTAGAGTTAGCCCCCTATGAACGGCAATGTTCGGATGCTCGCACATAATCCAAATAGAAGGCTCACCTCACACCATAGAGATGATGCTAAAAAAGAGTGCAAAGGAAAAAGGTATGCTCAGAAAATCGATTCCTTCCTCCTTTGGCACTCTTTCTAAGGCAATTTTATGTTAAGGAGCAACAGATTGCTTGGAGCTGACTGCTTGAGTACGAACACGTATCTTTGGTTACCATAAGACGACGACGACGACGACGCTTGGACAGGTATTTCAGGTATCTCAGATGGAGGATTTTGTACCTCTATACCATTCCTTTAGCGAAATCCAAGTTAAGGTAGAACAAATCAATTGTTGCGCCTTGTGCAAGTGGTGGCCAAAGGAAAACGAAAATCACGATGCACACGTATCCAGCGCGCCGTTTTCTAAAGCGGTTTGGCAAAAAGAATACCTTTCTAGGCAACTGGGAATTTGATATTATGCTCCATTCATGTGGTTGTATAAGTAGAAGTATAAAATTGCAAATATCATCTATATATCTTATAGTACCTTTGCCTACAGAGTTTTCGTGTATCGAATGGATTATTCTATAAGTGAAAAGAAGTTCTTTTTATGTTTCTGAAGAGCCAGCTAGATGTACTTAGTTGAAAGTATATTTTATTGTTTTGAAATTGAATAAAGAAACTGGTGGTATGCCTTTGGGAACTTGAAAAAGTTTTAGAGGGCAGTTATAGATACTAGCAAATTAAGAAGTTTAAATTGTTTTATATTGAAGAACTTTTGAAATTTTTTAAACTTTACCCATACCTAAACTAAATTTATAGGGATGGAAATATTAACGAAAATAAATTCAAAATCCGAAACACCAATATTTTAACATAGTAAATAGGTTAGGTTTGCGGGTTGCTGTAGGAGAGCTAATAGCTCAGCCCCAGCACACTTAGGTCAATGTAGACCCATTGTGATGCCCATTTGAGGGTTTACCAATTCCTCCTCTTACCATACACGTGGTCCATATTTAGTTCCTTAGTATCATCCCGGGGTGTTCAACCATCCGTTTCCTCTTGCGAATCTATATAGATTTTCGAAGAAGTATTTCCCCAGAGTTTTATTTCTTAGATGGCAGAGACTGGGGCAGTGACAGAGGTAGTTGGTTATATCCTCATGTTCTTCCTCGTCACTGCAATCTCTACATAGATCATTATCAGTTAGACGTAGTTTTTTGGCGTGATATCTTAGCATGTTATGGCCAGTTAAAACACCTACCAACGTCGATACTGACTTCCTGTCTTTTTGAATGATTTCATTCGTTCTATTTTTATCGTACTGCGGCCACAGTTTCCTAGCCACCTCACAAGTGTTTAAGTTTGCCCATCTCGAGTTGACTTTTGCTAGGATTTCACACATTATGTTAAGTTTGAGGTCGCATAACGGTGGTTTTACGCTTCTTTCTGAGAGTTCTAGGCTAAGTGCTGAGCCTTTTCTTGCCAATTCATCGGCTTTTTCATTTCCCATGATGCCCGCGTGACCGGGGACCCAGCAGAGTGTTATATTATGCTGTGTGGCAAGAACTTTAAGCTCTTCGCGACAGCTTTTCACAAGCTTGGACTTTATTTCAACAGCAGAAATTGCTTTTATCGCTGCCTGGCTATCGATGAGAATGGTAATATCCTCTCGGGGTAGTGCCATCATTGATGCCACTCTGGCTGCTTTCGTTACTGCGAGAACCTCAGCTTGGAATACACTACTGTTATTGGGAAGTCTGATTGAGCCTTCTATATTCAGAGCTTCTGAGAAGAAGCCAGCCCCAGTACCTGTATCCATTTTTGAGCCGCCTGTAAAGATGGATTTGGTTGTAGGTTGTAGAACTTCATTATTAATCCACTCTTCTCTACTTGGGAACAAGCATTGGAATGGCCTTTCAAAATCTGTAAAGGGAAATATGTAGTCATGAGGTAACTGCCTGGTCTGCCTCTGTCTCGAGAACCACGTAACAAATTTGCATGTAGTTTACAGTGTTATAATTTGAATCTTTTGCAAAAATTGGCGTATTTAAAATCCTCAACTCGAATGGAGTGAAATTTAATTTCAATGAAAAAACCTAACATTACGAAAATATAGTCTAAAAAAAAGTTAATTACTTACTTGTGTTCCTCGGACATTTGAAATTGTAGTTCACTGCTGACAATCGCTGTCTTGCTTTCAAGTAAGAAATCAATTGAGTAACAATGCTTCCAGTGATGGAAGAACCAAACAATAACTTTGTAAGTCCAAAATCATTCGGGTTCTTCTCAAATCTTTCCCCAGATGAACAAATTTTTGGTTGTTTTTGGCATCACCTCAAATTTTTTGTTCGCATAATTTCTGCAAGATTTTCTCGCCATTTTCTATAAATCAAAGAGTGAAAAACTGAAGTACATATAGTGCTTGATTGGTACTCTACGCTTCATAGAATCTCGTTGCTATTTTCAATGTAAATCTTTAAGGTGATTTCTTTTAAAATTTATTTGAAGACAGCCATACTCAAGCCCCTATAGTTTTTCAAAAAATCTATCTATGTCCATCCATTCATACCAACTAATCATTCCATTATACAATTTTCAATGCTTACACAGCAATAATAATTTAAATTTCCAAAAACATGTTTTGGTACTTAATATATTTGTTATTGATGTAAATAGGAAAATCTTAAAATCTTAGCCAAATACTTATATAGGAACATGAAATTTGCTAACTACATGCTCATGCCCAACCCAGGCTCTTTTATTTTAGCAAATACTCAAAAAAAAAAAAAAAAAAAGAATCTTAAGCCTACAGCTATTTCCCAAAGGCCTACATACATATAAAAGTGTTTAGTTACCTTTGCAGACAGGTCGTTTCGCATGGAAACACTTAAACGAGTTTCCACGCATTGGACTAATGACGATACCCGACGGTGTCTATCAATTTAGGGTTCTTCCACTAACACTAAACCAACATCTAGCAAACGACCAGCATCATCATCAGCAATTCCCCACATCGCATGGGGTTTAATAGCCTTTTAACTTAAATGCAAGTCATAAAAAACGCCACAAAAGTATCTTGGGATAAGAGTGTATCTTCTTAGTGTATCCTGTCCCATAGAATGGAAAAAAGTAAGTTCCACTGTATTCTCCTCCCTTTCTATCTCTCTCTCTCTCTCTCTATCGTCATCTTCTTTAATCTTTAGTCCGAAGGAAACAAAACAATTTACGCGAATTCCTGTTGCCTGAAATTGCCATCAGGCATTATGTACCTAACCTAACATACAAGGTATGTGTTTAAAAGTGCGGCCACAAAAAGTTGGCAAACCAGTCAAAGAGTCCATTCTATTTCTGGTTGTTGTCTTGGTAGTCTTTGAAAATTAGAAAATGAAAACCTTTATAGCGAGCCACTAAGGCACTGGGTTCAGTTTATAGTTGCCATTTCTATTCGTACACACTTCCCCTTGCGGCGCGTGAGTATTACCACAACTAGACCCTTCTTTCATGAGTTGCATGCATATTCTGCAATAGATTCACAATTCACAATCCCAATGAAGGTGAAACGATTTTCAAATCAAAGAAGTTCTATTTTTTTTAGTTTCCCCCTACATACATATTTTATGTATGTATGTTGATGGAATGTACGTGGATAGAAGAATATTGATGGTATGACATTTTAACCGCTTAATGATATTCATTAATTTTAGACCTACATGAGGACTTAAACAGAGGAGCATGCTTTGTTGTTTATAAGACACGGTCCATCAGGACTAGGTTTGAAGTTGATGAGGTTACTCAGTAGAGAGGCTTAATTAGATGAGTTTAAGAACATAAAAAGAATGCTGAATGCTAACATCAGGTAACTTACAAAATGTGTAGGTAATACCACGTTATGTTGGGCGAAATTGGTGGTAATATTTGACATGCGGGTCATGCAATATCCTTCAAGGATGAATTTAAATTTCTTTTTCAAATTACATACAGATGTGTATACATTTACATATATAGGCCAGGTAAATTAGCCAAACATATCTACAAAAATTGGAGAGGAGAATTTTATTGTATCATTTTAAAGAGTAATTCTTGGGGATTCTTAAACCACAAAGTTCAAACAAAATAACCCTCTGCTTTCGTCCCCCAAAAGGCGCTAATGCGATTTTCTCGACTTCTATTGGTCGAAATGAAGAAAAACAACTACAAATGTATGCAGAAGAATTTTATTCGGTTCGATTTAAGTTTTTTTCATGGTACATGGAACTAACTTCACGGGAACTAACTTCACATATGGGAACTAACTTTACCACTACTGGGAATTAATTTCACTCTTTTTGGTGAAGTAAATTCCCACTAAAGGTGAGAAATAATTTCATCTGAATATTGTGTGAAGTTAGTTCCCATCTACAATTTTTATTTTACAGGAACTAGAAAGCTTAAAACATGGGACGAATTTATTTCCCGGGTGGGGCGTCCTAAAGCATTGGATTTGGGGTGGGTGCAAGTTTGGGTATGCATCAGTATGTGTATTTTGTATGAAAAGTGTAACTTCAGAGAGTGAGAGTGAAATAATTTCCCACCAAAAAGTTAGGTTATTTCCCACTCAAATCGGGAACTTATTTCACGACCAACAAAAAGTGAAATTAGTTCCCACTAGTGGTGAAGTTAGTTCCCATGTGATGTTAGTTCCAGAGAAGTTTTTCGATATGCTCATTTAGCGACATCTACTTCCGTGTGTTTGAAACCATCTTGTTTTATCTATGCATGTGTATAAACTCAATAATTGAGTCATAATATTTGTTTTGTTTTTTGAAGGAAAATATTTTCTACAACTTTGTCTCACAAATAATTTTGATAGACATTTACCATATATAGTTATTTACAAAAAACTATCAAAATTTTGGAGATTGATTATCTCGCTTCCCGTTAATCTAAACGAATTATAATTTAACATATTTTTGGTTATTTTGTATGCCAATCGTTGACTTCTTGTTGGGCAAAAACTGCGCAGGTATGTGTACCAGTATCCATAAAATATATAATTGATTGATCTCGTTTTCTGATAATCATAACTGAAGTTACGTTTTATAACCTATTAATGTGGTCTTTCACTTTGTTCATGTTTGCCTCCAATTTACAATTTCATTACATCATAAACATACAGTATAATTTTAAGCATCCATCCAAATAGACAAGTAATTAATTTCTCCATTAGAAACCGAGCAATATCTTTCTTACTTCGAATTATCTTTTTTTTCGATTTAATGACACCTTAAAGATAAACTTACTAACTTAATCTAATGTCGTGATGATCTCTTTAAATGTTTTAACTTGTTTACATAATCAATAATTGCTTACTGTGTGGGTTTCTCTGTCTAACTTAGTTTTTTATTGCTATCATATTCCAGTTAGCGATCTCATTTCCATTATCATCGTCAATAAAAATTAAAAAATAAACAAACAAGGCAGAAGGAGTTTTCTTTTAATTTTTTATTATTTTAGTCGGATGATTTGTGAACTTAAGAGTTGTTTTACTTGATTAAATTATAATAATTTTGATCAAATTACGGCGCGTGCCGCCCGATGCAATAATTTGTTTATTTATAATTTTTATTTTATTCGGACTGCAAATGCTTGAGCCATATCAATTAAGAGCTAGCAATAAATTATTTCTTTGATTATGTCCAATGAAATGTGAGGAAGTTATAATATCAAAAAATAATATGATTGGCATTTCTACTCAAACATTTTATCAAATAAATTATATATATAATAATGTGGAACAATTACCACGAGTATATATGTTGATGACTTTCAAACGGAACGGGAAATATGAATACAGATAGTGTTATGATTTCATATAAATTTTACAAATTATGATATTTGATCTGGATAAATGTATTGCTTTTCAATGCTACGTTCATAGATACTACTGATAAATTTAATTGCACCAGCTTTGTTTGGTGTTTTCCTCGCAAAAATCAAAATAAATACTTATACATTAGCACCTGTTGACTGAAAATTATTTTTTTTTCTTTTCAAATTCAGAAATAAACTTAGTGGTTTTTAAGTTAACATAATCAATCTAACATTTTAATACGAAATTGTCAAAAAAGAAAATCGTTTACACACTTTTTTGTGGCTTGTACATTTCTGTGAAGCTTAAAGAATTTACTCTGAAATATTCCTAATACTACGTGTTTTTTTAAGAATTCACCGATGCGACGGTGACGACTTCGAGTTCACGGAGTTATTTTTAATTTTCTCAAAAAAATACAAGACAACCATCCGGTTTATCGTTTTTGATTTAAATTTAATAAGAACATTGGATTTTGAAATTGGAAATAGTAGGTACTTAATTACATAATGTCATTAAGTTTATACACATAAAGGAATCAAGATGGTTTCAAACTCAACGAAGCAGATGTCGCTAAATGAGAATATCGAGTAATTATTATTGCCCTAATTCCCTGTAACGAATATCACTCGAACCGAAAAGAACAATTGTATTTGTTTTTCTTTAATTTGGTTGCCTTTTAACTCAAGAATAATTGCTACAAGAGTTAAAAAAACAACAAGTCGATATTAACGACATCCTACGAGCAGTATTTGAAACGTACACATGATTTCTCTATGTGTTTAAACTCAATCGTAATATTTAAAAAAAAACTTGTTTGAAATTTAAATTTTTTTTTCTTTCTTCAAATTTTTTTGTAAAAATCTGTTTGCCTACTAAAAAAAACTTAAATTCACAGAGAAAATACAAGAAGTGATTTCTGGTTTAACATGTAAGTATTGCCGTTAATTGTTTCTTTTTCAAGATTTTTTTTAGAAAATTGCCCCTCCCGGAAAAATGATGGGGGATATACAGCATATTAGTATACAACCCTTTCAATATAAAACAGGAGATTTTTTTTTCTTAATTAATTTTTTTTTTGAAAAATATCCCTCCCGGCAAAAGGAGGGGTAGTAGAAGCCCCTTCCCATACTTTTTTTTTCTCACCTTGACTCAAGCAGATGTTGTTAGATTCATCAGATGTGGTTTCCATTTAAACTCGAGTTGCAGACTCGAGCTCACTTTTTAGAACTTCAGAATCTGTGAGTATATATGTATTTCTTTGCCAGGATACGATTTTTACGCTCGTTGTTTTTTAGTTTCTTCCAAACGCTGCTTGTTTTTTCCTGTTTCTTAAAAACTAACTTCAAGCAACAAATTACATTCCTAAATGTGTGTGCGACCATAAAATCATTTCAGAAACATCCAAAAAACATTTGAGAAACGTTAATTTATTATGAAAACAATCCTGGAATGTCTCTCTGTTTCTGATTCGAAATGGAAAACTTTCAATGCTTCGAAAATGACACTGGAAGAAAATTAAGTTTTTATTGTTGAGAAAATCTGAAAATTTCACGTCAACGACAAAATATTTATTACGAAACATTTCAGAAGCATTGAAAATATGTTTCTTCATGTTTTTACGGTTTTAAAACGATGTTTCTTAAATGATTCTTCAGTCTGGCCGCAAACTTAGAGAATCTGGTAAAAGTTGAAGATTTCAATGAAATGATCAGTCCTAGAACTACCTTTAACTTAAATATTTACATTTGAGGAATCTTTACATCTGAGTCACAATATGGTATTTCGATGAATATAATTTATGTGACAATTTTTTTCAAACGCCTTGTTAAATTGATGAATCAACTTGGAAGTTCTTTTAAATATACATAACATATATGTATATCAAAACTGCAAATAAAAAAAACATGCGACAACATTTTAAACAAATGACACGTATATTAAGATTGAAATATTGCTGAGATAAAAAATCTTCAATTTTTCGTATACTTACATAAACATTGGCTAAAGAAAACTAATAGATTCTTCAAAACAAGAAACGTGACTTGCAACTTGAATTTCCTTCAAAGATCTTTTGCTTCACAACTCGTCAGATAACTTTGTCAAGATTGAAATGTGACTATCTGCATTGTGGGTGTTATGTACAGGTGCATTTTGCAACCTGCAGCACCATCCACTTGCATATACACAAAGCTTGTTTTCATGATAATTTATGATCATTTGTTCTGTAACATTCCAAGTGAAATCTTTCATCCGACCAAAACTCCATTAGACTTATGCACACTCTCTGAAGACAAGGAAAATAAAAATCAATGTTTCTATGTAATTTTTTTTTTTAATGCTACACTCACCTTATGTATATATAAGTAACACAATGTTTGTTTGGATTGCATAGTTTCAGAAAATATTTATAGTTCCAGTTTGAGTACCGCGCACAGTCGGACCAGGATCGGAATCGGGATTGGGATCGTGTTTCTGACACAACGCTCGATGTACAATAATTACACTTGGTAATCGATGAATTTTGAAATTGATATTGACAAGGCCGGTTGTTGATGTTGTTGTTGTTGTGGAATAGCATCTTTTTCAAAGTCGAATATTGCTTTCGGCATAGTCCTGTTAGAATCCATGCAAGCGATGAAAGCATCCAATCTATTCAAATCAAGAGGTCACTATAAAGAAGATGCAATAATATTCTTGCATTCATATATTCTAGTAAAATAAAGAGAAAGGATAACTGTGAATGCATTTAATAATAATTAACCGTTAAATGTTTAAATCCAATAAATTCAATTGAATACCAGGATGACATCATTCAGCATTCTATTTTCATTTACTTTCATAGTATAATAATAATTGGTAAGAAGTTAAGAGCCTTTGCAAGGTGCTTATATTGTATTTACAATTCAAATTGCTCAGGTGGTGCAATTTATTTATTTTATTCTTGATGTTGTAGCGGTGACAAATTATTTCATTGCGCTCATTTGTCAAGTTCACACTCCCATTATTTAGGTAATCATATAAAAATACAATTTCCTTGTTCCACAATGGCTATCAATCTTTGGACGATAAATTTATTCGTTGTGTTGTGATGGCAAGTGAGTAAGAGACCCCGAAAGATTTTGCTATCGAGTGATTAATTGACTTAGAGAAATGGGTGTGAGAGTTTTTTTGCAACAACTTTGCAGCACATATAGTGCAGTTGTTGACCAGTCAGTTCCAAAAATAAATTGTTCTTATGTGGATGTAATAAATCGTTAATTAAAATAATTACAATAATTGTTTAGCTTGCTAAATGAATGATTTTATATCTAAATGCACAAAGGATACGCCCAGGTATATTGTTGTGGGAGATTATTTAATGATTTGAAGATAAAAATTGAAGGTTGTCCAAATTTTAGTAAATAGATAAATAAATTAATTTTTTTTTTATTTTATTTTTTATTTATATTTTTTATTTAAAATATAAATGAGAAATATAAAAAAAATCAATGAAAAGTGCTAAAACTACTTATTATACACAACTCTCTGTTGCATATACAGGGTGATTGGTTTAAGGTACACCAAAAAGCTTGAGCGTGTAGGTGGAGTTAAGACAAGAAAAAAATCGTATAGGAGGGGGCAATTTTCTATAAAATTAACTTAAATCAGAAAAAAAAATATTTTAAAACAACGGTGAATGATACAAAGCCTTGTTATATCTTTTTGGAAAGCCAGAAAACTACTCTTTTATTTTATTTTTAAATTAAGTTGTTCAAGTGAACAGTTTTAAAAAAAAAAATTTCAAACTCAACATTTTGAAAAAAAAATTAAAAAAAAAAAATTAAACTAATATTTTTCAAAATTGTATGTAATTAACTATAATTTTTATTTTCAAAATTCAATGCTTTTGTTAGTTTTTATTCAAAAAAAGAAAACCGTATGCCAAAATGTATCTTAGTTTTTGAGAAATTAAGAAAATACTAAAAGCACTTTTTTAAAAAAAGGTGAAATCTGGTTAGTCCAGTTAATTGTTTTTAAACAGATTTCACCTTTTTTTGAAAAAGTGCTTTTAGTAATTTTTTAATTTCTCAAAAACTAAGATACATTTTGGCATCCGGTTTTCTGTTTTTGACTAAAAATTAATAAGAGCATTGAATTTTGAAAATAAAAATAATAGTTAATTACATAAAATTTTGAAAAAAATTAGATTAATTTTTTTTCTGATTTATGTCAATTTTTTAGAAAATTGCCCCTCCCGCCTAAACCTTAAACCAACCACCCTGTATAAATATTAATTTAACAAAAAAAAATATTTTCAAAATCATTAGAGCAGATTTTAACTGAATCAACGTTTACTTAATAATTTTTATAAAAAAGTTATTTCTAACAAACTTGAAGTACGCCAGTCTTAAGTGGTAAATAGTTTACATTTACATTTAATATATAAAAAATAAAATGTTAGTGAAGCTGTTTTCCAAATGTTGAACTTTGAAAAATAATGAGTTTAAAAAATAATTCAAAGTAAGCATTTCTGTAAAATGTTGGTACTGATACTTATTCAGGTCCTCTTGGACTTTTTAAAACATTTTTTTTAAGCAAATTCAATTAATCCATTCACGAGATAAGAAGATCAAAAAAATAATGGTTCTATAAAAAGTTTTTTTGCAATTTTACAAAAAAGACAATCAGATAAAAACTCAGTATGTTTTTGAGAATCGTTAGATCCGTTTTCGAGAAAATTAGTCTTCTTCATAACGGTTTTATGGTTTTTTTCACGAAAACATAATTTAATTAGTACCTATAACCGCAAGTAAATAATAAAGACGACCCTGACGCATTGCCACCTTGACGCCCTGACGTTTATTTATTTATTTATTTATTTAAATCTACGATAATTAAAATTTTGAAGAATTTTGCAACAAATTTGACAATATAGATTTGAATTGGTACCTTGTCATACATAGATCAAGTTTTGACTCCCTTGCGTTTTGACTCCCTTACGATCCGACGTTCTGGCACCCTGACGCCTTGACGCATTTTGACACCTTGACATCTTAACACCCTGATGCCTTAACGCCTTGACGCCTTGACGCCTTGACGCCTTGACGCCTTGACGCCTTGACGCCCTGACGCCTTGACGCTCTGCCGCCCTGAAATTCTAACATTGACGTATTGACACCCTGACGCCCTGATGCCTTGACGTCCTGACACCTTGACGCATTGAAACCGTGTTAAGGTCTTGAGACCTTGACACCTGTACGCTTTGTTGCCTTTATGCCTTGGGAACCAAACATCTCGAGGCATGGACGCGAAAACTTGACGCTCTACACTTTGATGTCTTGAGGCGTGGGGGCGTGGCGTCAAGATTTAAGGGTGTCAGAGCTATCCAGGGAAGGCGATGCGATGAAACTGTCAAAAAAACAGTGAAAGATATCTACTGAGAAGCTTGCCTCAAGTAGCAAAACCAAGCCTGTGACTCTTCGGGTGTGGTTTTGTCATTGGAAGAAAATTCCAGTAAAAAGATGCTTAAGCTACGATCAGGTAACAGCTGTGTTTTATATATCTCGCATCTTATGAGGTTCTCTGGCTGTATCAAAGGACCTCTGGAAAATTACAGTGTGACTTTGTTTAATCCATGTTTATAGTTCTTCTTAGTTTTTTTTGGGAATAGGTAATCCTAGAACCATTAACCTGCGTCTCAGAATAGAACATGGTTGATGATGAAATATTTCGCAGCGAACCAAGTGTTAAGAGGATATTGATTGGTACTCATTGATACAAATTTTTGACAAAATCGTTTTAAACAAATAAATTATTGAAGAATTGGTAAGTCATCATTCCTATTACGGAAACGTTTTTTTTTTTTCATTTCTTTTGCACATATGTTTGCAAATACTATTAATATGTACCAGTAATTTATTTCCAAAACAAAATGTATCAATGAAGACAAAAACCACAAACAATTATGTAAACGTCATCATGGTAGATACATTTATCTTGTTCCCGTTATGAATTATGAAATTCCGTTTAGTTCTCTAATTTCAAATTCAGCTTCTTGTTTGGTTTCGCACTGAACCCGAACGATCTTACACGCGTCATTCCTCGCGGCAATTATCTTAAAGTTATCTCTTTACCAAGCCAATCCACCTCGAAGCTGATGCTACCCCGTCGCGTCGTCGTTGTCTTGAATGACTCCATCTCTAATCCATAGCATAGGATAATTTTACTTCCTGATATACTTCCAATAGTGCGCTCATTCGCCACGCAATAGATTACATTGTATAAATCTCATCCAGCATCCGAAATCCAGTTTCCGTATCTGCATTCTGCTGTTGAGGTTTAAAAAAGTCAGTGGAACACTTGTGTTGCGAGAAGTTTTTGTGTGTTACCATGGCTAACAAGTCTAAAAAAAAAAAATTCAATCCGAAGGCTGTTTGGTGGGTTAAGTGCTGAATGAACTTGGTGCCACTTATATGAGCTAAGTCGAAGTGCAACATTGAAGTGCAACAAATTGTCGCCAGCCGTTTTGGCCTAGTCGCATTGCATGTCGTGCGTCCAGCCGCACAGCCATGGTAACAGATAAATAACCGCAATGAACCGAACAGGCGCAAATAATTTTTCAAAGACCATTACATTGATGGTCGACACATGGCTGATTGGTCGAACTCGTGCCATCCGAGGAACATGATCATCGATTAATCATCATCCGATTTGAGGGGTGTTGGGCGGTATTATAAAGTTTATTCGATTCATTCAGATTTATGAGATGCGCACGAATGTCGCAGATATTTTGCATGAAAAAAAAAAGGAAAAATGGCGTCAGGAATAACGCCTGGGTAAAAAGATATTGGTATACCTGTGTGTCTATACACGATGCATCTCTGGGATGAGGAAGTCATCTTCAATGGAAATTGATTTACAATGTTAATTCAATGGTCTAGATTAATATGCAATTTATTTTGATTGATATTACAGTTGTTGTCAACCGAAGTAGTGCGAGAGGGATGAAAAAAAATTCTTAACCGATGCGGATTAAATCGATTTGTTAAAAAAACCGGTGAAGCAATTTAACATGAAAAGCGACACTAATCTGGAATTAATTGAATCTGTAATTAAAATGAGTGTATTTTTGAAAAAAAAAAAAGTGTAGATTCAATAGAAAAATTGAAACATCTATAAAGCTGTTCCAAAAAAATCTTCAACGCTCAATAATATACACGATATTATGCTTATTGATTTTCTGTAACGTTCTCTGAATTCAATTAAATTTAACATTAAGGCGTTGTTCTTTATTATATTAGCATCTCAGATTAACACTAGCACCAGCACCAGCAACAGCGGCCGCCATTATTTTAGAACCATTGTATATCTCGATTGTTTAACACATATTATTCCAGCAACAGCACCGCGGTCAATAGCGTCGTTAGACCAAAGTCCTGAATTTGCCATTACTGGTACACTGTTGACAACTTTTCCACTACGATATTCAGTGATACCAAAGTGAGGTGAACATTTCACATAGAATTATATGTATGAAATGTCAAACGGTGCTGATGCTGGCGCTGCTGGTGGCAGTGTGTTTGATTAAAAATTGTTGACAAGCGTGCTGATTGCTCTTGACGGTCCTGGTGCAGGTACTTGTTTAATCTGTTTCGAGCATCAATATTTATTTTAAGGTTTCTTCTCCTAGACCTCCATCCATACGTATCTCATACATGATATCCTAATTTGCAGTTCAGTAGAAAAAACCCATGTTGTTGGGTAGCGAAACCAAACACTGCAACATACTTGTTTTTCAGCAACTGCTTTTTCAACAACATCCGTAATTTGAATTACTTGGTCTATCGTGGATTGTTTAATTATAAATTCAAACTGGTTTTGGTATTAGTATTTCTTTCTTCTATTATTTTGTTTAGTCTATTTAGAAGCAGTTTTTTCGGGAACTTTCGCCATGATATTGGTCTGTTTGTAGAATATTACTTCTGTTCTTGTAAGAAATCTCCCATTTTATTTTTTATTCCTTATTTAATCGATTGTTTTATCGCCTAGAAATCTCATAGTTTGCCATTTCACTTCTTTTTTTTTCAAAATAAGCTACATTATTTCTACAGTGTGTTTTATTTCAGTTTTTTTTTCTGTTCGAAATAATAAGTAATTTCCTCTGCAGCCTGTTGTTCTAGATAAGTTGTTCTACCTCATGATCAATTTGTTCATATATATGAGGGGATCTTAAGTCTAGAAAACTTTCCAGCTTTAATTCAAAATTTAAATTTCCCTCGATCTGTTTTTTTTATTCTCGAGCTAAGGATTATTTTTTTCTCTTATTTCTTATTTACTCCAGTGATAAGATATAGCTTAAGTATGATCTGACAATAAATCGTAACTATTCCTAAAACACTTATTTATAATTTCTTTTAACGCCTTAAACCACGAAAAAGTCTAAAAGATCTGATATTGTGTTAGGATCAGTTAATTGACGTTCCAGAGAAAAAGAATTCACATTTATGTGCTTTCTACCTGCTTGGTAAACTCGTTTACCTTTTTTTAGTTATATATGAGTCTAGATCTTCATTGGGTGTGTTTAGAATTGAAGTCAACACCAACAATAAACATATTTCCTATAGTTTTGAGGAATGCTGCATGTTGTTCTTCGGTTGGAGAGTGGCTCCTATATTGCTACTATTTTAAATTCTTTCTCTCGAGATCCTCATGATATTTCAATCACTTTTTTTTATAGGAGTTATAGCCAATCCTTCTCTAGCGTTATTAGATGTGGGTGCGGAAAATAGAACGTATAGACGGGCATTTTATTCTCAAAACCTTCTTGCGCGTAACAGGATTGACTACTTCAACCTTCAGTATGAAGATATACTCTGTCAAAATAATACTAACCTCTGGTTATGAACGTAGGTTGATCTTTTTACATTTCATTTTGATTTGGGGCTGCACATTAGTGAAGGTAAAACAAAGTACATGGTGACGTCGAATGCGAGAGGAACAGTTGGTCAAACAATCAAGGTAGCGGAGCACGAATTTGAAGTGGTGCAATCCTTTAAATACCTTGGGTCAATAGTAGCAGCCGATAACAATATAGAAGAAGAAATACGCGGGCGGCTTCTCAAATCCAACAGAGCCTACTACAGTCTGTCAAAGCTCTTCAAATCCAGAAATCTCACCAACTTCAAAACTGCTGCTGTACAGTACCATGGTCCTGCCAGTACTCACATATGGATCCGAGACTTGGGTGCTTAGCAAAAGGCACTCCGACCTCTTAGCCGCGTTCGAGAGAAAAGTCTTAAGGAGAATTGTTGGCCCCATATGTGAGGAAGGACGATTCCGGAGACGGTACAATCATGAATTGTACGCAATCTACCTTGAAGCAGATATCGTGACAAAAATTAGGCTCGGTAGACTCCGGTGGGCAGGGCACCTAGCTCGCATGAGCGAAGAGGAACCTGCTCGGAAAGTTCTTTGTGGTATATTCTATGGCAGACGACAGCGCGGTAGACCATGCTTGCGCTGGAGAGATGGCGTAGACCAGGACCCCCGGAGCCTTGGGGTGCGAAACTGGTTGGCGTCGGCTCGAGACCGTGATAGGTGGAGAGACTTGTTGAAGGAGGCCAGGACCGGACCCCGGTTGTCGAGCCGATGATGATGATGAAAGTATACACACACTCAGAGAAAAAAAAAATTACTGGGCTCGTGTTTAAGTTTACGTTGCGGCCTACATTTTTATTTCAAACATTTAGTGTTTTCAAATTATATAGCCCGCAACGTAAATTTAAACGCGAGTGCAATAAAATATTTTTATCTGAGTGTAGCAACGATATCATCGTTGTTTCCTTTTTGATACATCACTGAAAAGAGCTCCTTGTTTTTCTAGGGTTGTTTTTAAAACAAATTATTTCTATACAACAGAAATTATTCTTAATTTTAATCCCCCATAATTATAAGCGTATTTAAGATCTGATTTAGTTTTGATTTCCTCAAAATTAAAGTATAATCAATTCCATTGAATGGCACGTAATTTGAAAACTTATTCACTGCGACTTAAAATAACTAAGTATACCAAAACTGCAAAATAAAAAAAAATAAAACACCCTCCAGCACCTTTCGATGACTTCATTTCCTTCTTTGCTCGAATATCTTCTAAACATCTTACATCATCTAATCTAAAATTACAACAACAAAACATTAAAATAATACATTAAAAAATAATAAACTAAACAACAAAAATATATCTACCTTTAGAACTGAATTGACTTTAATTAGCCGCAATTCACAAAAATAAGCGAGCTGTACTTTCTTAAAGCCACGAAAAATAAAACACACAAAAAAAAACTTCAAAACTTATCCAACCGCACAACAATAAACATTCTCACATAAGAACAGAGTTTTCTGAACAAAAAAATGGCAATATCAGAGTCCAAAAGTGCTGGCACTAAAGTATCAAAAATAAAAAAAAAATACCAAAGAACTTTTGATTTCTATACGTCTATAGGTTAACTAATGAGTAATCTGGTGAGATGGAAGCAGCACATGAAATCATCAGCACTACCATCCACCAGTTCGCTCGTTGTACGGTTGGTCGTCTTCGTTTCCGTCTCCGAAAATGGCATCAGAAAGCTGAAAATCTTCTTATTGTATATATGACTTCAATGATCTTCTCCTTTTTCCTTCCTCTTCAATGAGGCTGTTTCGGTCATTCCAGGGCACTTAAAGTTTTGTTTGTTTTGTTCGATGTCGTTTTATGCCCGAAATATTTTGGCCAAACAAGTAAATATAAAATTGAAAAAAAAAATTGCACCTCATTCGAATGACAAAAAAAAAGATAAATATCTGAAATTACTCTTTTGGCTCTGGGTCATTGAATCGTTGAACGGGTTTAAAGCAGAATAACCTTGGATCGGAAACGGAATATCGAATTTTAGTATTTAAATTTGTAAGTCACGGTAATTGTTACTTCAAGTGACTTATAGTTATCGTCTAAGAGTTCACAGAGGTAATTATTTTTTGGGTGGGAAAAAATCCCAAAACGAATTGATATCTCTTAATATAAAGATATTGGCATCTTGTTTTGTTGACAACGACCTTTTTAGTCTTATAAAAGTCTCAAATAATTTTTAATAAGTGTTAAAAGCGTCTTCTAATCTAAATGTCTTCTTTCCTTTATATCTCCCTTTCGGGTTGTTCAGTCCTGCTGCTCGCGTTGGTTATAGAATCTGGGGAAATTAGTGTTTCTGCCACATCGTTAACAAAGAATACGATTCATCATTTATTTTATTAGATCCTCATTATAGTACTCTTGTTCCAATGTTGCATTATTGGCGGCACCATCTTGAAATAAATCAACTCAAATAACTAATGGAATTCAATTTAATCATTAAATTAACACTAAAGCAAAATATAAGATTGTTTCGTTAAATTTTAAAGATATCTGTACAATGTAAATACAAATAAATATTATAACTTATTTGTTGTCTATTTTATGCTTGATTTTTCCTAATATGTATCTCCTGTCTAAAAACTGTTTAGTTAACTAAGTTATTTAAATTTATAAATGCAGACAATACGTAACAAAATAAAACGATCACGTACCCGCATTTATCACTTAAATAGTGACTTCCGGCTTAAATTATACTCACCTCGCACAAGCACAACCACATTCTTATATTAGCATATACTCTGCAAAGACTTCTATAATTCAAACACAACCATCATTCTACCTAATGAATGTTTAAATTAAACAGAAACTATCAAAATTGTACACAACTGTCAAGTGTTAATTGAAATAGAAATACAATCACATACATATATTATAGAGCTATAGTGGTTTTAAAATTCGCACGCATTGCCATCATTATTATATATGTAGATTCCAAATTACAACAACAACATATCCGCACGCATTTCCCATAATCTGTATTATACAAATTTATTACCACGCTAAAGCATGCACGTATTGTGGTAAATAATTAATTTTAATTTCGACAAAGCACACGGGTTAAAAAAATAACCGACAATGGCAACCTTGGCCTTGGTTGGGGTTGTTAGCCAAACCATTTAGAGTTAATTATAATGTATCTTTATATAGTTAAAACTTTATCTATTTTTGGCGGGAAAATTATTTCTATAGGCATATACAACAAAACCTTAAGCTCCACTGTGAGAGCCAATTAAGAAAAGATCATGTCTTCAAAAAATCTAAAATTTTATTAAACAAAAGATTCAATGGGAAGAAATAAGAAATCGTTATAAAGGCATATTACACTATTGGATAAAGATGTTATTTAAAATAAATCAGGCAGTAGTTTTGATGATTATTTTCGTCGATCTAATTGATATTTAATCATTTTTGTTTTTTCGTTTCTTTTTATTTCTTAAAAAATTATGCTGTATTTAAGAATAACATTTTTTTACTTTAAATAAATTTAAAAAGAATTACCACTTACTAATAATTTACACAAAAAACATTTAATTGTATTAACTTTTCGATTAAAAGTTTGTATTATTATTACACTATAATAATCTGAACCCAGTGTTGGATTAGTCTTATAGGAAATATAGGCACCTTTCTAGGGCGGCAGATTTTAGAGAGCAGAGTTTTATAATGCTCACACTAGATTTTATGTATAATGCTACTTGGGTTGTTGAAAATGTATGTACATATGTATGTAGATTTTTACTATACTAGAATGTTTCAATCACTATTAATTCAGCCTTTTTGACCCGCTCACGAAGAAAGATTAGTGATTGCAATCGAACAAAACCAAACCAATTATTGTTCCACAACTAAAAACTTTTCCAATGATAAATATGTATCGATTCCAAGTCTTGACAAATTAAAACCAAAATTAACTTCAAGCAATATTTTTGGAAATTGATCGTTTTTATTTTCTATAGAAAGATAATAAACTAATTATACATTAATTCTTTTTAACAATAAATACAACTTACAAATTAGTAAATGATTGCGATGAACAAAAATTATTAAAATTCAAAATTAAATTAAAAAAAAAAACTTCTTACAAATTCATGTTTGAAATTAAAATTAAAAATAATTTGGAAATTATTTGACAAGTTAAGAAAAGTAATAGAAAAAAAAAATTATTTAAAGTTGCTAAAGTTTTTTTAGAGCTAAGTATAAAATTAAAATTTAAGGTATTTTTAAAATTTAAGTAAAACATTTGAATTAATAAGTGGCTTGATGTCACCAATCAATCTCAATATTAATCGTTTCGAAATAAACCACTCTGAACACAATTCGATCTTAGTAATGCTTTACTACTGTTTTAACTTGCGATAATAGGTACTATAAATAACAATGACATTACAATTATAGAGAACACGAAAAAAGTAGGTCCGACAATTCTGTCTGCCTGTATGTCCGTCTGTCAGTCTTGATGTATCGACACCTACAGCCTAAAAGGTTGGGACGATTTTCTTCAAACTTGGTACTCTGTATTTTTAGAGTAATATGCCCAGGCGTATTTTTGATTTTTATCCTAGATCTGAAAATAACGGCACCTGCCATATAAACGTCACAGATAATTAATTTTTTCTCGAAAGATTTGATTTTGATAAAATTTCGATCAACTAATTTTTTGAAAACGGTGATGTTTTTCGTCAAAAAATTTTTTTTTACAACTTGATTTTTAACAGTACCTACCATAAAAGCGTTTTAGACGGTTCCATTGTTCTCGTAAAAAATACGATCGATTTTCATAAAACTTCGTACAATGGCTTTTGTAGCCAAATGTTATGTTTTTCTTTTTTTCAGAATAAGTTTACATATCAACAGTATCTGGAAAATAAGCCTTAAAGACAATTCAATTTTTCTCGTAAGATAAACGATCTATTTTGATAAAATCTTGTGTGACTGAATGTTGCCAATGACGGAGTTTTTCGTTAGAACTTTATTTTTCAAAATCACCTTAGTAACGGTACCTGCCATATAAACGCCATAGAAACTTTTTTTACTTCCGATTATTTATTATAAATAGTTTCTTGCTTAGTATCCTAAGGCGAAGGTTAGTAATCTTACACAAGAGCAAGTTTGTCACCGATAATTCCAAATTTTTCGAAAAAATACGATCAATTTTGAAAAAAAATTTAATGAGTGATTTATTGCCAATGGTGATGTGGTCACCTGCCCTAATAGAACTGTACTTTTTGTATACCGATTATCTCTTAAACTTCTTAACCGATTTTGACGAAAATATAAAATGGTATCAACCCTTTATAAAAAAAATATATTAAAATTGTATCTAAGTAATCAATATTGCTTAAACAATACTAAATAAACACAACCACAATATTTGATTGAAAAATGTAATCCTTTCAGCAATGAATTATTATTTTGTGCATTAATTCTCCCAAGAACAGTTATGTGTGCTACATAAGACCACATGGTCATTATACGCCTTGCAATCAAATACATCAATCTACAAACGGTCAAGGCCACATTAATCGCACGATCGCCCTTGGTAACGTGCATTTTTCAATGCAACCACATACCGTCCGTCACCAACATCGCGTCCGTCGTCGTTGTCGTGAAAAACGGTTACAAAGTACTAAAAGCATTACAGTGCAACCATTTTGTTACAAAAATACAGAATGAGATGCAAGCTGCATTTGTATAAAGTATTTCTTACTTCACTGAATGGTTAAAAAAATAAAAACGAAATTCATGAATATTATTATAGAGCTTTGCGTTTCTAGAAGTTGTGACTTTTAATTGAATCTAATTTGATAAATATTTTCAACAGCGCTTTGCTAATTTTATATATAGCATTGTAACGGTAAAGATAAGTTAAACTTTAAAGATAATCTTTCAGTTTCGCACTTCAAAACATGTGCACGCGAAAGATACTCTTCACCGCGAACCCGAAAACGAGTTTCTGTGTGATTAATGTGAAATAGAAGCTTAAACTAGTTGCCTTCAAGTGCACAAGGCGGTACAAGCTGGTTCGGCGAGAATGGTCTATTTTAGAGACGAAATATTTTTATTGAGTAAAAAAAAAACATAAAAATAATAAAAGTATCTACGTATGTTTCATGTTTAATGGGATAAGTCGCTATGTGGCGCGCAAACTGACGTTGACATTGTTAGTCAAAAATAATATAGCCGGTTTTTTAGGTTCGAGCATCACACGGGTGGTGTGACAGTTGTGATTAACTCGGTAGCGTCATTGGATTTTGTGCAATGGTTTGTTTGTTTATATCAGTTTTTTTTCGACTTTTTGTTTGGCTTTAAATGAAATAAACTGTTTTTGCATAATTCATGAATGAATCTAGATTTGTTTTATTGTTTACCTGGTTACTGATTCATGAAGCCATCCAATTTATATGAGGCGTACTTTCCGGCTCTTAACGTTTAACAAATCCTGCTTTGAGAATGAAATAAGTGAAAAACAAATTATTGCTGGCAGAGTTTTTGGTCGTACAAGTTTGCTCTTAGAAGTTTTCAAATGTCGTCCTCGTTCCTATTAGGTTTGCATTTAAAGCTTGCCATAAATACGAGTAGGTATATGTGTACATTATGTACATTTTAAAATATGGTCAGAATTTTACTACTATGAGGCATAAAATACAAATAAATTTTGTGTTATATTTTCTATGTTTTCTTATGACCATCCATGTTGTGATTGTCGCTAACTACTTTGTTCTTTTTGACGAGCTTTTTCCCACAAACTTTTCACAATTAATAATTTATAATAAATTGAGGTAACAATCAAACATTAAATTACGACGATAGAGAAGACGAAACAAGTGAGTCCGGGAATTCTATCCGTTTGTCTGTCAGTCTGGTTGTATAAGTGCCTACAGCCTAAACGCG
The DNA here is from genome assembly GCA_951217065.1 of Baccha elongata. Taxonomy (NCBI): domain Eukaryota; kingdom Metazoa; phylum Arthropoda; class Insecta; order Diptera; family Syrphidae; genus Baccha; species Baccha elongata. The sequence continues at coordinate 13,901,533 of OX578272.1, forward strand.
GCGGAACCGGTTATAGCTTCAAATTTGGTACATAGGGTTCATAAACAATTCTCTGGATAAAAAATTTAAATTTTTGTTTTAGGTTAAAATACAACATTACCTTTCACTCCCATGTGACGAAAATCTAATACGATCGATTTTGATAAAATTTCGTATGAGCAATTTAATGGCAACGATAATCTTTCATCAGAAAAAAATTTCATGAAAAGCTTTTTAACGGAACCTCCCATAGAACCGTTTTTTTATAGGTACCAACTATATCGTTATTTTACTGATTGATTTTGAAAAAAAAAAGGGTTCATAAACAATTCTCTGGATAAAAAATTTAAATTTTTGTTTTAGGTTAAAAAACAACATTACCTTCCACTCCCATGTGACGAAAATCTAATACGATTGATTTTGATAAAATTTCGTATGAGCAATTTACTGGCTACGATAGTCTTTCATCAGAAAAAAATTTTATGAAAAGCTTTTTAACGGAACCTCCCATAGAACCGTTTTTTTATAGGTACCAACTATCTTGTTATTTTACTGATTGATTTTGAAAAAAAAATTTTTTTTGGAAATAAGTTTTTTTTTGGATATAAAAAAAAATTAAAAAACTGGTCACCTTAATTTTTAAGTTGTTTGCAAAAAGGTAATTTGGCAGTTTTAAGAAAATAATCAAACATGATATTACGATGGTTGAGAAGACCAAAAGGTAGGTCGCACAATTCTGTCTGCACCTGGCTGTCTTTCTGCCTCTCTGTCTGCCTGTCTGGATGTATCGACACCTACAGCCTCAACGGTTGGGTCGATTTTGTTCAAACTTGGTACAAACTGATTTTTAGACAAAAATATATGTATTTTTAAAATAACTGTACCTATACCATGTCAGCCATACATACCGATAATTCTATTTCTCTCGAAAAACTGCGATCAATTTCGATAAAATTTTATATAAGTGATTTTCTCACTCAAGACGATGTCTTTCATCAGAATTTTTTTTAGAATCAGCTTATTAACGTCATAAAACCAGACTTACTTTTGAACGGCTGCACCGATTTTGATGAAACCTAATATTCCGAAAGCACTGCTAAAATTAAAAAAGTAATTTTTGAAAAAAATTTAAACCGATAATTTAATTTTTCTCGAACAAAATACTATCAATTTTGATAAAATTTTATGTAATTGATTTTTTATGGAGTGTGATGTCTTTCATATACATAACATCATTCATTTTTGTTTTAGTTTTACGATATTTTTCAAACAATCGGTTTTCGGTGCAATCGGTTTTCCCAATTTAGTTTGAAAAATATCGTAAAATTAAAAAAAAAAACTGGCCTGTTCGTAACCAAGTGACACGGGGAGTGTATATAACTATATGCATTTTTGTATGTAAGAAGATTATTAATGGGAGCTTTTATACTATAAAAATAATATCCCATTTCTTCAATTAGGAATTGTAAAATTTTCTATAACGAACACACCCCTAACAATGATTTTGTAATCCATTAACCCATTTAAAAAACAAAAATTATTTTAGAATTATTTAGAATGTATTTTAATGAAAGTTTTTAACAATCAACTAACAATTTTTTTAATCCATCATCAGGTTTTATACATTGTAAAATGATTGGATAAATACCTAAATTTAGAAAAATAAAATATCTCACAATAATATTGTTAATTCACTTAGTTCAAGTTTCTATACTTGTTTTATCATTCATCATTCAAATTGACTGTTTTATCATTCAAAACCATTTTAATATCAATCCAAAATAATCAAAATGTTTCTCAAAAAATATACATAGGTATAGTTAAGTGCATTGGCTTGATGCCTTTGTACACAATGAACCCAACTTTAGCCACATGTCCCCCAACAATAAACAGCCATTATACCAAAACATTGATTTGTACCTTGAGCCTTTTATATTGAAGTCAAGAATTTTTGTACACTCGTTCGTCGATTTGTCCGTTCCTCGGTCCTCATTAACCGGTCAGAACCTCATCAACAACAACAAAATCAAACATCCACATTCAAGCTAATGGAATAAGTCAGCTCTCAGCCCAACGATTACTAAGAAATTCACCTCCACCTTCACCAAATACTACGACGCCAACAAGATCCATCTCCCGCTGGTATATATTATCAATGCGGGACAGCTATACGTACAACAACAACAACTTGTCCCAACTAAAGTATCTACAAACTCGTACATACATATATGTAGGTAGGTGGGCAGACGGATTTTTGTGTGTTTGCATTGTGTCTCCTTCTGAGGTCATCTCAAAGTCGTAGAAAGAGGGCATAAGAGTAAAGAAGGTAGGTAAAGGGGACAACATATATATATATACCAAAAGGTGAATCGATCACTTTTGTTTATTTACCGTAATCTATATGTATCTTTAAATGGAAAGGGTTTTTTTCTCATTCCATTTCTTGGGAGAAAAACGAATTCGATTTTGTTTTCATTGTGCTGTTTAATAAGAAACAACAAGAATAAAAAGAATTATTTTGGTAGATACTCGAATCGTACATACATAGGTGTGTAGGCTGACTGTTAATTTTGGATGGATGTATTTCGAGATGCTGAACAATAAGAGACTTACGAGTGATTCATCCTGGAAATATCACATCACTATAGAATTCATTGAAATCAAATAATGTGACACATTCCATTTTGTTGGTCAATTTTATATTTCTTTTAGATCTATTTTTTTTTTTTTTGTTAAATACATTTTTATTTGCATATTATAAATTCATAACGGCTGGTCCGATTTAACTCTAATTTAGCATGAATTGTAAACTTATAATTTAACACAATATTTTAATTTTAAAGTTTTGTTTAAATATCCTTTAAATGATATCAACCATGTGACGGGATGTTGAGGTCATTATCTTAAGTTTTCCAGTTTTAATTAGTTTTAAATTTTCTATAAAAGAATGTCTTGTATTTTTTTTTTTGGTATATTTTTGTATTCTGTTATATTTGCTTCCTTATACCATTTATTGGATCACATACATTTTCTTTACATTGCAAAAATATGAAAACTACTGAAAGTGCTTGTTTGATACTATTTGTGACCATATTGTTGAATTTTCCAAATATATCGTCTCAGTTGCTGGGTGGTATCAGCTAAATTCTCTTTTCAATTTTGTACCACCGAGTTTTTCGACCCCAGGAAAGCAACAAAATTTCGTTCCGAATAGAATATCGAGCTAAAAAGATATGGCACGATTCCAATGTGTACTGACGCCAGTTTGAGAGGTAAGTATAGACAAGCCAGAGATTTATGCAATGTTTATATTTAATGAAATAGGTTACTGCGTGATAAGAAATTTAAGCACAATTCGATGCTAGTTCTAAACTTCTATATAAAGTGTTGCTAATCATCATTGAGACTCTCAAAATGAATCTATGGGAAAAAACTCCTTTGTCAGTCAAGCATAAGCTGACTCAAATGAAAACCTATACCCATCGTTTTGAAAAGGTATTTTCTTTTGTTCATCCCATCAAAAGGCGAATTTTCTTCACCTTCCAGTTACGGATCAATGATACTTATGTTTTTTTTTCAAGTTCATTGAAACGCTGGTAAATAGATTATCAAACGCTTTTCCGAATGACCATCAATATGGTCTTTATAGCAACCGATGATATGACGACAAACACCGCATAGTGGGAGTTAATATTCGAAAGACATTTGATAGGGTTTGTTATGAAAAGTACATTCATTTGTTATCTTCTTCTATAAGGATTAAAAATCAGGCTACGATAAGAAATTTTAAACTTTTTATCATGATAACTTAATCTAAAGTTCTTTTTAAAATAAAAAAATGTTTATAAAAACTAATATGTGAAGACTTTGTCAAGATTTTCCCAGGCCGTCCTTTTTTAATTCTTATCTTTCTTAACCCCTCCACAATCCAATCAACATAATCGATATTCTTAATTCTTATATGAAAAACGATTTTCAAATATTGACTTAATTTAAAAATAATATTCTTTAATTAAATTCAAAGCCATGACTAATTAAATCATTTATTATATTGTTAAATTCTTATTCAAGGTATATCCATATAGATAGAATTTACTGAACAATCTGCTTAGCAGGAAAAACGATATGGGCTTTACCACCTATCATTTGAATTCTCTTTAAGGAATTCGAATTTTATCAAATGAAGATTGATTTTCTTCGAATTATAATAAACACGTTGTGATTAGTCATGCTATACGTACGATTAAAAATGTTCTCGTATTTTATTTTTTTACATTTTACAGTTTAATATGCTTTACCTGCTTTATCTTACTGATTTAGCTGATGAATAATTTTAGGCTATGAGAAAATTGTCAGAGAACTATAAATGGGTGATTTAAATAAATAAGTAATATTTGTGTCTTTGTTTAAGATTAGCACCTTATGTTAATTTATGATGAAATATTTACCATACGGTCACACTTATATATGATCAAAGCAAAAAACTATAGAACGTCATCTCAGAAAAAAGACTGTGGAAGTTGCAATTCAGCTGGAAAACAAACTGATATCAATCGTCCAAATCATGAAATTGAAGACAAGAACAACTACCTCCCCACATCATAATGTAATCACATTCGAAGAACCATATAGTTTTAGTCTTTGACATGTTATCAAGTTTATGTTCAATTTTGAATTAATTATGAGTTTGATTAAAAATTCCACTTAGTTAAAAAAACAGAACATTTATAATTATGTAGAATGCGAATTGTTTAATATTCTGCTTATAGCAAATATTATTTTTTATCTGCCTGAATATCGAATTTTTTGAAGTATGATTTTTAAAGAACTATTTCTATTTTGAAAGATACTTTTTCATCATTTATTCTCGTGCTATCATGACTTAATTCAGAAAATGTTTATCCTCGATTAATGTAAAATTAAAAATGAATAAATTATACTTAAAAATTCTAAACAATTTAAAAACTATAATTATATACCTTTTGGCAAGTTGTATTATTTACCAAAAGAAATTTAACAATAACTCGTCAACTCATAATTGCTGTTTTTTTATTTCTGTAGTAAAATATAATGTAGGAATGCGTGTTCAATAGATAAAATCGTTAAAAAAATTCTTAAATACACACTTCGAACCCATTAATATGTCAATCACTATGTAATAGAAAATCCACTTAAAAAGTCTCATGTCTCTTGTCATCAAATGATGCAAAAATGCCTCAAGTTGGATGTCTATAACCTACGTTTACATTTTCCCATTTTTTTTTTTTTATTTATTAATTCTTCTCAAAACACATTTCATTTTACTTTAAATTGATTATAACAGTGATGATTTTTTTAATTTTTCTTTTTTCTTTTTATTTATTAAGTCATTCCAATAATATTATTGTCAAAAAGAATGTTAATATGACTTTATAAATGTGGTGAATCGGTAGGTACACAATAAACAACAAATAAATGTAATTAAAAAAAAACGTCATAGGTAACGGTATTTATTAAGTATATTTTTATTATTATTTATTTAACTATACACAGCCACATGCAAACTTGGTCAGGGATACATTACAAGCGAGAATAAATAAAATAAAATAAAAAAAAAAACAACCAAACGACAATGATATAAAAAGAATGCTGTTTCTCTGGACGAAGCTTTAAGAAAACAAGTTAACAAGTTGTTGTTTTTGGTATTGCAGTTAAGAAGATTCACTTGTACATTGATCTTTCAATTCCAAAGCTGAATCTTAGTCATAAAGGGTAATGAAATTGAAAATGATGAAAAGATGTAGGTATAGCAATAATATTTTTATGATGATACGCATACATTGACGTTGAATTCAATCGAAACGTGTTGTCATTTTGTTTACAATCTTAGACTTTGAACTTAATCATCATGCTGACATGAATTGATATTTGTTCTTCTATCAATCATGATATGAATATTTTATACTTCTGAAACAAAAAAAAATACCATAAATAAAATGTAATAGAGTTCGGACGTCAGCTCTTTTGTTTTAACTGCGATCGGATAGTATAAGTTGTAATAAGTATAAGTATAGTATAAGTATAGTATAAGTTGTAATAAGTTTGAGAACTCAAGTTTAATATAACAAATTGCGAATGCAATTCTGTTATGACTTGAGAGTACCATGGTAAATTTTACGAATCATTCAAGTTCGGAAAAAAATTATTCAATAATTTTTTTAAAAGTAACATCAGCTCTTTTGTTTGATGTATAAAGTTTCATGAATATATGTAAGGGGATAAGAATAAATAGGGTTTAAATGACTAAATATTGACTAACTTGAATCTTTTCAAATCAAAATGTATTCGAAGTCAACTTTAAGGTCTGCATTTGCAAACAGAAGCCAACAGACAACAACAATAATTTTAAACTCTCAGTAAACATTTTCAACGACAATTGCAATGCAAACAAAAACTAAAGACAGCAAGAAAGACATAAGAAAAGAAAACAATATTATTGCATAATTCTTGGGAATTTTCGTGTGTGCTGTGAATTGTAAGTTCAAAATTAATACCGGTAGCAAGAAGTATAATTAACTGGGCAATCATCATAGTTCCCGCGAAAGCCGGTAGCCAAGAGCAACCTAATGGTCAGGTCAACTCACAAGAAGCGGATATATAAAGTGCGAAGAACAATTAAGTGTAAGGGAATGAATGATTCAACAGACCATCTTCAAGCAAACTAATAAGCTTAAGAATTCATTCTGCTTTTTTCATTCGATTAACTGATGTGTGTGACAATTTTTTTACTTCCCTCTGACATTTTTCTTCTTTTAACTGGCTAACTTGTTTTTGTTTTATAATTCTAGATCCGGTCAACACAGTAGGGCTAGACTGTGGGAAATCTGAGTCGACACAGAACCTAAGAACTTGTGATGATTTCATGTTACACGAGACAGAGAGGGCGATGGGCTTATGGAATAAATAAGTGCAAATAGGCAAAAAACAACAGTTGGCGCAGCAAAAAAAGATATAAGACAGACAATAAACCAGAAAAAGAAAAATTGACTCTGGCTATAAGTATATTTTGCTATTTTTCATTGTGGATTTTCTCAGAGTTCGCAGTTGAAAGAGGCTGTAAATAAATCTAGCCGGAATAAAAAAAAACCCTCTTCCTATATGAATGTTGTTTTTGTTGTTGTTGTTCATTTTTCGATTCAGTAGAGTGATCTTTCAGTTTGAAAATAGAATCAATTGCTTGAAATCACGAAGACGTACCTACCCAAACTATATACATTGTTTGTCTTTTATACGGTTTAAAGAAAAGACATGATTAGGAAAGAGTTCTTAAAAAAAAGGATTAAGGATTTTATTTTTTTTTTGTATCTATATTTATGTGGTGGAAACTTAAATAACGAATCAACTCTCTAGTTACGAATAAATTACCCCACACGATTGCTCTGTCATGTGTGGAAATGGCTAAAATATACGAAATGATTTGGAACGAAAAAGATTTGATCACGATTTTTCTTTTAAAAGGAAATATAGTCATGTTCTTGTAATCATGGCTGAGTGGGTATTTATTTTGTTCTGTATTTGTAAATGATCACCTGTGTTTGAAATTGCTGAACATTTATGTTGTATATAATATGGTTAAACAAAATAAACTATAGACGTGATACTAAAAAGTTTTAAAATATTAAACAAAGTCAAAGACAGTAACTTATTTTTAACTTAAGAACATATTAATAAAACGTTGTTGTATCAATTGAAATTGTAAAATAGAATAATTCTGTCTTTTATTTTTGTGGGAGTTATGTGTATTTGAAATTAAAGAAATCCATCATCCATTTTGAGACCATTATCAAATTCGACGAAAGTTAATTTTAGCACTAAAAAGAACAGAAGCTTCTTAAAGATGAAACATCAAACGTTTTATGGTTCGAATAGAGAAAGAAAGCTTAATTTACCACAGACAAATTTGGAATCCTTTTTGTCAATTCCTCCATAGCTGTTAAGCAACCTTTACAAGGTCAGTCATTTGACATAAATCTGTAATATAGGGTCGCTTTAGCAATCAATAAAATGAAAGATTCCATCCTAATCACATATGAAAATTATAATTATTCCGTAAGTCGATAAGAAAAATTTAAATCGCAGCAGGGAATATAAAAGACGAGAATAACCAAACTGCGGGAAATCAGAAGTTTTAAACTAAAATGACCCTCACATTTCAACACAAAACAAGCATTACAGCGAATACTGATGCAATGTCAAAATGGCACAAATCACAAATACGTTGATATAATTTAAGAATTTTTTTCGCAATCGTAAAATTACAAGATCACTCAAATATTTATTATACGAAACATCACAGGCCTGGTTGGTACCCCCATTTTATTTTAAAAATTTACTTGAACGCTGCCAAAAATTGCTTTTCTATTGGTCTTTTTTCCTGTTGATCTTTTTCCGAGTAGATCGAAAACAACATTTGTCAATCCCGTTACTAGAATTTTCGAATAAATACTAATTTGTACTTTGTTAGTACTTTTTGTTACAAAATAATACTATTTCAGTTATACTCAAATTCTTAGTTGGACTTTCAACAAAAGTTTTAACAAAGATGTGCCTTATATCGGGTTTTTCAATAAGAGCGCTATAAGAGTTTTTTTTTTAAATAAAATAAAAACTGTTTCGGATATCAATAAAATTCTTTATTCCTGTGAAAGTACGTTTGATGCCATTATGTATGGAACTCGATTTCTTTTGTATGGCCACCACGGGCACGCTTGCAGAAGTCCAGACGCTGAACCCAATTTTCGACGGTTTTCAAGCATAAATCGGTCGATACTGCTGCAAATTCACGTTCGATATTCGTACGAAGTTCATCAATCGTCGCTGGCTTGTTGGCATAGACCATAGACTTGACGTATAGCCCCACAGGAAATAGTCTAACAGTCTAACGGCGTCAAATCGCACGACCGAGGCTGCCAAGCGACTCGACCATTTCGTGAGATAACACATTCTCCAAACTTGGTTTCCAATAAATTTATTGCGACATTCGCTGTTTGGCTTGTGGCGCCGCCGTCCTGTTGGAACCACATGTCCTCCAAGTCCATATCATCCAATTGGGGCCAAAAATATTCGGTTATCATTAAACGGCATCGATCCCCATTCACAGTAACGTGCCGGTCTTGATCATCACGGAAGAAGTACGGCCCAACCACACCAAACCGTATTTTTTTCGGAATGCAATGATGAGTCATGAAGTACGTGTGGATTGCTGCCTGACCAATACCGCATATTTTGTTTATTGACGAAGCCATTCAGCCAGAAATGCTAGGACGATTATGACGACCATAAATTGCACGTAGCTCTCTTAACGTTGAGGCCACTGAATCCGAATTTCGGTAGTAAATTTTAATAATTTCGACTCGTTGTTGGCTCGTATATGTTTCCATCAAGAAATGGCAAACCTTACTGAAGAGAAATGCAAAAGAGCGGCAAGAAATATGGCGTCGTTTGCTGTCTCTGTCGCTCTACTTTTGGAGCGTCCCTGTTGAAAACCTTGTATAATACTGAATATTACTTTTCTAGTACTTTTTAGAACTGTATACTACTTTTTAGGTAATTTTTCTTATTAAATAGTACTTTTTGCTTAATTTTTAACTGTCATTTAACACATGCAAAGCTTTACTATCTAAAATACTATTAGTCAATAAATTAGTATTAGTTGTTATTAAATAATACTTTTATGTGTTTTTCAACTCTAAATAGTACTTTTCATTGAGCCTTTTTAAATAAGCATTTTCGCAAATGCAACGTTTTGTAAATCTAAAACATGTTTTGTAGAATACTAAATAGTAGATACCTACTTTGTTAGTACATACATACTTTTTTGTATTGAATAATAATTTCAAGCATTTTTCAATACCTAATAGTACTTTTTAGTTCTAATATCTTATAAATCTGTATCTACATACAATAAAGATTTATCTATATTTATTTTGTCTATAATAATTAGGTACTAGAGATACTAGCTACTCTGTCAGTACTTCTTAGTATTACAAAAAGCCTTTGTATTACCCCTTCAATTATCTTTTTCGCCGAAAATATCAAACTAAGTCAGAAACTAAAACAATATAATTACTTAATAGGTGACAAATAAATAAAGAACACCGTTCGGTAGGTTCAAAAATGCCAAATATCCGGACAAGTTATTTCAAAGTACAAACAATCATCAGTGTTTAACTTAATGACCCACAACTAATTGTATGTTAAACTCAGCTTAACATACATTGAAAGCCATTAATCTTCAAAAAATGTTGTTTCCTATATTTTTTTTAAGACAAAACAAAAACACAATATAATAGACATGTTTAACAGAAGACAAAAAAAAAACATTAGTAAGTGTAAGTGCCGCATAATAGCCACCTTATACTTCATTGAATCTGTTCCTACTTTTAGCTTACATCTCTTCAGCAATGCCAACCTTTGTCGACCCACACAGCAGTATACCTATAACCAAGCCCCAAAAAACCACATGACATATCTCAAAGATATACGCAAAACCTTAAAACCCACAAACGACCATCAGCAGTAAAATTCACAAACAAAAAAGCGCCACACAATAGATTTTGAAACTCAAAGGAAAAACGTTACACAATTAAAGCTGTATATATGAGTACCATACCTACCCCGGGATATTTATGTAGATGGAGGAAGAAGGAAGAGGTGGAATGGATAACTAGGTAACAACAGGCAGCGCAGCGGCACGCTAGGCACATGAACTTGAATTTTTGTAGTTGCCATGTATACTTGCGGTAATGGAGCGCTAGAGATGGATGACTGAATCGCAAAAAAAAAATAAACACCGAGTTCCTCGACGAAGACGAAGACAATGGCAATGAGCAAGTACAAAGTACACTCAGGTGATAGCGGCACGGCTGAGGAACTTTTTGAAGGCTTAGGCCAAGATTATGGACAAAATAAAATAAATGAAAATTTATTTTTGCCGGTTTTATGGTTGCGTTGCGCCGAGCTGTGGTCGTCTGTTAATTTGTGTGGTGTGCTTTTGATACTTTATGGGTATGCCCTCAGAGGTGGGTCGAGATTGAATTAAGGAAAATGTTGTGCTTGCTTATGAAATCACTATCAAGTAGAGTTGTTCAGTTAACTTAACTTTTAGTTTAATCAAAAAATTACCATTTCCATTTTCAAACCAAAAAATCGCTATATAGAAATTCAGGCCTAATATCAAAATATACTATCGCAAAGTTCAAAATGTGTTTTTTTTAAATTAATGCTGTCAATGGTAGAACAAAAAACACAACAATTCCATTTATAACTTCTTATCAATTTCTTATATCCGATTTTCATTAAAAATACTTACAAATACCGTATATGAATTGGAAACCTTCTTAAGCTATAAAAACATAATCATTAAAATGGAAACCAGTACAGCCTGGTGTATTAATATAAATTATATATTTTAATAATATTCCAACAATTATTTTCTTGAAATTCAATTAAAATAAAATACTTATAGTTTTTTTTAATATTTATCTTTTCATCGAAAGGATAACTATTTATCTCCTTCTGCACTTAACAAGTATACTTGTATGTATGTTACTTCTTGCTAATGATAAAGTTTAAATCAACGAAATCATTTAATTCAACCAAATCAATTAAGAAATGTTTTTGGATGTTATACAAATTATTTAACACGTTGAGGCATGCATTTAAAAATGTTTAAAAAAAGATTAATACAAAATATATATCAAAACAAATCCAATCTCGTTTTTATCTTTGTATTCAAAAGCTTTTTTTTTTAAGTATAATGCAGTTGGTGTGTTAATTAAAACCATTATTTATTGCGGCTAAAGCAAACGTTATGAAAATACAAGTCTTGTCTGTCGTAGGTACAGCAACATGTTTAAAAGATATTTTCGTCTCATTATTTATATCTTTAGTTTTAATCCGTATTAAAATAATATACGGTCTCTCTCATGAGTGTTAAGTGAAAAACAGGAAAATAGAAAGCCTTTCAACAAATAAGTAAATATACACAAATCTATTTATATTATTTTACTTTAATTGCAGTTGAAATGATTATTTGTGGGAATATTATTTCAATATATTTTAACGCCTGTTATAGATATATTACAAGTTCCACAAGAGGATATACCATATCTTTGGGCATTTGTAAAGTCTGTTTGTGTTTTTGTTTACCTCTAACTTAGGTAAACAAAAATATGTTTTGCTATAGTGAAACAGGAGTGAACCATTTTTTTTTTTTTATTTTTTTTTCTGTAAGGCACATTGCCTTTTAAATGCAACAGTTGTTGCACGACACTAGTTAGAAGGAGTAGGCTCATTGAATTTTATTTTTCATTGCATATCCTCATGGGCGACGTCCAGAATAAGCTGGGAGGTATGCTGAAAAGAAAAAAATGATTTGTACACGATTGAGGTTTGAACCTGCAACCTCTGGGTTAACAAGCAAGCACTCCATCAATTGTATTATTGCCTACCCAGGATTTGTCTGAAGACATCAATTCAATGGCCGGATGTTGAGGTGTCGATATGGTGGAAAGCGGGAGAAAAGAAATTGAGGGTTCAATAAAACAAGATATTTTCTTTACTACTTATCAACTTATGATTATAAAAATTAAACCTGGCAAACAAAATAAAATGCTCAAACCACACTTTTCTTATAGAAAAGTTTTTTTCGTTCGCTTCGTAGTTAATTATAAATCCGTCAGGATAACAGGGATGAAGTGGGTCGTAAGGATGCATTTTGAATTTCTATATGATCTGAGTTCCATAATTCTAACTCTTGAGAGAAAATTACTGCAATTATGGGAGAGGTAGGTATGATTCTCTAAAAACCTAAAGATCTCATCCATTGTATTGTCATTTAAGAAACCTTTTGGCATCAACGGAATTTGTTACAAATATACTAACTGTTGCCAAAAAATGAAGGCCTATAGTATATAACCTTGTACACTAGCGCCCCAGTTCAAGAGTTGACTGTAACATCGTTTTGTAATATAGAGTTTTTTAAATCGAATTATGAAATATAGGTTATAAAATTCAAAATAAAGAAAAGAATTTGCCGACTTAATTGACGAATTACGAAAGCATAAAGCAAAAGTTATGCATTCGTAAAAAAAATGTTTTGAGATAAAATTCAAACATGAAATCACATTGACAACGAAAACAGGTCCGTTAATTCTGTGTCCGTCTGTCAGTTTGAATGTATTGACATCTACCAGCTAAAACGTCTGATTCGATTTCTTCAAACTTGGTATTTTATATTTTTAGGGTAATAATGCCCAGGCATAATTCTGATTTTTATCATAAGTCTGAAAATTATGGTGCCTACCATAAGCGTTAAAGTAATCCATTTTTTTCACGAAAAAATACTATGATTTTGATAAAATTTCACATAATTTAATATTTATTAACGGTGATAATTTTCACCAGTTTTTTTTATTATTCCTACTATCTTTTACATTTTGACAAAATTTAATATTCTAAAACAAAACAAAATTGAAAAAAAGTAATTTTTAAAGAAGTTTTTTTTTAACAGATATGTCTAATTTTTTCGAAAAAAATACTATCAATTTTGATAAAATTTCATGTTATTGAATTTTCACTGACAATGATGTCTTTTGTGTTAAACTTTTTGTATACATTACAATTGTTTTCAAATGAATATTCCACGTGCACAAGAAAGTAACTTTCCCCAAAAGCAAGTTTGTGCGACCCAGACGTGGGTTGGTTACGAAATCTCACAGTCTCATAAACCCGCATTTCATAATCTCGCTATTACAAAATTCTGTTTCTTAAAATCTCGCAATTACAAAAACCCGCAATCTAAAATCTCGAAAACTAGAATCTCGCATTTAAAAAAATAATGTCAGTTTACGACGTAAAACAGTGAGATGTGTATGGGCAACCCCCCTGCTTGGCCTCACTCTAAGATTTGGGGTGGGTGTGAATTTGGGAGTATCCAGTTTCTTTTAGGTTTAATATTTATTTAGTGTGGTTTTAGTTTGCGGGATTTTGGTCGAAAATTGAGAGATTTTTGTATGCGACATGTAATTCCAAGATTTTAAAAAATAGGATTTTGTGATTGCGTGTTTATGAAAAGCAGGATTTTAAACTTGCGAGATTTCGTTTTTCGATATTTAAAAAAAAAATGCGAGATTTCGTTATTCGAGATATTAATTTGGGAGATATCGTAACACTCCCCCCAGTCGTGCCCTTAATTTTTTATTCCATTCAAGTTTGCGTAAGATTAAAAAATATTTCAAAATATAAAATACCTACGATAAGTGTTACCGGTAGTGATAATTCCATTATTCTCGAAAAAAATCCGATCAATTTTGATAAAATAAATTTTATATGACTTTTTTGTTCCTAACGGTGATGTCTTTCATACAATTTTTTTTCTGTAGAAGCTTATGAACGCCATAGAAGCGACTATTTTTTTAAGAGTTCTTCTAATAACTGCAATCAAAACAGTTGAATAAAAAATAACTGTTTTTAGTTTATTTTAAAGCCTAGTATGCAGCTGAAGTGAAACGAAAAATCCCATACAAAAATGACACAGTGAAATCATTAACGAAATTTTTCGTCCTTATTTTCGTTTTGTGGTACGCAACTCCACGGTGAAACGGTTGATAACCGGTTCAAGTCACCACTACTCTTTTCGCACACAATTTAATTGACCGGGATATAAATTGCTCGCGAGTATTTTGTTCGTGTTTTTTTTTGTTATTATTATTATAAAATGGATTTCTGTTCTTTTTATTTGTTTTTTGGTGTGTTTTGAAAAATATTTTTTCGCAAATGGCGAAACTTTACAAAACAATTGGTCCGGTACCGTTTCGTTATCATTTCGTCTGTGTTTTTAGAGACGACGGAAAATTTCGTTTCACTTCAGCTGCATACTAGGCTAAACTAAGTAAACCAAAAAAGTCTGAAAATCGATTTAGTAACCGCAGTTTTTTAAATGTATATATTTCCCAGTTTTAAGCAGTAAAGTAAATTACCAAAAGAGCAGGTCCATATGTGACCGAGGAGGACCCTTTATTTGAATGAAAATTAAAACATCATTGATATAATTAAGTAACCATTGAAGAACTACAAATACTCAAAATAACATTTATTATATTTTCTAAGTAATTCTGTTTTTTTTTTAGCTTGTTGAGACAACGACTCATTCCTAGGATAGCTGGTCAAAATTCCTGCATAAAAAAATGCAAAAAATCTACCAAACTTGGTTCTGATTATTATGATGATGATGATGGTCCCTGTGGCTGGCTGTCACATCCTCTCTTATAATCCGCAACGAATTATGCCTTTGTGATGTACATTTAATGGGTTTGGCCTTTCCATTCTACACGTATATATTATATTTATTTGAAAATTGTATCTTCATTGTTGCATTCCACAGCAAAGCATTCATTATCATTATCGTGTTGGCCACACCAGGATTGTGGTTAAGAAGTTTATGATGCCAGGTTATTATAGAAAATGAACTGCCTGCAAATATCTTAGAACTTAAAATAAACATGTATGTAACAATGATAAAAGAATATTATAGTGTTGATTATAACAGTTATTTTGCAATCAATATTTTATGTTTACTTACGCCTGGCTGAATTTCGCCTCGTATTTTTGTCATGGAACTCTCATAAGTTCAACTCATATCTGACACATCATAAGGGAACGTATTGAATGGTATAAAGAATATTTTACCAGAAAATAAGATTTGCATCTGAAAAAAATTGTTGATCTGTTCCTGATATTACTTATGTTATCCGGCACTGGATAATATGACCGTTCAGACGCTAGAAGTTGACGTTTGGACTATATGCCCATTTAATATTCTAAACTTTTAATTAATTAAACTCTTTACATGTTAATTAAGGTTTTTTTTCATTAAAACTCCAATGGACAGACTCTTTTTAATGTCTGCCTCTATATACGCATAGAATTTTTATTTTAACTATAAGAACACTTGTATGTGCTACTGTTTTCCATAATGTTTCCAATAAATTGTTGTCTCAGCATTTATGTGTATATTCAGCTGCATATAACTTTTGTTTATTGTTATCAATTCTTTTTTTTTTTTTGACATTTGTTTGTAACTTTGAATGCCATCCATTTTTATTTAAATTCCTTCACACTTGTACACGAATATATGAATTATAAGTCAATAAAGAATTTGTGTAAATTCCTATAAACGTATCATAATTTATTATCTATATGTTCGTGTATAAAAACGAAAGAGCTGAGGTCAAAACTTTACCTTATAACGCTTGCCTTTTTATTATTATTTTATGGATTTAAAGTTTTCCCAGATAAAACGAAAAATATAATAACAAAGGGAATGAAAACAAATTATTTACTGGACGTCAATCAGAGATATGAAACAATTTATTATCTCATAAACAAGGCAGTCGGGGCAACAGAGGCGTCTGCTCGTACAGGGTGGCATACATACTTTGGTGGTTTACTCCCAAATTTATGTTATGAATGCATTTATTTGAAGTCATAAGAAATTTAATAAAAAAATTGTTCTCAAGCAATAATGCTATTTTATATAGGTAATAGAAAAGAACATAAGTTTATTTGTGATTCATGGGTTTATGGAAATTGTCAATGGACTGGAGTAAACTACGATAAAAGTATTATTATTTTACTTTTTTATTAGCTACGTTTCATTTACCGATTTGAAGAAAAAAAAAACCTTTTAAATTCCAATGTTGCTTTTCAGTTGATAAAATATGTAAGTAAACGGGAATATCAAAGCAAAAACTGTACTATCCAGATCAGATCAGCCGTCATTTATAATTCACTGAGCAATAGATGCAAAATCACCAAACTGTTCTTTAAATTGCTGTGGTTCAATACCTGAATGCCAATTAATAATTCATGTCATTGCAACAAAGTTTCAACGACAAATTTCATAAGTTGCCAGTAAACTGCTTCTTTTCACAGCATATTACCAATAAATACATTAATTTAAACTGGCTTAAGTTCTAGTCTCATTAGGAGAGCGTTAAATTGTAAGAAAAACTAGACATTTATTGCGTTCAAGCCACATATTTAACGCATATTGTATCCTGCTGTGTTAATAATTAATTCCTAACTATGTTTGCTGACGTAACACGAAGTTTTTACTGCAACAATTTATTTAAGATCATCTTCAAAAAAAAAAAAAAAAACTGAAGAACAAGTGCAAGACTGGTTAGATTATAGTACCTTGTATCAGTAGCACATTATCCTCAGATCACTTATCAAATCGTCTTGATCACTTGATAGCGATTCTTGCAATACTTGTTTGGAAAGAAAATTATCTATAAAGTAGATTTACTTGTATATGGACTTGGAATCATACACTATATGTAGTTTATGAGCTTAAAATAGGGTGTTAAAGCTTATTAGGTTTGAATAGTAATTTATAAACTCAAGATAACAATCAAACATGACAATACGATGATAGAGAAGAAAAACTTGTATACTACTTGTGCTAAACAGAGAATGTCGGTATATCTGTATGAACGTATAACCAATGGATTTAGCTGATTTTATTGAAACATGGTATCAAGTTACCCATATGTCAACTTACATGTGTTTTTAGAATTGGTATTCGTGATATAAAATTAAATTGCACAGTGAGTGAATGATTTATTTTCAACGATTTTGAGTTTGGTTTTGAAATAGTTTTCGGACTTTTGCGTCAACAAGTGAACTGATTTGAATGGAATTTTATTACTATACGGTAGTCCCAATGTATGCAATACAAAAATACTAAGAATGAGATTTAAAGGAATTTCATTTCAAAAATTAGACAATTATTTAAGAAAACTGTTGAAACGTATTTTATGTTTGTAATGACAGAAAAACCATTAATTGTACGTTCACTCAGAAAAATATACTATAAAATTGCATTTCTTTTACATGGCATTTGTCTTGGTGTCCCATCTCTCATGGTAGAGCTGCAACGTTGTGTTTTCTGCAACTGCAACGTTTACACCAGACCTTTTGTTGCTGACAAGAGCTTTAACATCTGCTTTGTATAGAATTCCATTTGTCTTGCGATAGCCACACAATAAAGTTATCCCATATACTTGAAGCCAGCATTTAGTGGCCGATGACTTAAAAACACTATTCTCATTTATATCCTGTGCTGCTTAAACATAGAAAACAGATTTCTATATCCCTTAGTGTGACTTCTATTTCTCCTTTGTTAATTCGGGATTTAACTCGGATATTTACTTTTTCAACCGGATGAAGTGTTTCTTTTCCAGCTGCTTGGATGCAACGCTTCTTAAATTCTTTAAATTCATAGAAATGATCCGCTGAGTTCGTCACATGCCAATTTTTCTTTATTTTTCTCTGATCTTTGTTGTCTGTTCTTGCTATACTAATGCTTCTTGAGAGTCATTTGGAAATTTCTGTTAATTCATCAAATGTCTTCTCTTCTTCTTTTGCCAATAGCATCCAACTTCATTTGAAAGACTCAAAGTTGCTTGGTAAAATGTGTAGAATTTCCCACACTAGCGTTAAGTCTGGTAACGCACTGTGCTTTTTAGCGATAAGACTTTTGTTTAGCTCTTTCCATACATTTCCCAACTGACCTAAGTGAGTAGAAACATCTTCGCCCTTTTTCCAGTTAAAGCTAAAGAGATCAGTGCATATTTTAAATAGCTGGTTCTTTGATGTTGCTTCAAACTGAATTTCCAATGCATATCATGCATCAAATGCCGTTTCCTTTTCCATTATCTTTTGATAAACTGCATCTGTCACAGAACTAATTATCATTGACTTCGCTTTTCTGAACAAGTTGCTCTTTGCCTTTGTATTCCATCTTTTCAGGTTCATTAACAGTCGGACTCAAATCATTAGGCTTGACTATATTCCCATCGATGACATCAATAGCTCCCTCGTGATAATCCAGATCTCGCATTTTCCTTTCCCATATTGGCCAATCTGCTTCACCACTTAAGAGTTTAATATGCTTGACTAGATCCATCTGATTATTTCATGATTATCTCTTATATAAATTGTTCTTATGATCAAAAAATAAAAAAACAAAAACTAAAATTCTTTTAAATAATTATCGTTGTATTATTATTTAAAAACCAGCTGCTAGACCTATAACATATTGCATATAATAAAAGACTGGATTTTATAAATAAACAATAAAAAAAATTTATTAAAAAAAATTAGATCAGTTTTCGACAAAAGTTTAAGACTGAAAAATAAAAAGTAGTAGTAGAAATTTACAAACTTCCTAAGTATAAATAAAACAAAGTGTTTTTTAAATTGAATTTTAGAACAACAAAAACTTAAAGGTGCTACCACCAATTGCTTACGAGTTTTATTATTCGCTTTTATTTTGGCTGGAGAAATTTCAAAGAGTGCCAAGTCCTATCATCCAGTCTCCTTATTAATGGTGTTGAGCTTTGTAATCAAATTTTATTATGAAAAACTTTCTACATGTGTGCATGGGATCAATGGTCAATGGAATTCATCCCATCAGTTTCTATTTTAATAGTTTGTTCGTATTATTTGATTTAATAACTTGTCCCATGAATTTAAAGGTAGGTTCCATAGAAAATTTATAATTTAACCCATTAAAATAGTAATGTCGTACTACTCAGCTAAAAGGATATAAGTATAATACTCTTAAATTAAAAGAATATATATTATTGTGTTAAGAGGTTTGTCCTATTAAAACAATCGGAAATATTATGTAAATAACAAAACATTATTATTTCAAAAGTTTTTTTTTATCTAAATAAATAAAAAGATTTCCTATTGGAATAATAGTTTCCAGAGTATTGTTTTAATAACATTACAGTATAAGTATAATAGTTTATCCTTAAATAAATAAAAGGATGTCTCATTGTCTCATTAATTAGGATGGTATATTATTAACAGTTTCCGGGCTATTGTTTTAATAAAATTACACTATTATTTCAATAGTTTTTTTTTTGAAATTAAACAAAATGATTTCTCATTGCATCAGGTAGAGTAGAGATTTTTCATTATAAAATCGGCTTTACCAACATGTACATCCAACTCCAAAGACGAGTAAAGTTTTCATTTCTCAATACCCCAAACATAACCTCAAGGCCAAGAAAGTTAATTTGAACCCCAAGCATTCACAGTTAATGAACTTAATTAATTATTGTAGTCAGCTTACATCTTAATTTTGAAGTATGAACTATTCATTTAAATGAGCATTTTTATATCAAAACTTTTCTCTGATAACTAATAACATATCCATGACTATTATAATATCACAGTCAGAACACTTACACTTATTTTCGTTGTCTCCAATTAACTTCCAAAATTGGTTCTTCGCCAAATGTAAATCAATCCACAAATCTTTTTTATGCACACTCTGTTGTTGCATGTTGACGACGAAAAAATTATATTTGTTTATACCTCATTACCTGCGGCTTATTCGGCAACTTAATGATTTAAAAGTAAACGCAATAAAGTTATTATTTAAACCAGGAAGTAATTAGTGTTTGTGGTGTACACAACTATAAGAAAAGAACAAGTGCTTTTGGTGATTATTATAATTAACTAGCTTTATGAAATTAATTCTAGGTGTATAAATCTTGGATTAATCCTAGAAATAACAAGGCAGACATATAGTGTTTTTATGTAATCCAAAATTACCGCAATTTGTTCTCAATCAGACAGCGAATTGAAAAATAAAAAAACGAATTTAATTTCAAGCTCGAAAAAAGTGTCTGTAATTACGAAAAAAAAAATCAAGGTCGAAATAAAAAGAAAACAAACAGAACTAGTAAATTGTTATACGGCCACCTTCAAAAAAGAACCGAAGAAAGAATGGAAAATCTCTTTGATTACTAAACAATTTAATGTAGGAAAAGAGTTAATAAACAAAAGAATAGGAGAAAGGTGTGAACAGTGAGACAATAGTTTTTACTTGTAATTGAAGAAAAACTACCAAAATTTTAGATAACAATAAAATCTGACATTACAATAATGATATAGTATAAGGAAGTAGTGGTCTGTCAGTCTGATTATGAGTATCATTATCTACAGCCTAAACGGCGAGACCGATTTTCTTAAAATTTTGCAAGTATATACATAGGTGTAGGATTTGAGAAATTTGTGTTCTTTTTTGCCAAATCAAAAAATACAAAAATATTGGAAATAGTTTATTTTTTCAAGTTGTCTTGCATATGGTCGAAAAATACATTCTCAAACCTAAGCAGTATAGCTACCATAGTTTCGTTCTTAAAACCATTGTATTTTCTTTTATTTATCTTATATTTATTCAAAAAATTATTATGCTTACATTTGAAAATGAGGAAAATGAATTATCTCACTGTTTGCACCCTTCCCCTATCTATTTAATTTTATAAAAACTTTGCTTATTATCAATAAATTGCATCAATTTTTTCCCTCCAAAATTTTGTAAAATTTATCTTTTCAAGTCTAATTTTCTGCTGCTACAAATTGGCATGTAAAATATTCATTAATAAACTTCTCATAACCGTGATGTCAATTACTTACTACAACTTCATACTAAACACAAAGAAAAAAAAAACAATCCAAAAATGTTGTTATACCTGTTCAAATTTAACATAATAGATGGTAGTCATAATCAATGTCAAATGTACCGCAATTTTGTATACCTTAAGTATCGATGGCACATATTGTCAGCTCGATTTAACAATCCATCAATTTGTCCGCATGCACACTCATAGAGCAAAATGATTAGTTACATCGCATAGATACAATAAACGACGTAATACCAAATACAAATTTCCTCTCATTTTATACCGACAAAAATAAAACGCACACGGCACACGGTATAAATATACAACATAAATTCGGTCATTGAACAAAACAGAGCAACAATGAACAACGAAACGATATCTTAGGCTTAGAAGATAACTACCATGCTGCCGTCATATTTACTTCACGAGTAATTGCAGATGGATGGATGGAGAATGATGGACAGACATACATCCATGAAACGATGACTGCCGGTGCGGCACGGGATACGTATCTTAAAATGTCGAGCGTACATTTTTTTTGTTTAGCTTTTTTTATACATTAAAGTATCTTTTGTATTGTATGTATAATGCAGGTTAAAGAGTGAGTCGCCGTTTTGGCTAACTTGACTGTGTACGGCAATCTTTTTGATCTTTCACTATGAGGTAAGATGAAATTCAAAGATAAATGGATACTTTGTATATAATCCGCTGGTAATCGGTAGCTGATTTGGCGGGTGGATGTGTACGGATTGTCAAACAACTTGACAGTGAATAGGAAACTATTTGTTGATGTGAGACACCAACTTTGACTGTGTTCTTTGCCCGAAGGTTAAATCTGTACAAACATTTACGAGCATTTAAGTTCTTTTAGTTTCTTGAATGCAGCTTTTATTGTTCTTTAAATCTTTTTGGCTTGAATGGAAAGCAAATTATTTGAAGGTTTAGTTATGCTTTGTATATAGTATAATTAAGAGGATTTTAAGAAATAAGAAGATCACAGAAAAGTTTTTAAGTTTCTTATTTTAATTTTATGTAACACATTGTAAATTTAAAGTTTCTTTTAATTTTTTAATAACTTCCACTGAAGAAAATAGCAACCCCTGCTTAAAGGTCGAGTAAAGTAAATAACAACATACATAAATGTTTCATTTATACACACTTTGTGAAAAAGCCGGAAAAAAAGAAGATTTGTATTTTATCTTTTCAAATTTTTTAATCAAATTTAGATTAGAAACAAGACCAGAAAAATAGCTTCTTCTGGCTTAATTTGGGCTCTGTGAATTACATTCACATTTTTGACAAAAGAATTTTTACCCAAACAAGATTTTGATCTTAACCCAAAAAATTAACCAGATATATTGGAAATTGCGCCAGAAAGTTAAAAAAAGGCGAAAATGAATTAGAAATCAAGCCAAAATATTTATTTAAAAAACATTGATTTTCACACCACGTTTTGGAAAAGAGACAAGAAAATGTAACTTAGGATACAGAAGGGGGGTATCAGGAAACATCATTCCCCGAGATATTTATTTTATATTTGACCTAGATTTTTAAAAACGGCACCTATCATATAAACGTTACTGATATTTTCTATTTTTCTGGAAAAACTTCAATTTTAATAAAATATTTGTTGAATGATTTGTTATAAACAGTGGATGCCTTTCATCTAAAAATTTTGTTCCGGTATAGCTTATTAAAGTTACCGTACATTTTTTGGCACCGGTTATCATATAAACGACTCAACCGATTTTGAAAAAAAATTTTATTTCATAAATATTGCTTTAACAATATCTGACCCAGAAAAAAAACCTTATTCACACTTGTTTGATATATTAAAATTTAAATTCGGTGTTGAAATCTGATAAAGGCTCTATTTCTGAAATTCTTTTTTCCAATAAGGTCATGAAATGAATCCTATAGATAGAGGCATTAATAAGGTCCTTTCAAATGAAGACATAACTTCTTAGAAACTACAACTAAAAGAAAATCATTTACTGAGCAATGGAAGACTTGGAAGACGACCCATTGTGTTTATCTATTGAAAATACCTTATGAACACAATTCTTGGACTATAGGACGCTCTAAACGCTTTAGTTTTGAATAATAAAATCAGAAAAGTCCAATTCAAATAAACTGATGCTTAGTCCTCTACTTGATTGATTATTCTTTATATAAATAAAGGGCACGACTGGGTCTCACAAACTTGCTCTTGGGGCAAGTTACTTTCGTGTTTACGACCGGAAAATTCATTTGACCAGTTTTTTTTATAAAGAAAAGATTTTCAGTATTTTATGTTTTGAAATATTTGTTTTTTAAAAAAATCTTTTATAAACAAATTAATGGAATAAAAAAAGGTTTATATGAAAGATATACATAGTTTTCGGTAAAAATAAAATAACTTGAAATTTTATCAAAGTTTATAGTATTTTTTTGAGAAAATTAGATTTATCGGTTTTGGAAAAAAAAAACTTTTTCAAAAATTAGTTTTTTTTTCAATTTTTTTCTTGTAATTTTATTTCAGTTTAGCAGTAGTTTTTGAATATTAAATTTTGTTACAATCGGTTTAGCCGTTCAAAAGATAGTCGGAGTAATAAAAAAAACCGTTCTACGGCAGGTACCGTTAATAGGCTGATTCTGAAAAAAAAATTCAGACGAAAGACATCACTCATGTAAAATTTAATCGAAATTGATACAGTATTTTTTTCGAGAAAATTGGAACTATCGGTTTTGACAAAAAAAAACTTTTCAAAAATTACTTTTTTTTAAATTTTATTTTGCAGTTTCATTTCAATTTAATATTAATTTTTGAATATTAAATTTCGTTAAAAAAGATAGTTGGGGTAATAAAAAACGGTACCGTGGCAGGTACCGTTAATAAGCTGATTCTGAAAAAAAATTTCACACGAAAGACATCACCATTGGTTAAAAATAACTCATGTAAAATTTTATCGAAATTGATTGTATTTTTTCGATAAAGTTGGAATTATCTGTTTTGACCAAAAAAAAATTTTTCAAAAATTACTTTTTTTTTAATTTGTTCTTGCAGTTTCATTTCAATTTAGCATATGATTTTGAATAAAAAAATCGGTGAAGCCGTTCAAAAGATAGTCGGAGTAAAAAAAAAACGGATTTATGGCAGGTACCGTTAATAAGCTGATACTGAAAAAAAAAATTTTAGATGGTGGACATCACCTTTGGCAAAAAATCACTCATATAAAATTTTATAAAAATGGGTCGTATTTTTTTCAAGAAAAATAGAACAATCGGTTACGCTTATATGGTAGGTACCGTTATTTTTATGCCTAGAATAGAATAGAATCATTATTTATTTTATTTCTTTGTTATAATGTAGAATATGTATATATAGTAGAATTATTCTCGAGCATCAAATTTCATCCAAATCCAAATCGATAAAGTCGTTTACAATACAATAAATACAGGCAGTACAAATAATCATGGTAAGGTTTTGTAAGTTTGAGTGGTATAAGAACTTCATATTTGGAGCTTTAGACTTTGATATGAACGGGATCTTTGTAAATCAAACTTGCCCATCATGTAAGCATCCTATGGTTTGCAATCAAATATTCAAAACATCCAACTTATGAATTTCAGCATTGGTATCTTAACATGCCTTGGATGTTGATCAGAACAAATTTTCAACAACAACTAAGTCTGATATGGTGTAATGTGTATGTCCAATATAAAGTTCCATAAATTCAAAAATATAACGTTTAATTGAGATCTACAAGCTATAGCTAAGTACATAAAAAAATTACCCAAACATAGCTGAACCTCACATTTTGAAGATGAAATCGAGATAAAATTTTTACATATTTTACAAAAATCTTATACATACATTAATTAAAAATATTATTTATTATTTATGCAAAACCAAACTGTATCATGCTGAGATGGTGCCAGCCATTTTGTTGACATGTTAACAAGTTTTAAAGTATTTAGTTTTAATCTCACTATACTTATTTCTCGTATATGTATCCTCATTCTGGCAGTGCAATCAAGTCTTTTAACATATGAAAAAAAAAGAAAAATATAGAAAGCCATTTTAAAATAAATTATGTATAAAAATTCGAACATTTAAATATTTTTATTCAAATCGATTATCGTTTGTTGTTATTAATTTAATAATACAAACATATACGCCTAACTGCAAATTATGCATCTGAAAACAGGATACACTTTTAGTTTGCATATTTTATAGAGTTTACCTATGAATTCCTATGCTTGATTTTCCTTCACTTTTTAGATTATTTAATGATGTTTGTGTTGTCTTCCCGTTTGACTTTAAATGTAAACCCCATCATGGACTAACACGCAGGATATGGCTACGTGTCGGCCGTCGGTCGTCGGTCGACTCAACTCAATTGCCGGATGTGCAAGTATTCTTGGTGCAAATCGGAAGTATAAGGGGTGATTTGTACGCAAATGTGTTTCCTACACTCGCGGGCCGACATCAGCAGCCGCATTATCATTTTAATAAACCGATGAAATGAGCTGCATTTATTTAAGTCGCATTATTTTTAAAACTGATTACCTGCATTTTTCAATGATTAAATGATATCAATTAGTACAGGAAAACGGAAGAAAAATTACATCACCTGAACATTTTTGTACATTGAAT
Organism: Baccha elongata; assembly: GCA_951217065.1. Taxonomy (NCBI): domain Eukaryota; kingdom Metazoa; phylum Arthropoda; class Insecta; order Diptera; family Syrphidae; genus Baccha; species Baccha elongata. The sequence goes on from OX578272.1 coordinate 13,927,678, forward strand.
TAGTGTAAATTTAAACAAATCTAGGAGAGAAATTTTATTAACTTTAACACTTATTTGCCAGGTACCGTTAAAATAAAAAACTTATTTTGAAAACACGAAAAACATAACAGTTAGCTACCATCCATCCATTACACGAAATTTTATCAAAATCGATATTATTTTTTTTTTTTGAGAAAAATGGAATTATCTGTTACGCTTATATGGTAGGTACCGTTATTTTCAGACCTAGGATAAAAATAAAAAATACGCCTGGAAATATTACTCTAAAAACACAGAGTACCAAGTTTGAAGAAAATCGGCCGAACTGTATAAGCTGTAGGTGTCGATACATCCAGACTGACAGACGGACAGACAGGCAGAATTGTCGGACCTACTTTTTTCGTGTTGTCTATCATCGTAATGTCTTAATGATTGTTATTTCAAAACTTTTTTTTTACGAAAACAAAACTTGCCTTATAGTAGATATGTACCTATAATCGTAGCAAATAATAATTTTGAAGTTTATTTATTTTTCTGAAGAGCTCACAGTAAAAGCTTACCATAAGGCTCAAATTATTAAGAATTAATTTTTGTATAAAAATGCACTTTTTTATTCAGTTCTTTAAAACATTAAAATAAATTATATTTTGTTAAATTTAATCCAAAATTTTACCAATTTAACGGTACTATATATAAACAAAACTTTTATGCTGAACATTCTAAAATTTAATTGTGAGTTATTTAAAATAGTTATTAAGTTTTAGTAATATACCAGTTCTTTTGTGTATCTAAAATGATTGTTGGCATCCCTGGTTGCGCCGATTGCTCAACATTCGAGTGTTCGACTTTTGCTTAGACACTCCATCCTACCTATCCTAGTCTAGGAAAAAGTTTATTACTTTTTTACGTTACGAGGAAAGCGGTTTGTACTCAACACCACCGCAGATATTGTGGCTTTCAAGGAGGCTCTTTAAAGGTATGATTCCGAAGGAAATACAGAGTTGGCCATTATTGATAATAATCTATTAAATACAACACAATACGTTGAGGAGATCCTTCAGAGACCCGTATTAAAAGCAAATTACTCGCATTGAATAACAAAAATCACGAGTGGCCAAGTTTCCGTCCCGTTGAGTGTATTTTAGTTTACTTCTTCATAGATTGCTGCAACTATTAAAATATTAAAGCCAGAGAAACTGTTCATAAGTCTCGAAGCCTATACTTCGAGTACCGGAATTAAAATTGGAAAATCAATAACCTTAATAGGAATACAAAGTCGGAAAATAAAGAAAAAATGTATTAACATAATTAAAACACGCAAATCAACTTACATGCTCTCTTTTTTTTTTGTTATTTCAAATATAAATGAGATTGTTTTATTTTTAATCAAATTTATTTTTTTCTAAAAAATAAATTTAAAACTAATTTTAAATAAATCATCACTCAACCAACCTTAAAATGGTATTTTCTTATATACAACCTAACACGGACTTAAAATGGACTTTAAAGAATTAAATCAGCAATCATGATTTTAAAATAATAACTTGATAAAACAACTTTTCTTTAGTTGCGAATGAAAAGAAGAATATAATAGCAAAGCTTCCCAGGAGACACAATTAAAAAAAAACTCTTGACAGCTAAAGCCATTGAATTAAACTCTGATGCCAAAGGAAACCCATTTGAAGAGTAGTTTTGACCAATTCACCTGCGGTAATTAAAGCAAAGTTGATGACACTTTGTGAGAGTCTCTAATAGACCAACTTGCTTTGTCAACACAGACGTTGGTTGCTCTATATTCTCATGAAACATTAATGTACATGGCTATGGCCAACCTTCCGTCGGTTTATAAGAAGAACTAATGTCACTATATTTACGCGGTATTGTATAGTAACACCTTTTACTCAAGTCGCATTATGTGATGCATTTAAAACTGCAATTATTATGCAAGTGCTTACCTCGAAGAAGCAAAAGATAGACTTCTTCAAGTTTACTCATAATCACCACAAACATGGTCTAGCATATATTTTTTTTTTTTTTTTTGAGTCCTCCATATAGGTTTTCATTGGACAGCTTTACCTCAACCTGCCTTTTTACGTTCAAGCCATCATCATATTTTTCATCAAGAAGAGTATACTAGTTCTTTGGCTTTCATTTTAACTTACACGTTTAATTCTTTCCATCTACCAGACACCAACATCTCATTAAGGTTTCGTTAATATTACATTACTTTCCTAATTAAGTCGTAAATTTTTTTCTTCCATTAAATGCGAAACGGGAGTGTTCCCAAGAAAATTGTTCAGACTAAGGTGGGATCAAAATAAGCCATCATACGTTGGCACACTAATCATTGATGTGGTTACGCTTTGTGCGTTATTTGATTTTAACAAGCTAAAGTTTCTGGATAAATCACACTGTCAAGTCGTTTTTAGTGGTATGAAAACAATTTTAGTCTAAAATGAATGTTATTAAAAAATGCTAACATAAATATCCTTACATGACTCTCAAATAAAATTAGATTTTCGAAAAAGGATTGCTAAAAAATGCAGTACCTGGCTCACACAATGCTTTATGACTTGCCATCGCCTATTATTGCTAAAAAAAATTGCAAATTTTCATTTTTTTAGCTGAAATATTGACCTTCTGTTGTTGATATCCGTTAAGCCTTCAACGTTCCGTTAATATCTATAATCTAAGAATTTTTCGCTTGAATTGAGTACCTGGTTGAATGGCCTTTTGTTCTGTATATTATTCCTTAAAGGATCTACTGACGGTGTTCAGCTTTGTTGCGTTTGTTTATTATCCTTTATATGGTTGGTCTGTAATAAAAGAGAAAGGTAAACCCTTTACGCAATGTTTGGTGTATTTCAGGCAGCGCTTCCTTTTTCATTATATGGTTTATTTTTTTTACTACAGCCGTTAAATTTAAAATTGTTAAGATAAAGGAGTGACAGAAATTCAAAGAAAGGATTTGAATAAAATTTATGGAGAATATAAGAAAGTGAACATTTTCAAAAGAGGAAACAAATTCCTGGTAACCATTTTTAAAAATAATTACATACAGGATGAAGCAAAAATGAACGTAGCAAATCCTTAGAGACACATTATATCAGTGCATTGCTGCTTAAGGATACCATCTTGCCAAGATCTTATTGAAAACATGAGGAAAATAACAATCTGTGTTCGATGATGTGTTCAAAGAAATCAGTTTAATATTTCAGGTGAGAAGAATCTTGGAGCCCTAAAAGGTCAGTTTGGTTTAATAGCAAAGGTTTAGATTAAAATCTAAATCTGGCTGTAGAAATCTATTTTCTAGAAAACAAAGAAAAAGAAGAATAAGAATGTAAATACATTTAAAATTTTTTTTCGAACAAAGAAAAAGAATTTTTTAAGAATTCTACATTTTTCAATTAAAAAATCCTTTAACCTATTTTAAACGTTTGGGATGCCAAAAGGGGTAGAATACATGCAAGTAAAAGCTTTTCCGCTTAAGCATAAGTCTTGCTAACTTCTACTTTCGTATAACAAGTTTAAAGCAAGGAGCCAGCTATGGCGGAGTATAGTGAACACCAGGTGCAGTATAGTGAACACCTTCCACAGCTACAACGACATTATCGAAATATCAGGTCTATATGGATGGTTCCCCAAGTTATGGTAAAAAAATCTATTTGTACTTTGTTCGTCAAGCCTCAACCGGCTAGAGCCCATATAAACAATAATTGTGCACTTTATTATAAAAGCATAAAACTTTTACCAATCATAGATAACAACAAAAAAACGATTTTTAGATATTGGGCGACTTCAAATCTTCACCCCTTTAGGTAGGCGGGACAAATTTATGAAGAAAATTACTTACAATGGAAACAAATATTAAAAAACAACAGCAAAACTTACAATATCGTGCCATATCTATTTTTAAAGACATTCCTTAATTTTGTGTTTAAATTAAATTTTTAAAATAATTAAAAAAAAAATTAAAATAAATTTTTCTTAAATTTTGTGTAATGACTAACGATGTACTTACTTAATTTTATTTTATGTTTCGATGCTCTTATTAGTTTTAAATTAAAAGTAAGTGTTTTAGTTTTCTAATTAAATATATATTATTCATTGATGGTTTTAGTTATATGACAGGCTTACAGATGCGTGTTGTCCGAAAGCAAATAAAAATAAAAGATTATTTCATTCCTTTCCGACGTTTCTGTGGGTATTTTTCAACCTTTTCAAGGAATTGGTTTTTATTAAACTGAAAATACTAGTTTTGTAACACAATTTTCTTTTTAAATTATAATTATTTTTTTTTTTTTTGAAAGATGGTAAATTATTAATTTTTTATTTGCAACCTTTCTGACATCCTTTCTTGCAGCCACAACAAATAAGCTCTGCACATGGTTTAGCGGCTTCATGAATTGTTATCCACTCCAAAACATAAAGGCCATCATTACCTATGTAGTGCAACCCCAACTGGTTACAGAACGTAGTTCAGAGCTTGGAATTAGTGTCTGTCCCCTGATGTAGCAACCCTGGTAGTATATGGCTCTCTAGCATGTTGCTTCAGTATCAGTACATCTAATGTGGGAGGAATTCTTTGCACTGAACTTGTTTTTGAAAAGAGCTTTTTTTTCGATTTTTGTTTATATTAGTGCTTGCACTTGTTCGATCGTATAGTAATATCGTAGATATTTCTATCACGTGCATTGTTTCCTCTTGAATAACTACCGGGTTACACGTAAAATTCCGGAGAGCTCGATTTCTATCCTGCCGTCTCCAATGTCGCACTCCAAGTAGTCGGAGATCTCCCTCTACCTGAGTCGCTCCATAGACGATATGAGGGTAACTTGGCTTCTGGACTCACTCTGGTTTGGCGTTGAAGACTTAACGAGCTGAAGTGTTGATGTCCATTCGCTCTACATGGTCAAGCTATCTTAGTCGTTAGACTCGAATTTTTCTGGCCAGGCTTATGTCGCTGTACAGCACGTATAGTTCGTCGTGGTATCTTCTTCGCCAAATGTTGTTTTCACTGTTTACGCAGACAAGACCATAAATCGTACACAGAACTTTTCTCTCGAAAACTCTAAGTTACTTTTCATCCGATTTGGAAAGAGTCCATGCTTCTGCACCATTTAGCAGGACCTGGATGATGAGTGTTTTATACAATGTCTCCTTGGTTCTTCTCGATATTGCTTTATTCCTTAACTGTTTATTCAGCCCAAAGAAACAACGATTAGCAAGAGTTAGTCTGTGTTTGTTTTCAGCGTTGATGTTGTTGCCTGCGTTTACAGCACTGCTCAGGTAGTCAAATTCACTGACTACCTCAAAGTTATGCCCATCAATGGTTCTGACCAAGTCGGTGGTGGGATTGGGCTTTTGTTGATGAAAGTATATACTTCGTCTTGTCCTGGTTTATTTTCAGTCCCATTTTGCCTGTCGTGAAAGCACCGGTTACTGCTCGCTTTGTTCTTCCTATAACGTCAATGTTGTTCGCAAACCCAAGTAATTGTGTACTATGCCAGAAGGATGCTTATATTCATATAACGACTTCGATATGGTTGGATTATGAAGAACGAATGTCAAATGGACAACAAAAATCTTGGAAGCCATTCAAATGAACATCAATGGGAGTTTATTGAAAAGGATTTGCAAATCTTACGTGAAGCAAAACTAGAAATGATAAGCCAATATTTTGGCTAATTGGAGATTGATTACTCATAAGGGAGCTTAAATATAAAAGACAGATTGTCAATTTGATGTAGGTACTACGATTAATTAAAACTTCTTGATAAGCTAAAATACTTTAAAAATTACTCAAAACTGGAATTTACTTAAAGCAATTATCTACCCACAACGCCCTCCAATTCTAATTTATAAAACTTCTGTTTTACGTATTGAATTCATCCCCACTCTATTTGTTTGCATTTTTTTAATAAAAAAAAACCTGCTTAGCAAATTCACTATTAAATCACATCCACGCAAAAAAAATTGTAACCCTAAAGATAGAAGAAGCGGAAAATAAAAAATAAAAAACTATCCACAACCTAACATAACTACTTGCGCATCCGTTAATTTTTATTTTTGTTTTACTTGCTACGTATATAGTCATCCCTTTATTCCCGTATTCTTCCCCACATTTTTCCATAATTATTATTTTTCTTTTCTTTTCATTTTTTTTTTTTTATAAAATTCCACGCCACGCAACGCTTCCTAATGCCTAAACACAAAGTTACCTGCAATGCAATTCCATTATTATTATTATTATTATCATCATCCAACATCCAACGAAGAACACCACAAAAACAACAACAAATCTTATTCTATCAGCAAAATAGGAGAAACTGCTAAACCAAGCAAGGAAAGAAGAACAAGAAAAAATAATGCTAACCCGAAGAATTATTAAAGAAAAAAAAAAGGCATCCACAACATCACTATCTGAATACAAATGAAGGTAAAGGACAAGAACACGGTAAAAGAATAATAAGAACTGAAGAATTAAGAAAAAAAAATCTGATTGAGCACTTCATTCCGCTATAATAGTGTTAGTAGGGGACGTATAGGGGTACATTTGAAAATAATAAATATACAAACAGGTAAAACAGGTATTTCGTTTAAAAATTCTATGTGGAATACAAAATGTGGATGCTGTTGGATCAAAATGTGGAATGCATTTAAAGAAAATATTTTTCTCAATTTTATTAATTTGTTTTTATTTTCTAAAATTGTGTTTCGTTTGTGAAAAATATATAAATTTACAAAAAAAAAGCTCCAAAATCGAAGAGAACCCACATGCAACAGGTGAGCGCATATCATAAACACACAAAAAGAATATCCAAGCGAGAGTGAAGTATAAAGAGAAATTAAGCGGTTTTATTTGTAATTTTCTCTCTCTTTCCATACATTGATATATCTACTTTACTTTGCGATCACGCATTTTCCAAATACAAACAAAAACCTAGCTGTAAATGACCATCACACCTGTGAGAAAAGCACCTCACTCTGCACAGTGCACACACTGCTGAAAGAAACGTTATACAAAAGAGTGGATGGAATGTACGTCACAGCGAGAGAAACATGACTCAAACCGCTTAATCTTGATCATTCTCTTTCTCTCCCGCTCTTGTAAAAACGATCGAAACGGTTCTTGTCAGGTGAGTGTTGCTGGTGTCGGTGTGTATCTGAATGCGTGCGAATTTTTGGTCTGTGCATGTGTATATAGTCGATCGTGAAGAAGAGGTGCACAGAACCTGATCGCGGCATAGGGGCTTACCTCTACCTTGACTCTGGGAGATGAGGCAATATTGTGGGAACGCTAAGTCAACGATGATTGTGGTGACGCGTCGATCTAAGCAAAAACACAGGTAAACCCGGTTTACACAGGTTAGTCGTTTTTTTTAGTGTATACATTCTGCTTCCTCCTATCGTTTGCCGTTTTTTCTGAGTGCAGAGAGAGAGAGATTGTTGGTGCGTTACACACTCTCAGTATAAATGAAGCACCAAAAGAACGGCATAAACGTGCTGTTTGTACCTTAGTGGATGTCATTGTATGAGTGTTATGTTTTACCGGAGACAACCTGCACCATGAAGACGATTATTATCGAGTATCTGTTGAGTATAGTTCGGTGCCGTTTGCAAAGGTAGCTGTTCATTTGCGACGAGAATCATCATATTGGTATTTGTGTAATTTTTTTTTTTTTATATTTACCGCCGATGATCGGTTCGGTTATACTTTGGAGATAGAACAGCTTTTTGTACAGTGTTGTTGTAGTCAGGTTTCTGTTTTACGGTGCTAACCTGAGACTAACTGACTTTGAGTAAACACCGCTCGAATACAGTAAGAGACGATCCATTGCTGAGGAAACACGCGTTTTTCTTGCTTTTTGGGAATACCTATAATACTGTTTATTTAAATATCATCTTATAGGTAGATATACCTCTCGGTTCTAAAGTTAGAACACATGAAACTCGCTATATTCTTCTTTGGGTTTTGTTATATCGGGTTGTTTCAATACTTTGCTGATCGTGTACCGTGTATAAGAAAAAACAACTTTTTCGAAAGCATAAGAATAAAAAAAAAAAAAACAAGAGAATAAAATAAAAAGGAATTTGTGTTTCAGTGTTCTTTTTGTGTGGTTTTTGGTATTCTTCTAGCGTGATTGTTGGGTTCGGTTCGCGTGATCTTCGTTTCGAACAATCAAACGGAAAAAAATATCCAACAAGAAAAAAGGAAAGAATGAATTTCAAAACATGAGAAATATTTAAAGTGAAAAATAGATATTTACTGAAGTGAAATATAAAATGTTCAAACATGATTTTAAAATATAATATTAGTGCATATATATATAAGTTTAAACGAAAGTGATTTTAGTGAAAAATATAAATTTTCTTATAAAGAAAATAAATATGCACAAAAAATATTATCAAGTGTAGTGAAAAAAAAAATAAATAAATCCCACCTACACTCTAACACACATTGGATTATAAATTTTAACACACAAGCAAAATAAAAACTTAAAACTCCAACAAAATGCCGAAAATATTTTTAATTAAAAATCGTCTGCATCAACAACAATTGCGATTGTTGGAAGCACAAAATTTATTATCACACAAGGATGACGATAGATTAGTTCCACCATTAAGTCCATCATCACCAGCAAAAAAATCATCAAATTTATTTGGTCCTTCATCAAATGGATTTAGTCGATATGAAAGTGATTCGAATACAAATGAACCATTGTCATTGGTGGCGAGGAAGCGATTTAACCGTCTTGATGATGATGATCAAGGTGAGTTTTCTTTTTCTTTTGTGTTATTCTAACTTTTAAAAAGTACTTATGATTGTATCTTTTGAGGGTAGAATATTTTTACGAATCGCTTTATAGAGATTTGATTTTTTTTATATACGAGTTCGAGAACAAAACGAAAGAGTTGAGGTAAAAACCTGATTTTGTGAATTCAATCAGATTTTGAGTGGAGATTATTTAATAAATTGATTGACTCGAATCAATACCTTTGGAAAGCTGCATTTATTAAACGATTATCTGTAAATGAGATTTGAAAAATTATTATGGATATGAAATTTGAATCTTCTATAGAAGAGTAGACATCCTATTAGTTAATCACAGATTATTATTAGTTAGAGATCGAAATGTGATTTTGGAATTTTTCGAGTTTTTTGCAACATAGAAGGATTGTAAAGATTTTTTATAAATAACTTTAAGGAGAAATAAGCTACGTCAATGACGAAATCGGCAATATATTTGCAACTTCTTGAAAACTTCTGTTTTAGGATCAAGAAGATTTTGAGATTTTTATTTTATCAAAGAACTCAAAAAATATGCGTTTTCGACTGGCATTGTGGTTTTATAAATAATTTCAACTCAAACAGTTGCAACCAATAAGCTTTGGTTTATTCATGTGATAACCAAATTTTGTTGATTTTATCTTTTCTGCATATCATTTTTCAAGCATAAAATGGCATATTATTTTGTTCAAAATAATTAACGAAAGCAGGCTAAGTCTGCTAAAATTCTTCATTTTAAGTTTGAAACATCATCTCTAATCAAATACCAACGATACAAACATAAAATTTGTAATTTAAAAGCAAAGGTCAATATTTAAATTTAACATAATATGATAAAAAATACTATCCAATTCGGGCAAAACGAATCATTTCGCGCAGTAATTAAATTGCAATTCTAAACGACATAATGTATTCGTATTTTCTTTTGACAATGTTTTGAGATCAACAACAGTAAACTTCAGCATCATCTTTCGTCCAAAAATCAAATGAAATCCTTCTTTTCCCCAAACAACTCACAGTTAATAAAAAAATATCGAATAAGATTCAATTAACATTTTTCAAAAATTTAAATAACTAGGAATTAAAAAAAAATAACTTTTTAGAAGTGATTTAAATCAAAAAAAGAAATTAAAATAAATAATTAAACTAATTAAAAAATAATCTAGATTATCTTAGTGTTTTTATTGTTTTTAAATATTTTCAACATATTTTATAATTATTAAATATAAATGTTAAAATAATTAAGTTTATTAAAAATATCACAACTTAATTACGTTTATTTATATAGAATCGTAGAAGTCGATGTAAATTTTGAAATTAAATCAAAATGGTTTCCAAGTAACGTTATTTTTTGACCTAGAACAAAAATTCAGATTTTTCCTCGAACTATGATATCGAATTAAAAAAAATACAGTCTTTCGTTCTCTTTGGCTTCCGATACAATTGGACAAAGAGCATCATAAAATACAATTATCATTAACTTGTTAGTTTGAAATTCTTTTTTGTCATTTAATTGCTTTATTTTCTTACATTTCCAATTGGATACTTAGACATTTTAAGCAAGTTCAATAATAATAAAGATTTGCTCACATTAGTAATTTGATACTTACATATATTCAAGTCGTCGAAAATTCATTTAAATAAAGTCACGAGTCAAAGTACTTCCTCTTTGAACTGTAATTTTCCAAGCATGTCCGGAAGTATTTTTGATATTAAATCCTAGTTTATAAAATAACGGTACTTACCATAGTTCTTTTTTTATGAAAAAAATACGATCGATTTCAATAGCAAAATGTACGATTCATTTGTTGCCAACGGTGATGTTTTTCTGAAGAAAATTATAAACAGTACATTAATAAAATTATATATTTATTACAGATTTCGTCACCCTAGTTTTGGAATGCCGTAAACGCCAAAATGCGTTTTTTGCTCTTTTCAAATCTGTTATCCATTTGTTCCTATATACGTGTATGGACAAAATAAAAACTGTTTATTTTGGTGGCGTACGGCAAACTCATTTTGAACAAAAATGTAAAAATGTTAAGAACTCACACCCGCGGGAGGTTTCTGATAAGAGTTAATAAAAGTGGATTTCCAAATAGATAATGTGTAAAAAGAAAATATAAAAAATCCTTCTGCACTAGACTGTAGAACCTTAAAAATATTAAAAACTTAAGAAAGGGTGTATACGGCATTCCAATATTAGGGTGACGATTTTTTGTCAACTGTGATTATTTTTCAACGAAAAATATTTCGAACAAAAACATTCAAACCGTACATTTCAGAACAGTTTTTGTTATACCGATATTTATTTTGGATTTGCAGGTAGTCCTGCTAAAAAAATCCTTCTGCACTAGACTGTAGAACCTTAAAAATATTAAAAACTTAAGAAAGGGTGTATACGGCATTCCAATATTAGGGTGACGATTTTTTGTCAACTGTGATTATTTTTCAACGAAAAATATTTCGAACAAAAACATTCAAACCGTACATTTCAGAACAGTTTTTGTTATACCGATATTTATTTTGGATTTGCAGGTAGTCCTGCTATGTCACAAGAGCAAGTTTATATCTTCTTAAATTTTTGATTACATCAGAATATCGAATTTGCAAAAAAAAAAAAACCAACGTGCATTAATTAATTAAAAAAAAAATTAAAAAATAAAAAACAATTATAGTCATTAGCATTTTGCTATTTAGGCCTTTTTCGAAATGAAATTTGATTAAAATCTGTTCAGTCGTTAACGAGATTTGATTCCAAAGTTATTTATTAAAAATTAAAACTATTACAAATATAAAAAAAATAACCTGACGACAAAAGTCTTAAAAAAATAAACATTCCTAAAGATGTTGCCAAAAAACAATGTCGGAAAAATCAGTCTTTTAGTGCGTCTGAATCAGTCTTTTAGTGCGTATAAAAATCAAAGATCGAAAGGTTCAAATGAAAGATCTTTCATATGCCATATCAACTACAATTGTTAGAGCCGCTTTCGAATTATAAGGCAGGTACCTACCGTTATTTTTATATATAGAATTCCAATTACAAAAAGAGCTTTCTTCAGATCACCCTACAGTAAAAATTTAATTAGTGGATCAAGCAAGTGATTAAGAAAATAACAAATTTTATTTATACAGCTTGTTTTATTAAGTAAGATTTTAAGCAAGATTTAAGATTTTAAGTGAAATAGCAAAGAAGACATATGGTGTAACCACATTAACCGATAAGTTTTCAAATGTATAACCATATTTTTTTTATTTTTACACACTTGTAGTAACAAAGTACAAGAAGATATAAGTATCAGTTTTTCAATGCATAAAATTTGTCAATCAATCAAAATCCTGCTTGAAATAACGCATATATTTCATCCTGACAATATGCACCGTAAAAATAACCATCGAAAATCATCTTAGTCTTTTTGAGAAAAATAATTCAAACCACTTAAACACTGAAATAAATTAAATCAAATCAACATACATCACTAAGCTCTTAACGTACTCGGTTTAATTGTTACAAAATTGCGTCTGTTGCATTGGAAAAAAATATATATTTCAACCAAAATAATTTAAAACCAAATTAAACGTATGAGACGACGTTTATTTCGCATGACATAATATTGTTAATATTCTCATGAATCATTAAAACCAATGCGTAGGCGGTTCTCAAAAGAGGAGTTTGATTACCTCATTTAATGACCACCTCCTGTGTTTAAATGAAAAATAAAATACGAAAAACACAAAATATTTTAAAGAAATTTCCTTTCGATCTTTTGTTTAATTTAATTTTATTTCATTCGAAGGATATTAAAAAATAATGGAATTTTAAGTGAATAATATTTAAATAAAACAAATAAACGGCTATGGATAAACAAGAAACATATTTTATTCTTCTCTTCCTTAAAGACAATAAAAAAAAATAAAAATGTATTTAAAAGTAAAAGTTTAATCAATTAAATTAAATACCCTTAAAAGTCCTGTCAATTTCATTATCGACCGCAATAAACAATGTGTGTTTTTGATTTAATTTAAATAAAAAAATATTAATGCTCAGTCAGCTGTAGCCATTAAAGACCATCCACCCTGTCTTTATTTATTTTTTTTTTTGTTTAACAACTTTGATCTCATTTTTTGTTTTTAAGTCATAAATTTTTGAAGAACACATTAAATGTTTTTATTATTAAAAAGTTACATCAAAAATGTTATTGTATTTGAAATTGACATGAAAAGTTAATTAAAAATAAGAGACACATTAATTCAATTGATAACAATAAAGTTAAATTTATCAATATGCAAAATAATGATATTTGCCAATTTTTATACAAAAAAATAATGAAATATGTAACTTAACACTATTTTTAACGTTTATGATTGGCAAAATTAAAATTACATAAGAAATTGTCCTCATAAAAGTGTCAGAGGAACAGAAAATTATTCCTTGCAAGTAAGATAGTTAATGAACATATTTTTTTAATTAGATTCTTCTAAAATTATTCCATGGGAGTTCTTTTTTAAAGTTCTTGTCAAGTTCAACGAACAGACATTCAGCAAGAGTGTGAAAAAACAACAACTTCCATCCGACCACAGTATCTTCTATAACAACTAACTCCCATTGGATGCAATTTATTTCCTTCAGGAGTGTCTGTATCTTTTTTTAATTTCTTCCTCTATTTTTCTTTATGTTGAAGTTCTGTTGATAGATGCTTGTTCTAACCACAAAGCATTTTACATAATATAAAAACTAAGAAACCGTGGAGAAAAATTCTGTAAAATATATATATTGATGTAAAAGAAGAGAAGAAGTAGAAGAAAAAAAAAACTTGAATCCCATGGCGATTGAGAAAATGAAGAAGAAAATCATTCCCAACAGACCGTGGAACATTGTGTTGTAAGTTTGTCCTATAGTATATATATGAAAATAGAAAGAAAAGAAGAACAGAGAAAGATTCTCAATGACTTTCAAGTCGCATGATCAAAGTATAAAATATTTTGTTAAGAAGAAAAAGAAATATGCAAAAATATAACAAATTGCACCTACCAACTATAAATCATTCAACATTCAGCAATTCATTTAAAAGAATGAAAAAGATAAAGATATTTTTATAAAATACCATCAAAACAATTTATTATCCTTAGGCACTTAAATTAACGTGTTCAATGATCATTTAAACAAATGGTCTCTTAATTTGTACACACTGCGAATAAGAATGTTGTTTTTTTTTTTTTGGTTTGCAAAAAGATATCCACTTAATAAGACATTTAATCGTTTGATCGCCTTCTTCACAAATCATTTTCACTTTTTTCATTGTTTTTATTTGGCTGCCCTTTTTTTGGAGGAAGAACAATAGTCCACACCTGTCCGGCTGCTGATGTATCTATCGCTTGCAAAATTTCATTCCATATACGTTTGTGTTTGTTTGTTTTTTTTATTTTTTGGTTAAATACCAAGAATAAACAAAAAAGCAATAAAAGGTTAAATAACGTAAAACAAAAATAAATATCCGTAATCTAACTTTTGTTTTCTGTTATTTTTTTGTTTGGGAATAAATTTAAAGTATTTTGAGACTTAAAATTCTAGCGCGGTCAAAAGACAAATGGTGAACAGGTGATATGGGAAACATTTTTTTGTTTTTTTTTTTTATTTGGCAAACAAACAAATAAACAAACAGAGGAGGAAACGCGAACTCAAAATATCGAATTTATATCTGTTAAAGGTTCCCTCGAGGATGGGAAGATTGACAAGTAACAAAAAATTTGTTAGAGTCAGATAAATATTTTTTTTGAGCGTTAGGTACCATTACTTTTTGGCACATCTGGATAAATGTGAATAAATTTAAGTCCAGTTGGTCATGTTAAAACAAGACTCCTAAGGCAAGTCTTTCATTGCTTGGGTAGTTAGAATAAAGTACTTTAAGAAAAATAAAAGAGAGAGGCGTGGTTCATAATAATGTAACACTCGGCAAATAATTATATTCAATTGAAGGGTGTACTTATTTAAGCAATTTTATTCTTAAAAAATATTACCTGAGGGCGTATATTTCGATTGAAAAAAAATTCAGTCAGGTGGCTGTTTAAAAAAAAAAAATTCTTAACACAAAAAATAATTTACCAGTTCGTAACTCAACTCTTTTGTTTAATTACAAAGAACACAATGCTTTGAGGAATACCACTTTTCAGATTCATATGAGGAACTTTTTCAGCCTATAGAAGCTTCCACTCTCAAATCCAATCATTGTGTGTTCTACGCTAGATTTGCAGGATTGAAGGTAGCCTATACAATTTGATTCCGAGTTAATGTGGGGAAGATGTACCTTTTCAAGACAAATGAAGATTTTCCACTTTCTAAATCAATTTTTTTTTCAAAATTTAATGCTCTTGTGATTTTGCTTTTTTTCAAGTTTTTACATCATCTCTTTCGTTTTTTCCTCACAAATTGTTAAATAAAGCCTTTGTTATTCGTAAATGGTTTATTTTTTATAAAATACCTACTCTCGAACTCACAATATATTCCGTACGAAATATAAACACTCAAATATCTCTAGTCACACCCAAAACATCAGTAACAACACTTTACTTAGGAAAATTCAATACAATATTTTTTTAAATATCAAATGAATAGCAGGTGCTTCTAACACTTGATATTTGATATCCTTTTTTGAAATTGCATCCTTTTTTCTTCTTCAATAAATCAATTGATTGAACTCTCAAATTTTACTCTATTATTAAATCTACCTCTTTGCTGCCCGGTTTCCTGCCTTTGAACCTTGACAGTGAAATTATTGAAAAGGATTTTTCTTTTAGCGGATGTTTATACTCTTTACATTCGATTTTATTTCAAGTGTTCTTCACATATCCACCTGGTTAAAAAGAACACAGAATGAGTTCTAAGTTCTAAGTATTGTTCAACCAATTAACACCTTTCGTCATGAATAAGTAAACCTTTATGGAAAAGATCAATGAAAGGAATACAATTTTGTATGCCAATCCATCAATGTTGATGACGAATATAAAAAGGGAGATTATTACATTCACTTTTTAAGGACTTCATTTTCGATGCATGAGTAACATTAACAACAAAAATATCTGATGACATCATGTTTTACCCACAACTATATATTTTGATCAACCCACTTTATAGCAATTAAAATTCCATCGTAATAGGTCATAAAGTGCCCGTCGATATCAAAACAAATTTAATCAATACACAGCTCAAAAAAAAACAATAATAAAGGAAATAAAATGAAGATACAAAATATCGGTCATAAATTGTCGACACAGTTCTTGCACAATGTTTTTTTTTTTTACTTTTATTTTCTTTCAAAAGGAAACAAAAATTTTATATAAATTGAAGATAACATTTTATAAAAATAAATCCATCCATGAATTTTAAAGGTAGGTACTTAATATTTTTTTTCCAATTTGAGTAGAATAGATACACAGAAACAAAACAATGAAAACTTATATCAAATCCAGTTTTAGAGTGCGACGCAGGTAGAATTGAATTATTCTTTAGGTCGAGTTTAGGGTAGACAGTTAAAAAAAAACAGTAGATACTGTATAAGGTTTCATATGATAAAAGGTTTGAAAAGAAATCGGTGAGGATAACAATAATTGAAACACAGGTAAAATTTCAAGGGATGGTTTTATTGTTATATTAGGTATATAACAATAATACCTAATAATCACTTTTCGTAACCTGTAGACATTCCAACTCAAAAACATATTGTTAATAAAAGATATGAAGTCTAATAGAAATAAGCGCTTGATAGAAAAATGTCCGCTCTTAAATGTTTTTGTATACATTTTCTGCAAAATGAAGTATACATGGTGCCCAAATTTTTCTTAGAATTATATGATTTTTTTTAGTATGTTCAAAATATTGCAATCAATAAAGAACACTGTTACAGAGGATATGATGCAGCAAAATGTAATTATTTCTCACAAATTCTTCCAATGCAAAGGGAATCAGTACAAAGTTGTCTGCTTATTTTAATATACAAAAAAACAGTAACCCTGTAGTTATATTATGTATATGTATTCAATTCACAAAGTTGACTTTTGTTTAAGAACGAAAATTTCATATCAGTTTTGTAAAACTTGTTTTTTTATGACAGCAATCAGAAATTATTTAATTGAAGTTCTTCACAAACAATAGAGCTGAGACACAAACTCGAAAATAATTATTTATCATAAATTCGACTATTTTAAGGATGTTTTAAGTAAATTCTTAGCAAAAACAAACAAGAAAAATTCCATTGACTAATAAGTGCCACAGACAAATTATTGTTTCTCGTCATTTCTCGCAAATACCGAAAGCAAGTTTGTTATTTTGAATTTTGACAGTTTCTTTTATTTGCGAAAAATATTAAATAGATTTATTTAAGAGTTGTGTGTCTAACCGGCTTCAAATTCTGGATTAAATCAACTTTTTCAAGTTTTCTACTCAGCTCTTTTGTTTAGATAATCAAAAATTAAATCATTTTTAAAACATTGTTTGTATATTAATATTTTGTTTTTGTAAATAAAATTCATATTATATATATCTTTGCTCTAATTAATGCATATATATCAAAAACTCAGAGTCTACCGTTATTATACCTACTATATGCATTTAAAACTTGTTTTGACAATCTTAGGTAATTCTGGTTTGTTATTCAAAAAACAAAACAAGAAATCCCACAAAACATCGTTGAAGCGTTTCGTCATGCAAAATACACGTGCGAATTGATTCTCATCATCAATTTTTAACAGTTAACTACTGCTAATATCTAAAAATATATATTATACAAAAAAAAATCCACAAATTAATATACATATATGGCCGATCGACTAACGTTATTATTTATAGCCGGTGTTTATAGATACTCATATTAAAACTGAGATAGATGGAAAAATATTTATACCACTACATTCAACAATATCATGGCAATATAGCAACAGATACAAAACTGTTATTCACATTATTAAAGTGTATTAACTAATTACACGACAGAAAACTCGAAAATGAATGAAAACGAGTAGAGCGAAGATGTAAAATAAAGCTTTAAAGTTAAAATATAAAATAAATACACGCAACAAGACCGCGGAGAGTCACAAATATAAACAAGCCCCCAGACAATATCACAAGTCAACCCTGACCTAAAAGTTAATTTTTTTTGCTAAATAAAACCTATACACATGAGTACATGACTATCTGGACAGATATGTTTGCTTGAGTATGTGATTTATTTTTACTGTCTCATTTTGCGGTCCGATATAAAAAAAAAACAATTTATAGATACAAATCTACAGATTCTCATGTATTTAGTTGTTATTGTTGTTTTTTATTTTTTATTCCGATCCATGTTTAGCATTCATCTTTTAATGAACTGCATATCTGTACAGTGCACAAGTTCGAGATATGAGTCCCATTAAGAAAAGTCATTACCATAGAGAACCAGTAACGCCCACAGGGCATCTCACATGGAACACCCCGTTCGTAAAGCAGCTGCTTTTGGTATAGAGTCTTGAATTGTAATACAATATTGTAAACTACATTGTTGTAGATATCTATAGATACAGAAATGCAGATTGCAATAAGAAATCCATGCCAAGACCAAGGTTAATTCCCGTAACTGGCTGGTACTGGTGCTGCTGCAGGCTAGCTGCGCACAGCGCCTATTCTGTACCCACAACGATGTAGCAAATTCTATAATATTTTTTTTTTTATTATTATTATTTATTTATCTTCTATTTTTACGTTTTGAACTTGTTTTTCATTTCGGTTTCAAGAATAAACAGGTAATGGAATACTTCAAGACAGTGTAGATGAGCCAAGTAAAAAACAAAAAAACGACCACAATCTTAACAATATTTCGTTGATCATTCTCATCGCAACAGTTTGTTTATTTTGTAAATCGACAGATACTTCGATTATCTGAAGTTTTTTTATTTTTGTTTTATTTCTCTCTTCATAAAATTAATGTTGCATGACGTCGTCGTCGTAGCGATGTATAACTGTTATGCAAGCAAAAGAAGTTGAGACGAAAAAAAAAATATAGTCAGAAAATGATGTCAGTGAAAATAAAAGATGGACATAATGTGTATAGGCTCTTTAAACTTAAAACAAGCTTCAACTGGAAGCTCTCATAGCTACCGGCTTGTTTGAGTATGCATTTTATTTTTTTGTATAAATGCACAATGATGTAAAAAGAAAATGTATCTTTTAGTTGAAGTATATATGAAAGTGTAAGGAAAAATGGCAATTCATTCATGCGAGAGTTAAAGAAATGTAAAAAAAAAAATAACATGTTGTGCAGTGACAGCTAGCAACAACAAAACATTGAACAAGAAAAACAGCACCTATATGTTTATTATTA
Organism: Baccha elongata; assembly: GCA_951217065.1. Classification (NCBI taxonomy): domain Eukaryota; kingdom Metazoa; phylum Arthropoda; class Insecta; order Diptera; family Syrphidae; genus Baccha; species Baccha elongata. The sequence goes on from OX578272.1 coordinate 13,946,800, forward strand.
TTTATGTTGGTGCTCTAGATCTGTACCGGCTTTCAAGGCTAAATGGAGACAGAAAATTACGTCATGATGTTCGATATAGGTATATGAGCTTTGTCGGTTGTCGCACAGTCATTTATAGCTCTTGCGACCCAAAGTGATGCGATTCGAAGTGGTGTAAATTTATAGAGCTTGAGTAATAGAGGCGTTTTTAAAAGAGGTCATCATAAATCTTCTGTGTAGAGGCATAGGCTGAAGTTTGTTGGAAATTTTATTATTTAATTTGAAATGTTGATCAAAAATGTAGCAACAGAAGGTTACTATCTTTCTTCATTTACGAATTGAAATAATCGTATTGGTCTGAGGAAGCATAAACAGCATCCTCCCAGATTTGTATCATTTAGTATCTGAGGGAAACCAAAATACTGCATTAGGTTCATTTCTTTGTGCATCTTTGCAATCTAATTTTTGTAAATCTGTTAAGATGAAGCTGATCGTTTATAAAAAAAAAAATAGCAGAGTAAAGGAGACAAAACTAGGGCAAACCAGCATTTTTTTTTTGTTATTTCAGACTTTGAAAGACTTGCGTTGTTTTAAAAGGTTGTTTTTATTTCTCGAAGTAAAGATTCATCAATAACGAATGGGAATGCACTGATTTTAAATCAAAAGAACTTGATGATAAAATATATCTAATGCTTTTCAAATGTCGTTCATCTAATGATTCCTCTAAATATTTCTGAAAAATAATCACTTCAAAGTACTTACTTTATTTACTTCCCTTTTGAACTTTACAAAAAATAAATTCACCATCATCTTAACATTTTACAATTTAAACATTTTTCTTTCAACCCTTCTCCGAGTAACACCCTAAGCTAACGCCTTTTGGAAGTCATTGAAATATATTATATATATTTACTCAGAGGCGTTAGAAGTTCCATCCCATTATTCTTCAATGTCTACCAGACAGATCCTATCTTTAAAAAGATTATCAAATTAAAAACAAAAATAAAAGAAAAGAAATAATCATCAACCAGCTTGACGTCTTAATTCCTAAAATTTCTAACAATTGGCCATCAGCAACAAAGAATGGATACCTGTTATAATCCTTTTTTTTTAGTTGTTTGTATATTCGCAAAGTGTTCCCTTTTTTCTTAACATAGAAGAACAAAATAAAAACAAAAATTATAGCAACTAAAGAGAACTATTATTAGAGGCGGACATCTCAATATGTGTCTGACACTTTGCGTCTGCACTAAAAATGGTCTTCCAATAGCAATTTTCTCGCTTAACCGCAGAAGATATAGGTATTTTACATATATATGTATATGTACCACCTGCTGGAAATAAATTTTGCATCATGTCTGCGTATCCTGTCGATACCTAATTTCCTTAAGAATTCACCTTTTCCTTAGGACAACAGTTTTTTATTGTGCTTGAATGCAAAAAGGGTTAAGTTTCTAATTTTTATGTGTGCCCTGAAGGTGCAGGTTTTTGTTTAGCGAATTATAAAATAGAAATTAGGACATGTGGAAACTAGCAAAAATAGTTGTCCTTGAACAAAATTAAAAAAAGAAAACTGACAAGTGACAAGTGATTTGCAAATAAATGTCTGCTTAAGAGAAATTTATTTAGACGTATGAAATTTCTAATTTAAAGGAAGGCAATTTTTCTGGAATTACTCAACAAGTAATTTAAAAATCATCTCAAAGTGTGCTATTACACTTTGCTACAAAAAACGCGCAAATTTTAACAAATTCCTCTTTAAAAAATATTTGGTGAGGCTCACGCTATTACACGTGTTTCAGACAGTCATGTCTCAAATTTTACAATCATCTTTTTCCTCTTTTCTACCCATAGCGCACAAAAACATTTTGTATGCAAAGCATGCATGTACACTCTTTCAGAAACGGACAAGAATGAAGCGAGATAGAAAAATAACGAACAAGAGAATGGAGAGGGCAAAAAGTGTCACACAAAATTCGGACCGAGGCTCACCCGAAGCAACAGAAGCATTAATAATAATTTATGGATGTTATCTTCTTTTATAAAATGCAAAAACTTCGCGTCGTCAACAGTCTCACAACAGTCTCACTTCACCCGCTTTAAGTTAGGCGTCCTCAAAAATTTCCCAGTCTAAACACGGTCAAAGCACATCAACTATACGAAATTTGAGTTGAGGTTATGTATGTATTATAACAGAGTATACCAGTCTTACCCATGAGTGAAACAAACAGAACTAATAGAATGTATACTATGTATTTTAAAATTACTTTAACAAACAGAACTAACAAGATTGAAATAGGCGTGTTCCAATGAACATTTCAAATGACATCGAAACATCGGCCTGTCATCAGATAATCCAATGGAGACCAACACAATCCAACTTCTAATCCATAATCCGGTCAACGCAATTTTGATCCTGTTACTCCGTGATATGACAGAGCTGACACGAAGTGAGGCTAGCTATGGCAGGATATAAATTACCAAGTAAAAAACAAATGGTTTGTGGATGAGATTGCGAATGAGAAGTTAGATTTTATCTTTATACCAAATCAATTGGCAGCACTGCACATTCAAAAACTGTATTTTAATCATCATAAATTATCAACGAATGTTGGCAGCACTGCACATTCAAAAACTGTATTTCAATCATAAATATCACTTTTCACTTATACCTTCTTATCTATAACAAAACGATATTGATGATTTAGCATTACTGTTTAATGGGAAGTTAAGTTGAAGTAATATAATTATCTATACTTAAGTTGCTATTATTTTCGTGTAAATGAGAGGTGTGTTTTATTGCAAGTCAGGATAAACTTTCACTTATAGTACATAAATCTATTGAGGCCTTTTTTAACATTATGTAAGCTTATTCCGATTATACCGTTGGATTTTCAAATTGTGTTTGTTTACACAAATTTCTTTGGAAATGTAAAAATGTATGAAAAACGCTCTGGATTTTAATGTGATTTTGAATTTTTTGCTCGATATCAAGATCCGGTGTGAAAACACAATTAGATATTAGGTATACCCTTGACAAAAGCATAGTTGCACTTTTATCAAGACTGACGGAATTACTAGAATCACTAATAATCCCTTCAAAACTGACCCATTTCGCAAATGTATGTAAATGTAAATACAATACTTATTACCAAAATTCGTGCCATCAAATAATATTGACATTTGATTTTAAATCTGTCAACTACTGTTACCATCAAGGCGTGATTTTAAATCAAGAAAATCCATTTAAACAAATTATGTACTTATTGTTGTTATGTGGAATAATAAATTAACAACTTTTATGGATGTGGTTTACACTTTTACATAATAGCTTTTTTTTTATTTTATATTTTTTTTTGCATAGCAGCTCTCATTACGACCCACTAGAATGACAGTTTGCTCATGTTATTACAAACGCACCTAAACAATTGTACTGCGTCCGTTTGTATAAATTTGAATAAAAATTTGCATTTGCAAATTGAAATAACAAATAGCACAAAAGCTTACATATACAAAATACAAAAATGAACAACTTACAACTGTATGCATACTTGAAAATGATGCATAGTTGCGTGTTCATATGCACAGGTATCTACTCTATTGTGTATTCTCTTCATTAGAATTGACTAAGGTTGTAATGCAAGCATATAGTGTATTGTGATTTTAGGATGGAGACGTAAGAGACTGCACCGTATAAACACTCACTGGACTGTCACATTTTGAGTTGGTCAGTCTGTCACCGTAATATATGTATATGTGTGTGTTTGTTTGGTGTTTGCATACCGTTTGTTTGTTGATTTATTTCGATATTTAATATTTATTTTTAGCTTCAATGCGTAAGTGGCATCAAGTATAGAATGCACCATACTACCGTATTTTATTTAGTTGTTGTAAAATTTAGGTCAACGTATAATAGCCGGTGAATTTGGATGTATTGGTTAGCTGCAGCAGCAATGACAGCGATAATGTGCTGTTTGTTTATGACAGTTTTTAGCCATTTCTTCTATTTTAGAGTTTTGAATTCAATGAAAGAATAAGTAAAACTATGCAAATAATAATTATTTCAAAGTTTGACATTATCATCAATGCATTTAACATTCAACAAAATAGTGTAAACGTTGGCAGCAGACTATAGATAAATAAATAACTTAACACATTGGAAAAGTTACATCATTATATTCTACTCTGGAGAAAAAGTATTTTTTTCTGTTCTATAATGACATCTCTCCAACACACGTTTTGTATGTTTTTTCTGTTCCACTTGGCAATGCACTGTTATTATGAACGTATTATGTCAATGCTAACCTTGATCTGTATATAGAAATCGAGCTTAAAGCTTGGAAAGTGTGCAACACAAAGTTGGAGCCCGGTTTTGACAGTTGATCTGAGATTGATGTTGTCAGTTTTATGCGGACGAAGTATTTATTCTTTTTGATTAATGTCATAATTATTTTGATAAGAAGAAGCTTAAAAGAATAAAGTTTGAAGCTTGTAGATATACTGGTTGGTAGTATCGTTCGGTTGTGGAAACTGAAATGATATGCAATTACGCAATTAAACTATCAAAGGAAGACTTAATGAATATTTTTTTAACCGATTTCAGTACTATACTTAAACATTAAAACATTCAACATAGCTACTTAAAAAGAAGTTTTTACTCATTTTTTTATGATCAAAGCTTAAAAACTGCCTAACGGTATTGAATTTGAATCTTTATAACTCTGGTTTTGTAAAGGACAATAGCCTTTTTTCCATATTAATCTATTCGGCTCACGTTTGTAGGAAAATAACCATGTTAACATTCAACTAGCATCATTTCACAAACTATACCAAGAGACCGTCAGCAACAAAAAACTACTGCTGAAGCCTGAATGACAGACTCTATTGCTTCTAGAATGACAGTAGCCACGACGCAATGCTACAAAACGATTCCTCTAACATGAAGCAGCAAGAGAACATATACTTGCCAAGTTGCGCGCATAAAGTACTGTACGTTATGATACAATTAATCGTGAATAGAATATTTGATTAGGGTCTTGAGAAGAAGGTTCAAAAAATGTGTCTTCCTGGAGAGAAGAGGGCCTTAGAATCTATTAAAACTCTTTTTTTTTAAAGCACCTTTTGTCTCTACTTAAATGTATATGGTATATGGAAGAGACGGTCGTTTTTTTTCCAAACAATAACAAGAGTGACGACATGACAGCAAAATTCTTCGCACTTTACCTTTGTTTGACATGTGGGTTGGTTTTGCGGTTTTAACTTCAATATGCATGTGTAAAATTCTGTATGTATGATATTATCACTTTAGGTGTAGGTGTTTTGTAAATATTTAGATTCATTCTTTTTTTTAGTTTAACTTTTTGAATTGGGGAAAAAGTAGATACTGCGCAGAAAAAAAGAAAGACATTTGCGATTTACATTTTTATTGTTTTCATTGCATATGATGGTTGACTTTCTAACGAAGTGGGTGTAATGAAAGAATTTATGTAGATAATAGTTTTTTTATTTTTGAAATAGTAAATATATTTAACAACGAAATATTAACAACATTAACTATTCAAATGTTGTGGTCACTGACTTTGCTATTGCAATTTTTTAATTTTTTTTTTCGATTATGGCAATATTTGCAATCTCATGAATGGTTAATGACTAAAGGGGGTTTAGCTGAGTTCCTTTTGTATGCTTTCGATCGACGTTTATAACAACTGCCAGATAAATAATTACATATTATATATTATTATGAAATGCAAAAAAGGCTGAACCTTCATCTTTTCTCCCCATTCACATCACTAACTACTTGTCAGAAGAAATTAGACGTATGATGTTTTTTGTAAATATTTATTTAGTTATTAAAAGTAGATACAAATTTATCTGACTGAAGTCAAAGTGCGCCATCCCAGTTCAGTGTACATTTTAAAAATTTACCAACGACTGCACATTAAAGTTCACGGAGAGAAAACAAAGAATCAAAACTTGCGAGTGAACCACGGAAAAGGGGTACAGTTTGATTTTTTATTAACTGGTTTCTATTGTCACTCCTGTCCATTTGATTCCGACACCATCAACAGATCCTTAGGCGAATACAACGCATATCATCTGATATCATGATATCAATCTTTTTCCTTATCTTCAAAGTTCAGAGCATGCTCTGAGCGCTTTCTGAACTGAACATGGTCTGACGTCTGAGCGTTAAGATTTATTTTTGAAACACATTCGAGTATTCAGCTGTCATAAATTGTCATTCGTTCTGACTCTTTCACACACAACGTCAAAATCTAAGTTTCAAGTTATTAATTTATTCTTAACCATTTGGTGCATTTAAACCCTGAAATCAATTTGATAACATATAACAAAATAACATAATTTTACGTGTATTTTATTAAATAAAAACTTCTCCAGCACCAAAATGGCTAGCTTCGTCCGCCATTTTAATTGTTTTGATAATTGTTCAGCATTTCACTTTTCAATCATTATATCCTGAGAGCGTGCTTTGAACATGATCTGAACCATCTCTGAACGAAAAAAGAAATACAAATGTCATGATCTGTACGCTCTGAGCGGAAAACGAAACACAACTTTATTTTTGATGTATGTATCACAAATAGTAGGTATGCATGTGTTCCATGTGCAGCGTACTGCAATCGATGCGTGCAGAAAATCTACATGCCTATTTCAGGCATAACTCTATTTATCACTCTTTAGACTGGATATAATTTTGTAGACATTTTGTGTCAAAATTAAAATGTTGACAAGCTCGTTTGACATTAGTTCTGATTTGACATCTGTCATGCCATAGGTTTATTAGGTACTTCTTCATGAATCTGATAAATTAATTACAAATCGAATAACGTTTGATGAGGATCGAAGAGTTATAAAGTAAAGAGTATGTTCAGCATAAGTTATTTAGGTATTATAACTGGTTATAAATTGTTAACTTATTCTTTTTACTGGGCTATAAATAGATTTTAAATATAAAAGATTTGCACTCACTCACTTTTTGAGACAAAAAACTCGTTTAATTAGGTACCTTTATAATTTTTTAAATTGCTTAGTAGTAATTGATTACCTGTTGCATCTTCTTTATGTAGAATGTTCAAATATGGATGGAGTCTACCTCTTCACCAAACCAAATTCCAAAAGAAAGAAGGAAAATCAAAGTTCAACTACCCACAAACCACGGCAACCAATGGATACAAAAGAAGAAAAACCCTTCATTTTCATTCCTTGTTAGTTCTGCTTGGTGTGTTAGTGGAGAGGTAAGGTTGCATATGCCAGTTACCAATTCACGGTCACGTCGACAATCAACAGCCGTACCTGATGCGGGTATTATTTTTTTTGATGCCTGTTTGCTGGATGATGCCCTTTTCCTGTTTTACTGTATTCGTTCATCACCATAGATCTTTTTGCATTCGGTTCTGTCTCTGTGGAATCTATTTTTTGTTTTACGTGTTTTTGCCTTTTTTTGTAGGACTTAAATAAATTGAACATATTCTAAGTAAAAATATTGTTAAACTAAAGAATTACGTTAATATTTTTTTATCGTTTTCAAAAATTGGTTAAATTTGTGTATTAATAAAATATACATTCCATGTAATAATTTACATGTTGAAGCTTACAATCCAACCGAATAGTTCTGTTTGTTTAAATATTATTGTAAGGGCAAGTTTGCACTTTAATTAGAATACTTATTTGTTGCAAACAACGCAATAAATGTATAAGTTATTTTTTATTGAACTGAATCCAAAGAATTCTTTTATCATGTTTCTTCGTTTCGAATGCATACTAATGCAAATATTTTCTGCATTAAAATGCACTGAAATTAATTCTCAAATCAAGATCAAGGTTTTTTTCTGCTGTAGGTACAAATAAAGCAAACACGTAAGAATCTCGATCAACAAATATATAATGTAAAAAAAAAACCAAAGACGAAGCAGTTGGAAAAAACGTAATGTGGAATCGTTTGAAATACTTGTTTAACTGGCATCTTTGAAATTGAGTATGACTGAGAACTTTATACTCTCTATGAAACGGCATTATCATACTATAGTTATTTAATTATATTATTTAAAACAAAAAAACATGCTAAATTTTGTCCGCAAATGTCTAATTCGGATGGACATTTATAATACGAAAAAGAACTGAAAAGGAAAATTGTATCTGGCTTATTAAGCGACCTTTACACGGTAAGTCAGAGGACGTCAGTCATCTACACATATATTCAGTCATCAGTCAAAATCAAAAGGGTTTTGATTTTTCGTCAAACAAATGCACACATACAGACCTTTTATTACAAACACTACATTACAGATTGATGTCAAATGACTTTAAAAATAAATAGGTAAACTGTAATTTATAAAAGTCCAATTTTTAAGGAAACTAATCCATGTTCTGAAACCAACTGGAGCTTCTGTAAATAACTGCCTTTGCGTGGAGTGTGAATATTCATGGATTAGTTAACTCGGAAATAAGACTTAAAATTACAGTTAATTTTTTTATCAATAAGGCTGTATATGTTTTAGTAAGAAATGTCAAACAATCGTCTGATTACTGCATTTATGTTAATATGATCTGATATACGTACTGGTTCCTTTTCGACTTACTTTGGGAGGCCACAACGTAATTAGGTTTCTGCCAGCTTAATTTAGACACTAGGCTTAATCACCAGTTAAAATTACATATATTTTGATCTTTAGTGTTTATGATTGCTATATTTTTTAATTAATATAACGTGATATTTTGTAATTTATAGTTTTCTATATTATAATACCCGTCGTGGCCACGTACTGGTTCTTCTTATAAAAATAGTCGAAAGATACATACATTCTTATTATTTTTGAAATGATTCGTAACCAAATAAGGACAATATGTCTTTAACTGATAAGATCATGTTTCTTTAAATTTTGATATGAATTTAATATACAGCATATAAACTGCAATTTATGATTGCTAAATTAATTGGCTACAAAAATGTTTGATTTTTGATCGATTTCCTACACGTTTTCCGTCAACTGATATCCGACTTCATTTTATACGTATATTTTAATACTGTTTCCTCCTGTATACAAAAAATCCCACAGAAAAATGTATCGTAGCTTAACTGATCTGATTGAAATTCCATTCACGCTAGCGCATATATACTGGGTAGAGTATAAAAATAATAACGAAAAAGATCATTGCACTCCAATTCCAATAAAACAAAATCCAACGAGGAGAAAAAGAGAGAGGAACTGAAAGAAACGTTTCTAAATTTATTTTTATAAATAATTTATGAGTTTTTAATATTATTTAAATGCAAATATTTATATATAAATTGTTTGCTTTTTAAATAAAGGTTTATCGCTCATATTGGGTAATTTAATTAAGAAGATGCAATATTTCCAAAAATTGTAACATGCTTATTATTGGTAAGCATTACAAAATTGTGTTTGCAATTATTGGGCAAAAAAATCGACAACAAAGTTGAATGCGTCATCGGTGGTGATTAGCATTTTGGCCATGGTAGATGAAATGAATGGATATTAAAATTCATCTCTTATTGAATAGAACCAAATACGATAAAAAAATCTATTGTGTATAACTATGTGTGTGTATATTTTTTTAACGGAAACATTGTCAGTGATACGTGAATGGACTCCGTGAATATTTAATTAAAGCAATTTTAATTGAATACCCGATAATTTGTACATGTATTAACTTGTGTGGAAGATACTAAAGTCACCCGTATGAAACCGTCTTTATCAGGCTTAAGTTTGTTTTTGTAATATTTTTGCCAACATTACCCGCATACAAAACCATCGCCAATTATAAAATATTTTTAAATAATTATTTCATTTATAACTGTATGCAGATGTTTGTTAGTTTGTCACATCTGTCACCCCACTCTCAAAATGATTAATGAAACAATTTAATTGCTTAAAGGTTTAACTCTAAAGAAGGTATGGTAAAGTTCACAGCATGTTAAGGTCAAGGTAAAGTGTAATAACTTGGAAATTGTGCGATTTATGAGAGTTAAGAGCTTTACTATGTAAAGTTTTCAATGGCCTTTAGTTGTTTATACTAGTTGTAAATGATATGAGTATGCAAAGTTTTTTTTTTTATTAATAATTGCTTGTAGCTTGTAGATAAAGTTAAAATGCTTCTGTCAGAAATCTAAATGAATGGGCGTGGGGCTACAAAAGTTCAACGTTTTTAAGAAAGGTGATGTTACATGTCAGTCCAAGAAGAATTTAAAATTTATTCAGAATTGTTTTACACTGATCATATGACGAACTAAAAGTGTTTTGTAGCATATTTTTTTTTTAATTAGACTGGTTGCGTTCGGGATAAGTATATATTTGGATATTCCAGTATTTTTGTTTTGACCATAAGCACTTAATCTTGATTTGACCAGATTTATCCATAATCTCCTTTTAAATCACTAGATTTCCCATACAAATTTAAATCCTAAATCTTCATGATTAAAAATAATATCTTATAAATCTCGTGCAAACCACTTAACACACACCCTCTTAGGAATGAACGCTTTCATTTCAAATGTCATTTTAGATGTCAACAATGAATTTTGTCAATAAATTTTGTAAATATTTTTGATTTTTGTTAATTTTTCTCCAATTAAAGTTCCTGCTTAAATTACATTATTTAGACGCTATATAACAAATTATTAGTGAATTTATTGTAAATATATATAATATAGTAAATATAAAATTTCTGATCGAAATGTTGCTTTGTTTTGAAGTTTCAAATCCTCTTGTCAAGTTAATCTTTTTTTAATCTTTTTGACCGCAACTAAATCTTTTTCTCTCAAGTAAGGGTTTTATTTTTGGTGGAAATATAGCATAAAACAATGAGTTCTATTATTTTGCGACTGTATCGTGAGATTGCAATCGCAAGTGCGCGCCTGGCCTTAAATGTTTAATCGAACAGTTTTTTCCGACTTTACTTTTGATCCACATTCCACACGTGCTCATGCAAAAAAGCTCTTTTGCTCTTCTCCACTTATCACTTTTTCAACATTCAACCGCTATTAATCCAAATCTACTACAACTGTTTGCACCAAATTCCGTTTTGAAAAAAAACAAACGCAACTCATTGAAGTCCACTTTATTTTGAGTATTCGGTCTTGACCACGCATGCATAGTCGCGAGTTTTTTGCGCGAAATTAAATAATTTAATTAAAACGTTAATTTCTTAAAAAGTTTCTTAAGAAAATAAATAATTTGTTTTACCCTTCAATGAATCAACAAAAAAAAAATGCAAGACATTTTGATCGAAGAAGGCGATGTAGTTTACATCGTCTCTGATTCATTTACCTTCGTCCAGTGTTATCAAACAGAATTTCTAGATGATCCATGTAAGAATCTGATAGTTAATAAAGTGCTTTAAATATTTCTTTAAATTTTGCTAAAAATCCTCGAAAGAATTTTGTGAGAAAATGCAATTTATTTTAATCAGAAAGGGCGTGTTTTGATTTTAAAAACAACGCGCCACAAGGCAGTTATGTCGAGCGGATATCAACAACACCCGTTTGCCGTCATTGAAAAGGGAAACATGTTGCGTAAACAAACTACTGAAACGGGGCGAAAGCTCTGCTCCATGCCTGTTGCTGGAAATCCATGTGTTGGCCACGCTACAACAACAAAATAAGGAAAAATGCCGCTAAAGTTGTCGCTATTGTTTTTTTTTTACTCACGAAATATTAACCGTTCATTCGTCGATGGCGATTTGTTGAATTGACGTGAAAAGTAAAATTCTCGAGTGTTTTTTTCTTTATCATTTAAAGCAGTAAATTATCCTGTTTTTAAATAGTTTTTTATCTTTTTTTACGGTAAAAAGTACCGCACAGTGATTCATATTTTGTAAATTGTTGCTGATCATATTTGTTGTTTTCCTAAAAAAAAAGAAACAAAACTTTATTTGGAAGACAAAGGAAGGGTTTGTATAGTTGAAGAAAGGTTGCATTCCTGGTCTATAGTTTTATCTTATATCTAAACACAGAATAGAAATGCAGCCTTTCCAATTTCTATTTAAACTAAAGAAATCTTGCTTATATTCCTGTTAATACATAGCATTTTACAGTTACATATATATTGTTAAGGCTATTATATACAAGCAGCTGTGACTGTGAGCCAACAATGATCACAGTTTGAGAAGATCTGACTTTTTTTTTAAGATTTATTTACTAGAATTAATTTACCAATTTCTTACAAAAAAAAATTGAATCCTTGAGCTTTCTCTTTGCACATGAAATTTCGCATTATCTTTCTTCTGGAACTGGAGAATTTCCTTCGATCATCTACCCTGAGGGTTTCACATTTCACTCCAACGAATATTGGCTTCGCTATGTGCGTTTTCTCTCTCGAATTAAATTAAAATTTTTTGCCATTTGCTCTAAACCTTATGATTTTTAGTCTACACTTAAATGGATTTCAGGATCCACTAATAAAAATTAAACTAAGATAAAGGCAAATCATTTTAACTTTCAAAGTTTAAACACGGCAACCTAATTTAAAATTTCCTAAAACTTCAAGGCTTTGCCTGTTATCAAGTGAACAAAACACCTATAATGACTGCCTCAGTATCTCGATTTCTTTTATTGCATGTCTCTAGTTTTGCTACAATTAATACTTGACACATTTGAATTACTATCAAAGCTGTTTTCTAGAAATTTATTTCGAACATCTTACTAACTAAGTAAATAGGTACTGTGGTGCTTTAGTCTGAATTAAGGGCCTCTAGTAAGGCCCTTAATTCACCACTTTTTATACTGCGATTCAAAGGGTTGCATGAAAAAGCTCGATCTCAGCCTCAAATCAATTTTTTTTATTTGAGCCGACATCTTTCGTGTGAAAAACCAAATAAGGTAGGTACTTTGTTGGCGCTAGCTCAAAAAAATCAAATTTGAGATTGAAATAAAGCTTTTCTCATACCACCCAAACATTTTGGGCTGTGTTGAATCGACTTTTATCACCCAGCCGGTTTAGTCTTTAATTTTGTGTCAAGGTCGGTGTCGCTGTACAGCCTGTTGTTTTATTTTCTTGATCATTCACCGTCTATGCAGATAAGGCCGAAAATAACCGAGAATTTATCTCCCAAATCAATGTAAAGCGTTCTCATCTTTTTTTAGTAATATCTATGCCTATGCACCATACGTCAGGACAATGATGATAAGTGTTTTATACAGGCACATTTCAATTGCAGTTGGAAGGCTTTGGTTTCAATTGCCTTCTTAGTCCAAAGAAGCAGCAATTGGCAAGAGTAATAATTCTTTGTTGAAGGTGGGCGCGCGCTGGTGTTATCGAATGAGTTGATAACGGAGCCAAGGTAGACAAAGTCTGAGTACCTCAAAATCACAGATGTCATTGTGACGGTGGCGTTGTCAACAAAAAAGAACACCCAATCCTTTCTTGTTGACAGTATAGCTATATTTGATCCTGTTTTGATTCCCCGTTAAATCTATGTTTTTTGAGTGGTCGGACGGACGTCTTTATGCGTTTTTTTTTTAGGTGAGCACAGCACAGAGCAGAGGATGATCGTATTGAGTAAACTCTAAGCAGAATACGCTCCAAGCGCTCTGTCATATCAATAGAAATCAACTCTCAATCTGTTAAAAAAAACATGAAAACTACATGAAGTTGGCCGCACTCTACTTCGTACTCCGTCTGCTCCATCAATTTATCCTGAGCTCATAGAGCGCGCTAAGCTCTGATCGAAAAAAAAAAAACATAAGTTGAGTGCTTTGAGCCCTCGGAGCTCAGTGCATTGGTCAGAAATTAAAAAGAAAAACGCATTTTGTCGACTTTGATGGAACCTACCTAAGAAGCTACAAATATATATGCGCTTGATTTGAGATGTTTACCTTTAACTTGCCCAGCAAATTGACAATAAATTACTTTGCACCTATCATAAATCATGAAGGACCAGTCCCTAACGACTTACACTCATAGCAACAAATTTCTTTGCCTAATAAAACCATTCCTTTAGAGTTACTGGTTCTATTCTATTAGCTAGTATAGCAAAAAAGGGGTTCGCAACGTCTCTCCTTTGACCATGACAGTGGCTAGTGAATTGGTCCTGCTGTGTTTTCATTATGATAGAATTTAGCTTTATCAGTCCTGCTTTGTTATTATTATTATTATTATTATTATTATTATTATCTTTATTATTAGTTTATAAAATAACTTTAATAATTTGCAATTTAACGATTTTTTAGTAAGCAAAACATTTAGGGGATTTTACAAATTTCATGTGAAACATTTTATCTCTGTTTCCGTCAATTTAGGCTCAAACAATTTGTAGCATACAAATCATCATTCATCATTCTAAACCATATTTAAGCTATTTTAAAATTAACCAACTTAATATGCTAAACACTTGAGAAAGCAAGATGTTTTTATGATTTCTTTTCTTCCAATGATAAGGCATTTAGTTATCGAGTTGAGAATCGTAAGCCATTCAAATCCCATGTCTCCCATCTTTTTTCAAAACCCAGAATACCTACCGGTATTAAAATATCTTTTTATCCAACAACATAGGTAGTGAAGTAAGAAAAATAGCTTTTTCATCTGAAATTGAAGCAAGAATTTGTTCTTCTTCTGGGTTCCTTTATTGCAGCTTAATTAACATTTTATACTTGTCTTACTGTCACATTATTGGTTGCAAAGCATCTTCAAGTGGTTTACCTGAAAAAAAAAGAATTTACTTTTTATTTCCCAGCTGTACAAAAAATTCCTTTATAACTAGGTAGGTACTTTATTTACCAAATACATAAATCCAATACACATAATTACTTGGATAGACCAAACAATAAAGCAAATCCATTGTTTGTAGTATAAATGCATCTAATCTACCTTTTGTTTTAAGAATGTTTTATTGTGGCAATTGAAGTCAACTTCAACATCTCAGGTAGATATAAACTCTGTGTATACTTGTTGGGTTTTGGCACGCGTCGACTTGGTATCATTGTATAATGAAGTCTTCCTGTGTTGGTACAATCTAAGCAAGGTTTTTGTTAAAATTTGCAGCAATAACTTAGGTTTAAAAAATGTTGGCAATTCTAGAGGGCATCGCATCATAATCTTTCTTTTAATTATTTTTTTTTTTTTAACAAAATTTATAATTTACTAAAACATATACTTTTTTTTTTATTTATTTTCAGTTCGTGATATATTTCATGAAGACAATCGCTTGGCTCCACCGTCTTCCCCTGAGCCAAAATTACCATCAACCCATCATACCACTTACACCAAAAATATTCGGCCTTCGTCTTTAGAATCGACTGTAACTCCCATTTCTACTTCTTCCCTGCCAACCAGTGCGAATAGCCGAACTGCCGACGATAGCCCACCAAAAGCAACTCCACTCATAGAAGAGGGTACTTCGTCGTCGCCACCGCCACGACCAAGACGTTTCTTCTCGTCAATATTAGGAGGTGATCATCCTTATGGCAGTCGTGGTCACGTTCTCACACAAGCTCAGCGCAAAGAATATCCCACCGAAGTGGTTGTAGCGTCAGTTCCGCCAGTAGCATCTTGCGAAGACGAAGCTGTCTCAGAACCCGACTCAGACACAGAAGATCACAAGTTAATTGTTGATGAAAAACCAGTTGTTCCAGAAGATAAACCACTCAGTTTGAGAACGACAAAAACTCCACCACCAGCGGAAACACGTCCAAGTCCACCGCCACCTCCCGAACCGGCAGTAAGGTGTTCGGTTATACAAAGAACACCAAAGCCCAGAGATTCAATTGATACCCGCCTTCCACTTGCATTGTCATTGGCTCATTTGGGCCCAGAACAGGAACAGCCCATTGATTATCACATTCCGAAGCGAAGAAGCGAATTTGAAGACGAACAAAAGGCGGTTGAGCGTGAGCGACGCATTCGTGAGGCTAGACGACGAAGTGCGATATTGGCAGCGAGAGCGGTTCTCGCAAATCCACGACTTGCAAAACTGAGTGGTATATTAGCTGCAGCAGCAGGTCACGGAAGATCTTCGAATAACGGAGGAGCTGGTAACTCTGGTCAAGGTTCCGCAGGCGGTCACCAAAACGGAGGAGCAGCTGGACTGAACTTTAGTGTTGGTGGGCAATTCGGCAGCGGAAGTGGCAATAGTGCGGCTAATAGCGGAAGTCTAGGTAGTGGCACAGGTGGCGGAGGAGGTGGTATGGGAGGAGGACGAGACGGTCGCTCAAATTACGGTCCAAACAGTCCACCCACGGGTTCACTTCCACCCTTTTACGAGAGTCTAAAGGCGCAAGGTCTTGGCAATAACATGAATTCCTTTAACGCGGCAAATAGTAATTTTCTGATACAGAACGCAGCCGCCTATTTAATGGGCGGCGGCGGGAGCAGTGATGGTTTAAGTGTGGCTGGGGGAAGCGGCCAGGGGAACTCGCCGGATATGACGCATTTAGGTTCAGCGACGGCGTTCGCTAATGGTCTTGGTAATAATTCTACAAATGGTAATCATATGAATGGTCTTAATCCAAAGTATCCCATGTTCAATCACGCAGCTTACGGTATTATTCTGAAGGACGAGCCCGACATCGATTATGACTCGAAAATCGATATCAGCAACTTTACCCAGCAAGGACTACTGCATAACGTTAATGGAAGCAACAATCAAAGCTGCTATGGCAGCGGCCATGGTAGCCTAGGCAACAATGGCGGGTACGATGTTAACGATTCCATGATGTCCGAAGTGGTTGATCCTCTTCAGTTCACGGCGACGCTGACGTTTTCATCTTCTGGCGATCATATCTTGGACACCCTCTCCGATGCTGTAGACTTGAGTTCATTTCTACAGCGCCTTCCTAGTGACGACTCGCCAAGTCCAAATCAGGAGTTGGAGCTAGCTTCGACGCCCTCGCTAACTCCTGACTCAATTATTCAAACCGACGGCATGGATGCGTTCCATGAGAATCTAATGAGTCACATAACTAACACACCGGGTCCAGGTATATCTCGTGGTGGCGGCGGTGGAAGCTGCTTCGATACTTCAAGATTTCAGCTGCAAACCAGCAAGCTGTATCAAGAGTCAACACCACCGCCAAGCTATCAGCAAGCCCACATGCATCTGCAACAGCAGCATCATCATCAGCAGCAGCAACACCATCATTTCGCAAACCAACAACAACAGCAGCAACATAACACTCACCCTCATCACCATCAACATCATCCTCATGTGCAACACCAGCAGCAGCAACAACAACAGCAACAGCAGCATTCTCATCATCACAATCATCACCAAGGAATGCTGTCCCATGCGCTAAACAACAGCAACTACCATCACATGGGCAGTGACAACAGTAACTTGTCCCTGCCATCGCCCTCTTCAAGCAGTAGTCACCAGATGTCGAATGCGTCCACTGGCACTCTGGATCCAGTCGATGCCAAGCCCATCATCCAAAGTGTAAGTCCAAGATATCAGTTCAAGAGGCAGCCTCAACGACAACAATTTACAATCCAACGTCTAGGAATCGAAACAAATGGTATTGTGCTGGCAAGTGATAATGTCACAGAAAGCTGTGGCATTCCCGCCCTATCACCGCACGTACCACCTCTGGATGATACTAAATTGCACTTACAAAAGGTAAGCATTTAAAATATTCCTCTTTTTTGGGACAGAACACACTTTTTTACGTACTTACTTTTGTATATGCTTAGTGGGAGGGAGTGTGTTCGCCTGCAAAGAAATTGTGATATTTTTTATGTTTTCCTCAAATTGTGATTGTGTTTCTTTTGTTGTCGTTGTCGTTGTACATTTTATGTGATGTAGATTGTATTACATGTACATATTATTATTCCCCTTATCACGCTTGTCAACTGACAATATTGATGATGATCAAGGTCAACATTATTCTCAATAATGGGGACCTCTACTTTAATATATTTTGCAAATCAATATTTTATTTCAATATACATTTTTCTAAGGTTAACTATGTAAGGGGAGTACTACTAAAAATACCTATTTGTCTTGATAAAGTGCATCTAATCTTCCCCGTTCGATTTCGGTGAAACTGTCCGCTTCAGTGTTGTAGAACTAGGAATGCACACCAAAGTATTGGTTGAGTATGTTCCGTCACGAGAATGTCGTACCTACCACTTAATTATCCCAAAAAACTTAAATCGGTGGCTGAAGATTTTTTTTAAGAACAGTATTTATATATTGTTGCTTCATTCATCAAAAGTTTGGCTAAACATGGGGACCATGGTAACCATACAGGATATACACTAAAAGTTGCATTTTAATATTTCATAAAGGTTAAAGATTTTTTCTAATTTGTTCGTAGTACATTCTATTTTCTTTTATTAAAATGGTTATTTGTAAAAACAAATTTAAATGCAATACAACGGATTAAAATATAATACTTAAATATAAAATTCAATTCAACGGATTAAATTGTAATACTTTAATCTTACATTTAATATTAAATATAATACTTTAATATTAAAATGTATACGAACGGATTAAAATAAAAATCTGAATTATTACAATGTAATACTAGTTAGTGTGTCTGCACCCCGGAGGTCTGGGTTAAAATCACGCGTGCAACTAATGTTTTTTTCAGAAAATTAACACAAAGTTGTGTCGTTACGCAATAGGTACTGTGGAATGGAACTTAACAATGCACACAAAAGCATGAATTGAGAGTAAGAGTACAAGCCAGTAAATTTGCTTTTATGTTTGTGTTAAAAGTTGTACATGATTATATTAAATTTTAATATATTTGGTATTAACTTTAAAATTGAAGGTAATATTTGCGATGCATTACATCTAAATAAAATTAGGTGTTATCATTATTTTGTAACCTTAAAAATTTAAAAAGGAGGTACCCCGAAATTTGTAATATGTATATTTAGTGCCTTAGTTACCGCGGAGCCTTCTAATACATTCATTTTATTCCTGTTCACATGACTTTTTAGAAAAGACAATTTTTTACTTCTAAATGAAAGATTTTTACTTGCCAGAAGAAAAATTATTATCGTTTTATATTTTACTCGACCATACTTTTATTGATCCAAACGAAATTTAAAATGATTGACAACCAATTTTTGTAACTTTGTCAGGCGGGCCACTTATAAAAGCTCGACCGGTTTTGGATTGTGCCATTACTGTAGCAAATGAAAAGCAGTTATTTTTGCAATTGTTTGTTCCATGAGTTTTTAGTCCTTCCTCTCTTTGGTGACTGTAAGGAACGTCGTATGATAATACTTTTTGAATTGGAAGAAGTTCAATATAAATATTGTTTTGTTGTTACCTATAAATTTATTTCATGTATTTTTTTTTTCAGTAGACCTTTGATAACAACAACACTAAAATAACTTCTTCAAGGCTATTTGCGGTACGCTAAAACTGAGCATATTCTGTTAGGGGCGAGCAGAAGCACCGCTCAACAAGATTCATTTGTTCAAACTTACCCTGATTATTGTTTTCTGATTAAGCTCAATTCAATTGTGTTCATACTGAACAGAAAATCAACCGAAGGATTTTTCGCTCGAAGCGACCACGTGCCTACTTAATTATCTGTTTTTGACGTAAAAGTGTCTGCATAATAAACAATGACTGAGATAATCAGGTTCTAAGTGATAACTTTGTTCTTCCAGTGAGGGCTTTGTTCTTCTTCTTTGTCGCAACTTGAGCCAGCCGCCTCCAGTTTGCACACCAAGTTCTTGATCACGCTATGTAAGGCCTTACACTTTGCGAACTCACATTAGAATGGATTCGAATATCGTACGGCATAATGTCAATTCGCTCTACATGAGCTGACCATTAAATAAGTATTACTTTGCCTAGATCGATGTCACAAAGCTTAGGTTCTCGTTTTTGAACCATCGCAAAATATGGTGGAAAGATCAATAGAAAAAATGTTTGCTCAATCGACCAAGCACTTCTTCATCGGATCATGACAATCAGCCATATTCTGAATAATAGGCTTGATTCACCTATTTAAATCCCGCTTTAATAAATTGTATTGGTTGATTATTTTATTAAAAAGCAATAGAAACAAATACGTAGGTATTGATTTTTTTTTTCGATTTTCAAACATTGTAATAAGAGAATCCTTAAACAGAAAAATTGTCAGAAACATAAGAAAATCAATAAAAGATGTTCTGAAACTGCAACTAGCAAAATTTTATCCCGATGAATACTTACTTTACTTACTTACGGTGGCGCTACAATCCAAGGTAGATCAGGGCTTCAACCAACAAGCTTCTTTCAGCCGGCTTGGTTTCTAGCTAGCTTCCTCCAGTTTCGCACGCCAAGTTGAGGTCCTCTTCCACTTGCGTGCGCCACATGCTACGCTGTCCTCCTATACTGAGCGATCCCACGGGGTTTCAAAGGCCATCCGGGCCGTAGCATTAGTCCAGCGACCTTAGTCGTTGGCTTTTCACTTTTGTGACGTGGTCAGTGTCGCAGTGATCTTCTGCATTCCTCATTTATGCAAATAGGACCATAAATCACATGGAGAATTTTTGCCTCAACATTACAGTTGTCCATCATTACACTTGGAGGTAGTTTTCGTTGAATTATAGAATTCCTTAATGACAACAAATACTTTACTAACACTAGAGTTTCTAATGATGACTCAATCTCATTACGATTGATAACGTAAACGTCCAAAATCTTATTTTAACACATGTTAAAAAGCTGTTTTTAAGAAAAAAACAGGAGTTTTTCCTATTAAAATTACATTTTTTTAACCCAGACCTTGCAAAACTGTATTCTAAAAACAACTATATGCTCATTTCACATACTCATTAAACACATGTATTATATATAATTTATTAATAAACAGAGTGTATATTTTATTTATAATTTTTCTATTCTCTTTTAGTTGGGACTACCGCCCGAAGTTCAATTAGAATTTGTCAACGGTGGTCATGGCATTAAAAATCCCCTCGCCATTGAGAATACACACGGTCATCGTATCCGCGAAGATGAAAAGAAAACTGTTGTTGCTCCTATTTGTGAGGATGATCCATCAAAATTTATCTGCCGCATTTGTTCGAAGACATTCACCCTGCAAAGACTGCTGAATCGTCATATGAAATGTCATTCGGAAATCAAGAGATACTTGTGCACGTTCTGTGGCAAAGGCTTCAACGACACCTTCGATTTGAAACGTCACACACGAACTCACACCGGTGTCCGTCCATACAAGTGCAATTTATGCGAAAAGAGCTTCACTCAACGTTGTTCACTCGAGTCTCACTGCCTAAAAGTGCACAGCGTGCAACATCAATACGCTTATAAGGAGCGTAGAGCTAAGGTGAGTTTAATATAAAAATGTCTTTTATCAAGTGATTAAAATCTTGTTCTCTCTTTTTTTCTTTTATTTTTATTTAATTTCAGATGTACGTGTGCGAAGAATGTGGTCACACAACCTGTGAACCAGAAGTCCATTATCTTCACCTCAAAGAAAATCATCCCTATTCACCGGCTTTGCTAAAATTTTACGATAAGCGTCATTTTAAGTTCACAAACTCGCAATTTGCGAATAATTTGTTAGGCCAATTGCCAATGCCGGTTCATAATTAAGGCAGAAGTTAGAAGAAAGAAAAACAAAAAGTGAAGTCTGTTTCATTATTGTAGTATGAAGTAATATTCTTAGTTTTTTTTTGTCGTTTTTTTTTTTTATTGAATTTCATTTTTTATTATTTCCATGAAGTTTTTATTTTATTTTTATATTATTTTTTATTTTTATCACAGAATTTTGTTATTATTTAAGATCAATAAATTATTTAGCAAAAAGCTCTAAAAAATATATAAATATCCGTATAAACATAATGCAAACAGAAGTGCACTGATTTGATTTTTTTCTCCTTCCCAGAGAAAAACTGTCCATAAATGAAGGCATCCATCCTTCCAGTTGTATATTATAGAATAAGATACAAGTAATAAATTTAAGTTTAATTTAAAACAATTAAATAATCACAAACTGTACTGATATTGAATCTCTTAATTTTTAATTTAAGACAAACGTTTTTTTTTATTTTCAATTATTTAAGTTTATTTGTATGTGTATAGTTTAACATTTTTTTTTTTTTTTTGGAATTTTGTTTATGGACAGTAAGAAAGGGCAACAAGATCAGAAATTTCTTCCATTTTTATTTTTCTTAGAGAAGGAAGGCAATTGGTTCAAAAGAAAGCAAATCAAAATAATTAAACTACAATTCGGGTAAATTGTGCAATCAAATATGGTGATGGAATAACATGATTAAGCATTAAGTAAAATATACTTAAGTGTGAGGAAAGAATTCCTCTTTGTTCATAAAAAAATAGAAAAAAGTAAGATTACATAAAAAAAGAAAATATAAAAAAAAACCACCAACTAACTGAATACGATAGAATTAAGACATTTTTACTTGTTTTGAAACAAAAAAAAAACTTTAATGAATGATATTTATTTTATTTTTTTGTATTTTCTTAAAAGAAACGTTATGTATTTAATTTTATTTTCGCTTCCACCACCACAATCACCACCTTCGGCTTTAAATCGAAATTAGTTTATTTTTCTATTAATGTGCATTTAATTTCTTTTTTCATTTCATTGAAAAATAAATCAATTTGGAATAATTACTGAGTAAATGTTCTTTATTATTTGTAATCAGTAAGACATTATTAATATGTATTCTCAAATATATAAGGAAAATAATAATTATTATTATTAAATTTATTTTTCTTTTTTTTTTATTAAATTATGATGCAATGCGAGTTAAGTGAAAAGTTTTAATGTTGTTGAGAAGACTCATGACAAGGGGAAAATTATTTTTCTAAGAAGATTAAAAAAAAAAAGTTAATAAAATCTAAAATTATCTATGAAAAAAGTGTTTGATTTTTTTTTTTTGTATCATAATGCGTTGCAAATTCAAAGTATATTGACGTTGATTTTTATAGAAAACTAGAATCTTGAAACTTGAACGCATTTTAAATGGTTGATGCAAATTCGTACGTTATCGAGTATCGAGTAGTAAATATTCGTTTGGAAGAAGTTTCAATTGTATTTTAGGTACCGTAAGGGAGTCCACCACAGGATCACCCATCTCATCGCGGCTTTTGAAAAATTGAACACTCACCGATAGGTGTATCGCTAAGATTTGGTCAGCAAAACTTTTTCGGTACGTTTGTTCAGAAGATGGTCACTTTCGATTCTTTTTAAACTGTTCCCAACATTTTGGGTAAATTCAGAAACGTCAACTATCTGTGCAGTGATTCGGCATCAGATGCTTTTTTGCTTTGGGTGCTTTACAGATGTTGCCGATGCGATGCTGATCGATTATTATATTAATAGCTTATCACTATTTTTTACGATGCTTGTTTGCTTAATTTTTGATCGGCTTATGAAAATTTGCAAAAATGAACACTTGACGATTGAAGTGATGACAATTGTTTGTATTTGTGAACGTTTTACAATATGGTTTAGCATGCTCGCTGAAAAAAAAATGGAAAAATATATTTTAGAAAGGGATTGGGCTGCATTACACGAAAATAATAATTATTTGCTGCTGAAATAAATACGAAGAAAGTGAGGATATTTAAAAAAATTGAATCCCAACACAAATTGATTATTTTCATTTAATCAACTCCTAGGAGTATGCTTTGTTTTTGATTCAATGTTCAAAATTGAATCAAAAGCCTTGCATATTACCATTGAGTTTATACACATAGAAAAATCATGTGGAAGTTTCAAACTTTGCTCGTAGGATGTCGTTACTATAGACTTGTTTATTTCTTACTCATATAGCAATAATTCTTGAGTTAAAAAGGCAAGAGAAATAAAGAAAAACAAATACAAATGTATGCAGAAGAATTTTGTTCGGTTAGTTTTGAGGAATTTTCGTTACAGGAAATTATTGCAATAGTAATTACTCAATATACTCATTTAGCGACATTTACTTCGGTGAGTTTGAAACCATCTTGATTCTTCTATGTGTATAAACTCAATGATATTACAAACAAATATTTTTTACTTCGTGCGGGCATAATGTGACGAAGAACCTCAGAGAAACAAACATTGTTTAGGGTTTCTGGAACAATTTTGAGGCACCTATTCAGTGAGAAGATAAAAAACGCGGTTGGGGTATGAATGATTTTGTGTATAAGTTTGTTTTTGTTTTGTTGTTGGTTTTTATCTCTCCGATGCGGATACCAATCTTTAACCGTAGTTGTCCCTTAGTAGTAAAAAATCGCACTGGATAGATAGTAAATGGTAAAATGGTCACATGTTATTCGTTTTTCGAATTACCTACCTGTTTTCTTAGTTCTTCAAATTTTATACAAACTTACCAGTAAAACAAGAATAATATAAATAAATATTGTCTTAATAGATTTTATTTCAACAATTCGTGGAAAATTCTACAATACTAAAAAGTTTTTAGTTTTAAATCTATTTTGTATATATGTAGGTATTTGTTAACAAGGATATCTCTACAAAAAAATGTGAATTTTCGATTCACTATGAGAACTATGAACTACGTTTTAAGGTTTTATAATTGATTTCATTAAATTTATAAATTAAATATGCATGAATGTGCTTTAAGCATATGCAAACAATTAAAAATAATTGAAGTATTTAGGTTAGGTATTTATGTACCTACTATAGGTGCCTATACCTACTTAAACATTTGTTGTGCTTTTTTTATTTTAAATGCATAAATATTTAAAGTTGGATTCAAAACTAAACATTTTTTATCGATGTTATAAATTATTTTTTATTAAAAACTACTAATTATATAAAAACATTCGAAAGAATGTTAATGCACTACTTATTTATAAATTTATCTGTTTTATTCGTTAAAAGTAATATTAAGGAAAATTCGTACTTATTTTATTTTGTTTTTTCCTAGATAAATAAAATACTTTATAAATATATATATGTATGTATGTATGTATATAGGTATATTATTATTAAAGCTATTTAAATTGAATTGTATTTTGCCATGCTATAGGCAATTAGGTGTAGATATATATCTCCTTGGCCCTGTTTCAGATGTTCCGAAAACTACACATTTTGTCAACATAATCAGGAGTGTCGGGAACTCTTTGGGAAACATTTTTTCCTTGGAATTTTAATAGCATAAGGTTCTGATTACCGATTTTGCGAATATGGGAAAAAATTTCGTGGCAAAAAAGATTTCCGATAACCCCAAATGTCAATTTGAAGGTAATTGCACTAAATTGGGCAGAAATGTGTAGATTGTGACAGCATCTGGAAATGAGCTATTTTAAGATCTGTTCAACTGGCTCAAAAAATGGTTGAAACAGGAAAATTGGAAGTAAGTTATTATATTACTAACTAAATGTATTGAATGACAAAAGTAAATATTTTGTATTACGATATCCAGCTCCACTATTAGTTTGATCATTACATTTTTCGTTTAATCTTATGTATTAGCATTGAGTTTATACACATAGAGGAATCAAGATGGTTTCAAACCATCAAGTAGATGTCGCTAAATGCGCATATCGAGTAATTATTATTGCCCTAATTCCCTGTAACGAAAAACACTCAACTCGAACCGAACAAAATTCTTCTGCATATATTTGCATTTGTTTTTCTTTATTTCTCTTGCCTTTTAACTTAAGAATAAGTGCTACAAGAGTAAAAAAAAAAAAAAATAATAATAAGTCGATAGTAACCACATCTTACGAGCAGTATTTGAAACTTACTTTTGAAAAAGATGATTTATCTATGTATATAAACTCAATGGTGTTAGGTAACTAAATGTTTACATACAAAATTTATTTGCAAATTGTTATATGGAATACGAACAGAGATGTATGGAGCTATCGGATTCGTAGCGATCCAAAAATTTCCCCTACAAAGCTTCCGCAATCAATTGACAGTCTGGGGCCCCTGGGATTTTTAAATAATATGTTATTTGTGTTAGCCGAACGTGAGGAAGTACAAGAATTCTCAACCGTGCGAATTACAAGAAAACTATTAAGAAGTATAAAAACCACTTGATTTTCCATGCATTGAATGAGTGTTTTTCTGGTATGTGTTATTTGTTTAATTTTATGAATTTAAATCAAAATATGCCATATTCGTCAATGCACTGATTCGTTAAACAAAAATACCTATCAAAAATTTATTGATTCAAAGTGAATTTTAGATAGCTTTAACCTTCGATTTGGATCATAAGTCCAATATGAAACGAAAGAGACGAAAGAAACTAGACGCTTCGTGTTCTTTAATTAGGCCACAGCTATTATTATAAAAGGAATGCATATGTTTAGGTGCTAGCGTCATCGTACCCCATGAAGATTATTGAGCGGGTGTTGATTTGGACCTTGCGAAATATATTGGACTGATTACCCAATTAAATATAAATATAAAAACGAACCCGCGTTTAAGCTAATCAGTTGTTCGTTGCTGCGAATAGAGCATCATAATTAAAATTTATTTGAACTAAAAATTGCGTTCCAAATACCTAAGAAATATGATAAATAGCCAAGCTTCTTGTGATGCCGACATTAACTATGGCATAAACAACATCAAAAATAGGTTGAAAAGAAATTTCTTATTTAGTCGACATCATCATGGAACAATCAAAAACCTAGAGGATTGTCGAGGTTTTCTGCTATTAACTCGGCAAACGCTTTGACGCAAATTCCCAGTTGAAGCTGTGAAATCGGGGAGTTGTGATCCCATTTGAGATAATTAATATCTACGGAAGTGGTGTTAGAAAACATATTCATAATAAGGCTTGTATAAATTCGTTGTGAACTTAATAAGGCAAAATAGACCATTAACCGATATATAGCTGATAGCTGGAAACAAATTTTTCCACAGAACTATATTAACATTTCAAAAATCAGGTATGACGAACCATGAAAATCTGGAAATTTAACTGAATAATGAATATACATAAATAGTATTGCAGTAGTGGTAGTAGTGCAACACATTTCATTACACCATAAATAAAATAAATTAAAAATTAAACAATTTTATAACAGTTTTCAATTAGATACATTTTTTAAATAATTAATTTGTCATTTGATGAATTTTTACCCCTCCCACATAAACATCTTAGAATTCACCGATATTTTCACACATAATTTTGTCCTCACCTTATTTAACCTACACTACACACCAATATATATTTCATGGTGAAACATTCTTCTATCCAATATGCGACTATCAAAAAATATTGACAACGCTAATCAAATAATTTTAGTAAAAAAAAAAACAGATATTAAATATCAACAATTCAGAATCTTGATAAAAAAATAGAGTTTTTAAATTCCTTGCTAATTCTTTTCTTACATAAGCGTTCGTAATAAATTCAATAAACAAAAAAAAAATGACATACATTTATGCAAAATTTATTACAAAGTTGAAAATACAATTTTAACAATATGAAAATAATATAATTTATAAATCTTCTTAAAGCATTTTCACAACACAACAGAAACAGTAACTTCGTGCGAGTTTATAGGAAATATAATTTGTTTTTAAACATAAATTTAACAACCAAATATAAGGACTTGTATATGATCCTTAATTTATATTTATACAACATAGTTTATAGTGTTCTTAATTAATTGTGTTTTCATTTTTGTAGTTATTTTTATACCGGTATTCCAGTTCGATCTTTGATTTTTCCCATCACATTTACATGGACTTTCGAATAACCACTAGCCTTTCCTTTGGGACCTTCCATTGACGAACATGATATTGGTGAGGAATTTTTCGAATCAATACGTGAGGAACGATGACTGGATTCGGATTCTTGAGTTTGTGACATAAGATCTTCAGTACTTGGTCGAATGTGACTCGATGAGGGTGTATAAACTGGCATGAGTTTGTCCACCTGAAAACCGAAAAATAGCAAAAAAATAATTTTTGAATATGAATATGGTAAGGAGTAGGAAAAGTATATGAGGTGTTAAAAAAAGGGCAATGATTTTAGCAAAAATCTGCATTTTTCTTGATTAAAGCACAATTTTTATTGCCATTAAACTAACATGAAATGTTGAAACTGACCTCATCATCGATGGCTTTAAACTGCCAGCTCCAGTTAGCACGATACAAAAATGGTCGATGATCGAATCTATTATCATCTGGACTGTAACTTTCCATATGCACCGATGGTGTTAGAACAGTCATTTTGTGGCGATTAATAGCGTAACATCGAAAAAAGTGTTTTACTTTATCAGACACCTAAAAAATAAAAACTTTTAAATCGAGAATCACAAACAATAATTTTCTTATATTAAAAAACCTCTTTAGGATTCAAATCACCCCTCCATGTAGCAACGAGTTTGCAAAACATACTATATGGACCACAACACGCTTGCTTCCGAAGTCTTCCGAACTCACTAAGTTCAGCGTATGTCATTCCCATATCTTGCTCATCAGTTTGCATAAGTTGCCCGTCTTGGAGTGGCTCCAATTCAGCTGTTGGTGGGGCTTCGATGATTTGCTCTAAAACTGGAAGATTATATCTTAAAAGAAAAATAGTTATATTTAAAAATATAAATGTTTTATTGAAATTTCATACTTATCCTTGGCGTAAGTTAAGAACCTCCTCAAATCCGTTTTTGATATTCCACCAATGGGATTGACATCGGCGCTGGAACAGTCATATTTAGTTAGATACCCCCGCAAAGCTTCGTCAACATTAGCCGAGCCAAGAACTAATAGACCACCAGGTCTATTTCTCACCCACAGCATGAGTTGGGCGAATATATAGGCGAGGACCATTCGAATCCTAGATTGTATATTTTGCAGAGCCAAATTCTGACGTGCACAGCCACCTTGAGTTCGAAATCTTGGTGTGAGACCAGTCACAGTATTGAATATTCCTAATAACGCATTCACCGCTGAGTCAATGCTAATCTCAATGTGATAGCTCCCCAGTTGATTGGCCAACATTGATGCTCTTCTTCTCGTTTCTTTGCTAGAATTTACACTTCCCATGAAGCATGTGACTAGGATTCGATTGCACAGTGCTGCTGGATTGTCCGGAGTGTAGTCAGAATCAGCTAGGATTTTACGAATATCATGCAGTACTTGTGCGTCACCTGATTGAACTGCTTTTACAATCATTCTACACATGGAATGAACGATTGTTGCTGAAGCACTTGAATCGACTCCACCACTCAGAGGTAAAAAGAATCCACCTTGTCCAGATCGTCTCAGATAGTCCCAAAGCCAACAAGCTGGCCCCATAGCAATTTCTTCCTCGGGAGTGTGGTATATCCATTGCAGTGGTGTGGATGAGCATTTAAAGATATCATTGTGCGTGGACATCTCAAAATCACATACAACTCGAGGATAGGTGGGTGCTGAGGTGGCAATATTGCAACGGGATCTTTGACAGACACGATAGGAGCGAATCTCTTCGAGATCAATAGTGGCGATAGTGACTTCCTATACAAAAAATAAACAAATTTAGAGTTTAAGCATTTGTAATAGAGATTTGATCATACCACATCCTCTAAGGCAAATTGTTTACTTCTGGCAACTATTTCTCCATTCATAGCGACCGCTGAGCAACCATTAAAAAAAATTCTTTGACCATCACAACCTCGAAGGTTGCTAAAGAGATATGCACCACCAGCTTTGAAACTGGCATTCCTTATCAAATCGGTCGATATGTAGGCTTTTCTTAATTCCATATAGCTTCCAGAACTGTTAACGATTATTTCTACACCCGACAAAGACATGTCGATATGTTTACTGCAACAGACAATATTAAATAGATAAGTTCAATATTTGTGATTACTGATTAAACTTACCTTCTAACGTTCCATAGTTCCTCACAAATTTCATAACCAATGCATGTATCTTTTGTTGCAATAACAGCATCTCCAAAAGGCACTGTATCCTGGCCCGTGTGCACTGATATCATTCGTGGTAAAAAGTAATCTTCGATTTGTAGAGACTTTGTCCACGAGCTAAACCAACGAGATTCTCTATAATTGCCATCATCACACATTGACATCTTTGGACGGATTAGAAGAATGCGTCGATTAAAGAAGGCCACTCGGCAATTGTAAGCGACGTTACGGTGCATTACTGGCATTCCGACGTCAACAAGCATATTATCACTGAATAATAAAAATTAGTTTTAAACAGAGCACATTAAGTTGAAATGAAGGAACTTACCAGATCGGTGACATCATAATTTCTAGGAGTACCTCCCATGAATGAAGATATGTGTCTGGTTCACGAAAGTGATCTTCGCAACTGTATCCACTGGAAACATATTTTAATTAATAAAATGGATGACAGAGTGACATTGAATTTTGGTTTGGCCGGTAGGGCTTCTTCTCAGACTTAAACTAACAATTTTTTGGGTAATCACGAATGTAACCATCATTTGTTTAAAATTGTCATCATTGAGGAAACGGTACGTAATTAGATTTTTTGACTGCATATCCAATCTATATTTATTAAATTTAACAAAACTACAAATTTAAGCAAAATAATAATCAAATTAACACCATACTAAAATTAATTCAATACTTGGATTAGATTTTTCAAATTATAGATTGTACTAGCTCTTAAACTGCGCGTTGCTGCAGCAGAAAAAATAAGGGAGAAAACTTTGATTTTGAAATAGTAGATAATTATAATCCTATTGGTCCAAGATTTTTTCAAAAGCTTTTAAGCTCATCTTTGGGATAATTTTTTTCATAAGTAACTTCCTACAACATCAGCTATTTGTCAGTTAAAGTTCCGTTAAATTTGGTCCAGTAGTTTCTGATCGTTTCATATTTTATTTTTAAGATCACCTTCTGAATTTTTGATCGAATAGCAACTCACTCTCTTGAAAAGATAAAAGAGAGAAACTACTCACAAACATAAACGTTTAAATGCACGATAAACAGAAACAGAAGGTATGCGCACTCAAGATAGTCGTATCGCTATTTTGTCGATTTTGCAGATGATAGTGACGTCACTATCATCTTTGACTATTATTTTATGTCTTATGTGATTTTAATCAATTAATTTTTAGTGATAATGGTTGTGTTCGTTAAATTTTACCAATTTTAGCCAGGGTCGACCCAGGTTTTCTTGACAGCCCCAAGAGCTATCAAAAAAAACCTTGGTTTTTCGGTTCTCAAAAACGCACAAGGGTAGGTTTTGTGCTGTTGACAAAAAGAAAGGAACAAAAAATATTTGTTTCCGAAATTAAAACTTGAAATGTATTGCTTTTGGTACATTCCAAAACATAAAACAATTACATTTTGTTTTATATATATGTTTTCTATTTATTTTCATTAAAATAAATCTGTAATTTCTTTTCTTTGTATTTCAAAAGCAAAATAAAATATTTAGTTGTAAGCGTATGTTTGACAACACACATGTCAATTTGTTTACCTCAACTCGCCCCAGCAAAAGACCTAGATCTACTTCAGGGCGAGTTGAGGGCGACCCCAGGTTTCAAAAAACAGAGAATTTGTTACCCAGGGCGAGTTGAGGTTTTACAAAAAACGCTTTGGAGCGACTTCAGGGCGACCCCAGGGCGACCCCAGGGCTCAACGAACAGAACTAATAACTACGAGAAAAGAAAAAATAATAAACACAATGAAATGGAATGAAATATGTACTTATTTCATTTTCAGACATAAACAGATGATAGTGACGTCACGGAACGAAGTGAGCACCTTGTATCTGTTTATCGTGGTTTAAATGGAACAACAAAATCTCTCACTGGAATTGAGTACTACAGGAAGCTCTTTAAAATTTTAACTTTGCCCCTCGTATTTTCGCCTCTAGATCCGTTGGCTTCCAAATGTAGTTCTTTAAAAAAAAAATTAAATAACAACAACAACTATTGCTAGTTGTTAATTTTTATTTTAGTTCTTTTTTTTGCAATCTCCTTTTATATTAATTTGAGGTCAAAATAATCAAGGTTCAAATTAAGCCTTAGGAAATTTCCTACATTTTTATGTATTTTTATACACTCTATTTATCAAAAAAAAAATTCATTGTTAATTTTTCTTAATTTATGCTGGACTTAATCATGGTCAACACATTTGGTGGCAAAAGAAGCACTTGGCGCCATCGACTGAAATGGAAAAATACCACTTCTGCGGTAGTTTTTTTTATATTTTTGTTTTATATGGCAAAGCTCAAAAGAAAACAAATCAAACAATAAACTCGAATAGAAAAGTCATGAAATTTTATTTATTTTTCAAATGTTCTAAGCAAAAAGTAACAACTGGAGATATGGCTTTAGCTTAAGCTCGATTTTGCCGAAAAACAACAAATAATAATTGGATTTAAAGTTAAAAAAAAAAAACAAATTTATCTTTGGTTTATTGAACCTTAACAAAAAATAAAAAAACATTTTTAAGTTTGGTTCCAGTAATATGAGCTCCACTGTAAATTCTGGAGTAGAGTATACTTTTCGGCGTTAGTAGGTATTCTAAAACTGTTTATCCTACAAAATTTAAGACATACAATGTAGGAAATTTCCAAAGGTTTAGTTTGTATCTTGACCTTAAATATGAAAAGAGATAAGTGCTACCAAAAAACTATTCTTGGCGCTATTTATTTTGAAAATCGCTGCTCCAGCGGCGAAGATACGAAGTGGCGAAGTGAAAATTCGACCAGATCACATCAAAATTTATAAAAATGGATTTTTTTTTGTTTAAACTTCAAGGTAAATTGGTAAAAAAAAAACAAAGAATTAGTGTCAAAAATGTATGTACCTAGGTCCTTCCTAAAACATTAATTATTTCTTTAGTCTACACGATCTTAACAAACAAAAATATAATTTACTTACGTCACTTCCAGTTCCGGTCCGGTTCTATATGATGCGCCCATTTCTTTCGCCTCAAGTATCGACTGCATTATCCTGGCTAAATTACCCTCAAAGTCTAGTGCCCATTGGTTTAGTGTTGTAACCGCTACTGTTATTTTCCTCCCCATAATTGCTCTTTTTGTTGTCCTTTGAACGAATAATGATATACGAATACGTAATGTCTGCGACAAACAATAAAAGCAAGTGAGTTCAAAGTTCAAGTGTGTTAAAGATTTGTTCTACAGTCGTCCTGCAACAAAAAGAATAACAAACATAAATGAGGTGCAACAACAAAATTAATTATTGATATAAAAGAAAAACACATCAACCGCACTTTTTTAATCTTAACGCGTGTTGGAATATCTAAACTAAATAATGTCAGTACAAAAGACGTCCTTATTGTCCTCGCAACAAATGTATGTAAGAATTGTGTAGTGCTGCACTGGTATGTCGAGTGTAAATCGATTTAAGTTTATCGATCAATCTACTCCTGTTTGAGTATTCCTTACAACCGTTGCTAAGGTGCGGCCAGACAACATTCTTTTGTCTTTTTTGTTGCTTGGATAGAAAGTGTGAAGGAATTTGTCTTTTGAGCTTAAGGAAGGACGAGAGTCGCTTTTAAAGTATGTTTTGTGCAGATATTGACAATAAAGTTTTACAAAATCATTTCTTTAATAATTCTATTCAAGGATACACATTTTGAAAAGGAAGTGCTCACATAACCTACAGTTTTAAGTACCTACTTTGGGAATTTTGCCAAAACTTTTATAATTATTAAAAGGCACGTATACCAACTATAGGCACTTTAGTGCATTCTTATTTAAAAAATTTTGAAAGGCATGTTACAGCTCAGGGTTTGAAAATATACAAATTATAAACATATAAAGGTCTTTACGATAAATATAAGTAGATTTACAATAAAAATCAATTCTCAAGGTCGGTAATAACGCAGAATAAGAGGGTACTATAAACAACTTTCAAGGGTTCCCTATACTACAATACTCATTCATTACATTACATGCATAGGATCGAAAGTACTTTGGAGATGGATGTACCTATACCACATCTAATAATTATTTTCTTAGAAATTCATTTGAAGGTTAACTACAAAAGAATCTTAGATAAAAAACAGCAACATTGTATCTTAAATTTGTAGCTTAAAGAGAGGTCTTAAAGATGTTTATTGTTTCATTAATCCATTTTAAGAAAAACGTGTTAAATAGTTAACGGTTCAGCCGTTTTCAATTTATTGGCAAATTTGTAAACAACTGATAACACTAAAGCGCACCTTACGGTCAGTCATTTGACATCAATCTATATAATATAGGTATACAAGTGTTTGTAAAAACAAGGCTGTTTGTGTGCATTTATTTGACGAAAAATCAAAACACTTGATTTTACCTGATGAGTGATGACAGATTATATGTGTAGGATGACTGACGTCGTTTGACTGACCGTGTAAGGCTTACTTCATTTGTGTACGATGACTGACGGTGTTTGACTGACAGTGGTAAGGTTCACTTAAAACTTTCTGTTCTGCGTTTTTAGCTTAAATCCTAAAATGCAGTTACATTAAGGAAACTGCAAGTATAATTTCCACAAAGTTTGAATTGGTTGGCCAGTTTTCGAGAAATTTGGAAAATCTAAATAATATAACGGTTATCTCTCATATGAAGGTTTTTTGTTCTTCCCAATTACCAAGGTCCAACGATTTTGATCAACATTTTCGAGCGTGTTTTTTTGGTTTTCTTCTACTTGAACACGAGACCCGTAAGAAGGCATAACCTTCTTCTCTTGTAAACTTCTACTGGAGTAGAAGTGGCTTCGATCTACAAAGTCGCGCAAAATTAAACATCGTATCGGAAGTTATTAGGTTTTGCAAATGGCGTCGTACAATCATATTTGACATTTGTGAACCAGCCAGCTGCAAAAAGCAATTATACTGTGCAACAGCGTGAAATAACTGTGGTCGATTTGTATGACCAATAATCGATCGTTGCGCAGCGAAAATTTCAACTTCAATTCCCTAATCGTGTCCCGCCAACTGGAGCAAACATTCCGGTGATTAGCTATTCGGCTCGAACAGACTGAAATCACAGGAAAACAGTCAGGGCGTGGCCGCCTCCAGACTGGTTTTTCGTCCGTTAATATCGCGGCTGTGGCTGTCTGAGAACGGAGAAACATCAAACAGATGACTGAACACGCGATTGGGCCATGGCACACGGCTTCTTATAAGAGTTTTTAGAGTGTACTGCCGGAATTGGATGTGCGGGGCTTGGTGAACATGTATGGTTTCAACAATAGCACACACAGCACGAGCCACAATGGATATTGTGAATTAAGCGTTTCCTATAGTCGCATACAAACTCACCTTTTGGGAATTTGCCATTCTTGAAGTCGCTGTTTTATGTCAACAAGCCTCAGACAATTGCGCCCTTAAGTAGAATATTCAAGAGGAATGCGAAGAGTTATCACCGGAAATCTTTCGGAAATTCATAGAAAACGCGATAAAACGGGCACAAATTTGTATCAACACTAGCGGCAGCCACTTGACGAATATCATCTTTTCAACTTAACACAAAAAATTCTAAAGGTCAAAATAAAGATGATCATTACTCAAAATCATTTTTATTTAGTAAAAAATTTATTAAAAAAAAAAATATGATGATTAATTTTCCGCCACCTTATACTTGACCGGAAGCCGTATTCTTTTGGCTAGATCGATGTCACCGTTCAACTTCTTCGCCACACATTATCAGCATAATATTGAACTGATCGAAGGATCTCTTGATCAAAGCGAAACAATTATTTCCTCATTCGATCTTTCTGATCAGGGTTCTTTGCCAATGGTTCTTCGATTCAAGTGAAGACTTTGTTCCTCAATGGCTTTCTTAGCACCAAAGAAACAGCGATTAGCAAAAGTTATTCTTGTTAGTTATCGCAAGCTACAGCAGAACCAAGGTAAACAAAGTATCTTATTACTTCTTATTACTCATAAGCCCTCGTTCATAAAAACAGTTTACTGATGCGAAATATCATTTTTCACATCTTACGGCATTTACCGGATATGACATGGTTTTGTGGTAAGACAAACTGATGGGTCCTGCAAATTGATGAAATCGTTAAGGACGAAATTCTCTATCAGGAGTATGACCCCAAACTTTATGAAATCGTCAAGACTCATATGATTCATGGGCTCATAGTCCATGCGGTACCACAACCCTTTACATGCATTGGTATCTGCCAAAATCACTGGGCAGAAATGGAATACTAGCTTTGTCAGCGTCAATCACCAGCGGAAAAATGGAAAACACTCACGATGAAAATGAGAGGAGCATGTGATTGCTTTGACATTTGCCTTTTCTATGGGAAAGAGGTAAGGTTGTTGGAAAGGGGTCGAATAAGAACCTACATGGACAATATGAAAAGAACTCTACGATGGCGAAAGTGTTGCACAAATTTAAGATTATCATCTTAGGATGAGTGAAAAGAAAAACCCCATATCCTATATAAGGTGGGTTGAATGACAAAGCACATAGCAATTGCCCCGATGTATGTCCGATTGTGTTAGTTCATTTTTTAGATCCGTGAAAATTAAAAGTTTTTTTTATTATAAAACTAATAATTCTGATGCTCCAAATGCGTTTGAGAAACAAACATTACATCTCGACCTGTGAAGTCAGTGATCATAAGCGGTGGAATGCGTAGTTATTCATACGACTTCGAAGACTGAGTAAATCTGATATGCGTCGGTTCGAATCCTATGGTATGCATTTAGAAAGTTTTTCATAATAAAATTGAATTAAATCTCAGCACCACTAATAAGGAGATTGATGATAGGACTTGGCACTCCTTGAAATAGCTATATCTCCAGCCAAAATAAAAAACGAATAATAAAATTAGTAAACAATTAGTGGTAGCACTTCTTTAAGTTCTTGTTGTTGTTCTAAAATTCAATTAAATTAACAAGTAATAAAACTGACATTCTAGTATGAATAGTACAATAAAACAATAATAATTTTCTGATTTATTCAAGCTATCCTTTAGATACAGTACCATATATATATTATCCGCAAAAGATCCCCTTAAATAGAAATTGTTAATGAACTTTCTATTCCACAACAAGAATGAAAGAGAAATGTTTCACCTATTTTCTATATGTATTAAAATCGTACATATATGCAAGATATTTCCACTTCAAAAAATATAAATTACTATTTCTATACAACATTGAACAAGTGAATAACTTTCTACACCCTTTTTCGAAACTTTGCATATAGTTTCGCAACATTTTGTATTTTCCCCAAAACCTAGCCTTAATGGCAATTTAACGAATTGGAAAATACCGTTTCAAAATTTTCTGATTTTCTGTATACATACATATTACACATAAATAAGTATAAAATAACATATTGCTCTTCGAAAAGCTGCGGAGAATTTTATATTCCAATAAATTCTCTGCAAAAAATAACAAGAAAATAAACTCCTTGAGGTGAAAAGAGCGTCCTTCACGTTCACCCCAGAACCACCAACCAGCAGCAATATCCGTTCATCATAAGGACCAACAGAAAGGAGAATACAAATCGTTTATTCTCACCCGTAAATGCATTCAATATGCAATGTGTACTTACAAGTAACTCCCACGCACACTTCTCTAACCCACACACAAGATCCTTGCAACTATAGCAGAGCAGCTATATTTTTCTTGCAACAGTGCATTTATTACTAACGTCCTTCTCAACAAAGAATGAAGAGGAAAAAAATATTGCAACAATATCCTTGGATCTAAGGGTCGGTCGTATTCATTTTTCATTTCAAACTGCATGTTGGTGTGATATATGTATAGGGTAGGTGTGTAAAAGATTGCGAACTGGGACATGGAGCGTATAGGGCGCACCCTGTTCAAGACCAAGCTCCGCACATAAATCATGAAATGTGGAAAATTTGTTTAAAATGTTCTTTCGCTCTTCATAATATTTTGCTTCAGGGAAATGGTTTGAACAGATTTAAAACTTTTTTAACTGACACGACGTTGAACTCCACCACACCGAAAGGATTCAGCAGA
The DNA here is from genome assembly GCA_951217065.1 of Baccha elongata. NCBI lineage: Eukaryota > Metazoa > Arthropoda > Insecta > Diptera > Syrphidae > Baccha > Baccha elongata. The sequence continues at coordinate 13,984,609 of OX578272.1, forward strand.
AGAATTTAAGGGATGGATGTTTTTTAAAACTCTGTATAATATGAAGCTTTTGTGGGATAATTTTTGAGATAATGAATGAGCTCTAGGCGGTCTTTTAATTTAATGTTGTTGAGCCTTTATTTTATGAAAAACAGTACATCACCTGAAGCCAACTTGTATGCATGCGTATTGCTGTTATTGGTAATTAAGTTACCACTTTTATCTATAAATTGTTGTTGTGATTGAGTGTTTAATCGAGAACTTATTATGATGTTAATTTTAAGGTATCTAGTATGGGGTGGATTAAAACACAATATTATAGAACTACTGATGATACACAAGCGGAACGTGTATAAATTAGGTCCAGACTTGTGGCAATAGTATACGAATGCATAACTTGTCTTATACTACACTGCCGGTCACTTGATTGAGTCCACATTTTTTGCAATGGTTTTTCGCGATTTATACCTGTAAGAATATTTTCCAAAAAGGAAACCATAAAATTTCAAGCGTTTTTAATTTTCCAAACAAAAAACCATACAATTTTTGACGTGACTCGGAAAATCCATTGGAATTTCCAAACTTCAATTAAGGAACTGTAGAAAAGGGGAATCTATAAAAAGTTGGTTCACTTGAGTGAGGCCATTACAACATTTTTAGCTCGTAATTTTTTTTAAACAGCAGTTTTAAATTTTAAGGAAATAATATGAAATTATTTTCATAATTCTCGAAACAAATGGGGTCAGAAAAGACATTGATGGTATCAGGAAAAGGATATAGATGGTTTCAAGGTCCTAAGACTTTTAGGACGAAATAAAGCAAGGAAACTTAATAGAAGTAAAACCTTTGTGAGTAAACGACAAAATATGTATGGAAAAAACTAAACGCACAGCTGACTCTGTGCAGCCAACGCCTAAAAATAGATCAACAAGAGGGGTAAAATGCAGCGATTCGACTGTTAATAAGCTCATACAAACATTGGAACAACATTCAGCAAAAAAAAAGAAAAATAAACCGGTTCTATGGCAAGTGCAAGTGCTTCCTATGAACTTTGTCAGAGATCATGTCGCTTGGAGCAGCGAAACGTTGTATGAAAGTTGCGTGCATTTTTCTTAATTGAATTTAAGCTTTTGCCATGGTCGCCCTATTCAATGAATTAAACATCATCAAATTAAACATTATCCGACTTTTTAGAAAAGTCTATAAATCCGTTAGTCAGTTTGAAAATAAGGAGACCTTAATCAAATCAATTTGTGACGCCTAGGAAGCGATTTCACATAATTATTTGAACAAAAGTGTATGGTTAAGTTCCAAACGGTCTTGTTGAACTAATTTCAAAAAATGGCGTATACACTTATAATCATAATTATTTAATAAGAACATAATAAATTTATGTTTAAAAACCATACAATGCAAACTTCTTTTTCATTTTTTTTTTTTTTTTTAATTTTTTAAAGATACTTCAAGTGGCCTCAATCAAGTGACCCAAATCACGCCTAAAGTTTTATGTGTTTGTTTATAGGTATAATAAATATTTCCGGTTCAAACATTTGCAACAGGTATGTATATAAATCACAAAAAACCTTTGCATTAAAAGTGACCTCAATCAAGTGACCGGCAGTGTATGTAGTAGGATTACCTATATGATCCCAAGCAAAAATAAGTCCTAACAAATAAGACATACATTCTATTACTTGGTAGAAAACAATAAAGTGTACGAAATTCTAACGTAACGAAAAGATAAGTTACGTTAGAATTTTGTCTCAAAAACAACCAATTAAAACATCGGAGTTTAAGCACAAACCTTGATAGAGAAGTCTTGTACTTGGTTGAATATTTTTAATATAAAAAATAAACTTTTAAATTAATTTTCATATTAGTATATAGAATTTGTATCATTATTTATTTTATTTCTTTGTTATTACTTGATAGAGAAGTACCTTTTGACTGTTCAATCTTCAATAGCTTATCGGCCAGGAAAATCTCTAAACTAATCCAGAAGACTTTGGTAGCGAAAGAGTGAAATACTTTACAAAATTTTATTTGAATTAGTTATTTTTCTCCAATCTTATTTTACTTACATTATTTACTCTGATTTCATTAAAATTATAGTCATTGTCGAAAAGTTATAATATAACGTTCGGTTTCACTTTACAGAGAAAAGCATTAAATGCAATCCGTTGAAACTATAAATTTCCACGACGAAATCATTTTATTGAGTAAATACTGATAGCAAAAATTCACTAGCTCTCTGATTTTTTCAGATCTTAAAAAATTGTTTAAGATTTCTATTTTAATTTTTAGTACGTCAAATAGACTTATGTATCTGTAACACAATAATTCTTTTAAAAATTAACTAAATATTAAGAAATTAATAGATACAAACTCTAATACAATACACCCATTTTAGATGCAGAATAATACAAATGGATCCAAATAATTGTCGGAAAGACAATGAACCAACTTGCAATGGGTTTCAAAAATTTCATATTCAAAGTGAGTAATTAAAAGATCTTTATAAAATAAATTATTATTATACAGTATGTCCATTGTCCACTCTTCATAACGTGAACATATTGTTACATATTTTGTATTGGTTTGTGAATACAAATTTAGCCACATTTTTAACGCTATGAGTACACAGCATTATGCTAAAAAATCTAGGGTTTCTATAGATAATAATATTTTACAGAATTTGTCCCTGAACAAAAAATTATGAACACGTTCACTCGTTGGTTTGTTTGTTTAAAATAAGAGTAGTGCATTTCAGATTTTTTCTTGAACTCCAACAGCGGGATCACAAATCAACTTATATGACAGGGATCAAATTACTTCATCGCGTCAGTCTCATTAATTTAATGTTTTTAATGATTTCCGGACGTTCCTTAACCGTAAACTTCGGCGTAATATAAATGTAAGTCATGAATGATGTTTCGACATTGCGTTTGCATTAAAATACAAAATTGTTATATCTTTATTGAAAATTTAAATTAAATTGGAAAATAAAAATAATTTAAGAACTGATTGTTCGAATTTCAGTCAATATTATCGTTTATTTAACATGGCATTACTAAAGAATTAGAAATTGAACACTTTTTGTAGACAACACAAAATCTACCAAGAACGAAAAATGTATTTACCCAAATCTAGCTACATATTATAAAAAAATGTCAACATTAAACGCTCATCAAATTGAAATTCATAACTAAATTGACAACAATGTGACAGTCTCCCAAATCTCTTCATAAAATAACAAAATATACACGTTTTATAAAAAAAATTCGTTTAGTTATACAACTTACACAACATGATCCATTTAACTCAAACTGTAACCCCTTAATTATCCTTTAAACAAAATATCCTTGTAAGTTGGTATCATGTATCTCTTGTCTTTTTATGGTAATTGCCTGATTTATTCTTTAAATACATGGAACATTAAAAGTCAAATGTGTAGGTTGACGTCAACAAACTTATGGTGTATAGGTATAAATAACATACTCCTTTTTGTTTGATGAAATAAAACCCACCCACTTATACAAAGAAAGACAGTATAGAAAACCACAACAATCTCATTATTCATATAATATTTGTCATCAGTCATCACACTTCGTTCTTTAGTTCTAGAAATCATAAAATTGTATTTCATTGTTTCTGAACATAAAGGTAATCTTAAGAAAATAAATGTCTCTGCATTAATTATACAATCTTAACCTTATCCTTGATGCAAACAATGCAAAAACCACTGCATTAAGGTGTATCAACTGAATAATGTCCTTAAAGTCAACATTAAAGAAAATTAAACAGAACATCACACTCACACAAATGAAAAAAAGGCCATGTACTCGGTCACACGAACTTGTTTTTATGGCTGAATTTCTTTGGTGCTTAACATTGTGGAAATGTAAGTTATTTCGTGTGTGGTTGAAAAATTGCTAACAATCAATTTATTAATTTTTTTAATAAAAAAAATAATTTTTAATTAGCAGTTAAATTTTTAATTGAAGTTTAATTTTTAATTAAAATTTAATTTCGATTAAAATTACTATAATTTTTCATTCAAAAAAATTTAATTAAAATTCATTATGTATTTGATATTTTTAAAATTTAATTGTAAAACAAAATTTAATTTTTGAGTAAGAATGTTATAAAATAAAATGTTAAAATTATATTTTATGAAGATTTTATAATTAAAACTTTATTTTTAGTTAAAATATTATTTTAAATAATTAAAAATACTTTCAGCTGTAGGTACTAAACTAAGAATATTGTAGTGCCAATATGGACCAAAAAGTTAAGAATGCATGAAGGCAGACAAACTGATTTTTTTGTTTTACTTTTACTTTTCATCCTAATGTTATGTTTGCTTGCTATGAAGATTTTTTTACGAATTCATAACTTGTCTTAAAAACAACGAAACGCCTTAAGGTAAAATTCGCGTGCTAGTAATAACGACACTGAAGAGAAGTAAGAAAGAAGAATAAATCCGAGTAGTTTATTCGCAAGGATATGCAGCACTTATTTTGATTACAAAAAAAGAAGCCCTTTAATACCATATGTAAAACCCATAAAGGTAGAGGCAACCATAAGGCAAAGGGTCTTAACTCACATTTGTTAGCTTAAATGTACGGTAATGTGGGTGACATTATGTATATGTATTTATATAAAATGCAAAGACAAGGCGCAGGATAGGCATAAGTTTAAAAATCATTTGGTAAGTTGAAAGCATAATGACTTTGCACCTTTCCTCTGAATAGATTGTAAGCACAAATTAATTTTTGAGTTTTTATTGCAGTATAATAAAATGGCAAATGATTACATTGTTTTTTTTTTTTTTTTTGTTTTTAAATGGTGTGCACATTCATAATAGTTTTCTTTGTTGCTTTTTTTGTTCTGAAGGAAATTAACTTCTCAGTTTTCTTGACGAAAAGAAAGGAATCGGTAAAAAAAATGTGTACATATTCTAAGCAAATATGAAGATAAAAGTTGAAGAACCTGATTTGTTCTTACAAGACCTAACAATTGATTCCAGGGTTTCAAAAGAATCTAATAATTCAAAAGTTACTAATTTGCCACTAATTTAGAGAAACTATAATCAAGAATATTTAAAAAAATTATTTTGAAGAACACCTTTTTCAAATCAAACCGTTCGGCGAATTTCAGTTAAATTTTCTATATCGTGGCCTTTAAAGTCATGTAACTTTTTAACTATAAATCGTAGAATTGCATAAATTGTAGAGAATTGTATGCTCTAGATTTTGCTTAACTATATTTTTTGACATAATGTCAGGAACTATTTGGTGAAAACATATCTATAGCAATTTTCCTGTTTAAGCCTTTTATCTATAATATAATAGGAAGTTCATAACATCCACTAATCCACTATCCATTCCCAATTCGAAAAGAATTTGTGGTATGAATATTAAGATTTTGAAAGTATCAAATAATCCACCATTTACGAATGGCATTTTGAGAAGTAGATATTAATCCATTGGCATTATAAATTTAGTCGCTAAACTTGAATGTTGGGATGGAAATTCGCTCTGTAAAGTCTAATGCGATACAATCGATAAAATATTACCGACTTTTTATGAAATGTTTTTTTTTTTTACTTTAACTACTAAACTAACTAGTTACAAACAGTTTTCTGCAGAAACTATAGTCCATATTTAGTCTATATTTTTTTAATTAAGGTGTCAAGGATACTTTTAAGTATCAATCTTGTTTAGTACTTACATTATTGTTTGATTATATACAAGCTGCCACCTAATAGAAGGAGAATCTATTATGGGAAATTATTCTTGGATATAGTATATTACGGAAAAAATAGTTTTTTACAGTAAGGTCCATTTTGTTCACTCCGGGTTATCTTTAGCACGGAGTTAATTCCAGTATTTAACACCGATTCATTTTGTTCACTCATTTTAACTCGAGAATACCTACTTGATTTCCTATTTGGCTCGAGTTAATTATGATAGATTACTGGAAAGTCATTGGAAATGGAATAAATTTTGGAGTTAACTAACTCAACAAGAATAATAACTAACTCCAAGTGAACAAAACGAAAAATTAACCCGAGATTTTAACACTAGAGTTAAATATATTACTGGGTTAGTTAACTCGAATGTTACCCTATCCTGAACAAAATGGGCCTAAGAGTCTACTTCGAGTGCTAGAATTATTTATTATCGACTGAAGAAAATGTGCTCTTTGACTCCATGATTTGAGCTAAGAGCATCTTCTTGGCTTCGTTATCTTTACCTTGGATTCTTTCTTCGTTTTGGACAGCGCCATTGCGTTCTTGGAATCAGTTCGACGTTTTTTCTTCTAAACGTCCGTTTTGAGTTCCTTAGATGTTATTTTTTTTTTTTGTTCTTAGTGGGCAATAGACGATGAACTATAAAGGTCAAGTAGAGCTTGTGGATTTTGCTAACTTTCTTTGCCCTCAAACGACGTGGAACACAATCTTCCGTTGATCTTTTACGAAAAATGTTTAAGGAGACGATAGTAAGAATGTCTCTTCAAGAGCAAGCGTACAAAGTAACTTGATTCATAGGGAAACCTTCCGTACCTCCAGAGGTACAAAGGATGTATCAAATCCATTTTCACAGAGAGCAATGGCTTAATTTGACCTCCCATGCGCAATTTTGTTTAACATTGAGAAGTTTCTTCCATTTCAGAACCGGGAATGAAAAATTCATCTTCAATTTGTAAGTCTAGTCTCCCGCAGAACACCTAATCAGAACACTGACAGATCAAAAGTGTTTGAAGCTCTATTCTATCAAGAAAGTCAATGTAAGCATCAGTTAAATTATGAAATAAAAAGAAAGCCACTCAAAAACTACCGTGAAATAGGTTTGACTCAAAGCCTGTTACAGGTACGATATTACGCAAAATCACTTCAGACGCAACATTAAGGTCAAAATTCAAGCACCAGGACACTCGGGTATTCAAGGCAACAAAATTGCGGGCCTATAGATTAGACACTAATAAGAATTGCAAGGAACGAAAGTGAGAGTTGATATGCAACGTCAGGCTTAAGGGACCGTAACTTAATGATCTCCTACCAAGTGAGCTCTTGTTGTCAAAAAGTAGTCACTCAAAGCAAATAAAAAAGTATGTATTCTCTCGGCCTTTAAAAGCACTAGATTAAAGAATCACCCTCCTGTAAAGTTCTATCATCACCACAATATTCTACCAACATGGTAAATCCCATAATCCGACGGTTTCATTTCTATTACCCAACTTATTAGTCATGGCAAAACCTTGTATGTATAAAAAAAAAGAAAAACTTTAAAATAGGGAGGTGGTACAAAAAAATCTATAGAATCTAAAAAAATAGTGCACTCATGCTTCCAGAAAAATACCGAACTGCATGCAGTTCCAGATGGCCCGATTATAGGAGAAACCAAAATAACCCCCCAGCACCTACATACGTATAAATATTTCCATACACCATTTATAAAAACCACCCATCCATTTCCTGTGTCAGTGGTTTTAGATGGTGGCAGTGGCAGTGTGGTGGTTTATCATTGTCGTCAGCATGGTTATTCCCCCCAGAGCAGAGCCCAGATACTTTTGTTATGAATGTGCTTCTCTTTTTTTTTGCCTTTTTCTTAGCTTTGGTGGATTCCACATTTCAAGGGTTGCTTTTTTGCAGCTATTTCTCATTTCTTTGTTATTGAATAACATTCCTTTGTATGTCTTTTTTCGGGGTTAACCACCAGAGAGCAGCACCGACCGTACATATACGAATGGTAGAATATATTTTTCATTGAGATAACCAAAACGACGACGACGAAAATACACAACGTTGGTAGTGCGGCGAACGACAATTATACAAGAACCGTGAAAGATGGCATTCCAAAAGTAAAAGGCGCGGATTTGTGTACGGTTCTTCGGTAAGCCGGAATTTTCAAAATAATTTTCTTACTTACGGTAGCTTTAAAAAATAAGTGTTAAAGTGGGTTGTTCAGGTCAACAATAGATATTAAAGAGTTCATGGTTCACCACATGCCTCATAAAATTGATCAAACACCATCATGCCTATAGAATTAAAATTTCAAACAAAAAGCAAACTCCATGAAACATTGCGGTTCATAATTCAATTCGTAAACTAGGTTAAGCGATTTTTGTAGTTCAATTTATTTGCCAAACTATTAAGTTGTGTGAATTATATGTTAAGGGCATTTTTTTTCATTCAATAAAGGTTTTTCTCTCACTTCGATTTTCTTGGGGCCACAAAAGTGATTCATGTGCGGGCGAAAATTATCTTCTATAGTGTAAAGAGTGTTGAGTGCATGGCTAAAAGATAGAAGTGCTTAAATGTGCGATCGTGATTTGTGTGCGGTTTCCGGGTAACAAAGTTGTCGATTTGTTAGATTCTACTTCATAGTTTTTCTTTCCTGAAATAGTGGTCGAACATTCAACACACCATCACCACCACCACTATCACCGTGCAAAATGGATGCCGAACTTTCATTGGAAGATTTTTATTCTGGTAAGTGTTCGTGTTGTATGGTCGGTTGAACACAGCAAAATAATAAATTATGTCCTTTCGTGGCGAAATAAGTCTCAATTTTAAAAGGAACTGTGGAGCAGTGAAGAGATTTATTAGAAAGGATTCGTAGTATGGTTTAGAATTTGTGACTTTAAAGAATATGTTCTTCTTAAATGAAAAGCATTTATAGTCATAAACTCATATATAAATAAGTTCCTACTCTAAATTATTGAATGGTTATTCAAAATTATGAAATTAGAAGAGTACAAGGCCGTGCACAATAAATTAAAAAAAAAAAATCTTGTTTGAGGTATTTTTCGTATGGTGCAGGGAAAGTATTCTAAGGGAATCTGCTCTAACTATTTGTTTAATTTTGTATCATTTAAAATGAAATTTTAATTTTTTACTACCCTTCCAATACAAATGAAACTGTGCGGGCGCGGCAACGTTATAGGCTGTGTACATGTAGTGACATTTGTTCAAACATGGTAATTAGTATAAAAGTGTGCAGTTTACCATTTTTTGTAAGCAATTTGTGAGAGATTTTACCTGTTTTCGGTACTAAGGTGACTGAATTATAATACCATAATTAGAATTCTAGGTCTGAAAATAATAGTAGGTAGGAACCTATTATGCCTACCTGAGTTGTAAGCGTTAACCTCGGCGTTAATAGACATTTTATTTTTTGAAAGAGAAATACAATGATTAATTTGTTGACCACGGAGATGATTTTCATTAGAATTAATTTTATGTATTATTATTCTTTTTTATTATATTTTTTTAATGCGATGAAAAACACAGAACCGTTTTTTTGTACTACCTACGATAAGGCAAGTTATACATTCGTAAAAAAAAGTTTGGGTATAGAAATCAAACAAGACATTACGATAATAGAGAAGACGAAAAAATACGGTCGATTTTGATGAAAATTATTACGAGTAATTTTTTGCCCATGGTAGTTTTCGTCAAAATATTTTTTTCTGAAAAAGCTTATAAACGGTGCCAAAGAACCATATTTGTCGCTATATCTCCCAAACGGCAACACCGATTTTAATGAATTTTATCATTCTCAAAGTTCTGCTAAGACTTTGATTTTTTTTTATTTTAAAAATATATTTTTTGAAAATAAAAATTGAACAAAAGATAATTCTATTTTTCTAAAAAAAAACGATCAATTTTAAAAAAAATCTATATGAGTTATTTGTTTCCAACGGCAATTTCATAACGCGATTTTTTAGTGATAAAAATCTTATTAACTTATAACTCTCATAGAAGCATTTTTCTTAAATACCGAATATCTTTTAAACGGCTTTATCGATTTTTAAGAAACTAAATATTTTAAGAAATCTATTAACTCTTAAGCATAGGTTTTATATTATTTATGAACTAGCTGTTACTTGGTGCATTGCAACCGCAGCACAAATAAAAGAAGAAACATCGTTTTTCAAAGAATTATAATAGTTATTGTAATTATAATCCTGGTCGGGACAAAATATTGCCAAAAGTTTTTTTTTTAACAAAGGTGACGCTCTAATACCTAGGATGTGGTTCAATAAACTTTAGTTATTTTTTACAACATCAGCTATCTACCTGTGAAAGTTCTGTCAAAATCAGTTCAGTAGTTTCCTTTCGGTCCATATATAAGTATTTTCGAAAAAAAAGCTATAATTGAAACTCATCATTGAGTAAGTTCAACGCAGTAGTGCATTTTATTTTCTTGCTTTTAGTTTCTACTATGCTTCTTTAGTTTCCGCTGTTCGCCAAAAAGTACAATCAATTTTTTCTAAAATAAAAAATGTTATGTTTGCTAGACTCTTGTGAAAGCTATACATATATTTTTTCGTAAAAAAGAACTCACAGTTATGTTCAATATGCAATATTTTATTCCATTTAATTATAAGTTGCTTTGTTTTCAAAGTCTGCAGTGTCAATTTGCGCGAAGCTCAAAAATATTTCCCTTAATTGCTTCAGAAAAAAAAACAGGAAAGCAATTTTCCCAAATGTCACTTGGGAAATATGTAACGACTTTTACATTTTCCATAACTATCTTCAATTTACTCCTCCGCGACCTTCATCTATTCTTCTTACTCGTACCATAAACTTACTTTCCAAGACTAAGCCATGAATGCTAATATTCTCGCTTCTCGCACTGAAGCACTTTACTTTACATAAAGGTATAAAAATCCCTAAACTGCAAAAAGGCGCACCTGATGAAAATTACTTTCCTTGCCATTGTGTTCATTCAATAAAAAAAAAATGAATAAAGAACACGAGTATACCTCGAACAACATTATACCCCTAGTAAAAATGAGCATCTCCCTAGTAAGAGGGTTGGAAATTTATCTCATATATAACAATGATTCGAACAGTCTTCAACTCATTCTATTCTTAAGCTCAAGAGGAAAAAAAAAATTAATGGAGATGGGAGCAAAAATAAAAAAATTCATAGCTAAAGAAATTGAAATGTTTTCAGAGAAAGAAAGTGTTAACTTGTTCCAACAATAACAACTAAAAAGAATTTTCTAAAAAGGTGCGAACATGAATTTGAAAATTTATTGAAATAGCCAATGACAAGGAGTTTAGTTCAAAAGAAGAAGAAAATAAAGCCATTAGAGGGAATTTCAAAGGGAAATTGATCTAAAAAAAAACTAAAATTCAAGTAAATTTATTTCATTAAATTTTTGCTAACTTTACATACTTTGGCACTTAAAATGCCAAGAGGGAAAAAAAATATAACCACACCCTTAGCTTTTTTTTAAATATGAAATTTTTATTTGGCTTCCTGACAATTCTCATTTTTCATCATAATATTTTCGCTTTTGATTCTTGACATTTTCCCAACGAAAAACAAAATGTATGATAATAACCACCACAATAGGGAACAAACATTTACCAAAAGATCCTTAAGATTGGCAGTTAAAGAAGTTTTGCGTTTTTTTTTGTGGCATTTAATTTAAGTATGCGGGAAAGGATAAAATAAAGTTTTAAAAGTTTCAAAACCAGCATCTTGACAGTTGTAGTACTATTTATATATACAGTTATAACAGTCGAAAGTCAACTTGTTTATGCCTGAAATGATACTTGATGAGGTGCTAAGAAGATAGGCTAAAGATGATGGGGTGTAGTAAGCATAAATTGCTGACAATTTGTATAAGTTAAGTTTTCTCGGTTAGATTTCTTTTGAGTGAAGTGTTAGACATTTCTATGCGGTTAAGGAAACAAATGATGAGTGTCCAAAATGTCCTCGGAGGATATAAAGTGTTTAGGTTGTTTCTAAAGTAATTTCTTTAAACCTTTAATTAAGTTGAGACAAAAATATAGTGTTTGATGAAAAAATATTTAAGTCATAAAGAATACCTTGAAAGGCGTCACTTTTTAGATTTGTTAAACTCTGCTTTGCATGGTTTATGTTATGTGTAAAAAAATGATACAAATTTAAGTCATTACTTATTGGAAGGAAACGCGGAGTTAATTTTTGGTTCCCATGCAATATATGTAATTACAAGAAGTAATTAAACATATGAAGTCCATTACATTGGAAGACAATTAGAGGATTAATCGTTCTCTTCGTTACAATATGGTTTGCCTGTTGCCTTTGAAAAATCTTTAAAATCAAAATAAACAATTTTCGAAAAAAAAGAAAAAAAAACCAAGGAAAAATATCGCAAATATTTTTTTCCGAGGGAAAATTGATGACTTTTCCAGGGAAAAATCGCCTTTATTTTGCTGAAGGATTTGAAAATAAAACATGTGTATGTAGGTATATACTATATATAGGTACACTTTCTAAGGTTTTTTTCGTAAGATTTTAAGATTTCAAGATTTTCAACAAAGATTTGGAGCGATAATGAAATTTCTTGGACTTATATATTCGTAATCAGGTCACCATTATCTTCAAATTGGAATAAAAACTGGACGAGACAAAGCAAATTCCAAAAAGTCGATTTTTCGGATATTTTGGTTCGTATTACTCACGTTCCATTTACAACAGCCAAATTTATATTTTAGCGTTCACCAAAGCAAGGTATTTCTATTTCTACTTATATTCTTCAAATATAATTCAGTTTCAGTAATTAATTCGGAAAATTTAACACTTTAATCATTTTAGTTAATAAAATCTCTCAAAAATTTCGAAAAGTAACTTCCGGGGGAAATTGTATTTGAGAGAGATTGGTGATTGGAGTATGAAACTAATTGGATTAATTAAGAATGTCAAATTTCTCAACAAATAAAATCTCTAATGAAAATATCTTGAATTCTATAAATCTCGAGTATTTTGATTCAGAACCACGAATGTCTAAATCTCGAGTTTTCGAAATGAAAAAATCTCGAATGACAAAATCTCTTGAATTAAAAAATCTTGAAATTAGACACAGGTACAAGATCCTTGATTTCAAAACACGAATCTTAAATATCATAAATTTCGAATTTTTGAAATGAGATCATTTTTAATGATGAGATCTTGACTGATAGAATCTCGAATAACAAAATCTTGAATTCCATAAAATCTCGAGCTTAATCTGGAATATCGAGTGTCATTAAGTTTCGATCTTTCGAGATGAGAAAATTCAGAATGACAAAATTTTGAATAAGAAAATCATGAATAACAAAATCTCAAATGCCAAAAACCTCTAGTTTTCACTATCGAATATCGAATACAGTTTAGTTTTGCATTCGAGATTTCGAATTCGATTTTTTGTCATTCGCGATTTCGTAAACCCTTGCAAAATACTTTTTGGAACACGCGTCTATTTCATTTTTAAATTTCTCAAATACTCTTTTGACTAAGAAAAAAAAAACTGAAGTTGAGTATTTATGCTTACGAACTAAGTAAAATAAACTTTGGTAAATTATTCGTCTCCAAAAGCTCAATCTCTTTTTAATCGATGATATATGTGGGGGATTCTATTATAAGAGGTTTTTTTTCCTATAAAGATGCGGCAAAGGGCAAAAATTGGAATTTCTTGACCAAATTCATAATTATGAATCTAGTCCCTCTTATGTCTATATTCGTGTAAGGGCAAGTCAATGTATGCACATTTAGTTACTTTTTAGAAGGCCTGGATAAATACATCGAGCAGGGTAGAGACATCAGTTTTTTTTTCTAACCAAGACCAAGAGAGAAAAATTGCCATAAACGATATAAAAAGATTATTTTTTTCTTTTTTCTTAGATATTTTTCCGTCTCCTTCTCATTTAGTAACTTATACTTTTTTCGATAAATTTTAATTTTGTTGGTAGCGTAACCCCTCTTGTGGGCGCTTATCGTTTTTCACGTTACAACTTTTTACGTGCTCCCCTGGTTAGTGAGTATCTCCCAGGAAGTTATCTTGCCAGGGGAAATACGGCAGAGGAGAGACGTTTTTGTGACTAATTTAAAAATTTTCAACAAAACGAGTTAATATTTTGTCAACAATTATATCACACTTCATACATACTTACGGGATTGTTGAAATTATTTAGTAAATGCAAACAAGTTAAATGAATTTAAAATGTTTTAACCTTCCAGGGAAGATACACATTCACCTGACCAAACCACTTAAATGCACTTTCGCGTCGCACCAACTAACAAATGAGAGCGATATAAATGATAAGTATTATTTATATATGTAAGTTTATTTTTTGACCAATTTAGTTGAATTTATGTGAAAAAATTGAAGATATCTCTCCTTCGTTTTTTTTTTGGAAAAATCCGAAGGAGAGATATCTTCAATTTTTTCACATAAATAAGTATTATTGAGCGCTTTTTTAAATATGGCCTCTTAATATATGTATTTGTATTGACGCAATCAAATGCACCAGGGTAGATACACTCAAAAGGCGGGGACAAAAATAAAGTTCGAAAATTTTTGAAAATTAACAAATATTTTCTTTATTTCTCTTCACTATGAGGTTATGCTAAATATACTTTTATATTGCAACTGCAATAAAGAAGGTGTGTACTGACTGTTTTTTTAACTAAAAACGTGAAGGGGACAGGCCAGGGTAGAGACTTTTTCAGGTTTAAATATTGAATTTAAGAAAAATTTATTACATACGGGCATTTAATGATAATGATATTTATAAATGCCGTGAATTATTTAAATTACAACCTTAAATAAAAAAAATTAATATTATAATGATTGTCGCACACATTACCTCTTATAATAGAATCACCCATGTAAATAAATAAATGTAATAAATCCTAAACTGGAATTCAATGCGCTAGAAGTTACTTTTAGTTTCTATTAGTTATCTTGCTTTATATGCAAGCTGCATGTTTTAAAACTATACATACCTACATTATAATCCATCGTATGTTAATGAAAATTACCTTTTTAATTACCTATGACCATAAAATATTTTATTGAAATAAATTAAATTCAACGAATACATTGCGATTATATCTATACAAGATAAAATTAAAATGTATTATCTGTAAACGGTTTAATTTTCTCAATCTCATTATTATTAAATCATTAACATAGTTGAGGAAATCATTTACTACAAAATATGTCGCCCATTTTCGCGGTATCATTAATCTTTGACGTGAGCTCCCCCATATTAAAGTCGCGTCGTTTAGTAAAAAAAAAAATATGTGACATAAATTACGAAAAATAACATAAACAATTTTCTCTTAAAACATTTTAATTTAAAAATTTTGTTAATATGTTTGAGTGTATTTCTATACACTTCCATTCAAAATGATAGATCCAGTTTTTTTTATCGATTTGGCTTTAGTAATTTTAAGACCATGTGTTTGTTTTCTCAGAGCGGGTATGGAGACATAATTTATAGATATGTATAATTGTATATTCTATATTCGGTTTTAGAATGTTGTCATTTCTAAAATATATACACTGTCCGGCGGCAAATAATCACAACTAGAAAAAAAAACAGAGTATATTTTTAAAGTTTCAGAAGATGACCTTTAACCAAAAATATTGCTTAAGTAATACTAGGATCAATAATTAAATCTATGGTTTACAACTTCATGAGAAAAAAAAATACCCGTGGAAAAAACCAAAAATCTTAATCACTTTTATTTATTATTTAGATTTATTATAAATTACTTTGTTTATATTACATAATAAACTGCCGTGAATAGAAATACATAAGTCTATTCTATCTAGTATTTTGCTAATTACATTTTACATATCCTTTGTGCACTTAACTACTTTAGTTACTTTTCATAGTGTTAAACACACCTCAGGTAAAAATAGGAAATGACTATAAATAGATTTACTAGATGCAATGATACTTCAGTTCAACTTAAACCATTTAAAAGCTTAAACAGTAATTATGAGTACAAAGTGTCGATTTCCTTCTTGTCAATGGACCGGTGACCAAAATGATATCTTTGACCACTGTGAAGTTTATCACTCGAAATACATCAAGGAAGTTGATGATGAGAACAAAGTTACTTTTTCCACTCGTGATGTATCTACAGAAGCCTTCCTAATAAACGGCAATGAGGGTTTATATTGGTTCCTACTTGATCCAGAGAAGCATGAGGATTGTCTTCGCCGCGGAGTATTTGCTATTGGTGATTCAGAAATATGTGAATATACATTTAAACTTGGTTCCTTAAACATAGATTTATGTTACGAAGTAATCACAAAGCGTACACAACCCGAAACTTCAAATCAATTCGATTTAGAATGGTCAAATGAAGATTTGGAGAATTTAGACGATCTTTACAAGTCAAAGCAAATGAAAATCTATTTTGGAGGATATAATAAGATAGAGAATTATAAGGGAACATATAAAGATGTTGATTGGAACGATCCAGAAGAAGAAAAGTGGAACACATGGTGCTTGGAGAAATTTACTTGTTCAATATGTTTTGAATATATCAAAAGTAATGCCAAGTTCTGTGAGAATCTTCATTATTTGTGCAGTGAGTGTTTAGATAAAATACGAGCTTCGGCAGGAGTTGTCGAAAAGAATTGCCCACAGTGTAGAGGAGATTTTCTCTATGATTGTACGGATGAAAACATCGAAGATGTTTTGAGGTTAGTTCGGTTTCCCGAAGAAAGTTGAACGAATAAAAATTAAAATTGTAAATTTATATAAGAAAAAAATACATATACAAATACATTAATAACAATATAATGGAATTTTATATTTTGTCTCTTTATTTTGTTTAAAAATTAATAAATCGCGAATTAATACAATAGCTGAACAATATCATCTAGCATAAACATTTAACATACAAATTAAATTACATAGTGTTTTTAATTTAAAATTATATAAATAAAATATTTTCCAAAACAAATTTTATATTTTTTAATTATTAATTTATTATAAGTATTTGTATTCCTCTTTAATTTTTTTTTTTAATTGGCGATGTGAAATTTAGGTGTTATTTTAGTTTGGCATAATTTCCTCCCTGTCTGGGGTCCTAATCAGATTTAGAGTGGTTGCGAGTTTGGGTATATGCCGCGGAGCTTAAATGTTGTTTTGTTGTGGGTTTTATTGTCATTTTAAAGAAGGAAAGAAAGCCCGAGGTGTACTTACTTTTTTTTATTTTGAGTTTTATGACCAGCGGGTCTTACTTTACTGCATTGCATCAAAGTGATCAGAGCTGTAAAATAATGTAGTATTTTGGCACTGGATGACTTAAATTCCCAGTCTTTTAACTTATTTTTTGAAATGCATTCCAATTCTTGAATGTAAAAGACTTTTAAAAGACTTGAAAGAATTCAAGCAGTTAAAAGTACTACATTCATTTTAGTAAAGACTTCAAAATTAACTGGGTCTCAGATGAAGTCAATTTACTCAAAAATAAGTCTTTTAATTCAATTAACTGCAATACCGAAATTATTACATTCTTTTACAGATCTGATAGTGATATACTTAACAGCTAAACAAAACACGTGTACCTAATCAGTTAATTGAGAGTGTTCGTATTTTATGCATGAATATTATATCCCAATAAAACAAATAGAGGAAAAATAAATAAAACTTAAATTATGCTTCACTGGTTTTCATGAATTCTTTTTGTTTATTTTATTATTTAAGACAAACTGCAGGCGTGTAATTTGTTTTTCAAAATAAATATTAAATTAAACATTATAAAAACATGGTGCATTGTACAGCAACCAGCAGCACCCACCTGTTTCAGATGACATTTCATGTTAAATTCATAAGTGATGAAAATTATCTGAGTTACGGTACATGTGCATTTAAGGTATTATTAATATTTTACTACAAAACTGTGACATTGATGTTTTTTTTTTTTTAATTTATTTAAATAGTAAATTACATAAATAAATTTGAAAAACATGTTTTTATTTGAAATAAGATTTGATTGATAATAACAGATGCTACATGCGAGAAAAATGAGCATTTTTAAATTTAAAATTGTTTAATTTTCATAGGATTGGAGAAAAATAATTTTGTATATGAAAAAATATACAACCACCACTTTTGAAAAAAAAATGATAATCTCTAAAAAAAATGTGAGTCAAATAATGAATCAAATGAGTAATTTGTCTGTGAACTCTGACTGAAGATGGACAGAAACAAACGCCATTTTAAACAATATACATATATGCCCGCATGTTTTTAATTAAGGACAAGTACTGGTTTCATTTAAAAAATGGTAAATTAAAACTGACTTTCAATTTCCTATCAAGAATTATTCCTAAGTAATTGGCTATCGGTTTATTTAAAAAGAGTGCCTTCAATTGATGGTAGATTTAACTGTGGCAATTTTCTTTTGTTCGTGAAGAGAAAAGTAGCTTTGATTTTTGACCTTGCACGTTTTCAGGCCCACTTATTCAGTGTGGTGATAGTTCTTTAGAGAAGATTTCAGATAATGTCTTTCCTTGTTGTCAGCATTACTAAGTCGTTGGTTTAAGCAATGACATTTATACCGCTACCAAAAACTCGTTCACAAACAATATTCACAATAGTTTTGGGTTGACTTGAGGTTGAGGGGTATTTCTTGAGCCCTATTTTTATTTTTGCGATGGAAGCATTAACATTCGTTACTTTTTTTAGCGAGATTGTTGTCAATATTTATGTAGTGCTTACTATGTTTCTTTCTACAGTACTTGTCTCAACATTGTTGAAAGCGACTTTGATTTCGAAAAAAGTGCGTACTCATTTTGCTTGAGATATTTTTCGATGGCGTTGATGACGGCGAGTAGGGCAGCATCAACACTTTTTTTTCATGTAAAAAAGCTAGTTTTGAAATAATCTATATTGAGTTTGCTACGTATAAATACACCGACTAATTTCTCGAATAAACGCTTATTTATATTTTTTCGTGTGGGTTGATTAACTAGTTTTGGGTGTAAAGACAACATTTACTTCCCGTCAAGTGGTTTAGTCAAATAGTCACGGAAAGCAATCGTTTGAGGAAGAAAATACAGTTTTTTTCTTATTTGTTCATGTAAAGAGAGTCGCTGAATACGATTTTCAACTTTGCTACCTCGCACTAATATGGCTTCACAACGAAAATCGTAAAAAACGTCGAAAACATCGACTTTTTTTAATTTTTTTTTCCAAAAAGTCATAAAATAATACACTTTTTTAGAAATATCAAGCTCATATCAAGATTTTATTTTGGTAAATGTGACCGCTTTTAAACCCTGAAAAAACACAAAAATTTCTGCATTTTTGAAAAAAGAGCCAAAGGCCCACTATCTATTTCCATCTTACTAACTGGCTGTTCCGGAGTAGTGTTGTTAGCATTTTCATGATGACCCAGTTTAAATTTTAAGAGATCTCAATCCCAGATAATAAATACTCCTTCAGGCATTGCTGCATTTCTTAGATGTTGCAATTTTGTGTTTTTTTCGAACTTTATTATATTTAGCTATTATACGAGGCATGAACTTTAGTATGTGCCTATTAGACGTATAATGTCTCAACCGTATGTCAATTTCTTCATTCCTTCCTCTGCTACCAGTACGTTTTATATTGGACTTTTGTTTTGAGTAATTTTTGTTCTGTTTTTTGTCTTATATGTTTTTGTTCTGTGATCAGAAGAGGAAGTTCCGATATAGATACTTTTCAGCTATACTTATCGAGAAATACGTGTAACCCAAACCAAATGAACATTTTGCTTGATACCTTATTTCTCACTTTTTATTTTGTTTTGATAATATGATACTGTTTCTAACTCATTTTTTGCAAAAAGAGCATCAATTTCGAGCGACCAATTCG
This sequence comes from Baccha elongata, assembly GCA_951217065.1. NCBI lineage: Eukaryota > Metazoa > Arthropoda > Insecta > Diptera > Syrphidae > Baccha > Baccha elongata. The sequence continues at coordinate 14,004,242 of OX578272.1, forward strand.
TACATTTATTTAAATTTCATTCCATATAGTTCATCAAAATGAAAACAAAACAAACCTATTTTTTTGTTTTCAAAAACAAAACTAAAGAAATATTGTCATTTAAATATTAATTTCAAAAAGAATGCATGTCAAAAATGATTAATGGGTTTTGTTTATTTATAGAAAATAGTATTTTCTTAAAATGAAAATGACAAAATACGATAATACCCTACATTTGTCTTTTGTTTTTAAAATTATATACTTAGTTATTTTGGTAAAGATGCATTTCAAATGGTTGCGTGTGTATTTTAAATTAATACTCGGTATCTTTTTAACATACAAAATAATAAAATTTATTGTTTCATTTTATTTTTTAATTATTTTATTTAGAACGATAATTATTCTAATTCTATTGCTAAAGATGATACTATGCCAAATTGTTGTTCATTTAGGTGTGGTCACTTTGGTAAATTTAGACTCTAATATAATGAATCAAGAATCAATGAGAATGATATGAATGCAAATGGAAAACAATGTTTCTAAGTACGGTAGACACACTAAATTATTAGATTAAATCCGAAATTTTTCTCGGTTTACATTGATTTAAAATGCTCTACATTCAGACGTAAAATGCTCAAATCCTTAAATGTATGTACATATACCGATCTTAGATTTGATCTGGGTTAATGGGGTGAATAATCGAACGGGAGGTTACAAGAAAGAAACAAGGAAGAAGTGTGCCCAACTTAATGCAAAATGTATGGAGGCCTTAGATGTAATATCTGCACCGGCTGCTGTTGAAAACCAAACTCATCAGAAACTGTGACATACGAATATTAAAAAATGTGCAACTATCTTTAAAATTGCCACTGAAAGAGGAAGAAATGTCTAGGAGATTTGTTCATCAAATTTCAAAAACAATGCTCAAGACCAACTTCTTCACAGGTGGCGAAGGACTTTTGAATGAAAAAGTATCGTCACAGACGATAAAGTATCGTCACAGACGATACTTTTCAACAGCCGCACCAAACTACAAAGACGTCCCCTACATCACGATCGAAGAAGTCAAATCCGACATGAGGCTTAGATGGCTCAAGGTTCTCATCTTCAAACTTATCAGCTATAAAAGTTACGGAAATCTACGTGTGGATAATCTATTTTTTTACTCACCGAAATAAACTTATTTCAGTTTATTTCGTTTCGTTGCCAATTTGCTTTTTTTCAACAAATTAAATATAATCCAATAATAGAAAATTACATTTAATAGCTTAAGGTCTTATCCATTATTATAATTGTAATACCTATTTCCTCAAAGGAAGTTTGTATTTAAAAAAAAAAAAATATTTGCTTATAATTCAATTATAGATCACAGTACTTATTCTGAGTAATGTTGTATTCTAATAATCCAGCTATCATAACCTACTTAAATAAAGAATTGTAGAACTCAAAGAAATAGAAATAAATCGAATACATTGCATAACAACGTCTGCATACAGGGTGGCTCAAAATGTATCATCGAGTCGGAAGATGTTATACGAATTTTCTTAACAAGAATATTCAACAATAGTGCGAGATAACTTATTTCTCGTTGAAATGTTAAAAATGTGGTTAAAAAGGTCTAAATGGTCATCACAAATGGCGGTGCCGACCGACTCGAATGATTTCATCTTCAAAAAGTAATGGAAAAAAACATAAAGGTCCAACTAAACTTTAGAAACACAATTGTGCAATTGTTTTATTTTAAAGTTTTTGGTTGTTTTTTCGGTCACCCTGTACTACAAAAAGCAGCTAAAAATAAATGTATTTTTTTGTTGCTTGTAACCAAATAACCCTTAAACTGGTAACTATCGGTATTTAACTATCCTGACAACCTTATTCATTTAAATTAAACAAAACATTCTTACCGGCTGATTTCATTGGATGCACCCCTCTTCATAAAAAAAAATAAAACATCGATTCATCGTTTTCGTTGTTGTTACCGTTGCCGCATACCTACATTCAACTCTAAAACTCCAAATTTGCCTCCTAATTCCCCAAATTTGCCTCCTACTCTACTTACAGCAAAACTAAACTATACATTCGTTGTTTATAACCTCACTTTTTGTCATGGCAAAGCCTGGTAGGGCTCGGAACCGAAAAACAAAATAAAAAATCAAAAGCTGAAATTCGGATTGGCACGACTATTTGGTGAAATCAACAAACATCGACAATCAGTCAACGAATGAAACTTTTCAAAGTCAAACCGTGTGTTTTTTTCGCGCGGCCCTGGATAAGTTTTTAAAGTGTTTTCGCTTTTATCTTGTTGGTTCCGGAAAGAATATCTAATTAAAATATGCGCGAATCAAGTTGAGGACGAAAAGTTTTTAATAAATCAATTTTGGTTGTGCCACCAATTTTCCAACAAAATTCAACGAAGACAAGGCGACACGTCGACGCGACGCACGAAGGGAAAATGAAAAGTTTTTGCAGTTAGCTAAAAAAAAAAAAAATATAATAAAAAAAAGAGAAGAACCGAACACCGCGTTTGAAGTTTTAAGGCATGACATAGGCCAGGCAATGGTGAAAGCCTTATAAATTATTGGGTGTTGAAAAAAAAAATGTTGGCGCGTTTTAGCTAAAAGTTAAGCCATGAATTACTTGTCGGGCTCATTTTTAGGCGGTTTTGTTGGTGGGAGTGGTATCGGCGGTGGTTCCAGCAGTAGTGTTTTTGGTCTACAAGGACGAGTGCAAGTTTTGCAAGCGCAATTGTTTCCTGTTTGCCCTGTAACGGGACAAGGTAATTAATGATTTAAGGATACGACCAGTACGAGTTGACAGGAACTGTGAATAATTTTTAATTGGAAGCAACTATATAAAGTTTAATTGCACTTTTATGGGAAAAGGAAATAGTGCTCTTATGTTGTTGAAAATTATCTAAATAAAAACTAATTGTAGGACAAACTTTCCTGAAAACAAACGTGAAAGTCAAAGAAAGTACTGACTGCAATAGTCTTTTAAGGTTTAAGATAAAATGAACTTATGATCGGTCTAAATATTAGATACCTTTGTATAGTATACGAGTATTTAATCAAAAACTTATGTCATATTCTATTATATATTAAATTCGAGCAAGATCGGACAAGTGGTTAACTGCAGTTTTACAATTAAGCATGACATTTCAATGATAAAGAAATACAAACAAATTGGGGTCGGTACCTGCGATTTAATCGCTAAAGAAAAACTATTTTTACACATATGCAGGATTTATGACTGAGTTGAATTTGTTTACCAATCCAGTGAAATTCCTTTTCCATAAATTAGATAGTGAGAATGTGTGGTCTTGCAACAGACTGTCTGAGTATGGGGACATTAATTTTTGACGCAGTTCACATTCATATACATATTATGATTATGAGACTTAATAGCCATAAACTTTGATTCTTGTCTCATTCTAATGCTAGCCGTTACTATTTTATTTGTTTATATGTTACCTATGTTTATTTCTGCATATTTGCATGTTTAACGCTACTTTATCGATTTTACTGTACCGTCTGATGCGTGTTTGTTTTGAGGTACTCAGACATTGAGAACAGGGTGTTTAGTATATGATTTATAATTTCTTTTTATTAAAAACTATAAAATATAGTTATAAGTGTTATCCAAATTAAATTGTATATAAAATATATGACTTATAATGCACTGCTTATATGGTATATTTCGTTTATTAAAAAAAATGGTTATAGGCTAGTCACAAAATCAAATCAAATTCTAGAATTTAAGCAAAAATATTTCAAAATCTAGTTCAAACCGAACAAAATCTAGATTTTGTTCAACGTTTGAGTAACTTATGTTCTTTTTGATCTGGGAGAGCTCTCCGATACTGGACGTCAATAAAACAGTCAGCACTACTGTTTTTCAGTTTGACGTTTCGCATGGTTGTATGGGTAAACATCACTTCATGAGCATGAAATAATCTGTGTTCAATGAGGCTGTTCGGAAGTGAAGAAGTTCTGAAATAATGCCAGTTTTGACAGCAAACAAATCACGATTTCGATTAGAATAGGCGATTCTATTGAAATTACAATTTTTTGGGTAATTGCTTTGCCGCCAGGAACCGAAATTTAGGAGTTTCTGTCATAAAAACAATTCACAACAGAAATGTTTCTCCGCCATTCTGTGCCATTCCAAAATTCGTTTTTTCGTTGAACACGGCTATTTATATTCTTTTCGATAAGTTTTTAAAAAATAATTTTCGATTAAACTTTATTTCAAAATAATAAAATCAAAATGACATTTATCGAATTTCACATTTGAAGCGTTTGCATGTTTGAGTGTCTAGTTTTGATTCTGTTTTCAAAATCGGGAAACTATTTCTCTTCTTTTCAACAGGAGGAACTGTCATTCGACATCCAATAAAACAGTTTCCGGAGAGTCCAGGAGAGTTCGGGGCTCTTTCGGACGACCAATCAAAAAGGCCATTATATACAAATAATTTTCTTCCTTTTCTCTATTTTTTCTGTTATAAAAACAATTGTTTGGTTCTATAATTTGTTTTCTTTTTTTCTATAAAATAAAATTAGCGGCATAACAATCGACATGGAAAAAAATATATCTGTTTTGTTTTGACGGCCATCTTGTAATCAATTTAGCTGACACATGTTTAAAACAAACTGTCTGTTTTTTTTACCAATATTTGAGCTCGATTAGAATAGCTAAATGGTGCCACCAATCATTACGATGATAGAGAAGACGAAAAAAGTAAGTTCGGCAATTATGTCTGTCTGCATCTATCAACACCTACAGCCTTAGCGTTTGGGCCGATGTTCTTCAAACTTGGTACAAACTATTTTTTGACCTAGGTATAAAAATGACGGTTCTTACCATATCAGCGTTACAATTCCATTTTCTTGAAAAAAAAAACAATCAATTTCGATAAAATTTTATATGAAAGATTTGTTGCCAAATTGACGGAAGGTACCTGCCTGTGATAGAACCTATCTTATGAAAGGCTACACCGATTTTAACAAAATTTAATTTTCTAAAACTTCAGCTAGATTTTAATAGTAGATACTAAGAAAATTAAAAAAAATTAATATGTATTGGAAATTTTTTTTTTTTCTTTCAAATTTTCAAATAATAGAAAATTAAATTTTTCTGAAAAAAATAAGATCAATTTTGATAAAATTTCGTGTACATAATTGATTTGATGCCAACGGTGATGTCTTTTATCACTTTTTATTTCGGACTTTTTTAAAAAAGATTTTTTTGAAAAAAAAAAAAATATTTAAAAATATAAAATATAGAAAATCTTGAAAAAAAATGATCAAATAAATTTCCCAGTCGTCAGCACGACAGTAACTTGTCACAAGAGCAAGTTTGTGCGACCCAGTCGTGCACTCTATTTTTATTTCTCTTTTTTTTGTAATCGAAAAGAAAACTACTTGCGTGCCCCCGAAAATATCTGCCCGTACCCCTAGGTGTATGCGTACACTTACTACACTTTACGAAACACTGTTTTAAGCAATTTGCCACAAGAGCAAGTTTAGGCGACCAGTCGTTCCCTTTATTATTGAACGGACAAAACAATGTAAACAAAACAAAAATGTTGTTGAAGTGTCATATTTTATTTTAATTGAAATTAGTTGGTCTATAAAATTGATTTTTTGTTATACTACGTAATTGCAGTCTAAACGACTTCATTCGGTAAGTCATGCTGACTTCGAAATATTGTATGGTTTTGTTTGCATAGTCAGCTTAACTGATTAATTTTATATTTTCTCTGATTCAATTCTCAAAATATAAAATGCATTTCAAAAACGGAAAAACTCCATAACTCATACTTCAACATTGTCATATGTCGTTGTTTCAAAAATATTTAAACCCATAAGTAAGAGTTATTTAAATTTTTTAAAGCACGTCATGTTTTTTTCTAATTCTAAGGGATTTCTAGCGTTTAAAGGTTATTTAGCTTAATGCCATCAAATGGTTTTACAAATAAAAACATCTATTTTTTATGGATTTATTTTTATTTTTTATAGATTTTATATTTTTTTTATATTTAATCAACAAGGGTCCGAACTTATTTCAACGCCTTTTTTGTATCGTATATCATTTAAACAACATTGCAAAGCTTTAGTTACTTAAATGATGTTAAGAAAAGATGCGTAAGAAACACAACAAACCGTTATTTCAAATCCTTGGAAGATAGAATTCTATCATTGGTGTGAAGCATTATATGATATATTAAACATTTTCAAATGCTTTTTGAATTTTGAGTAATTTTTCATAAGTTGAATAATTATTTTGTGCACGTAATATAACAATACCTATGTCTAAGAAAGTTATATAAATAACAAAAAAATATTTTTTTTTTTTTCAAAAGCTAGCAAAGAGTTGGTTGCTTTTCACGCATAAGGATGAGTTCAACGACTCATAGTCCAGTCAAAGCGTAGTTAAAATCGCTCCCATGTTACAAAAAATATACAAATTGATTTTTTTTTTCGAATTCTATGTTTTTTGGTCGCTGAATCTGAATATGAAGAAATCCAACAACATTTCCTGGTGCGTTTTGAGATACCCGCGAAAAACTGCGGTTTCGGTTTTTTGCTTACATCTTGGAATCTATGTGTTTAACTGAAATGTTACCGTATGAAAATTAAAGACCATTAAATTTCCTACAAAATTCATGAATATTGTTTATTTCTCAGATGGACCGATTGCTCGTTAGAGTCCGTTGAAATTTTAACATAGTTTCTCATTTCTGTAAAAAAAAAAAAACAAACAAAACAAACCGTTAAAAATTCATATGTAAAAACAAATTGTTTTTTTTTTACAGAAATGAGAAATTATGTTGAAATTTCAACGCACTCTAACGGGCTAACGGTACGCCTGAGAAATAAACAATGTACATGAATTTTGTAAGAAATTTAATGGTTTTTCATTTTGTTGCGGTTGAAATTTCAGTTAAGACGCATAGTTTCCGAGATCTTAGCAAAAAATCGAAAAAAGTGCGAAAATTCCGAAATTTTTCGCGGATATCTCAAAACGCACCAGGAAATTTTGTTGGATTTCTTCGGATTCGGATTCAGCGGCCCAAAAAACATAGTATTTGAGAAAAAAATCTATTTATATATTTTTTGCAACGTGAAACTACCGTTTGACTGGACTATCACATTTAAATCGTATAGCTCCCTATATATCCTTGTGAAATGGAAATTTTCATACACGTTGCTATGCAGGAGGTTTCGCATGAAATAATACCTACTTCATTTATAATGTTAACTTATTTTAAGCTGCCAACCTTTGAATCAAGCGTAGGACCTTAAAACGGAAACATTTTTCTCGCATGGGTGTTTCTTTGTTATGCTTAAACTCCTTCGTATATACCTATTTTCACCGACCTGCCAAAGCCACGTCAACTTAAAGGTAAATCCTGCAAAAATGTTGCACGTTTTTCGATTTTAAATATATATGTGTAGATAAACATATCCTTACAAAAAGGATTTCAATGGAATCTACATTGCTCAAGGGTTGACTACACGGTATGGTAATTTATTCCACATGAACGATCCAACGTGTGGAAAATACTTCTTTTAAAGTGAATCATAAAGGAGTAGGTTGTTGACTTTCAATTAAACGTGAACGAATATACATGCAAAAGCAAAGAACCGCTTAATTAATCAAAAGAGTAAAATACAAAGAATATGAATATATTTGTGTGTATACTCAGTTTCCCTATAGAATACCCCGAGGATGCTAATCACGTTTAGTTCAGCAGCAATCGATTACAGAAATTGATGATGGTTATCCGTATTGAAGGTGTTATCTAAGTTAAGAGGGGAAGAGACTCCCTTTGAGATGTAGTTCCTTTATGGAAATCCTAAGTCCCAAACAAAAGATAAACAAATATACAAAGCATATTTATCTGCAGATATATATATGGATGTATAGTTACACCAACGATTTAACGAGCTTTTGGAGGTGGCATTGTTCTAATATTGGTTAAATCTCAAAGTGAATTAAGTACCAATGTGGGTTAGGATTCCGGTAAGAGATTAAACAAAAAAGGATACTGGCACGTGTTAGGCAGTTAGTTGAAATGGCCTTGTCTATATATAAAATATGAAAGTAGGATATTGTTACGAGTTAATAGTGAGATGAATAGTAGTTGTGTGTGCATATATGGGGTGTTGAAGGAAATTAAGGATTTTCTTGAAAATAACATCCAAGGTTAATGAGATTTAGCATAAGATATAATTTGTAAAGGGACTTACGTAATTATATTAATTGTATATTTTGCCTTGCATACAAACACATAATATTATGATAGACGTTATCATATACAGATGCAATGCAAGTGTAGCTTCGAGCTATAATCAAGCAAAGGTCTTTGTATACCATGAATCTGATGTATCAGAGGAAGTAGATATTTTGTATATTCCCTTTAAGCTATAAAGAAGATTGAGAAATGAATATGGCACTAACTAAACTAAATTTGTCTATTTCTATAACTGGCACTGCCTATATCTTATTTTTGGTTTATATATGGTGGACTATAAGAACGTAGGTATATAACCAGAATATATTATAGGTTTATTTTTGAAAGATCTATCGTTTACGGAAATTTAAATTTTTTTACAAGAAATTATATTGTAATTGAATTGATAAATTAATAAATAAAATAAATAATACTTTCAGTTTTAAAAAAAAATATAGAAAAATGTTTGAGCAACTTTTTTAAAATATTTTCAACAAATAGTTTTCATGCAAAAAATCACCAATTGGTTTTCAAAATATTGAATTTAGGCTATCTAGGTATTTTAAGAAATACAATTTGCATAAGATCCGCTGACCCGATAACGAGAAAGTCAAAATTTAAAATAACCGTTATATATGACAGGTACCGTTAGAAGCAACCTTAAGGAATAACAGTTTAAACCATCTGAAAGACCTTTAATGCCGTGTTTTTCATGTCAATTTTAATTAAAATAGTTAGAGCCGTTTTTGAGAAAACCGTTTATATGCCTGGTACCTATCGTTATTTTGAACCTAGAAAATTCTGAAAACCTATCTGACGGTCGTTCTTAAAACCTTAGATAGAAAATCACTAATATGTGAAAAAACTTTTACAAAAATAAATCAAAAACGATTTTTTGTTGAATTTTTGTTCGATCATAGCCCCCGAATGCTGCTAAAATCGTACCTAAAATTATCCTCCATTATAAAATTAAAACACAGAAAAAACCAAATCACGCCAATAATATAAACTGAGAATTAATACTAAAAACCATAAGAACTTTTCAATAACGCATAACTATTAGTGTTAGGCCTTAGTAGCAATATGTATATTGATCCGCTCTTGGATAGTTACCCAAAATTCTCAGTCAAGCCTAGTATGCAGCTGAAGTGAAACGAAAAATCCCATACAAAAATGACACAGTGAAATCATAAACAAAATTTTCCGTCCTTCTTTTCGTTTTGTGGTACGCAGCTCCACAGTGAAACTGTAGATAATCGGTTCAAGTCTCCACTACTCTCTACACTCTTTTCGAGCACAATTTAATTGACCGGGATATTAATTGCTCGCGAAATTTCGACGTTTCTATTTTGTTCGTATTTTTTGTTGTTATAAAATTAAGTTCTGTTTTTTTATTTGTTTTTTGTGTGCTTTGAAAAATATTTTTTTTACAAATGGTGGAACTCTACATGAAAATTTGTTATTTGTATATGATATGCACCGAATTTTTATTATTTTTTTGTTTCTTTTTATTTAAGAGCGGAGCGGATTCACTTGAGCAGATTTATAATTATATATTTTTGGGTTTTTGTGCTCTAATTAAATTTTTAAATGAATGTTTTGCATAAAATGTTTTAGCCAAAAGTTTTTGAAAAAAAAAATCAGTCAAAATTTTAAAAAATAGTAATTTTTTGCCTCTTATAAAATTTTATTTAAATAAGAACAAAAAATCGTGTGTTTTAGTTTTTGAGAAATAAAAAAAATTAAAAGTTATTTTTTTCTCTTTGGGGTTTTCTACATAATATGTTTAAACCTTTAGGTAACATATCAAATCAGCGGAATAAAAGCAAGGTTTTAATTAAACCTTACTTTTCTATGACATAGAAAAGCCTAAAAAAATAGGTTTCGTCATGCGTCCGTCAGTATATCTGTGCGGATGTGCGATTGTCTGTTTATCGAGCTACAGCCAAAATGGTTTGACGTTCTCACCAAACTTCGTACGTAGTACTTTTTAGAAGGATACATTGGAATTTTCGTTTTATCCCGGCTATAACGGATACCCTTAATGGTTTTCGTTTTTCTTAAATTTTCTAGAAAACGGCTCTAAAGATTTTGATTCAACATTGAGCATTTTAGGTTTTTCGCTAAAAATTTACATAACGGAGATTTGGTATGACAGGTTTTTACAGATTTGACCATAAATTGATAACGGCTTAACTGATTTTATATATAAGTTTAGAATAGCACAAGATGTCTTTAACTTTTTTGTTTGCTAAATAACCGTTTATTAATAGTTTCCATACAACTTCATCTCACGATATATCCATTTTTGTTAATATATTTCGCTTTTCAACATAATTTAATAAAAGAAATTTAATATTAAAGGTTTTGTGGCCTTTACTCCAAAAGCATTGCGTTTCGCCCTAGTTTGATGGTGGGCTCATCAGCTAGATGACATCAAACCCAATCTAGTACGCAATAATTGTCGATGATTACCGACTGCTTTATAAAATTTACAGAGAAAGCTCCCTGTGAATTATATTATTCTAAAGAACTTTGATTAAAGTTAGACATTAGAATTATGATGTTATGCTCGTGGCCAAGCGAAGTTATAAGAATGAACAAATAAAAACAATAAAAAGACTAAAAATAGTCGAATTAAGTATTTATGAATGAAATTCAAAAGAAATTTTTAGTATCATAGTTCGCTACAAGAAGAAATTCAATCTTATTAAAAGATATGTCCCTTCTTGTACCTATTTTTTTTTTTTTTTTTTCATTATAGTGGAAAGTTGTGTTTTAAGTTCAAAGTTCTGTAAAAAAACCTTTAATACATATTTATGTTTTGTAAATCCACACTTTTGTTCTTTTATCACAAGCCCTACTCAACACTTTTCCCTATCAAAAACTTAGCCATCAACAATACCCAAAATCAGAAGTGCAAATACATTTTAATTTAATAAAAAGTTTGTACAAAACAATTTTACCTTTCTTAAAACCATTCAAAAAATTCAAAAGCCCATAAAATTTTAATTGAAATTTTTTCCTCATCATAGAAAACAAAACATTTATAAAATAAACAATTATGATATTCTTAAAATTCAGTTATATTATTTTATTTTAATTAAACCTGAACTCGAGTGTACATATGCATTCAACAAATAGCTCACAAATAAATGTAATTCACATTTGAATGTATTTTTTTTTTTAATTATTTTTTTCTCTGAAAACCAAAACAAAGTATTCATTCATACCTACACAATATACCTACATACATCTCTCTTTAAATGTTTTACTTATCATATGAGAAAGAAAAGCTATGAAGGAAATCCATTTTCACACATTTTCACATCCATTTCATTTTCGCGAACAAAAATTTTTTTAAAAATAAAATAGAAAAAGAAATAATTCCAATTAATAGATGGATGTTTTTTTTTATTTTTGTATTCTTCCAATGAAATAGATCCCTCAGAGAAAAATATTTACCCTCAAAAATGTATTCGTCCATCTATATGCACTACAATAATATCATTAAAAGGAGACGGAAAGAGGATAAAAAAGGATTTTTTTTCTTTGTTATTTATTCTATTTGAAAAACTAAAAAAATAAAAAAAAAAAACAACGACGATAGTGGTATCCTCTTTGAGTTTTCCAGTTTCCCCATTCATCCACAAATTAATCATTCTACACAGCGAATAAATGAATTTCAATGGTGCAGCATCGCAAGAAGAGTAAACGGTTAAAAGATACAATAAAAAGATACTTTTTTTATTTTCAGAAAAAAATGATACAAAAAACGAAAAAACAAACAACACAATAAAAACTGAAAAACTGTTTTAAACAGCTGTTGAAGTCACTCGTCGCATTTGTATAGTTTATTCTTTTTGTCTATGCTCTATTCTTGATGCCAAAGGGCCAGGGAATTAAAACTGTGGGGGTTGAAAAATAGTGGCAGAATTTCACCTCCACTGTTTATACTCTCTACTTTTGCTACTACTTGTTGAAGCTTATATTCTATAGAAAGTAGATATGTATGTATTCTTCCTCTACACCCTGGCCTGTCCTATATTTTGAAATCGCTCCGGCTTAGCTCACCAAAGAAGAGGAACTCTTTTCTTCTCTTTTCTAGTTGTGTGAACAAACAATTTGTAAAAACACACTTTGCATTTGGATATTGGAATTTCTTAAAACTAAAAAAAAAATAAAAGAAAAAAAATATAGCAGCTGACAAACTGACCGCTGCATTTGTAATGGAGAAAGAAAACCGACAGATAAACACCTCAACTGAGCTTTTGGAGGGAAAAGCTTTTTCAATTTTGTGTGCTCTTTTACTTTGTGCATGGCAATCGACACGGACAAGGTCGTTGCAGGAGATTTATGCGTTTGGTGAACTTTATAGGGCAACAAATTTGGGTTGATGTGCTTGAATGTAAAAATGCGCGAGGATTGATATATGAATCAAATTGAATGGAAGTTTAGATGTGATTTTTTTAAAGAATTTGGATATTTTTTCAATTTTTTTTTTATTTTCCAATCAGACAATTTGTTTTTTTAATGATGCTAGACACCGAAATACAAGCTACACAGATCTATGTTCCCTCTATTGGGTGGGTATGATCAATTTTTGTGAAGATTTTTTGTATTTTTAGTTTTTTTGAATTTAAAAGGTTGACTTTGTTTTCGAAAAATTTGAATAACAAAAATTAACGTTTTGGATTTAGTTTTAAGTATAAAATGACATTTTAGTTGCGATTAGTCAAAAAAGAAACCGTAAAATGAAAAAGTCGAGATAATAATGAAACATTATAAAACGTCGACTAAAAAATGGCGGCAAATTTTAACGGCTGGACCGATTTCATTCAAACTTTGTGATCAATGTTTTTATGACACTCGAAATTAATTTTTAATTTGAAATCGATGTCTGAAAATAGCGGTACATTGCAGACGGTATGGATACAGATATTTGTGAGGCTTTGGCTTTTAATGGTTGAAGTATGGGTGTTTTCATAAACGTCAGACTAACTAAGATCTGCAATAACAAAAATAAATAAAAACAAACTTCTTAGACAAAAATAAGTGTATTTTTTTATTATTTGTAAGTATTTTGGACATAGCTTTTAAAATAATAAGAAACAAAATGTCAATCTTAAGAAAATATGTGTTTTTATCAATTTTTTGATTGCAGATCTTAGTTAGTCTGAATTTTATGAACACACCCTATATTATCTAGTATAGTTAGATCGATTTAAGTGAAAATACCTTAAAGTATATATAAATAATATTTATTGAAAAACTTAACTGTTATATTGAAAATTCACTAAACATATTTTGTGGTTCAAAACAATAAATTGTTTCAAGTCAGGTCTAAAAAGAAAAAAAATGTTTTCTAAAAAACGTTCATAAACCCGTTTTTTAAGTATCGTTCACTTCCCTTAGTTTTGGAGAAAACTATTAATAAATCTTAAATTGTAAGAAAAAGGCAAGTAAAGGGGATAAGATTAGTAAAACAAAACAAAAGAAAAGAAAACGAAAAAGAAAACAAAATAATTTAGAAATGTACAATTAATAATTATAGAAAATTTCATTTGTCTTGTTATCCAGTGGGAGTTATTTAATTAAAGGATTTGTTTAAATAATTTGTTTCTACATTATATTTAAAAAAAAAAAAAAAAAAAAAAAAAACAACTCACCTGTTAACAAAAGTTTTGCATCCCTGAAACCTTTAAAGTAATTTAGTTTTCATATAAAAAGCTCAATATGGTTGCATCAGGATTATTACAAAAAGCTTTTCTTTTTTTTAGCCTTTCTCATGTATCTCAAGGCAAGTTTGCAAACTTCCCAAGCCCACGCAGAAAAATTAAATAATTTATTTACTCACAGCGCAACCGCCCACCCCGAAATAAATCGAGGCACTAAAAGCGCTTTTGCGTTCTCAATTCTCAGCATCAGGAAGACTAAAGTCATCCCATCCCACTACACGTATACTGTTTTTCTCAGCTTCATCTCTATGCAATGCAGCAAATAATACAAAAACAAAACTGCACGAAACTACCCGAAATACCAAAGAGCGACGTAAACAAACCAAAAGCTTTCATCTATATCTCACAGTTTTACTTTGAATTTTTTTTTGGGTGGGTGGGTGTTCTTGCAAACAAGAAGCTTTAAGCTTTTTGCCAACCAAACCACCCACACACAGCTGCTCGGAACAGAGAAGAGCACATAATACCAAAATAATAACAAGAGACAAGGTGGCAGTAAGCACCACAACAACCAGCAACAGCACCCCTTAGTACACAGATTGTTGAATAACACCACACGAAATACACACTGAAAATCCAACACACTCTGTGCCGAGGTTTTTAGTTGTCAACAAATCGAGGAACTGTAAACAACCCTCGAAGAACGCGGCAATCTATATCGAAATCGAATTTGGAAATTTTCGAAAGAAAACATTAAATAACGGAACGGTTTTCGTAAGAAGAAATTTGTCGTCATTTTTCGAACGGTTGCAAAGTGTTCTTGTTATTTGTTGTAACGATATTCGTTTGTGAATAAAAAAAATAACGGTTAAAAATTACTTAAAAACGAACCGATTTGAAAAATCGGATTACGAACTTTCGAAATTTTTACAGTTATTGAAAATATTTTGCCAAGGATATCGGTTAAAAAAAAGGTATAAAGAGTTTGATGATTTTTACTTTTTTTTTTTTGGACCGAAGAGTGTTTGAACACAATTTTCGACATTTCGAAAAGTGTTTGAACACAATTTTTGACCCTGAACCTTGAAAAAAGTTATACTGATTAAATAATTACGTGTGTACTTTTTCCTTATATTGTTTCGTAATAAAAACTCGCTTTTGACAAACATAATTTAAATTATGATATGAAGTTTTTATCGAGTATTGTTTTTATTTTAACGTAGAATTATTATACATTTTTGAATTTCAGTGATTTTATAGTTAAACCCCATTTGTTTTGATTTCTAACGCGTAATAGAAAAACGGTATACTTTGGCAATTGCGTTTAAAAAAAAGTGAAAGTGTAGGTATTCTTAAACGGGAATACAAGAAAGCTGTTAAAAACAGATAATAAGGTGAGTAAGGTGGCAATATGCCTTTATAAAATAAACCATATTTATTCATTAAATATACGATTTTATCTATTAGCTTTAATAGCTTAGGAAAGAATTTTTTAAAAAATAGAAAAAAAAATTGAAGGCTGAAAAAAAATTGTTAGAAATGTTTGCAGGAGAAAAATATATGTTGTCTGTAATGTTTAAGGCCAGTTTGCCATTTTTTGTTAGGGTTAAGAGTCAGGTTTAAGTTTAGAAAAAAAAGTCTTTTCAACTGTTTTTTTTTTTCTTTAATTATTTAAATAAAACTAGTTTGATAGGTTTGACGCAGAACACTAATTTTTTTTTGAGTACATTCAGGTTCATTTTTCGAACCAGTTTTCTTATGATAAATAAAGTATTCAAAGAAAACATGTTGTTAATATAGTTTTTCTGTATAAGTTTCATTTTAAAACATTAAACTCTTAAAAGGAACAGTTGAAATGTGAACTAAAAACATGTATACAAAATTCAAAATTTCAACTTTAAAATACAAAACGAAATTTTGCTGTGAAGGTGTTGACATTTTTAAATTTAGTTTTTGAATTTATTAAAAAGGGAATCTATAGCAAAATTGTTCGTGTTTCAAGTCATTGTGAATTTATTCTATTTATTTTAAGGCCCAGATTTTCAGTGCGAGATTATCCCAGGGTTATTTTAACCTTGAGTTAACGCTAATGGAAAACGTTTTTTAGTAAGTTTGTAATCTCGAGATAACTCCAAAGTTAAATCAGCTAAACTGGTGAGTTAACTCAAAGTTAATCCGGAGTTTCAAACTGTCTGCAAATCGTGTTTTCATCAGCGTTAACTCGATAATAATCTCTCACTGAAAAACTGGGCCTAAGATTTTTTTATTTAAACAAAAAACCTACTATAAAATTTATAAATCTTTTTCATCTAAAAATTATGTAGAAAACGTACCTGATGAATACCCCCTTTCTTCTCGATCTGAAATTAAAAAAAGTCAATTAATTGATTTAATAATGAACAAAAATCTGAATAAAAAAAGGAATTTACTTCTTTACTCAAAATGTTAAAAAACAGAAGACCAAAAACTTGGAATAGTAACAAAATTAGGGTTATCTGGATTTATTTTTTTCTCGTGGGTTTTTTTTTTACTTATTCAAGTCATCGCTATTTAGGGAAAAATTACGAGGGAAAAATGTTTCCTACGGAAGTCTCGATAGGTCTGAAAAATACATATTTGTAAGTTACTTTGTTATGTGAGCTTTATAGGTCATTACAAATGATTGTTTTATATAATTAAAAGTTCTAAGATTTCGAACGTGTTAAAGTTCTATTTCATACAACTATACGTTTTGATTTGTTCAATAAGGCAAAATTTGGCTAATACTTTATAAATACATTTTACGAAAATTTTAACAAAATCCTTTAAAAGAGCGTCAGTGGAATTAAATATTTTTTAATATCGACTTTTTTGTGAAAGGCTCGATTAATATTTGAAGAAGTTTGATTTTTTTGTATATAGTTACTTTTGAAACACAGAAAATGAAAGCATGGGCCGTCTTCTTTTTAATGTTTAGGGGTTTCTCGATTCCCTACCATGTTTCGATCTCAAAAATCCGAAACCCAAAAAAAAAAAAACCAAAAACCAGAACGAATTTTTGTTTTCTATATTATTTTAGGGTTCATAATTCAATACAAACAATAGTTTTACTTAAAACTACCTAAAAGCCACGCTTCATGGGTTCAGAAGATTTTAACTTGTTTCCAAAATACGTTTCCCTCACGCAACTTCGTTGCTGAGCTTAGGGTTTGTCTATTGTCTAGAACTAAGGCAGGCAATACAAGATTAAGACACTTTGGCATTTTGACGTAATTTTTACTTGTTACGCAAGCATCTTTCACTCATAGGTTTTGGTAAAGTCATTACAAAATTCCGCCATTTAATTATTTTTTTGTGTGTGCTTACGTCACAAGTAACAAAAAAACAACAACAAAAAGCTGAAAAAACAAGTGTCGTAATCTTGTATTCTTTCATTCATAGCAGGCACCTATATGTTAACAACAATGTATGTCGAACAGTACTTCAAAAATGCAGACTTTTTTTGAGATTTTGGGTTTTCGTGTATTGGCTTTTTAAGTTTTCGGAATTCTGTCCTGTAAAAAAACTTAAGAGTTTTTTTCGACGAAAGAGCCATACCATGAACAAGAATCTATACTTTTTTGTTAATTTTGATATATGGCTTTTTAATAAAGTTGCCTAGATATTACTTAAAAAAATTGGTTAAAATTAATATATGTATCTATATATTCATGAAAAAGTTAATAGACTTGATTGACGATTGTTTTAGCAATAACTAAATAAAAAATATCAAAAAAACATCTTTAATTTTTATAAGGAAAATTTTTAGATGCGTCTTTGAAGAAAATAAGCTTTTTCATAAGTTTTCAATGGCAGGAGGAAAAAGTCTTATACGGTTGATGGATAAGGAACCATACCATTTGAAAAAAGTATTTATTTTTTTGATTATTTTTATTTTCTTTAATAAAACGTATATTTTTAATAAATAGTATAAAGTCATTGAATAAATAAGTCTTATCTTAAAATAATGTCGAAAACATATGTACAAAAAATTGACATGTCTCAGCATTCTTTTCTGAAAATTGTTTTTCTAAATATTTTATTATACATTACTTCATAATATTTTCATGTAAAAATAAACTTAAACTTTTTCTATGGTGTTTTAACAACTTTCATTTGAAAGTGTTTTACTAGTTGTATTAGTAATGTATCAGTTTTGAATCTGAATGTTTTTAACTGTTATTAAGAATTATGATGAAAACTGAATTAAATCCGAAATGAAATTCATTATTATTTTTTGTTATATCCACATTGAATCCGTGTAAATTCCGATTGAGTTCAATTATTCATATTAGAAATAGATTACATAGATTTGAATTGGATTTAACTATTTTAAATCTGGACTAAAAGTATTTTTAATTCATTATTTTTAATGAATGTATATGTACATGGACTAAAAGTATGACTGGATTACAAAATCAGATATGGAATTTAAAAAATCGAATTCAAAATCTGGATTTAAAATTTACTTCAATCTGATTTAAATCTACAGTCAACAATATGATGGCCCAATGGACAAAGATTTAAATAACAGGATTTAATGGTTGGATTTAAAATTGTCTTTTATCTGAAGTAAATAATAATGGCGACGCAAATCGAAAGCTATAGTTATAAATGACACGACGAAAAATCAGATTTTACGGTTGGGTTTTTTTTAAATGTGGTTTAAATCCAGAGTTTATAATCGCTCGTTCTTTTCTTTAAAATAAAATTTAATCGAATTCCATTTATTAAACACTTCTTGTTTCTTAAATATAATTTTTTATTCAAACACACACTGTTTTTACAAACAGCTCAGAGATAAAACATATATTAAATTCCAAAGCATATCAGATTTTTAAAAACAAATACCTAAATAATTTTGTATACAAACTTAAATTAATTTTGTATTCAGAACTTCCTGAAAAAAAACATCTTACAAACTTAACTGTCTGGTTGTGTCTTTAGAGTGTAGAAAACAACAAAGATAACACATACAAACTTATGCAACCTAAGTTTTAATCAAAGTTGTAATTTGCTTTCTCGTCGGTTTTGTGTTTTTATTTATTTATTATTTCAAAAACTGTTTTGGATTCTTTTTTTATAAAAAGTTCATCTTTTATACTTAACTGCAACACACACTCTTTTAGTATAAGAAAGTTATACCAACCAAAACTAACCGACAACGACGCAACGACGAGCACATTAAGTATTTAGAACTTATATTACTACTACAAGTGTGTTAGTTATCCTTATTCATTTATTACGTTTATAAATTTTTTTTTTTTTTTGACAAATAGAAAACTTTTCCACACATGTTTTCTTTACTTTATTTTAATGTAGAAAACCATGAAAAACTCACGTGAAGGATGAAGCGCCAACAGGCTGGGGTAAAACATGAAAGTTAGCTCTTTTTTTGAACTTAGGATTTACAGATTATTATGTTTGGGTTAACATATTGCAAAAGAAACTCGTAGGTTTATGTAAGTGTATATATTGAAAAGGAATAACGACAAGATAAAATATATTAACACTGTTAGTTCTGGAAGAGAGGAAAGTCAAAAAGTTTATTACTCTATCAAAATAAAATTGGTTTGTAACGGTTGCTGCTAGCCATTACATCAACATTTGGAAGGACGATGATTGCCATAATAGAGGGGAAGAGTGAAAAAATTGCAATTTGATTGGGCTTTTCTCTTCTTTATTTTTGTTCGACTGTAGGATAGCAATCCCAATGCTGAAGGTGATTAATGAAATAAAAGGAATATTTATTTATTTTTTTTAAATGGTGATGACTTTTTGAATGCAAAACTTATCAAAAGGGTTTTTATGAAACATGGTAATGTCAGTTGAGAAGCTTTCATTGTGATACTTCAATGTAATTCTTTTATATTATTTTAATTTGGATCGCTATATATTGATCTCTTAAAAATGTCGATCAATCTAAAGTTTAATAAGGGACAGTTTTTTTTTTCATTTTTCATTTTATATAATTTATATAATTTTTTTCATTTCATATAATTTGCGAAAATTTTATATAATTTGCCGAAATTTTTGCATTTTATATAATTTTTTGGGATTTCGGGAAAACTTTTTCGGTCTTTTGGGTTTTCGGGATTTTGACCCAAGCTTAGTATTATTAATAGCGCCATAAAATGCGATACCTACATTACACTTGTGGTCTGTTAGACAAGTATTTTTATATATCAGATTGGCTCAGTAAAAATTGAAATTTGATTTTTAAAAACAATGGAAAATAATATTTTGATTAAAAGAAAAAGCAAAAATAATTAAAAATAGCAATTATGAAATACAAAAAACTAAAACATCAAAAATAAATACGATTAATTTAATTTTAATTTAATAAATTAAATTGTTTTTCAAGAAATGTCATACTTCTTGAAGTCTTAAAAAACATTAAAGAAGAATGTTTATCCAATTTAAGAGGATTTAAAGAATGAATGGAGATTTCTTATTCTTTCAATCGGACCGCCAAGAACTTAACAAGAACTTAAATCCTTCTTTAAGAAGAATATATGTATAACTCTTTAGAATTCTTAAAACCTTGTTCAAGTAATTTTGTGCCGTACTCCAGTGTCGAAAATTCTGTTTATTAGACGTATTTACCTATCCTATTGAATTAAAACGTGATTCATCACTTTGTACTGGGTATTTTCTTATTTTAAATTTTTTTTGGACAAATTTTCTTATTTAAAATTTTTTTTGACATGATTCGAAAATTTCGTTTTCGAAATAGAGATAATTTGTAGATACATATGACAGGAAAAACACATTTTTAGGTTTTTATTTTTATTTTTATTTTGGAGCCATTTTCGATTTCGGCCTAATTTTTATCTCTTGAAACTCGATGTCGCAGTTTGTCCAACATAGTGCTCGTGGTGAACAATATTGAAAGTTCTCATTTATAACTCCGTACATTTTTTAAGATGTCCTGTTTACTTCAAATATTTTGTTTTATATGTAAAACTTTTGCCTCAAAACTCGACAACAAGTATTAAATAAAACAAAATTATAATGTTACTAACATTTAAACAACATCTGTTAAGTAATTTGAACTGCAGATGCTTATCTTATGACATGACATAATATTACTTTAATATTTCTTCCCTAAGCTACAAATAAGCACTCAATGCTTGTTCTATCATTCTAAAATTAAAAAGTAATTCATTATTAAAAACAAACTAATATTAATCTCTACGAGTCAAAACAAAACAAAAAGTGATTTATTTTAAAGCTCTTTACCATTAATGTACTTTGATTGAACGACATAAATATCTTAAGCACTGCCAAGCATTGACAAATCGCCTACCTGAAGTAATTTCAACCATGACATGATTTTCTTCACATGAAATACATTCATTACAAAATTATTCGATTCACTTGAATCACATTCATGATTTATTGGATCCATTTAAACTTTTATTGAATTAAACAAAATCAATCAATATCAGGAACAAAATTTTATTTTTTCCTCTTTAATTTTTTTTTTTCTTTTCTTTTCAGGATTTTTGAGCAATTTTCTTTCCAAAGGACTAAAAACCAATCAATTGGAGGTAAACACCGATGAAAAGACGCTCAAACCAATTGCTCGTTTAAAAGAACCCCGGGATCTATTCGCCCTGCCTAAGGACAAGGATAATGACTGCTCACAGCAGGCCGCCAGATGGCCCACTGAATGTCAGGTGAGTTTTTGAAAAAAAAAAATTTTATTTATTTTTTTAAGTGCAACTTAAAAAAAAAATATCAATTTTCGAGAACCAACATCCCAATCATCGTTTGGGATATGAGATTAAGTTGAAAAAAAAAACCATCAAGAAGATTAATATTAAAAGATGAAAATATACTTTTTAAAAAAATATTTTGAAGTGTGCATGTATAAGTATATTTTCCTACATACGCACACAATTGTACACTTCTTTTTACATAGCAAAGTAAATTCTGTCGAGGTCGAGTCAGTTATTATTCAGGGTTGAATTTATAAGGTGCTAAAAGATTTATGCAAATTTCCTCTGCTTCTACAACTCAAACAATTAAAATACAACATCACAATACGGAATAGTTCGCATCCGTAAGCTGAATTTTACGTGCTTAGTCAGGGATAAATCCAAAGATATATAGCTCTGATCCAGCTAATGCTGACAAAATACCGGACCTACAAACGGACCACAATTCAGATCTACCACCACAACCATCCACCACGACTACTTTGCACAGGGAAATTGTGCTGAAACTCACAAAACGGACCATCTAATCCTCTCGCAGACTAATTAGTCCTGCGGCCATCTAATTCGTAACCTTTTTGTGCTCCTCTCCTTGGCATCAGGATGCGAACAAACTGGACCGTGTATTCATTAGGAGTAATTTGGGTTTCGTTTCTCCTCCATGCGCTATATACCAGGGAATCTAATGCAGAACACAAAACTACTATAATAGTACGAATAGTTCCTAGATCCCAACACACAACTTGAAACTGCATCATAAAAGTAAAATCCTTTTTAATTGCGTTTTTAATTTATTCTTCGTTGTGTTCTTTCGCTTTAGTCTGGGACCGGCCATTCAGTGGATTTTTTGTTGGAATTTCTATGAATTTCTGTATATGAATTGCAAGCAGGAATTCAAAGTCATGTCTAGTTGAAGTAAATTGTGGATTATATATTTTTTTTTTTACTTTTTAAAATATACATGTTAGGACTATACTTTGCTAAAATAGTTGAGACATCCCTTGTGAACATACTTAATTGTATAGAGAAGGTAATAGAGACTGTAGAGTGTGGAAAAAATTTCATTTAGAAAGAAGGAGAATTTTTAAGTAGACAGACATACTAGCATACTTATTTAATCTAAAACATGTCCTGTGTCTTGATGATGCAGGATATTTTTTTGTGTATCTAGTACATTTTGTTGAGGATTAATTGAAGTTGACGTTAGGGAGAAATTAAAACTTTACATTATAAGTGAACTAAATTGAGATTTAAGTATGAATTAGGTTGAATAGTATTTGAAAGGGAATGTTAGCATAGCAAATTCTGCTGATGCATCAGAGAGTTTGAAAGGATTGCATACTTTTGTGAATTCTTTATATTTGGTTTGTGTATAACTTTTGATAATTACTGAGTTAGTTTCTATTAGAAGAGTTTATAAAGGTTAATTTGGGTCAGGATTATATGGTTTGGAAATATGGTTTTAGTTACATCTTCTGCAATTTTATCACATTTTCTTAAATGAACCCCATATTTATTACTTATTTAATCTGACTTGGAGTAAAAACCTCACAAGCTTTATCCTCGATGTTCAATTTCGTTCCTTATTTATCTATACCAGCTAATTTAAAAATCATACGCAGAACTATTTCCTCGAATGCATCAAGAGAGATTTCCTCTGGTAGCAAAATATGCTTTTGCACCATATAAAATGACATGGATGATGAGTCTTTTCTTGTTTCTTTTTGATATAGCTTTATTAATCAATTGTTTACCTTGTTAGATTTTAATTACCGATTGATTTCTGTGCATATGCTGAAATTCAAATTCACTGGCTACCACGAAGTTAAACATATCAAAGTTACTGTTCACACTATCACCATGATAGTGATTTAAATTCGACGAAAAGTCCAACTCATCTACATCATCAGCACACAGCTTGAGATGTTTACATTTAACGGCTGGTATGATCTTATAGGTTTATAAGACTGTGCCACCGTAGTTGGTGTTAGCCTTTTTTTTGTGAAAGATAGTATTATGTTCGGGAATATTTTAATTCGACAGATTTACAGAAGAACTGGTAAATGTTCCTTATCATATTATTTGCTTGAACAGCATCACTTGTAGTACGATAACTTTCATCAGTTTGAATAGTAGAACTTTGAAAAGAAGAACAAAATTTCATAAAAACAAAATTAACCAAAATCCTTCCAAAAACCATTAAATATTGCATTCTGATAAGTTTACCTATTAAAATTGGAAAAACTCAAAACACGTTTGTTCAAAATGATTGATGGAAAATGAATTTTCAAATCGAGTGCTAAACACTTAGTTTGTTTTGATTAAAAATAAAGTTACAAGTAGTAACATGCTGAAAGTAATTTTCAAAACATTCTTATTCTTTTTCACTTTATAAAGATTATTTTCTGAATTTGTCTTTAACCATGCACAATCGGTTCATAGAATTTGTTAGATTTATAACGGCACCCATTATATTTATAACGGCACCCATTTTGATTAGGTGTGCTTTACGCGCTCTTCTATCATTTTTATTTAGTGGCAAAAGAATAAGCAACTAAAAATAACTAAAATAACTAAAAATATTCACATTAATTTCGCGATGTTGATGAGAATACATTTCCAGAGTTTGTTAATGTGTTTCTTTTATCACATCAAAACAGAATGAAACGAAATAAATTGAAATTCGAGTGAGTATTTCGTTGCTAAACATGTAGTAACTGTTTTTCTTGAGCTAATCTATAAAAACAATTTCTTTCCTTAAAAATTTCACAAGGCACTCAGAGAGACGATTTCAAAAACGGACACAATGAACATGGTTAAAATACCCTTTTTCTTTTGTATATATATAAGCCATTAAGAATCATTAATATTAAATATGATATTTTATTTTATTCGTCAATGTATCTATTAACTTTTTCTTTAACATTAAGATTCAAAAATACACTTCGAATGCTATCAAATTTAACAATAATTATTAAAAACGTTGACAGATATATCTCGTCATATTTTTAAGTTTATTAAAATCAGTCTAAATATCAAAATGTTGTACATGCAAAGTCAGCACTAAATTTAAGATTGAAATACGTAGACTCTCATTTGAGTTTATTATCGAGGCTGGATGTATTTTTCATAATTTTGTCCAAACCCTTGTACATTGATATGGTTGACTAATAAAAAATACATAGTATAAATGAGTAGAGTACGTATGTATATGAGTTCTAAGTTAATAGACAATTTTCAAATAAAAGCAATCTAACGACAGCTCATTCATGTCTATGTGAGAAAATGTTTATCGGTGCATGAAAAAACACTTCTGGCGCCATCCATTGCGTTTCCAGAAAACTACCATCAGTATATCTATTTATACCATATTCCACATAATGTTCATTCTCATCACAATCTAAAAATAAACTGCTTTCACATGAATGATTAAAATATATAAAGTTTCCCATTGGCCATCATCATCATCATCATCATCAATATTCTCAAGGAAAGCTTACACGTTTAAATGTCGAATCAACTTCTTGCTTATACCTAAATCGCTATCCAGTCAATCAAAAGTTATTTCTTATATATTGCTTTTCTTCACGTCACTTTGTTCGCCTTTAAATCGATTTAGTTTAAAAATAATTTCAAAACAAATAGAAATGCCGTAAAATTAGTGTTCGAATTACAGACGCCAACAAGACTGCAAAGTTAAACATTTGTGTATCCAGGTGAATTGGGCGGAGTATGTTCCGCCCTAGTTCCTCAATGCTTAAGGTCTATCCGTTATAGGACTTGAGTAAGCTTAAAAGTGTTTCCGCATTCTTGTTATTGAGAATATGTGAGTGCAATATAACCTATAGTGTGAAGGATCGCTTGCCCGTCCGTGTGATAATAAATGGTGCAATTTGGCCCCCCTATAAAGGTACTATAAAGCCACTGCCTGACTCTGACTGAAGACTTCGGTTAAAGATATTTATACTACAACACGCAAAGGTTCATTTCTATATTTAGTTCAAGCATAAAGCACATGAGTGAAGTTAAACAAAGGCAGATATATAAGTACGAGTATACGATTGAAGGGAGAAGGAATTTGGTTCGTTATCCTCCCTGCGTTCGTTGACATTTAATATGGGGTGATTTAAGGATATATATTTTTTCCAAGGGGACCCATCATGAACAAAGAGATTCTTCTTCGAGATTAGGTCACACAAGAGATAGCATCCGCGAATCCACCCTGATGGTATTGGGTGTTATAGTTTGCTGTCCTGTCGGAAACAAACACGTTAATCAGGTTCCGTTTGACAGTGATTGTGGGGATAACTTTTGGAGATAGTAAAGAAAATAACATCGTCCGAACAAGAGAAATTGTTTATTTATCCCGAAAGAAGGAGAGCGGAAAGAAAAAGTTTGTTTTTTTCTGGAAAGAGTATTTTCTTCAAACAAACTCCTAGATGCAGGAAAAAACAAGTTTGCTAATTTCATTTTGTTTCCGATTTAAGAGAAGGCCACAGAATAAGACGTACATTTTTTTCCTTTTTTGTTACTTATTCGCCTCAAAGAAATTTCTTTGGGAAATAAATCTTTTATAAGATTTAACAACTTAGTTATCGACTAAACAGTTCCTACACTCTAAAAATAACATTAGTAAAATAGTTTAAGTGATGTTTTATCAGCAGTGCTAAATGAGCTGCTCTATTGCGTCTCTTAAAATTAGTTGGGACGCAAAAATGTAGAAAAAATACATACATGTTTTACAGTGACAGATCATTTCCCGGTTAGGTTAGCCTGGAAACGATTGAAAAACATGATTATATCAGAGTAAACTCGAGGTTAATCTAATCCTGTGAATATCTCGCAGTATAAAACTAGAACTTAAATTTTGTATACCTACATTAAATATTTTTTTGTGATTTTCCTATTTAATTTTCCTTGATGTCCAACGTTTTCACTGTGGACTAGATGAGGTGAAACTAGGCAATTATTATTTTTTTTACTACAGACCTTCTACTTAGTTCAGGAGACGTCATCTTGATTAAAAAATTATACCTAACAACGAGACATGTTCAATACCATGTTACCTTCAAACGATCATGTAGGGAAACAATTGTGTGGAATCAAAGTTTAAACCTTAGGCCTAAATTATTTACTAGCAATTTCCTTTCTTTTTATAAAAAAGAAACTTTGTTATTTTAAAATATCTTCAAAAGTAATAGTAGTAGAACCGATTGAACGACATCCACCAAACTATGAAACTAACTAACGTAGTGCTTTTAATAGTTTTTGTCATAACTGGGCCAGAAACATAATGCAGTAAAAAAATCCCCACAACCTGTACACTCATATTTATAAGTGGGGATGGTCGTACTATTCCACTCAGCCATTACAGCTAAAAACAAAAAGGACTAATAATCATAAACAAAAACAGGCAGTTTTAAAATACGGTTATTGTTCGATGCACTCAAACACTCCCTTTATTATAAAAGTGAAAAAAAAAACACTATCGTGACTGGAAAACCTTTTTACTTATTTCCTTTTTTAAAGTAAAAAAAAGCCCATCTTTTAGTTCAGTTGCGTGTGTCCAATTCTATTTCGTCTACAACCACATTAAAAAAAAAAACACTAGCATGTGTGGACATCATAGATAATGCCACTGCTGATGGTACTGCAAGGTAAATTGCTTAAAATAAAACCAATTCCAAGTAGTGTCCTCAGGGGCTGAAAATAAGGGAGATATTGTATGCCAAAGTAACATTCACTAGATTCATGATGGAGCAAGCAACACATAGATCAAATGACACACATTGTGAAGCAATAGCAACTGACGTGCATTTGATATTCATGCAAAGAGCCGGCAGCTAAAAATGAAAACAAAAAAGGAAAAAAATGAACCATTCAACGAATAAAAAGAGGATATACGACACAAAAAAATGGACACTCGCATAGACTAATGGAAAAAATGAGCCTTCCTGTCAGAGTGCGTCCGCTTTTTGTTCTTATTGTGAATGATTCAGCATTTCCGTCCACGTGTCCATGGCTTAGACATGACAGTTAATATACACAACATCAGAAGGATTGTGCAATGGAAAAGTTTTTCTTTTTGTTTTAGTTTTATTTAACGGTATATTTTGCATTGCTTCAACAAAATTATTAAACTCTCATTCAGCTCATTGTTTGACCTTCTCTTCTCTTTAGTTAGTTTTGTTTTAATTATATTCGTTTGGAATTTCAACAGCCATCTTGAAATTTGCATTCACCCATGACGCCAGGATGACATTCACTCATACACACTCTTTTGAAAATTTCAAGAGAAAATGAAAACTGAATTTACATGCAAATTCATGCACAGATATACTGCATGCAGTAAGTTGACGGGCCTTGAATCCTTCGAATCACTTATAATAAAATCTCATAATTTATTCTAACGTCTGGTCTTGGAGAGGACATAGCTCGTCAGCGTCCTGTCCTCTTTTGGATGTATGTATATATATAAGGACTTCCATCATCTAGAATAAAATTAATGTCAAAGCAAAACTTATTACAAACGTTTAATCCGTCCAGTAGATAGACGAGGAATGAAATGTTTATCTTATGACTAGTAAAACTTGCTGCTGATTGCTTCTGATCCTTAAATTTAAAACCATATTATACTTGCACGATGACAAATTGAAGGATTAAATACGAAAAATTAGTTTCACAAGTTCGTTAAAACGAACAAGCGGGAGAAAGACCCATATATGCAACGAAGCAAGAAGGTCACTCAAAGAAAGAGTTTGTTGACAGGATGGATGTTTTATTTTTTAGATGGGTCAATTTTTGTCTGTTTTAATACAGCAAAATGATCTCCTTTACAAGCATGATTGAAGTTTTTTGAAGGAAAAAAAGAGCGATTAGTTTTTAATAAAAGTTTGTAAAATGTTAGGATGGAAATATTTTTTTTTTTTTTTTTTTGAGACACTCTGGCGTTTACGTACTTTTGTTACGGATACACTGTGGCGTGTACTTATTTATTTTTGTAATTTTTTTTTTGTGGTGAGTAGAAAAAATTTTCTTGTATAAAAATGAAGTTAAACACTGTTGTTGGCTTTGAGGAAAGGTTGATGAAATAAAAGTCAGTGGGTGAAGTATTGTGTGGTTTCATAAAACAATATGTATTTTTTGTATGATGAGAAGCAAAACCGATTACTTATACTATATACTTAAATAATAAAAAGAGTTTATTCTGCTACCAGAATGAGGAGTAAGAAATTCCCAGCATTTGTTGAATTTGAATATCATATTTAAACTGTAGTACCCAATTTTAAAAACGGCTTTTTCAATAATTTTATAGAAAAAAACAAAAATTCCTTTTTTCCTTCTTTTTCGTTTTTTGAATCATCTTTGGAATCACATAACCAAAATTGTCTGCTATTAAAATAAGCAAAGTGCGTTTGTTCCATAGAATACAAAATAAATAGAAGATCATCAGAGACTGCGACTATTTTGCTATCAAGCTTTTAAATCGGCTACATTTTACTTATGTATGTGTCCGTGCGTTTCAATACATTTCAAACGGGACTATCAGAGGTGCAATTGCAATGGTACAATTGACAACTATAAATTACATTACATTTAAACAATTTCACCTTTTTTTATTAACCTTTATTCACGGGATAGAAAAACAATTTTTTCTTAGTGAAAGGAAGGACGATTACGAGTTGACCACTTTAAGTTTGTTCGCATAATCCATATGTTTTTCTTTTTCTCCTTTAACATTTTCATTTCCATATTCTATGCTTTCCTATGACAATTCGCACTGATTATTCTATAAACGTCAAAGTCAAGTTCGTGCATACCTGTCAAACAAAAAAGAGTGAGATAGTTTACTGCTTTCCCACTGACAGTTCACATTAAATATTTGACACATGTCAAAATTAATGTCGTGCATATCTTTTAAACTACTAAACGTCAAAAAGCAATTTTTCTATTTCCATAAATATTTCGTAATTAATTTTTGACACACGTCAAAATTAAAATCGTGCATGTCTTTTTAAATTGAAATGTTTAATCAATTTTTGCTTACTGATGACAATTCGCATTGAATATTCGAAAAAATACAAAAGCATTTAGTTGCTTTTTCGATGACTTAACTGTAAAAGTTAAAAGTACATTTTGCTTTTCAATAACAATTCAAATAACAATGAAACTATGACAAATTAAAAAAAAATATTTTAGAACAATTTTTTGATTTTTTGTGACGTTCTGTACTGTATAGTGTATATTTCTTAAAAGTCAACATTTAGTTCGTGTTAATCTGTCAAACTACAAAATTTCAATCAAAAATTAAATGCCTTTCGTTGACACTTCTCACATCTATAGTACTTCAAATGTCAAAATAATCATCCGCGAACGTCAAAATATGGTTTGTGCATATTACCAAACTACAAAGTAAGTACTCTTCTTCGATGTTGAGAATTTACCCTTTTTTCTTTTATTGAAACATGTAAAATGCAAGAAGATCCTATTTACGGATGGAAAAAAGAAATATTTTGCTGAATGAAAAATTCTATAAATGATAAACGCCAAAGCTCAAAGCGTCAAATTTCATTGGTCAATTGAACATAAAACCAGATTAGATTTTAAAATTTACAACGACTTTAACTTTAAGACAAATAAACCTCAGACGTAAATAAAAAATCCCGCTCTGATAAAAAAAAAATAACATGGTACGTCCTGTACGATTTCACAATGAAACAAATGGATTTATATTTTGTATCCGTTTACAAACTTACAAAATAAATTATTATTATAACTTAACAACGGCCATAAGAACATTTATGAAAACATTACTATGACAAATTAAAAAAAATCTTTTTATTTTTTCAAGTACCGGATAGAGTGACTCATATAAAAAGTATAATGTGTGTCACTGTTGACAGAAGCTAGTGTGTATAAGGACGACATACACTCATTTTTAACATTATTTATTATTGTCCTAAATAACAGTTATATATTTTAATATACACTTAAAAATCATTCCCAGTCAGCCACTCATCACATCGCTTGTCATTTCGCTGAGATAGCGAACACAGAATGAATGAAATTGAAAGGATAACATAAAAATGCAAGTAGGAAAAGGGAGATGAGTTGAGAATAACTAGAGCACACACAATTCCTTGTTGCTACAGGTCTTCTTCTTATTCACTCACTCACTCACTCATTCTTCACAACATTTACAAAGATTTTTGAAAGGATAAAGATTCAGCATCAATTTTTGTGTCGAGTAAAATGATCATCCAAGCATCCATTGCAAGTGACATAAGGATAATGCTTTGGGGGTGAAAACAAAATTTCTGCATCATACAGCGGAAGTGGGAAGTGGTGACTCATAAAATAAAAAATGAAAAACGATTGCAGGATATTAGTGAGAAATAACAATCCATATGTGTTTGTATTATATAGGAGGAGGTTGTTTCTGTTTGTGATGTCTTTGGGTAATGTTTCCATAAATGAGAAGGGTGTTTTTTGTGGAGAAGAAATGACATGGAATATGGGTAATGAAGTGTATACGTGATTCTTTGGAGAAAATGTTGTATAGATACTTCGCCTTAATGCAATGCAGTTAAAACTAATTGCTAAACTAAATTGTATCTCAACCATTACTGTATTTCGTTAGTGTGACGTAAGTTAAAATTAAATTGAAATGTAAATAAAAAATTGTAATTTCGTGTTTTGAATTCATAATTAAATCCTAATTTGAACTTTAACTATTTTACTATGAAAAGATTAAAAATTGTTTAACATTTTTCAAATTTCGGTATCAAACTAAAGTATTTTCGTATCATAAGCTTTTGAATAATGGTGATTTTGTTTTAAATCGGTTGAGGAATTCAAAAGAAAATCGACGATAAAAGTAGCTTCACTGGAATAACTTAACATTTTAACTTTGTTTTTATACAAAATCTGACA
The DNA here is from genome assembly GCA_951217065.1 of Baccha elongata. NCBI lineage: Eukaryota > Metazoa > Arthropoda > Insecta > Diptera > Syrphidae > Baccha > Baccha elongata. The sequence continues at coordinate 14,035,807 of OX578272.1, forward strand.
GATCTTTAGCTACTTACTCGTCTGGTTTTGGTAATATTCAGGAAAAGGACAGGAAAGTCATTATTCTGTCGAAACAACCTCAAGTCATTATTCTGTCGAAACAACCTCAATCGAAGTTACACATCATTTAAAGATCTTCTCAGTAGATGCTTTTATTAGAGAGTTTGGGATATTTATTGACATGCTGTGTATCGATACAATGCAGTGAATTTTACCTCCGAAAACGGCAATGTCATTTTAAGCTTTTAATTCAAAATTATGTTCTATTTTTGCCTAAACTGACTTTTAATCGTGCTATTTTTTGGATACAAGAGAATCGACAAGAGCAAGGTTTGATCCGCTACTAAGTTTGATCAAAATCAGTTAAGAAGTTCACGCTTCACACATTAAGACAAACCAACAATTTTCTGTATTCTTATATAACATTAACTTAGAAGCAGTGATTATTTCTAGATACGAACTATTATTATATTACATATTTTTGAATTTTAACTATAGGTAAAGCAAAACTCCTCTTATTTTAACAATGAATTTTTTTCACTCCTGTTGGATGAACTTTATTTCAAAATAATAAATTTGTCTCTCATTCATCCATGAAGAACAATTATAATCGCATCAAAAATTATATTTACCATTGAAATAATTATTCAACCGTGCTGTGTATGAAAAAAAGGACGTATACGCCCTGTTGTTCCAATTTAATCATTTTTTAAATACCTATGTTCGTTGAAAAATATTGATATACATACATATGTACGTTTAATAAAAAAAGGACTTCATGCGAAACTAAACAAATATTCACAATTCAAATTTGAACACATGGTCGAATAGCTTTCCTTTTTAAAAATTCAATTATACAACGCTCTGCGGGAATCAAACACCAAAATAAAAATAAATGCATTGAATTACAGTAACCCCTCTTTAATTGTGTTCATCATTTGGTTTAAACATAAAAACATACCTTGTTTCGTGAATCTGTTGACAAACTAAAAATTGTTTTTTGTTTTTTTAGTGTTATCTACGCTGCAGGTTTATCGAAATATCATACAATTTAAGCGTTATCTTAAATCCTTAATAAATTATTGTAGAAAAATTAATTGTTTCTAAAAATATTTAAAAAAAAATACGAATGCATTGTACTCAGTATGGGGAAATAGTTTCTATCTGCTTACATTCTAAATAATAAAAAAAGAAATAAAATATTCAATAACAAACAATTATCAAATGTATAATAATTAATTTATTTAATGTAATAATTCATTGAATTAATGTAAATTATTCATTAAATTAATAATAAAAATAATTCATTAAACTAATGTAAACTATTTTTTTAATTAAAGTAAAGAATTTATAAAATTCATTGAACTCATTAAATTAATGTTACAAGGATGTTAATATGAAGGTTACCCATTCAATTAATGTAGATAATTCATCGACTTAATGTTAATAATTCCTTTAATTATTTTTTATATGAATTGAATTAATTTTACTAATTCCATTGAAATTATATAAATGTAAAATGATTCATTGAATCATACTTAAATACTCATGGTTTTAATATTCGATGAATAAATGTTTAAAATAAAAAAAATATATGTATAAAATGCATTGAATGATTAAATAATGCTCATTGAATTAATGTTTTTAATTCGTTTAATAAACAAAATATATGTAAAGTAATTATTAAATTGTGATCGATTATTCGTTTTTTGTTTGTTTGAATCAAGTATTTTTTTAAAAATTAAGTTAGAATTTATAAAGGGGATAGTACTGTAAATTAAACCTGCAAAATTTTAAGTAGGTATCAGGAAAGTTATGGGTTCGAGAAAAATAAAAAATGAATCATAAATACGAAGCAAACGATGTCGGAGATGTTGGTTATTTACTATATTAACGTTAATGCTTGCGTTAGAAGAATTTAAAAAATTAATTTTAAAATCTAAATTAGAGTTGTTAGATTTTTTAGAAACTTTTCAACTGGAGCAAAAAAATGGACTAATTTAATAAAATGAAAAAAGGTTCACACTTTTTTTATATTTTTTGTTTTTAAAATATGTATTTATACAAATATATGTTACTGCATTTATTTATTTGAGTGATGTATGTACACAAATATTAGTTTTTTTATTTCTTTCAATTTCAAGCAGATATGTATCTACATGTGTTAGTTTTTTACAACAATGTTAGCCACTAAAACATTTTTTTATTCACAAAAGTAAGTACGTGCGACCCATTTGTGACTTTTTGTTTTTACATACATACATACCTTTTTTTTGAATAAAAATTGTTTAATCGAATGCAAGGGAGTAAAATATTCAAAACTAATTCCGTTGAAAATTCACCTGCAAATAGTAAAATAAAATGCAAAACAAATATTATTGCTAAGGATTTTTAGATACAAAAAAAAAACATTTTTCGATAGGTCGAAATGAATTATGGTGTTTTGAACATTCCCTTCGAATACAAAAATATTTGAACCCAGAGTAGTTTAAAACTGAAGTTTAAAAACCTTCACATAAAACCTTCAACAAACTTCACAAAGACATTTTTGTTTTGTACATTTGGCCAACGAAAAAGTGAATGTACATTATTGTTTAAATCAACATACAAGCGAGGACGATAACCAATTTCGTTTTATGTGTTATATGTTTTTTTTATCGATTGTATTGTCCCCCTATTGGGACAATACAATAAACAGGTAAATTGGTTATTTGTATTGCTTTCAAAACTTGAGCACATGTAACCTTAAGGGAACGTTTGTCTCATAGCTCGTTGGGACAATCTGTTTCAAACATACAATACATCATATTTATATGTCATATAATCAAATTAAAAAAAGGCTCAATTACTTTATTAAAGTTATCAACTAAAGGATCAATTTAGGATTCCGAGAGGAAGGCGAGACAAAAATATATTACAAGTCATTTTATACATTGGCCAGTCTACCTTATACATTAAAGGATATTATATAAAATACATAATATCCTGCTTAATGGAAGCAATCAAATATATTTCTCTTTAAAAAGCCTAAAGGAACTTGGGTGTTAATTTATTTTCATAAATTCAACATTATTCTCCTTTAACTTTTATTCGCAATATTCATAGGCTGCCTTAAGCTTAAGGATTATCAAGTGCACAGCATATACATACATATATATTTCGCAGGCGTTTAGGGCAAAATGAAAACTTTTGAAGTTCTTCTACATTAAAATTGTGCCTACAAATTGCTTTTCTCATAAAAATGGAAGCAAAAACAATTTATTTTAATTATCCCAGTTGGTGGAAAAAAAAACAAGAAACTTTTTCACAGCGGAAACATGGCTTTGAATGCGAATCAAGAGCGAATCGAATAAAATGTATTCGAATGGGGGTATGATTTCGCTCCTACAAACGCCACAAATATATAACTTTAAGGATTATCTTTAAGGAATGACTTGAGGGCGATGAATTGAATTTCCTCGAAAAGCTGCAGTATTTCTTTTTTTATTGTCATTGTTGTTGTTTTCTACATTATTCAATGTTGTTGGACTTATGAAATATATAATTTTGTTTTTCTCAAAGACAAATGACCAAGAGATTTTTTTTTGCTGAACGATCTGGAGATAATATTGAATAAATTTTCATATATTTAAGCAAAATATACTTTCTATTAGTAGAGAAATTGAGATTAATTTTATTTTTTATGACAGGGTACAAATAAAGAAAGATAAATGAGGAAAAAAGAAAGAAAAAGAATATTTATTAGGACTTGATTAATAATAGACGGAAATATTTGCTACTACTTATTAGCATAATCGAAGGATAATGGAATAAAATATATACACAAAATAGTTATTCAATGATTTTCGGTTCGATTAATAAATTAAAAAAAAAAAAGAGCCGTATATATAGATTATTTGATTTCGAATGTTTTGAATATATTTTTGGAAAAATTTTAGGAATGAACCATTGCAAATTTGTAGAGCTTATGAACTTTAGTGGTTTTTGCTCTGCCAGATTTAAGTCTATTTACTTTGTCTGGTGTGAACGAAGTGCGTTTTTATCATGTAAATACTGCAATACTTTGGTAATGCAGTGAGTGCAGTCGCAGTCAATTTACTTTTATTTTGTACAAAAGTTTATGTATTGTGACCAGTCTTTTAACTGCAAAAAAGCAGTTAGCAATCAGTACTAACTGTTTGAATGTACAGTCAATAAAAGCACTTAATTGACTTAAAGTTAAGTTAAATAGCTGCAGTACTTTTATCTGTGTTTATAGTCTTCTAAGTTACTGGTGTATTAAAATTTTACGTCAGTAAGTCTTTCAAATACAGTCAATTAATTGTCCGATAATTCTGTCTGTCTCACTGTCTGTTCGTCTGTCAGTCTTGATGTATAGACACCTACAGCCTAAACAATTGGTCCGATTTGCTTCAAACTTGGTACTCTATACTTTAAGAACAATATGCCCCGGCGTATTTTTGATTTTTATCCTAGGTCTGAAAATAACGGTACCTGCCATATAAGCGGGTAGCAGATAATTCAATTTTTCTCAAAGAAAAAAACCAACGATTTTGATAAAACTTCGTATGACTGAATTTTTGCCAACAGTGATGTTTTTCGTCAAAAATAATTTTTAGAACTATCTTTTTAACGGTACTTGTCATATAAGCGTTTTAGACAGTTCCATTTTGTTCGTAAAAAAATACGATGGATTTCGATAAAAGTTGATTTGTAGCCAAAGACAATGTTTTTCATGTTTTCAGAATAAGTTTATATATTAAAGGTACCTGGCAAATAAGCTTATAATATAACCTCATTTTTCTCATAAAAATGCTATCGATTTTGATAACATTTTGTGAACATAAGTGATTTTTTCCCAAAAATGAAGTTTTTTTTTTTTTTTTTTTTTTATTTTCAAGATCACCTTATTAACGGTACCTGCCATATAAATTGTATATACATGGTAATTCTAAATAGGATATAATTTCACTTTTTTAAGGTGAAGTCATATTTATCTGAAGAAAACATTATATTAGTGTATTTTTAAATTTTGATAAAAAATATTTTGATATTTTTTATGTCCAAAACTTTTGTCTACCCTGCCAACAATAAGTTGCTCGCATGAAATAAATTCGTAAATATTTTTAACGGTACATTAATAATATAAACTATTTCATTTGAACATAAATTTTCGGATACTTGGTACTTTTGCTTATTTAAAGATTTAAAATAAATTAAAAATATTTTAAATGCAATAAAATGTACCTCCTTACATTTAAAATTTTAAAATAAAACCAATCTCATCGAAATAAGTACTTGTGACCTAGTCCGTGCATTTATTAATTTATTATTTTTTTTTTGTTAAAAACACCATTTTTTTTTCAATGATGACTTTGAATTGAGAACTAAAAAATCTAGCAAATTACAATTGTACACTAAACTGAAAAATATTCTATTATTTCTTCTAATACATTAAATTTCGTCCTTCATCTTAATTTTCCAGTTAATAAAACTTTCCAACTTTCTCTAAATAGCACATAAATCCCCTTTAATCATCAAAGTTCTTTTGTGTTTACTTTGTTTCACCCACTCAGGCGGAGGAATATAATTAATCTCCTTGAAGCGGGCACTCGACAAAGATTAATGCCCTCACAAGATGCTTTTTTTCTGAATAGATATTACTCCTCATAAAAATGTAACATATTTTTGTTCATAAGTAAATATACAGACTTACATACATTTATATAAAAAAAAAAAAAAAAAAAAAAAAAACAAATCATGAGATATAACTACACCAAAAGCCAAAAATAAAACATCTTCCATTTATATTATACAAAAGTCCAATCGCTTTGGCAGAGGTAGCTAGATTCTTGGCAGAGACAAAGTAAGTCATTAAACCTTTGAACATCCCCCGTTCCTGCAAATATGCTATTAATTTTCACCTAAAATTACGCGCGTGGGTGTCATCGTCGACGACTTCAGTCGGTGTGATGTGTGGCTGAGTATAAACATTTCGTTTAATTTTGCCTTATTTTTGAAATGACACGCGTCGCTGTTTTTTTTGTTATTAGTTATCCTTCCACCAAATGCAAGCTGTCATCTAAATAGTGCTTACTTACTCGAAGATAAAAATAACATTTTTGTAACCTAAATTTTAAATTTTATGCGTTTAAGAAAAATATAGATACACAGGGTGGGTCCAAAATTTATTTTACCTATCAGAAGATATTTTAATTTTGCAAATGGCTCCTCAACTGTCAGTTGCATTTTAATAACTTTTGCAAATGGCGGAAACTGTCAGTTATTATGATAAGCCACGTTCTCTGAAAGCTCTTAAAAAGAATACATGACAAAATTGCCACAATATAAATATTCTACGGTTGAAAATGCAATGAAAAAATCCCAAAAGAGTTGAGCGTAATGGAAAAAAAACCATAAAGATAAATAAACATTTTAAAAATTTTAATTTTTGAAGATGAAAAACTACATCGAGTGAGTGTTTTTGGGTTACCCTGTAGGTCTACATGTTTCCTACTTAAATATTCTAAGAAAAACAAAGAAAAAATAATTATGCAAGAAAATTCGTGTTGAACATGAAAGACGTGCGTCATGTTTTTCGGTTTTCCTCATTTGTCTGTCAAAATATATTTGTCTATGATGATTTTTTATCGATTATACATTAAAACTGAGAACAATCAACACCAAACTCAAACTATGATACGGAAAGTATCGAGATAATAATAATAAACAGTAAAAATGATGGCCTCTAGGTTCCGGGTTCCGGTGGATGTATGTTGTATATCTATATCCAATAAAGCCTTCTATTTTATCTATCTCTCTTTGAATAGCAACTCAGGCCAACTATATACAATCTAGAATTAAGGTCAATTTTATTCATGGAAAATCAATGCGCCTATCCGATGTTCTTCATAAAAAAAAAAATAATAATAATTTCATAATGAAGTAGTCTTTGGTGTTAGGTCGTTGTTGTTGTTGTAGGGATGGAAGAGGTCATGAAAATTGCTGAACCGGAGTCGAATTGACTTAGGCAACCATATTGTTTGTCATTTTTTTTTTGTCTTGCTCTATTTTTATATTATCCTGTCGAATTATTATTTTTTATCGATGTCAAAATGTTCAGTGACATTTGGAAAATTATTATCTTAATATGTATTGATTCATCGAAAAAAAAGAAAAGAAATTGTTTTCTTTTGACAGGGAGGCGGGGTAGAAAAATAAATTGAATTTGCGTGGGAGAAATGCTTTCATAAAAACGAACGCCATCAACAAATTGAATGTTAATTTTTCTCTTTGTTTTTTTATATTATTTATTTATTAAGTTTTTTGTTTGTTTTTGTTTATCTACATATATATATTGAAATTGGCACAGAAAAGTGATTAAAAGTGGCGCAAGGTAATCGAAAAAATTTTGTGTTTTAATAGAGGAAAGTAATTATGAATTAATGGGAACGATGCATGGTTAAATTAATATGCGGTTAAAATTTGATTTTTGTTTTCTGGAAGCCAAATTTTAATTTATTTTACGAGCGTAGAGGTGTAATTTTTTGTTTTTGTTTTGATTCAGTAAATGCAATTCATTTTTATTTGGTAATATTTAATTTTAAACGTCGTTTATTTGAGGTGATGATGGATTTTTTTTTTAAAGCGAATCTTTGAATTGAGTAGATTTTTTCATAGAAATTTTTCACTAAAAAATAGCAGTCGAACCTTGCTAAGGATAATTTTTTAACTTTCATTCCAGTATCGAATAAAATGTTGGTAGGTTATTTTTATGTTATAGATTCTTCACACGAAATTAGTCTGAAACAAAGGAAACAAAAACGCTTATATATATATATTTCATATCAAATAAAGAAAAACAGTTTTTACTTGAGTAAATTATTAAAAAGTAATTTTTTTTTATTTCCTTCAATTAAAGAAGAAAGAATTACAGTAAGGTTTAAGGACAATTATTTATCGAGTAGAAAAACAGCATTTTTTTATCACGTGTCGATAAACAGAAAATGTTTGAAAGAACCATCAAATGCCAATTAGACATCGCTGAAATGTCCTAAAAAATATTTTGTTAAGCCTGTTTGACGAGTTTGACGTGAACTCACTCATTTAACTTCATGTATTTTGCGACTCACTATGCTCAAAACAAATCTGATTGTTTTGTGCCTAATTTGATTTATTATGTAAAATGATTTATTTGTCTAAGTTGTAAAAGGCTCTATTTACAGACGTGCAATGTTTGCATGCTTCTGCTGCATTTTTTTTGTATGAACTGTCTTATTTAAACGCTTATGTTTAAAGTGAAAAAAACATAGAAAAACAGTTTTTCCTGTTTCAATGCGTTTTGTTCTATGCGGTGTGGAACCATCCTTTGATTTGCGCACGGATGATATTTTTTTAATTGTTCGTAGAACTGCAGTGAATTTCAGAATGTTATCTTGTTTTATATTCGATTTATTATAATAGACTTTTCTTTCCCGTAAAGTTATTTTTCTGTGTCGACAAAAACATTCTTCAAGATTTTGCAGCATAAACATTTGCTAAGAAGTTTATTATCACTGTGAACACTTTTTTTTACGGCAGATACATATGCACCAACTTAATTTCGACATTTGCTGAATATTTAATACAAATTTTCATTGGAAAACAATTAAGTGTTTTCTGACACTTTGTAGCTTGATTCGACAGATTTAAAAAAAAAATTGACAAATCGAATTTTTTCTTTACCACATAAAAGTGGAGAGTTCACTAACAATTCAAAGTAACAATAAGCAGTTCTGAGAACATAACTCACTTTCTCTGTTATTATCCTATTAAAGGACACTCTGAATAAAAAAATCACTTCTTGAAAATAATCAAAGCAATATCTCAGGTTTGAGTGAGAATTCTTAACAAAAGTCAACAGAGAACTAGGATGGTTGGAAGTCTCATACAAGTAAAGTAAAAAGAGTGATTGAAAAAACCTCAAACAGACATCCCAGTGGGTCAGAATTTTGTTCTTTGGTTTCATGAGTTCGATAACGTTTAGCTCTTATTTTACATGTGAATGTATACAATTATACGTACAATTTGATTACATTTAATCGTAATTGTTTTGATTTTTTTTTTTTCAAATTTAACCATAATTTTTATCTAGACTTTTATGTTTATGCAAAACACGTCATATCTAATACAAAATATTCGACAAAATTTTCCAAAAACAACACTAAAATGTGTTTATTTTGAAATAAACAAAAATATAACAAGTATATGCCCCGTGGTCCCATATCATCATACATTCAACCTTGTTCTAATTTCAAACTCTTTGAACAGCTTTGAATAAAAGACTGCTCAACTCAATCTGCAGCAAACATCAATAAGTTGCTCATTTTGTCATAATTTGGGGCAAATAGCGGTATAAATATAATATAGATATTAGATAAGTTTACAATCGGGTTAAAGAATTTTTATCTCGTTTGTGGTGAAACGACAGAAATTTAAATATCAACTTTAAATGAAATTTGATATTTTATGCATACAATATCTTTACCAACGATGTCCTTGAACAAGAACAAGACAACTAAAGAATATCTTGTCGACAAAAGAATAGAACAATAACTCAACTCCCAATGGAAGTAACCAAAAAAGAGTATGAAAGCAGCTTCAGGATATGAAGTATGCTTTCATGAAAAGTATTTTGCATTTGATGTTTTTTGTTGCATTTAAATTTTCAAAAGAACAAAAGATTTCTCACAGAGTGATGGAGACACAAGTTGAAGGAAATTCTTTATTTGGTTATATTATTTGTGAGGGAAAGAAATTTTTACATATAGGAAGGAAATACTTTGCAGATTCGAAATGCGATATCTTTTATAGTCATCATTTATGTTTTTTTTTTTTTTTTTTTTTCATTCTTCTGAATGTTAATATTTTAATATCTATTTCACTTATTGACATAAGATTATATATGAACTTTTAGTGTGCCATGATCATCGGAAAATCATAATCCAACCTCTCAGACATTATGACGATGGAAAGACCTGAATCAATAATAACATACGTGATGTGGAGAATTTTTCGGGAAGCTTGTGTGTGCAAGGAGCATACAAAGTTTTTTTTTTTTGTCTTTAATATCCTCATGTCCATCAATCATTTATTTTCGAATAAATTCTTAAGGGCAAGAGAGAAAAAAACGTAATTAGTTTTTCGTAAGCTTAAAAGGTCATTTTCATTTTGTTCCTATATTGCAATGGTGTTTTTTTTTATACCATTTTTATTGCGAAAATAAGGTCCTTTTATAAAATGAAAATCTTTTATTCCTTCCACAATCTGCCCAATTTGTGCATAAGGTTTATTTTTTTAAATTAGTCTGTGAACCTCTTTCTTTTATTGCTCTTTCAGGCGTGTTCTTAAACAATTTAAATTCTACGCCCGAAGAGAAGGAAAGGACGACAAATGCTTTTGTCTTACAAATTTTCTTCAAGACTCACTTAGAAAAAATAAAAATAAAGAAATTTCATTCAACACCTACATATATATTTTTCTAAAGAGAAGTATTGGGAAAATTTACATGAATACATAAGGTTAAGGGTTAAAGAGGTAGAACGGTGCCAACTGCCATAAGAGGCTAGAGGGTCCCTTAGAGCATACTTTGTAACGTGTTATACATTGAAGAATTTCTATAGTGAAAATTGCAAATTGAATTTTCAAAACAGCTCAAGGGTGGTTTGCAAAGAGAAAAGAGGAGTAGCAGGAAATAATGTTAATTTGAATGTATCGAACAATATGGAACAGTTCTGGGATTTAATTGGTTTGAGAAACACTGTGTTGTGTTCTGTTACAGAATTGAATATTTGTTTCGATTTTTATAGCTATGACTATGAGCTGTGTTTTTTTTTTTTATGTATATAATACTGTTGGTGAGATGTAAAGGACTCTTTTTAAGATTCTGATTTGGGTCTGGAAAGTAATTAGGGTAAGTGTTTGGTTAAGAAATTACAAAGAGATTAGACCAATCAAATATGATAGAAAAGGATGGATATTTCCTATTTTAATTTGAATGATTAGGAAAAAGATTGATGGACATTTTCTTAATGTCGTAAGGAAGGTGACTTTTATAAATCGTTCAAGCTTTAGAAGATCTTTTCGAAAGAAATGCCTTAAAATCTAAAATGTAAAGTCTTATTTGTAACACAATGAGAGGGACAAATTATTTCTCTTCGCAGAGGCACTGATTTTTGAAAGGAAGTTCAAAATTCTCAAAAATGACTCATTTTAAAATCAAGTTGGTGGAGATTCTAAGTTAGAGTTCGGATTTGCATGTTTTGCGTGCGTCAGTGGCTCTACAAGACTGGCATGAACTTACAATTTTTTTCCAAACCCGAACCGTACAGATTCAATGCACTCATCAAGTATTAAAATTAAAACAGGAACACTCTCATATACCTACCTAACATAACCATCCAGTCAGTTTTTAAGGCTTTTCACCAAAGCGTGATCCACGTATAGGCAAATAGACCGTGCAGTTATCAACTAATTCTTTCCATGCTTTTTTCAAATATCTTGAAGAACGAAAGTTTATTAATGACTTATAGCATGCATGACTGATAATTTAATGTTTTATTTCAGCGAAAAGTGAAACAAATCTTTATATCGTTTCGGAGAAAGTAAAATTAATCCGCTTGATATTTTAAAAACATTTGGTAGATCAGAGACATCGACTCCAAACGCGTGCTTTTGTATTAATGAATCTCTTCTTCGTTGAATTTAAAATTACTTATCCAACCAAATAATGCAAGAATTTAGTATTGAATGATTTCAACTCTAAAATCTACAAAATAAGTACTGGTGTGCCACAGGGTTCCGTTTCGTCACCGATTCTATTTCTTATTTTTTAATAATGATCTATTGTCTGGAACTTTTTATTATTCTTTTAACTGATTCACTGGCAACATCAGCTTTTTAAATTAAATTTAAGATTAAGATTCCTGTTATTCAAATGTAGTTTCTAATGACATTGAATAATCGAGTTTTAATACTTCAAAAACTTAATACATACTGTGTTGTTTTGTCACTTAAGTGGAACATACCAGGATTTAGAGGGAAATGTATCAAAGGAACTGATAAGATTTCCATTATAGGAATGTGCGTCACTGAACCACCTTCTTTGGAACAACAAAATATTTAGCGGAGCTGAAAACGCGGTAAAGGGCTTGAGATTTCAAAGAAGTATAAGAAAATTCATTCTCCTGATGATCTGACTGTAATTTATAAGGAGTACCTACTACTTACTCTGTAACTGCTAAGGTGCTCTAATAACGTATTTAAGTCTTAAAGATAGAATGCAAAAATGAGCATAACATAATATGATAGAGAATAGGACTGTGGCTCAGACACGTTAAGTAGATGAGTAGTGAAGATGGCTTTCTTATTTGTGCAGATTTCAGTGCCAGTGCTGATGTGATACATAAAAGCCTAGACAATATGCTACAAAATCCTTCTTCAAGATTTAAGACTTATAACAGAGTATCAAAATAATTTGTTTTTATTCCGAATACAAAAATATGTTTTGCAAAATTGAATGAAATTAGTGTGAAGAAGAAAACTTTTTTTATATATTTTTTTTCTTAAATTCATAAAGTTTCCTCTGACACTGACAGTTTTCAAACAATATTCTCACCCAGTGCCACATATAAAATTCTCTGACGCATCTGCAGATATATATTTTTTTTTCTTTCTTTGCATAATCTAGATACACACAACAAGCATCTTACTAAAGCAAAAAAAAAATCTCGTGGTTTACACAAAATATCAATTTTTTTTTCTTGCTTCTTGATATTTCTAAAAAAAAAAATTACGCCAAAAAAACGAACCAAAGGACGAAATAAGTGGCACAATGAAAATGATTCGTATACCATATACAACGATTGTTATCTCGCCCTTTAGATATACGGCCAATTGAACAGGAAATTCAATGGAAAACACCGAGTCTCTGTCCCCGCTATGCTATAGCACTCTCCATTATTTGGAGCTACCCTTGTCAGGAAATTTATTTTAGTATAAATCCTATCCATGCATATTATGGAGCATCCCTTAATAGCAGAACCTTCTACATGATCACATAAATGGCTCCAGTGGGTATTTTTCCGATAGAAGAAGCTGGCATTGTGCTAACTGGCCCGCATATTCTGCATAGCTAAGGAGTTTATAATCATAACAGACAGAGATTATAATTGTGGGACATGATTTACAATTCATCGGGGAACTACCCTAAAAAAACACATATACATATATACACACAGAGAAGCGAATAGGAGACAATGACGTCAAGGACGACGGATATTATTGGAAGGATGCTCGTTATGCTCCTTAGGCAATATCTTGTTTTTCTCACTCCTTGAATAACCATTAAAAGCAAACAACAATCAAAAAAAAAAAATGAAAAAAATTCAATGACATTTATGATGCTGGTCCTGTTGGTTTTACTTTTACCATTTCGCGTCGTTCTTTTTTTGTATCCCAAAACGTTGGGTATGTGTTACACAAGTAACAGAACATTCACCAACAACGTTTTACTTACACTTTTTGTTGGCATCCATTTCACCCACTGTATGTATTTGATCATGGGGGAGGGGGGAAACGAAGGTATCCTTGTACGCTTTGCTTGCTCTTATCAGACGTATCTGCTTGCCTTACATTTATGTATATTTATTTTTATATGTTCCAACCATATCCTTGGGAAATTATTATGCAATAATGTCAGATGAAGCACCGGGAGAGAGGAAACAAATTGAATTTTCACCCAAGATAATGTTGCAAAATATATACCCCATCTTCAGGACGCTAACGTCCTGTATCTGTTCTTATGGATTGTGGAATGTGGTGAGTGTTTTTACGTCGTCAGCTACGCGGCCGTCGGGAACGCCAACATCGGTATAGTATAAACACAAAAACAAATTCAATTTCGATGTGATTGTTTGAAACACCACCGCTTCAAGGACGTAGCCAAGTTGAAATTGACACAAGGACGATGATGATTATCATCATCATCATACATGGATTTCAGATCATGTGCGTAATAAATACGAAACTGGCATATTGGCAAATAAAAGATAAATACGTATCAAGATTTGATTATACAATCATGAAAAAGAAATTGAGAAATTGTCTGCAATGCGATACGTTGTTGCTTATCAAAGGAGAGAAATCGTTGCAAGATGTTTTCTTTCAATCAAAAAGTCATTTAATATGAATTATGTTTGTGCACATCAAGCAAGTAAAATTCTCGGCTTCATGTTCTTACACATTTTTTGACTTGCAAATGTCGATTATTTAAGGCAATTTATACTGTCATTACCATAAAAGGGAAGACGAAAAACGGAATTTTTCCCATATTCGAAAATCGGTAGTGAGATGCAATTAGGAAAAAATTCAGAGGGATTAATGTTTCCCATAAAGTTCCCGATAGGCCTGATTATTATTCTTAAAATAACAGTACCTGTCATGAATAAGGACAAACTTGTATTTCTGTTAAACAAAAAGTTTAATCTATACTATTGATAGATTTTTTTTTTACAAAAGTTTACCTATTCAAAAACAAATATTTTAAGTATTACTTTTTCGAAAATCAAAAACTAAATAAAGAAAATAAAATGTGTGAGCACTAAAACACAGCTTATAGAAACATATATCTGTTTTTATAAAAAAAGCAAACAAACACAAACACGGCTTTAAAAAAAAACAAAAAAGTTCAATTAATTTATAAATTTATAATTTTTTTTTTATTTTTTTATTTTTTGCAAAAAAAAAAAACGTTTAAAACACTTATTTTAATTTCTGAGTTCTTTAAAGTATTAATGCACTTGGCAATAATATTAGAAAAATCTTTGGTTTTTCAAGAATGAAATTCCAATTTCGACTCCAGGAGCAAATAAGTGAGATTCATTTATGGAAATTATCTTATTTGTATTTATCCCATAGGTGGGTCTGTTATCAAGAAACTTTATATTAACGACCAAGTATTTTTATATTCAGTGACAAAATCAAGGGAATCCAAAAAGTCAGTCTTCGCAGACAATAAAACGGCTGTGTTAATTTTTAAGTCATTTATAATTTTGAAAATGATGATGTTCAGATGGTATTGCATATAGTTTGGAGAAAAATTCGATTAGTTCTTGAAAACTTGGTTGCACTGCTCGTCTTCCATATTCATGTTCGAGTCGAACCCCTTCTTTCCACAACGACCGATGAAGTTGTATCTTCTTATCTGTGAACATGTGCTGTGGAAATATGACAGGTCGGGTTTAAATTCTGAAACGTCACTTTATTCTATATCTCAACAATGTCTCAAAATGCAACTTAGTTGTTTATGTTTACTGTCCAAAGATAATATTTCAAAAATGTTAGTTTTAACTGTCAAACTGAAAATTTTCAAAATCTATGTATTTCAGGCTTGATGGGAGATATTTTATATACCTACTTTTGAGAGAGAATTCAAATTAAGTCTTCCAAGCAATATTCATGTTTTTTTACGTAATTTGTTACACTTCAAAGTGTCAAAATACAATTCATCTCGCACTAAGTGCTTAAATGCGTCTTAAATGAATGATCTGGTGACGTTTTTTTATCTTTCCGTCTAACGATTTGCTCATCATTATATTTTTCAATCCGTTTAAAGAAAAAGAAAGATCTGTATCATCTTTTAAATTGCATTTTGACAGTTTTTATGGTCTGACCGATATGAAAGAAAGTTGACGTATCAAACCTGTTGTGCCGTCACATTTACATAGCAAGTGAAACAAACAGAAAAACAGAAATTCGTGAGTTGCGGCAAGAGTCGTCCGATTCAACCGAATGAAAAATATTTTAATTTATAACTTAACACTTCCAATAGCAGTGCGAGAAAGTGTTAAGAGACGAATATTTTTCTCCAACTCACTTGCAGCGCCATCTATACTTCAACAGTTAACATTTATGTTCACTTCTGATTGCTGACTTATTTATACACATTTTTTAAGAAATTGGTGCATTGTGACGTTATTAAAAAAACATGTAAAATATATTGCAATGTATAAAAATAAATGTTATACAACAATAGTCTTCTCGAAACTCTAATCTCTTATGAACTTTGGGACTTAGAAATGAATTTTTAAAGTAATTTATTCTTTTTTTTGAGAGAGTATTTATTTATGTATAAATATTTTCATGGTGTTTAACATCAGCATTATGATAGAGTAATTTTCATTTTCTTCGAAAACAGTTTAAACTTTTTGTTTTTCATACTGTATTTTCAGGTTCTTCTTGTTAGTGTAGGTTGGAAATGTATATTTTAGATTTTTTCGATACTTTCACAAAGTGGAAAGAATTTTCTTCTTCAAAAAAAAAACTGGATCTTAAAAATTAATATTTTTTTAAGATAAAAACATTCGGTCTGGAAAAAATAAAATGGTAGATAATATAATTGTTGTCTTTTGTATAAAGATATTTCTCTTCCCAATAGATATGAGAAAAAAGCCACTGTTTTTTTCGATTTCGTCATTCAATAAGTCAGTCATATTTTCATGTACATAAGTCACATTTAATGAATACAAATTCTACAGTACGTACGTATGTAGAAACTAACAATGCCTGTCTTAAGATTTGTTTTTATATAAATGTCCTGATTCAAGCACTGACAGACAGAAAAAATACATGGGTGTATTCTCTTATTAAAATGTTTGAAATAAAAGCATCTGATGTTCTGTCATGATATTCCTGTCCCCAAATAACCTTGGCCTCCGACTTTGACATGATATGCGCGATGTTATCCTATAAAATATAAACGACAACGCATTCTTGCATGCCAGCATGCAGTACCAATAAAAATAAATAAATGTTTTTTCAGCAACAACAACAACAACAACAAAAATCGTCATTTATTCATTTCTCTAGCTAAACATAGACAGTCATTTGTCGTTTTCAATTTTTATTCTTTGCCAGTTTTGTCGTTGGCACTTGTTAACAGTCTTATTAATGGGATCTGCCATTTTAATTATATTTGAAGATGGATATTGTTATCCTTTATTTTACCTTTGAATAATAGAAGTATAAAAACGTCAGTGTTATTAGATTTGCTGGGTTTTTATTGCAGCATAAAATAAAAAAAAATATTATAAACGATTATCTTTAGTTTCTCATTCACCTTATGTTTATGTTTTGATTAGAAATATCTAAAAATAAAATTTTAATTTCTAATGAACAATTTTGAAAACGTTTAGGAGATATTTTGTAGAAACTGGAATATTTTGTAGTTCATTAGGTTGTTATGCACACACCACACATGCCATAAAATATAAATTATACAAAACTAGAACTCACATAGAGAAATTAATTTTAACACATTAAATATTTCAAAAATAAAACACATTATAACGCATAGGAAGTGAAATGAAATTTAATTTTCGAAAATATAAAACCACACGCACATAAAATTAGAAATTTATAATAGCGTCACACAGTGCCTATTTCATCTTCCCCACACCACATCTGACACAATGAAGTGTGTCTATCTGTTTAGCTAACAGCACACAGTGGATCGTTTTGGCATTTTCTTTTGCATTAATCAATTATTAAATTTTTTTCTTCATATTTCAAATGTATTTAAAGAAGCAAAAATATACACTAGACTATTGTCCAGTTTATTATAGTCCAGTAAAACTGTCGCCTGAGAGTATGCGGGGGTAGTGTGCGTGAAATCTGATTTTTTGCAGACTTGTTTATTATGTTGGCCTAATAATCTAAGTTTGTGACCTCGAGCGCTGAGCTCAACTTTGTCAAAAATCGAAAAAAAGCGCAAATTTAGGATTTTTTTTCGAATTTTGGCTTTTGCTGATTTTTATATAGCCAAAATGTGAGCTAAATAGTGCCGACAATCATTCTAAAAGCTTTTGGGAGGATGAATGTTTTATAAACAAGGCCAGTTCAAAGGATGAAAACAAAATTCTTTCAGCGTCGCGTCGTTAAAAAATTAAATGTTTCCCAGCGAAATCAAATATGTATGTCATGTGCTCATTCAACATACCGATAACGAAAAGCTTTTCAATTATTTAAATGTAAGTAGATAGTGTCACAATGGTTTATCTTTAACGAAAGAGGACCAAATTGGATTTTCCCTAATTTAAAATAATGACAAGATCAGAATTTAATGAGCTCATCATATACGTCGTTGTTGTTCCAGTACCATCCAAAGAACTGGGCTATGAATCTCAAAACTTAAAGCCAGCGAAACAATTTATTGGATTAGAACTTTCACATAGAAAATTGTTTATAAAAATTAAAAACAGAATCGGAGAGAAAACGGTGCCTTGGGGCACACCAGCAACTTTACTTGAAACAAAGTAATACTTCTCGTATTGAGCGATTTCTAATATGAAGAGATTTAATAATACCGAAAGCATGCTTTTTCGATAAAAGAGCTTAATATCAAGTTTTATCAAATGCTTTTGATATATCAGTAATCATATTTTCTACAAATCGATGATCCACTTATCGGTGAGATAAGCCATTAAAATACCAGCGGATTAGATCTATACGTTTTTCAAGATATTTCTTAAATTGGTAGTTTATAAGAATTTCAATTACCATGACCAACGGATATGTGAATGTTGAGTGTTTTTGAACAGGAGAAGTGACAGCGAGGCTATGTGGCAGTCGAATAAGGAGCGAAATGTAATGCAAACAAGTATTTTTTTTCCTTATGAACTGAGTACTGCATTGTCATTAAAGACGAGCTTCAAAAACAAAGACAAAGTTGTATTTCGGACGTATGTACATACATATTTTTTTTTACAAATTTTATATTGTCTTTGTTCATGCAGAAATTGTGTTCGTCAAATATGCCCGTTGCAGAACTTATTTTGGTTTTCTACAAAAGGGGTTGGCTTTGTAACAACGCAACCGAAACTTATTTCTGTCAACCTGATTACAGCTCAAGTCAACCATTAGTTATCTTTTGTTTTGATACTTTTGGTCCTGTTTTGTAATTATGTATATTTTAGTCCTGTTTTGTAATACAGAACAAGCTGTGTCATGCTTAATTTTTTTAACGGTGGTATTTTTGACTTGAACCTTTATTATTCCTGCTGCGAAAGTCGTTATAACAAGATGCTTCGCTATTGATCAAGATCCTAGGTTTTTAAACTTTTCGCACTTGTGGGCTGCATTCTATAATAACCAAAGGAACTGAAATTGGGGAGCATAAGTATTATGTTCTATCTGCACTTCCCTCCAAAACCTCCACCCATGCATCAAGTTATTGTTGCAAGGATGTAAAATCTTGACTTAGACGACTGGCTCCACAAACTGGCTCAAAATATAATTGATTAATTTTCGTGATTGAAAAAAAAAAAATAATATTTGAAAACCATCATCATGATATTTATGGAATAATATGAAATTTTATTTTTGTAAATATCAGGCATGACTAATTGATCATTATTGTTTCTCTATTTCTACCTTTCATATTAATAAATGATTAAAACGTTAAGCATCATAATTTGAGTTGTTTTCTCAACGAATATTAGATTTAACTTTTTTTTTAAATACCTAATAGTGTAATTCTGCGAATAGTAATTTACACTAAGGTAATAATGTCAGATGACCTGATCATTTTTATTGCATCTCCAAATCACTCTAAATTTGTTTCTCAAAAAGGGATTTCTTTTACCTGATCTTGACAAGTACTTAACAATCTTAAAGATATATAAACTTCTAGTTCCAAAATCGTTTTTCAGTTGCACTGTGATTGTCAATTTTAAAAGCATCTGCTTAAATTAAATTAAAACAAAAAAAAAAATGCACGTTCAATGCCGTTTTTCAAAATGTTCCTGGGAAGGTGAATGCGAAAGTTTGCTTAACCATTGCCAAACGAACCACAAGAAACTTGTAAGGAAAATAAATAAAAAGAGTGCCTTTGTCTTTAAATTCGATGAACTATTGGAAGATGCATTTCTATTGAGCACTACTACCGGACTCTATTGGTTTTTGCTCGATCCAAAATCACTTGAAGACGGCATCGGACGTGGAGTTTTTGCTGTTGGAAATTCCGAAATCCGCGATTATAGATTAACCATGGGACAGATCTGTGATGAGAATTTGACTTATATTGGACCCTATAAAACCGAAATTGATACGACACAATACGATCTAGAGTGGTGTTACAAAAGCTTGGAGCAAATTCATCGTGATATTTCATCAAAAACATTTCGGATATATTTTGGAAATTTTAAATTTAATAGCGCTTTTGAAAACAACATCACTAGTTTAAATCAAATTGAAGAGGAACAAGACTTAAATATTTTAGAAAGGGATGATTTTGAATGGAAATACTACAACTCAGATTCATTTGATTGTATTGCTTGTTACGATGAGGATTGGAATCAACCAGAATGTCCTATATGTACAAAAGATATACCAGCGAATATTATTGTTGATGCACCAGCTTCACCAGAAGATGATAATTTGAGGTTGGCCGATTATATTAAAGAATTAGAAAGTCAACCGACTTGGGATTGCATTTCCAGTAGCACTCGAAACAATGTTTTTGATTTATCATTTTAATTTGAACTTTCGATTTTATCATTTTTTAAATGATAACAAACTTTTAATTGTAAATATATTCTTTCAAATGAACTTTTAATTTCTTCAACATTTATATCTTTCCATCACAATTTATAGTAAAATTGTGTTTCAGTTTGAAGCTTCTTTTCTTCTTATTATGATAATGCCACCTCTTAAAAATACCACCACCAATGTTGACACCCATTATAATTGATCCGTTCTGATTTGTACTTTTTTTATTTTAGTATTTATCACTCATTGTATGTACAAATATTTTTTGATCAACATTCCTGTTAATCTGGTTATTTCAAGTAAGGAAAGAACATTTCAAATATTTTTCAAAAAAAAATATTTTTGTCTCAGTCCCAGTTGCTCCAAGTATTTTTAAATATTTCGATTGTTTTTGTATTTAAAAAAATTATTATCCAATGTTGTTTCAAACAGCTTTTTCTAAATAAAAGGACTATTGCAATTTAAATTTAAAAAAAACGTTAAAACGTTGACTTTTACCCAATGAATAAACAGAGTAATTGGCAAAAATTATTGTCATTTTTAATATTCAATATAATTTGCCAAATAAAATTCCAAATTCAAAATTTTCGTTTATTTTTCTTCAAAAAATTTGTTTTTCACAAAATTTTGCATTTTTTTAATAGTCATGAACATGGTTCGGATTTTGAGGCAATTTAAAACCTTTAAAAGACAAATCAAAACATCGAAAAAGGTACATCAAAGCTTCGAAAAGTGCATAAAAGGCATTTTAAAAAACAAGATTTTTTTTGTATGGGTGAATAATGTATTTAAAAATTTTCAGCTACAAGGCCTCAAAAAGGTTAAACTTTTGTTTCATATGTGCTAAAACCAGGAGCACCACAGTTTAAAGTTGCAATATTGATAAACACTTGGTTTATTTTTCTGAATCAGAAGGTACATGATTGGTGTTGACGCATGATAATTCGCGCTCGAATGTGAACGATAACACTTTAATAGAGTTAACTCATCATTATGGTAAGATTATGTGTACTTTTGATAAAAAAAGAGCTTCTTCAATTTTTGCTTCTTTTCTGACGATGCTATGATATCGAATTGGGTCGCAATCCTACCAGTTCACTGCTTCACCAAAGGGTCTGCTTTTGGGGCCTTTAATACAAATAAAATAGAAAAATTGAAAATGGGGAAAAAGGCAAAAAAAGGTATTTAAGATAAAAAAGGCTAAAAAAAGGCAAAAGAAGGCATTTACCACAGAATCCGAACCCTGGTCATGAATCATGATAATAAAAGGATTGGAGAGTGTGAGCAGGAACTTAAGCCATTCCTTTTGAATATACTGGTAAGCCTGTTTAAGTCGTTAACATAATAAAAATCCTGAAATCTGGCAAGTAAGCCGAAATGGGGAATGGCATTCTTAGCCGTTTCAGAGATAGAAGCATTCGGTCATGTCGCCTAAACTGTTGAATAAATACAGCACTTCTTTTTTTCTTCTTAAAAATAAACGGCACGATTGGGTTGCACAAACTTGTTCTTGTGGAAAATTATGTTCCTTCGTGTTAACGATTAGGACATAAATCTGTTTTTTTTTTTTTTTTAAAGATTTTCTTTATTTTATTTAAAAAGGATATTACCGTCAGCAACAAATAACTCGTAACGTCATAACTCATAATTTTATCAAAATCGATAGCATTTTTTTTTATTTTTATGGGAAAGATATTTTTTTTTTTTTAAATGTATTGTTTAAGTTTTGCAGGACTTTCATAAATCACTCGTACAATTTTATCAACATTCTTTATCATACTTTATCAGTATATTCTTTTCAAGAAAAGTTTACATTCTCTAAAAGTACTTTAAAAAAAAATTGAAAGCTGCACACTCCACAGCGTCGATGCAGACAGACAAACAGAATCGCCGGACCTTCTTGTTTTCTCTTCTCTCATCACAAGCAAAAATAAACCGGATTAACTAGTATAATTTGTATTTGTCACATTTAAGCTAATTCTAACTAACAATAATATTATAATAAACTTTCTATGTAATCCCCATTTTTGAGAAGGCAAAGATTGTATTTTCTTCTTATGGCTGCAGATAAATTTAAGTTTTTCAAATTCTCCTGCAATTCGGCTCCTGCGTTTTCAGGTGACTCCATCTCCGGTAAACTCTACTTGACCTGTCCAGACTATCCTTCCAAAGTAATTGTGTTCTGTTTGTTTCCTCAGCAAAAGCGTTCTACACAACTCAGTCCTTTATACCTTGTCAGTTGTTAAGGTTTGGATTACGTCGTACCATATCCGAAATGTCTTCCTCTATATTTGTTGATTCAGCAGTTGAAATGTCTCTCCTTTGATATTCTAGCACTCCATCTTCCCGAAGACTTTTGTCAAGTCTTGAAAAAACTGAATGATGGGAACATCTCCTATTGGGATATTTTTCAGCATATAATCTCTTTGCTTCAAGATTGGACCCATCCGCTAAACCGTAGCAGAAGTGCATATCTGCCAATTCTTCCCGAGAATGACTTAAGCTTGCCATTGTTTTGTGATTTAACGATCTGAAATGCAAACAATGTGCTTCGATATTTATTTGTGTTTACGCAAAACATATTTCGTTTTTTTTTAGGTTTAAATATTATAAACCTTTTTTATTATGGGTTAACAATCGGGCAGGTAAATTTTACTAAATTAAACACTTGTCCCAATAAAAAATAAGGTGAAATCTATTTAATCCAGCCATTTTTTAATTATTTGCTAAAAAAAACAAGAAAATATAAAAAAAAACCCAAAATAAGAACCCAAATTTATTTATTTTATTTTTCTTGGAAAAAAAAAAGATTTGATTAGATTAATATGTGTTATAAATATTTTAAGCAGTGATCGCTTGGCAAATAGGTTGGAAAACATTTTTGAAAAATAGAAGAAACAAAAAGGTTGAGCTTTTATGATCGCAAATATTTTATTATGTCGAATTTTTTGTTAATTATCAAAGCTAATAGCCCGGTTATTGCGAAAAATTAAGTATGTGTGATTTGACTGTGGTAATGCAAATCGGTGACTTCATCTCCGGTAAACTCTGCTTGACCTGTCCAGACTATCCTCAGCCAAAGCGTTCTACACAACTCAGTCCTTTATACCTTGTCAGTTGTTAAGGTTTGGATTACGTCGTACCATATCCGAAATGTCTTCCTCTATATTTGTTGATTCAGCAGTTGAAATGTCTCTCCTTTGATATTCTAGCACTCCATCTTCCCGAAGACTTTTGTCAAGTCTTGAAAAAACTGAATGATGGGGACATCTCCTATTGGGATATTTTTCAGCATATAATCTCTTTGCTTCAAGACTGGACCCATCCGCTAAACCGTAGCAGAAGTGCATATCTGCCAATTCTTCACGAGAGTAACTTAAGCTTGCCATTGTTTAATTGTGATTTAACGATCTGAAATGCAAAATTGAAATGAATTTGCAATACAATGTGCTTCGATATTTATTTGTGTTTACGCAAAACATATTTCGTTTTTTTTTTTTTGGTTTAAATATTATAAACCTTTTTTTTATGGGTTAACAATCGGGCAGGCTAATTTTACTAAATTAAACACTTGTCTCAATAAAAAATAAGGTGAAATTTATTTAATCCAGCAATTTCTTAATTATTTGCTAATAAAACAAGAAAATATAAAAAAAAAAAAAACAAAATAAAAACCCAAATTTATTTTTTTTTATTTTTCTTGGAAAAAAACATAGAATTTTTTTTGCAGTCGTTTTTCATTTTTTAGATTTGACTAAGAATTAATAAGATAATTGAAAATTGGAAAACATATTGCTTTTGATGTAATGCAAAATTTTGTAATTATTTAATTCAAAGGAATATTTTTTTCTTTTTAATTTTGACTTAAAAATTTATTTTTTCAAAATCTATTAACTTAAAAAAAAAATCATTTATGGAATTATAGCTTTAAAAAAAAGCTATATAGTTTTGTATTATTTATATTGAGTGCTTTTGTTGATTTTAAATAATTAATTTTTCAATCATATGTCAATTCTTTAGAAAATTAGTCCTCCCGCTTAACTTAGGCATTACAAAAATCTATCAAACACAAGTTGCGAGATGAACAAAACAAACACAACTAATGAAACATTCAGCACTCAATAAACAGTGACGAATGAGAAATAAACGAGTACTTTCAAAACAAATTATTTTATCTGCGCTCAATACGACTGCTTCGAATAGATACCGAAAATACTATTACTTGTTATAAATGTAAAATGAGAAAATCGCTGTTCTGAAATGTTCTGAAAGCTGTTTCATAATCCTTTTCAGAACAGTTCTTAACCGTTTTCAAGAAAAAAATTCAAATTGCTTTAAAATCAGAACAGTTGTAACGGATGTGTAAAAGTTTGAGAAATCTGTAACATTGTTTTCACAAGTTCTAAATCCTAAAGTCTCGTTGAACAGAACGAAATTGTCAACGTTTGAAGCTGAATTTACCAAATATTTATTAAGGTTTATTAAAAATTCAATAAAATCAGTTGTTAACTTTTTTTGTCATTTAAAACTAAATCGGGTTTAGTTTTTTTTTTTAAATGACATCAAATCGTTTTAATTTGGGTAAAGAGAATTTATAGGCAGGCCCACATTATGAATAACGAAGTTCTCTTCTCATGTCAAAAATGTTGCGTATTTTCGCTTTTGTAATAGCAAAATGTGTGAAAATCAGTCAAGCCAAAGAATCAAAACTATAAGCGCTTTAAAACATATTATTTCTCATAGTTATTCTGTATTTGGTAAAATTATATAATTTCAGTGATATTCCGTAATATTTCCAAAACAAGTGAAACAGTTGGCTGGGAAAGCCCCAAGCAAAAATTGTTGTCCACACAGTTCTGGCCAGCAGTGTACAAGTCAATTTTAAGGGGTTGATAATTGCGGCTGCAATAAAGTCAAAAATATGACAAAAATATGGAGAGGCGATAACATGTGAAAGCTTAAAAATAAAAATAAAAAATGGTTGAGCAAAACAAATGTTCATTTATTTCGAAAGTGTTGTATCTCGCATTTTTAAATTTAGTCTTCCCATCTTAATACTTTCTCTCCATTCTATTAACAAACTATTTTTTCTATAAAACAAACCAAAATCCATAAAAACACTCGCGAGCACTTCAAGCACACAAATATTTAGGTACCTTATATTTATACGGCAGCACATTTTAAAGCGAACGTGCAAGATCGCTTTTTCATAATACTGTGATAAAAAAGTTAACTTAAACATTAGATTCGTTATTCATAATTTGGGCCATAAGTCATGGCTTTTGGAGTTATTTCAAGACTTCCTCAACAATATTCCATTTTGCAACTTGAAGAAAAAAAAGGTGTTGGCCACTTTATAGGAATTTGCCCAATTTTAAGGGAAATAAGAATCTAGTGACATACTTACTGTAAAGAAGCTACATCATACCGAGCTAAAATAATAAATGAAAGTTTCTAAAAATATGTTTTTTAACTAAATTAACAGTAGAAAACAAAATTGTTTTCGTTTTAGCTAAACTCAAAGCCTTATCAAATCATATTTTTTCCTTACTAAACAACAAAAGTCGTTTAACTAAATTTGTTTATTTTTATCTTAATCTGAATAAGGTTCGAGCTAAAAATAAAGCCATTCAGGCAGACGACATCATATGTCATGCCTTTTAATATTAATTTATTATGTAAACTGAATATTTATACCTATACTTAATATCGAATGAATAAATCTAATCTATCTATCTATCTTATATGCCATTTTATGGGCAAGTTGTTTTTTATCAATGCAGAAGAAAAATGCAATTTTTTTTTCTAGCAACACAAAGTCAGTACTCTTTAATAACTGAGTATTCGAATCAAAAAAGATTAGGTTTAAACAATATGAAGACGACATTATATAACAAAAATTAAATGTTCATTTGAAATGTTTGGTAAGCTCTTAGCGCTCTCTGTTTTTTTTTTTTTTTTTTTTAAGTTATTAATAACTACTGATTTGCTTTTTTGTGTATAAAATAAAAAAGGAATACGAAAAAACAGGGTTATTTTTTTAGTTAAATCAAAGCATTTTCATTTTAAAATGAAACCCAATAATTGTTTTTTTTTTATTGAAAAATTTACGAAACAATTTTGAAATGTTTCCTAGTTTTTTTCATATTGATCATTCAAGCTACTGTCTTATATTTGTGATCGTGGTTTTTATCAATGGATGACGAAATAAAAATTAAGGAAACAGCTGAATACCAAATACAAAGAGCACGTACATATATCAGAAAAATTATGAAATATTAATGTCTAGTTACACCAAAATATATTAAAAACCATTTAAGTTATCAAAGTAATATGTATTACATTTACATCTCTTGCACCGTCAGGCAGCCAATTTTACATAAAAAATAAAGCTTTCATATCAATCCTGAACTTTTATTTAACACTCTTTGGAGCTTTTATCAGAGTAATTATTCAAAGGAGAACATATTTAATGGATACATTCAGCGTTTTCTTTGTCTTTTATTTTGAACTATGAATACCAACAACTGTCCTTTATTTGAAAGTAAACTTTCAATGAATATTAAGAATGACTCTAGTTTAGTGGCCTTTTTAAACTGAAAGTTTTTTGTGCGAAGAATAAAAATTCCATCTTAAGATTTAACAAACCAACAAATATCTAAGACAAAGATTTTGGGTTTTTCAATACTGCGAAGAATTTAAAAAATACTAAGAACTCTAATTACTTAAAAATCAATATTTATACCTGAATTTCTTTGTTTATTACACAATAAACCGATAGTTAGAAATCAGTCAATTCTGAAAATTATTTTGCTAATTGCGATTTACATATCCTTTGTTAATCTAATTACTTAAGATTTGCATTTCATGGTGTCACATCTCAGGTAGAAAATCTCTGATGACTATAAATAGCTTTACCAGATGCAATGATACTTCAGTTCAATTTCAATCTTTCAAGTGTCTTAACAACATAATGAATACAAAGTGTCGATTTCCTTCTTGTCAATGGACAGGTGAACAAAATAAAATATTCGATCACTGTGAAGTTTATCACTCAAAATACATAAAGGAAATTGATAATGAGAATAAAGTTACTTTTACCACTCGAGATATATTTGCTGAAGCCTTTTTAATAAACGGTCCATCAGGTTTATATTGGTTTTTGCTCGATCCAAAGGAACACGAGGATTGTCTTCGCCGCGGATTGTTTGCTATTGGTGATTCAGAAATATGTGATTATACATTTAAACTTGGTTCCGTTAATATTGATCTACGCTATGACGTTATCACAAAACGTATAGAACCAGAAACTTCAAATCAATTTAATCTGGAATGGTCACTAGATGATTTGGATTGCATGGACGATCTATACAAGTCTAAATTAATGGAAATCTATTTCGGAGAATATACAAAGGTAGAGGAATATACTGGAACATATAAAGCATGGAGCGATCCAGAACAGGAAAAGTGGAATAGATGGTGCATAGAGAATTTTACATGTCCAATATGTTTTGAATATATCAAAAGCAATGCCAAGTTCTGTGAGAATCGTCACTATTTGTGCAGTCTGTGTCTGGATAAGATGGTCGAGCGAAGGAAAGTTAAATGTCCACAGTGTCGTGGCGATTTTTGCTACGATTGTGATGATGAGCAAATTGAATATGTTTTGAAGAGTGTTCGTTTTCCAGATGAAATTTAAAAAAAATAATGATAATAATTGTAGTTTGAAAAGTATATTAAATAAAATAGAAGCGTATAAGTAAAAAAAAACACAAATGTTTGTTTCTTTTGAGGGCGATAAGAATACACTTGTAAAAGTGGATCATGGGGATGTTGTTGATATTAAACGGGAAATCAATAGTTGAACAAACAAGAAAGTATTGTTAAAAAAAATAAATTTTCAAATTGAATTATTGCCTTATTATTTTGTAGATATTATTCAAATTGATATTGTTTTTTAAGCATTGGATGCAAGCGAAAATGTCCCAATACAGAAAATAATTGGGACCCAGTCAAAATTAGTGACATTGCTGCAAGAGAATAAAAAGAACAGACAAAAAGCAACCTGGTCACATAAATTTAATTTTTTTATTAATGGACTGAAGTTACAAGCCCTTTTTCAAATCCCACAATTTTCAACAATTTTGCAGCGCAACTGATTTTGAATCATACGGTCTCATGCAATTTATATAAAATAAGGAATATTATACAAATAATAATAAGAAGGTTAATCCTTTGATATTCATTAAATTACATAAAAAGTCTAGTGAGGTCAGCACTAAAAAAAAATGGGTTTTCTTATAACAGGTGGTTTTTCGTTATTTTTAAATTTCTCAAAAAGTACAAAACAATTTAAAATAAATAAGAGCATAGAATTTCAAAAATTAAATTTATGCTAGATTACAGAAAATTAAAAAAAAAATTAGTTAACATTTTTGTATTTTTTTTTTTTTTTCAAAATTTTGGGTTTGCAAATTAATTTTTCAAAAACTATTTGCTAAAATATATTTATTTAAAAGGAAAATAAAAGAAGAAAAATCAGACTTTTTAAAAAAGTATAATATAATTCTTAGAAAATTTCCCCTCTTACCTATAGGGGGGGGGAAGACCCCTTTCTGGTAGGATTTTTTTTAATTGTCTTAACTCAACCTATATGTTTTATATATTTGAAACACCTCATGCGCATCAACCTGTATAAAATTCATTTTTTTATACTATGACGGGAGTAAAGAGTTTCATTTTATTAAGTTTAGGGGTGTCTGGCAGGGGTTTTCCACCACCCAAAGTGTATGGCAGTGAAAGACGTGATTTCTAATATTGCCCCAAAGAACATATACAAAAATTAAGCTTTATACTATGACGAAAGTTAACTTTCTTTTTTTACACCTTTGGTTCTCGTTACCTGCCAAAGCCACCACGATCCAAACTTCATATTCTCCCAATATTCCTACCTCTTGTAGGGTAATGTGCAGACAAACTTTTAGCTTTTATAAAATGACCAAGGTCTGGCGGCCACGGGCTCTAAGACTATTAATTTGTATCCCAATATTTGCTTTTTTACAAGGCGACGAGTACGAAACTGGTTTCAAACTAATTTTCTATCAAAAGGCTTGTGTGCGCTTTTCATTACTAGGTTTCGTGGTTGGTTGGTGGTGAGAAACAATTTTTTTTGAACAGTTTCGATTTTTTGTATGTATTTCTTGAAAAGTAATTTTTGATTTGTAACGTTTTTGTTTTTGCATTCTCTTCCATCAGCTTAATCATTTTTTTAAACCATATCTTTTGAATACCTAATTCCCAATTATCACGACAAAATTTAAACATTCTTCCACCATATTAAGTAACTATCTTCAAATCGATACAGACCAAGTAATTTAAAATTCTATTTACAAAATAATCTTCTGCTCTATTGAACGCGGGTATATCCCTTTCGGCATTTAATGAAACTGTCGACATTGAATAATAGAACCCTTCCAATTTGCAATTACCAATTAAAAGATCCCTTGGTGATAATGTTGAAACAGAAAATGTAATTCCCAACTACCCACTTGTATCTTTCTTTTTTTTCAGCGATATCTTTTGATTAAAAATCGATTTCCTTTTATTTTTACTGGTTACACCGATAACAACCCTGAATTCCCTATTGAGTGAAAATTAACTTCACAACTCGTTGGGAACTTTCATTTAAATTGACACATATTGTTATATGGTGTATCTACATGTATGTAAATAACCTTTTTTGAAGAAAAGAACGATGCACGTATGTGAATTTCGCTTCATTTTATTTAAATATCGAAATTAAGATTGTTGAACAACTTTTGCTTGTATGAAGGTACTTTCCAAACAATCATATTAATTTTTTAGAGGAACACAAAATAAAAATCGTATTTCAACTTTAATACAACAGGTGATTTAAAAAAAAATCACTTTATTGTAATTAAGTGCGTGTGATGGTGTAAAATAGCAATTTAAAAAAATAATAACGACAAATTATTTAATTTAATTTTCATTTTTAATTCAAAAATTATATAATTACAATTTGTGTGCTAAAAGAGTGACAGAGCTTTTCTCTTCTGTCATGTCCTTAACACTTTGACAATGAATGCGTGTAATGAATTTTTAATTTAAATTTTAATTCGATGAAATAAAATTCAATTTTAAAACAAAAGTTCATTCAGGTATACGTAATCGGATTAATATATGAAATTAAATTGTGCACTGTACCCCCACATCACATTGTGTGTGTATTTTGTGTTATTTAATTAATCTGTCGTTTCTATGCGATAAGAGTTTTACTGAAATAAAAGTACATAAAGTGTATAAACATGACACTCTTGTTAAAATTGGATAAACTTTTGCAAATGACTCGTGCGAGGATAATGCTATGTGTAAACTAAGGTGTAATGGTTTACGTGATGACAATCAAGTTCATAATAATGGTTGTCATAATATTAAGTGATATGAAATAACAAGCAGCTCGGTTATCTTTAGGATCAAGAGCATCATTCTCAAATGTTTAATATTTAAAACTGTAGACCTATATGAGTGAGTGTATTTTGAATGTTTGCAGTTTTTGATGGAACAAATTTAAGTCTCTTTTAAGTTAAATACATAACAGCATCCAATATCTGATGGGTAGACTGCAATCAAACGTGATCATACAAGTAGCATCCTGCCACCGATACTATTTTTGTTGATGATAAAAGGTTTGCAGACATGGACACGACTGGGTCGCACGACCTTGCTCTTGTGGCAAGTAACCTTCGTGATACTCGTAAACTTTTTGCCGTAGATAACAAGGCACTCACATAAAATTTTATAAAAATTTATTTGGATTGTTTTCAAGAAAAATAGAATGAAAAAAAAAAAACTTTTTAGAAAATGTTTAAATAAAAGACACACCGTTGGCAACAAATCACTCATATGAAATTTTATCAAAATTTATTCCATTAGAGAAAAATGGAATTAAAAAACTAACATCTTAGAAAAAACTTTTTTTCCAAAATGTTTGATTGTAGTATTAATCAGGTTTAGAAGATTTATAAAATTTCGTCAAAATCGGTAAAGTCGTTTAAAAGATAATTGGTATTAAAAAAGTACCGTTCTATGGCAGACCGTTAATAAGCTTCTTCGGAAAAAAAATTATATGAAAGACATAACCGTTGGCAACAAATCACTCATCTGAAATTTTATCAAAATCGATCGTATTTTTTTCAAGAAAAATTGAATTTACGATTAAGTTTATACGCGGTTGACGTTATTTTAAGACCTATACGATCAAAATAAAAAAAACGTCCGGGAAAATAAATAACTCAACAAATTCAACAAGATCTAAGAAAATCGGTTTAACCGTTTAGGCTGTTGGTTTCGATACATACAGATAAACAAACAGACAGACATAATTTCCATAATCGTCAAATTTTCTATCGTTAACTATCTAATAAGTTAATTTTTATGTTAAGGACTTTCTAATGACCGTTCTATATATATCTGTCAAACTTTAAATATTTGAAAATTTACTACCGCAGTGAATTACTACAGAAACCAACTTAAAGAAATAACGAACAGAAGAAGCTAAGCCGTTCTTTAGTTATTTGAGAAAAAGATTTTTTCAAAGTGGCGCTAACTCCCCCTTCCCCATCCCGTAATTTTTTGTAAAAATTACAAAGACTAGCGAACCATATTCAATCATAAAATTAGATGTATATTATTTTGTATTATGGAGCCTCTTCCTACTTGCCTATTAGTGAATTCAAATTATATCCCCCTACATTTGTTTGTAAAACTCCTGCTTGTATTATGTTATTAAATAAACATAAACAAAACTAATTAATATAAAAAGCAATTATCCTATATTCCAAAATGTAAATTGACTTTTCAATAAAAGTTCAAACGATTTTAATTAAGATCAATATACCAATCCCGATATTTTATATACTATATTCATAAACATTAATTTAAATATTTTCTCATCATACCACACACCACACAAATATGTAATAATCATTTTAAATAACATTTTGTTTTACAATTTCCAGGTGCTGGACGAACGCATACAGCACATAGCTTACGTGCCAGTCACACCGGAGCCATACAATCAACCGACTGGGAACGAGCTAAAGCCACGTCCTGTGGGCGAGGAGAATGGAATTGTGGTCTACAATTATAATCCTGTCAGTGCTGTCAATTATGTGAGTGCGGGATAAAATAAAACCCAAACACTAACAAAAAATAAATATTAGCCGCATCTCGGCTAATTGGGTTTTTCATTTTCAAGTTATTAGGGTTTTTTTTTCGTATCACACAAAAAAAAAAGGTTTTTGTTTTCATTAAGTTTGTACTTTCAGTATTTAACGTTGGCCGTAATTTTTTTTGTTTTTATTTAATTATGGTTTGCCTATTAAAATGCATTTAATTAAATTGAATATTCACAGGGTTACCGCATGGATTTTAGAGTGAATTTTAATTGCATGTTTGCCATAGAAGCACATAAATTTAAGAGGGATAAACTATATGGATGTTGAAAAAGCAAAGTAAACCGAACTTGGGTGATAAAACAATTTTAAGATAAAATAACGAAACAATTAGATTTCTAACCCCCTCTGGTTATAATTTACAATTTCTACTAAATTTGATGCTGCTCCTAAAATTTTGCTAAATCAGTAAAACCTATTTTAATTTAAAAATCAAGATTTTAGCTAAAAAAAATTAATAAATGAAACCAAGTCATTTCATCGCATTTAAAAAAAGCCAAAGTTTCAACTGACCCTTATACTGCGGGATATAAGTAGAAGCATATAAAGGGGTAATTTGTAGCACTTTGTTTAAAGAGTTTTCCCTTTCTCTTGAGAAAAATAAACAAAAAGTAAAACACATCGGTTCTTGCTGATAGAAGTTAAATCATCGTCATTTCTGACCATATATAGTGTAGGTGGTTGTTAAGATCCAGTTTTTTTTTTAATTTTCTAGGAAATATGAAATTCCGGTGTAGTGTATACACAAACAAGCCACAATGAGCAAAAATAAATATTGGTCGACGTACGCAGAATTGTCGGGCTGTACGTTACAACAAGGAAATCTCACTACAATGAGCACAATGCACACGAAATTACTTAATCAAAAAACAGGAGTGAAAGGAACAACGTCTGCCGGGACAGCTAGTAATTATATATAATTAAAATGTTGTTGAAATAAATATAAAAAATAATTAATTTCATAGAAATTGGAGCAATTTTGTTTAGAAATTGTCTGTCTCAATTAACATATTTCTATATAAATATCAACCCAAGACATCCAATTTAATTGTTTCATTGTGCAATCAAAAGAATTAAATAGGTCACAAGATTCAAAATAAATTTTGTTTTCATTTGTTTAAATTAGCTTGCTCAGCTAATTCAATCATGCACTCGAACCACTGTAGAAATAAGTTAATATCCTGTTGCCAAGATACACGTTTAGTATAAGTAATCTCAGAACTTCCTTGTTTCTAAATCAAAATTAATTACATAATATTCTCACCTGTTCACAATGAAAACACACACGCTTGCACTTACACATATACTGTACATGTATTTGTAGAAATTAATTGAAATTTCAAAAACAAATTGCATTTCACATAGACATTTGATCTTTAATCTGTGTGTGCGAGATACATATAGAAAATTGAACTATAGAAATGTATCTGATGAATGCCAAAAATGCTTTGGAAGTAAAAACCACTTGTCGTCATAGCTCACATTCACAGACACTTCTGTTTAACACGATGATAGAATTTAATTTGGGGAAATTCATTATGAGAATTATTTGCATGAGCACGTTGCACTTAAGTTTTGTGTTTTCAAAGCAAACAATTAAATAGAAATTGTCCCACGATTTTAAATGGTTCTATTTGACTAAGAAATACAGTGTAGTTCATACAAATGAACCGTCAAAAATATTTACATTTGTTTGCATTATTTTATGCTAGAAAATGAATAAAAAATGATTTGATCAGATTTCAATATTAAATTTAGCAAAAGTACTAAGTTTTAATTTCATTTTTTTTTAATATTTGTATAACAGTATGACTAATATTTTTTTTTTTTTATACATTGCAAACTATTGAGCACTTAAAATTGACTTACTTCAAATTTGTAAAAAAAATTATTGAATAAACATCGATTTATTTAACCGCTCAAACGATTTTGGAATTAATTGTTTGAAAAACTTATATCTAGGCAACATATCTACATATATTATGTCTAGGTCAGTCTGGCAGTCTGTCAGTCTATTAATCTGTCATATGTCTGTCTGTCATTCGCACCTGCAACCTAAACGATTGGCTAGGGCCAGTATTCTGGAAAATTGGCTTAATATTAACGGTACCTGCCATAAAACGTTTATGAAAAAGCTTGTTTTTTCTAGAAAATGGCTCTAACGATTTTGATAAAATTTAACATAAGTGATACAGTATTAAACACCTTTCAGATGGTTTGAACTATATTTCTATAGGAACAGTTTTAACGGTAGCTTCCATATCACGGTTTTTTTAAATTTTGACTTTCTCGTTAACGACTGAGCGGATATTTACCAAATTTTATTTCTAAGAAGACCTAGATAGCTAAACAATAATGATGTACTCATTTTTTTTAATAAATTTTTCTAAAAAAAATATATTAATTAAACAATTTTTTTCGAAAATTTAAAATTTTGAAAAACAATTTATAATCTTTTTTAAATGTAGTTTTCGAATGAAAATTATTAATTAGCTAAAATTGGCATACTCCAAATTTTTCACAAAAATATTTTTAAAAAGTTGTTTTAAAAAGTCGATTTTTTGGAAAATTGGACCTATGATTTTGGTAAAAAAAAATTAACACTCTAAAATTGTTTTAGATTTGTCATAACTAGATTTCTAATTCCTTTATGCGACAATGGGACTTTTAGTGAATCCCTTTCATCTGCGATTAGATTCCGATATGGAATTAGACATGATACTGCACTTCAAAACTCTAAGCGGAGTACAAAGCGGAAATGATAGGAAATGCGAAATAAAAAAAATATTTTCAATCAATCGATTTAGAATGATCATTAAAAAAATAATTGAAATAATTCAAAGTATTTTTGCAATATTGCAATCGAAAACGACATAATGAAATCACGAATTTTACACCACCTTAATGTTTTCTACTTGTTCTATTAGCTCTTGTCTGATATTGATTCAACAGGCAATGATTGCAATATTGCAAAATCAATCGAAATAATTGGCAATTATTTTAAAAGAGGAAATTTATTTGCAATTCAATGCAATCACAAAATATTTAAATCTATTTCAAAACTGCTGAAAATCAAGTAAAATAACCAGAAGTCATTTGCAATATTGCAACCATTGAACCACTTAACTGGCTCGTGACGGGGGAAGCAGCTTTGTGACGTTGCTGGTGAACAAAGGTCTATCGGTCCAACAACTAATTTCTGTAGATCGAAACGCACTGCATGATAATTATTATTTTATATGATTGGTAAACCTCCAATACACCAAATCTTTAAAGTGGATAAAAATAACACAATATTTTGTGGAAAATTTGAATTTGGTTTTTAACACGTATTTCGGTTGCACGAAGATTCTAACAAAATAAAGTATAACTAACAAAAAATTTACTTTCTCTAACCACAACAATCGCTTCGCTTAAAAATTGCATCGTGTCTACAATATAACTAACATGGATTTTCCATTTCATTACGGCTTCATAATAAAACAAATCGATTTTCAATTTTTTCTTGAACAATCTATGTCTCATTGCACCCCTTTAACATTTTGCAGAATGAAAACAAAATCAAATGCGATGACTCCGATGGCACTGATTCAGATACATCATCTTCAGAAAGTCGTGGCTATTCGCCAGAACGACGTCAACAATTACTAAAAAATCGTTTTTCAAAAATGTTTAACAATTGTCGTTCATCAAGTAATTCGAATGACGAAAATGATGATGACGAAGACGATGAAGACGACGAAGAAATTATTCAAATAACAAATTTAGCATCAAAGTCAACCAACAATGGTCAACTTGCTGCTGCTGATAAGTCAACTGAATTAAAAGAAGAAGAACTAGATGAAGATAATGACATCGATGATATTTGGGGTGTTCCTTCGCCTTACTACAGTGCCTCACCAACAAAATGTTTTATTCAACGCATTGAAGCCAAGCCAGTGCCTCAATGGACAATCCTGCCATTGCCACAATCAGCACGTTTAGAAATAGTAAATAATAATTATAGTAGTTGTAGTAATTCTAGTACTAGTAATATGCTGCAGCAATGCAAAATTAATTGCAATCAAAATTTAAATTCACCATATTCACATGCACCACCACCTGTACCACCACTACCAGTAGTTGTTGTCCACCAATTAAATGTTTTTTCAACCTCACCACCACCAATTCAAACGCCAATAACCCAGTTGGGTGCTTCTTCTTTAGATACTTTTGATTTGGCCAACATTAAGTTCATAAACATTTTAAGTGATAATAATGATTATTGTTGTCCCTTAACACAGTTTAGCCGTTCGAGTGTAGGCGGTTCGAAGTTCCTTACTCAGGTGCATCCGTTCAGCAAAGATGACTATGATGGTTTATGGTTCGAGTCAAGATTCGAATCGGGAAATTTGGCCAAAGCTGTTAAAATTACCGAAACCTATTATGAGTTGTACCTGCGACCAGATTTGTATACGAGTCGATCGAAACAGTGGTTTTATTTTCGTGTGGGAAGGACAAAGAAAAATTTGACTTATAGGTGAGTACAAATTTTGAAATTGGACAAAAAATATAATTAGTTTTTTACTTCTTCTACAAAGAGTTTCAAAGCTTTAAATTGAATTATTATTCGCCAGGAAAAGGTTGCTAAAATTTTTTTGTAGAATTTGATATAGTGAATTGAACATTTCATTGGAGATAAACCTCTAAAAAATATTAAGCTTTATAAATATCTTAGGGCATCATTTCCTTGCTGAGTGCTTGATTAATTAAGGAGCTTTCACACCATGCGAGGAAGGTTTTCGTAGCAAGAAATAATGCTTTTTATTTGCAAGTAAACGTTTATTTTTGAAAAAATTGCTGCAAGCAATTTCCTCGCATGGTGTGTAAGCTCCTTCAACTTTTCTTTTTACCATACTCAAATCTATTGTGTGACTAACTATGCCCTAAACAAATTTGTTCGTTTATGTCTAATTTAATCTATACTGTCTAATTTGACGTTTTGCTTAGTTTAGTGTGAAATGCTCCATTTACAGCCGCGCGCAATGTTTGAAGTTAGGCGATTCATTGAAACATTTTCTCTTGTCTGCTTATGTTGCACTGTTTGGTGTGAACGGTCAAGAAAAGAAACGTGGAAAAACAGTTTTATATGTTTCAAACCGTTTTGTTCTATTCTATGTAGAACCACCCTAAGTTTTTGGGTTGAGAGTTGCCAGAATACAAAAGTTAGAACGTTGGGAATGTGAAACGCAGTTCCGGTCTGATAATCCTATTTAAAAAAAAAATTAGACTATACAATTTATTTAATATTAAAATTCAAAACTTTGAATTTACAACAAAAATTAAATTTTTCTTGTTTTGGAAACGTTGGTTGAGGATAATTCACAAAAACTGTGTTTTAAAATAAATATCTTATTTTACTTCCTGGCAATTCTGGAAAAGTGCTGCGGGCTGCCAGAGTTTCAAAACAAGAAACTCACCACTAAAAAATTCTTACCGATAATGTTTGTTGTCAAATCACTAACGAAAAACGTCGCCGCTCATCTCATTCAGTAAATTGTTTCGAAACCAGAATTTTAATTAAAAAATTTTTCTAGCCATCAGAATATTGAAACAGAATCCAAATCCAATGTACATCCGATATAAATTTTTATAAATTTTTAACAACAGTTACAAAATCATTTATTCATTTGTAAGATGATGATTCTTTTTGATTTAACATTCAACAGATTCTCTATTGTGAACCTTGTTAAATCGGACAGCCTATATAACGAGGGTATGCGACCGTTAATGTACTCAACAACCAACGCTAGAGTAATCGGCCAGGGCTGGAGGCGTTGTGGTGAAAATATTTGCTACTACCGCAACGATGATGAGTGAGTATAAATCCCAAATATGAATAATAACCGAACGACAACGAACGAAGGAGCACCAGAGCAAACATCAGACATTTTCATCTTTGTCCATCCGAAAACCGAATATCCTACCATCAGCTGAGATATTTTGTATACATACATAATATATTTTTGGGGGTGATAGTATATGATGAGGAAGTCGTTGAAAATGATGATGAATTGCTATGGTTTTACCTTCCATTTCTGTGCGTGCGGTTATATTATGCCTTTAGCTTTTTCCCATTTTCCAAAGACCAACAATAACAACAACAAATTCAACTTGTTACTGTTTGCTCTTTTGCAGGAATTCAAATGAGGAAGATGAGGACAATGGTTCATATACGCTGACGTTTAATATTGAATTTTCCCATGACGATGATACTGTTTACTTCGCCCATAGCTATCCCTATACATATACGGATTTACAGGTGGGTTTGGTATTTTAATGGGGCGGGCGGGATTGAATGAAGAAAGTTCTTTGCCTCTTTTGTGCTCATGTAATAGCTTATGTTAATGCAGTTTCTGTATGTTTTACTTTTGTTTGTTCCTTTTTATAGGATTATCTGATGGCAATTCAAAAACATCCTGTTAAATCGAAATTTTGCAAATTAAGACTGCTGTGCAGATCACTGGCTGGTAATAATGTTTACTATTTAACAGTGACTGCACCAACTACGGATGAAGAGTTAATGAAGGTAAATATAAGAGTTGATGAAATTTTTTTGTATAATTTATTCAGTGGATAAAGGATTTCGGATTAATATATGTATATGTAAATTCAGAATTAATGAACAAAACTTAAAAGTTATGCATAGATATTCTAACAGGTATTCAATATGGGAATAGAATAAAATAATAAATTTAAAATTAAATTTTACTTGACCTCTTTAATCTTTTTGTTTATGAAACAGAAGAAAAATTATAATAAATAGTTAGAAAATAAGTAAATATTTCAAATTCGGAGAATTATTTTAAAGCTGATTTTGAGGATTTGTTTTATAAAGAAATAAGCCACTAACTTAAAAATTAAACAAGTTCCAAAAAATAAATGCCGAATTTCAGAGTTTTTATATATAGCTATGAAAAAAGTTTTCATCTCATACATTTTGGGTAGTTATTGTATTTTTAGTCTTGCGGGTGTTAATTATAATTAATATTTTTTCATTAAAACCCGAATTCAACTTTAACAGCAACTGGACATAACAAGCGATAATGATAGAGAAGACGTATAAAGTTCGGTTCTTAAACAAATTGTCGAAAATTACCCACCCATAAAAAGGTTTCTTATTTATTTAAATTTTTACTTCAATTTCAAAACTTCGTATCTAACTCGTTGGAGCTGTTATCGAGACAGACAAGTTTTTCCATAACGGTTACATTCAACAACAAATCTTCTTATAATGTTGGTTTTTCATATGGTGTCCATTACGGTTCCAGTTTAGGACCTTTACTTTTTTTAGGTTGATAAAATATTTATCGATTCGCAAAAACTTTGTCACCATTACTAGGCCCGTATTACGTATTACGAAACGAACGGCAAAAAACGATAGTCAAGAAAACGAAAGCCGCAACATAATGCGATCACAAGTAACGAGAATAGTTTCATGAAATTGTTGCCAGATAAAACAGAGAAATACTTTTTTTTTTTTTTAAGTGCATCGAACTCCACGTTGTTGAATAGATGTCAAAAATTGGTCAAAATAAACAAAGGCGAGTGTGAAAGAAAAGAAGTTGTCCATATTATTTAGAAGATATTAAAGTGTTTTTCCATTGCTTCTTTATGTTTTTTATATTTTTATTGTTAATATTGTTGCGAAGGAAAAGGACACAGCACATATTTCAAAGAAAGCAAGCAGAAATGTGTTATAAGAAAAATGTGGGAGGCGAATAGTTTTTTTTACAATGCCGGTATATGTTTTCATAAAAGTTTAAGTTTGTGTCTTTTGGTTGTTTTTTTTTTATTATTATTATATTATTAATAAAATATTCTTCAGTTTTATTTGTTTGTTTGTTTGGTTTTTAATCTGCTCAAGTTTTTCTCTGATCAGCAGACACAACACAGTCACCATAATATTTTTGACAACAACGAAACTGAAAGCTAAACGACAGCCAAATGGCACTCGTAAGACAAAACGAGTATCGTTGAAACTTAAACGATAGTCGTTTTACGTAATCGCATTTAAACGAGAACGAGGGTTTTTCAACGATTATCGTAATACGTAATACGGGCACTGAATACATTAATAATATTCCATAATGATTGTAAACAACGATGAATAAGTGTCAGAAATTTTTTATTGTTGCAGTACTTTAAATCAAATTCAAATGAACAATATTTTTTGCATTTTTTTTTGAAAACTATTAAACTTACCTCACCTCTTTGAAAAATCTGAAATAATATTGAAAAGTTTTTTTATTAGATAAAAGGAAAACAAGTTTACAGTACATAATACACAAATAAAAAAATATCTATCCGCTTATAAGAGTTTTTCATGTGAACAAAAACACAAAATAAAGCAAAACAAAACTGCTTTTTACTTGCTTCACTTGGCGAAAATTATTGAATAATTCTTGGAGAACAAAGAATTTCAGTTAAGTTTAAAGAAATAGAGGATCATTCTTTTAATTTCAAATCGTAGAATGCTGCCTAGTTTTCAATCAAAAATAAAAAAAAATCAACGTCACATAGGAAGTGATAAAATGCTGTTGCTGCTTCTCTTCACAGAAAATGTTTGAAAGGAACATAAAATGTCAAGATGGGCATCGCTCACATGTTCCTAACATGTGCCTGTTTGACTAGTTTGGTGCGAACGCACTCATTTATTTTGCATATATGTATTTTGCGCCTAAGTATTCCTTAAACAAATTTGGTCGTTTACGGCTAATTTAATCTATTGCCTAAAATGATTTATTTCCTCAATTCGGTGTGTGAAAGGCTCCATTTATACATACGTGGAATGTTTGACCTCAGGCGCTTAAGCAAAAACGTTTTCGTTTGCCTGCTTGTTCTGCATTATGTGGTGTGAACGGTCCAATTTAAATGTGTGTATTTAAAAGTGAAAAAAAAAACATAGCAACACAGTTTTGGCTGCTTCAATCAATTTTGTTCTATGCGGTGTGGACCCACACTAAATGTTATATTAGTTCATCTAGAAATCAAGGGAATTAATGGTCAAACTTGCTTTAGGGCGGAGAGATGGCGATGTTGGCAGCCCGCAGCAATTGCGTGTAAGAGTTGCCATGTGATTTTTTATATGAAAACAAACAATTTTATGGATTATTTGTATATAGTAGCCGAAGCTTTTCGAAACTGCTTTGCCAGACAAAAAGAAGTATGCTGACAGACAAATTTTGTATTTTAAATTTTACGAACAATTTTTCAATGAATCGAGAGCAGCTCTTTTCAACCAAACTTTTCAATGAATCGAGAGTAGCTTTTACTTTTTAATCAAACATGTTGCCACGAGAAAAAAAAATGCAAAAGATTAACATTCAAAATTTCAAAGAATAACGGTCTGTCAGTCCCTAAATGAATCGCATTCAATGCCTTAAAATTTATATTTTCATAATTTATATCGCTCTCGCTCCTAAGCCAACCTTACACGGTCAGTCAAACGACGTCAGTCATCGTACACATAAATTATAATCTGTCATCATTCAAAATCAAAAATGTTTTTAATTTTTCGTCAAACAAATGCACAAAAACAGACTTGTTTTTAAAAACATTATATAATAGACTGATGTCAAAAGATTGACCGTTTAAGGCTCGCTTTAGACTGTTATATCAATCAAACAAAGACAAAGTGCAGGATTGTCAATATATGCCTTTTATTAAAGACAAGATATTATTTTTTAATTATATAACGCTTTATAGATTCTCTTCCATTAAGTATATTTCAAATGAACTCTACAATCATATCCCCAAGTGTAAATACGCCTTAAAAGTACTCTTCAATCATTCTTCGATAATAACTTCGTTTTTCTATTCAAACATTTATTTTTTTTTATAATTTTATTTTATCAAGGACCGGATATTAGTTAGAACACAATTCAGTAACTTCGATGAAGGATGTGCGGGTTGAATGAGTTGAGTTGAATTGGATCCTAGCCAAATGCAAGACTAACAAATCGTATTTTCTTACCACTTCGCATTATGATGGACATTTTAGTTGATTTAAGAGGAAGAAGAAATCGGAGTGGAAACATAGAAAAAAAAAAAGATTTCTCCTTTCATCATTGTTATTGAATTAAATGTTGAAGAAGGGACAATAGACGGAAGAAGGATGATATTTTGAAATGAAATTTACTTATGTATTGTGTATATATACAGAATTCTTGGACATTGAGGTTATATCTACTTGGGTGCACACATGACCATAGTGTCTTTTTTATCCTTTCTGTTGGTTTAGTTGTTTACGTAATTTATTTATTTATTTTTTTTTTTTTTGTGGGAGGCAATTTTGTGGGTTGATGAGAACAATATGATCGGTGATGGGAGGAAGATGACCACTCAGTTTTCAAAATAAAGGATGGACGTGGTTTTATGTGTTGGTTTTTGGTCTTGAGCTAAGAGTTTATTTTCAATTTTGGTTAGAATCAAGAAAAACTATTGTTTTATTAACGATGTGGTTAAGGCTGAGGATACAATGGTCAAACATTTAAGCAATTTGAGGTTAACTTTAAAGTTTCTTAAAGTTGTTTTTTATGTGTACCTATAATAATAATCGGATTGAAATAAAATGGATTTATAATGGCACGTCAGCATTTTGAGACTTGTTGTTAACCAAAAATCCCACTTCTGATCTACAACATATTCTAGTGTCTGCTTTACATAATCCTATCGATACAGATTGTTTTTTTTTCAAAATCAATTTATAATTTTAAGTTTAAACCTAACCTCATCAATAGTTTAAGCAGCACATTTCCATAGAAGAAAAGTAAAAAAATAAAATTCAATAAATTTCCTGTGAAATTTCAACATTTTTTTAATGAATCTTTCTATCTCACTCACTCTCTCGATTTTTTTTACAGAAGAAGAAAGCTATTGTTGTGTCCGCACGAGTACATCCAAGTGAAACACCATCCTCTTGGATGATGAAAGGCCTAATGGATTTCATCACTGGTGATTCTTCCGTTGCCAAACGTTTGAGGCACAAATTCATTTTCAAACTTATACCGATGCTGAATCCAGATGGGGTTATCGTTGGAAATACAAGAAATTCTTTAACAGGCAAGGATTTGAATCGACAATATCGAACTGTTATACGAGAGACTTATCCATCCATTTGGTATACAAAGGCCATGATTAAAAGGTATTCGGGCAGATTCAAAGTCCATAGATATAGCATTTCAAAGTACTTTTATAGTTTCTAATGAAAAAGTCCTTTGTCTTTTGTGTTTTGT
Organism: Baccha elongata; assembly: GCA_951217065.1. Taxonomy (NCBI): domain Eukaryota; kingdom Metazoa; phylum Arthropoda; class Insecta; order Diptera; family Syrphidae; genus Baccha; species Baccha elongata. The sequence goes on from OX578272.1 coordinate 14,079,920, forward strand.
TTTATTTTATATGAAGACTGATTGATGAATGTGGTGTGGCCATGTACTGTGATATGCACGCACATTCTCGAAGGCAAAATATTTTCGTTTATGGATGCGAGAATCGACGTAATCCAGAGAAGAAACTCACCGAACAAGTTTTTCCGCTAATGATGCACAAAAATGTTGCCGACAAGGTAAGTGCCATGAAATGCTGAAAAGCAAAAGCAGCTTCCTCTATACAAATTTATTAAATTTAATTTTTATTTTTTACTTCTTTTGGGGGTTGGTTCTGTGGGTGTTTTTTTCTTTTTTTTTCAATTTCATTTCAGTTTTCCTTTGAGAATTGCAAATTCAAAATACAAAGAAGCAAAGAGGGAACTGGACGCATTGTCGTTTGGATGCTGGGAGTTACAAACAGTTATACGATAGAAGCGTCCTTTGGTGGCTCCAGCTTGGGATCGAGGAAAGGAACGCACTTTTCCACTGGGGTGAGTTAGCACATTGTTTGTTTTATTTGATAAATATGTTTTACGGTTGATGATTCTGCGATGATGTTTTTAACCGTGATGTTGAAACGGAATTTATTTCTTTGCTCTGGTGAATATTTTTAAGTGGAATATTGTGTTTTGTTTTGTTTTAGCTTTGACATGGATGTGGTTTTGAACTCTGTTCCCAAGTGCACGTTTTTAGAGTCGTATTTTGGCCTTTGAGTTTATTTGTTGGAACTTTATATTTACGGAAGAATGATTTTACCTTAAATTGGTACAGGGAAATAATTTCACCTGTGGTAAAAAATAGCTTAAAATTTTTAAGTGAGGTAGTTTTCCATTTCCCACATACCAAAGGTGAACAAAAATTTCATCCAGAAGTTGTCTTAAGAAAATTCACATTTATTAAATGTATTAAAAAGTGAAATTCGTTTTCACCTTAAGTGGAAAAAAACTTCACTTCAGTGAAACGACTTAACTTTCACATCACTTTAAAGGGATGATATTTCCCACAAAAAGCGAAAGTAATTCAAACCTTAGTGGTAAATAAATTCACATAAAAAAGTGAAATTTATTCCCACATCCCAAAATCTCTTTAAAGTGTGGGGAAAACACTTTGAAGAGATTTTCTTTAAATTTGGTAATACTTAGTAATTTAAAAGTGACGTAATTTTTTATTTGTATCCAAATTCTTAAGATAACGGTGCATGAGGATTGGAGCCATATAGGCAACATAGGCAGACTCTTTTCCTCAGTTTATATCAACGATCTGAAACTTCTAATAAATACTGATCTGTTTACTTGACGACGGCACCCTCAGCTTTTTGTATTTGTTTTTAGATTATTCTTGTTCTTCATAATGTGGAACTGGAGCAGAATGCTCATTAAATTTCGATCTTCGACAGCATTTCTACCTTTAGTAGAAAGACTACGACTAGGTACAAATCGCCAGAAATATTGTGAAATCGTTAGGTTCTCTAAGACGTTGCAAGAAATTGTTCAAGTGTAATACTTGCATTACGAGGATTGCTCACCGTCATCAATGTACCGTAGATTCTGACCTCAGAAGTACCAGTCAAATACTGAGATTTTTTTTTAGCTCCACCTGAGGAATGTTAAATGCTTTACCGGGCGCAATCAATTCCATTGATGTGCATCGGTATCTCCCGTCATCTTCTCTTCGATTTCCCTTAATGCTCGCCTGTGTATGTATATGAAGAATTAATTAATATTATGATGAATGGAAAAATCTATTTCTTCCAAATTCATAATAGTTATTCTATTCTCCCTTAATACCGAAATACTCAACATCTTCCCATACATAAACTCTTTAAATAAATTTCCTATTAAATTCGATGACACTATAACACGAAACACCTTCACATGCCATCAAAGTAATCCTTCTTTCAAGAATAAATTTAATTACGTACATAGAAAGGCAGGACCTTTTACTCAATTCTGTACACTCTACTTTTACTTCAACCAGAAAAGGATTCATGGGTTTAGGTGTAGCATTTTTAAACGACTTACATTTATACATTTCTCACACACGTATACGTGAAGAGCATTCAGACGTGTGTTATATGTCCCCTACGTGTTTGCAATTTTGATACAAAAACTTTAACCCCTTTTGTACAAGTGTTGGGTAAGTTTATAAAAAAAATCCCATAAAATTCATTTTCAGCAATTTGAAGCTGCTGTCAGACAACCAACATTATAGTTTCTCGCAAAAAGACAGATATATTAATTCACCTGACATATATAGTTTTTCACAAAATGCTTTACACCAAAGACGAAAAAGCTTTCTTGACCATTTGTCTATAAAGGACTTTATTTATATATATTTTCGCACTTTGTTTCGTTTTTCTGGAATTAAAAGCATCTGGGGATTAATGGTCAGTCAAAACTGTCAGTCTTATCAGAATTTTGTTGGTCCTTTCAAAATAAATTAAATAAATTGTGCAAAATGTGTTGTATATAAAAATCTTTAGAAAATGCATTCTTGGAATTGGTTTGATTTAATCTTTCTTTTTTTTTTTGCAGGACTACGAACATATGGGACGAGCATTTTGTGAAACACTTTTGGATTACTGCGATGAAAATCCGAATAAAGTAAAGAAATACATGAAAATATTTAAGCAAGTGAAACGTGTTAGGAAAAAAGAAAGACGTGAACGAAGAACACTTAAATTGAAGAAATTAGCAGAACAGGGATGTATTATTGATGCAAAAATTATTACACGATCCGAAAAGAGTGTTTAGAAAAACAAGGAAACAGAAAATACATATCATTTACTGTATTTTCAAAGATTTAAGTATTTTTTAAAATTATTTTTACAATATCACAATGTTTTGTGACTGTAAAATAATGTTAACGTTTCGTGTTGTATTTCGTGAAATTGTAATGTGTAAATGTGTAATGTGAGTTTTCGTTTTGTGTTAAAATTAAAAACTTAAGATTATTAAAAAAAAAAAATAACAAATACTGGCCCATGAAGTCACAATTGAGGTACTTCATCAACATAGAAGAAGAATGCGACAAGTCAATTATATTTATACTGACTAACTGTGAAATATAAAATATTTTTAGAACCTAAATTGCCTTGCAAGATAAAAAAAAATTTGGTTTAGGAAGTGCGTGTAAGCATGTTCCATCAAATTATATACTCTGGTTACAGCCAAACAGGTTTTGTCGATTGAATTTTCCACGTAATTATAACCATATTGGGATCCTCAAAAATAAACTAAAATTGATCTAGCAAATGTCAGAATAGCAAATGTCAAAATGAATTCATGAGAATCGAAAAACATCAAATACAAAAACAAAAATTCTAAGTATGTTTTTAACAACGAAGTGAAAAGAAGACAACACATATAGACGTCAAAATGCGTCGGTTGAGTGAGTGCAGTGTAAGCACCGTCTCAGAAGTTTAAATGAAATGGCATCTGTTTACACTTTTTGCCTTTGGCGTTTATGATTTATATCTGTCTCTTTTAAGTTTTATGCCACTCTGGAAAAAGTCAAAAATAGCAAAGTACTTAATGTTCCCACTTCTGTTTTTTATTAATATCTGAAAAACTAAAACTTTAAGTGAAACATTTACTGAACAATAAATTCAGACTGTTGGATAATTCAACTTACATAAGAATAAAAATAAGACTAAAAATTATTCATTATTATTAAAAAAAAAAAGAACATTAAAATAAGAAAAACCTCATAAAAAAAATAATGATTTATGGCTATTTTTTCAATGTTTAATTACATTATTACTGAAACACATTACTTTTCAACTTGCAAGGTAGTTTAGCTCAGTGTAAAAAAATCTAAAAAAAAAGCCTAAAAAAAAAGTTATGTTAAAGTTACTTCAAGAATAACACAAAACTATGTACAACCAATAATGCTGCAAAAACTAAACAAACACTGCTAATTTCATTCAATTTACTTGTTTAAGAATCGCGGCGTTCTTGAGCCAACACGAACAAAAAACTTATACCCAAAGACAAGAGGGAATATTTAATATAGAAAACTTCTTTTTTTACTTTGTGCTTTTGCAACAGATTTTCTTTACCTGTTATATTCGAAATGAGTTTGCAAGAAAGTTTCAAAGGATGCACTGCACAATGTATAGATGTAATTTATATTTTCTGGCAAAAAGCACAAAGTAAAAACAAGAACACAATAAACACTTGAATTCTTATCTGCGGTCTTAAATATAGATTTTGTTTCATTTTTATAGTTTGTGTTAAACAGAAAGTAAAGTTTCAATAGCAAAATAGTTAAATGTTCTTTTTTGTAGATTGTTATATTTAATTTAGATTTATAATATTTTATAATTTTAATGTGCATGTTAAAAATTATTATATATGATTTTATTAATTTCTTTTCATGAAATTTTAAATAAAACTTTTAAAAAGGCAAATACGTAGTCTTGTTTTATTTTATTCCAATCCAATCACATATCAACATGAGTTTAAAGTCAATTCTAATTTTAAGATCAATATTAGTTTCATTTAAAATAAAATATTTTAACATTTCAAATGAACTTCATAATTTATGTTTCCAATTTGTAAATAATATCGTAATTTCTTCCTTTCATTCATTTCCTCTCCGTCGCACTTGAAACCCCAACAGGAACGTCTTAGACTGAAAATAATTGAAAGACTGTTAAAGGAAGGATCTAGTGCTGAGGAGCCCCTTAATATCCCTTTGTCCGATTATTCAAGGTATCATAATTCATTTACTTAACTAATTCTATCACCTACACTACCACAATATCAATGTAAAACTAACACCTTCCAACAAAAAAAAAATCTCCAAAATTAACTCATCTGAAATTTTTGAAATTTAAGAAATTTTTTGTATTTTTTAAAAACAAACAAAAAAAAAACAGCGATGAAGGTGATACTAGTTCAAGTTCGGACAATGAAGGTAAGGCTGATCGATTTTCCGATTTAGAAGGACCATGTTGTCAGCCATTGAAAGCACCACCGTGTTCGCCAGAATATAATATTATCCAAAGGAGAAAGGTAATAGAAAATAAAAAAAATAAAAGCACTTTAGAAACATTAAATGCACATTTAAATAGGATAAATTAAGAATGACTAGAAGAATAATGAAAGTTTTGGATGCAATTTATTTTAAACCTAAAATGAAGAAAAGAGAACTGAAAGTTTCTAAAAAGAAAAAAATTGTAATAAAACGAATTTTAAAGAAAATTCCAAAAAGAATCAAAGTCAATAGAAGAATGAGAATATATTTGCAACATCGAAATGTTATAATTTATAGCAAGGTAAACAATTTTTAATTTATAACATTTTTCAAAACCGTGTAAATTTTCAAACAATTACATTTTGTTTACATTTTTACATTTTGTGACACAAACGGTGGCGCAAAAATTGTGTCACAAACTGAATGTGTCATAGTTTTTGAAAGTTGCGTCGTGGTTTGACGTTTATGTTGTAGAAAGAAAGAGAATCAGTTCACACTGAAGAGCGGAATTTTTAAGTGCACAAGTCACAAGTATACGGCATAAACATTTAAAGAAATTTGTATTTATGTTCGCTTAAATGGTGGGTTCAGCCAGCTTACCTGTATGTACTGTACAAACTTGTAAAATGGACTTTAACACGGGTCATTTGGACGGAATTCGTTTCGCAAATCTCATTTCGCTATTATCAAAATATAATAGTTATTTCGCAAAATTTCTTTTAGTTTTGAATCAACTCGCAATATGCAAATTTTGCGCAAATAATCCTGCATTTTTTTCAAAGAAATTCATTTAACACATCAAAATGGTGGCTACATCAGTTTCGTCAAGTTTTTGTTCACTTTTGCATTCATCCGTAAGCAGCGTTGTATAGCGCAGTTAACGTACGTAAATTTGACAGTAGGTGTTCTTTGTTTTGTCATAGTTATACGACTTATTAAGTTAGCAGTGATATTATAACAAGAAATAAAGTGGCTATGAAATCGATAAATAGATGAATTTTATCGTTATTAAATTCTTAAGTCTTCTTCTTGATATGTGTAAATTTGGTCGTAGATTTCCAAGTATTGATGGTTGCTATCTTTACAGGCTTCAGAGCAAATGTTTGCTCTTCCTAATAATGCACCGCAAATATTAGATATTTATTAATTTTATGGTATTTTCAAAAAGCAACTTTATTTACCTATTCTTCAATCTTATTACATTTGTGATTTAAAAAAATGTATTTAAAGTATGTAAATACCTAAACTATCTATGTCAATGAGTGATAAAAATGTCAAAAGTTTAAACCTATCATTGCATCTGACATACCAATTAAATCATTCTGTTATATTTTTTTTCGAATTGTTTCTTCTTTGGTTGCAGAAACTCTATGTCCTTGTTGCAAGAATTCAATTTTAATTGTCTCCAGTCTCTCTAACAATTTCTCATCTCAAAAGATTCACTGTCATCCAACATGACAGATTTGAAAAACCCCAAAATGAATTTTAGCTGTCACTATGTGGGTATGCGCCGTGATTGCTGAATATACCACAAGCAGTGTGTAAAAAAAGTGTTCGTATACAACAACCAAACAAACATTTTTAAATCTTTGTTTTTTGGCTACGGGTTTCTAATGAAAATTATAACTAAAGCTGCATTATTGTTCTAGGTTATATTACAGAATCTATTTACGCAGCAAAGCAAATACATAGGTGAATTTACTGTTTTACAATTTTCAATTTCAAAAATATAGATGTATAGAAAATGCTATGCAACTGAAACTTCGATTCAATAAGTCAAATAACGAAAAGCATGCATGAGAACTGCTATATCTCCAGCAGATCTATTTGACATCTCTTGTCAGTAAAATTTAAGAATTTTAAGTTTAGTACTTAAAAGCCCCAGGATTCTATTAGAAGTGAATTTTCCAGATTCCACTTTATTTGTGTGTCAAAAGTGAAAAAAGGAATCTAGTTTATTTATTTACAGCCTTATTAATAAAAAATAAATTATAACTTTAAGTCCCAGTTAAATTATCCATAGATTAAACAAAATTTCAGACTCAACGTAAAGGCAATTGTTTACTGTTCCAGTTGGTTCCAGAACATAAGTAATAAATGGATTAGTTTTCTTGAAAATTGGAGTTAAAATTACAGTTTATTTTTTTATTAATAAAGCAGTTATTATTCCAATAGTAAATTTGTTTTCCCACAAAATTTAATTTTATGAACGACATCAACAATTTTAACCTTGTAGATTTATAAGTCAACGAAATGTGCAGGCTCAGTTAATATTATGTTCGAAAAATTTTTTGGTACACTGTAAAACCCCAATAAAGCACTGAACCAATACAAAATAAAATTCAGAAAAAAAAACACTCCTTCCCATGCTGTTGAGCATACTTTCTTTCTTTCTTTCATGTTACCCTTTTGATTTTCCTCTTTTGTTGGGGCATTTTTTTTCGATTTTGGCAATGAAAATACCTACTTGTTCAAAACATTGACAGTGAATTTGTTCGCTTGACTGTCACAAATTGTCCTTGTTTTTGTCTGTGTTTTGTTTTTTTTTTTTTACTTGTCTTATACTTTGTTTTATGTTTTTTTTTTGTGTGATACCTTTTTGTCTTTAGTTTTGGCGATGTTGTTACAGCAAACCCCAACATCAACTATTTGTCGAGTATTTTTATTGGTTTCTATTTTATTTTGGGTAGATTTCAGTAAACTATAAATGTGTTTTCCTTGCGGAGGTAGTTTTATGTTTTATGTTTTCTTGCATCAAAAGTGTGAGTGGCTTTGAGCTTTAATGGAAAATGAGAAGACTTTTGTTAGGTGTTTAATGTACAAGCAGTGTTATTTAAATTTGTAACAACAAATCTTAGGTAGACACATAGTGAGTTTTATTTTTTCTTTTTTATTTTTAGCAGTCTAGTGAACTAGGCAATGAAATAAAAACATCAATGTAGACTCGTTTATTATTCAATCACTCTTCAAAAATGTTCTTTTACATTTTTTGTATCCAGAATTTTATAAAAATCAGAAAATAGTTTTCTCAAATTAAAGTCCCAATTTAAAAAAAAAATGTAGTTAATTTTTGAAAACAACTTTCTTTCTAGTCCAGTCGATATGCCGGAAAAATGGGTCTAAATGGAAAAAATTGCGAACTTAATGAAACTAGAACAGATTGTTCGGGGGTATACTAGAAAGACCCCCATAATGTTTTGACCTCGAGGTGCCTGTGCTAACTTAGGAAGGGTCGAAAAACCCCTAATTTTTCCGACTTTTTTTTAGTTCTTTGCTTATATTTTTTCTTAAACTAAGTGAACCAGATCTGTAGGCCCAATATTGACGGAGATACAGCTGATTTATTTTTGGGGTATTTTGACCCCTACAATAAAAGTAGGTGTTTAATGTACAGTAATTCTAGATACAAGGTTATTAACATAATTTGTAAAAAAACAAAATAAAGCTTGTAGGTTGGGTCAAGATGAGAAAAAAATCGGTTTAATCGGAGGGGCAAAAAAACTGAAAAAAGACAAAAATTATTTCAAAAATGCAGGAACGCCTGCATTGACATGTACTATCTTTTTGTTAAGCCAGAAATAGATTCCTTTGTTTTTTTTTTCAAAAATTAATTTTCAAACTCAAAATTAAAAAAAAAAAAACTAAAAAAAAAAAACTAAAAAAAAAAACTAAAAAAAAAAACTAAAAAAAAAAACTAAAAAAAGTCAAACTAATTTTTTTTTTTCAATTCTACGAAATTTAACTCAGACGAAACATATGACACGATTCCAAACACCGTATGTCCACGACTCGTACTTCTTGAGATACTCAAGTCGAGCTTTTATATTTGTCCTTCGCAATGATAGGTTTTTTTATCATCTCTCTTGCTCTGAAGCCAAAATAGCTTTTTCTATATCAAGGAATCTGACAACTCGTCGATTATCTATAGGACTCAGTATCCTTGGTCTTCCTCCAACTTTCTTTTTTAGTATACCTTAAAACTTGTTTCCTATTATCTGCACAGTGCTTAGCTTCCTTTTAATATTTGTGGAGCCTCTTTCTTTTAATATGGTATTATTTAAAGATTTTGTAAAATATTTCATTTTCACCCTTACTTATATTTTCATAATTATTTAACTTTAATTTAATAAAACAACTTATAAATGAATTTTGAATGAGATTTACCTAATAAAATAAAACTGAATTTGAAGATAAGCAACCAGTCTTAGCCAAGTAGTCAGCTAAAATATTCCTCTTATCATGATTGGTGCAAACCTGTCCAAATGAAATCTCTCTCTTTTACTCCAAGATGATTATTTACGATTATTATTTTGATATGAATGTTATTGTACCATTGATAGCTTATAAGTTATAACATTATAACAGTCTTTATCCCTTAAAGTCAAAAACAACAAAAATATCACGTGTCAAAACAAAGTAGGTACCTATTGCTTAGAACAGTTTTACACCTAACTGTATTTAATCGTCTTATTTCCTACGACTATAAACACACCGTTTCTTCTGTTATGTACAGTTGAAAACTTAACTGCAATAACCTAAAGCTAACGACAACGAATATCATAATTCTACGTCAAGATTCCTTAAGCGTTATCGATTCCTAGACTCGCCCATATGAGTCGTACATATACATACATATGTATGTGAACAACATACATACACAAAGTTGCTCTATGCACAAAAGTAAAATTCAACGTAAGCTGAACGAATAAGAGGAATTCGTCATTATGGGTGCGCTATATAATTATTTTCTTGTATTCAGTTAATGTCCGAACCTCGTATGCACCGTTACTTTGTTTTAGTTCGGCTTGAGCCAGAAATATGCTATCGATCTACGAAACATTAATGTCAAAACCAATCAATGACATTTGACGACATTTGCAAAAAAAAAATTAGCACATTGACTTTACCAAACTGAAAAAATCTGTTACGTATTCAATAAAATTACAGACTTTCGCAAAAGAAAGCACTAACGAAAGAATAATTAATTTCCGCTACCCTGTTAATTTCAGTCGAACAATTTTTTCCGGACAGGAAACTATTGTCATATTCGAGTGGACGTTCGGAGGGCCCTCCGAGTGAAAAAAAAACCTTTCTTAATTGGTCGATTGGCTGTTCGGAGTGATGTTTAGGGGTGCTAATTTGCCTTTCTGAATTGAATTGGAAGTGTTGGGAGTGCTGTCACAATTAACTACCACATATATATTGTTTACATCGATCATAATATGGTCAAAACCATAAAAAACAAAACGCGCAGTGTGTTTTCATTTCTTTTTTATATTTTAAGAACTTAAATAATAAGTGTAAATACGGAACAAATATTGAAAACACACTTTTTAACTCGTTTTTGCTTCGTTTGAGGTTACAAAAAATAAATGTAAACAATCTTTGGTCAACTACCCTCATGAACAATTGAAAAAGGGAGTGTTTTTTAATGATCCATTGTATTCATATTTCCCTCCTCTTCGGAGTTAAACCACTCGAATATGACATAAAGGTTGTCAAAAATTTATGATCCACCGTGTTTGGTTCCCTTAATCTTAATGTCAAAACATAGCGAGGTTTAACTCTATTTGCAGAAATTGATGGCTTAGTCTCGTTTTCGTAAATTTTTTTTTGTGAAAAAGCGTTCCCGAAGCTGGTCATCATAAAATAATTTAAGTGTCAAAGCATAATGACATACCTATACATAATTGACTTGAATGCGATTCGAAACATAGAGACCTTTATTTTATCTATAGAGGTCAAATATCTGATTATATAACTCATGTAAGTAGGTACGGTACCTACATTCTCTAATAATCCGAAACCATAAAATCAAAGTGTCAAACACATTTTGTTATGAAGTTGCTCTCATCTATGATTATAATAGATATAACCTATGCTCCAACCTAAACGAACCCTTCAGCCATTAACAAAGTTAAACGATTTAGGTATAGGTTTTCGTTGACGACTTAACACAACAAACCTACCTACCTAAATGTCATTCCGAATTGACGGCATACCTATTCATAAAGGTTTTGTGGCCTTTACTCTAAGTATTGTGTTTCGCCCTGGTTTACTTGGAGTAAAAGCCACAAAACCTTTAAAATTAAATTTTATTCATAAGTAGGTACTCCAATTAATAGAATTTAATTCGACTATTTTTAGCTTTTTTATTGTTATTATTTTTTCATTCTACCTATTAATTCTACCTATATACCTATTCATAAACACTTTTTATCCTATTTAAATTAAAAAATTGCTTAAACCCCAGGTTAAGCAAAACTGTATTTTAAAAACAACTATGAATACCCTTTTGTATTTATTCAAATATTACAGCATAATGTAATTTTTAGATGTTGTATAGGTACCTATAAACTTCTATAATTGAATTTCTTCTCAACAAAATTTATTATAAATACATTTAGTTATGTAGGTATGATTCAATAGTGTTTTTAAACTTAATAAAACAGTTTAAGGCCAATTAAACAATACGTAGCTAAGCTAATCTCTATTGACGTCTATCATTGGGAACACCGGAAGTAACTATTCTTTAATGGCTGGCCTCGTTTTCTCTCCCAAGAACTTTTCACTCTTTTTCGTCTTCAATGTCAAACTCGAGTGAATAACCAACCACATCGATTCATTATTTCCTATAAGATCACAAATGAAAACCCAAAAAGACTCTCATTATATCTATCATTCTATTTTCAAGAAAACACCATTGCTCATTTAAACAAATCTCAGCACATGGCGTTAGTTGATAATTATCTCAGCGAAATCACGTGTCATTTTCACTTAAAAGATCGTGTAATTTCATTCAAAACATTTAACATGAGCGAGAAAATAGTGAAGACAACAACAAAAATACATCAATTCAAAAAATGTAAACAATTCGTGAAATGTTTTCCGCCTTCTTTTGATGCCAAGTCAATTGGGGTTGAATTTAGTACTCCAACAACAGGTAAAAAGATTGACCTTGACATCAAAATGTTTGTAACAAGTAACAAAATGATCATTTCAAGGTCAAAAATGTTGACACAATATTATAGAAACAAAAAAATCTACAAGATTCCTTCGAGCCGGATTTGAACCAGCGACCTATGGATGTCTACAATTGATTTTCCTCTACAGTCCACCGCTCTACCAACTGAGCTATCGAAGGTATTGCAGAAATTCTTCCTAATAACATACAGAAAGCACAAGCTTTTGTTCATAGCTTTTTTTGTTTGATATAAAAGCTTTACAGAAAAGTTTAATATATTTCTGCACTTTAATAACTTTGTTTTGTTTTGGGGAAATTTCTTAAGCTTTTAGAAGTTTAATGCGAGCTTTTCATGTGTATAAATTGGTGAGACATCTCCAACACCTTCGATAGCTCAGTTGGTAGAGCGGTGGACTGTAGAGGAAATGAAATTGTAGACATCCATAGGTCGCTGGTTCAAATCCGGCTCGAAGGAAACAGAGTAAACTTTTTTATTGTTACATGTCAACATGAACCAAGCATTTCTGTTAGGTAGAGGTAGGTAAAATGGAGGTTTCGCGCAGAACAACTGTTCCAAAGAAACCCAATTGGGGCCAAAAAGCGACGTTTTGATACCATAACTCGTTTGACCTAATTTTATGTGATATAGAGGTAGTGACTGTTAAGCTAAGGGGATTAGTTTTTGGTCTGTGCCCGCATTTCTGTTAGTTTTGTTCTTTGTTAATTCAAAAAATGAAAAAACAACTGCATAGATTCTCCAGACTTCATTTTACATCAAACAACCTGGGACAACATTTGATTAGTCTGTAAAAATTAATAATGTTTAACAACTTTTATTAACATACAAATCACACAAAACACATCTTTCGGCACAATTATTATTGAAAAATAAAAACTACCTTAGGTATTTCAAATATTTGATAAGATGAAGCTTTGAAGCAATAGACACTTAATTGAACTTGGTTGGCACCGAGATTTTACTATAGTACACAGACATGGAAATTCTATCGTCTTCTTTTGGACAACAATAGATATTTTATTGTTTGTTTTATTTTAAAGAATTTCATTTTGTATCTTACAATGTAGGTGTTTAGGTACGTATGCGAATTTCCATAGCACCACAATATGGGAGGAAAAATGAAAAAATCGCTAATGTATACCTGATCACAAGCATAATAATTAGGCCTCAGTTGAAAAGAAGAACCTATGACCTATTATTTTAAAGTGAACTTAAAAATGATGAGGTAACTTTTACAATTTGATACTTAAAATAACTACAGATATAAAATTTAAGAAATAAATGATCGTTAAGAAATCTAGATAAACAGTGATAAGACATGTTTGGTATTTTTTTCCAGATAATGTTTATGTTCTTATTTTTTCTGACTTTGTTTGATCTTGTCAGGGATCATATTCATAATTCATTACTCACACATCACTATTTTCCACTGGATAAGTAGAAAAAGCAAAAGTTGAACTCATGGTAGGTACAAACAAATGCAACGAGATCAGCTCCAACATGAAGCAATAATTCGTTTCCTAAGGCCGAACCAACAAAAACACGCAAACGGTTTGTAGAGAAGTAATTTGTTTAGCTCTTAAAATCGCTGTTTTTGATTAACCTTTCAAGTAAATGGTAGAAATCATTCTGATAAAATTTGGTATTCAAGTATATTTTGGGTAAGAAAATGTGTATATAATGTCAACTGTTTTCATTCCATATACAATCATCTCATATACCTACTACAAATCTTTAGAAAAAAATAAAATAAAAATGATTGGGCAATTGAAAACATTGTAAATTCTCTCAAGCATGCCTATGGAATCCCACATGTATAGACATCCACCTTTGCCTTTGGATTCTTTGAATCTTTTTCTCCTTCTTCTACTTTTCCGACTAAGTAATGATATCGAATGCAATCACATCTTCACCACTTCCACTTCAACTTATAGATCTATGTCACAAAACGTCGGCATGCTTTCCGGTTATGGATTCTTTCATGTCTGAAGCTGACTTAATACAAAACAATTATCAAACTAGAGCTCACTAGACAACGAACAAAAATATTTTTTTAGCTCTCAAACTCAATTAATTTTTGTTTTTCCAAGACTATTTAGACCTGCCTCTCTTTTGCGATTGCAATGGTATAAAAAATGTCTTCTGGAAGGGGTTCTCAGCTTTTTCTTAGTACATGACAGTACCACTTGAGTTGGTCGGGATTTATTTTATTTACAATTGCATTTGTCTGTTATTTTTAATTCGATCAAGTTTTGCTAATCCTGTCACGCTAAGAATCTTAATTTCATTTACCTCGATTTGATTTCATGCCACTAATACATTATCCAACATTGTCAACCGTTTGCAGGCTCTGGAAAACATCTGCAGTATAGGGATTTCATTTCAGTTTAGGGGGCATTTTTCAATTATGATCATGAATCAAGGATATTTTTAATTTTTGGCTCTTGTGATGTACTGTACCGTTCAAACTAAGACTTGAGTGAATCGGAAAATGAGCAGATCTTTCTCCGAAACATCCACCAATACATCAAGTGCTCGTTGGAAGGATGTATCATCTCTTTTATGATGGTTCTATTGTCACCAAAGAATAACTTTCGAGTTTTTCTCCTTAATCACCCACAATAAAAAAAACTGCAACAAGGAGTAAAAAAAAACTCAAGACTGTTCCTTTTTTCATCAACTTCTTTGTTTTGACTTGCTCGTATATCCATGATCATTTGCAAATAATTTTGGAACTCCTCGTTTCCTTGATACCACTCATGTCTGATCTCGAGGTTGTCTATCGAATTTCTCTACAAAATTAACAAACACAGCATCCAAATCTCTTGATAAAAACGATTTATTCTCATTCTGATTTCTAAATAAATTCCTTCAATGAATGAGTTTTCCATTGTGCTCGTTTTCTAGGGCTGGATGATTAGATCATTCTCCAGATCTTCCTTGAATTCGATTTTTCGAAGAAATTACTCTGTTTGGAGTATTTGCATAAAGAAAAGTTATCTGCTTACTTCCCAAATATTTAAGTCTTATGTGCATTGTTGGACCAAATGTACCTAGTAGATGGTCCGACATTTTCTCATTGTACGTCGTTTTAGAACCTCACTGTGGAACTTCTGCATTATACATTATACCAAGAATGTTTAGGTGTATTATTAGATTGCAGTAATCAGTAAGGAATCCCGTCATGAATCCTCAGGTTTACACAAGTTGAAAACCGCTTTTGGTTAGTTCCAAGAAAAATTTGGGCTTGTCTCAATTTTGGGATTTAGATCTCGTCTAATTTGATTTGATTTTTAATTACACTTCTATTCAGAGATAGAGTTCAGCTTCAGTCTTGGATTTATCTGTGCCAGTGCATGAGCTTGCAAATTTCGATCAACCCCAACGTGTTCTGCTTCTGATACCCAGAGGCGGGTGACAGTATTATTTTTGTCTAGTTCATAGAGTTCCTTAACGTTTTGTCAAACTAGTTTTTATCTAATTTTAATGCTAAATTAAGTGCTTTGAATGCATCTGGGGTATTTAACATTATGGAGATGTTTTGCTTCTTTTTGTTTCTTACTAGTTTCGAGGTTTATCTGCAGATCTATTATTATAGAAAAACATTTGTTTTTGGGACCTGCAATTATTCCTCACCAGTCAACCGACAGTAATTATTGCCATGATTGATTACCGACTGCTATATAAAATTTAATTAGAAAACTCTGCGAATTTTATTTGTCTTAAGAACTTTGATTCAAGTTCCACATTTGATTTAAGATGTTATGCTTGTAGTGTAGGACCTACAATTAAAAAAATGCCTAAATCAAACTCCACCCCCACAAGAATCTCATATTCTCATTTTAGTCAAGCGTTTTTCCTGCTATATAGGCAATGTAATTCTATTAGAGAATAAATAATCAATTTTAAAATAAAACGATATAATTGTAGAATGATAAATATAATTTATAATTTTAATGAGTTTCAAATAAGATAATTTAGGCATGTATTTCAATATTAAATCAAATGTTTCTACAACTGATTTCGTACTTCTAACAGGTTCGCAAAAAGAAACAACGCAGCAAATCTTCCAACATAACCCATCGCAGCCACAAACGTACCCCACTCGATATGCCAACAACTGATCCTGGCTCTGATTTGTTTTTTTCCACCGACGATGAGATCTTTGCTGATGGCGATGGTGCTGGGATATTTACTACAGTTCCCAGATCACGACGCTATCTTCTGCAATCTGATCTGCAACGAAGGTATATTGATACAATTTGTGATGGTGCACCAGGGCCAGTACAACGGATGCCACCTGAATTGATTGTGACACCTGCAAAACATGGAACTTCAGCCAACAACAATACGAAGATACCTAGAACACCGGAGAAACCAAAAACGAGTCAGTTACTTTCTACAGATTTTCCACCAGTTACAGGTAGTCTAACGAGAAGAACAAACTCGTGGCATAATCTTCATAGTGGAGCGAAATGCATACCTAAATTGAGGTAAGTACGGATTAGAGAGTAGACTGTGAAGTTATAATACAATATTTGTTTAGAATTCAAAACGTTGGACAAACAGAGAGAAGTCCAAACGAAGACCAATTCTTGCTGAAAAAGAAGATCTGGATGGGATGCTCTCCAGAAGTGGGCTGTTGTGGCGAGAGATCTCGTCCGCTTTCTTGGGCTATACCACAGATTCATAAGAGTAAGGAAAAGAACAAGGATTTTGATGAGCAGGAAGCTCTCTTTGCGTAAGGTCAACGGTTTTATTTCCCTCAAATTATATATAAAATCTCTGTCTATTAGCGCTTGTTCCCAGAAACTAGTAGCTTGGCAGCAGGAAACTATTGCATACAGTCATCGCAACAAGCTGAATCTCAATCTAGTGAATCCAGACTTTTCTGTGGACCACATCACTAACCAAAAACCAAAGAAACATCAGAAAACATCAAGCAAACTGGAGATAGATCTAAAACTTCGAAAAAAAAAGTAAGTTTTCGATCTAATTTGCTCTTCATCATTCAAAAAATCACTCTTTCCAGAAGCAACTTCTTAAAAATCACTGAAACCTCACGAATTATCAATTGTTTCGCCAAAGCAAGTTCCCAGAATTCTTATGGCCCACGAAGGCATCCAAATGCAATGCAATGTACACCGAATTCAAGTCTTACACTGGCTCCGCTCGCAGCGTCCAGTAAGCATTTTGTCCCGAAAAAGTTCAAAACAGGTGGCTTAGTGGCCACGGCTGTCCAAACAGGAAAAAAGTCCAAACGACAGCGTTCTTCTTTGATCAGCATCAACAAACCAATTGAGATACCTTTGGTCGAAGCGGCGGCAGTACCTGTTCAGGTGGAGAACGAGAAATCTTTCGCTCGCAAGGTGAAGACAAAGTTAAAGAAGAAAAAGTCCGTTACATCACTCAAGGGCAAGTCATGATGCCGCTAGAGATAGAGAGCTGTTAACAAGAGAGTTCCCAACCAAAAAAAAAAATACATATAGGTAGATGTTGTTTTTGTTTTTTTGTTGTTAGATAGCAAAATTATTGTTTTTTTCTACTTGAGAAATATAAATTGAAATAAATGAATAGTAGTTTGATTTTGATTTGTATCTATTAAGAGTTTTGCTGTTTAATTATTTGGTAAGCAAATCGTTTAAATATTAATGTAATTGCTTTTGGAAAAAATCAATTTCAAGAGACTTCAGGATCTGCGGTTGAGATTTTTTTTTGATAAATTCAAGCGACAGGCAAAATTTATGAATTAAACTCACCGAATTTATGATGAATACACAGATTATTAATAAAATTGTGTTAAGTTATTTTATTTTGTAAAGAAAAACAATAGTTTTTTGCAATTTTCTTTATTTTTGTTGAGGGAAAACACAAGCAGAAGACAAAACAACACCACTTTTCTATTTGATAAACGAAAATTCCATCAGATGAGATGAGTTATTGAGTTTATAGCAGTTTGAGAAGCTTTGTGAGAGGGGATTTTTTAATTTGACATGAGGGAAATTTTGAATTACTGTTTTTTTTTGTACATACTGCTAGAATAAAATGAGCTTTTCTTATAGGATGTGTTCGGTAAGTAGTGATTTGATTATGTCCATGTCGCTTTGAATGTTATTACGATTCAGCTCTTGAGTCACAGTGGTGCGTTCTTTTAATTACAATTGTTAACTATTGTTAACAATTGTATTGTGTTTTGGGTTAGAAGAAACCCCGATTTTTCATAGCTAAATCACTTATAAAGTTTGCAAAAATGTACTTAGTTTATTTTCGTTTGACAGACAAGTGCCCAGTTTCACCAAAATACACCTAAAAGCATTTTAGTTAACCAAGTAATAAAATTTATTGGCATTTTAGCTTAAAATAGTTTGCACCAACATAAGGAGGTGAATTTTTAAAAATGAGGAACCTTGATGCCGACCCCGTATTTTTATTCACCAATCATGGCTCTCTTTCATTAGAGCAAGCGAGAGGAGAGCATATCAATCGAAATATTTCAACGTTCTCTTTGTCTTCCGTTTTTAAGATGCCTTTAAAATTTATTTGGAACAATATTTGACTTAAGTTTATTGGCCCTTTTAAAAATCAAAGTGGTTGGTGAAATTAAAAAATGTCATTTTAAGATTTAACAACCCAAAAATATGTAAGCTATTGTTTGATTGGGCTTTAGGTCAAATGAAACAAATATTTTGTTTGTCACGTGATTCGTGACAAACAAAATATTTGTTTCATTTGACCTAAAGCCCATTCAACAATAGCTTACATATAGTAACAAAAAAGGTCACCAACATCTTAAAATACAACCCAAAAATATTTAAAATGTTTGGAGAAACTGGCCATAACAAATTTAGCAACGAGTCGTTCCAGAATGAAATTGTAACAATCCTAACAAAATCTAACAATGGCACTTTAAAAAATTTTTTTGACATAACAACAATAATCAACTTTTGTAATGAAAAGAACGTACCACAGCTCTTTTCACGAATTTCTCTTTAAAATATATTAGGTTCGTCTAATGATATTTATTCCACACACAGTGATTTTAGAGTCATGACTCAAAATTCACAGTCTCCTTTTCTATCCACAGCGCTTAAGAGCGTTTTTAATGCAAAGCATGCATAGTGCATATGCCAAAAGTAAATAAACTGAGGTAGTCAAATAAAAAACAACAGAAAAGATAAACGGCGAAAAGAGTCACAAAAAATTTGAACCGCATGGCTTACTTAAATCTGGCCATACACACGATACAGCTATAGCCAAATGACTTCGATACGAAAC
Organism: Baccha elongata; assembly: GCA_951217065.1. Taxonomy (NCBI): domain Eukaryota; kingdom Metazoa; phylum Arthropoda; class Insecta; order Diptera; family Syrphidae; genus Baccha; species Baccha elongata. The sequence continues at coordinate 14,099,137 of OX578272.1, forward strand.
AAATTCATGACTTTGTAGATGGTTTCTAGGTGGCTCTGCTGCCTTTGTTGGATTTTCGGAAAGATGAAAATCAAACGAGCTGGAGACAAAAATGACAAAGGAGGAACAAATTTATGTTTTGCCAGATGATGTTATGCAATTTATCATTGTAAGATAATGTTAAAATGGATCTGATTGTGGGTCGATAATGGACGGAGTGCAAATTTTTTGTACACAATTTATTATTGTTTTTCAAAAATTTACTGGCTAGAAAAAGATATGGTTCAAAGTTCATAAGCAAATGCTCAAGGCCAACTTCTTGTGGATGACGAAAATTCTGCAAAAGAGACTATATACTCGCTCCATTAGCCAAAACCTAATAACAATCAAACGGGATATCCTCCGAATTCTGGAGAAAAGATGAGAAAAGATGGACTGAGATGACTCACTGTATACTCATTTCCAAATGTATTAGCGGTGACCAAATGTCTGATCAGTTCTCCCAATTAACAAGAAGAAGAGTGATACACGTGAAACAGCGATGGTAACCGTTCAATCAAGCTGGCTTCAAACATCATCACTAATATCGTTGAGGGCTGCTTACAAAAACTGATTGCAAATCAATCACAGATGCAATCTAGAGTGTAATCAGAAAAATACCTTGATTCCTCAAACGATTTACATGCTGTGTTTGTTGATATGCGTGGCCCTAAGACAATGAGGGTTCCGGAAATCTACTTTCCGATAATCATGGATGTTTACAAGAAAGTCATCAGGTCAGATTCATTGCATCAGGAGTCACCATCAATTTTTCAAGTTATTGTACACCAAAGAATAAACGTCTTTAGCCCTTTGCTAACTATCACATTCATTGACTTACTTGAAGATTGATGTCAGATATGGCTGACTATGTAAAGGTCGCTTCACGATGAAGAAATTTTTATCGTGGCTCATGGTTTTCTATTTCGTTAACACCTTTGACACACTGCTGGTATAGATACCATGGCATTTATACCATGGTATTGACAGTACCATATGGAGGGTGACACACACCTTGTGTAGCATGCGTTGACAGCTCGGTACTACATAGTGATTGATTTGATGTATTATGATGAAAAGATGTTTGATGTTGAATGTTTTCTTTCTATTCTGGGACATAATTAACACTAAAAATACATTAATTTAATTATTTTTGATGTGCCTACTCACTTCCACGTCCATTTTGCAACAAAATAACCATTTTAACTGATTAATCAGCAATACAAATTAATTCAAAACATATTTACGAAAAAAGAATGGTTGCGTATACTACGCGTGGTATTACTTTGGTTTTCCTTGACACACTGTTGGTTTAGACGTATACTATGGTATTGATACCACCAGTGTGTCACAGGTATAACATGACATATTTACTAGTTCTTGTTCTCACATTATTTGAGGAAAATTATTGATCATACAAAAATAAAATAACAAATTTTTATCCTTGCGCAACTTTTCCAATTTCCAAATGAGAAAATTTTGAAAGTAATGTTGTTTATATTCAAAATTAGTGACTTTTTAATCATATAAATTGTTTAAAGGACTATTACTACGCTCCAATCAAGTAAAATAAAAAATATTTAACTATCGTCGTTTCAATATTGCTTTGCTCCTTAATATTTCTAGAAAAATTTTTGATAAAGAAGGCATCTGCTAATAGAAGGTCTTTCGATTCTTCTAATTTTCCACTATTTTGGTCCTGTTTTATTTAGTTTTAATTCAATTTAAAATGCACAGGATCGACATGTTTGTAATAAGAGTTTTGTAATAAATTTAACTTTTGGGTTGAAAGATAGCGAACCCGTTTGATAGATAATTTAAATGATTGGGTTTTACTAATAGCTAAATTTAGTAACAGCTTAAATAATAATCTCCACACTTTAGAAAAAAAATATACCAAAACTTTTCTAAAGTGTGGAGATTCATATATCCTTACTTAATTTGACAATTAGTAAAACCCATTTTTTTATCTATTTCTAGGAGACCCCTTCCATTCTACCAATTATTTTTTGCATCTGCAGTTAATAATATATATATGTAATGCAAATGAGCCGAATTTCTCCGGTTCTTCACACATTTCAAAATGATTTTTGGTATGGCAGTAAAGAGGTGTACGAGTCATTTAATAATTCGTGACATTGTAATTCCAACATTAAACCACTCCATGAACACATCCTACTAGTGACCCATGTAACGTTTCTGCAAAATCTTCTCCCAAAAAACTGCAATAAAACTTTTCTCTCAATCTACCTCAACGCCACTTCATTCATTCAACAATATTTTCCACAAAAAAAAAAAATTTTTTCAGCTCTTCCATTTTTTTCAATTTTCTTCTGTCATTCGTTAAAAAAAAGTTCAACAAACCTGAATGGCGTCCGTTCCATCGTGCATAAGCAGCGGTTAAAAATTTTTTTTACACAAAAAATTCCGTTCTAAAAATAATAATCCGGTTATCTAATCCCTGTAATAAATAAATATAAAACATAATAAATATTTTAAACATAATAATCCACTTGGAAATTCCATCGTGGAAGAGAAAATATAGAACCCCCAAAGAACATTCGTGAAAAGAAAAAAAAAAAACAAAATAGAAAAAAAAATACTTCTACCTCGGTGAAGAAAAAAAAAATACATAATTAAATGAACCGATTCAAAGCATTTATTTCATTTTATTAATTTTTCGTTACTTTCAGCAAAAAAAAAAAAACGCCATCAACTCCCATGTGTTTTTAAAGTATTTTTTTCATTATGAAAAAATCCGAATGATTTGTATGTAAAAAAAAAAATCTAATTTCGCAACTGATTCTCGGTTCGTGTGTCCTCATTTTGATCGTCATCGTCGTCGACCTCGGAACGAATTATGAAGAAGTCCCCCTTTGATATTTTAAAATCAAAGAAACGCTCGTTTTCTTCATCAATTGATGAAAATTCTAAAAAAATACAAAATCTAAAAATAAAAATAAAGGATATAAAAATAAAAGAAAAAACTATGACACCATCAGCTCAAATGGACATGAAATCTGTTCGTGTCCTTGTGGAAAGGACAAAATTTAATGTAATGTTAAATTTGGAATACAAACAGAAGAATAATCTTTCAAAAGTTTCAATAAGCAAAGTCGAACTAAAAAAAACTCCTTCAAAGAAATTAAAAATCAAAAACGCGCCTTTGGCGTCTTCGACGCCACAAGAAAAAAAGCATAATCACCAACAGAAGGAAAAAAAATCTACAACAACAACACATTATCAACCAAGCATCGATGGAATCTTTAAGATTCGTAAATGTCGCGTCAAATTACCCAAAAACAAAGTGATCCTTCAATTGCAAGAACAGAAGTCACAGCCATTTCCAGTTGCTGTTTTTCCCGCCAAAATAATAACACCGAAAGTCCGCGGTAGACCAAGGAAGAATGAAATCGAAATCGTTACTCCAACGACGGTTCAGATTACGGAGTCACCTGGACAGAAGCGCAAATCCTCAGAGAAAGCATCTAGTTTGTCACCACCAAAACGAAGATCAAAAAAAGGCAACGAGTTCTTCATTAAGATTAGATCTCTGACAAGAACGCCATCGCCTCGTCGAAAAGCCGGCTCAATCAGTCCCGATAATAAACTGCTTCTTACTCGTCCCCCTGCTCCCAACAAAAAACCACAACAACAACAACAACAACGTAAGACAGTCAGGAAGCTTAACAAAAAGTCAATCGCGACATCGAGTACTGCTGCATTGAGGCTCAAATTCGGAAGTCGTTTCTTTAAATCGTTTGTGAAAATCAAGCGAATCAACTCACTCACAGAACCTTTCAATCCTTCTCCGCCAAAGACTGAAAAACCCAAAAAAAAGAAGAACGGCAAGAATCTGTCAGTGTCGTTCCTCGAGACAGTTGAAATTTTTGGTGAATCATCAGACGAAGCAGATTGGTATGAGATGGATTCGAAGAGCTCACGAATAAAACCACTGGACAGCCTATTTGATTCCCTCAAAACGAGTTCTCCAGATAATCGTAATTCCTCATCCTCCAGCACCAACAGCAGTGGTATCCTTAAAAGCAGCATCTTGGACCGAAAGGAAAAGAGTTCATTCAGCCCACTAAAGGAACACGAGAGTCCACGTAAGCAACAACTAAAGTTAGCGAACGAGAGTTTCGTCCGACGCAGCTTGGAGACACAGATTGAAGATGACCGAGACATAGCTGAGGGTGAGTGTTTTTTTTTCACATTTTGTTTTGAAATTCCATTATAATACAGTTTCAAATTAGGATGTTTTTTTTTTTTTTTTTTTGAACTAGTTGGATGTATTTTTATCCTCAGTTTGGCTGTGACTGTGTGTGTTTTCTCATAGTTTCTACATTGTTTTCTTGCATTTTGTTGTTGTGGGGGTCTTTAAAGTTGGTTAGGATTAAGTAAATAGATGAACTGATGGGTAAGAAAGACAGTTTAAGATGTTGCTGGGTTTATTTTGTTGTAATTTGTTTTCCACCCTATATTAAGCTTCAAAGTGGGGGTGGTCAAGTTCATTATTATTTTTTTTTGTGATTTTTTTATTTTTTAAGAAAGTGCTATCTAAAGTAAATTGAGAATATTTGACGATACTTGCGATTGATGTGCTATATTTTAATGTTTTAAAATTGACAATGACATAATATTCTCTTTTATAATTAACAATTGAACAATGTGTAATGCTTTGTTGTTGTTAGCAGTGTTTGGGAGGGCATCGCATCTGGTTGACCTCACTCAAGTAGCAGATAGCTAACAAAAATAAAACACAAAAGTTGCTGGCGCTTTGATTTTGCCGGCCGGTTTAATAATCTTTCATGAGCGAAGATGTAATGCTGCAACTTCATGGAAATATTTTGCTTAAAAACTTTGATGTGAGGAAAACAAGAAATTTGTGCGTTGTTGCTAATTAATTTACTCAGACAAACTGCCCACAAATCCTTCTAAATGACTCAACAGAGGCTTGAGCATTTCTCTCATATTCAACAGCAACTAAATTGTATGCTACTAGGCGTGTCTGGTTAAGAATTATGATACACAACTGTCAGTATACCTACTACAATGTAGCTGATGTAGTTTATGATAATCAGGTTCTTGCTTTGCGGTATAGCCTATTTTCTTTTGAAAAAAACATTCTGCTTTTATACCTATGATTGGAAACAACTTCAGTTACGGCAACTGAAACTCGTACATCATGTTGTTAATGGAAAATATTATTCAAAATGCAACGTGGAGATAAAAAATGCGATACACAAGTTTTGCAAAATTATGGTTTATGTTTGTTGATCTAATTAGCAAATCTATCATTGTTACATCTTCTTCGTCTGCGGGGTGTTATCATCGGTTTTATGTGTTTTTCTAATTCTTCGTATCTTTACGAAATGCAACGACACCATCATATAGTTGACTTCATAGGTACATTGAACTATAGAGCAACCGACGAACCATACAGAGTTTTTCTTGCGTGAAGTTTAAACGTTGAAGAGTTGTGATCTGAGTCAAGATCTTATAGTATGGTCTGAATGGTAAAGGGAGGTATGTTATTGTTTACTTTCAGTAAATGAAGGTTTATTGGAAGTGTCTCCGTAATTTATTTGTATTTTTTTTTTATTTTGAAGTTTGTTTGTAGACGTTGCATAATAAGAAATGCATTTGAAATATTTGCAATTATTTTATTATGCTTATATAGTAAAATATATTGATATGTTTTTACTGTTTTTATTTCTATAAAGTTGGAATAAATATTCATGTTGATTTGAGAGTACTAAGTATCGAAAATTGTTCTCGGATGACTGTCCATTGGAGAGTAATATACCACTAGTTCATCAGAATTTTGAAAGTCAATTTCTTAAGAATTATGTACTTTTATAAACATGCCCACTTTATCCAGTGTTTCTTCCAAGAAGTGACATATTTTGCAGTCAGAGGTTGCAGCTGCTTAATTGATACTTGAAACTTTTAATTGCTGCTGGCGGTATTTTAAGTCTCAAATGGACTTTATTTTTTCGATATCCACAATTTTGCCATGTGAATTCTGAGACTCCAGAAAAATAAGTATTTTTTTTTTTTTATTCTGGGAGCTAATTGTACAAATCTGTGTCCACTTACGAGTGATTGTCATAAATATAGAATGTCGAGAACAAAAATTCAACTTTTCGCAAGCTAATTTCACGAGTAGCGAGTTTGCTTTTGGGATCTGGGGGTCAATTCCCGATCTGTGAAACTGTGAAGTGATAAAAAAATTATCATTTTACTTTTCACAGCGATTTTTCATTTTATCACTTTATGAACTCGCATAATGCGATTCTCGAATTTATTATGATAAACGTCAATGTGTGTACTAAAAAGTACTAAATGATACACCCAGAGCAAAAAACAACGTTCAATCAGAGAAAACCACTTTGATTGAAGCCTATTTAAAAAAAAATTGCTTCGAATACGAATGTTTTAAAATCAAAGTTTGGGAAAAAAATTGAGAACGAAGCATAATTAAATCAAATTTACTCGAGCTAAGGTACCATTATAAATGTATACCAAGACCAACTTGGTACTATTAGTTGGCGTTTTCGCGCTCTCCATGACTAGGTATTGGAATGAGGGTACCTACTAGATTTAATAAAAATATCTGCCTCCATCATCGCGAAAACACAAATCAACACTTCAAATCAGAGAACTTCGCTCGTGTAACTCGTAGTGATTTGTGTGGTTGTCTAATAATAATGTTCGGGACTTTAATATCGCGAGATCTGTTGTAGAATTTCTAAAGTTTGTTGCCTGAGAATGCTTTTATAACCGTGTCAAATGAACACCCACTTACAAGTTATGTATAATTCCATTTCTACTAATTTGTCATGTTTACTGAACAAATTTTGTTAAAATTCTGCGAGCGAATTTCCGACAGTGATTAAAACCTGCATCTACTTTGCGAGTTAATTTCAAGAAGTTCGATTATCAAATAAGTCAACTTTGCACGAGTAATTTCATGTTTATGTCGCGAAATTCCTCTAGGGTCTATTCACAGCTTTCCTATTTTTAAATGGACACTATTCCTTAATATTAAAATTTATTTTTACAGACAGAATTTTTATTAGGTAGATACCTACATATATAAAAAAGCGTATTAAAGAATTTTAAAACAATGAAATGATTTATTTATAATTTATTTTCTTTCCATAAGCAAATGTTAAAAAACACAAGTTTTATTGTAAAATACAAAAAACAAAAAAAGAGTAAAAAAGAAGAAGCCTGTTTTTAAAAATAAACAACAATTAATGTATTATCTGGAAACTAGAAAAGATTGACATTGATCGATTACCAAAAAAAACATGCGGATTTGTCTGTATATACATACCTATATTTAACCAATCCATTGATAGATAGGTTGTTTAAGTAATTCGCTTGTGTTGGCGGCGGCGTTCGTGTATTATGATTTCTATAGAGAGGTTCTGTTGTCCCCTTATCGGATACACTTCAAATTAAAAATACCAAAAATCACTCTCAGGTAGACAAACTGATAAAATTCTAAAAGTCTTATGTGGTTGTTTTTTTTTATTAAGAATTGTTGTCACTTGAAACTGATTTCTATGTACATTGAAAAAGTACACAATTAATAACAAAAGAATATAATCCCACTTGTGCATTAGGTACTTCGTTGTAACATTCGTTTTCTTCTGATTGAATTAGGGTCATGTATTTTTTTTTGTTCATCATCATCATCTTTGAATCTCTTGGTTACTGTACTTTGTGTAGGTATATTTCACGTGTACCTATCATTACATATTATATCCATAAACGTATTACCACAGCCTTTTATAGTTTTTAGATTATTACCTTTTAAGGTTTGGTGACAAAGTGAGGAAAGTATATGTAGTCTTTGAATTGCTTTGCGACTCTTATCGGACATTTTATTGGTTTATATATTAAATATGTAGACAAGAGTTTATTTTGGTAAACAAACAAACAAAAAAATTAAAAATATTTCAGTTTCTTACGCGTTATAATTTACTGAGGAATTTTGGAGTAGTTTGCAAACGAAATCTGTATTTTATCAAACTTTTAGTTTTTTTTTTGTATTCACCCCTATCCAATTCTGTCAGTCCGTGCAAGAAAAAATCTTTGTGTGCATAGAATTAAATTTACAAACCAACATACCTACGATCATTGACGTACTAGATATGGACCGCCAGTCGATTGAAATTTTCATACAAACAGCCAAGAAAAGTTGTTCCAGCTAAAAACATCCTAAAAACGCCATCATCTTTTAGTGTTAAATACGTGTACTAATTTCGCCATTAGAATTTAAATGAAAACGATAATATATTCATCTGTAAGTAACTCATGGCATAAGGAGTGGATGTGTTTTGTAAAATAAAAGTAGTTTGATAATAATTTCCACCAAAATATTTCAATAGTGAATAATTAATTAAAGAAATCATATCACTGCTACGCAGATTCCCTGCTAGTAGTTGATGGCGCCCCTAGTTATGTTGGAACACGCGTGAAGTTGGCTACTGGCGGTCCATACCTAATACGTCAATGCCTACGATATTCAAATAAAAAAAAAATAATTAAAGTGAGAGAAGGAGAGAAACTTGAAGAGTTCGATTATCGTGTATCTACTCTACAGTACACTCTTTACATCTAGAAGGTACACTTTGGTTTAAGAACTTTTATCATACAAGTAGGTAGCTATATATTTGTCAATGAGATTCCAGGTAAAAGAAAAATAAATACCTAGGTACCATAATTTATGTTTGATTTTTCTTTAACTATCATCACTAGCACCAGATAATCAGGGATCTAGACTAAACTACAAGGTTATTCACACAAATCTTATGTGTGTTTTGCAGTATTATAGATAACTTTCTTAGTTCTTAAGAAAAAGTTTTATTAGCCATGTGAGTAAAACCTGATATGGAGTGAGTTTGAATCACATTTTCCTATTTGTTTTTATCCGTTAGAGATGTGTGATAATATTATTTATTATATTAAGTTTGCCGTGATTTTTATTCTTGATATTAGCGCACCTACAAATAGATAGGTATAGTCACTATCTGATACGTCTGAAAAAACGCCCATACAAATAAAAAAAAAAATATACACTTTCAACTTATTGAATTCTTTTAATATACTTAATTTGAATAACAAATTAAATTTAAACAAGAACGTTCCAAAGCGGCAGATCCTTAGGATGAAGCAGTGAAGTGGGAAAAAAAATGTCTTAACATCGTAAAAGAAGAAACTGAAGGTAATTTCATCAAATGAATAAATCATGTTACAAAATGGCATGTCGTTCGCAAACTAAAATAAATAAAAAAAAATATTGATGTCAATGGTGATGCAATTCCAAGAAAGAAATGAAATAGAAATTTATGTGAAAAAAATATTCAATATTACTCCTTACCTACAAATCGTTTTTATACTTCAGGAATGCAGCTTGTGTCAAAGTTGTCTTTACAGAGAATTCAATTACTACCTACTTACTTTAGATGGTGCTAACAGTCCAGAAAGAACAAATAGGTAACTCAACAAATATGCTTACACAGTTTCATTTGTAGCTAACCGGCTTCAATTACGTTCAATAATTTGGCTGAGGTTGTTTTCCACTTGTGTTCGCCATCTATTAGAAGTTTTCCTCTGATGTGTACACCATTTTATTCGAAGATCTGTCGCACTGAAGAGTTGGTGTAAATATGCGTAACGTGTTTAAACCATCTCAGCTGCTGTGTTTTCAGCTTGTTGACTAGGTTAATGTCGCTGTATAGCCCGTTGGGCTCGTTGGTGGATTTTCTACTCCACACTCTTTTGGTACACAGGGACCAACATAACTCCAAGAAAGTTTTTCTTTTAAGCAGTCAAGCAAATTTTAATTTTAAACGTTCAAAGTACATGCTTCTGCCCTGTGCATCAGGACTGGGATGATAAAGGGGTGTAATTAATAATGACTTTCTAATTCTATCACAGAAGTCTTTACCACTTAAATGACTTCTGATTCCTAAGAAACAGCGATTTGCACTTGTAACCAATCTATCACCGTTTATACTTTCTTACGTTGAAGTCCAACCACTTGACTAGTCATGCTCACCAATTTCTAGTTTGATATAATTTGTGTCCAACAATGTAAATATTCATCGATTCACAAAAGCGTGCTACATCCTCGACATTGTAAATTAGAATTTCCATTTATTCCAAGCGGCACACCAACAAGATTTTTTGTCTTATATAATCTGGATATTAAATCATCGCTATTTTAGAAATTCCAATATTACCAAGTTAGTTTAGTAAGCTTTTAGTTTAATCGGAATAGAATAGACACGCGATCTTCAAGAGACATGATGTATTTTTTTTGTTCTAAAAACAAAACTCATTCACAAAATACAAAAATATCATGAATGAATAAAATATTTACCGTCTCGGAAAGACGAATATAAGAATTCAGATGCCCCTTACACAACCTAAATTACATATGCATTCATTTAAAGTTTTATTCTTCGCACAAAGAAAAAAAAACCGTTAAATTTAAAAACAATCAAACAAGTAACGCAATGTTTTTATTTTTAGACATTTATCGAATGGGGAAAGAACGAAAATCAACTATCGTGTCGCTGAGAATATAATATTAAATTAATCCATGTCAAAGATCTTGAATGAAACGAGACAAATCTGCCGATGTTAAAAGTTAAAAAATTAAATTATAGGTATGTAGGTAGGTACATATTAATCTCTAAGATATTTAGATGATTGGGTGGTCTGTCCAATGCTCCCATATGATCTAACAACTGAATTATTATTCTTAAATCAAATTTGAATAATCAAATAAAACTTTTCAGCAGTGATCTATTATGATATCAAGAGCAAACATACATACATATATATGAAAATGTATTTAGCATTCGACTGCGTTGTAGAACCATTTAATTCCAATTTTTAATAATACGATACACAAATACACATAAATATTAAAATCATTAAATACATTTTTGAATAAGATCGTCGGTCCGTGTTATAAAATGAAAAATTCGTAAGAAATTTATGCACATATTCTCAATTTTTAGGTTTTCGAAATTAAAAAAAAAAATCTTGTTTAACGCCAACACTTTTGTTTTTACTCACATATCACAATATAAATCAATATATGTACTCTTTTAGTATAGTGTTCAAAATACGCAATATTTATTTTTTTCATTTTGAGAAACATGTTCTTAGATCGTAAACCAACAAAAAAAAAGAACAATAATAATCAAACGATACACAAAACGCAACACAAACACAAACACAATACACAAATTTGTCGTTCTCGTTTCTCTTTTGACTTTATATATTATCAATTATCATCCCTCCTCCTCATATCTTCATACGATATTCCAATCTTTCAATTCCTCAATGTAGTAGAATCTACATTTTATTCAGACTTCCAGTCAGAGTCAGTCGATCGTGAGCCTTCAACCGTTGCAGTCATCTATTTAATTAATAATAATAATTTCATAAGAATTATTAAAAGTGTTTCTATTTAAAATAAAGAAAACATGTTTTTTTTTTTTACAAAATAGATTTTGAATTTATTTTTCTAAACCATTTCGTTGGTTACAAAAGATAGTTAACATTTTTAACAACTTTTTCGAAAGTTGGTTTTCGAATTATCACACTTTTTGCATGATTCAAGTTTCGAAGTCTGTCCGAATAATACACATTTATTTTATTATTATTATTATTATATTATAAATTTAATTAAAATATAATTTCGTTTCTATTGTTTCTATTTAAAATAAAGAAAACATGTTTTTTTTTTTTACAAAATAGATTTTGAATTTATTTTTCTAAACCATTTCGTTGGTTACAAAAGATAGTTAACATTTTTAACAACTTTTTCGAAAGTTGGTTTTCGAATTATCACATTTTTTGCATGATTCAAGTTTCGAAGTCTGTCCGAATAATACACATTTATTTTATTATTATTATTATATTATAAATTTAATTAAAATATAATTTCGTAAGAAATAAATTAAAAGTGTTTCTATTTAAAATAAAGAAAACATGTTTTTTTTTTACAAAATAGATTTTGAATTTATTTTTCTAAACATTTCGTTGGTTACAAAAGATAGTTAACATTTTTAACAACTTTTTCGAAAGTTGGTTTTCGAATTATCACACTTTTTGCATGATTCAAGTTTCGAAGTCTGTCCGAATAATACACATTTATTTTATTATTATTATTATTATATTATAAATTTAATTAAAATTTAATTTCGTAAGAAATAAATTAAAAGTGTTTCTATTTAAAATAAAGAAAACATGTTTTTTTTTACAAAATAGATTTTGAATTTATATTTTTCTAAACCATGTCGTTGGTTACAAGAGATAGTTAACATTTTTTAAGTGCAAAATTTTTCAAGCACCAAACAACTTTTTCGAAAGTTTGTTTTCGAATTATCACACTTTTTGCATGATTCAAGTTTCGAAGTCAGTCCGAATAATAATGATTCGAATAGTACACAAAACTATTTTGTGAAAATTATTAAAATTAAGTGTACACAAAAAAAAAATATAAAAAAATCTTTTCAAGATATAAAATATTTTAAAATGGCACTAAAGATATGATTTTTTAAGTTGTTTGTTGTTAAAAAATGCGCTTGTTATTTATGGTCCCATCCTGTTAATTTTTCTAGATTGGACCTCCAAATGGAAAGGGCTTCCTTTTAGACTAGAAAAACTGGACCGTAACTATATATTTGGCTCTGCTCTTAACTGGAATTCATTTCAACTATCTTCATCACAGCCGCCGGTGTGCAGGTGTTTTTGTCATCTAAGAAAACAAGAAAATAGTAGCTTCAAGGTATTCAACGATAAAATGCAGTAAAAGGGCATTTTATTCTTTTAATTGAATTGATTTAAAAAACAAAATCAGCAATAAACATGACCAAGTATTCAATACAAATACATACAAACTTTTAGAATTAAATTAAATGAGTCTATAAGTATTAAGACATTAATATTATTTTTTATAGTAAGAGAAGACGAGTGGGGATACTTTTTTTTTTAAATAAATTTAAATACACACAAAAATAAGTGTATTAAAAGTATGGTTGTTTTGTTTTCTTTACAATATGAAATACATGAGGAAGAAATCAGAGATTTTTAGCTAGCGATGGAATGGTGTTTTGTTTTTTTTTTGCTATTTTTGGAAAATCTGAGCAAATCAAGATGCTTTTTTCTTAAAATGGGTTCAAAAATGGTATCCATCCGAGACTTTTATTACTAGAACTATGGCGAGGTTATGAATCTTTATGAAATAGGTACATTATTTTGTTTGTACAACGTTCCTTTATGATGAAGTCATCAATCAGATAGGTTGAGTTGCTAAACTGAAAAGTATGCACTTACTCTAAGAGAACTATTTTCTAAAATCGTTGGTCTTTTATTAATATATTTAGCTATTATTGGCGAAAAACTATATCAGTAGTTTTTTTTGTGAAAGTATGATATATAATATCTTGCACCTGACCTGATTATCGCTTTGAGTTTTCATTGTTTTTTTTTTTTTTTTTTTTTGCAAAAAGATGATAAAAAGCGTAAGAAGATACTTTTTTATTCAATCAGTGCGGTGGTCCAAAATTTGACACCTAGATTACCGAAGGCAGTAAGAATGAATGGACAAAACACAATGTGAAATAAAATAGTCTTAGATTCGGTAGGTTTTTCTTTTTACGAAAATGTGTTTGATTTATCTTTTCTTTCATGTTTGTTAGATACTTTGCCTATTATTACATTAACAATAGATTTTGTTATTGATGTTTTGAAAGAGATTGCCGAAATCCAATAATTAAATTGTTATGTGGATTGCAATTGATGCCGACGGCATTGCAACTTCAACAAATATCTTCCGTCGGCGTCGGGGTGCCGTTTTATTGATACTTTCTTTTCACTTGTAATCAAGATGTATTAAGTTTTCTCGTTTTTTTTTTTTCAATTTCATTTCAACATTTACTGTGCATCTTTTAGAAATTTGATTCTTTAGAAGATCCTACGCACTTTTTCTTTAATATTTTTCTTTGAAATGTTTTACTTGAGTGAAGTGAAAATCGACAATCAATGGAAACTACTTGAATTGTATGAAGAGTAAAACTATGACAGTCTTAAAAATTAAATGTCATGACCTACTTATTTTAAACATTAGTATTTATTTGTAGATAAGGTTGTTATCGCCTTATTAAATAAATAAATAAATAAATAAATTTGTGATAAAAACAATACATAGAATTCACTGCATTATCTGTTGGAATTACTTTTTACTATAATTAAATTATTTTTTATTTGAAATTCTAAAAGTTTTCACACGGCTGTTAGCATATTACACAATGGGTCTTGTTTGATGTTCGCACTTGGGGACCCCCTGATTAGCTCTGAACACACACTGAATTGTTTGCCTTTAGTCCCAGTTCTATTGTAGTGTTCGATGTTGCTTTGGAGCGCATACTGCTTGTAGTCTCAATCCCCTTAATTATTTCCTTGAAGTAAGAAAACAATGGTATCAACATTTTGAAATGATTACAGTTGATGAAACTGAAAAATAATTTTGTCTGTGGCATTGAGCGAGGTTAGGCCTGGAGGTATACTTATTTGTCAAATTGGAAACATTTTGAATGATTTTTTTTGTTAATATTGATATGTTTATTTATTGGTGATAAAATTCAAAATATAATCAATAGTTCGAAGAAATTTGTTGGAGTGAAATTTATTGTGATTAGGAAAACGATTTTTTTTACAGAAATTCGTTTCAATGACCAGGAAATTATAGTTTGGGTTTACAGTTTACTTCAGTTTCAAGAGTTTGTCCATAGGTGACGATCAACTTTCAACATCGCTGTAGGAAAGCCCTTCATAATCGAGAACGTGGTTGTCAAGTATTTGCTTCGCATAAGCCAACCAATATTGCATTGTCTATCGTTTATTTGATAATTTTTCAAACTGTGGTTACGTAATATTGTTCATCCTTATAAATGACGATGCCAGTTATTTGTTTTGATTGTTCTGTGTTGAAATTAAACAAAATGTGATGCCAATTTAATTTTTAAACGAACGTTGCAAATGCATTTGCATGCCTTTAAACCAATATTTTCGAAGTATTTTTGTTTACTCTAATTGGGGTACCTTTCATCAACCAATTTTTATTTTTGATGACAAGACAAAACTAATGTTTTCCAACTTTCGAAAAAGTTTTTACTAATATGTACAGATATTTATATTGCTTATTTTAAAGCAAATTTTGAGCATATGCATATGTATACAGT
This sequence comes from Baccha elongata, assembly GCA_951217065.1. NCBI lineage: Eukaryota > Metazoa > Arthropoda > Insecta > Diptera > Syrphidae > Baccha > Baccha elongata. The sequence goes on from OX578272.1 coordinate 14,114,436, forward strand.
TAAAATTGGTTTTCCGTATTCCGTATCATTCTCATCTGATCGTGCTTCAAAATGATCGCGGCTGCAAAGAAGGTTTTAAGTCCGTGTTTAGCTCCGATGGGTTTTGGTCTAAGAAAAAGAACCAAACTCCGGAATAAATCATGTTGCTGATAAAAAATAAAAAATAAATCGCGACCCATATTGAGAGCTAAATTGAATCAACAATTCAAAATCATGTAAACTCAATGTATGCTCAGTAATCATAATCGAAATAGATAAAAACTATTTAAATTGCATTTTACTCTGAAATATACATATATATCTTTACCAGTACTAATTTCAAAGAGTCCATAGTGAAACGCGAGCCTTTCTGAGTTGAAAACCTCTGTTCTAGATCACATAATAATTTTTAATGTTAATGCAGTAAGACTATCGTCGAAACGTGATCGTCTAGCAATAATAGAGTCCCCTGTTCCATGACATTTCCCACTGTGCCCTGGGTCAATAAACGTCAAACAAAGCTAATAATTAAGTTGTGTTAACGTCGAATGATTCTGTCTAGTCTGAATAAAGACTAGAATATAATTAATAACTAACTATGCCTTCGCGGTACATATTTTAGAATAAGGCAGATTATTTTAGTGAATGATTATTGTTTTGTTAGTGACATTCATGTTATGTCGGTTTTATTTCAATGAGATCATCTTTTGTAACATACCCTTTGGTTGTTAATTATGTGCAATCACGATATTTACATATTTATAAAAAAGAAAAGTTATACGACTTTTCAGTGTACCTAATTTATATGTTAATAGAAATATCCATAACTTTTGCTTACTTAATTTTATTATTTATTTTACTTAGTTATTTAGATTTAAGGCACTACTAAACATATTTTTGGATCACGCCGTTTTAAACAATTTAATATTACTGTCAGATTTACATACTCAACGTGTTATTATTTTAATCAAGCCACTTTTTGGTCATAGTTTCCTGCTTATTGTTCATGGTGCCAATTTTGTGTTTTTACGTGACCATATTTTGTGTGTTATAGGTGCTTTATTTGAAAATAGGAATGTTTTAATAGAAAACAGAAATATACGTTGTGTGTATGAATTAATCGTATTGCCTTTTATGTAAGCACATTTTTTTTAAAACATTTTGCTTATTAGTTGCAAATAGCAATGCGTACAAAGAAATTATTTAAAAAAAAGTCTTTGTTCCTTTTATATTAACTACGTATCTAATTATGCAGTTGCTTACATTAATGAGTCACTTACAATGATTCAACAATTTACTTTTAGTTGTAAGCAAAATATCTGTAAGATTTTGCCCTTAAATCATGGGTTTTTTAATCCTCAGCTTAAGCATGATGTGAATGGGTCATGTATTCGTTATGACGAGTCCTTCATTTTCCATTTCCTTTCAAATCAACTTAACATCGTTTAAGGTCGTTTATTGACATTTTTCTTGTGTGTTTCCAAATGTATGGACAGATCGTAATAAAAACAAATTATTGCCACTCAGTTTGCTGAAATGGTGAACAAAACAAGTGATCAAAAATAAATTTAATCTGCCAGCTGTCGTTGATATCTTATAGGTAAATGTATTGTCCAAAATTTAACCACGCTATTTAACATCGAAAGTAACCACATTGACATGCAGTGTTATTCATTGAAGTGGAATTAACAAAATTAAAAATAAAATTTTTAAACCGCAATGTTTTGATGAAAAATTAATAATTATAAATAAAGTAAACCAGATGGGTTTTAACAACGAGTTTACAAGACGACTTTATTAAGAGCAAAGGTCCAAATTATTTATCTATAATAACAAAAAAACCCACACAAACAAATAATAATTAATTGTATCATGCTGTCATATTTTAATCTGCAACCAGGTTTCATAGACGTGTAGTTAATCTTTTGACAAGAGTTTAATAAACTTTCAGTTCAAGATTCAGGTTAATGTAGATTAATTCTTTTAAAGTAAACTTCGAACGGGTTTATTGATTATTTTTTTTTTAAATAAAAAAATTGTATGCATTATTATTGTTTTTTTTTTTTTTTTTTGCTGAACATAATGAGCATAACCTCTATTAATGACTCGCACTTCGCGAGTTGCGAGTCGAACGTTCGCCTACACATTGTATTTGTATCTCGAAATATTGGAAAAGTCGAATTAAGATATTCGCCTTTGAATTCAATGCTGTCAAAATAAAAATGTAAAAATGTAATAGGCATTGACGTATTAGGTATGGACCGCCAGTAGCCAACTTCACGCGTGTTCCAACATAACTAGGGGCGCCATCAACTACTAGCAGGGAATCTGCGTAGCAGTGATATGATTTATTTACTATTGAAATATTTTGCTGGAAATTATTATCAAACTAATTTTATTTTACAAAACACATCCACTCCTTATGCCATGAGTTACTTACAGATGAATATATTATCGTTTTCATTTGAATTCTAATGGCGAAATTAGTACACGTATTTAACACTAAAAGATGATGGCGTTTTTAGGCTGGTTTTAGCTAGAACAACTTTTCTTGGCTGTTTGTATAAAAATTTCAACCGACTGGCGGTCCATATCTAGTACGTCAATGGTAATAGGTAGCATTTCAAGTGAAACGTCAAATATGAATGGTGGAAGTGGAAGCAATAGGGCTTTTTAGGTAACAACGATATATCTCTTTATCGTTCTCACAGAATTGTCAAAAACAGCAGTATGACGAACAGCTGATTTTTTTTTTATCATTGTTGAAAAATTGATTGAAAACAAAAGCGGGAATTTTAAAGATTTGCGCGAAAATTGTTGGTTTTGCTAATTAAAATAAATTTTTAAGCCACGGAAATCACAAATTTCACACAAAAAAGAATACCGCATTTAAAAATTATTTCCAAATTGTTTTCTTCAAGATCTTGAGTTTGACAGTTTGAAAAAAGCGCGATACATATTTCAATCTGTCTTCATCATAGTGTGAGCTTTGACAAGATGGTAAAACTCCCTATAGGGAATTTTACCATATTGTCAAAAAATAAATGACAGCTCACACTACGCGGATGACAGATTGAAATTATGTATCGCGGTTTTTTTTAAACTGTCAAACTCTAAATCTTGTAAAAGAATTTTGTAAATAATCCCGTTTTTTCCTGTGAAATTTGAGATATACGTGACTAAAAGGTTTAATAATACACTATTAACAATATTCTCGCACGACATTAATATTTCCGCTCTAGTTTTCAATCAATTCTTCAACAATGATGAAAAAATGTTAAGCTGTCAAATGTTCGGCTATATTCTCACAATTTAGGTATAGTTGGCTCTTCACACCACAAGAGTTCTTATCGGTAAAATTCTGTTTTCCTACAGATTTTGGGGAGATTTTCTTGGTTTGACAGATTTGTAAAAAATGGCTATTGTTGCTACCAGAAAATAAAAATTAAATACATTGTTGATACACTACAACGACGGTGATCTTTCTTTCGCGTAATTCAAAGACTTTCATGCAGCTTTTGAGAAAGCTTTAGCTCTGTTTAGTGAGCTGCTCTAAACTACTCTGGGTATAGAAATGGGCAAAATTTTATTGTTCAGTGAAACATTTTCTGCTCTAAGCTTATGTAGATTTGCTGTTCATTCAGTTTTTTCTAGAACAGATCAGATCAGTTTAGAGCAAGATTTTGGCGATTGCTTTTGGAGGAGTGGTCACAGATATTATGTCGCTAATCTCACCTTGGTATTATTTGTCTAGGTGTGATTTATACCTTAGTTGCCTTGTTGACAAACAGAATCAAACCTTCCCTTCCCTTTGCAAATCTTAACTAAAAGAATCTAATATTCTTCAAAAAAATAAACTCGTAAAAACAATACTATTTATATCCAATAAAAAACAATACAGCCCTACTTCGTTCAACTTTTCAAAACTTTTTTTTTTATGAGAAACCTTTGCACAACATGCACTTGTCAAAGATGCATCACTCAATCATCAAAAGTCTTTCTTTTGAATGTTACATTTTTATTTGACTACTCTTGAAGAAAACGGCAAGACTACTTTTTTATTTCTTCTTTATGACTTGGCTGATTGATGTGTTACAAGAATGATCTTCTTTTTTTTTTTTTAAATCTCTAACTGTGTTCGTCATATAAAACTTTACTTTTCGTCATAAAAATATACTTAAATTTCCGTTGGATGGACTATAACGTTCAATGTTGAGATGGTGGTAATCTTTGCAATATCTTTTTATTTGTTTGCAACCATCTTGATTGGACAGCACTCCTTCTTTAGTCATTGTTATTCATTTCTGAGTTAAATGATAAGGAGTATTTAATTATAGTTATATTTTTTTATGTAACAAATTTATTAATTTTTGTATTAAAAATTGCTGTAATTCTGAAGCTATAGATTTGAGTATGTAATTCGCATATTAAATATTGTCAGTACACGCATAAATGAACACGAGTTTTCTATAAGCTACGGGTTTAATGTTTCTCTCTATCCAACTTTAAACGAAGAAAAATTGTTAAATGTAAAGTATATGGAAATATAGTAGGGTGCGGTTTGTATTCATCTAAAAAAAATTCAAAATACAATGCTGATTGACTCTCAACTAAATTTTAAACATTTATCATTCTATAGTTGTTTGTTTAGGTGTTGCTGTATATTAGGGTGCGCACTGCGGATATGTAGGTATATATTTCAGTAATTCAGTCACTTTTTTATTTGTTTTTTTTTTGTCTTAATTTTATTTGATATCTCACAATGGATCTGAATTTCCAACAACAACACAATTTGACAGCTCAGAAAGTTGAAAACAAAATATCGATAAACAAGAATTCATTAAATGTGTGAAGCAGCAGTTTAATCCCATAAGAAAATTAAATCCAGACGGTTGTTTTTCGTTAAGGGTGAATAGAAAACCAAATTTTTAATTAATCATTCGGAAATTAGTACGCGTTCAAATTTAGAAAGTTACGTCAAATGAAATCTGAAGATTACGTAAGGGAATGTATACGATAATGAGCTTTATCAATAATAAAATTTAGAAATTACTTAAATATTTAAGAGAAATCTAAATAATTAATTAAAAGTACCAATAATCAATTTAATAGTCTGCCTAACGAAAACGTCACCATAAATTATATAGTGAAGAAACGCCACTTGAACTTTGCCCCTGCGGTCAAGTGTAAATCTCGCGTTTGTACTGTCATTGTGACAGACAACTCAAAGCAGAAGAGATAAATTCTTTTTTTGCAATCAAAATAGAATTAAAAAAAAGGATTTATTAGTTTTTCAAAACAACACAAATGTCACTGCAACAGCTGTCTTTTTGACTGCGAATGCACAGAATAAATTAAAGGCGTGGTTATTGGAAAGCACAAAAATTAACTCATCTTTTAAATTTGGTGTTTACATAAACGTGTGTACTTTTTAAATATTAATAACTTATTATATACAAATCTTAATATTTTTTTCTTGAACTAGCTCCTAGAACTTTCTGAAACCGTAAAGTCAAGTTCCATACAAATATCTTTTAAGTGAAAGATACGTCGATGTCTTTTTCTGCGGTACCAACGATTTGTAAACTGTTTTATGTAAACAGCCTGAGCTAATAGAAGTATTGAATCAGCAAAGTTTCCTTGAAGAAAATGGACTTCATCCTTAAGACTTGCTTAAATATAATCTTACAAAGCCCTTACACTGAAGACATTTTATGACTCGGAGAAAAAAGTGTTTCAAAGAACTTAGGGATTTATTGAAGCGCCAAACTCAATACTTTCCAATTTCGTACCGAAAACTTCTAGCCTATGTAAAATTTTGTGGCACTGGTGAAAACGTTACTATACCTTATAACAGATTTATATATACTTCGAAAGGTCTAACAACTTAACCCTAGTTCCTAAAAATACAAAGATAGTTTTAAAAATGACTCAAAAAATTTCCTTTCTACTTGAATATTCAGATTTCTTGAATTACAAACCGATTTTAAATAAAATTTCATTATTATGCTTCAACCCAGTTACAAGTCTTTGAACCAACAAGAGTCCATAATGTTGTTAATGTAAAAAGGAAGGCGGTGGCCCGTATTGCATATTTAGTTTTATGAAAATACAGACCGCTGATGTGGCAACTGTCATGTGCTTTAAAAATTACTATGAAACATTTAGAACCACAAGTCACGTATTATCTTTAACTACGCAATTTGTTTGAATTGTGAAGAAGAATGGGTTTTCGCATACAAATAGGAGGATTGGTACCTTCGTAATAAGAACAGACTACACAATCAGTATTGAATTCAAGATTCAAGCCCTTTTTCTTCGGTCTAAATATTCCAACAATGAAAGATTTACGGGTTTTTATAACAACGAACTCAATAAGCCAAATCTCCTTTCTTAAAGTTCGCTTCCTTTTGTTCTTTTGTTAAACAAAATATCCCTTGTTATTATATTGCTAAATCCCTCTGACATCAACGCATGCACTGCACAATGAACATAATGAGATACTATTTCGCAAATATAGAACTCTGCTCATGACACCAAATAAGCCCTCTCCCTCATTGTAACAATTTCCGTTATAAAAATCTTATACATATGCGAATATATAGCATTTCCTTGATAGCGGTTATATCCGGGCGGCAATTTAGGAATCGGAACCATGCACTGCAGCGCGTGGTAAATATGCTGTGTAATGTTCACAACTTCCATTTTCGGTCATCATAACACATAAAATCCGATTTTTTTTTTGTCAGAGGAGTGGCGTTCACATTTTATCATCGTCTACTCATCCGAGGATTTATTTCAATCCATTGTTAAATAAGTTTGCTTACATTAATAATAAAAATGGAAAGGACGTTGGGGCGCGACCAAAACACTTTTTTTTTAAACTTCCGTGTGATCCCTGCTGATGAGTTCGATGGACCCAACGATAGTCGTTTGCTCACCTTTTGGCCGACCCCCTGGGGAGATAATGTCCGGCGGCGCTGAGACCGCCAGTTAAAATTGTTCCATAAGGGTTCCGACTGATTCACACTGTGTCAATTGTGTCACCCTTTTTTTTATTTTTTTAAAAAGCAAATTGGGGATTTCTATTGTGAGGAAGAAAAATTGTACAAAGTTTCTAACTTCAACAGTTGGTTTTCTAAAAAGAAGGATAAAACCTTTTGCGAGAAGTTTTTGTTTTTTTTTTGTTCGCCGCCATGTCGTTTCGTTCAAGGATACTCTCATACTTCATTGCAATATTTTTTTGTGTCAAATTTCACATAGTTTCAAATCTTTGTAAAACATCCATTTCTGTGACAAAAAAAATACATGTTTCTTCTCATTTTATACAATGAGACTCATGTTTCTGAATGGAAAAAGATATATAAATTTAAGACAAAGATATAAAAAATAAAACTCCTGAGGAGGATAACTTATCATCCAGTTCTAAAATAAATGCTTTTAGATTAATAAGGATTATTAAAAAACCAAGACAAAGAAAAAAAAAGAGGCATTATTCTTAAAGTAGAAGCCAGATACAACTTCTTGACGCGCAATCTCAAAATTATATTCATAGAATTTATATAGTTTCTTCAGACATTTTATTTGTAGAGAGCCGGATACAATTTTCTCATCTCCAACTGAGTAACAAGAGTGGGAGGCAATTTAAGTTAGGTGAAGGGTCCTTTATGTTTGCCTTTGAATATTTTTGGCTCGGAATGGGAATAGATTTTGCCGCGCATTGAATACTTAATAATTCTGTAAGGAACTTAATAATAATAATTGTTTCGAGGATTTTTTTTTAAGGATTGTCAACTTTGAAGACTTGGACTCATTTGGAATACATTTTAATTTCATTCTGAATGAGATCAAAAGGAGTATTTATGTGTATTCCTTCCACTGTCTTGTACATTGTTTGAATATTTTGTTTTGTTGTTGTCATCGTCCTTAATGCTGATCCTCTTATATTTTGTATTTCAGTGTTACACTCGTTTGTGTTTTGTTTGGTTTCTACTCTGTTCTGTTCCCTATTTATGGTGTCATCCCTTGTTAACCTTTTTCCCTATATAAATTCAAAGTATATGTATGATGTATCTATACATTTATGTATACAAAACATAAAACTTTTTGTTTTTTATACCTTTTTCGATGCAAAATATAAATCTGCACACAAAAATTCCATCGTAGACGGTATGGTACGGTCGAGACTCTCCTTTTCCGGGAAATGGAAGTGAAAAAAAAAACTTTTATTTCGTGGATGCATCCGTGGAAGAAGGAGAATAATATTTTTTTGTATTAGTTTCTTGAAAATAGTGAGTTGAGGGTACATATAGATGAAGTCGAAAGAATTTTATAGTAAAAGGCTTTTGAGATTTTTTTTTTCTTCAACAAATAGGGAGACAGACACAAAAAAAAGGTATATTTCTAATAAACTGTTTTTTTTATTTTATTGCCTTCCTTAGCTTTTGGGCTTTTACTTAGTTCAAGAATTTCCCTCTAAGTTCAACCAAAACAATTTAAGTTTTCTTCTATTAAAGTAACTTTAAAAATTATATAATATTATGTTCGATGTATTTATTGAATGAATTATTATTCAGGAGCATAATCGCTCAGCGTGAAAAATTGTTTTATACTTACATAATAATATAAACAGCATGGTGCATTTGTCCTATAAATTCAGAGACATACAATCGTTTGGGTGGTTTTCACAGCAGGAAATTGTACCTCCTGGAGTTATTGAAAGACCCACTTTAAGTGGACAATTGAAGTAATCACATCTGATTTTGTTAACTTTTTTTCAAAGTATATATAAAACTTTATGTATAGTAATTTGGCATAGTTCTGCGGAACATTGTTTTACAATCTTCAAAGTCGTTATAAGGAATAAGCACAATCTTCGTCGTTCTGTTCAAGAAAACATTTTTGATTATTTGATTGTGAGTGACTTAAGTGCCAGAAATAAAATTTATGACTTCTTGAAGCTAGATGGGCTTAAAAGCAAAATATAAAAATCAGAAAAAAAAGGAATTTTATATCTTAAATGGCATTCTATAAAAGAAAATTCAAACCCGATCGTATGGAAAAATGTTAATAGTTGGGTTTTATATCCCTTTATCCCTTTGAAGTAATGAAATTTTCAAGGACACCTGGTCCCATAAAAGATATAAGTCTATGTCTGAACGTCAAGCTTTTTAAAGGTGTTGGCATATGATTATAAGTTCTTTTCCATCAAAAAACTATGTAGTGGTATATAAGCCTACATGGCTGTAAAAAAAAAAAATTCAAAGAGGGATTGACATGTCTGTCAACATCACATCGTAGAATTGATTAAAAAAAAAAAGAAACTCATTTATACTATGTTCACACCAAGCTCGAAATTGCTCAATTTGAGACCTCAATTTCGAAATTACGAAAAGTGTTCACACCTAAATTGAGATGATTTGGTTTGACAATTTTAATCAAAAACATTAAAATAAATATATGTTTTTCTCTTTCTAGCTTATGTAAGCCATACAGTTTTGTTTTTGACAGGGCGATGAACAGCCATATTTTGTTTAGTTCTGTTTATTTTATTCATTGGTATAACAATAAAATCTGTTATAAAACGTAATTTCAAAGCAATTTCGATGAAATAGAGTTGATTTGAGATGATTTTGAAATTGCATATTTGGATGGGAAATTGTACAATTTCGCAAGTAATTTCAGATAATTTGTTGAAATTGCGCAATTTCTTTAGGTGGGAACATAGCATTAGATACAACAGGATTATGTTAAACAGATAAAAAAAAGAGAAAGGAAGAATATTAAACAGCATTATCCTTCAATAATTTATTTGTCAATTCACACGTATAACAAAGGAACTAATGTATACATTATACATTCGTATCAAAGGACATAGTGAATAGACAAAAGTTTTCGTGATTGTAATTGATCTGTGAAAATAATGACAGAAGTAATTCAACTGTTATAATAATTGACAATTCATGTTATTTAAATGATATAACAATACATTTTCTTAGACTTCGTAACAATAGACTGCATAATCTCTTACACCATTTCTGTTAAACAGTGCATGTATCGTGCATTGAAACCCAAATAATGACCTTTAAATTCTGGATTAATTCTAAAATAATGTGTCAAGTGATTCCAGTCGAAACGTGATATCATATGACAATACAAGAAGAATAATCTATTGAAACCAATATAATCATGGAGATTTTTGTCAAATCAAAGTAATTATGTGTCATTTCCTGCTTGAATGGGTTTGTGCAACCCAGTCGTGCTCTCTATTTACATAATACATATTTTATTTTCATATAATGATAACTTACCATCTTTAAAAATCAATAAATAACTAACATTATTATAATCATTGAAATAAATTAAAAAAATTGATAGCTAAGGTTTCAATCCTTCGGTGCATACCACAGGTCATCTACTTGTAATCCTCCGTCTCCTCCTGTAGAAAAAAATGTTTACGCGCGCTTTTCTATACATGAATACGTGTGAACAGCAAAATGCAAAATTGTAAGAATGTATGGTCTAGCCAAATTTGACAGTTCCATTTGAAATGCACGGGCACGCATACAGAGTCAAATCTCTGCAGTTTTGAAAGTTTGTAGGCAAAAGTGGGTGGAGCCTCCTGAGTTGATGTTCTATTTATTTATTATTCTATGGTGCATACCTACTTTTAATTAAGTTACAAACTCCAATCGATGATTGTTTGTTGGAGGTACTTATGACACAGGGTTGAATCCATCGAAGAAAATTGCAGGAGGATTAAAACGCAAATAGCTGTCAAAAGTAGTGGTGTCACCAAATAGATAACTACTTTTATTTTATTTTGTTCAAATGTTAGTTATTGTATTTAGATATAAAAATAGGTAGATTATCGTTTGACAAATAAAATTCCATCAAAAATATATTTTTATCTCTAACTTTAACCAAAAATATTTATTTTTAGTTTGGCTCTAATAATATGAGTCCCCACTGTAAGTCCTAGAGTAGATTTTGCAGCGTTCGTACTCTGAAATTATTAATCTTACACAAAAAATAATAATACATAGTACCTTGACTATTTTGAATTCAAATTGATATGAAAGGAAATATTGCCCAAAAACTTTCCCCCCCCCCCCCCCCCCCCATAAAACCATAAGATATTGAAAAGTATGTTTGGTAAAATCAAATGGATAACTTTAAAAAAAGGAAATCTTTCTTATGGTGCATGAGTATGATTCATACAAAAAGTCCAAAAAAATATATTTAATTTCATTTGGTCTTTGACAGTATCTCCCAGCGTACAATTGACACTCAGTATCCTCGTTTTTCATAGTTAAACGAAAGTAATCAGTGCCATTGTTATTTTGTTTGATTGTATTGTGGTGGGTGTCATTTGGACGATAGCACCAAGAAAGTGTCGATTTTAAAAACGATATCCGACATTAATATTTACTTGGATTTCAAAAAATAGCACTCCACCTCTTCACCATTATATATTAATGTTATATAGCTGAATTCCTTTCATTTTTAACAATAATTTTCTCCAACTGATACTTAAATGTAATTGGAATCATTGTCTGAGACTGAATAAATAATAATAAAAAAAAAAACCATCGGAATGATGAGGACGAAGAAAAAGACGCTGATCAATAACTTATTATTGTAATGACTGAACTTGAATAAATTATAATTTCTGAACAAAATTATCAAACAACACTGCTAATAGCAAATGAAAAATAATGTAAGCAGAAAAAATGTAGAATGATTTGGTATGATGGTATGAGTTAAAGTAGGTGAGTGAACTGATTCCACAATATTGCTTTGAAGTCAGTGGAGTGTAGCGAAACGGCGCTAAGCAGCCATATGATACTGATTGTATACACAGCTAATAATTTTTGCAAAAAAAAAAAAAAAAACATACGCTGACACTGAATGTAACGTAGGTATCTGACAAAGTCAAGTTCATGGAACAAAGATTTATTCTCTTTCATTTATGATATCTCAACAAACATTGGAAGTTTTAAATTGCTAGTGAGACGTCCTTTCTTTTGGCGGCTGCATTTAACACTTATTAATGATCACTAAGTTATTACAATCTCTTTAAAATTTTAAAACTTAATTCAAGAAATTAATCGGTGTTAATTTGTCATGAATATAAAAAAATTGCAGTAATATTTTTTATCCCTAAAAGTGGGTTAACCACATAATTTGCTAGTCTGTGTTTTAACTTGCATAGAAATTCACAACAATAAAGAATTGCAAGAAGTTCAACACTATGTAACCCTTTAAAATATAAAGTTTTCACCAAGCCTTTTTGTTAGCATTAACTTACCATCAGGAAGTTTTTTTTATAAACGTTCTCATGCCAACAAAGTAATATCATAATGCTTCTCTGCTCCATTATGAGAGTGACAAAAATTGAGGACCTTGCATCAAAAGGGGGACAGGTCCAAATTTAACTATTTGTGGGAAATCAAAAAAAAACTCTTTCAAAAATTAATTATTTCTCGAATATTTTAAATTAATATGTTATTAAAAAAATTGCATATTTTCACATTTTTTTAATCTAGTTTAAGGTCAAATAAACAATATTAGTAATTACTGCGATTTTTTAAAGTTTGGATCTGCCCCTCATTTGCACCAAAATGTAATAAATTTGCTTCCTGATTTTGACTTATGAATAATAAAGCACATAAAAGTTAGATATTTAGTTTATTTCGAACTGTCAATCTATACTTGAATAGTTAAACAATAAATACAAAAAGAAAAACAGATCATTAATCGAAAAATAAAAAAAATATAAGTCAACTTCAGACTGATCATCGTCATCTTCACTAGAAACGTCATCATTTGGTCAAACAGTTTCACTTTTAAGAGCCTATATATAAAATTACCTTAACTAAAGAATTTAATCAGAATATAACAAAACTTATCCACGAATATGTCTACTTGGCTTGAACACAAAGACTGAACTGACTACTTGATGCAATGAAGCAATATTTTTGTTTGTTTCAAAAAGGGGGCAGATCCGGACCTGCCGCCTTTTTGCACCAAACACACTAGAGAGGCAGATACATATTTCGCTACAACTCGCTTAGTTTCAGTCGCAACTGCCTCGGTTATGCACCAAAAGATTGTTTTTTTTTTTTTGTTCAAATTTTAAGTGAAAAAACCCGTTAGGCTAAAAATATGGACCTGCCCCCCTTTTGATGCAAGGTCCTCAATTGATTCTTATCATAAAAACATCTAAATTTATAACTATTCTTAAATAAGAATTGTTACATGTATAATTCCGCAGTTAAGAGACGCTCAAAATAAGCAATGGGATATATATATATATATATATATATATATAATCATACAGGGTGACGCAAAATTAACATTATATAAATTCGTTTTAAAAACTGGTAAAATTCATGATGAAAGCAGTACAATTTATTGGTGACGTGAAATAACGCCAAACGAAATAAAACTAAATTACAATTTTGGTTTTATTTCGTCTTCAAAAACGAAATAACAACAATTTGGTTTTATTTCGTTGTGGTAAACGAAATTATGCCAAAAATGTTTTGGTGAATTTTGGAAATTTTCGAGCCAAATTATTTTATAATCAAAAGTAAGGAATGTATGGGGGGCATGTTGACCCTTTGCTACCGCCCTGCTTGAGTCTACTGTAGGATTTGGGGTGGGTTTGAGTTTGGGTATATGCAAAGTATTTAGTCTCAATGACTTTGTGTAGTTTTCCATTTAATTTTTAGCAATATCGTCAGTACAAATTTAAATTCCATTACAAAAACTTGGCGTATTCTCAAATTTTAGCAGAAGCTTGGTACATATACGAGGAGGAGGAAGAGACTATCGCCAATCTGCTCTGCTCATGCTCCTTTCACAAAGCGTAAATTACATATCCATCAGTTAAGCACTACTAATTTGAAATTTAAAAAGTTTAACTATTGGGTTAATTGTTGTAAATTTGTCGTTAATTTGACGTGCAACTTAACAATTTGTCGTACGATTTTTTTTATATAACCTCTGGTAGTCCTAACAGTCAAGTTAACACTTTTTTGAGCGTTGTATTTTGTTGCACGATAAAAAATGTACTCTTTTAAATTTTCAATTTAGTTCTAGGTTTAAAACTAACAGTGCTTGCCACATGGCAGTTATAAAAAAGCTTGTTTTTCGAAAACGGCTCTAAAGAATTTGATAAAAATTGACATGAATGGTAGGGCTGTAAACACCTTTCACCGTTCATATAACGGTTTTTTTTTTTTTTTATTTTGACTTTCTCGTGAACGACTTAACGGATCTTTTCAAAATTTTATTTCTATAAAGGCCTAGATAACCAAATAATAATGGCCTACTTAATTTGGTTCATAACTTTTGGAAATGTATTAATTATATTTTTTTTTTTTTTTGAAAATTTAATATTTTGAAAACCAATCGATGGATTTTTTGAGATTAAGTTCTTGCATCCAAATTATTAATTTCTTTAAATTGGCTTAATCAATTTTTTTCTTTAAAATATTTAAAAAAAATTGGTTTGAAAAATAGTTTTTTTTTTTTTTAAACAGGCGTACCCTACGATTTTGTTAAAAAAAATATGGTGAAATAAATTTTAATGTAATAAAATTAATAGCTTACCCCTATTTGGTCGTAAAGATTTGGGTTGTTAGAACTTAACTTCCAAAATTATATTTTGTGTTCTTTTTTTTATTTTTTTTATTATTTGAAATTAAATTAATTAAAGAATTATTATTTCGTGGAAGACTCTTTTAAGCTCTTAGGTAACTTGCCACAAGAGCAAGTTTTCGTGGACGAGTCGTGCCTTTTATTATTTTTTTTTTATTGGATTTGATCCTTTTTTCTGTGGTGGTAGTGCTAATAACTTAACTGTCAAGTTTATTACTATTACTATTTTTTAGTTGCACGACGAATTCAAAGGTATCAATCCAATCAAAAACTTTAGAATTTTTAATGTGGTAATGCTTTTTTGTGTTTCGCGAATCTTTCGTATTCATAACTTTATGACTAAAAACGTCAAAATACATCGGTTGTCTGTGTCTGATGTAAACATCGTCATTTATTTTAACTTGTACTACTTTCATAACTGATGCGACTTTTGAAAATAACTAAGTAAACCACAAAATCTCATCAAAACTATTTATGTACATACTACATACCTAGTGCAATCGATTCGTCAAACTTCGATAGAAAAAGTTTGATCCATAATTTTAATGCGCAATTGAGAAAATAATGTTTTTTTTTTAAAGAAGAAAATAATTTAACAAGAACTATCAGCATATCTTTAAAGGTTTTACTTTCCCTCTAAAAATAAGGGATTTGTTTTCTAGGAAAACCAAACAATCAAGAATAAAAAAAAGTGAACATATCAAATATTGCTTTCAATGTATACAAGTCATGAAGATAAATGAGCCCAATAATAATAAAACCATTTGTGATTTTGAATGTTCTTAAATGGGAAACCAAAATCCAGGATAGACCTGTTTTTATGGACCAAACAACCACATAACACGGAATATAAAAAAGACCTCAATATCGCTTTAGCTGTGGCATAGTTTATGTACATAAAGGATGTACGGCCGGCGCGGCGCCGATGAAAACATTCTATACATTTTTTTCATCTCAGAATCTGAGATAAGGATGAATAAAATCAACTCGCATTCATTTAAACGAAATTATAGGTTTGGTTTATCCATGTTGTTTTTTGTTTTTTTAAACATTAATTCTCATCATATTCAAAATTAATATTCATATCAATAATGTTCATATTATTTATGGTTTTTATTAACTTTTCATAACCCAACCTTTTTTAACACCAATTAGTTACATATATATTTTTTTCCCATCAAGTGGACCGTGGTAAACCATTTAGAGTTTAAAAAATAAGAAGAAGGTAAACTGCCATGTCTGTATGGGTAGATGACAAAGATCAGACAAGAAAGACAAAACGCTTTTAAAAAGATCCGCGATACTTGGTATGCGGACAGTATATTAAGGACACATCATTTATTGCCCACCGACGCGACTTGACTATGGGTCTCTTGACAAGGATAACAAAATAAAAAAATACTAATCGAGTTTCAGGTTTTTTTTTTGTGTAACTATTAATTTATAATTAATGTTTATTAGAAGAGGAAAAACAGTATTATTAATATGTTTTGCATTTATTACTTCCATTTGATTTATTGGGCTCCAAAGAAGTAATATTATCAAGATCGGTCTGCGAAAAAAAAAGAACACCACGACCGAAGGAGTCACTCCATCATTCGATGAAGGGAGAAAAAAAAGACAACTTATCGTCATTGGTAGAAAAGCAAATAAAATAAACTTCTTCGAATGTCTTCCTTTCCATAACGAACAAATGTCTTTCGCGAAAAAAAAATTTAAAATTATAAAAAAGAAATAAACAAAAGCGGATCATATTGGTTGCCTTGTGGTGGTGAAACCATGAAGTAAAAACCATAATACAATTTATTTTAAAAGATGACGGTTTGAGTACGGTCAGACAAATAAAAGTCGAAGAAAAAATCGCTCCACAAGAGAGTTATAGAAGTTGAAGATTATTTTTTTTACTTGCTCAATAGGGCAAGTATTGGTTTCGTGTAAAAAAAATGTTGAGGTTTTAATCAAACCTGACATTACGATGATAGAGAAGCCCAAAAAAGTAGGTTTCGTCATGCGGTCCGTCGGTCAGTCTGTGTGGATGCACGTATGTGCGATTGTCTGTTCACCGAGCCTAAACGGTTTGACGGATTTTCTTCATGTCTAGCACTTTTTTATGATTCCCTAGAGGAGGAATTCGAATTTTTGTTTTAGCCCGGCTATAACGGGTACCTCCCATATAACGGTTTTAGTTTTTCCAAATTTACTCGAAAACGACTCTAACGATTTTGATAAAACTTTTTCAGGTTTTTGGCTAAAAATTCACATAACGGAGAATTGGTGTTAACGGTTTTTGCGAATTCGGCCATAAATTAATGACGGCTTACCCGATTTTATTTAAATTTGGTATGGCACTTAAATTAGACAATTGACATAAGATGGCATTAACTTAATATCTCGTTTAGGCCATTTTTCGATGTCTTGACCTTATACACAGTTAAATATATTGAATTTTTCGTAATCCCATAGTTTGCTTCAAGAACAAGTTCGTGCGACCGAGTCGTGCATTTTATTTTATTTTGCACATTCGACTCTATGAAAAAATACTTAGGTATAGAACATCGAAAATAAGGTCAGTATGAGAGAAGATTAATCCGAGTGACAGCATACCAATATATTTCAGTTTCGGTCTAACTTTGTTGTATTCGAAGGCAGCAGAAAAGAAATGTTCTATTAACGATGTAGAATTCAATTATTAATGTGTTCAAAACTGTTAAGGAATGCATGACAGATTCGCTATATACATATGTAATTTTAATTAAAAAAAAAAATTACCCTTTCGTCTATATATAGCTGAGACAAGCGAATTAAATCGACGCAGATTTTATTTTTGCACGTCAAAGGACACGCTCAAAATAAAGGTTCTCATTAATTTTATTTTTCATGTTTGGTCTTCCACTTATTCGTGTTATTCAAATTAAAGCTGTTTCCAATAAGGTTGATTGGATTAGGGATGCATTATGCTGTGAAAAAGATATCTTTCAGTATGCCCCAATGTTAAGATTGATTTTCATTTGAAATTTAAATTATCAAGGTTATAAATTTCGTCTTAGACTGTGTCCATATAACAAGCAGCAAAAGTTTCGATATCAAACAATTTAAACGCCTTCAATTAAAAATACATATATACAAAATTTTGAGTATTAATTACGATAGGAATTCTAAACGTATTTACTGCGATAACTTACTAACCTATATATAAACAACAAATGGGACCCCTTGTGGAGCGATGGGCGTCAGCTACTGTTTCATTTGACCGCGTTTCCAATGGACCACCTGCTGTTTTATTTGATTGAACAAGTAGATTCCAAATCATGGTGTATCTTCCAACAAAATATTGTCTTTTAGTCTCAAGCTGTGACCAATTAACTTCTACTTCTTTTGATGAATTGTGATTTTTTTTTTGTTTTGGCTCGTGCTCCTTTTAAATTTTTGACTTTTCGATTAGATTATCGACACAGGCACACCTGGGTGAAAAAAAAGGATCTAGGCTAATTAAGTGTTAGAAATTTAATGTTCAAAATTCATTGTGGTGACATTTTATCGTAAACACATTTCATACTAAATTTTATTTGAAAACGACAGAATTTTTTGTTTGCTTAATTCTTATGATTCGATGAATAAAGATAGATACCACTAATTTGGCTGTAAAATGTCAGTTTGACAGTTGTGATTCTCATCAAAATCCTCGTCCAAATCATATTTTTGTATATTTACTTACATGGAGATATGTTGCCGGCTACTTACTGGCTGAACACAATAGACTGCTTCAACTGTAACTGGAGATGGAGCTGGAAGAGATGTCAAAAATGTGTCGTTCGTATGTTTCGTTTTTTACGTGCCCAAAATGGAGCTTCACAGCTTTCTCACAATTTGTACCTATCACTGGAATCAGCTGATTAAAATTGGAAAATTTTCAAAAGAAACACTATTAAATTCACTTAAATTAACTTCTTTGCATTTTAACACATTAAATAGAACAATTCTTCACATAACACGCGGCCGCGCCAAGGTGATTGATTTTTTTTTTTAAATTTATTTTGAAACGTCAAAAGGGCTGCACGTCGAAAGTTAAAAGTTAGTGAACCTGTGCAGCACCGAGTACCGTTGTGTTCGTAATATTGAATTTGTGTATATTCAATATTTTGACAGCTATTCCAATTGCAGCTCCAATTGCAGCACCGTTGCGTCGCTATTCAGGCAGTTAAGCAGCACTTTAGATTCTTTAAAATGAACCGCAGAAATCGAATAACGAAAGCCTGGAGCCTGCCCAAGTTTGTTAACAGGGGTCACATCGGCGTTTTTTATTTTAAGATATTTAACCGAAGTTTCACGCTAGGTAAGGGTTTCAAATGCCCGATTGATTTTGTAAATTCAATTTTTAAATATTTAAGCATGCGAGACCTCTTCTTCCTTTACCTACCGTTAAGTTCTGCAATACTTTCGGTAAAAAGTGAAGTATACTTTCAAAGTCCTATCTCAACGAATCGTTCAACGTTAAAAGCCAAACATAACATTTTGTTCAGCTTATCAGGTGTGTTTGTGTAGCACTCAATATAGTCAAGTGTCAACTAATTATCTATCGTCTTCTGTCAATAACATAAATGTCAAATAATTGGTGGCAATTTTAAATTATGACATTTGTGTCACCCAGAATTAGGGGTTAAATTATCGGGCATTACCAATATTCGAACAGACGATAGGCTACAAACTTTCACTTTCACGAACTCTGCTTCGTTCAACTTAAGTCATTTTTATTTTGCGTTGTTTTTACAAGAGTCACAATTTTGTTTTTATTGTAGCTGTAAATTTGTATAATAAAAAAAAAACTTTCAAACAAATAACAATCCTTTATGATACAAACCTCAAACTCAACGCAGCTGTCATCAATAAAAAATAAACCCTAAATGCCATGCACGTTAGGTTGAACTGTTTTTGCTACATTTTCAAACACATTCAAGAATCTTTTAAAACCCCATATATACACTTCAACACTTCCGGCAGTTCTTCGTGAGTACCTCTTCAACTTCAAATTGTATCGTCAAATGCGCCCTCATCTCACTCAAATTGGTTTGAGTTTTTGGTATCCAACATACTACCCTTATGTTTTATACAAACAATTCAGAGGCACAAACCGAGGCACTTTGTAACATGATCAACCATATTAATTAGAATATATTTTGAAATGTAGCTACGAGTCATTTGAGAATAAGAGACGTTGCCTTGTCATATGAATCGAATACCACACATTGAAGTTGAAGATATAATCTGTAGCTCTTCCATGTCGTCAGTTTCATTTTTATATGAGTTCTTTAATAATAGAGGAGGATTGAATTCGTTTCTTACAATCTAAACAATGAAACATTTTAAGTGATTGAATACATTTAGTGTACCCACTTCAAGCTTCAGTTTTATATTTCATATTAAAAAAATAGAGTCTGTGACAAATTTTAAACAAAAAAGGCAATCATACTCGTATTTCAAAGAAAATCCTTTTTTTTTATTAACAAAATTTAGGTATTCGAATCCGATTTGCAACATAAATTCTGATTCTTTGGTTTATAAAAAAATGCTTATTTTAATAACTACTTTAACGAACTTTGTATCACAGATAGTCAATAAAAAAGTAAAAAAGGCCATCGTAAAAGTGCGTTTGTGTATAGAAATTAATTTCTTAATTCTGCTGAAGTTATTGAATTGTATACGATAAAGTTTGCTCTCTTGATGGTTTTATCATCAATATGAGTGGCTATAAACAATTTTATATTTAAGATAATAAATACAGGGAGGGACGATTTATGGCTTAACAGGGAATGATGAAAAAAATGATTCTGGATTAATTCGTGGGCGATTATTTGTTTTCATTAAAAAAAATTTCTTCATTCGCAGTGAGTGTCAAAAGCAAATTTCAAATTATTTCTGAAAATGTTAAATTAGCAAATATTCTCAATAGTCAAATAGCGTTTAAAGTAAGTTTGAATTTTTGCAAGATGAACAAAAAAAAAATAAATTTAAGCTCACGGTGGTGATTTCTATGAGCGTATGAATGAGTACGAACAAGAATACCACGAAGAAAAGTTGCCAACTTTTCTAACTACTATGCAGAGGCTGAGGTGCACTACCGTACTGCGTAGCAAGAAGAAGAAGAAGTAAACTTTTATTTTTTAAGCCAGCGGAGAGTCGTTGTCTGGGTTCCAGAAATAGTCTTCTATCCAAAAGAAAAAAAAAAAAAAAAACAGTACAACAATTGGCATTTTAGTACTAGTCTTTCAATATTATTAAAATCAATTTAAACAGAGGCGGAGGTACTCCACCTAATGAGTTATGCTGATTAAAGTCAACTGGAGACTGATTTTATTCAGTGTTGAATCCTTCTTTTATACCTTTTTTTAGACAGATTTTGTTACAATTTCTTGGTGATGCCAAGTCTTATGCATAATGATAATAATTAGGAAAAATTAAATAAATAATTTAAAGTGAATATGAAAGTTTAATTTAAACAAAAGCAAATGCTACACCCTATTAATAAAAAATAAACTCTAATTTAAAAAAAAATAAATTCTTAACTAATTCATGGATAACGAATGTTCTGGAACCAACTGAAACAGTAAATAATTGCCTTTACATTAAGTGTGAAAAATTCTTAGGGCCAGTCTTTTCAGCTCTGTGGTTATTTTAGCTGGTAATCATAGATACACATACAAAATTTATGATTAATAACTGAAGTAACCAATGGTAACACTTAACCAGAGCTGAAAAGACTAGCCCTTAATCCATGGATTAGTTAACTCGAAAATAAGGCTTGAAATAACAGTATATTTTTTTTTTTGTATTAATAAGGCAGTTAGATCTTTTCGATACAAAATATGATGGTTTTTATGGCATGCAATAAGTTTTAGTAGGTATTACACTATAGGAGTTTTTTTTATTTCAACAAATCAATTAATTTAATAATTAATTTCGACAAAATAATTTAATTTTAATTTTCAAAACTTAAAAAAAAAAACTGTTATAACTATAACTCCTAAAGTGTTATACGTAAAAAAATTAGACAAAAACAACATCATATTTTCTATAGAAATATTCTTAATAATTTTTTGTCCGACAAACCATTCGTTATTCGAAAAACGCGAAATTCAACATGGCGGCTAAAAGAATCCCCCAATATCCCGATTTTTTTTTTTTTTTCACCGATCCTACTGAAAGACTAACTTATCTACTTATCTATATTTAATCATAAAATTGAACAGATAGGTATTCTGTTGCGAAAAATAAAAGCCTGTCCTATTGGCGATTCTCATATTGAGAAATTTTCGTTTTTAACTGCTATAAATTTTTGAAAAATCAAAAAGTCATCAGTTTTAAGGCAACTATCATTTTTCTATAGATTAATTGAACTTTTCTTAATGCGTTGATCTGTGGTAAACCATTTCATAAATGAGTAGTTTAGAACTACTAACATTTGGCGTTTTAAATACGTGCTGTAATTCACAGCCGTCAAAGGACTTTCAATAAAAAAAGCTTGCATTAAAATACCCTTTTTATCAATTATAGGTTTTTCTATTTAATTAAATTTTCAATTTGCATGTGCTGCTTTGTAAAATTTGAAGTGTACATGAATTTAATTTTTGTATGATGAATTTTACGTTCTGTTAAAACTTTTCAATGTAATATCACTAATCTACATACCTACATTATATCCCTTGTTTCTTCGGACCCGTGAGATAATTTAAGTGATGCAAGCAGAAATGTTTCTCAAACTCTATAATGCACCATTTGTAAAAATAATGAGACGTTGCAGAACAAAATAATGTTGCTATACTTGCGCAAACGCAAACGGAAAAAAAAAATATTTTTTTTTTCAACTTTGAACGTTGTGTTTGGGTTGTGTGTTGGTGGAGAAAATGCTGCAAAATGGTCTTTTAATATCTGTCCTAAGATCAAATTTATTCAATTAAAAAAGTAAAAACTGAACCTTGTGGTTCTCAGTCTTAAATCTTTTGCTGAGCTAATGCTTACATTTTTATTTTGTATAAAATATAAAATTATTTTGCATACGAAAACTGACATTATCTCAGAAAAATGAGATTTGAAGCTGAGATAATGCTTTTCGCATAGCACCTGATGTATGTATTGCTGGGTATGGGTACCACAAGGCTCAGTCTGAAGTTCTCTATTTTTTTAATTGAATAAATTTGATCTAAAGACAGATATTAACAGACAATTTCGCAGTATTTGCTCCACCTACACACGACCCATTGTTTAAAGTTGCTAAAAATTTGATGCAATTATTTACTTGCGAAAATTGGGAAGTTTTATAAAATATATTCGTTTTATTCAACCTTCAGACATTGTATATACATTTCAATAGTATTTTCATGCTGGCCATCTTAAGAAACTTGTGGATAACACATTTTTAGGTTCGTGCATTTACTAGGAGTCTATTCTGTTACCCTGACAACAGTCGTAAACAAATATGATTTTTGTTTTGTTTACGACTCTTGTCAAGGAAATATGGATTTTAGAGCTAATAAAATATATAAAATATCGTTAATATTATTGTAAGGGTAACAGAATAGACACTTAGTAAATGTAAGAACCTCTAAATTTGCGGTTCACAAGTTTCTCTAGATGCCGGTGCCACATGATTGTATTATAGAAATTTATATACAATGCTTCAGACTTAGAATCACTATTGGAGGTTTTTAAAGAGCCTTGACCGGGTAGGTACGTTAAAATAATAATAAAAAAAAAAAACAAATGAACTAGTTAAATAGAAACATTTGAGTTTGCAAAAGAAGTGCGAAAAAATTATTAAAGCAAAACGTGCGTTTTTTACTTCTTCAAAAATTAACACCTTAAACTTAACACTTTTTCAAAATTAATTGTTCAAAATATCGAATGCAAAGTTGGCGAGAATTTATTGAACACTTCAATACTATTCATGCTTAATCCCAACTTTATATGGTCGACTTACTGGCTGGCATGGAGTGGAGAAAGATTTCCCAGGAGATCATTTAGAGTGGTATAGGAAAACAAACAAAAATAAGAAGAACTTGCTCTCATAATAAAAATTCACGATAAGTTTTTCTTTTTAAAAAAAGAAGCTATATTGTTATACATAAACAATGTCCATGTCCTACTCCCAGCTGAAATGTTATGTCTGCGGCTGAAAATCTTATGAAATTTTTGTTTGGTTTATAACATCTATTTTTTAGTTTATTAGTCATTCACTGTTCTATATACAAATACCAATTAGAACCTTTTAAAGAAAAAAGCTAGACAAATAAAACGCGCAAAAATAGAGTTATCGTCAAGATAATTTACACTTCACTACAAACTGAAGGGTATCGGTATGTATGATTTTAAAACGAAAATGACAAAGAATTAATACACTCAACCCTTATTTTTTTTTCTGTTTATCCATAGCAACAGTGAAAACATTTATTACTTCGTATTTTGTTTACAATTCTATCAAAATACAAATATAAAATGCACCAAATTTACTAAAGAACTTGAAAAAAAAAAGAAAAATGTAACTCCGAACGTAGCAGGTCGTAAAATTCTCTTTACATATAACATACATAATGTAAACATTATAACCGACCCAATAGATGAACCGATCAATCACCTAGCAACCAAAAATATAGATGATTTTTTTTGTTTAGTTTTCGGATTACCTGTGTTTTGGTATATACATTAGCATATGTTAATAAATTGTTAAGCATGCAGTGTTATTGTCTTTTTCATTATAGGTTTTAGTTGTAACCATTATTAATTTGCTATATCAGTTTTACTTGCGATTATACAATTCAACATGACATTACGATGATAGCGAAGTCGAAAAAAGTGGGTCTGGCAATTCTGTCTGTGTGTCTGTCTGTCAGTCTGTCTGTGTGTCATTCGCACCTGCAGCCTAAACGGTTGGACCGATATCCCTTAAACTCTGTATACAGGATTTTTAGGGTGACAGTCAGGTTTTTTTTTGGCATATAACGGTTATGAAAAAACTAGTTTTTCTCGAAAACGGCTCTAACGATTTTGATAAAATTTGACATAAGTGATACTAAACTAAAAGCCCTTCAGATGGCTTAAACCATATTTCTTTAGGTTTTTTTGAGTGGATTTTTACAAAATTTTATTTCTAAGAAGATCTAAATAGCCAAACAATAATGGCGTACTTAATTTTTTAATGACGTTCCTTAAAAAAAAATAGATTAATTAAACACATTTTTTTTTGAAAATTTAATATTTTGAAAACCAATTCATTAATCTTTTTTAAAATTTATTTTTCGGATGAAAATTATTAATTTGGCATTCTCCAAAATTTTCAAAAAAATATTTTAAAAAAGTTGTTTGAGAAAAATATATTTTTTTGGACCTACGATTTAAAAAAAAATATTTAATATATTGTAATATTTAATAATTACTAGCATACCACGAACTCTCGGTTGTTATAAAATGATTTTCAAAATAATTTGTTTTTTATTATTTTTTTTTAAATTATTTCTTATTCAATTAAAAAAAATAAAATAAGAATTAATTTCATATAAAATAATATCTTTTAAGCTCTTGGTAACTTGACACAAGAGCAAGTTTGTGCTACCCAGTCGTGACTTTTATTGTTTTTCAGTTCATAGGTTTTTAATGACCAGAAAAAAGAAACAAGCGCGTGGCAAAACAAATTTTTACTAAGCAAAAATCGACTTGGGGTTTGAAAATTAATAATTCGAGCAAATTTTCAATTTGCACACCTTAAGAAGATTGATTCTTGGTTAATTTTTTTATTTAGATTTAAATATTTTACTTATTTATAAAAAAAAATCGGTTGTTGTAGTTGCGATCGGGAGACTCTTCGACCTCCTTTTGGGAAGCTTCTTACGTTCTATTCTTTCTTCCCTCAAGATCTTTGCTAAATAATAATTACGGTCATCCAAAGTCACTTATTTAAAGGAATGTTTATTTTTTTTTTAAATTATTTCATGTTGAATTAAATTAAATTGCACTTAAGAAATTATGTACTTGGAAAGTTACATCATCCAAAAGCAATTGCGTCAAAACCGGTTAGGTAAATTAAATTTAAGCCACGACTATAGGCTTGCATTTAATTTACCTATTCGGTGTTTCCTCTTTATCCACACATAACTGAAAAAACATACTTCGTAATAGATATATTATATTTCAATTAAACTATGTTTTCACTTCAACGTACTTAAACTAAAACAAAAATGAGTGCAGTTTAAATTCATCATCAAACATTTTTTTTATTGTAAATAGACACGCGAGGTTCTTTACGGAAATTTTTATAATTAGCTTTACGAAATATTTATGATTCTTGCTTAATTTTTAAAGAATTTACATGCGGCATCTATGCCGAATGCTTAATTGATATGTTGTTCTTTTTATTCTTTTCTTAATGCAAAAATTAACAACAGTGATAAACCCCATTTGATAATGATGGAAGAAAAATTAATAATGTGAAAAAAGTATGGAAATTTGTTAGTCGTGTAGGTTTAATAGTGTTTTCCTCTTCAATGTCGAAATAACTCAAAAAAGTTGATAAATTACGAAAACAGAAGTTTTAAGCTTACGACAAAAAACATTTCGATTCTCCTTGAAAAAAAAAACAACTTGAATTAAAATTATCAAACACAACTGCGCTGATAAATAAGTCAACCCTAATAACTTGTCAAAAATAAGATGTTTAATTTAAAACTTTAAAAAAGTTAATATCAATTTCGTGCCATGTCAAATAAGATACTATTTGTATCTTTGTAATTGTTAAAATACATTTAAACCATAGCTAACAATTCGATTCAAGCTTTTTGTTTTCAAAATTATAGAGAACTTTTCCTATTTAATTTTATTTGTCAGAAAGACAGATTGGTTATAAGCAAAAAGGGAAAACTAATTGAAATAAAAAATCGCTGCTATTAACCCACCTATTTCATTGAACTTATAATGTGAATTTCTATTTGTGTTGAGACTGGAAAAGTTAAACAATATTTTCGCTTTCCTTTCATAATATTAGTTTTACGGGAAACGACTACCACAAATTGTATACAAATGGCATCCATCATCAGAACTTTTTTTTTTATAGATACTGAAAAACCTTAATACAGCCACAAATTTACATTAAAAAAAAAAAAAAAAAAAAAAAAATTAGGGATTTCCACTTAAGTTAATTCAAGCAAAACTGTCACACTTGAGTTAGTGACAATCAGAATGAAGGATAGTGAACCTTTGCATTAAAAAAAAAATACATAACATAATTGATGTTGTTTTTTTGTTTTTTTTGTTTGGAGAATCATTGGTGGTTTCATAAATGAATAAGTCATAAGTGAAATGTGTTTTCTCTGGTTTTCATTTTGACACTATTACCAGTGCTGTAGAGGATTGTTTTTTTTTTATTTTTTATTTTTTTTTAATTATTGTTTTCATTTTGTTTTAAATTGTGGGTCTTTTTAATGCATCCCTAATTGATAAGGTTTTGTAATGAATGCTTTGTTAAAATAGACGGAGCTGCTTTCAAATGTTATTTTCAATTCTTTGACAAATAATGTTGCAACAAACATCTTAGCACAAATATTTTTGAGATAATTTTTCTTATATTATAAGAATATAATATAAGATAATTTTGTTTTAATTAGTTAAATTAATATTTGAACGTTTAAATTATGTGAAAGATCTCATTTTATTTATGTCTTTTTATTGTTTTAAATATAAAAATCTTGAAATGATAATTTTTGTAAAGTCTTTAAAAACTATCGGACTAATTATGGTATGAATGAGCCGCTACCCGCAAGTGTAGGCTTATAGGCTTATTGATTTTAAAGACTCTTAAGAGCTTGTATAGAACAACTATATCATTGTAGAACTAATCTTTTACCTATTTAATAAGTAAATAAATAAATAAATAAATACATATATAAATAAATAAATAAATAAATAAATAAATAAATAAATAAATAAATAAATAAATAAATAAATAAATAAATAAATAAATAAATAAATAAACAAATAAACAAATAAATAAATGAATACATAAATAAATAAATAATTAAATAAATAAATAAATAAATAATTTAATAAATAAATAAATAAATAAATAAATAAATTCATAAATAAATAAATAAATAAATAAATAAATGAATAAATAAATAAGTAAATAATCAAATTAATAAGTAAATAATCAAATAAATAAATAAATAAATAAAAAAAATAAATAAATGAATAAATAAATAAATAAATAATTAAATAAATAAATAAATAAACAAATAAACAAATAAACAAATAAATAAATGAATAAATAAATAAATAAATAAACAAATAAATAAATAAATGAATAAATAAATAAATAAATAATTAAATGAATAAATAAATAAATAATTTAATAAATTAATAAATAAATAAATAAATAAATAAATAATTAAATAAATAAATAAATAAATGAATAATTAAATAAATAAATTAATTAATAAATAAATAAATAAATAAATAGATGAGTAAACAAATAAATAAATAACAAAATAATTAAATAAGTAGGTAAATAAATTAATTAATTATAAAATAAATAAATAAATAAATAAAGTGAAAGCTCTCGCGGACAGCTTCGATAAGCGGACAACTCCCATAAGCGGACACATTTTCGAGAACCAACTTTTGTATCTAATTTCCTATACAAAATTCGTTCTTATAAACTACCACTCCAATAAACGGATGCGGACACTCCCATTAACGGACACTATAACTTTTGTGTTACAAATGTTGTGTTCGAACTTATGTCTAGTTTTTTTTTTAAGTAAAGTAAACAGATGATAATGAATACACGTGTTCTAAACTTTAACTTTTATTTTTCCGAACACAATTTATCACTTTTTTTGATCAACAACAGTAGGTTACCATGAAAACATATTATAAGTGAAAATGCTGCACTAGTTTACCAGAAATGCTTCATCATTCAAATAAATTGTATCTTTCTGCAGTATAGAAAACAGTTCACAAAAATCATTCACCGTAACACAAAAATGTTCTAACCGAATCGTCATGCACCATTCCAATTATCTTACAATTAGTGATTGGTACGTTATGAAGTAATGGAAATACTTATGTGTGATATATTTTACAGGTGCAGATTGTATTTGAATAAATACACAACTAATAATTTGTATATATGTGTTGTAAGAGTACAGAAAACTAGATAAATTATGGGAGAATAGCAAACAATGAAAAGTTAAGAAAGATTGCAATTATAATTGAGTTTGCGTAAAAATAAACGAACACTTTCAGCATATATTATATGCGGTAGAATTAAAGAAAGTATCAATTTGCGTTGTGTTTCGATAGGAGAAAAGTAGGCAGAAGTTCATAGTGAAGACACAGTTTACGTAGCGACTGACGACGACAAGACCATTTTATTTATAGCCTGATAGATTACAGAGACCTGATCATCAATGCTAAGTATTTATGTTTTTATTATAATTCAGGAAAATGAATATATTTATTATATTTCAGGAAAAGTTTTAGGTATCAGTGCAAAATTTCTTTTCGATATTTAAATGACTTGAATGTGCAAAAGAGTATTGGACCGAAAATGGAACCTTAAGTGACTCAATGTATTTTATTACTTTTTTTGTTAAAACTAAGATTTGTTCATAATCCACTCTCTGCGTTTGTTACATTCAAAGAATTTATTACAAATCTTCGACTGGGAACCCTTGATTTTACCCTTGACTTTAAATGCTGAATTTTTATGATTTTTCCTTCCATCTTTTCAGTTTCATTGGTCTTGTTATTTTATAATATTTTCTCTGCCTATTAAAAATGTTATAACAAAGGCGTCCGCTTCATGGGTTTCTTAAAGATTTTTTTTTTAATTTAGAATAAAATAAAAAAAAAGATGCAGTGTCTATTTGGTCGCCCTTTACAATTTGACACATAAACACCAACCCCAAACAATAGCATAAATAATCGAAGATGTTCTGTCTGGCTGGTATTGCTAAAGCAGCTAGATTTCCAAAAAAAAAAAAAAAATACTACGTCATCCTGTTAAAACAGACAAATTATTCGCTTTAGAATTTTTCCATTTTTTAACTATTTGAGGAATTTTTATTTTCAATCCCCCATCATGAAATGAAGTACTAAGATGGCTAAGAAG
The DNA here is from genome assembly GCA_951217065.1 of Baccha elongata. Lineage (NCBI taxonomy): Eukaryota > Metazoa > Arthropoda > Insecta > Diptera > Syrphidae > Baccha > Baccha elongata. The sequence continues at coordinate 14,144,233 of OX578272.1, forward strand.
ATTTTCCGCATTATATTTGGCGTTGTTTTAGGTCATTAATCACCCTCCAAAAGAAAAATCTGTTTTTGATCTTAGAGTTTCCTAAGGCACTATTGACTGTAAAACCGGATAAAATCTTATTTTCTTAAAAAAAAAATTATTTGTGTATTAATCCTTCAGGGAATACAATCTATATCTACTCCAAAACAAAAATGGCGCCGAATACAAATTTTTGTGCGTGATTCCTAGCCATCAATTAAAATCCCGAGCTTTAACAATCTTTGATTTCAACAACGAGTCATATCATTTTCCATTAGAAATAAATTAAAAAAGCTTAAGGTAAACAGTTATCTCAAATTACCTAATTAAATTTGCAGCAATGCTTCTTCACAGATCATTTGTGTGAAATGCAGTTTCAAAAAAAGTATCCTTGAAAGATTCCACCCTTAAAGTGCATTGATTTTTTTTTTGTCTTTGATTTCTATTCATTGTTCGTTAAGCTCTTTAGTTTCAATTGCTGGAAGATTAAATTATCCTCTCTCCTCTTTTTTTTTTTTAAAAGAGGGATGATAAGTTTGATTTACTTTTCCAGAAAAAAAAAAAGAATGGATTTCGGTAGTTCCGAAAATTTTCCAGGCTTTAAAAGTATGATTCAAATCACTGGCGCGTTTAAGATCCTAAGTTATACAACTATCTATGGCTTGGAGAGAGCACTATCTTCTGCATGTGGCAGAGTTATTATAGAAACGTAATCCCAATAAAACATTTCTTAAATCCCTTCTACACAGCGTAACACTCAATGAAGCAAAAAATAAAATAAAAGAACCATGTAAGTAGTGTCTACTGGTCTCATGAAAGATGGAAGTTCTTGTCTTCCTGCTGTGCAGCGTTTGTTGTGGTGCCACACTACCCTGCTTTTGTTTTTTTTGTTTTGTTGTTTTGTCTTCTTTTTGTTTGGGTTTATGTGGCATTTGAATGTGTATTCTATGCAGAATGCCCCCCAATTTGTAGCACCAAAGAAGGAAGTAGATATTTATTTTGCCGATGAATCTAATGATGGAAATTCGTTATCACGAAAACAATACTTCCACGTCCACCAGTTAAGTCGGATTCTACTATAGGTATACCATCCTCTAAGTTTATCAGTTCAGTTGCACTGTGTTGCAGTGGCGTATGTGAAATATACTTTATTTGAACTTGTTTGTTTTTGCTATTTCAATTTTCTTTCGTTCTATTGAATTATATAGATGAGAAAAAGAAATAAGCCGTTTTTTGAAGTTTTGTTTTTTTCAAGTTTTTATGATAAAAATCTTAAAGTTTGTTCAATGTCGCCTGTGGATTGTTTTTTTCACCCAAACTGAATGGTTTAAAGATTTTCTTCAGTAAGACTTTTCCATAAAACTTTAAAACCACTTTTAAGGACCCAAAGGACTAGATTTTATCTATTTGTTTAGTTCAAGTGACTTTTTCCTGGGTTTAAGGTTAAATGAACTCATCAGTTATGTGTTCTTATTTTAGGGGATTATCTTTTTTTTTATTTATTTATTTTTCTTTGTCTTTCACTTGAAGAATGGGATATTTATTCCTCCTTCTTTGTGTATTATTGTTGTTTAGTTTTATGTATTGGTGAGTTGTTTTGAAAAGGGACTTTCTTGTTTTATTGTCCTTGGGTTGTTTTTTTTTTCTTAAATAAATAAAAAAAAATGGTTTGGTGTCGAACCATGCAACCCACCAAGAGAGACTTCATTAACTTCAAATATACTCGGAGGGATTTTTTTTATTATTTTATTGGGAGAGTAGGTAGTTTTAAGTTTTTGTAAAAACACATTTGCCAAAGTGATTATGATAACCAACTTTTTTAATTTCTTTTGTTTATTTGTTAGGCTCAGTTAAAAGTTCTCATTCAGTTAAAAATGTTGACAGTTGGTAGGTATAGTGATATTATTAAGGCATATATAGGTAACAACGTAGTTTATTTAAACAAATAAAATTGTAAAATGTACAGCAATCACTGTTATACACTGTTATACTCATGTATATCTGAAGAAGGAAAATGAGGAATTTTATCAAGTAAATTTAATCTTTTTTTCGATTGTGGCATGAAGTCCTTTCAAGGATTTACAATTCGTCTCCAGTCAAATATTTACTGACTCTTAATCCTGCCAAATATCAATCTTAAATCTGTTTTCGATTTTGTTATCGCGATCTCAGCTTGTGTTTATGAGTAGGTATTGTTACTAGTCTTGGTTGTAAGATTTTCTTTTCGCTTTCTGTGAGGAGGTCTTAGAACATTAAATCATCTTTCTAAATACACCTGTTGACACACATTTAAGTTAATATACCTATCATTGCTACTGTTGCTTGCTGTAAACCTAAAAACATAGACTAACCTGAAGCATTTTCACAATCGAGTTCAATCGATACAAACGAGCATACACGTACCTAATTTAATTTCATATATTGTTTTTTTATTGACGTCAGTGGATCACATCCAATGATATGTTCCCGTTGTTCTATTCTATCGATTGAATCAAATAACATCACCCCTGTACTTAACCCCCAAGCTTTATAAGCAACTATAGACAGATACCTGGATGCTTACAAGACATAAAAAATAACAAAATATAAAAAAAAAACAACAAAATAATAAATAAAAAAAAAACAACAAAATAATAAATAAAAAAAAAAAAACAAAATAATAAATAAAAAAAAAACAACAAAATAATAAATAAAAAAAACAACAAAATAATAAATAAAAAAAATAATAAATAAAAAAAAATAATAAATAAAAAAAAAATAATAAATAAAAAAATATAATAAATAAAAATAATAATAAATAAAAAAAATAATAAATAAAAAAACTAATGAATAAAAAAAATTATAAATAAAAAAATAACAAATAAAAAATAATAAAAAATCAAAAAAATAATAAATAAAAAAAATTAATAAATAAATAAAACAATAAATGAAAACAAAATAAATTAAAATAGTAATTAAATAATAAATCATAAAAATGTAACAAAATAATCAAAATAAATTAACGCTATCAAAATATATCAATAACTAGCAGAAAGTACCCGGCGTTGCCCGGGCAATCGGTGCACTCAGCCTAGAACGATGTCTATATTCCTAATACTTGTTTTAATAAAAAACAAAAATACATTTGGACTCACTTTTTTTTATTTATTTATTTATATTTTATATTATATTTTATCTAAATTCAAAATTTCAAGGGAAGTAGAATCATTGTCAAACTTCTCATCTTTCTCTTCAGGAAAGTCATCATCGAAATTTAACGAAGAGCAGTTCGAAATTTCCATTTTTTCTCTTTCTGACATTTCTGCTACTTCTTCTTGTTTTTGTTGTTTTTGGACCCTTTTTTGTTGTTCGCTTCGTTGTTGTTGTTGACGTCTCTGTTGTTCTTGTGGTTTTTGGGTAACAGGAACTTTCAATGCGTCAGACGAAGCTGACCCCAAATCTGCTTTAAAAATAATAAAATAAAAACATCTTTAAGTACATATTATAGTCCTATGTATATTATATAGGAATATACATTTTGTTTAAACAATCACTACCAAAATTTGCTGTCGGTCATTTTGTCCTCTCGGTCATTTATTGAAGAAGAATGTTTTTTTTTTAAATGATGAAAACTTTCAACCAACCTGCCACAGCCATTCCTTTCTTAATTTGTAATTTGTCAAATCCAACGTGTCATCGTTTTACGTCAAACGTCAAATTCATGTTTTGGCGCTGCAGTAATCAGGTTTGTAATAAGGAGCAAAGATAACTTAGTTCTTATTTTGACTACTTGTTGCGCATTTCAACTTTATCATATACGTGTAGCGCAGCAGTAGTCAAGTTTGTACTTATCCAACATGATCGCTTAAAAACAGAAAATATTAAGAATTTATGACCGAATTTCGCATCTCCTCAATTCGATACTTATGGTGACTATGTAGTAGTGCTTTTTCACTTCATCATATACGTGTAGCGCAGTAGTAGTCAAGTTTGTACTAAAGACCAACGATAACGTATTACTAATTTTGACTACTCGCTGCGCATATCAACTTTACCAATCCTCAATAAGTTTAACAATGGTAGGTATGATAGTTGGGCGAAATGCACGTGAAATATTTTGTGACCTCTCTTTAATATTCACTGATGACAGTTGTTAGAAAAAATTGGAAACGTGAAACGTCGAAATGGTAAGAAAAATTACTTTAATTGTTCACCGGGCAAAAGTTTTTTTTAAAAATAACCCAGTTTTAAAGTGTATTTTGTTATTTTTAATATCCTAAAACCTGACGAACAGTTAAAAGTAATTGTTACAATAAATTTTAGAAATGAATAGTTTGTTGTTATATGTGTTTTACCACAGTTTCTATATAACAAATAAACTTACAAAACTACTCTTTTATATAGTAGTAGGATAACAAAATAAATCACTAATAATAAAATAATAAAATAATGTAAAAATAAAAAAAAAAAGATAATTTAAAAAAACAATCAACAATTAAAAAATATAACAAAATGAAATAAAAAAAAGGAATAAAAATAATAATAAAAAAAACAATGTAAATAATAATTAAAATAATAATAAAAAAAATCCTACTAATAAAGAATTAAAATAAAATGTATAAACAATACACAATTAATTAATAGTAGCGAACTGGTGTTCTTATATATTAAGAATCAATTCTGAAGTCGTCATCAAAAATAAAACAGTAATACGATTAACAACTTAAAGTTAAAGGAAAGAATTTGAAAAATGTAGATAGAGACTTCTTGGTTCAAGAAAATGTATTGACACCTAATTTGGTAATGATTTTCAACGTTTTAACTTGAAGTGAATTGCTAGAGTCAAACTGTAAAATTATTGCTTCTTTTATGTATCTTTGTTTGTTTTATATGTATTATTTCGTGTTAGCCAACAATATTATACTTGTTTAAGAAATGAGTAAAATTAATACCTAATTCATATCTGGATTTAATTTTTCATCTGGATTTAACGAGTCAATAATATGGCCATATGCGCTTTGATTCTAAAATCCAACAACACCAAAATCTTTTTGTCTCTTCAAACAGTAAATACAAGGGTAAAATTATGTGTTGGTATAAAATTAAAATTGAGATCCTTTTTTTAAGTTACTTCAGCTTGAGGGAAAATTCCACTCTACATAGAATTTAAAAATTATAATTCAAACAAACGCAACCCTTTTAATATTATCATATCATATCCTTACAGAAAATTCTTGTATAAAAAAATAGTTTCAAAACAATTCACAATGTCAAAATAGTTCTCCACAATGTTTTTGATAAAATGATTACACAATTACAACAAATGTTAACTTTCCAAAACAATTTGCACTGCACGCACTTACAAAACACAATTTAACCAAAAGTTTTGGTAAACTTCTTTGAATATTATTCCATTATTATTATCATCCTTCCAAATCTTGTACTTTCTTTAACCTATATATTGTTTTTTTAGAGACCCCATACAAACCTTCTCATTTGAAATTCCTTAAACATTTTTGCAGTTGAGGAAAAAGATGTGTCAAGTCATGTATATGAACGAACCCCTTCAATTCAAAAAGTGCTTATATAATATATAAAACACAACCCTTCTATTTTTCCTCCTTCTGTCATTTATCGTTTAGCAAATCCTTTTAACAACCCCCTCCATTTATTCTTTTTTTGTGGAGAAGAAAAGAAAAAGACTTCGATGACGAGTGACACATTAAATCCTTTAATCTTTCATAAACGACTTGACGATTGTGACTCTTGGTACCTCCCCCCCCTCCACAGTTTTCTCCCAAAATACGTTTTAATTAAAGATTTCCCTTCTGGGTAATTGACTACTTACACCGTTATTTGTTCCACAATCTGTATATTTATTCAAAATCACGCAAGAACTATTTAAAGGAAAGAAGGACTAACTTTTAAAATACCTCAACTTTCAACTCACTCTTTCCATTACGCTTCGGTTGTACTCAATGATACCGAAACTGAACTTTTCAATTCGACATTAAATTTCATTGCGTGTGCACTTATTTTTCCTCCTGAAAGATTTTTTCGCGCGCGCCAAAAAAAGGGGTGATGTCCTTGTCGTTGGAAATATAATAATTAAATAATCAGCTCCAGGTTGAATGCGAATCACGCAGAACTTTGTTCGTTTCGTCTAGATTCGCTTTATATACATTTTTATAGCTACTTTTCGATAAAAAGAATGTTGGTATGGGTGTGTTGGTTGGTTGTCATCGGAGTACCAACAACTGTCAAACGCAGTAAAGGACGAGGATTTTCGTACCCGGAAAGGGATGGGAGGACAAAAAAAAAATACTGGAAATTGTGTTTTCCTATGTGAAAACATGTTTCCCGTTTATCGAGTTGGGAGAGTTGTGAATTAAAGTCATATTTTCGAAAAAAAAAAATTATATTCATATGTATGTATAAAATAATGAATAACTGTTTTTGGCAATAAAAATATGTGTGCCAGAGGAAAGTGGAGAAAATATAATTTAAAATATATATCGCCATCCGATTAAAAAAATAAATTACGTTCAAAGAGTTTTCTGCTGCTGCCACATGATGCTCGAGAGCGGGGGTATTTGTTGTTGAAGTAATCACAAACAAAATGCCATAAAAGTAGATTACAACAATATCCAGTTGTGCGAGTATCCTCTATCTGGTAATCAGTGCAAACAGCAGGTGTAAGTTTGGATTTTACCATACATAATCGAAACAGATGATGCAGTTGAAACACAAGGACTCTTCAACTGCAACAAATTCCAGGAATCTACAAACTTTTCATGTAATATTCTATGTCTCTTCAAAGTTCGTTCTGTTTCGTTTAATATTCGGAAATGCTTAAATGCAGTTATTTGTAACAGAAAACATATTTTTCTTTTTTTTAATTTTAGGGGTTAGGAGTACAATAAACCGATTGTGCATATTGTTGCGTGTTCGAGAAATAAATGACAAGTTGGCGGAATTTTGAAATTAAATTGTAACCTGTCATCATCCTTCTGTCATTTCAATAAACCTAGACAGACACTTTGGTGTCATTTGCTCAGCATGGAATAGAGAATAGAGAATTTTAAAAGTCCCTGTGACAAGGATACACACAACCTATTTTGGAGTTTTCCAAAGTTTGTTAGTCTAGTTTAGTTTGTCCTTGCATTTCTCCAATCCTTGTCCTTCTGGAAGAATCAGGAAGTTGACTTTTTCATATGGATTTTTTTTTACGATCTGTAGACAGGACTTTTTATATGAGGTCGTTGGTTGTTTTATTAAATGACGTGTTCACTGCAACCGTTACGAATGATTGTGTACTAAAGCGCGAGCAGCGCATTTTACGACAACACGCCTCAATGCGCGCCATGAGCATAATTAAAATCTTCGTCTCGACACGGGACGAAGGACGTTTAGTCAATTTTTTTGTTTGTTGTGTTCAAATCTATGAAAAGGAAGCAATCGGGAATAATATATAATATAATCCGTATATCCTTTGTTTATGTGTATTAGACTTAAAAGAGTATGATAATATCAATGACACATAGCATGATTTAAATTTGGCTATAAAATAAAGCTTTTTTTATAGCATCAACTTCATTGGATATCATTTCGTCCTTGTGGGTGTGTGTTGTTAGGAAAATCTTTTGATAGAAAGTGCCACCGTATATTTTTCATGGGTATACTGGATGTTTTATAGTCGAGATTAACTGACGCAGATACAAATCACGAGCGATAAAAGTTTTTGTTCAAGTTGTATTGTTGGAGAAAACAACGTTAAAAATAAAAAAAAAACTTTGTCGTGTTTCTTTTTTGAAGTTAAGTTAAATTAAATTGAATCAATAGATCAGAAATGTGGTTACCTTACCATTCACATGGCTGGAGAGCGAACCCTTTTTTTTTATTTATTTGTTTAAGTATTTTTTTCTGAATGCTGACTTTTACAAAATATTGAAAATGTTTGAAATATATAAATCTAAAATGACTATAGGTATAATTTTTGAAGAACACTTGGATTCAAGTGAAACTAGACAATATGTTATTCAAAACATCCTTTTAGTTACAATATTTTCGCCACCTGCCTAAAAATATCTTCACTCATATTTACCTTAGTTTGGTTTTTTTAATCCCTTATTCATATAGTGTCATTGTCTTATCGGAGCTCCAGGCATAGTGGTTTGCCTCACATGCTTCGATAAATACGTATTCCTTTCAGTTTCCATTATGTCCCATTAGTATTCTCCATATTCTCAGCTGGTGGATTCGCTTATTTTAAAGCATTTTAACAGCATTTTAACCACTTAGAGGTGTTCTTTCCTCTTTTTTTTTTTTATTAAATTAACAAAAAAAATTTTCCTTTTTAGTTTGTTCTATTTGTGTTTCCCAGAATCCTCTTTTGTCGTGAAAATTTCTCTTACCAGAATGTAGTTTTATGTGGCATTCATGTAGTCGCCAATTTTGAAGCCATTATGCAGGAAAAGTTGTCAACAGTTTTACTTGCAATACCTGTAGGATAATGAGTGTTTCGAGCCGACCCATGAGGGTGGGAACATCTCGTCAGCTTTTTCTAACATTTTAAACAAATATCTAAACTCTCATTATCACACAAACCATATGTCCATACTCGACCTAATTATAATTAAGTTTTGAACATTTTATGTTGAACAGAGACAGTTATGTTGAATATAAGTTTCGTGTCTGCAAAAATTTCTAAATTCTTTAATTGTACAATAATTCTAAATACAGTTTAATAACTTCAAATAATTTTTTTACATTTGAAAAAAGATTTAGTATCTTTCCAAATTCTCAACCGCATAACCGAATTATTAGACTGGAAATAATAAATTTATAAATAATTTATAACTATGGGTTGTTTGATAGAAGGAGATTTCGAAGAATGTGTCCTTTTTGACTGGATATTCGCTTTTAATGTATGCCATTTCTGGAAGAGAAATAATATTTTAATTTGTCATTGAATATTTTCATTTTCTTTTGAACATTTTCAAGGTTCAACAAAGTTAAAGATTTGGTCTTAATTGTTTTTGGGTTTCTGGTTTGAAATATTATTGACTTATAATTTTTTATCAAATCTTAGAAACTTTTTATGGTAAAATTCATCACATTAAAGATATACGCTTATATATTCAAACCCCTACGAAGAGCTTAACTGACCCAAAATTTATAAAAAAAAACCTAGAAAACCTAACACTTAAAAACCAAATTTTTAACTTTTAAACATTTTTATTTAGTAATCTCTCATATATTACCACTGCTCTTTTTCATTTTTATTAATATTTTTTTCTATTTCTTTTCAGGTAAGTTTCTAAATCAACTACTTATATCATTATTGTCAAAATTAACTGCACATCATTGTAAGTGAATTAAATATTTAACTTGCTTGTTTGTAGAAATTATTATTCAATCTGTTTAGAATTTGATTGTTTAAAACCATCCACATCGAACACAAAATATAATTTGGGCGATTCCGCTAGAGACGATTTTTGACATAAATTTCAATACCACATTATTTCCTACTTCATTCAGTACAGAGAAAATTATCTTAACACAATAGAAATATGTCCGTTTTTTTACAACTGCCCAATTTTATATTTACCCGCTTAGGTAAATAAATATTCCAAATATTCGTACGTGATTGCTTAAGTAAATAAATCATTGTTTATTGTTATTTTCTAAAATAAAAAAAATAAATTAAACTTAGTGGCACTGACAGCTCCGAAGAACCACGGCCTAGTGACTTACAACTTTCAACCAATCCTTTTGTGTGTGTTGTTAGATCTACGGGATTGGAGGGGACCTACAATTTTACGTCAAATCCGAACGACTATGGTGAGAAGCACTTTTCATGACAATGATACTCTTGGGGGATTTGTCACTTACTCGCAAGAGGCAGTGCCCCTAAAAAAAAAACATTAGATTTTATCGAAGTTGGAAGCTGGGCTTGAAACCAGACCTCCGGCGTGATGGTCCGACACACTAACCACTAGCCACGGGGCACTAGTATTTTCTAAAATGTTTCTTTATTAAATGATTCGTTTTTCAAAATATGAAGTCAATATATGAAAGAATGTTTCATAATAAACAAACTTATTGATTTTTGTACTATGATCTGAAAACATGTACCAATTTAACATAGCACTCGAGATAGCACTTTAAACCATTCCTATTGCTATGTTTACGTATTATTTTAATTTTCATAAGCAAATAAAAAAGAACAGCATAAAATGTAGCCCTTCAAATATTAACTTAATTAAAAATGTTTTTTATTTGATTAAAAAGTAACCCTTTAAGTGTCTAAATGTTTCACCTGCGATAATGAAATCGCCCAGTTATAATTAATAGAACCAGGGGTGATTCATTTTTTCGACTGCCAAGAGTGCCAAGGCTGTAATATGTATGTGAGAATCCAAAAACGCGGTTATTTTTCAGGCTAATGAAGTTTAAATTTTTATTTTAAGCCATCCATTAAAAATTTTGTGCTTTTCTATCGAACTAAATCTCTGGAGTGGCAGTTAGTTCTTTAGAGTCTTTCCCAGGCACTAAGTGACATGTGGGAAGTGAGGTTCTGAAGTGTTTTCATAAGTGTCATTTTCTTCTTCTTCTCCACAAGTTTATAAAAGTGGACTCTCGAGAGGACTAACCTATTTGTTCAACTGCATGTTTGATGGCGTGAAATAAGGCCGTAAGAATTTAGGCCATATTTGTAAATATGACCTTATTTTACTTTGCATTAGTCATTAGCCATATTTCAACGTTTGACTTTACTTCGCTTTGGGCCTTATTGGCTTTATTGCGCTATGAGTTTGGCATTAGCCTTATTTTTCAATTTTTCGAAAATCAATTTGACCAACTTAAATATAAGTAAGCATATTTTTTACCAGAAGAAGCGTTACAGTGAACTTGTCAACAAAAAAAAAACAGGACAACATAAGAATTAGATTAGATAGATATTTAGATTAGACATTTTTTTTTATAAAGTATTTTGAAGCATTCCTAAAGTTGATGCGAATGTATTTGAAAATGAAAGTTTTTCCAGATAAAAGCGTCGCATTTGGCACGAAAACATGCAAAACAAAACTTAAAATTTAATACTCCTTTTATATTTTTCAAGCGAGTCGCTTTTTAATTTAACTTCGCGCGAATATTTAATTTTCACAACCCAAGTCGATCTGGTAAATACACAAAATAAACTTCTTTATCTTTATCACTTCCGATCACAAAACAGTTTTCACTTTCAAACAGCAGTATTACGTTTAAAATTAGAGTTTCGCGTTAGTGCTATCCACCGGATTTTTTTCATATGGTCTTATTTCACAAACTGGTTTCGCCTTATTTCACTTTCGCAAAATATGTGTTCATTTAACTAATGCAAAGTGAAATATTTACAAATATTGCCTAATTTCGTGTGACGTGTATCATAACTTACGAAAACCTGCCTATATAATAATCAGAATTTTTCCTGGCACATACAACTTTATGTCTGACGACTATGTTCATCTAGATTCTAGTTTATATTAAAGACTTTAAGTTTTTCTTTAAATTTTAATGTGTACACATATATGTATCATAAAATCCGATTCAAATCCTTAATCTAACATCATCTTTTCATGTTTTATCATTCTTCTTGTATATATATTATACATAGAGAGCAAAGCCTGTGTGTTGGATACCTCCTAGAACTCCTCGATCTTCGTAGAATACAGCAAACGCAATATACTCGAAATTCTTCCGCCTGATGCTTCATGTGTTACCCAGATTTATATATATATAGCTATAGTGTTAGAATCTGTTTACGTTTTCAATTTCAGTATACAATACCAGTAAACTGCTTATTTTTAACTTCGTTTCGGATTTGTAATTGCGTTCGAAACAAATTAAGTGTTGGGCTCATTGATAGTTTCGACAACTGTTGTGTTACTATAGACAAAATTTAAATTTGAATTCTTAAACACAAAGTGGAGGCTGCTGTTCATGCTGTTTAACTGTTTTTCTAATTTCTTCTTGCACCATTATATCAACAACCACCTCCTTAATTTACCCAGTTTAGTTGACTTGCGCTCTATAATTGTGTGTATTTGTCAGATTGCACTAACTACATAATATATAAACAAGGATTCAATTGGGTTCGTTGGTAGGGTTGTATAGGCATTAAATTCCATATGGGTGCTTGAAAAAAAAAATATCAGAAACAAAAAAACTACAACGAAACCATTCACATAGCTTTAATGTTAAAATATTTCAGTTAGAAATCGAGAATGAAAACGATGTTATATAGAGTTGGAGAGTTTGGTTGCTGGTTCTATAAGCCAGATTGAGGTGAATTGAACCGAAAAATTATATGTGTGGCAATAATGTGGGTTTAATGTTACAAGTCCTGATGTCATAATCCTGATCATAATATGCTTCTGTCAGGCTTATTCCGGTTCAAATGTGAACTTATATATAATTGTAGTATATAGAAATACTTGTGGGTGTTGTTTCTTTTTTGTAATAAGACGAGTGTCACTGTGAATGGCACACAAAACAAAGATGTAAGGACATGAGTATAACATTTTTCTAAAGATTGTTGCAATTAAAATGTGTTTATTTCTTGATTATTACATTATAAATTGCTTGTGTTATAACGATGCTCATAACACTTATACAATATTATGTTTAAATATAGTTAAGGATTTGAATGGAAATTAAATTACATAATTTTTCAAACATATCCTAGAATTGTGAAAATGTAACTGGGAAACAAATCAAAATAAATGTCTCCATTTTTTGATTATTCGATCCAAAAACATTTCTCAAAGAACGATCGCATAATGGGTGGGTGCGCTTTGTTGACAGCATGTTGAAGACGCATCTTGTCACAAAACAGTTAACTAAGTTTCTAAAGGGTTATCCAATAAGAGGTGTTATTTTGAATAGCCCGCTATATCGGTAGCTGTCACTTTTGAAGTTGTCATTTTGACATTTGACAAGTAGAAACTACGCAATTAATAAAAATGGAATGATACACGCTTCAACAACGCATTGAAATTCACTATAAAAGTGGTGAAAATTTAGCAGAGACGGTTCGTAAAACTAAAAAAATTTTGGGTCGTCGTGAAGCACCTTGTCGGACCGCAATACAGAAATTAGTGGACAAATTCGAGCTGTTGAGACAAGTTAGTGATGTGAAGAATAAAACCCGTGCACGTCGCTCAAGAACAACTGAGAATATTGCTGTTGTAGCCCAAAGTGTTAAAGAAAACCCAGGTTTGTCCATTCCTCGTCGTTCTTTGGAATTAGGCATTCCACAAACGTCATTACACCGTATTTTGCATAAAGACTTGGGTCTTAAGGCTTCTAAAGTTCAGTTAACACAAGAACTCAAGCCGGCTGATCATCAACAACGTCGTGTCTTTGCTGATTGGGTCCTTGAATATCAAAATAACACCTCTTATTGAAAAACCCTTTATGTGAAAATTAAGTTATTACGGTAAAAATCGGCTTTTGGTATATAGTGCAGTAAAATTGTCGTCTGAGATTCTACGGGGTAATGTGCGTCAAATCCGGTAGTTCTGATTTTTTTTTTTGCAGACTGAATGAATAATGCAAGTTTGTGACGTCGAGCGCCGAACGTCACATTGTAAAAAGTAGAAAATACATAAAGGAATAGTTTTTTGGTAGTACCTTCTCAGCACGTCTACCTTAAGACTAATTTTTTTTACAATATGAGACTATAATTATCTTTGTAGAACCAATAGCTTTTTCGAGCTTCGCTTGAATAGGATCACAACTCTTTTAATTTTCTTCCCCACGTTACCTAAAGAACTGGTTTTTATTTTATGAACTATTTTTAGGAGCTAATCGACTATTAGGTTTGGAATATTAGATTTGTTCGGTCACAAAAAATGATGGAGTTCCCCCGCCACTTCAATCACATTAGCTTATGCGATTTGTTAATGCAGTCATTGCGAGCTGTTACAGTGTCGATATCGATTATTGGTATTAAAGCTATTGAAACTTTCTGCAGTTTTCCATTAAAATAAATCTCAGAAATAGACCCATTACCATTTTCCTCTAAAACATTCACCCATAACAAGTGCTCATTAGAAGAATATAGGATTTTTGTCTACCAACATTCTTTCTCTTTTTCAACAAATCACTTGGTTAATTTCTATTTTCCGTTGATGAACGTAGTTCTTCTAATTTTTACTGGACGAAATGTTTCTGACTGTCCATTATCTTTTCATTATAATAAGTTTAACTCTTGTTCGTACTAACAATATTTTCTTTTTCTACCATAAAAAACAAAATTATTTTCCAAAAACCATAAAATATGATACATTTTAAAGGAAAACATGGAAACCCAAGCAGGAAGTAGTGACAACAAAGACAACTTTTCTATTGATAATTAAGTTTTCAACAAGGGACTCCCTATATAATGTATACTTTGTATAAAGTTCCTCACGCAACATGCAAAATAACGCAACATGACTTTTGGTCTTTTACTCATATGGGACCTATTCCGATCCTGACCACAACACAACTTTGATGTTGCTTTTATTCAATGATATGTGCAATTTGAGAACCATTGGATGATATTTGATGTTCTTTGTTTTGCAAAGAGATAGTTGATTCATTTCACAAGTCCCATGTGGTTGTACAATGTACATAGTCTTTTGAAACTTGTTTTTAAGTCTAGCGTTTGTTTTGCGGTTTAAATTCAAACTATTTGCCTGTAGTCAAACATTTCAATGAAACTCTTTTAAAGGAAATACCTTTAACAAAAATTTATACGATAGTCTAGGTTTTATAGGAATATATGTAAATACATTTGCATGGTTTATAATACTATTCACATTTCAGTAAAACTTTTTATCGTTAAAAATTGTATGTTATCCTTATAGCAACTATATAAGGGAAACCCCTGGAATTCGATTGAAATGAAAATCAAACACTTCCTTTTATTACAATGAAATGTTCTTGGATAGTTCTTTGATATTTCTGCTAACCCATTTGTATTGATGTCTGAATTATTTCGTCTCCATACCTGAATCTCTTACTGACATTAAAAGTAAATGTTTTTATACTTCTTTTTCATACTGCATTGGTTAACGATTTTACACTAAATTAACTCATGATTGTGTACTCATTGCTCTTGTGCTGTCATACCAGTCCTTGAAATCAAAATCGAAAGTGTTCAAATGTTTCGATTGGTTCTTTTTTAATTACCAAAAATCTCTTGCAGTTTAAAGTTATCAGATCAGCTTGCCATCTTACTATCATAAACATCTTTAATATTTTTCCACTTTATATGACTCACACCGAGTTTTGCAAAAAAATACAATAAGTACCAGGTGCAAATTTGTAGGTTAGGAAAAATTTGCCTCTCGCCTTCCTATGATAAAATATACCAATCCAAAGTAACGGGTGTTTTTTTGTGACCGCCTAATTTCACGTTTTGGACCTGTAAATTGGACTCAAAGATCTTGTCATTTAACACCGCTAGACTATTTTCTGTACGGTTATGCAAAGTCATTGGTCTATGCGGATAATCCACAAACGTTTGACCATTTGGAAGACAACATTCGCCGTGTTATTGCCGATATACGGCCACAAATGTTGGAAAAAGTCATCGAAAATTGGACGTCCAGATTGGACTACATCCGAGCCAGCCGTGGCAGTCATATGCCAGAAATCATATTTAAAATGTAATGCCACAAGATTATCTTTCGAATAAATAAAAAATCATGTCAATCGAATATTCCATCGTTGTTTTATTGCAATTTAAAGTTCTATACCTCTAAAAAAAAACACCCTTTATTAAGGTAGAAAATATCGGGCTGATTATCATTTTAATAATAAGCTACAGATTTCTAAGTAATGCCCCGTGGCGTGGTGGTTCGGACTATCACGCCGGTGCGTGGTGTGGTTTCGAGCCCAGCTTCGAGAACACCTTGTATTTTTCAGGGGCACTGCCTCTTGCGAGGAAGTGACAAATCCTCCAAGAGTATCATTGTCATGAAAATTGCATCTTACCTTAGTCGTTCGGATTCGACGTAAAATTGAAGGTCCCTTCCAATCCTGTAGAACTAATAAGGCACATAAAAGTATTGGTTGAGAGTTGTAAGGCCGTGGTTCTTCGAAACTGTCATTTTTTTTTTTTTTTTTTTTGGAAATCCAGCGTGAGGTTTTACCTTGTTCTGCCTAATATTCACTGTATCTCCTTCAGATTGACCTTGGACTAGGTTCCAGAGTGTGATTTCACGTTGCTCCGTGTAATTTCTTCGGTATTTTCTTCAGGTTATCCTTTGATAAGGTTGGTTTCATAGTGTGGAAAACACCACCCTATATGTTTTTTAGTTTGATAAGACTTCCATAGATAAAGTTGTAGTTTGTTGGCTACATTACTTAATCAATGGCTATACATTATTCTATAAACTTTTCCAATACAATACTTGAAATATACCCTTTAACAATTATTGCTTAACGTGTCAAACTTAGTATCAAACCTTATCTACCCTATAGTAGCTACCCACTATATCATTACAAATAAAATAAAAAGAATAATGTGTCACATACAGCAACCAAGGCGAGCCATCTTTTTGTCCCTTTTATGTTTTTTTTCTTTTTGTTTCGGATTTTCTTATGTTACTGATTGTATACATTTTCCTGATCAAGGACAGTGTAATGTGTATCCTGTTTACGGAAGGCGACAGAGTTGAAAACATAAAACAAGTACATTTCCGAAGTGAACAAATTTTCTAGAGAAGGAAATAGATAATTTCCTAAGGACTTTTATATATTAATAATAATAGAATATTTTCAGACAACGTGATCTTAAAATAGACTGTTTTTTCTTAGAATGTTCTGTTCATGTATATACTCTCATATACTGTGGTACAGTAAAGCAGTAGAAATAGTATTACGCTCTATTAAATCAGATAATTTAGATTTCATTTTTTTTTCTTTTTCATTGATTAGGATGGCTGTTTTTAGAGTGTTGGTAAATTCCAAAATAGTCTTTTGTTTTTAGTTTGGAATCGAATAGTGTTTTCTTTTCTGTCCTAGATATAGAAAGATTAATGTGGTACGTGTTTTGTGTTCTGTCGTGGTGCACAGATTTTATATCTGACTGCACATCTTTGCGGTGAATTAAAGAAAAACTTAAAATATGCATTGGTGCATAATGAAGCATAATATTCAAAAAACTTGGTTATAAATCAAGCATTAACTAGTTTACAAGTTGACTTCTGCAACCAAGCACTAGATGTTTTTTTTACTCATCCACTTAATCACCCTCGAGAATGTATATATTTCTTAAAAAAAGGCTTGATATTCGTGATACAACGAAACGAACATTAAAAAGATTGGAAAAGAAATCTCATGAGTCACAATTCCGAATGTCGATGGTCATTTAGAATTGAGTATTTAAGCATTCCCCGAAAGAGAAATAAATCATATTGGTAGTGATTCATCATCGTCTAAAAATTTTGAAGAAATTGACTAGACTTCTAGTTAATGCAGCTCAGGAAACATTGTTCTTCGATATAGGATAAGTTTACGATCACGTCTGGTAAAAAACAATTATCTTAATCAACAGTACTTTTTGTATAGACAGGCTCATACATATATTTTCACTCTTTATTAAGCTGATCGTTGAGTCTGAACGTTTTACCTATTCATTTTGAATATTTGAACTAAACTGAATGCATTAGTTCATTGTCTTATCTCTAGTTTCACAGTGATCGTTTAACCTTTAACTAAAGTTCAGTGCCTGTAAGTTCTGTAGTTTAAACCAAAATTTTAGTTTAAACTCTGACTGTGAAACTGGGGGTTATAGTTCAATAGTTCAACTAGTTAAGTAGTTTAATTAGTTCAATAATTTCAATATGAACACTAAAAAGGCAACAAACTAGAAGGGATACATAATTTTAATTGAACTAGATAATTCTATTTCAATTGTAACATATGGCTAGTTAAGTCAATAAAAGGCTTTGTTTTGTTCTTTAGTATTTTCCTTAGCTAACATATTATGAACGTGTATGTATATTGTATTTAATTGTGCAACCAACTGTTGAACTACATGACGATAATTTACATACATACATATCACCAAATTGAACTAGTGAACTAAATGAACTATAAAAGCGAGCTATACTTGATTTAATATTTTTAAAATAAATTGAGAGTTAACAAATATCGCGTTTCAATGAAAATAGTTCAAGCACTCTTATTGGTTGTGTGCTTTTCGGAACTCTTTATATTAATTACACGTTACAACCATTAACTTTTCGGTAGCACGCAGTTCAATGATATCCATTTCATCCATCGAACCCTTACCCCATGGTTGCATATTGAAATCACTGTTTGATTCGTAAAATGGATTGAGGCTTTGTTGTTCACGATAATACCCATTTTCCTTTAAAAAGTACATTCATGCGTCAAATGCTTCAAATATAATGCATTGTAATGAATAACTGTAGTTTCAGATCCATTAAGGAGTGATTTCTGGATTCTGGTGTTGTCATGAGTAAACTTCCCTTATACAAAATCAATAAAAAAGACAATGCTGTTATTTTGAATTTTTTCGCCAACCATATATCACCGTAGTGTTAAGCGAGGATAATAATTTGTGAACCCTAACAGGAATCAAGAGTCTCCCTCTTTCTTCCAATCGAATTGACTACGTGTTGTTCATATAGTTATGCAATATTCAGCTGATAATGGTGATGAAAGGTCCACTTAAAGACATCATTTATATGCACTATATAGACACCGCCAACCAAAACCACATAATATCTTATTCAAGCACCTACTTTTGAATTGTTCACATGTCACAAGATGTCCTTTGACATTGTGTTATTTAATCGGATCATATGTCACTGCAGTACGGATTGAAACAGGAACCGTTCCGTTGAATTAAACGCATATTAGATTTCAAATATCTAAAGCATAATATTCCAACTATGTATTGTGTGTTGGTTCAAAAGCAAATTCATATCCGGACAATGTATACAAATAGACACATACATATGTGTACATATTATTGACTTCATTTTTGAAGTATGAAAATTCAAATTGCAATGCTTATTAGATTTGTTCGCAACAAAGACAAACCGTACGATATGGGAACGTAGTATTTATGATTGATTTTGGTCAGAGCTTTTATCCTGCGATGACATTATGTGACACTCTCGCTTGTCTAAAATTAAGCCAAAAGGATGATATAGTTCCTCCAGCCTGTACTCCATCCTGGACTGATGTGTGAAATTTATTGACCGTTACGTTTCCTCTTCGTTGTCGTCTGTTGCATTATAAACATATGCAAATTGTAAAAGTAAAAAATATAACATTGCATATTTCTGAGTGGTTTTTAATATGTAAATTTTTCGTTTGTTAGCTTGTATCGTATAAGTTGTACGAGAGTATAGACGCTTATTACTTTGTTTTGTTTACGTTATGGTATTTTTTATTTTCAATCAACTTTTCATCCTTTATATTATTACATTTTCTACAAAATTACCAATTTTATTCATTTTTGCAATATTGTTGGAGTATAATCATATGAATATTAAATAAAAAACGTTGCATAATTTTATATGTGTGATGTTAATAAGATAATTTGATTTGTTGTGAATATTTCATAAAATAATGAAATATGAATGAACAAAATATTTCTAGAAATTGTTATTTTGTTGCTAAATTAATGTTAAGACTTGCTATTTCCTCAATAGTCTGAAAGAACTTTATGTGACAGTTAAAGTTTGTGAAATTCAAATTTAGTCATTAGTTTGTTTGCGTTATGTTAGTTTGGTTTGTGCATGTTACATTCCGAACTCATTTTCATGATTATTTGGTGCATTCTCCCTACCAACTCATCTCCCAATTCTTCAAACAGATCGGTTGGCAAACCATCAGTTCCTTCCCCAAAGTTGGGTGGACCGATTTAATGGTGTCTGTCATCGGATATTTCCAATTTCAGTCTTAAGTTGGTATTTTTGTTCGCCATCTCCACTTAAAAGCTGTAATCCACGATGATTTCGTTTTCTTTTTCCGAAAATGTTTGATCTCGTCTTAAATATTCGATTTCTGTCCGGATGTTGTTTTCAGAGTTTGCAACTGCACCCACATATTTATTATTTCTAAAGGTGTGGAGAGCCCAAACAAACATTTCAGGAAACGTTGTTTTAGAAAACGTTTCTGAAATGATTCGAAAATGTTTCCCACTTGTTTAAAAGTTTAAAAAACATTATACAAACAGTTCATTTCTTTTGATGTAGGAGTTTGAAGAAACATTTTTGTTTCCGAATTCTATATTTCCCATTTTATCAACTAGTGACATTTACTGAAAAGCGCGAATGGTAAACAGAAAAATATTTTAGAAATGTCTGCGCGTTTGATAAGCAATGTTGCTATTTTATTCAATAAATGTTTCTAAAATGTTTTTTAAATATTTCATTAATCTGGAAACACCTACAGTCACATCTTTGCCGAAATCTCAGAAAGTGCGAGAGTTTTCCCTGAAACGTGTTTTAATGAGTTGAAGGAATGATAAGTGTATTATAATATTTTGTTAAGGCTAGTCGTCAGTTTCGGTTCGAACGAATTTAGGTTGTTGACATTAACCTGGTGGCTTCGCTGAACATCAACGATGACACGAATATCAACGTGTCATCAGATAATCCAACGGAACCAAAGAAACCAACATCGGATTGTTGGTCTCCATTGAAATATCTTATGACAGGCCGATATTTGTGTCATCGGTGATGTTCAGTGGAGCCACCGGGTAAATGTTAATAATTTTCGGTTTACAAATTAAACAGAGGAGAACTAATATAATAACAATTATACACATAAAAATGTTATTGTTATTATTGATACTCATATAGCTATACACATTTATGTATAGCTATCCAAACAATTATTTAAAGAGCATTTTTTCTTTCATTTTCAAACCATTAAAATAATTAAAACAACTGTCTATGTACTTAAATAATTTATTATTCAATTCAAAATCTTAACAGATAATTCAAATCAAATATCGTGTCTAAAAACTTAAAATCCATCAGCAAAACATTCATGTTCAAATATTTATAAACCATATTCTCTTTGGGTGACAGTTAAAAAAAAAAAAAAAAAAAAAAAAAAAAAAAAACTATCAAAATGTATGATAGTTTGGCACTAATGAGAGCGTAAGTGCATATAGCGTGCAAAACATTTGTTTTTTTTTTGTTTTTATTAACTTAGAGACACGCTGTAATGGAAATACTATGTTCATATGATTCAAGTTTGTTCTTTCTAAATATGACTATAATTTTGATCAATGATATGCCAAGTTAGCATAAAAAAAGAATGCTTTCACAAAACATTGCATGCGAGTACAAATATTAAAACGTATTTACAGAAAATACATATTTAAAATATTAATTTTAACACTAATTGAATCGTTTTGGAAATGCAAAATATTAAATAAATAGGGGATATTGTTAATACAGATAAAGTTTAGTTTTGAAATGTTTGAATATCACAATTCGCAGTGGTATAGACCTATAGAACTATAGGGTATGTTACTTTGAAATGTTAATTCAGTTTTCTGTTTCATTTACTCGAAGACCGCACTCTATTTCCTCCAGACGAACGATCCATTTTAATGCATTGAGATATTTGATTTTAAGTTTTTCACACAATGTACAAAGCTGCTCAGTTTAACTTAATGTCATATTTTGATTTGACAGATTTTTACGAATCTAATTTTGACATTTGTAAAGTATTTAATGCGAACTATCATCAGAGGCAATTTTACATTTTGTATTTTGACAGATTCTTTAAAAATCCAAATTTAACATTTGCGGAGTATTGACAGATTCTTACAAGTTTAATTTTGATATGTACGGATATTCAGTGTAAACTATCATCAATTTCTTAAAATCACTGTCAGATTATTACGTAGAAAATAGTAATTATGTATTCCGCGATCTTGAAAAGTTTCGGAAATGCAGTGAACTGCGAAAGTCCAATCGCAAGTATTTTTTCTTTTGAAAGCTGTAAGATATTCTCAAATAAAACTTAACCTGCGGTTAGCTCGAAGAAAAAAAGATATTGTACTTGCCAAAACCTAGTATTTTCTAAATAAGTATCTGTATGACCAATTACTATTTTTTAAATAACGTAAATGTGTATATGACACTCTTATGTCCTTTTCACATATATATTTATAAACAAAACTATCTGTACAAAAATGTTTGTACTTTTTAAAGGAAATGTGGTCACATGAAAAAAAAAAATACATCATTTTTTCTTCCGCACCACCAGTTTTAGGTTGCTATATACACACACGAACAAAATTGGAAACACACTTCACTGACCACTTTTACGAAATACGAACTTCATTTCAGCAATTACAAATAAAAACGCAAAAATATCACAGATGCAAACAAAAATCTATTTCAAACTGAAAACTACTTTTCCATAATAATGTTGTGGGTCAAAAATGTAGGGTTTTCTTGCATCTGTAAGTAAAAAAAAAAGTTTTGATTAAAATTTTTAAACCATCAGAAAATAACTCTAAGCGGATATAAAATGTCCTCAAACTTATAACAACAATAATGTCGGTTCAATTTCATTTAGACATGGATGTATTTCCCTCATGAAACATTACAAAAAAAAAAAAAAAAAACTTGTTCAAAACCATTGACAAAATAAAGATTGGAAATAAAAATATTAAGGGTACACCTCATTTGTCAATTAATTTATGTGAATGGTTGCCAGAAGCCGACGAGACGCCCGTTACGTGCCTAACAAATGAATTAACAATCGATTTTTCACATGAAAAGATCTTTGGGTGTTTTTTTTTTTTTTTTTGTTCTGTTCTGTTCTCTGTGTAATTGTAGACGCTATAGTTCAAACTAGGTATATGTATACGTTTGTATATATAACAAAAAAAAAAAAGGTATAATCAATGTTGTAAAAATAATGGAATGTAATTTGTATACATATTTAATTAATTGCTCGACTGATTCACAGATACTTCCTATGTGAGGTGCTGAAAGCTGACCTATTGATTTGTTGAGTTTTTTTTTTGCCATTATGCGAAAACATTATTAAACCTACAGTCTGATGGACTTTAAGTTTTCATATAAATTCCATTCGATTCACGGCAACGGAAGTTCAATGTTCACTATAGAATTGTTTCATATTCAATTATATGGGATTCACTCTGTTATTATGTTTATTTGTTTTACTGTAGTTCTTTTACTTGTATCATCATGAACCGTTTTGTATTGCTTTTTCTTTTATTCGTAATTATTTTATGGGCGTTATGTTATAAATAAATGGTTGATGAATTACATTGGATATGTTGATTTTATTCCTTAAAACCCTATTCTCGATTATTTGGGATTTAAGTCGTAGACAAACACCTAGCACTTCGGTTAATAGCGAGTAAAGTTAAAAGCTAAACTTACTAAAAATTAAAATGAATTCTTTTATTGGTGAAACTTCGATTTTTTACACCAATCCGATACTTTTCTTCTTAAATTTTGTTGAATTTTCTTCTTCTTCTGCTTCTTCTTTTCCGACGATGCTATCATCTCGAATGGGAGTCTTCAGCTAATGTCAAAAGCCAACTGAATGCCGAAATCGTTGCATTCCTTTCCAGGGGACCGCAAAATGCCCCTCTTTAGCGATTGTAAGGGCAAATTATATGAAAATACCTTAAGGCGGACTACTCAGCGTCTGTTCATAGTACATAATAGTATTAGATAAGTTAAAGTCAATCCAATACTTTCCTTCAGAAAGTTAAAGTTGGCGAAGTTTGTTTTTAGGTCTTCATCGAATTAAAATGACAGTACCAGTGGAACTTGTAAGTTCGATTTACAGAAACTTTGGCTTATAAAACGATATAAGAAATAAGTTGAAAACGCAAAATAGTAAAAATCCGATTAATAGAGAAATTTGACTTAAAGAAGTTTGAGTTACGGTAGTTCGACTGTATAATAGACCAGGGGCCTATAACACAACGTGGCAAGTTGATAAGTCTTAATTCACTATTCCAAAATTCCTTGTCCGACAAGGACCATTGCATTCTGTAACACAAGGGAAATCGTTAAACTTATCAGAATAACAAATTTCCCTTGACTTGTGCACACTGTTTGACAAGTGTTCAGCGAAGGACAAGAAGATTGCTTTATTAAAAAAAATAAGAAAATACAAATTTGTTTTTTCGGAAGTTTTGTTTATTTTTTTGAATTTTTTTTTTCGTCGAAGTTAGAATGAAAAATATATTTTTATAGTTACATATTTTTTTTTAATACTGTAATTATTTTGTTCTTGAAAGAGTGCACTTGTAAGAGTATGATAATATTCAATTCACTTGTCCAAAATCAGCTGTATTTGGAGAAGTATTTCTTGATACTTGTCACGTTCTGTTACAGAAATGAGGAAATTAAACAATTTCCCACTTGTCGATGTGTGCGCAGACTTGTCATTTTTTGTTACACGATTTTTTATAAGTTGTCGGATTTCACTGATCGTACAAGTACTTGTTACGTAAGTGTGTCAAGTTAGCATTACCACTTTTAATTTTCAAAAGTTTAACTATTGGATTAACTGTTGTGAATTTGTCGTACATTTGTCATGAAACTAAAAAATTTGTCTCGCTATATTTTTTAAATAACCCCGAAAAACAATTTTTTCGGTCAAGTAAAGCTTACCACCCTAGAAAAAGGATCAAATCTAATCGAATTTAAAAAAGGATAACGCAAATAATTTCAGTTTTCTTGTCGTGAATTTGTCGTGCAACAAAAAAATGTTCGCGCTTATTTAAAAAAAAAATAAGCCCTGGTAATGCTGTTAGCATTACCAGGGGTTAATTTGATATCAAGATAGCATTTCCAGGGGTTATTTTTGAAAAAAATTAGCGCGACAAATTTTTTAGTTGCACGACAAATTCATGACAAAAAAACTGAAATTATTTTCGTTAACCTTTTTTGAATCCGATAAGATTTTTTTAGGTCGTAAGCCTTACTTGACGGAAAAATTAGTTTTTTTTTTTGGGTTATTTAGAAATTTTTAGTTGCATAAGTTATTTACGACAAAAAAGCGACAATTATTTCCATTATCCTTTTTAATATAGTGGCGCGACAAATTTTTTAGTTGTACGAAAAATTTACCACAAATTCACGAAAATTTCTTTTGAAAATTGAAAGTGGTAATGCTAACTTGACATACATTTGTAATATTGTGTTATAGGCCCTAGTAACACTAAAGGAATTTGATGAATGACTTGTCTATAATTCCTGTCTAAATAATTGGTTTTCGTTTTCATAGATTGTTGTTGGTTCATTCAAACACTTTCCAATAACATTTTGTTCTGACCTCAATAATTGTTTTAGATTTGTCACCTTACCACTATCATACAGAATAAAACCAAAATGTACACCTAACAAGACTGTTGTATAATCCTGAGTCCTGACTATCTTTCTTTGACTTTACGTTATAGGTAATAAACCTGCTCTATAAGATTTTCTCTGCAAACTAACATTTCTTGTCATTTTGCAAAATTCCATTACTCTCCAATCATGTTATTGCAAATGATAAAAGTGTTTATCCAAAGACACCCTAGAAAAATAAATGCGGTATTTTTCATTAATTTATATAACATAGATCAAACAATAAAGGTCTCCTCAATTTTCCTTATTTATGTCTTTATTTATTAAGCTAATAAAGAAACCTATATAGTTAACACATTTTACAGCTTTAACACCAACACCAATTGCAACACGCTCTTCTGTAAACTATTTCTTTCAAAGATACATTAATACCTTTAACCTTGTACTTATTGCATAAGTGGTGAATATAAAATGACATTGACTATGCGATAAAAATATATATAAAAATAACCTCATTTACGACAAAACCATCCTTATTTTTATTCTTTTTATATCTTAATACCGGTAAAACTTTCAAAACAAAAATCCTTCCTTCTTATTTGCGGCACTCCTAACCGATAAAAGAAAAAAACCTCACCACTCCCCAAAGTGCGCATTGCATAAAAAAAGTTTTGCAATTTATTAACTGTCATTGATTTTATTTTTTGCATGGATGCATCCACTACATTTGCCTGTTAAGGGATCCTTATAAATGTTATTAATTTATTATAATAGATATTTAACTGTTCATATACTTAATACGAGTTGTAAAAATGTAAAATTCAAACAATACATATTGTTTGGCGTGTGGTTCAAAGTATGAAACACCAAAAACCACCACACACACTTCATTTGAATTCATTTATACTTGCCTATCAACATGTTGGAAGTTTATAATTATATAAATATTTGTATAGGGAAATTATTCCTAAATTTTGTTGTAATTCCAACTAGATATTAAAAATCCCGCAATCCCTTCACTATTTCAACCACAAAACTCGCGGAAATATGTAACTGCAAGAAAAAAAAAACACCAAAAAATATTCGCACTGAATGCACTTTTCCCAACTATTCAGCACATTTTCCAAGTCCAGTGAACTAACCCCAGGACCAGCAAAGCAATCTGTGCGCCACCATCTCCTCCCCATCCGACGCGATACCTACTTCAAAAAATATAACCAGCCAACTATGAAAACATAATCTAATGCAAATATCGGATGCTGACAAGTTTTTGTGTGTTGGTGTGGTCCTTTGCGGGCATACCTATGTAAATGCACATCCTAAATTTTTCGTTCATTAAATCACTACGCGCGCAAATCTCCCACATAAATCCTCATTAAAAAAAGTAAAACAACAACAACTAACATTTAAACTCAAAACTCTCGTCCCTCTTCCTTCTTCCATAAACCGACGACAGACAGGGTAGGAACAATTTATTTTTAATGCTCCCGCAGATATGCAATGTACTCGTTTGTTACAGTATCTACTTGAAGGCTTGAAGCATACACCAGTATGAAGCACCAGCCCACCCTTTAGGGAGACAACAATAACAACAATAGGCATTACTCCCACTTTATGTATGTATGCCAATATAAAGCATTCAAATAGTGATGAATGGGTGTGTACGGTACGGTGTAGTGTGTAGACCAAGTGTGCATAGTTTTCAATTTAATTTAAAAATTTTATAAAAAAAAAAATTAAATTCTTAAAAATTTGCACACATGCATATCACAGAATACAGAGGTTACCGCTGTCGGACATGGGTTGAATTTTAAATTTTTTGTTCTTCACGTGAAAATCGTTACGCGAATCATTTTCTAATTTTTTCGAATAGTAGAATGTAGATGACAGGGATTAAAGTTCTTTTCTTTCAATGGTAATGTTCTCTAATGGCCAGCATTATAGTAATCTATACTATCTACCCAACTATACTATAATATGAAAGATAATGTTCATTAGAACGGTAATTCCCAAAAGGGATATTATGTGCGCGTCTAAGCGGATTTATTCCTCCAGATACATTACTCTATTTGAAATGCCAAAGTGAGGTTACCACTAGGGGTGGAAATTAATTTGGGTAGACTTATTTTGCGGCGAAACGATTTTTTTTTTTTTTTTTTTTGAAAAATTCATAGTACTGCAATTATGTAGTTTATGTACAAACTCGTTTGGTACCCTTTCTATTCATATAGGATTGCAATCTAAAACTCAATCCATCTGTCACACCAATCGAGATGCAAATGCAGTTATGCATCAGACCTACCCTAATACAACATAGTTATAGTATGAATGAGAAAAAGGTATTTTGGCACATAAGATAAAATCTCTTGCTGATAGGTGGTTCGTTAACAATAATAAATTACATTGAGTTTGTTTTTTTGATTTTAAAACATGTCGAACTTATCTGCAGTAGTCACCCGTATATGATTTTTTTTTGTTTAAAAAGAACGCAGTCAGATATTTTTGAATCTATTATAATCTGCTTGAACTACGCCGACTTTATTGGTACACATTTTGACGTTTACCAACATACAACTTAAGGCGTTTTTCTTTTTTTAGGTTCGGGGTAGTGTACAGAGCTATCAAAAATATATCTGTGTTTCTTCCTCCGAGCGCTCAGGGCGCTCAACTTGTGTTTTTTCTTTCTATCAGAGCTTACTCGGAGCGCGCTCTATTAGAATGAAGTAGAGCGCGGTCAACTTCATGTAGTTTTCATGTTATTTGACAGATTGTGACTTGATTTCTACTGATATGACAATGAAGTGCTCAAGTGTGTTTTATAAATAATTCAGAGCGCCCGAAACGTACTCTGCTCAGGCTCTACTTCGTGCTCTGCTCAGAGCTGAAAAAGAAAAACGCCTTAATAACGGTAGGCCCACGCTATACTTGTTTGAATTTTTGTTTGTGAGTGCAAAAATATTTTTGTCGAGATTTGTTTTAGTCGAGCTATGTTTCATCGGAATTTCTATCCAAAATAAATTTTACTTTTCTGTTTCTAGTTTTGACAGTTAACCAACAACAACTTCACTAAAAATTAAAGCTATGATGTGCGGTCTGAAACTTGATCAGAATTCAAAAAAACATGTTAAAAGTCTTTTGTCAAATGGGTAACGTTCTTGTTTGACAGATATGCAAGAACTTAATTTCGACGCTTGCAAAATATTCAATTTTAACTGTCATCGGAGAAGAATTTTGACGTTTGTGGAATATTTGATTTGAACTGTCATCAGAAAGCTATAAAATGCTCTTTGAAAATTTTTAATTTAACAGATAAACGAACTTCATTCTGACGTTTACAGAATATTCAATCAAAGGTTTCACCGGGAGTGAGAGATTGCTATTTGTGTTTATGTTTTAACATTATGGTCGAAAAATGAAATTAAATCCAAAATGAGTGTGTTAACACTTTCAGTGGTCAACAGGTTTTGTATTCTATAATGCCTGAACATTTTTTGATGAATATGGAAAGCCGTTGCTGATATTCCTTGTTATGACTTATATTGGAAATTTTATTTTTGTTAGATAGAAGTACTTACAAAAAGGGTTGGCTCATGTGTATATGCAAATGTACGTCAAGGGCAGATGAAGATACGTATATTTTTGTAATTGGTTCCGTATCCAAACTCTATTTATTTTATTAATTAAATTTGAGAATTTTAATTTTTCCAGATTTAAAAACGTCTGTACCGTAACAAAGTACACACAGAAAATGTTGTATTTTCTTCCACATTCCTTAAAAAAATTGTTCTTGTAAACTTAAAATATAATTTGCTTAGCTATACAAGCCCATCAAAACAGACGGTAAATATTTATGTAAAACCTTTTTATACTTTTCCATGAAAATGAAAAAAAAAAAAAAAGTAAAAGTTAAATTGAAGAATTTTCTTCCAAATACCGATTTCAGGGTTTTGTGTGTGTCTGGCAAAGTTCTATAGACTTTGTTGTGTTATTTGAGAATGATCTTTAAAAAATAAATTATATAAAGTTATTTTAAAGGTGTATACCGTTAAATCGTTGTACACAAAATACTCATAGCTACTATAACAGCATCATGGGCTGTGCTGGACTTGGACGTTATTTATGTTATCCTGTAAACACACATACTCACCCACACACATATTTGGCATTGCATCTAATGTCATAAACTACATTCACTGATGTGCATATTTACTAAAAAAGATAGTTGGCTCTATTGTATTCTCTATATCCTTTGGCAACAGTGCATTTCTGTTCATAGTTATATAGTTTCCTCGACGGATTACTGAAACTCTTGAAAAAGAATTTTAAACTTGAATTCTCTAGTTGGTAAATTGTTCAATTTACATTGTTTATTTAAACTGCCAGATTATCCCATTTATCAGTTGATTTTATTCCTAAAGAAGGAAAAGACTAAGAGCATAAACTTGAAATAAAGTTTTTCTTTACTTAAAATAGGTAGCTCTATACGCTTTAACTAAACTCTAAAAGAAGGGAATTTGGTGGGTTTTCTTTGATATAATTACAAAATACAAAATAAAAACCTACTTCAGTTACATTATTCTCAGTTGATTGGACAGCATTAGGCAAATACTTATACCTAAATTTACCCTTATTTTAACAATTTTCCTAAAAACTTTATAAAGCAGTTTTTTAAAAAGAAGAAACATTTTCCCCATTTTTTTTTTTTTGTTTTTAAACAAAATTATGACAACCGCTACAATTTTGGCAAACTCTGCTTAAATTTATTTCCGCACGATAAAAAAAATATGTTTAAAAGAAACATTTTCCTGTCAATTTGTTATGAGTCAGCTGAACACCCCTATTGTCGAATATCAATACGATTGAAATTTGTCAGCAAAACTGATGTTGTCAATTATTAAAAAAAATCTATAAACCGTGCCAAAACATTTCGATATCTTTTGTGAATAGTTCTATTGACAAACTTGGTATTATCAATTATCAAAAATAGTTTTATTTATCAAATTTTAAAGCAATTGCAAATTCTTTATTGACAAATCAGTGAATTTTAATTTTTTGAAGATATATATTAAATTGTTCATCTTATATTTGATGACTGTTCAGAATAGAATTTTTTTTTATTCACAATAGATAAATTTATAAATCGACAATCCTGATACCAATTAAGCTTATAACTTCCCAATTCATTATTTTGCTTATGAGATAAAGGGTTTTTTTTGAATAGAACTGACTAAAAATGTTGAATTCATAATACATAAACTTTATATTTCATGAGAAACTTTGTTACATTGCGGATTACACTAATCCAATTAATGGGCACCACAAGTTGTTTATTGGAATCAATACAGTAAACCAACGACAACCATATCATATTCTCCAAAATTTTTTTTTTTTTTTAGGATGGCACTCTTCATTTACTTACTTCTTCTTTAGTTGCAGTATAAAAATTAAACATAAACATTTGCTATAAAAAAGAAGATATCAAAGAAGAGAAGTTGTGTCAATATTTAAATATTGTTTGGCCTTAAAAAAAAAAACTTTCAATAACGGTCTTTGAACTGCCAAATCGAGGATGTACGATGAGCGTTTACACTCCGAAAACTCTTTGGTTTCTTTTGAAGGAGAAACATTTATGCAAATTGTATTACCTCCCATCCGAACATTACTTTTTTTTATGTGAACTCGCTAGTCATAAAGGGGCACATCTCCAATACCGCAGTTGCTTTTGATCATTCGCTCGTATTTATCACCCCAACTTTATATCGTTTCATAGAAATCAAAACAGTATTTACAGTCATCCCTTCGGCAACAGCTATTCCTATGAATAATATTAATAAACGGAGCCGCCATCATCATCATCATCATCATCATCATCATCATCAAGCAACAACTTGGCTATGGGTTTTTTAAAACCAATAAATTCTTTGGAGTCTTCAAGGTTGATTTTTGGTTGTGACTATATTTCCTGATAATCATTTGGATTTTGATTCCTGTGGTATTCCTTTTTATACACGACATTTAATTATTTTTGTTTGCATTTTTTTCAAAGACTTGCTGATAATAATCATTTGATAAATATGTTCGTTAATACTTCATGGACACTTTGAAGTCTTTTGACATCTTAAAATATTTTAACTGCTCGGATGTCTTTTGACGGCTTAGTTTTTTTTTTGTCTATTTTGAAGTGAAGTCTTTCGACAGCTTCAAGTCTTTTTACTGGTTTTAATTTTTTTTGAGTCTTTTGACAACTATGAAGTAATACGACTGCTTTCCAATATATTCAATGCTTCTATACTGTCGACTGCTGAAGTTTTTTTTTAATGAATTTTTGACTACTTGAAGTCTCTTGACTGCTTGAAGTAACTTTAATGATAGAAATATTTTCATTGCTTGAGATCTTTAGACCCCTTTAAGTCTATTCACTGATTAGAGTCTTGTTTAAGTTTTTTACAGTCTTTTAAATAATCTGAAGTCTGTAAACTGATATAAAATGTTGTTACTGCTTCTAGATTGTCGACAACTGAAGTCATATTTAATATTGACTGCTTGAAATCTTTTTAATACTTGTAAATCGTTACACTTTTTGAATTCCTTTGATGGTTTTGAAGCCATTCGGATAATCAAAATTACTGATTTAGAGCTTCAGTATGAATAGCGAATCGAACATTTGACTCAAAGCGAACTTTTGGTACATTTAAAATTAATATTAGAAAAGCGAACTTCGTCTTTCGAATAGAGAAACATCTCCTTTCGTCAAACCTAAGCCTTTTAAGGTGAAAATAAAAACCTTGGTTTCAAGCCGAACGTTCGGTTCGATATCTATACACATAAATAAAAATGGAGTGTCTGTTTGTAATGTCAAAATAACAGTATTTTACTACACGCATATAAAGGCATACACAGCACTTATAACAAAACACACATTTTTAATTTTTTTGTCTGTCTGTCTGTCTGTTTGTCCTGGCTAATCTCGATAACGGCTGGACCGATTTTGACGGGACTTTCACTGGCAGATAGATAATGCTGAAGCGCGGATCTTAGGCTATTTCATTTACTCGCTAAATGGCGATCAGGTCGGTTTTTTTTTCTCGAAAAATCGTTTTTATGTCCGGTCAGAAACTGTGCTTGACATATTTTGACGGGACTTGCCACTTACAGATAGCTGGCGTTGTAGGAGTGACTTAGGTTATTTTAATTACCCTATAGATGGCGCTGGGGCTCCTTGGGTTGCGCTCTGGTCGCTTTTTTAGCATATTCTTATATATGAACCGATCAGAAACTACTGGACCGATTTTGGCAGGACTTTCACTGGCAAATAGCTGTTGTTGTAGGAAATAACTTATGAAGTAAATTATCCCAACGATGGCGCTCGGGAAGCTTTTTTGAAAACTCTAATATATGAGCTAAAAAGCTTTTTGCAAAATGTTGGACCAATATGACTATAGTAACTTTTTCGAAATCAATTTTTTTCTGCGGCAGCAACGCGCCGGGTAACAGCTAGTTCATAATAAGAGCCAAGAAGTTCATGTCTTGTTTAATCATGAAGACATGAAGAAAATAAATTTAAAAGGTTCCTTTATCCATCCATATTAGAAAAAAAAACCCTTATCGGATTAGAATCAATTAAGGAATCTTCTAATTATTATTTAGATGATTTATTTTTCTTGGTAATTATTTCACATTATTTTGTTATTTCTATTCCCATTGTTCTATTAATCAACATACGTGCAATCAAATACTTATGGTGTCCTTTTACTGATGCTATTAAAATATTCCAAAAAAATCCATTTGATATTGTTCAGATAAGCTCTCCATATTGTTTTACATCTTTCCGACAAAGCACGTCCTCTTTGAACTATCAAAGGTTAGCATAATGTAAATGTAAGTAAATCTTGAGGTATAGAAGAAAAAAAAAAACAAATTGAAAAAGAGGGTTCAATAACGTCAACTTAATAGTTCTTACAAAAGCCACCCTATTCCCAGTTGGATTTATCAAAAATAATGTATTTTGCCTTTCGCAAGTAATGCATATTATGCATGTATATAATATAAGTAGTTTATATGGAAAAGTTTTATCCAAATTAATGTAAAAATCTTGTTCCTCATAGTTTGATTTATTTTCTTAATTTACTTTCACAGTTTTATTTAATCTACTTAATGGCATTTACGTGAAATACATTATTTGTTAATACATATTATATTCGAAACATTATATTAACACAGCTTAGCACATGTTTAGTTATTTCTGATTTAAATTTAAGACTATTTTCTAATATTATGCGTGTTTTAATGTGAAGTCTTTACGCAGCTCACAATAAAACGGCTATATGTTCGAAACTGTCAAGTTCTTTCATATCTGTCAGACCACAATGTATATGTGTCAAAATGCAAATTTATTAATATTTAACAATTAAATTGCCATTTTAACACATCGTGTTCTGACAGATATGAAAGAACTTGACGATTTCGAATAAAATGCCCATTCTGTTGTGACGTCAATTTAAACACGTATTCCCAAAAAAAAAAAAAAAATCGAAAGTTTGGGCAAAAGAGGTTCTAGTCGAGCATGAGTGGGAGACTACAGTGTGTCAATACTTAAATTCATAAACAAGCTACAAATTGTTTAGTTGCATGACGTTCTTACTACAAAAAAAACCGACAATCATTTCCGTTATAATTTTTAATGTTCGACTCCATTTATGTAATCCTTTTTTCTGGAGACTTCACTGTCAAGTTAGCATTACCAAAAGTTATCTAAAAAAAAAAAAAGATTAAACGACAATTTTTTTATTTGTACCACAAATTTTCGACTGTTTTATTTTCGATTAAATTTGATCCTTTGTTGGGTGAAGCCTTACTTGACTGAAAAAAAAACAAAAACAAATTTTTTAGTTGCATTTCGTATTAACAACAAAAAAGCGACAATTTTGTCCGTTGTCCTTTTTAATTGTCGATTACATTAAATACTTTTTCTGGGGTGGTACTGCTAAACTTTACTGTCAGGTTAGCATAATTAGGGGTTATTTTCAAAAACAATCGGACGACAAATTTTTTAATTACTTTTTCAAAATTGATCAGTGGAAATTAGCTGTCGCGAAGAGCTTAAAGTTCTTGCCACACAGCATAATATAACACTCTGCTGGGCAATGCAACGAATGCAATCATTCAAAAAGACAGGAAGTCAGTATCGACGTTGGTAGGTGTTTTAACTGGCCATAACATGCTAAGATATCACGCCAAAAAACTACGTCTAACTGAAAACGATCTATGTAGAGGTTGCAGTGACGAGGAAGAACATGAGGATATAACCCACTACCTCTGTCACTGCCCCAGTCTCTGCCATCTAAGAAATAAAACTCTGGGGAAGTACTTCTTCAAAAGCATCAAACAACTATCAGAGTGCCCAATATCAAATCTATATAGATTCGCGAGAGGAAACGGATAGTTGAACACCCCGGGATGATACTAAGGAACTAAATATGGACTACGAGTATGGTCAGAGGAGGAATTGGTAAACCCTCAAATGGGCATCACAATGGGTCTACATTGACCTAAGTGGGCTGGGGCTGAGCTATTAGCTCTCCTACAGCAACCCGCAAACCTAACCTAACCTAACGGTCTACAATCTCAATTTTGCTAAGCATAATATTGAATAAATGAGGCATGCTTATTTCAATATGTTTTAAGTTGTTTTGACATTGCAATTTTTTTTTTCTTGGTTTACTCAGAAAAAAAAACTGTTAAAAAATGTTAAGATTTTTTTTTTTTTAAAAGTTCTTAAAATTTTTAAAAGTTACCTATGCTTTTCAGGGTAATGCAAACACTGATCGCATGTTGTAGTGATAAATCTTCCTGTTAAAGCACGCCATCGAATTTTCATCTGTTCTTGACGAGTTAAATAATTCTGTCCCATACATCCTAGATGATTAAGTCTCCTTGGCTATCTAAAAGGGCTTACTACTTTTTAAATGCAAAAGAAATAAAGTCCGAGGAAAAAGCGATTGACAAAAGCAATTATTTATTCTTGTTTGATCTTCGCACGGATATCATTTTGCGATCTAATAGAGAAGTCCAGGTAGACTAATGCAGAGGTTCCTTTCTCGATGACAACTTAAACTTCGTCTTGTCCTCATTATAGCCAAACGCATTTTTTCGCCTCCGATTCAATACTAGCAACACTCACTTCATTCTGGCGATAATATCTTGACGTTTTGATAGTCATATTCCGAAAAGTCCCACTCATATAGGAAGGCTTCTTTTGTGGGCTAATCAAATTTCGAAACACCACCTCGCCGCTAAAACTCTCAATAGATTCGAGCGGTATATTCTACTGCTCCCTTTCTTTTTTTTCTGAAAAGTCAGCGTTCATAATTCTTTTCTTTGCCCGAAAAAATTTCGCATCCGGGCACATATCGTACGTGTTCTTGAAAAAATCGTGGATGCTTCCCTTGTTTAGTATCCACTCATCCGTCCAAAATATAATAAAAAAAAAATCTCATGGCCAGGGTTAAAAAGCATTCACCAGACGCGCTATTTTTCCTTAGGGCTCTTAAATAGTTGGAATTCGTTACAAATTTTCGCAGACAATAGTTGTGGTTTATTTTACTTTAACATTCGGCAAAAACTTAGAAGGAATTTCAAACAATTTTGTGTGAAATTAAAAATCCATCAAAGTAAAAACAACGCACGAAAAAAGGGTTGTTTAGCTTAGACGTTATTTATTGCTTACATGTGCAACTAATCCAAATAAAAAAAAGAATACTATGCCTACTTAGCGGTTCCGGTTGAAAGAAAGCTGTCAGGTTATACCATTGGCCAACCCTTACAATGTTAGAAATTAAATATAAAAACAACCCTAAGGATGCATTGAGGTTTTAAATAACAACCATGTTCCGTTGTGAGATTAGAAAGGTGTTTGTAATAGTAGAGTTTTCTAAAAGGGCTTAACATCCAAAGTGTGACTAAAAAGAGTAAAGTAGATAGGCATATTCATAATTAGCATGACGCACGTTAATGCGTCTGCTAATGAGAATGTGTGTTATAAAGGGGACAACAAATGCAACCGTCGCGGTCGCTTCGTCTTTTTTTTTCAAACCTTTCTGACATCCTTAAAGGCCTCCTGTGGTTGGTATAATAGATGTTTTGACTAGTTTGATATTGTTGGTTAAAATAAATAATTTGTCAACTTAATGTCCGTTACGGTTGGGACCATATTTATATTGTTATTTTTTTTTTTTTTTAGGCATTCATTCCAAGTGCTTTGAATTATATCTTCAAATTAGTTATTTTCTTATACTCAGGTAAACCAAGCACATCATAAAACTATACAGAAGGTCCTTTGAAAGAAGAAAACTCTATAAAAAGAATTATTACACTACAAAAAGGCGATTGAGCAATTAATTAACATTTCATATGATTATAAGATCAGATTAGAATAATGTTAGTTCTATAAATGGGCATGAGTTTGTTAATAGGGGTTTCATTTGTCTTATTAATGTCTGTCTAATCAATAACATGATTTTTATTGTTGTTTGAATTTGACGGCTGTTTTTTTTATCGAAAAAATATATGGATACATTTTTATTTGAGTTGTACGATGGCATTGTCTTTCTGTAAAAAAAAGTTAATAAAAATATAATAAAAAAAATTATTGGTGCCCTTTGATATGAGAAAACATGTGTTTTGATAGTTTCCATAGTAACACTCTCACTTACCATGTATTGTGTATGGTTGTGTAGACGTCTACTTTTAGCCGTGTTTTATTAGTATTTGGGTGATTCTCCACTTAAAGCTCCTTTTCATGTTCCCAGTCAAATTCGATTAAAGTATTAAAATAATTAAAAATATTTCTGCCTTTTGCTCACGATTTTTGAGGTTAACTAGACAAAGACCGATCTATAATAGTAGTGAGGAGTAAAGTAAAAAAGTTGACAATTTATAGATGAATTTGAGAAAACACTAATTGCCTGAATGGAGCCTGCTGGTTTCTTCTACTCTGTAGCAGGGTTAACAACATTAAAAAAAAAAAGATGTTACACACCCACACAGTTTGAAATTTAAAAACCTGTTGTTTTTATTATGTTTTCTTTGATTGTAATCTCGAGCAAGACTGTTTTTTTTCAAAACGTCATCTGGATCAAAACTCCATTTGTAAAATAAAATGTTCTCAAACACAAACTTCAAAAATCAACTTTTCGAAAATGTTAAGGCGAATTTACTGCATTAGAATTTTTGTTCGACTTTGCCTACAATCACATGTTGCATGATCATCTCAAATGCAACTATACGAAAAAGAAAAAGGAATCAGTCGGCTCTTTTGCCCCTAAAATCACTATAAGCATACGCTCTAGTCGTTCTTTTAATCCATTTTTATATAAGTAAAGCGACCCAAATCAAACGACTTTAGTTTTGATTGACGATTGCTCAATCAGATTGATGTGTGAAAGGGTTTCTGACATAATTGTTAATATATTTTCAATTCCAGAGAAAAAGAGCGAAGATTAATTTTAGTAATTGATAACAGTCCGTTTCGTTTCAATAAACATAAATATGAAAAATATAAAGATATCAAACTGATTGAACGTGAAAAAAACAACGTCAATTTACAAGTACCTACATTAAATTTGATATCAATCATTTGATTGTGTAAGGGTCGCTTAAATGTGAATAACAACGTCTGACTTTTTAAACGAAATCATTTTGTTTTGATGTTTGTTCATGTCCAAAAACGTCAAATGAGCTTGCAATAAAATAATTTCACAACACCAAAGATAGATGGCGGTTGCATTGTCCTAGTTAACACAGGCATTCCGTCTTATCTTCTGTCACTAGTGTTTTCGAAAATTCTGGTTGCGCTAAAATTACTGACGAACAATTGAATGTATGAATTAATCAAAAACCAAGAGACATACAGAGTTTTCTGCACTGTTTTCTTAGGTTAAGCCGCAAATTTTAAGGGGAAGTGGAAAAGTAAAAAAAAATTGGTCCCGTTCGTGTTCTGATCATAAACTTCGTAGAAAAAAAAAACAAGATTTGTCCGATAACAGTAATGATTCCTAACTTGTCGACGCGTGCTCTGAATCTGTTGTGCTTTCAAATATCAAAACAAAACTGCCAGTTATCGCCATTTTTAAAAATTATGCGCTTCTGGTGAAATAAAAGTTTTGTCTATTTTATTGTGTCTCCTATTAGTCACCATAAGTGTTCCTTAACACATACAACGTCATGTAAGAATGAATTCACGATTTCCAATAATTAATAATTAAAAAGTAAACAAACGTTACACATAATGTTTTAAGATTAAAAAGACTCGAAACTCACACGTTTAACTTAATCGATTAGGCCGATTTAAGTCGTAACGTATTATAAACAAAAATACTGAATGATGTCAATATGTCTGAACTTTGAAAGTACTTTTCTCTCATTTAAAATAATTTTTAATTTAACTCATAATGACACAGAAAAAGCAAGGAAATGTTAACTCTAGTTATAATCGATTTCATGCATAAAAAAACTCCTCTTCAACCAAATCACTACAGCAAAATAATTGGAAATTAATTTTTTTTTATTGAAAATTCCAGAAAAAATTCACACTTGATAGCTTCCTGTAGATACATTCTGAGGATTTTTGATTACACCACACTTATTTTTTTTTCTATCGAAAGCTTACTGTAGTTTTTGTTTTTCATAAAAAGTGGGAACTTTTTCTCACAATTTTCCACATATAAGTAAAAAATATATAGAATAAGGATGTTCAAGACCTATACCCAAAGGACTACTTTCTTTTTTTTTTTTTTTTGGAGTGTGCGAGTATTTGTCCTTTTTACTTTGAAAATACCACACCACAAGCAGAAAACTTGAAATGAAAATTTCGTCTTCTTCACTGGATTAGGGCAATTGTATAATATGTTGAGTGTGTAGAAAGGGTTTTAGAATATTTAAAAGGAGAAGAGAACTAAAGGATGGGAGGGATGAACGATAAGGGTACATTTCTATAGTGGATGCGGTACTTTGATAAGAATTTCAACTTTTCCATCCATCCATTGTCTTTTTGTATCTTTACTCTTTGCCTCTATCATCCTTCTTATAGTTTCTCTTTTCTATTCATAACGGTTTTATAAAATGGAATTTCAAAAGGTTTTGAAATGATTGTGATGTGGGAGGAACCAGTGAAAGAGGCAATTGAGTCGAGGTGAATGTTACGAGTTCGAAGAATTCGTTTAACTTTTGTCTGTCTTCGTGTACGCTCCCAACTATCCTGGACTGTTTGTTTGTCAAGGGGCATCAGGCATCACTCGCGGAAATGCTTGAATAAATTTTCTTTTGTAAAAAGGGTTTTTAGTAATACTGACCGAAAGGAAGAATTGGTCAATGGTATTCATTTATTATTCATTTGGGATTTCAGATAGATGGACTTTTCTTAAAATTTTCCGTTTACTATATGAGTACTTAAAAATATACAGAATCAAGGATGCACAGCTACAGAGGTGTACCCTCGGAATTGAGTGAGTGACAGAACCGATTAAATACACACTTCCATCAGATATAATATGAGACACTCGACGTGAAAAAAGTGATTTCCAAGTGAAGTTAAGGATATTGCCATGTTATTTTGAAAATTTCTACAAATTCCATCAGAATGTTAGGCACGTCCTAGCAATAAAGAAACTTCTTGTGAGCGATGGGGTGTGTTACTTCTCCTTCTTCAAAGTGCAGCATGCATGGAGAAAATAAATTCATCTGAGAAATGTTGCAAATAATACTTTTGGGTGTAAATTGTACCGAATGTTTGTATATTGTGTGAAAGATATAAAACTATCTAGCAGAAAACTGGACGAATATACATGCGGATGGTAATTTCATTAAACAGTTTGGTAAACACAGTTCTATTCCACAAATGGTGGTTTCTTCTTCTTCCTTCACATAGTAGTTTGTGTTGTATAACAAAAGTTTTTATTTGTTAGTTCTATAGAATTGTTTTGGCTGAGACGTTTCACATTCGAAACAGACTTTTTAGAGAAAGGATGTCTGAAACGAATTATAGTCTGTCGATAATAAAATTAATAAAGACAAATGTTTTGAAAATGTAAAGATATACCTATACCGCATTCTTATGTAATAAAAATTCCCGCAGGAGAGCAAGATTAGATTAAATTTGGAGTGTTGTAGAATATTTGTTAACCGGAACTACATCTTATTCTTGTATCACCATGCGCATCTATTCCTTTCTGTGGAATGAAAATGGTTATTTCTAACTAAGGGATGCATATAAAGTTTATAAGTGGCTTCTCTGGTAATTTGATAAGTTTCTTGACGAAGGAAGAACCCTTTTGAGTTCTTTCAAACACTCTCCCCAATATTGATACCTGTCTTGCATTATTTATAAGATTTTAAGGATTGTTTCCTGCAATTTGGACAACAAAGGATTTTTTTTTTCTATTTTGCTTAGAAGATTTTAATGAAAGGTTATAAAAATGGAGTGTAAAATATTTTGTTTCTAAGACTTGGATTTCTTTGTGCTGTTAGTGGGTAACAAAA
The DNA here is from genome assembly GCA_951217065.1 of Baccha elongata. Lineage (NCBI taxonomy): Eukaryota > Metazoa > Arthropoda > Insecta > Diptera > Syrphidae > Baccha > Baccha elongata. The sequence continues at coordinate 14,185,146 of OX578272.1, forward strand.
AAGAAAATCTATCAGAAAATCTGTCGTCGTTTGTAAGGGTGAGATTTGAAGCGTTCAGAATAATAATTTTCTCAGTCCCTTTAAAAAAAAAAAAACAAAAAAAATTATTTAAGTGATTTTTTTAAACACTTTATTCTTATCAAAAATGTTATTCTTGTCTAAAATATTAGCTGTTACCAGTCAAGATGACAGCATTTCTTTCTGATATTCTTGATATTCTTTTATTAAACTTCAAATTTCTCGAACTTTGGAAGACCCATTTCTTTAATATTTTTAACGTTTTATACTTTAAGAATAATAAAGATCACAGTTAAATACCCTTTCTAAGTTAATGTATCATGTTGGTTTTAGAGACAACGTAAAAGTTATTTAATATTTATTTGAATTTACAAATTCAATTCTCTTTATGTTTTGAACATTTCCCAAAAAAGTTATAATCTCATATTTTAATACAAACTATCAACAAAATCAAAACTTCTAATGCTTGGGTCATAAACCACGCATTCATTTAGACAGCAAACTTTACCAATCTCAAGCGAAACGAATATGTAGGTTCGTTTCCCATTCCGAATCACTGCGGAGTAAAGCAAAAGTCAAATCTCAATGCCAACGGATTTTTGTCCATCATTCGCTTAACAAACAAAATTATTGTTTTTATATTTTTAGATGTATGTCGGTACGAATGATACTTGGATATATCTCGAAGGGGTATGTTCGTAAAGTTGAGTGTGATCTTGTTTTATGATCGATTGCCCACAAACATACTAAAATGTCAAAAAATTATCTTAAGTTATTAAAGAAAATCAAAAGAGTTTGGAAAATCTCTATAGACAAATTTAATTCTTGACGTTGTAGAATATTTAAAGCATTTTAGTTGAACATAACATTTGCCATTTCCGTCCAAAATTATGCTCTTTTTACATTTTTTTAAAGTTTTTTTTTTATTAAAAAAAAAAGTGTAGATAAAATCTCAACACGAAAGATTCATTTTTGATGAATTGGGAGATTTGATCAAAGTTCACCACACATATAAAAACTATTGTCGAACCTGATGTCTGAGTTATTTTGGTTTTTATTTTTTGCTTAATTTTGATGTGAACAGATTGGTACGATTCTGTCATTAGTACGAAACTAAACTGACATTTTTGTAGATTGATATGATTTAAAACATCTAATATTGACGTTTGCGAAGTCAGTGCGAACTGTCATCCAGTAAGCAATTTAGTTGATATTTTGTAGTTTGACAGATTCTTACAAACCCGATTTTGACATTTGCGGAGTACTTAGTGCGAACTGTCATCAGAAACATAAATTTAATTTTTTTTAGTTTGACAGATTCCTTACAATACCAATTTTACGGAGTACTTAATGTGAACTTTTATCAAATGCAATGAATTTAAAATGTTTTGGCTTGAAAAAATTCTAAAAACTCAATTTCGACTTTTGAAAAAAGCTATGTGTATATGTTATTTAAAGAGGCGGTCCTAAAACACAACGTGGTTTTACTATATTTTAAAAATTAATAAGAATAATTTAATTTCATTTTCCATAATTTTTTGACTATTTAATTGTGTAGTATTCTATAATACATTTGTTTTAGTAAACTGATTCTTATCTTGGACCTTTTTCGATTCGGGGGTACAATGTAGGTCGTATCCAATCCTGTATTTTGATATCGATAACATGTCCTCCAGTCCAACTTCATCATTTTATGCGGCAATACAAACTCGGCCAATTGCGTGCATATTTTCTGGTCGTAGGTTAAATCAAACGCCTTAGTTCAAAACTATAACGAATGGCACCGTCCGTACAGAGTCGCCCTTACTTAAGTGAATTTAAAAAAATTGTATTTTGTGCCTACAAAAGAGAATTGTTCGTTTCGTCAAGTTGTTGATAAGATTTGCTAAAGGACGAAAAATGAGCTTGTTTCCACATTATTTCGGACAAAAATTTGACAGCTGCTTTGACTGGATTTGATTACTTCCGTGAATTTCCGTTCGTTATGATTAAACGGGTTTAACAGATCGGATCGGAACGTTTCGTTCAGTTTTGACATTAGCTTCCACCCATTATAGGCCCTTTAGTTTTTACCAGTTGACATAGAAAGGGCGGTTAATCTGCAATTATATTCTAGTTGCGCTTCAAGGAGTGGATTTGAAATACCATGGCAGTTTCCGTAATTTGAGACAGTTATAAAATCTTACCGGTAGATTGATTGGTTGGTGACCCCATTTACTTCTCAAATGTATAAAAAAAATATATCGCATCTAATCTAATTATTTAAATTAGATAAAAGTATTTAAGAAATTATTTCATAAAAAAACAAGCACGTTCAACAAATTCGTACATTTTATATTTTGGTTTTATTACAACTCAAGATCATAGAAAGCCGGAAGCATTCCAAAAACATAACGTTCCTTAGCTAATTTCACACGTAAAAAAGAGAAACACTGGTCCTAATGAACTTGGTCTTATATTGGTCAACTTAATGTATGCATGCATATACATGTAAACATTATCTATATCTATGTAAACATTACCTACCTAACCTTTTTGATATTCCCATACAAACATTCTTCACATATTTTTTTTTTAAATGTATATACGTACTTCTTTTGAAATTCTCTTCTAATACGTCCCGGGACACCACCCACTTTTTTTACTAAGCCTTTATTATTTTTAAGATAATCCTTTTCTAACAAGTGTTTGCTACCACGAATTGTATCAAATTTCAAATAATCTTGCAACTTTGTTGTCTCCTTTTGCTCTAAATCCTTTTAGACTAATGTATTTATTTTACTCCACACAAGTTTAAGTGCAATAACGTTAGCAGTATGCTTTATTGCTCTTGGGCTGGGCCAGTGTTGAGAAAGGCTGCAACTTTTTATTATGCCCATACAACTTCCTTATAATTTTGATTTGTGTAACTAAGGTGGACTCACAACTTTAATTAATCTTCCTTCAATTAAAAATTGCGTGTCCTTTTTGCAAAAAATCATAAAATACGTTATATCCTTGCAAATATTAAAAACACGCACATAAAAACTAAAATAGATGGAATCAAAAAAATATTGGCATTCATGAGGAGAAGAAAAAAAAAATTACGATAAGGAAGGAAACATAACAAAGCGCATTCATTTTATTCTTGCAACATCAAATACGAAGCATAAAAATAGTAAACCATCAAGGATCCAGACTTTTAAAATGTTTTTTTTTTATTTCTTCTTGGATTTTTGTTTTTGTGCTCCTTCCTCAAAAGTTGGACGAGTGATGTTGGTCGTAAGACTTCATAGTTGCACTAAAAGAATAAACCATCGTTAAACCACACGTCAATAAAAACGAAAAAAAAATGCTAAACGCATTCATATTGGAATGCATGGAAAAGTAATATCCTTCAACTGACGGTTTTTATTCATTTGAACACGATTTGGAAATTTCTTTGTTTATATGAAAACTCGTAAAAGGAACAAATTTAATCAAACAAATATTATTGAGGGTTGTTCAAATGTTCATGTGCATTGTTCGTCGAAAACAAAACATGTTTTATTTTATTTCATATCACACCTTCATACTTTTCAAAGTCAATTTATCATGTTTGCTGTGTTTTTTTTTTTGAAAGGTTAAAGATTCGTTCGTATTTTGTATCTGTCCGACAATCGTCACGGTCAGTCTTTTATAAAAAATATTATAGTTCGGGAAATTTGTTTTAACGATCATAATCACTTTACACTCGCATTTGAGGGTTTTTGTTTGTATGTATATTTACATTCTTTTGTTAATATTTGTACTATCCAGGCAATTATTTATTTTTGAAGTTGTTAAAGGGATAATTTGAATGTTATTTTCCACCCTTAATTCCATCATCTGTTTGAGACAAATTTCAAAATTTACCTTCGTTAAAAAAAATAATAAACTTTCAAGGTAGAAATTCTTCGGAACAGAAGTTCCAAGTTGATAGATTTGCAGTTTCTTATGGAGATTGTAAAGTATAATAAAGTTTAGAAAATTTGGAAAATATAATCCTGATTAGGCATAGTAAACATTTCAGAAAATGTAATAAATATTGTAAATGGCGGCAAATGTTAGTTTTGTTTTGATATTTTTAAATTAAACAAATGCAGAATTCACAACAACTCCTGCATACTCCTAAAGAGTACTTTGCTTTTTTTCTAAGCAATAAGCCTAGAACAAATTCAAACAATACGTGAAAAAATGTCGCCTAAGGTTCTTGTAGTGTTTGTTTTCGACGTAGTAGAACTAAAAAGTGAATAAATTATTGTCTATCAAAATTTAAAAGAAAAAAAAGTTTTCCCGCAATTTGATTTTGGATCTCTTATAAATCTCTTGCAAATTACTTAACACATACCCTTTTAGGACTCAACGCTTTCATTTAAAATTTCATTTTAGATGTCAACAATGAATGTGTCAATAAATTTTGTAAATACTTTTCTTTATTGTTTATTTTTCTAAAAATAAAATACCTTAACTGCATTATTTCGACGAAATATTGTGATTTTTGTGAAAAAATGCATTTTAGAGTTAATAAATATAAAAAAATCTGAACGAAATGTTGCTGTGTTTTTGAGTTTATCACTTTATAAATCTATTTGACCGGTGGAAACGTTTCTTCTCTCAAATCAGTGTTTTATTTTTGGTGGAAACATAGTATAAGTTTCAATAAAGCTATTCAAAACTTTGTTTGTCAGCAAACTTCAAATAAATAAATAACAAACACTAAATTTGATTGTTAAGTTACTAAACTGAAACATATCCAGAGATTGTGAAAAAAAAACCCTAAGTAATTATTGCTTTCCCACTAAATATTCAACAAATGTCAAAAATAAATGCATACAAATCTTAAAAACTGCAAGATGTCAAATGTTATGCTTCGAATGACAGTTTGGACTGATATTACTCGACAAACGATTTGTAAAAATCTATCAACCTACAAAGTGTCAAATTAATTGCTTGCTGCACTGAATATTCCGGAAACGCCGTTTCGTTAAAATCTGTAAAACTTCAAAGTAACAAAGATCACAAATAATCAAAAAAAAAAAAAATAACTTAGATGGCACGCACGTTTGGCAAAACACGAAATCATCAAATTTTTGTTTCATTAAAGGAAACATAAAAAATACAAAAAAGGAAAAATGGCAAATGTTGTGTTCAGTTAAAATTATCATAAATATTCAACAAACGTCAAAAATTAATTTGTCTATCTTCAAAAAAATAAAAGCAACAAAACGACTTAAAATAGCTTTTTGTTCTCTATCTAATGTTCTGTTGCACCAAAAAACATTTTAGCTATCGGAGCAATAAAATTTATCGGCATTTTAGTTTTATAACTGTTGCACCACACCGTTAGGCGGTGAATTTACCGAACCTTGATCTTCGATGGCGGGTGTAATTGGTGGGATATTTCACCACTACAGTAAATGAAAATCTTATCTTATATTTTGAATTTTGAATGCCAATACTGTTATTTCATTTTAAAAAAAAAAACGTTTTAAAAATTTATTGGGAACAAAATGGGGCTTTAGTTTATTTTTCTTATTAAAACTAAAAAAGGTTGGAGCAATAGAAAAACGTAATTTTTAGGTTTAACAACCGAAAAAATAGTTATAAGTGTGAGAAACTGGGCATAATAAAAAGAATGAAATTCAAATTAAAAGATTTTGTTACCTTTAATTCAAAATAAAATATGTGTTTCGACCTGATATGGTAGTGAGCTCATCAGTTGTTAGACGACATTATACCGTATCCAATACGAAATAATTGTCGATGGATAACAACTGATATATAAAATTTACTGAGAAAACTTGCTACGATTTATATTTTCTTAAAAACACGAGACGTTTTATTCGAGTTTTCAGTATTTTCATGGAAATCGAACATAAAAGAAAATCGAAATCTAAAACCCAATATAACTTAAAGAACATACTCCTTCGAGATACTTGAAAGTATAATTTAATATTCTCATTTGTCACAAAAAGCATTCCATGTGCCCAATGGTGTCATAAAAAAAGACCCATTTTTTTTGTTTAATTTTAAAACAACTGTGAATTTCACTAGCTGAAAAATAATTAAAAATGTAAACATACCAGCTTATGAGCTATACATATGCACAACACATAGGCAGAATTATTTCCTATGAATTCAACATTATACTTATTACAATCTGGGTTTTCTATAGTTTGGTTTCAAGCAATATGTTGATATTTGTTTTCTCTGCGAGTCACAAGATTGTATTCGTTTTCTAAAGTTGAAACAAGAATGTTTAACATCAATTATCATAATAATAAAAAAGAAATATCAATTAAAGCAAAAAGTCAAATGCATCTTTTAATTGACGCTAATGTGTAATACATTTTTTAGTTCGAATTAGTATTAACACAATAAATTTAGTGCATAATAATACTGGGTGCCTCTGAATAAGTTAATCTATTAATCGCAAAACTGTGTTACTTTGGCAAACAGCTGCAACTGTTAGTTTTGTTTTGTTGTTTGTGAAGTAAACATGAGAAAACATGCCAACAAGCTGTCATGAAATGGCATTTTATTTTTCAGAAAAGTGTGAGAAATTACTTAAAAAATCGACTTATATAAAAAAAGAAAGACCAAATGGTATCCAAAAACTTAAAGGTGAAAATACACATAAATACAAAATATGTTTAAAAAACAAAAAAAAAAACACCATCGGGTAATTGTTTTTATAGACGGATCCATTTCTTGCATTCACTGACTCCTTGTTTTCGAAAGAGTTTTATTTTTCGTATACAAAATTAAAATTCTTGTTTGTACACCGCCTTTCCCAATCAAATTTCTTTTCAATTAAAAATAAAAATTAAAAACAACAAATTATATTAACGTCTTTGCGAAATTATATTCCTTGGTCCTTCTTTCTTTGATTTACATTTTGCGCATTTTGCAGACACATTAAGAAAGGGTTATATTTAATTGAAATAAATTTCAAATCTAGATACTCATAATTATTTAATGTTTTTCTTGCTAAAAGGGTTTTAATTTTGTTTTTTTAAAAAGGAAATTAATAAATCTTTTTTTTTTCTGCAATCCACAAATAATCATAGTCTTTTTTAACACGGAAAAACACAGAAGCTTAAAAAAGAGATAGAAGTTTATCCCTAATGTAATGAAACGTAGGTATATACGTCATGCTGTGCAAATACAATGCACACAACCATAACATTATTATTTTAAGAAAAAGAAAAAAATATATTGTTGCACGTGCGTGTTGTATTGCGGTGTTGATTGTGCTTCAATGATAATTTAGGAAACGTGCCTTCATATGATATATACAAAATAAGTTATAAGTTCAGACTAAATGTTTCCTTGGGGTTGAGATTACTTTAAAAAAAAGAAACAGATAACTTGAAATGATTTATATTCACAAGCAAAAATGGTAAAAATTGGGATTCAAGTCTATGAAGGAAGCAGTAGGTACTTAATGTTATACATTATGAAGATGTTAAGAAATAGTCAAGTCAACTGTAGAAAATGTAATTAACATTTGTTTTTTTTTTTTGCAAATCTTAAAAATGGTTTTCCTTTTACTTTCAGTGTTTAAAAAAAATCATATTTTCGTAATTTATGTTCAATTTTTTTTAACCCCTATTAAAAATTTAAGAAAACACATTATTTAAATAGAAAATTTGCATTTTCTTCCTGCAATCAACTTATCTCTGTTCTGTTGATTTATAACTTTTTTTTGTACTTCTTATCTCACTACACGAGCAAGTTTCTGCGACCAATCGTATGTATTTTTTATTTCATGTGTAGAAATAAATTTTTCTGTGTAATCAGTGGTTTCTGACAAACGCTGCAAAAATTTGCGTTGTGACTGACGAACAACACATTGCTAAGAGGTACACTCAGAGAAAAATACTATAATTTCAATAAGAATTCTGATAGTTTCTATGGTTATTTACCATAATTTTTGTTCAATTATTAGTTAAAAACGCGTTTTTAAAGAGTATCCCCAGTATTCCACTTTACTTTACATTCATACAATTTATCGAATTCAGAACAGAAATATAAGAACACAAAATATTATTATATAATTCACAATACTTCACTTAAAAACACTTAAATTCACATAAATTTCACTTCATTTAAATTTCACATTACAAATCGGAATTTTAACTATACCAAATATCAACAAATCTCGCGCTACCAGAATTTGTGTTAATAACAACACCAAACATAAAATAACCGACCGACCGAACGAAATATTATAAAAGAAGTGCAAAAGATCAAAACAAACATTCCACGTAACGTTCATCGTTGATTTTTTTTTTATTAGCTCTAAAATCAAAAGTTCCTCAACGGAAACCCAAGGGAAAAAAAAGCAACGAGTTACCAAAATAACAAAGGTAACTCTGATTTTATGTTGGTATTTAATGAAATAAGTGCGTGCTCAATTTCATGAGCGGGTATACACTTTTTAAAAAGCGTTTTTTCAATTGATTATGCTGAAAAATTATGGCACGCTACTGATTTTGAAAAATTTTTCTCATAAGATATGTACTGCATAGTCAAAAAGGACAAAGTATAGACAAAAACAAACTTATAAAACAGCATGTAACTATCTGACTATGCCCTAAGTAGACTACTACACCTTGCTATTTGAAGCTTGCATCTTTTCGAGAATAATGAGTGCGAAATGGAGTTCCGAGCAGGATTCTCTTTTCACTCACATATTATGTATGTTCAAAAATATGTAAGCCGCAAGTAGGAAAGTGGAATAACACACTAAGCAAATTTGATAATTTGTGCCTAATTTGTCTAAAGTTATTTATTTGTTTAGATTACTGTTAATGCTCCAGTTACAACCGTGAAATTTGTATGACATGTTTTAATCAGTTTTGTATTATGCTGTGTGCAACCACCCTAAGGAAAATTTAAACAACTTTTATTAAAAGTAAAGTCTTTGTTTACCTAAATCCAATTATTTTTCTTGAAAAAACCCTTTTACTCCACTACCTAACTTATACCAATCATCAAACCTATGGAGCACTTCCATTATCATCACATAACCTTAAAATTCTGTATTTGGTAGGCTGATATGCTCTGCATACATTCAGCCTTATTGTGAAGCTCACCCGGAAAATATTCACAACTTATTCAATCGTTCGCTTTAAAAAAAAAAAAAAAAAAACGTAAATATTTTAGCTGTGATGATATGTGGTTTTTTTGAACATTTAATATTTATTATGAAAGTACATGAACAAAGAAAAAAGGAAAACTTGATAATTTGTTTAAAAGGGGACGGCTATCCAACCTCGTGTCTAATACCTATATCATATAAAATCCCTTGATAATTAAAACTTTGCGTAGGGTTAGTTTTTTTTTTTTGCTCTAAAAATGCAGACAACATTAAATGATTATTGACATTGAAATTAGGAAGTGTAGACATAGACTATACTTTTAACGATATATCTTAATGAATAAACACAAACCAATGCAAATAAACATTAAGGGTTGTATACACTTCAATTGAATTACTTGTTAAGCATATTGTACCTATGTTACATATGTGTAAGAAAAACGGTTCGTATATTTAGGTGTCTGTGGGATGCTTCTGCATTAATATTGTTTTCTTAATTTCACTATAAATAAATAATATAAATAAAAAGTCTTTAAAATCATGCAAACAAGGAACGAGTTCTTCCGATAAAGGAATGGTACGTATTTGGGTGTGATTTGCCATTCAAACATAATTTTACCACTTCTCGTGCAATCAACGTAAAATAGTTTGAGTTGAAAATAAAAAAAAAAAAAACAATCTGTTGTTTTGTAAATCGAAGATTGAGAAACTTATTCCTAACTCGAGACTCGGATGAGTTGCCTTGTCAACTTAGTTGAGTTGTCATCAAGACAACTCAACCACTACACAGCCCATCAAATTATTCGTACATATAACCATTGAGTTTATACACATAGAGGAATCTAGATGGTTTCAAACTCACCGAAGTAGATGTCGCTAAATGAGCGCATATCAAGTAATTATTATTTTCCAAGTTCTCTGTAACAAAAAATACCGAACCGAAAAAATTCTTCTGCATACATTTGTATTTGTTTTTCTTTATTTCTCTTGCTTTTTAAAACTCAAAAATAATTGCTACAAGAGTAAGCAAAAAACAAGTCGATACGAACGACATCCTACTAGCTTGAAACTTACACATGATTTCTCTATGTGTGTAAACTCAATGGTATAACACAACACATGACAACTAATTTCAGTTGTGTTGAAAAAAAAATCGTTGTTGTCTTTTAGGAGTTGAATCTTTCAAAATCAAGAGCCAATAGGGCTTTTTAGGTAACAACGATATATTTCTTTCTCGTTCGCAGAGCAATGTCAAAATCAGCGGTACGCGGATGACAGCTGAACATTTTGTTTATCATTGTTGAAAATTTAATTTAAAACAATAGCCTCAACAATAGCGGAAATATTAATGTTGTGCGCGAAAATTGTTAATAGTGTATTATCAAAACATTTAGTCACGTAAATCTCAAATTTTACAGGAAAAAAGAGATTATTTACGAAATTCTTTTACAAGATTTTGAGTTTGACAGTTTGAAAAAAAAGCGCTATACATAATTTCAATCTGTCATCCGCGTAGTGTGAGCTGTCATTTATTTTTTCACAATATGGTAAAATTCCTGACATTGGCACTTATACAACAAATATACAACTTCAAAGTAGACCATTTTGTAAATTGTCTCCTGATCCTGGTTGTGATCGATAACACCAAATAAAGGAATGTGAAGTTGAGTTGCCTTCCATAATAGGGTCATAAAATATTTTTCACAGGGTCCATAATAAGTTTGAGTGTTGTCTTTTTTTTCGTTTTAAATAAATTTTTTGCTTGTCTAACCCAAACCTTAACGCTTTTTTTTCGCATCATATCACCCTGTGAGACGTAAAACAATTCCAAGTTAGTCAATTTCCGAAGATAAAGGTTAAAGTAAAGCTTAGTTTTAAATAAAGTTTATTAACATTTTACTTAAACTCTCGTTTCTATTTTCAGCGCAAATTGAACATTTCATTTTAATATTAAGCGAGAGTTCACAAACTGTTCTCTCGACTAATCATCCAAAATGTTCAAACATTAACGAGTCTTATATATGTGAAGTAATAAAATCAAGCATATTCAAATTCAAACTCACACACAGATAATTTCAAATAAAATGCGTTCCTCACACCCAAACCCAACTCTGAAAATATTAAAATACGCTTTATATGTGAAATGCATGATGCATTTTTGATTCAAAAACTCATCAAAAGTAAAAGCAGACATACATACAGATAGAAAAAAATAAACAGAAAAAGTAGCTGACAAACGAAAAGTTTAACGACAAGGACATAAAAAGCTTGCAATTTAATAGCGCACAACTGCACAGGAAGTCACATAAAATTTTAAAATTTATTATTATATCACAGAGTTGTTCTAACTGCCAAACACACTGGAACAACCGAACACTCTGAAAACTGAAGTCTCCTGTATGAAGAGTGAAGAGTAATAATAAAGACGAAAAGCATAAATAGTACATAAAAACTACCCAACTGCTTGAACGAACACTAAAGAAACGCAACATACAATCCATTATAGAGTTTAACAGCTATTGCACTTTATATCTGCTATAGAACAGACGTCTTTCTCTTTCTCAAATTTCTCTGAGTATCTTTTACCCCGAAAGTGAGTTCAATAAAACTTTTGTTATAATAATTGTGCAGGATAGCAAAGGTACTTGTGTTTTGAAAACAGACGAGACATCCATTCCATACATATATCCTTGGGAAACAAAATTAAGTTGTATAAAACTTGCTACTTGGTTTTATGGTAGAGATACCTTTATACACACAATCATATCCATAATATAGCTAGGAGGCAGCGAATAATGATATTTAAGGGTAAACATTATACTGATGCAAATAAATGTCAAAATCCCTGGACATTTTATTAATTTTTTTTTAAATGACATTTGTTAAAAAAATGTCCTGATGGAGTCCTCAGTAGCAACAATTTATTTTATTTCTTTACTGAATCAGTCAATAGTCAAGTCAGTCATATTAGAAAAAAAAGGACAAAAATAAATTGAGATTGCAAAAATGTTTTTGATTAAAATAAATAAGATGAGCAAATAAATAAGTCAACATTGTTCCAAGAAGCAAACATTTTCTTATTAAAAAAATATAAAATCAGAATTAAAATGATTGCATTCCTTTTTTTGAATTAAATTCAAAAAAAGGATCCATTGACATCCTAGCCATCTTTAATAGTATTTTTACCATTTGAGGCTTAACAGATAGGAAAAGAACTATGTTTTGACGCACTTGAAGTATTAAAGAAGTTTTATCACTGATGAGTATAAAAATCGCCATTTTCTGGCAGTACTCAGTTGCAATTCACAATGCATTAACATTACATTAATATATCTTTGTTTAATCTTTACTATTTATATCAATCAATTTAAATAAATAATTTAGAAATACGAAAAAAAATCAAATGAATTATTTTTAATGTGCTAAAACTACATTTTAGAAAGATTCAAGCCAAAATCAAAATATGTAGAAAACTATATATAAGTTTACCGAAAAAAATAATCGTTAAAATAGTTAGAACGGTTACTAAATTAAATAAATCGATGTTTATTTAATATTTTTTATAAAAAAGTGTTTTTCACGAATTTGAAATAGATTATTTTAAAGTGCTAAATAGTTTGCATTTTATTCACAAAAAATTGAAATTTAGTCAAGCCGTTTTCAAAATATTGAATTTACAAAAAAAAATCAATTAAAAAAATTATTAAAATTAAAACTAAGCAATTTTGCAAAAAAAAATTGGTATTGAAGTCACCTGGATCTTTCTAAAAATAAAGGTTTGGGTAAAAATTGATTAACCAGTTCATGAGATAGCTCATATTTTTAGAAATATGTTTTTAAAAAAAATCGTTTGTTTTGAAACTGTAAGTATGTACAATTTTGGTAAAACAAAACTTGAAAAGCTACCTATTAGGTTGGTATATATTGCAATGCAATGTTTCAAAATTGATGGCATACAACGATTTTTCAACAAAACTGTGAGCTCTTATAATTTTTAAATTAGGTAAATATTTTTTTTAAGGTATATGTAGTTAATTATTTTTTTTAAATTATTTTGTTAATTAAAGAAATTATTTCATATAAATAAGTAACTTGTACATGTACAGTAACCTCGCCCAAAAGTAAGATGGTACGTGCGACCCCGTCGTGCTTTTTATTTTTAGTGTAATAGGCTTATTTAAAGTCTCATAGCCTCCTAACTGTAGGCTGAATTGTGCGATCCAATGTCCATCATATAACACTTTTATATCTGACGTTAAAAACAAACTGCTATTATCCGCTTTTGCTGTACATTATATCGACTATTTTTGTATTCTAAAAGAGCAACTCCAACATTGAAATGTTTTCAAAAAACTTGTTGCTGTCTTAAATATTGTGTAGTAATTTTCAAATCGAAACGGGAATATTTAAGCTGGTGCGCTGTAAATTTTATTGGGTCTGCTTTTATTCAAAAAAAAAAATTGATAAAAAAAATTATTTGTTTTGATGATCAAAACCTGATATTTTTTAATACAAAAAAAAATAACAAAACTCACATCCGATTAAATTCTCTTTTGCAACAAAGAATGAAAAACTTTTCCAACATTTTGTATCTTTTCTATTCTTTGTTCAGTAAAAAATTAAAAAGCCCTCTGCAACCATTTAAATGGCGAAACAAAAGATGAAAAACTAAAAAAAAAGAAACAAATGTTCACACTTTAATACACGTTCACTTCATTGCCAACCAATCTGATCCTATTTTGCTGTTGGTTTTCTGTTAAAGAAACAAAAAATAAAAGAAGTGATTTTTGGTTTATGTCCATCTGTTGTTTTATCAATATTTTCCCTTGCCAAAATTAAAATCCTTTTGTTCACATCAATGAATTCGACAATAGCCTTCTTCTCACACTTAAACATATAAAACTCACATCGTCACTCAGTCATCCTGGTGTGTTTCTATATCACGAACTGTCCGTAAAATTGATGTTTTCGTTATTTTTTTTCTGTTAGTTCTAGGATCTCTGACCGTTCATGTGAAATATTTCTGTCGATTTTGCAAAAAAAAAAAAAAAAAATGACCAATTCAAATCTATCATAGACACTTTCTTTTTATAGTATAAACGGTAACACATTGTTGACAAGGGACTCGATAGCGATACAAAGTGAATTCATAAAAAAAATTCATCATCCCATCATGTCATGCATTCACAACAATTCGCAATGAACGGTGATGTGTGGAAATATGAATGACCCTATATCTAGTTTGTGTCACCATCACCATCATCGTCATGATAATCTCCTTAGAGAGGAGCATATGACAAGGAAATAATATTCTTTTGCTCATCTGCCTTCTGTCGTATACCCACATGTGTGCTCCTTTACTTCCGCTGTATCCTCTGCCAATAGGCACATTTTTTACCATTACAACAATACAATAAGCTCGACATGAAATAACTTTTTTATTTGAAAAAAAGATTTCGGTTATATAAACATCCTCGTTCTTTCCCATCGAGAAAGGATGAACTCCCACAACTTCTTAAGGAAGAAAACAATTTCTTAGTAATACGAAACAATGTGTGCGGAACATTTTTCAAGACGAATTATTCCAGAAATTATCCTTGTTTTGTTTTGTGCTGCGGGAGAAGTAAAGAAGCGTAAAAATTATCTTCACCCGTCGGGAATGCTAAAGCAATGTTTGTTGACATTTTACATTGTAGAACGTTCAAAGTGAAGTATACCTTATTTTTTTTTTCCTTTTCCAAAGACAATAAAGGTTACAATAAGTGAAAAATTATGTAAGCAAAACTTCTCTACAACATTCAATCTTCAAAAAAGGATAATTTTAAAAGTGAAGAAAAAATATAGTGCAATATTTTATAGAAATGCTTTCTTTAAAAAGAAGTTTACTACGAATTCAATATTATGTCTGTATTTATTGACTTTGCACATTTTGAAATTTTAAATAAATTAATGCAACGATTCCAGACTTTTATTTATTTATTTGCCCCCTTCTAACATTATATTCTTTGTCATCAAAAGCTTTTTCTTTTCTCGTTTGAAATATCTGCATTCTTTTGCAATATTTTTATTTTAGTTGTTAATAGGTGGTATTTGCATTCTTCAGCAATACATATTTGAATTCTTTGGCAAAACATATCTGCATTCTTTTGCAATATGTACATGCTTCTGCAATATTTGCATGATTCTGCAATATTTGCGTTCTTTTTTAAGTATCTGCATTGTTTTGTAATATTTGCATGCTTTTGCAAAATTTGCATTCTTTCGCAATATGCATATTATGCATTCTTTTGAAATATTTGCATACTTTTGCAGTACATATTTGTATTCTTTGGTAATATTTGCATGCTTTTGCAATATTTGCATTCCAAATGTTTGAAACGTGCATGATTTTGGATTTTTGTGTAAATGTTTGCATTAATTTTATTCTTTTGAAGCCTCTGCATTCAGACTCTATCATAGCATTCTTTTGAAATACTTGCAACCTAAAAAAATCAATTCAAGAAGTTCATTCATGTTTGCATTCTTCGAAAAAAATAATAACGCAAAAAACCATTCACCGAAACTATGGAAACAAAAAGATACACAGACATATTTCTTTTGATAAATGATTCTGTTATTAACAAAGCTCCCTTTTATTAAAATTTTAGGTTTATAATAATTCTTTATAAAGATAGTTTCAAAAAAATTCAACCATAATAAATTCAATTTTGTTAAACCCAAATACAGCACCAACTGTCCCGGCATAATAAATTTTAACTACATCCTTTTTATGCCGAACGTGTAGATTTCAGGCAGTGGCTATAGAATAAAGTATCTATTGGATGAATGATTTACAATCTGAAACAGAAAATGCGTTTCATACTAATTTCCGCACGACAGCTTCACTTCACATGAATTTAATCTTCCCGCATCACAAAAATCGCATGGATTTACAAATAAAAATCTTTTTCAATACATACTATTATTTGAGAGAGATTGACAGGGGATGGTTTTAAGGATAAGGGTTTGTTAAAATTTGAGCGACAGATTCGATTTATTCAATAGAGATGGGGATGAAACTAACTTTGGGATATTAAGTTTTTACAAATTGTTTCTCAAGTGCTTTAGGGTATTATTAAAATGAAATATATCTATATACTTATTTTAAAATACAACAATAAACTGACTACTTCCAGAAAAGATTCTTTGAATTCTTTTCTCAAAATGTTCTGCCTGATTGAAATGCTTGGCTTTATACACATACCATTAATTATATTAACCTTATTAACCGAGATGTTAAATCCTGTAGGTGTACGTATTGTTTATCAGTAAAATAAAATATTTATTTATTAGTAATGAAAGAGACTTCTATTTCTTTTCTTTTTTAATACAATTTTGGATTTTTAGGATAGATTCAATTATTCAATACGAGAGCTTAGCACGCCCTATTAACTGAAAGTTGTACTTCTGATTTTTCACAAAAGTTCTAACTTTTGTCTTTAAAATTTAAATTTAAACAATAACAATTTTAAAGTATCTTAAAATAATGAAAATATAGAAATACACACTAATAGATATTAAATTTCTTTTATTTTCAGGTAAGTGCTTACTTATTTGGGTTTTACCGAGGGTTTTACTTAGAAATACTCAACAGGTGAGTTAACTTAACGGCTGTCAACAAACTCAATAATACAATTTTTGCAATTTAAGTGTTATTGACTTTAAGCTGCTCTCGAAAAAGGTTTGCTGATGATTTTTTTGTTTGATGAATCTTCTCATGACTTGAAACTGAGACATACAAAATATATTCGTAAATTTTTAATCAACTTAGCATAAGGCTAGAGTAAATTTTGCATTATACTAGTGTAATTTATTGAATTTCGTAATTTTAGTCCGCTTTATCATCATGCTAACGTTAAAAACATCAGTACTTTGTACTATCTTTTTTAATTAAATTGATAATTCAGCACCAATGTAAAATCTCTCAGAGAGAATAAGTATTCTCTCCCACAAAATCAATTTTGTTGAACGTATGACTACACACATAAGCACTGCATAAGTCCAACAACAACATCGCTTATAAAAATGATTTTTTTTATGAGAGTTAGTAAAATGTTTAAAAATAGCAAAAGATAGTATGATGCTTTAACATGTTAACAATATAGTATCATGTTTATCTACAAAATATGAAGTTTTAAAATATTCGCTATTGTGTTTTTTGTATGAATTTACCTTTCTAATGCTATTTTTAAGTTCCCTTTGTTATAGAAATTCTAGTTTATGCCAAGAAGTGTTTTGTTCCCAATAAAATGCGCTCATATAGAGTTATTTCTAGCCGACTCATCCACCATTTTGTTGCCAGCAATATCCGGGAGCCAATCAAATTTAACCTTAGTAGCGGGTTTTTGCAAACCATCTTAGCAATATATAGTATATTAAATGAAAATTTCGTATCAATTGTATTTTATCAATGAAAAACTAAAGCTGTTTGAATGGCAGAGTAAATGAGCAGAGAATTAAATAATAGTGGCGCGGTTTCGAGAGGTTCAATTTGTCAGTGATCGCCAAATTGATCAGGTTAAAATTGAGCGTAGACTAATGTTATTTTTACTTTGTAAGCATCATTTTAAAAACATTGTTTGAAAAAAAGATTCTAAAATGTTTCGGAATTGTTTCCCATTTAATCAAAAACACATTTCAGCTTGTGAACGCTTAAAAAAACATTTTTATAATGTTTCGTGTTTCCCATTTGATTTATTCTCACAACAATTAACACTACTTTTTTCCTGTTTCATTTATGAAACATTTAAAATCCATCATAAATGAGAAACAGAAAAAAATTTCAGAAAAAAAACAGAAATGTTGTTTTTTTTTTAAGAAATGTTCCGAAATGTTTTTGAGTTGTTTCTTTGGTCTAGTCTATAGATTCTAGCTAAGAACACATGTTAACTTTTTGCTAACCAAATCAATCGCTCAACAGCCGGACCAACTTTTGAAAACACCGCTTCTGTCGTAAAATCGACACAACATTGCAATACCAAAAACTCATTTTCATAATAAAGTTTTATCATTTTGACATTTGTTCGTGCGTCTAATAATAATAATGCCAAAGTATCTAAAAGTTGATGGTGTCATTTAACACTTATCTACGCTTCTGAACTAGAGAAAACATTGTTCAAGTCAACACTTGTCCGTAATTACCAACATAAGGTTTGAAAGATCAAAAACGTAAACATAAACAAAATAGAATGAATTTTTATTTTTAAAGTTCAATAAATATGTTTCTTCTTAAAAAAAAAAAAAACATAAGTATTCATAAACCCTTTTTAGAGTCTTATATAGCTTTTCGTATGGATAAGCCCAAATCTGTGTTGTTGAAGTCTTCATGTTTAATAACATAAAATATATTCTTGTCTTGTTGGCCAAACTCGAAAAATCAATGTAGGTACATATTCTGTCTTCTACTTTCTATGCGACGTTTGTCATTTGAAGTTAACCTGAAAAAATCCAACCAAACAACAGAAACCACCCGAACCTTAGTAGAATATGGTGTCCTCCATCAATGTATATCCAATTATGATTTGTAATGGTGATCAGCTAAACGTCATCCCCAACAAGATAAATTATGATTAAAACCACAAGAAAAATACACCACCAACAAAATAGTTTTTTTTTTTTATCAAAACGTCTGTAGGCCCAATTTGTTTCCCTTTCGTTCTTCTTTAAAAAAACAATAAATTTCCGTGTTTTTGTTAATCCTAAAATTGGAAATAAAATATCTTGTTTTTTTATTCCCTCTCGTAAGTGTGAGGGTGGGTGTTGTTTTATGGATAATTTTACGATGATAACATAATTTAACGCTTGATTCGATTTCAATAACACGAGACCCTCATAAATTGATTGAAACTAATCCACAATTTTCAACATGCACACGCATTATTATTTATTTTTGTATATAGTGACATTGTACCCTTCATCCTAACGGAACTGTGTACATCCTTTAAACAACAATATTATTACTGAACCCACAATCACCCCCATTGTTAGGGGTTACTTATTTATATCATAGACCGAAAAAAAAAAAATTATACCGTGCTGTGTTTGACGCCACAGCCTGCTCTTGCCCTTTACACATTGCACCATCAGATTCATTAATTTCCACACAAATGGTGCGATATAAAGCAAAACAAAAAGTATCTTATTGGATTTAAGTTCGCCGTAACGGGAATACGTTTTGTTTGATTACAATGTGATTAAAATCCGTTATCAAAGTGCACATTGTAATTAAGGACATAATTGATTTAATCGAAATTTTGTTGTAGAATCAATTAAAGAGGCAAGTGAGTGAAGAAAGATTCCCGTTTGAATTTCCTGATAAGATACATTTAATCTTAATTAAAATCAATTAGATTGTGTTTTAGTGATTTGCTTAATAAAGTTTTTGAACAGATGTTTATTGCTGTTTGTCAGGGTAATGATCTTGTTAATGTAAACGAATCAAAGATAATAGTTCAAGAGCTATCGATTGATTTTAAATATATAAATTCCATTGCTGGCACAAGAACAAGACGCTTTCTCAACCAATTCTTTTGTATGCCTAACTAGTACTGAGACTGGAAGGGATCTACAATTTACCGCTGGATCAAAACGGAAATCGAAACATTTGTGTTCATTTAGGAGCCCGCTTTGTGGTTTAGTGGCGTTTTTGAACAAATATTCTTATAAGTATAGGTAATAGATTACCATAAAGTTTGGGGAGAAAAATCCTGAATCCGACGAATGATGATAATGATTTTGCTGTAAGGTTCAACAGAACTTAGAACCAATATCAGAACTTTATTCATCACTTTGGTTTATGTCAATACCACTCACTAGAAGATTCAAACAAATCAAGCAGTTGGATAGTATAGTGGCGAAAAGTTTGTTCAATTACTTTTATATTGTTAAATTAGCTTTAGCTGCTATGACACATTTTATATTTTTTTGCGAGTTATGCATGACCAATTAACTTCTGTCTACTGTTCTTTTCTATTTCTTCTATGTGCGTTGTTTACGTGCACTTGGTCAACCGTAAATCCTTATAATATATTCCATCTGTCATCAATTCGACAGGTCACCCTTTTGAGCCAATATTTGTTGCAGATGTTTTCATTGAGCTTCCCAAATATGCTTACCAGAGCTTGATGACCCCCTTATATTATTTAGTTCATCCAAATTCAAGGGAGACTTTTCTAATCTACATATATAAAAACAAGGAAAATACCGCCCCTGGCCAGCCTTTTTCTAAATTGGTTATATAAACGTGATAACAGTAAGGGGACTTTGAACTTTACACCTCGTATAAGTTGAAAAGGAAATATTTTTCTTACAACGAGTCCTAAACAAATAAAGTGGTGACCCAAGAGGCTTTTTTTTCATAAAAGAAAAGTAGTTTCTTCTCTGCAATTTTTTTTTTTAAATTTCCTTAAGCTACCGATCGGCCAACAACCCTTGTGTTTTTGCAAATGCTACCATTAATAAATTCAATTGTTTTTTTCTATGCTTTCGGTTTTTTTTTCGATTAACGCCATCAAAATATCGTCCCCTTCATGTCAGTAGTTTGTATGCGCGCTTTAAAAATATTGGACAAACCGTTTTTTTCAAAACCAGTCGTTCTCATTTCTTTTCAGAGTTTTATTTATTCAACATTTTTTTCTGTACTTTTCAGAGTTTTATTTATTCAACATTTTTTTCTGTACTTACCACTGTCTCATAGTATTGGTAAAACTGAAAAAATGTATTCCAAAGGTTCCTTAATTTATACCATTCGATTTAAGAATCCATTGACCCCGTAAATATTTAACATTCACATTCATGATTTTTTTTGCATGAGGGGCGGTATTTGAAATGTATTTTTTTCAAAGCTCAATTTCTAATTTGCATTAATTTCTTCGGAAATGTTGAACCCATCCAATAAATCTATGATTTTTCTTATATTTTTAACATATTTCTACATAGCTATTCCCGTCATTAATTTCATCTTCGAAAATTCCAATGACCAGCGTTCGAATTCAAAGCACATTTCTTGGTAACATAATGAATAAATCAAATGCACAACAAAAACTTTCGTTAACATACAAAAAAAAAAAAGAAGGAGACGAAAGGAAATCAAACTGAAAATGCATTTCATAAACAACACAAAAGACCTCGTAACATTTCCTAAAAATCTGCTACCGACATATAGGCGTGGTAAAACTTAAAAAAATAAGCACTTAAATACAATCAAGGAAATCTTCCTTCAAATACACACACTTCATTTCAATTTAATGACGAAACTTTTACCTCACAAATCATGTTGCATATACAATTACAATGTTAAACAGAAGTCAGACGCAAAATAACTCCCTTATTATGAAATATAGGGGTCGAACAAAAAAAAAAATAAAAGCAAATAAATAAAACAGAGTCCGTTACAATAGGAACATCAACCGAATGAATCAGTACCATACTTATATAGGTAGACATGTGCGTGCGTATGACAGCCCATTCGAAGTCTCGGTTTATTCAACTGACATTTCAATTTCTCCATTCCTATCTCATCAGCTTTTCAAATTACCACAATTTCCAATTTAGAAAGTTAAAGACGACGAATGACACATCCTTATTCCGGACAATTTCATTCGAAACAACAAGTTGTCACATCACATTCACAACGTAAATGAAAAAGGGAAGAAGAGCGGAGAATGTCCATTTTAATTCTCTAGATTTTTTCTGAAAATTTTAAATTTAAATGAATTGTAATTCAAAAACTAAAAGATCTGTTTATATAGAGAATTTTCAAAAAGTTAAAAAAATATATATATAACAACTTTTCGAGGTTACTGGTTGCTGTCCAGATCAGCTCTACAGAAGTTTACACTTGTCAAAAGTAGGTGTTGCTGTAATGTGCTTAAGTTGGAAAATTAATTTGACTAAAATGATATCAGACAAGAAAACATTGCAAAACACAAGTCATTTTAATTATAAAAATATCAATAATTAAACATTGAAAATAGGATTCACATCTAGTGGTAGTTTGGTAAAAAAAAGGTTTAAAAAAAAATACATTACTACTTGTAAGTTGTTGTATAATCTTTTGTAAGTTAGTTGCTCATAGAACCTGGAAATGAAAGAGAGATACAAAAATTGAGTTTGGAAAAATACAAGAACGGTTTAGCTAATGTCTTCCCAATTTTTTATTATGTCAATGAAAAAAATAAAATAAATAAACCCAAAAAACGCAGCTGAACTTTTTTTCAAGAGTGTGTTTTATGGGCACTCAGACGCCATCAAATGGATAAGTCCATTAATTAAATACAGTGGACTCTCTTTAGCTTAGCCAAATATAGTCAGATTCCTTAAAACGGCTATTTTATTGTTATGATAACAGTTAGCACTGAATGCCTACTCTGCAATAATGTCAAAACTGGATTTCTTCAAATCTGTCAAACTTCAAAATGTCAAATATATTTCTCTCAGATATCTACAAATATCAAAATTAGATTCGTACAAATTCGAAAAGAAAAGAAAACGAAAAAAAATACTTTGATTCAAATCAAAAAGAACTAAAAGATTAGTAGATATGAAAAAACAATCAAAAATGACACGACTTAAACAGTTTACGACAATAACTACACAATTTCACGTGGGAAAGTTAACAATTTGTCTTATACTATCATCCTACCTAACGAAATTGAGCATTTTCACCAAATCTTCCGAAATCACTCTCGAAATTACACAATTTCCCACACTCATACAAATACACAATTTTGAAATCATCTCATATACCTCGGTTCCTAATCTATATTTCGTTCCGGAAGTGAAATCGTACGGAAACAAAATATTTACTTTGTTTTGTTTTTTTAATATAAAAACAAAATACACACAAATTTCGGAACGAAATACAGAGTAGGCCCCCTCAATTTTAACGCAATTTCTAACTAAATTGCTTTGAAATCACGTTTCATTTCAGGTCATTCTAGTAAAACTGATGAAATAAATGAATAGAGCTAATTGTCAGGGAAATCATCTCAATTTATGTGTGAACACTTTTTTAAATTTCGAAATTAATGTCTCAAATTGCAAAATTTCGAGCTAGGTGTATTATATAGTATTACAATATTTTCCATATGAATGTTCGCAGTTCGCTTACGATGTCGGACACATTCCGATCATAATGACATCACACGTGTGTTTGTGTAGAAATTATGTGTTTCCACTTCAAGCAAAATGTTCTATTTTTACATTTCGGACTTCGTCCATTCAGATTTCGAAACCGTGGGAGAGTTTCATGATTTGTGTTAAGTGTTTTCTCTTTCTATCACCATAATAATCATCTAAACATTCCACGATAAACATTCCACGATAAACAGAAAAAAAACACATTTTAATAATGGAAATATAGATTTAAATGAAATCAAAATTTATTAGAAATATTTAAATCTGGTTTTAATGCATATTTTATAAACCTAAATAAATAATTTGTAAACATAGATGTACTGACATCTTTAACTTAAATCATAAAAGTTTTGTTCAACGAGAAATTCCGCAGTTCAAAAGCAGAGCATACCGAAACAACAACATTTACAAATCTGCTCTAACTATTCTGATCATTTGTAAATATATTTCTAAATGAATAAACAATGTTTCTGATCTAAAAACAAATAATATAAAATCCTTCTTAATCGGTTGCAAACTGCTCCGGAAATAATTATAAAGCTGCTGTCAAAACATTTCAGAACACACATTTTCTCATTTTACATTTCAAACACATAGGGGAGGTATACTATTCTGTTCGGAACAAATTGAAACATATATTGAACACAAATGAAAGATTGACTTTTGACAGCTCTCTGTCATTTGGCATTCTTGACAGTTGAATGAGGCCAAGTGTTTCACTAGGTGTGTTTGTTTTAATTCCAACTGGTTTTTGATAGATTTTTGGAAAAATTTGTGGTCTACAAAAACTTGTTGCTTTTCAAAAACGTGTTTTTGCAGCTATTTTCGAAAAAAAGGGTGTAGATAAATTGTAAGTACCCCGTATGTAGCTTATAATTTAATATGTCATCTATCACCCCCATAAGAACCACCGCTTCTTGTGAGGAAAATTGTTGACCCCTTTTAACAACGCTAACTGTTTAAACCTAATTTCTTCATGATTTGTCCTTTCAATTATAAGAAGATATTATTATCCATATTAATAAATATGTGTTCACAAATGTTAATTCTAGTTTTTCCATAAAAAGAATAATTTTAATACCTCTACAGGAAAATAAGATAATATGCTATTTCATAGTAATGCAATTTATCTAATTTATTAGGCGCCAACATAACGAGCACACAATCTCGACATAAACAAAAAATCCAAACAACCCCATAGCAAAAAAATAAAAAAAAAAACTAGAAGCTAATATGTTTAATGAAAATAATTCGCATTCAATTTGACAAATAACGCATCTCCACGGTGATTCTGCATATAATTCAGTGTAATAGCGCATGAATATAATTTATGATACGAGATCATAGCACAGCAGGATATTATAATTTAATATCGTATCCCGCACCGTACACCAAAGATTATATAGGTCGTCAAGGAGAGAAAATAAAAATTCACTAAAAACACGACCATTTCTAGTAGTCTCTAGATACCAAATGTAGTGAAGGAATGAACAAATAACGCTATGTTTACTTTGCATGCTCAAAGAGCATTAGACCATAAAAAGGTTTCAATAAATCTTTTTAATTAAAAAAATTTCAATCAATGTTTTTTTTATTTTTTTTCTGTTTCCTCTGTTCTGTTCGATGATGGTCGAACCAACCAAACCATCTTTATAAAAACCAAAATGTTTAAGGTCTGCTGAAGTGTCTTCTTTTGCATTTTTTATTTGATGTGGTTTTTTTTTGTACAAAGTTATTTTTAAAAGAGTTGCATTCCTGATATAGTATCTGAATTTGATCCTAGATAAAAGATGCACTCGTAGCATAAATGCCAACGTAACATATTCTCGTTACACTTTTCGATTATGAGATATATTTTTAAAGGTTTTTTTTTTCGTCTCTTCAACTGGAAAAATCAATTATTTATTTTTTTTGCGTCCCAGTTGGTAGTGTGCATAGTGGTTTCTTGTGTCGACGAAGAAGGGATATTTTTTCGTTTCGTTTAATAATTTTACTCCTTGGGAATTTAACCTTTAAGAGGAGGGAATTCCATTATACTGAGGCTTTTCTATTATTTGTTTGACTGCAGTAATAGTATTAGGTTGCGTTGGTAATATAAATTTTGTTTCCTTTCAGAGAAAAAGAGGGAGTTCTGCACCACCAAACATCGAAATGGTGGTGAGAGAAGGAAGTTTTCCAAAAAGGAAGGATAACTTTGATGGCAACTTCTCATATTGGGTTAACCGCATAATTTAGGTTTTATTGTGTGCCACAAATTGACTTACTCCCAAAGGCGGTTCAGTGTCGTGGTAGTATGTCATTGATTCAGAAGAAAAGGACACCATTAGTAGCAACAACGATTGAAACGACACGAAATGGAATCGATGTAGAAATTCTTTTATATGATGGTGACGAAGGATGAAGGAGAATACTTTTGTGGATTTTGTGTGTGAAGAAACTTGTCTGTCATTATCGCACTTGTCAAAATAGTTTCAGATATATTAAGGAGTATCTATGCGTATGTATACTGAATACATCGATCTTTGTCTTTATATTTGTCTCATTTAACTTTTGCAAAACTTTTCTTAGAATTTTATTGTGGGAGAATGTTATGTATGTCTGCCTAAGGACTCGCATAGAAAACTTCGAATACCCTTTCAGCTATTTAATTCAATTGACTTCTGGGTTATTGTGTTATATGTGTATTTTTTTTTTACAGCAGGCAATATACAGAAACAGAAGCAAAATATAAACTGTTTCGTGATCAACAATAAATTGTTTCCCAGCCAAGTTGGCTTTGAGGACGATTCTGTTGACTTCATTTTATACACACACACACACACACACATATTTCATGTGTACTTTAATTAACAAAAAGTAACCATGTATGTGACTTTGATGGAATACCTCAGGCGCATTGCTGGAGCTTAGAATTGGAATTGGGAATGGACATTGTTCACATTCTATATATAATTGTAAAGGATGTGCTGTGCAACTGTGCAACGACTATACACAATACAAGTGCACATACATATGAAGATAATTGTTGTCATTCAAACTTGATGAAGGGATGACTCTATTTTAATATAAATTGGAATATTTATGGTTTAGTTTTGCATTAAAGTAGCCATGCAGAGTGTGGCTTGATGATACTATAACATAATTATAAAGATGACAGTATTTTGACAGATATTCTTTGACTCTGGTTATAGAGGTATGTTTGTTCTATATATAAACAAACAAGGGTCATGTTAAAAGTGAAATTGATAGGGCTATCTTCATTAGAAGATAGATTTGAGGACGATGAAATTGATTCCTTGTAAATTGTTAATAGCAATTTCACCCTTGGCATAGAATCAGAGTATAACAAATGTGACTTTTGACACCGGAAATATCTGTGGGACTCAACAGCACTTGTTGAACCATACTCTAGGGATAGGTAAACAACCGGTTTATATTATAAGATTTATAATTGATGACGAAAATAAAACAAATTGAACTGATACTGCTTCCTCGATAGTAACGTAGACTTAGATGAGAAATTTTGTTCCGAACAGAATAAAAACCATCAGTTACAAAATAAAACTCATTGTTCAATTCGAATAGGGATTGCGGACACATTGTTGAAGCTACATCTGTCAAATTGACTGTCATTTCTTAAGTTGTCTTATTAAATTCACATAATATGGCGTTAAACAACTTGTGTAAATGAAATTCTGTCATTAAATTGTTTTATGGGTCTTCTTATCGAGCAATACTGCTTCGCCCATTTTACAGTCGCCATAATTATCCTTCCGAAAGAACTATTCGAAATGTAGTGGATAACCAATCCGCCAAAACTATAGTACTCCAAAGAAATCCAAGACCTGACGAAAATATCGGCAATACTCGGCCTTTCGCAGTTTAGGTTAGGTTTGCAGGTTTTAATTTGTTGATCCATCATTGATGCTCATTTGATTGGTTGTTAATTTCGTCGCCCATTATAGTTCCGTCATGGTTTCATCATAGGGCTTCCAACCATCTTCCTCCGGGGAATCTAAAAAGATTCGGATAATTGTTCGATGTTATCAAAGATGTACACAGTTTTATTTCTAAGCTGGTAGGCACTAGGTTTGTGAAAGAGCAAGTAGGTTATGTTCTCATATTCATATACTCGTATCATACACGTAGACGTAATTTTTTAGCTTGATATCTTAGTATGACTAGTTAAAATACCTAGTCATACTAGTTATGACTAGTTAAAATACCTACCAATGTCGATACTAACATTCGGTCTTTTTAAGTGCTGTTTGTGCCGAACTGGCGTTCATAGTTTTTTTACCAAGCTCACAGATTAAACATATTGAGTTAGCTCTTGACAAGATTTCATACGTTACCTTAAGTTTGAGTTTACATAACGTAGGTTTTACTATATTTTCTGAGAGTTCTAGGCTTAGTTCCGAACTTTTTTCTTCCTACGTGACCGTGAAACCAGTTAAGTTTTGTGTAGCGAAATTGAATATCTTTGCGACAGCTTTTCACAAGCTTGGGCTTAATTTCAACAGCTATCAATAAGAATAGTAATATCATCTCGCTGTAATGCTGTCCATAAGGCCACTCTGGCAGCATTCGTTACTGCTAGAACCTCATCTTGAAATACACTGCTGTTATTAAGCTTGAGTCTTCTATTTTCAGAGCTTCTGAGAGGAAGCCATCTCCATTAGCTATGTCAATTTAAACTGGATCACCAGAATTTCGAAAAGCTTATCCGGAGAGCTGCAGATTTTTGCATAGGTGTCAAGAAGCAGCAGATTGATTATGGTTTCTGTATCTGTCATTAGTGTCAGACAAATGGATCACTAAGTGATCCATTATTTAATATTTTCGTTAATATAACAAAGATAATTATATAAGAAACAGCCAGTTGCATTCCTCCCCTGAAACAATTCAACTGTAAAACTTGCACCATTACTTATACCATCCTTTATCATATCTATGTTTTATCGAACTAAAAATTACCTCTCCATACAACTGGATCCACTGTCTGCCATCTATAATTTTCAACAATAAGACATTTTCAAATAGACAGTTGTTATACATACCTCTTCATAGATGTTGCGTAGGACGACCCTAAATTATTGCATCTCACGTGGTACGAGACAGGGATGCCTTCGCCTTCGACCACAATTGTTTTAACTTGGACTGAGCTGCTGTCAGTACTGTTCACCCTGATGGCTTCCTATGATGACTTTTTCGCTATATTGAACTGTGTGATTTCGTCTATCTCACAGTAATCTGCTGTTGACTGTTTGTTGTGGTCTGTGTGTACATGGTTTCTGTCTTTTTGGCGTTAAACTTTCATCAACCTATTTCTCCACACCTATCTTACAAATGTGTAGTAGATACATTTAGAGACACCATCAACGGTAATATAGATAGAAGATATGGCTGGCTTATCGAATAGTCATCTTCAGTTTGTTTTTGTTTTACTATCCATCGTAGCCGTCACCTTACCACTTCATCAATTATTGTCAGTTAAAACTGATTTAGTGTCACATACCATTCGACGCCGTCAGAAGGGTTCCAATTATGCAAAAAGTAACAGCTTGCGACATAAAACCATCCTTTAATTAAATTATTTATATTTTTTTTTTAATTATACCTCTCAAGTGACAAGTGATCTCAGGATGCATTCGCAGTTCACTACATACACAAATCCTTGTCGTTCTAAATAAATGGTGATTGATTCAACTCAATTTATCAATCCATCAGAGATTTGTTCCATCTCGTTGGCTTACTTTTTATCATTAAGATTATGTCCCTTTTGTAAATTATTTTAAGACAAAAATCGTACCTCATTATTCCGCTTCACATAACTACTTATTTTCTGATGAGTTTTTTTTTGTTATCCTGTGTGATATGATAACTTACATCTCACAGTCTACTGACACTAGCAACACGTTCCACTAAAAAAAAAAAACTACAATAAAACCATTCAAATGATTGCCACATAAGTAAAGAAATGCACGACAGGACTGATGACATCCCGAACAAATCGATAAATTGTATTCAAGTTGGGAACAGAAGGTAACGATAAAAAAAAAAAAAATATAGCTATTCGAGGAAACAATGAAAAATATGAATTATGGGTTCATAAATGACGATGTCCATGAGCTTGCATTGGAAAAAAAATACCTCTCTCCATGGGGTAGTTTTTATTTTTAACCTACACACGTATATGTGTGTAATAATAAGTTATATCGGAAATCCATTTGAGAATAAGAATCCTTTTTGCGAACTAACAAAAGGTAGGATGTTGTTTTTTTTTTTTTTTAGAATTGCATGAATGATGCTAGCGATAAGAATTACTCTTAGGTAAATTATACGTGCGTGTCGGGAGGTTGCAACATTTTTTTTTCTTTTTGGATTATAAAATATATTGCAAATCATTGACTGAGGAAAAGAAATTTTTTTTTATTTGTTTATTCATTAATCATGTATAGAATCTTTCCTGAGTTAAAGTTAGTAGATATATATATATATATATATATATATAACATTGACATCAAGTGGCTTCGATTTTTGAAGGGTCTAATAATGGATAGTTAAAAATTATAACAATCCTTAAAACTCCATTTTTAGGTGTAGAACCTCAAGCTTGTAGTGAAAAGGATTTCATTTTATTGTGGTTGTCGGTACTCTAAAAGAAACTTAATTACTTACACGATTTTATTTAAAGAAACTTGTTGAAAACCAAACAAATGTTACTTAAGATACAATGTAACCTTTTTTCTAAAATCACTTTCAGATACCATCTTCGAAACAACAAAAATTTGTCAAAAATTAAATTAGGAGCGGAAAACATTTATTTTTATTTTTGACAATGTTTTTTTTTTTTTTGGAATTGTGTGTTGGAATGAAAATATCTATATTGAAAAGTCAATTTCTAAAGCAAAACAATATTTTTGAACCTCTACCTGTAATTACCAATAAAACATCGATTTAATTTCCCTGAAACTAGGATATTGGGAGATGTCTGGTAAAAAGCAAATAGTGATTATAAGGCGAAATGAACGAACTGTAAAGCTTACCAAGGTGTAGATCGTAAAAGTCCACTTACCGAATTAGTTAACATTTCGCTGGTAGCATGTGAAGGGCCTTTTTTGAAAACTGTAGAAACTACAATATAGATTTCGAACAAACGAACTTCTATGCGGATTCAGCACAAATATAGCCAGGATCGTCGCTGTTAATAAGCAACACTTACCCAATGTAGATCACGTATAGTATCAACACATAACAAGAGAAACATAGAACCCATCACTATCTTGTTGCCACTCTCCTGGGCCATCAGATTTTCGTTAAACTAATTTTTTTTTAACAATTAAACAAAATTTTAGAGTAGAAAAAAAAAGATCTGCAAGCTTTTCTCAACTTGACTAAATTCTTTCTAAAGAAAAAGACAGATTTTTTTAATATATAAACAACTTTAAACTTTTTTAACATAATCCCCGTTAACTTATTTTCCAAAATATAGGCCATTGGTGAATTATAGAGATCTTTTTCTGTGGTCAGCCCTAAAGTGAAGTTTGTTCTACGGAAAAATTACATCTTCCTCTTTAACTACACGATCTAACGAGCTGATCTTGATAACTTTTACCATTTAGCAATCTGCGTAGTTGGATATAACGTCTGGCAGAGTTATGAGCTTTTAATCGAATCTGAGTTATTTTTTTTTTCTTATTTCCTTGGATACATTTAATGGCTACTAGGTATGTATCTTCACACATCTTATACCCAGAATCATTTGTTAGAATCGTTCACAATCATCATCCAATAGCAATGACTTTGCTTTGTTTATTTTGTTTATATTTTCATCATTTACAATTTGTCCCTTCGAATAGTGGTTTGTTTGAATGTGAAGTTTGTCAATTTGCTAAGCATGTGTACTTAACAAGTTTACAATGACGCCTTCTTTTATACCCAAAGAATGTAGATTATAGTCCTCGGATATTTACTTTGGGTAGTTGGACAAACATGAAACAAATCGAGCACGTGTCTGACAAGTGACTTAAATAATTTAACAGCTACTTACCTAAGCGGCACTCATCGAGCCAAATAAAATGTTGAAGACATTTACAGGAACTATGGGACCAATTTTTGTTTGGGTGTGGGTAAGTGAATATCATTTTCGGGAATACATGAGTATATATAAATATTTCCTGTTTACTGAATATAGAGAGTTACCTACTATAATAAGGCAGTGGTAATTCTCTTGCTTTTAAATTGTAAGGGCGCTTCAATTTATATCAATCCCTAAAAGACTTGCTGTGTTCACCCCACATAAATGTAACTCTTCCTGGACCATAGGAATACATGGAGTTTGTTTTAGATCTCATAGAATCCGGCAAAATGCCATGTGGTGGTTTATGGCATTTTGCCGGCTTCACCAATCGATATCCATTCATCAAACACTTTATACGCAGTTGTTTTTGTTTTATTATTAAGATAGTTGCTCCAAAAGAATTTGTTAACGCAACCAAGTACTGTCAATAAGGGCAAGCTATAAAATCTGAGTTTTATAGTTTAAGCGCCAAATTTCTCCCTTAGGAGTTTAATGAAGATACTTTGGAAATTGTCATTTTCACTCAAAAATATTTGTTCTCGGAGACGTTTAAATATGACAGATATACAATGTTATCAATTTTTTCCCAGTTATAGGACGGTAGGTAGGTACTCCTTTAATAATCCAATGTCAATAAATAGTTTCCCTTCTAACTTGAACTTTATAATTTACTATTTAATACCTCAATAAGTTTACAGTATGCGTTTTTCTTTTTTAACTCGGAGGAGTGCACTGAGCTGTCAAAAATAGTTCTGTTTTTTTTTTTTTTTAGTTTCTAGCGCTCACAGCGTTTAACTTTTGTTTCTTTTTTCGATAAGAGCTTATATAATAGGAGCTCAGCATAAAATGATGGGGTAGACGGATCACGAAGTAGAGCGAAGCCATCTTCATGGAGTTTTTATGTTATTTGACAGATTGTGAATTGATTTCTACTGATATGACAGTAAAGTGCTCAAGTTTATTTTATAAATAAATCAGACATCAGAGCACTGCTGTCTGCTTAGAGTGCACTCAATAAGCTAATTTTTTATTTTTAGTTGGCATACTTCACAACAGTAAAAGTGGAGCGCTGGTAGCAGTCCATGTATAGGATGTGAATGCGTGGTTATTAAATTTCTTTGGTGGCCATCATTACTTTGCTCCTACGGGTATGCAAAATTTAAAATATTTGATTTGAAAATTGAAAACTAGTCATCTGATTTTTCTTTACAATAGTTGATATTACTTTTTCAAACTTGACGGCCGATCCTGTGCACCAAACCGGATATCAGTGAAATTCTCACCGGAACGAGTGCTAAGAGCCCTTCCTTTGCTTGTACTGTTCGCGTCTTTTCCAGACGAGCGACTTAAGGCCTGCTGGCCCAACCTTAGTATAAACCAAACGGAGGCTTATGTCATAATATTCTAGGTCAGGTTACTTTAAGTGCTGGCAAATTCCTTGATTCTCCCATGTACTTGACTAACTGTCAAATTTAAGTATGTAAATTGCGTCATACGTTGCACCAAAATCACTAAGCTGGCCATATAGTCACAAATATTCCTTGACTTTGAAGAGTATATAACATTCAATGGCTTGTCGACAAGTATCTGTCAAACAAAACTGACATTTGCCACCATTTGCAAAAAAGATAAATTCTTTCGACAAAAAAACTTCAAATATATATGTATGTATGTATGTATGGCCTCTTTTTATACGTATAAACAATAAACCAAGAATTTAATGACAGACAAATGAATATAAATTTTAATCTCAAAGGGTGGAATATATTTCCTTTGACATCGTCACATCTGGTATGGAATTGGTATATTGAAATCTCAGAATGGCAAAAGGATAAAGGTTTTCAAATTATCCACAGCTGTGAATGAAAGCAAATTTCTCAAACCCGTTAAAAACCACACCACTACGGTCGACCTTACCTTATTCAGTGTTGGTAGCTGTAATCGTGAGAAGTAATTGCGTCGCTCATTAAAGCCTCCAGGCGTTCAATTGTTTCAACACTATAAGCGCTAAATTCAATGGACTGAGAAAGAATGACAGAAAGGTATAAAGAAAGTGAAAAAGAAATAACAAAGTAAAAGAAAAAAAGAAAACAAAGAAAGGGAGTTACTTATATATACGAATAAGTATGAATTGAAAAGTTTTTTTCTGTAAAATCAGCAATCAACCTGTGCTTTGCGTCTTACAAAAATAACATTAATTTTTAAACTCGAAGGATTGTGCATGGAAAAGGATTCAAATACCCAAAGGACTGGCACTTGGTGGATAAGTACTCGTCGTAAGTAGCTGACTATAGAGTTATCTCTTTATTGAATTGTTCTCCTTGCGTGTTTGGGTAAAAAAGTATAGTTAATCAAAATTTTCCTTTTTTTAAGAATTTCGGGATGAAGAATCCCGTAAAATCCGTAAAAGATATAAAAATCAACAAAGCAAGAAATAAAGTTTTTATCCTTTTAAAACTGCATCTTACTTTCTGTGGTTTAATGCTTAAAAATGATTTATAACGTGCCAAAGAAAGTCCAACTGCATTTTCTTAGTTAATACCTTAAGGAATAGTTTCCAAAGAAATAATAAAGAAAGCAATAAACATGATGGATTTATATAGGTTTCTCCCGAAAGTGAAATTAATCCGAAGAATCCAAATGATTTAATAAAATAAAAACTCAGAAAGTGATTTCAGTACCTATCCTAACTTATACACACATAACATAAGTATAGTCAGATTTATGGACTGCATTAGGATAATTTCAGGGGTCACATTGCATCGTATTTCGAAGGTCATTTTGTTTGGGTTTAAAACAAAAACAAGAAGTGATTTTGCACATAATCAAATCATAATTAAGATTACAATTCCGCCACAGAAAACACCACAAAGTAATCAAAGGGCACACCAAATTTATTGTATCTTGATCAGAACCATACATAAACCTAGACGTTGAGAAAGAAGACAAGTTTTTTCGTGTGCACACTGAGATAATAAACAATAATGATGGATTTATTGACCAAATCAAATTATATACCTATAAACAGTTATTAGAGCTCTTCCCAGGTGAATTTTGTATTCTTTTCTTTTGTTTGTTTTCTTTTCTGCATTTTATTTGATTTTTCTCTCATTTTTCGCAAAAGGGTTTCGGGAATTTCATTATATTGGTAGCACACCATAGCAGAAAGCAATTTATAATTTCAGGTGAATTGTGTTTGAATCAGTGTTATGTACTGTACCTATTCTACGATCTTTTATATTTTGTTATATTGTTTTATCAAATGCCTTGAGATGCCTACTATATAGTAGGTACATATTATTCTTTTCACTCGTTTAATTAATTTTCAACTTTATGTTATCGACCGTTAATTTGCATTAGTTTGCTTATATTTTATCTGATTTGCCCTTGAATATGTATGTGCAGCAATTGCAATTGCATTTATTTCTATTTGTTTGCATGAATTTGCGCCAATATATGCATTAATATGCTGAGAAATATAAATACAAGTCAATGAATTTTCTTGGACATAAATGGATTTTTTAGAATTTATTTCTGTGTATTTGCACTTGTTTGCATTAATTTAAGGTTTGAACCTGTTTCCGAAAATTTGCTATAATCCCCCTTTATTTGCAATTATGTATTTGCATTTTATTCCAATAATTTAAATTTATTTGCATCAATGAACAATGTGATTTACATTCATTTCAATATATTTGAAGTAATGTCACATATTTTCATCTAATTGTATTTATTGACATTTATGGGTATTTATTTGCATTTATTTGGTTTTATATGCGTTTCTACAATAATTGGCATGAATTTTTGCAGTCATATGGAAATATTTATATGGATGTTTATTTCCAATTCTTTGCATTTGGATTAGATATTTTTATTTGCCGTTATTTTTATACCTACACATATTGTATCAATTGCGTTAATAATCATTTAGCTACTTGCATAAGCAAGTGTATGGATTGATTTGCACTTGTTTTTACAATAATTGGTTTTTTTCATTCATCTCCAATTATTTACATTTATTTGCAATTGTTTGCAATAAGTGGCATAAGTTTATTTATATTTTGTATCATTTATTTGCAATTGTTTGCAATAAGTTGCATAAGTTTATTTATATTTTGTATCATTTATTTGCATCTGTTTGTTCATTCATGTAATAAAGCTTTCTTCCATCGTTGTTTGTTTTTTTTTTTTAAGAAAATGAAGCCACTCGGGTATTCTTGTTATTATTTATGTCGATAGAGCAACCTTGTGTTTGCTAACCACCCACCACCTTTTGCCTCTTTAACACTATCACAAAATTTTAATTACCATCTTTGTCTGGGAATACATCCTCACAATTATCCTGACATAATTGGCTTTGAAGCCACAAAACTTCCTTTACTCCTCAAAAATAAATTTGCTATCAAAGAATCAAACTATATATAGGTTGATTCAGTTCAAATTGGTTTAAATTTGGTAACCAATTTAATACCTTATCCTTCTCAATTTAACTTTAATATACAATTGCAACACAGTATATGAATGTGTTTGATTTCAATTGTTTTGGAAGAAGTCAATATACATATACATTATACACTGCCACAATTCCAATCCGACTATTAATTTGCTCCTTTATACCTTCGACAGCTCTTAATTGCTTTGAGCTAAAATCTAAAATGAAGAGAGACCAACAATTGAGTTATTGATGATGTTAATGGATATACAAATAGTATACAAACGTATTAGAGTTCTCGTTTAAGTGAAGCTTTCAATGTGTAAATGAGCAAGAATTTCATTTTCTGCTTTCTCGTTGAAACAGAATTATAACGGGAAGTAATTACGATATGGCGATTGTTACATTAAACACGATAGCTTTTTCGATTTCTGTCTGTGCCTGATGCACATCTACACTTTGATCTGTTTTCGAAGGCTTTGCTTTGATAATCTCATCCCCCTTTAATCCTAAGCAAACACAAGGGGACGATAATTGCACACGTTCAAACTGAAACCACTTAGTGCTGAAATTTACTATTTCCACAAGGGTTTCGCTGGGGTGCGTGCATCAAGCAAGGGTTGTCGCGTCATTAAAAATGTCTTGTTTTTTTTTTTTGGCACGAAAGTCATCATGAGGTTGGGGTCACAGTTTTGTCATAATAATGACTGTGCATCGAACTTAATTCTCATAAAATTAAATCAAGATTTTAAGGAAAAGTGACTACCAAAGTCGATTAAGCACTTACGGTATATTCGAGATTTTGTCATTGATATAGTAAATACACATATGGCGTTGGGGTTTTTGTGTTCACTTTCCTGGACATTGTGTGCATATGAGACGCTTTGAATGCTTCATTCTAATATGTTCTACTCACGCATATACCAATGTATGATATGTACACTACGCGTCACTTGATTATTGTCAAATTGATACATTTTGGATGTGTTTTTGGAATATGTACATCAACATCTTGTAAATCGAAACCATAGCATACAAGACTTGAAGATGAACTATAATCCTTTTTTTTCTTTTATTTTTCAACCAATCTCAATCAATAAATATCTTTTTAAATTTTTAAAATTTTCCTAGATTCTTCAACTGTTTTTCCTAACTTCATATTGCTACGACATGTTTGTTTAAACAAACATTTTTAAATACAACTCTAATCAAGTGATACGTACTGTAAACGTTTCTAAGGTAATTTTATGCAAACACTAGATAGTTGTCGTAATCGTAGGTACCAGATGAGCTGTCATTATTTCCAATTAGGAATTATTTGTCTGGAAATAGACAAGCGTGCTCATTTAATTTTAAAGCAAAATTTAATATGTCGTGAAGATAAATAGACTTGATAAAGGCGTTAGGAGAAACACTATGGTTTATAGTTTATTTTTTTTTTGTTTTACTTTCGCCGTTATTAAGCGTTCGTTTTTATCTGCAGAATCTATTTTTTATTTATTTTGAAACATGATATGCAGGTTACTTAAGTGAATAAGGTTTTATTTAAGTATCCGTTCTTTAAATTAATTATTTAGACATTATATTGTTGGTATTATCTAGAAAATGGCAGAAAAGAATATTTCTATAACGAAAGGAAAAAAAATAATTTGCTTATGGTTTTTGTCATTTGCATTACAAAAGTCAAATTAAATCATTTCTATGAAAATGAAAATCTTTTAACTAATGAACTTAAAGGAATGTAGAATTGACTTTCTTTTAAATGGGAAAACGAATATTTTTTAACTTTAATTATTATTTAAATATTTTATGAAATTCCATACAAGTTATTTATCAATTATTTAAACACAAATTACCGCATTTCTGAAGCTTAAAACTTAACTATGAAAGTATTAAAAACTCCTCTTGAGTTTAAATTAAAAAAAAAAGTTTTTCACAAAAAATAGGAAACACCATGCTCAAGTACCATTATCAGAACTGTAATTAATTTTCAAAAATGCACACCTGGTTGAGTTTAATCGAAATCATACTTCAAAACTCCCGAAAACTATTTAAACATGATTTCTATTTTTTGTTGAATATAGTAGTCATAAAACATAATCGGTATTAAATCAACAATGCAGCATAAATTAAGGCGCTTCAATAAATCTAATATTTATTTTAAAATATTCTAAAACGTGTCTATGAAATATAATTAGCACAATTATTGATGATAGGATTATGAACCAACTAGTTTTATTCCATCTGCATTTATAACAAATTTGTTTGCATAACAAGGCTTCCGATATAATGCATCATGATTTAAAAAAAAATAATATTAATCGCTTCCCTTACCCAATTAATCAACCCTGTTCTCAATGTTTACCCAGCTTGATAATAGCAAGGGTCAGTAGAACAAACATAAACGTCAGAAACAATGATAATTATTCTATTTTTTAATCCAGCACATATTGAAAAAAAGAGAGAGGCACAAACTAAATTATATATTTTAAAGAATTCATAGCATAAATTTAAATGAGCAATTTACCTAAATACGGAACTTAGAGAAGACAAAAATAGTAGATATTATGCAAATCATTGCCTAGTTACAGGATGATGTTGCTTATTTCGCTATTCTGGCAGCCTTTTTCTCGTCAGAATGATCAATTTGAGACTGCACTATTTTTTAAGTATCCTTTTTATCAGACAAAAACTTTCAAGTCCTTACCGGAAGTATATTAAGCAAATTATTTGCAAGTATTTACCATTTTAGCAGACTTGGTTTTATATTTTTTTTTTTTAGAACGAACGGAAGTTTAACAGAAAATCCATCTCCATCTATGTGTGGGTTGCTCTAATCGTGCTTTCACTGTATTGCGCTTAAAATTTCGTTGAACTCGATATTTGTATGCCATGAGATAATAAAACAAAAAAATTTGCGCGAATCTGAATAAAATACAAAAACAATTTCAACCATCATCGCGTCCTTTAAATTGCACAAGCAGTCCCATTACCATCGCTTTCGAATCATGATACACACGCGAATATATGAATCTCTGTCTATTGCTATGCTGTACTTAATTTATGCGAGAGAGCGCGCAAATGCCCGCAAAAACAGGAAGGACGAAAAAAAAAATAATTGCAGTTGTGGAAAACATTAAAAAATTATCCCGATTGTCTTGTTGGGCTTAGTTTATGGTAGAATCTATCTTAATACACACACACATACATATACTTAAAAAACAAAATTACAATGTGTTGTGGCTTGGCGCCTAAGGTGTCTCTCTGTTCATTTCAGTTTTGTAGCTGGCGTAATTATTGTCTTTGAAATTCGTTCGTGTCGTTACTTTAACTAGGCTTTTGTATGATTGTTTTTTTTTTTATACTTCTTTGGGTTTTATGAAGATATGTTTATGTATATACTTTTTTTTTTAAATATCCCATAACACTTCAGCACCAGAGTAGCCAAAGTGAGATAACAAAAAGAAGGAAGATAGTATATCAAAATCTCGTGGCATACATATTCATAGTAGGGGAATTAAAAAGTGGTTTGAGTGTAAATTTCGAAGGTAGAATTTTTCTTTGTTTATGAAATCATTGTGTTTTATTAATATTTTTTAATTAAATCACTTGATATCATTTAATATTATTTATTGGACCAGAAAAACCTAAAAACGTAAATTCGATTTTAGACCTTCATACGAGTATGCAATGAAGTTTATGCGTGGGCATGTAGAAAGTTTTTCACAATTAAATTGGATTAAAGCTCAGCACTACTAATAAGAAGACTGATGGGAGGAATTGGCACTCCTTGAAATAGCAATATCTCCAGCCAAATAAAAACGAATAAACAATTGGTGGTAGCATCTTAAGTTGTTGTGGTTGTTCAAAAATTCAATGAAAATTGACGGAATAAAGAATGGCCAAGTAATAAAATTGACATTCTAGTACAATAGTACAATAAAACAATAATAAGAATTTGCGTTTTTA
The DNA here is from genome assembly GCA_951217065.1 of Baccha elongata. Taxonomy (NCBI): domain Eukaryota; kingdom Metazoa; phylum Arthropoda; class Insecta; order Diptera; family Syrphidae; genus Baccha; species Baccha elongata. Next base: position 14,224,929 of record OX578272.1, read on the forward strand.
TTAATCATTTTAATCGTTTCCGTTCCAGCCAAACTAAAATAAATGCTTATACCGTTAACGTGTGCAGAATTGCAATAGAAGGTTGCTTTATTTTTAATCAGAATTTCAACTGAATATTCGACGCCAAGTTGGGGAAAATAGTAATGTATAAATAGGCTGTATTATGTCGAGTATAGTTGGAGGGCCTACTACTGTACCGAACCAAGTTATAAAGTTAGAAATTCCATTAAAATTTGCTAAATTGATCCCAAAGTTAAGTTAATAGAAAAAGTCAACAAAATGCTTTGTTCCTAATTTAAAAGAATGAAGTCCAGCGACTGTGTAATTAAAGGTAGTTAATTAACTTTAACTGTTAATAACTCGGAATTCACTTTTTGTGACTCGGTTCGGTACAGCTGTGAGCCCTCCTATGATCTTCTTCTTCGTTTTTTTTTCTTTGTCTTCTTCTTCCTTATACCCTGTTTATAATCTCGAATGAGACATGCATTGCTTCAGTGATCTGCTTGTTGTTTTCGCCGTAATCTCAGAAAGCTTTGGCAATACTTCTGGTTTTTAACTGAATGCAAGTGTCCCTTGGTTTTAATAGTAATTGCATGCACGTTTTTCAAGGAAGCTATAAGATTTTAGCGTGTCGCTATAGTCTGATTTGTCCTCGCAGCATACGACATCGCCTTAAATCACTCTGTGTTAAAACAAGATACTGGAAATTGGTTAAATTAGAGAGAACATTAAATTCCCCTTCTTTAGGTCACTCATTTATTTATATATTCTAACTTCTTTTACATCTGTCTACAATGTAACTGTCAAAGACCAGTGACATTTGACGCCATTTGCAAAACCCACAGATTACATACTTTTAGGTGCCGAAGTGTATTTAAAACGAGATTGCCATGACTTTTGTTGTTGTTATTGCTTGATTGGAAAAACTTGTAAAAGACTGCTTTAAAGAAACAAAAGTTAAAGGTTGTTTGACTCACTTCGATTGGGATAGGAGACTAACGCACTTTGTTTTTGTCTGATTGAGCGATTAGAGTAAATGAAGTTTCTTCGCTATTATCCAAATTTGATTTGATCAAATTATATTAATATACCTTTCGCAAGTCTTAAAAAAAACCTATAAGTTAATAACAAGTCATATAATGAAAACACACTTCTTTAAGAGAACGACCGATAAATTCTACTGGAACTGAGATCCAGAGAAGAGCTGTGAAGTCAAATTTACAAATGAATTTCATTAAAAGATAAGACAACAACAGAATCAAATTATTGACATAAAATACTGATGAAATGATTTTAATAAATTGGTCCTTGTCGAAATTGACTCACTATATCATTAATTTTTTTATGTCATCATATCATTGGTGGAATATTCAAAGTATTTCCAGTATTTAGGTAATTAAAATCCTTGGTTTTCACACCATTTATTACTTCAAGTTCCACTTTTGATGGTTGGCTCTTTATTTTTAGATTGTTTATTAAAATTCAAGGCAATAATTTATGCACTAAACGAAAAATAAACAGTGCGGAATTGTTCTTTTTGAGAACTGTCAGTTATGATTAGTGGAGGTGGTGGTGTATGAAAGGGGAAATCGACCGAGTACGCATTTATCAAAGAACTTGACACTTCAATGGTTTTCGGATTCAAGGACATTAATTGAAATTTAGGAAACCCTTAAATATAAAAAAAGTTATTAAGGGGAAAAAATTGCTTGTCTAATAATATATTCAAAAACGATACGCCCAAAATAAAAGATATTATTGGAAAGGGGACTCTTAAGGGTTAGAAAAACCAACAGAATGTATTCACTCTTTAAATCACCCCTCTGAGAAGCGTGTGACCTGTCAGTGGATAATTGAAAGTGGTTGTTATTTTATGCGGTGGAATACAAAGTTTGACTGATCTGAAATAATATCAAAGTACGTTAATCCACTGGTTTCACGACAATTTTTTTTTCACTGCAAATAATTTATTACTTTCCACATATTATGGTGTCGTGTTACTTTAACTATTGTTTGCTACTTCGTCAATTATTATGTTCTTATGTTTTGGAAGAAAACATAAAAATCTAGGTAGAGAAGATGACTTGAGTTACCAGTATTTACCATTTTTACTTAGAACAACGTATTTTGTTCGAAAGAAATCATTAGTGAAGAAAAAACTGAAATATTTAAAATGGTTCTATTGTTACTTACTGCTGACATTCATGAGTAATCTAATTAGAGAATCAGAAATTTGCATCCCAATCATTCCAGTCAATTGGCATGAAATTTCAATTCACATTCGCTTTTAACTTGGATAATAGGGCGAATAGAAGCAGAAGAGACAAAATTGAAGAAGGAATAGTATACCAACCCTTTGTTTCAACCTCCGTAAACGATTCGCCGTATATTCCACCGATTTGTGGAATAATTATTAAGAAAAATTACACAGAAGTCAAATCTCACTGTCAGTGCGGATCAGATTTTTGACTTTAGTTCGAGTATCGAACAAAATATTGGCTGTTTTATTTTTAGATCTTGGTACGAATGATCTCGATAAGATATGCTCTTGACGTAAAGTGTTAGTGACTTTCACAGTGTAATCTTTATGTTCTATCGCCCACAAACATTCTAAAATCTCGGAATAAATTATTTTATATTTCTAAGGAAACTCAAATCAAATTATGCGATACATATAGACGAACTTAGTTTTTGACTTTGTGGTATACATATATATGGTATTTTTGTTGAACATAACATTTACCATTAACGTCCAAAGATGTGATCTTTTTGGAGTTTGCATATTTCCTTGAATGAAAATAATATCTAAGTCAAATCTTAACACGACAGATGTACTTTCGACGATTTGAGAAATTTGAACTAAGTACTCAACACCTGAACTGTTTACATGTGCTGAGTACTCAAACCTGAAATTCAATTTAGTTTTTGTTTTGATTTTTTGCTCAGCTTTTCGCTTTGGCAGTTTGTGTTTCAAAAGATTTGCACTTTGCACGTATCAAATATTGACATTGACAGAGTATTCTGTGAGAACTGTCATCCTCATCTGCAAGTAATAAATTTGACACTTTCGATTTTGAGAGATAAGTAAAAGTCGAAATGAAATATTAGTTTCATAAATGTAAATATTTTAAGAATATTTAACACTTCCATGATATTCGTTTGCTCATACATTTTCTACAATTTTTATGAACTGTTCAAAGTTGTCTTTATCCTAAAATCTGATGCTATAGACCTTTTCTAATTAACTACACTTTTGTTGATGTTATTTTTCTGTATTAATTCAATAAATAAATGTTACTTTTTAATGATCGACTTAATATGGGGATTTATCAATAAAATACTAAATCCGTATGTTGAACGTAATTTAAAAAAAAAAGTTATTTAAAATAACTATAAAATGAATATCGATTTTAAGCGCAAGACTTATTTTTGAAGAAGTAGGGGTCACAGAAGGGATCCTTTTGGTACTTCATATACACCAAAATGCTCCCAATAAAGTTCTGAAATGTTTTTATATTGAATTCATAATATTTCTTTGTATAAATTGTATTTTAATGTTGAATATTTTTGTTTTATTTTTAGATCTTAATACGGAAACAGAAAATGTATCTTCAACTGTACCGGAAAGTGATATCGTTGAAGATAAACAGCATACATCCTCAGAAACTTCATCAAAAATCCATGATCGAACGGATGAATCTATAGAACATCCTCCACCTTTATCAGAAGATGAAGAAAAATGTCCAAAAAACAGTTCAAATACCTCGAATGGAAAATCATCATCAACACCAGCGGATAAATCAATTGCGAATGAAGAATCAACAGCAAATAAATCTAATAAAGATGATCAGCAAATGTCAAACGCCACAAATGAGAATGAAGAATCTACGGCAGCTAACGAAACAGAAAATAAAGAACCCACGGCAGTTAAGGAAGTAGAAAATGAAGAATCATTGGCAGATAGAGAAGAAGAGGAAGATGATGATGAATCTTTCAAGAGTACGAAAGCGTCAATGTCTAATATAGATGAGAGTGCACAAAGTGCGATTGTGGAAGAAATGAGCGAAACTATCGATGAAACTCTTGAGTCTGCACACGATTTTCAAACCTCCCATATTGAAGAAGTAGAAAAAGATGACTTCCCTAGCGGAGAGAAAGACAGCGTTGAGAACACCACAAAGTCAGACCCTACAATAGCTGACAGCAGGGAAAATGAAGCACCAGCAATACAAGAAAAGAAAGATGATGCATCAAAAAAAGATGAAGCGAATACAAGCGAAGTGAATGAAGATGAAGCGAATGTCGATGAAGCCACTGCAGATGACACGAATGAAGATGTAGCAAATGCAGATGATGCTAATGAAGATGATACGAATGCAGATGAAGCAAATGTAGATGAAGCGAATGAAGATGAACCGAATGAAGATGAAGCGAATGAAGATGAAGCGAATGAAGATGAAGCGAATGAAGATGATGAAGCGAATGAAGACGAAGTAAATGAAGATGAAGACGAAGCGAATCAAGAAGAAGATCCAGCGAATGAAGAAGAAGATAAAACGAACGAAGAAGATAGAGGAAATGAAAACGAAATCACAAATAACGACTGTCCTGACGAAGATGAAGATGAAGATGAATCTTTTGTAGATCCTAGTCGGCTTGTTGCTTCTGTGCTGCTCAATGAATCAACAGAAGAAGAACGCAACGAAACCGAAGCGTTTCTTAATGATGTCTGTGAGATAGCAGCCGCGGATAGAGTAGCCATTCTCCACCAAGAAAATCATCTTGCCTATAGTTCGCCACATAGTGTAACCGATGACGTTGATGATTTTAATTCGGTACTAACGCATCCTGAGGCTGAAAAGACCCTGCAATCAGCTGTCTCTTCGATACTTGTGCCTAATTCACAAGAGATTGTTGTTGCGGCAGCAGTTGCATCACAAGCCACAATGGTTGCCCCAGCCGATGTCGATGTAACCGAAGATACCTTTGCCAGTGTGGTTGCCGAAGTCGAGCGATTGACGAAAGATGTCAATTCGCGACTCTATTCACCTGAGGTTGGCATTACGGGAGCTGATGTTATGATGCAAAATGTACAAGTCCGCCACTCCCTGGATGACATATTCGACGATGATGTTGATGGTAAGTAATAATCGTATTCTTGACACGCAATTTATTTGGCGGAGTTGGATTGTTTGGAAAGAAATCGTTTGAATGGAGTTGAATCATTTTATTTTATACAATTTTTTTCTTTGTGTTTTTTTTTCATTATTTGTATTATTTGTTGTTTTTCATTTTCTTTGTTTTAACACTTTTTTTTAAAATCCTTTTTGAAAAAATATTGTATACACATGCCATACAAAATTTTATGATATAATGTGAAATTATATAGGCCAACTAAAAGAACAAGTTCTATTGAAACACTTCACGAAAAATGATCCTTTAGTGGCTAACGTTAGCATCTTTAAAAATAATCATTAACATGAAAGCTAACTAATTCTTTGACATGCGTTGTTGGTTCAACAGAAATAGAACGGTCATAACATCTTCTGGTGAAAAATTAATAAGATTCTTTTCAAAAGTATGTCATATATTTCAAGGAAATTACCTGTACTGTACTGTCGGTGTACTTTTCGAATAAAAAATTGCCGTTTTAGTCCTTGCATTAAAGTTTTCACATATTTTTCACCGAACTACAAACACGAAGGCTCGTTAGTCAAACTATTGACAATTATTTTACCAAATCCTGTTGTTAGTAGTTGACTTGGTATGAAATGAAAGCTACTGTTACATAGTTGTTCACATGACTGTCCTTTTAACCTTATGCTTTGAATTTCATGGTTTGATAACCTCAGCAGTTTGAACGTCAACGATACTGTCACATAGGGTACTTGACGCGGGCATGCACATTTTAGTTGCCTCCGCGAAGTCTCGTAGCACATAAGTAGAAATTTAGTTGAGTATGAACTCCAAACTTTTCTTAATATGCTGTTCTAGTTCGACAACTTTAGATTTCCAATCCTTTGTAAAGAATAGAATTATTCAAGTTTAAATTGCTTAACATAGAAACGAATAACTGTTTTTATAATAAAAAAAATAATCATCTATAATTGTAACTAATTCCATACAAAAATAGTTCTATTAATTCAAGAATAAATTGTGTTTGCATGTTTCTTGCGACAAAATATTATATTTTTTGTTTATCCTGTCTAGTCAATCATCCTTTCATTTATAGTTTCTTTTTATAACATTGTCATATGTATGCTAATTTTTGTTTTTTTTTTAGTTCGAAATAATAAACCTCCTATTTGTATTTTTATGAAAGGTCCAATCAAGAAGGAAATTCTGGTAATCAAAAACAATTGTCCCAACTCAGCGATGAGACAAATGAGATGAGATGTCATTGATGAAATACATGTTGCAATCGATGAATGTGATTAAGCTTTCATTCTGATTTTTTTTACGGAATTTTGTTTGCTATTATCATTGGGCATCATATGATTAAAAGGAGGGTTTTTCTTTTGAGTACATGTAATCCATGTATGTGTTTTTTTTTTATTTGCAATACCAGGAAACACGTGCGTAATGGTTTTTTTAGAATCATAAAAAGCTTTGTTTATTTGATTGTATAAAAAAAAAGAAATACAAATCATAAAACGTGCTGCAAATTATTAATGAGTTTGTACTTCAAACAACCATTCGCATTTTTTTACCCTTGGTGTCTTTTTCTTTTTTCTTTTTTTATTCCTGATTGGAGTTAATTCAAAAATAATATGTTAGCAGAATTAAAAACCATACCAACCGCTGAGTTGTGTCATTTGTGTTTTAAATTTGTTGTGTAAATACTTATTTAACCCTTTAGATACTGAGACATTAAAGGGTACTACACTTGAGTGTCATTATTTAAGGTTTCGTTGTTTTTTCTAAGACGGTTCTATTAACTCCATTTTCTTTTCGGTAAAATCTTGGTGTGGGACCAATATCCTGGCAACGAAGATTCCTGACTCGTTCTCTTATAAAAAACTTAATTAAAAATAAAAATACAATTAGTACAGGTAGAAAATGTAACGTAGAAACAAATCAACAAATTGTCTTTAATTATATGGAATTTTAAAATAAGAAGAGGATGTTGACAGTCTGTGGGGGACATTTTGTTTTGATGGCGTTTATTGTCGGCCACTGACATCGCCATGACAAAATAAACATTGCCATCAAAGACTGTGAACTTCGAACGTTTCCTATTGAAAATCCTTTAGTACCTTCAGTAAGACGGTTTCTTCAATTTGACGTTTTAAGAAAAAGTAGTAGGTGATTTTTTTAACAGAAAGATCAACAATTTCATTGTACGGACATGCTTTCTCCCTGTGCGACATTTTTTTCCGAATAAAAGGAGGTTTACAGCTATCATTGCAATGAATGGTATCAGTAAAACACAATCGGCGAAAATTAATGAATGTGACACATATGGCCAGAACCAAATAACGGAGGAATCGGAGGTATTTTCATTGGTTCAAAAAATCTCCATTGATTGTGATTCCTACGCATTTTTTTTATTTTATTCCTCATTGAACAGCTGATCATTTGACATCTTAAAATTTTAGCAGGTTGCAATTTTTGAGGAGCGGAGGAATTTCAGTCAAAAAAATCTTCCACCTCGGTCAAAGTGACAGTGATTCCTCAATGAGGAAACATTTGTTGGTGCACGCCTATAGAGTCCTATTTTTATGAACACAACCCTACGGTTCGCTTAACGTCAAATTGACATTAGTTTGTTTAGGATTCGGCAGCTTCAGTAAAATCGATTACGATTAAATAACAAGAGTTATTTTACTTACAGAATTAAGCTCAACTTTATCTATTTTCTTAATAAAATCATCCATTTTAATACAAAAAAATTTAAACATAGTCGAAATGTACTTAAATTTGAAAAACTCAACTTTCAATGAGAACTTACTTTACTTAAGATAGCCTCAACCAACATGTCTCTCCAGCCAGCTCTGTTCCTAACTAGCCGCTTCCAATTTCGCACCGAACGAAGTTGGCTGAGGTCGTTTTCCACTTGTCTGCGCCATTTATTGTTAAGTTCTTTAATGAGAACTGTCATATAGCCATATTCTTCTATTTACCTGAATTGATTCCGTTTCGTCCTCCCTTTTCATTTTGTCAAAAAATGAAAAACGTCAAACATACGCAGTAAATACCACTGGCTTACTATGTGTGCGTTATACAGGTTCGGTACCGAATTTACACCGAGCATATCAAAAGAAACGCTACGAAACCAAGCAGCAGCAGTCTTCATTATCTGGAATGTTTTTTTCATTTAACACGAAGCTTTCATCAACTCATCAAAAAGGCCTTTTATTTTCCTATTTTATTTTTTGTTTGAGTTTATTTTCTTTTATTATTTTTTTTTTTTAAACTGCACCCTTTTTTTCAAAATTCCTTGCAATCACATTGTGTTTTTTGTTTTAATATTTTTTTTTTTTTTTTCAAAACCCTTGATTAAAAAAAACGTTGTGTGTGGATTTTCAAAGATTTCTTTCAGATTGAAGAATTCCTAACTAATGTAGCAAGAAGTCTCTTCTGTGTGAACTAGCTAGCTCTTGATGAACTGCTAAATTAATCCTCGATCCCGGCTCCAAGTGTCATCCCGTTCATGTTTTCATATTCATCTTCTTACTTTGCACTTTTAAATAAAATAAAAATGGGCTTTTGCAAAACAACATACAAAAATTGGGACCTTAATTCGAAATTTAGTTCTAAGTAAAAAGAATCAAAACTTAAAAATACAGTCATTTTATTTTGATAATTTTTTAACAAATTGATTGCATGAACTATTGAGACTGTTATTGTATATTTTAAAAAAAGAATACTCAAGTAAAAATTAAAATTACTCCTAAGGTCCTTATTGTGTAGAAAAACATTTTTTTCATTGTTCAGTTATGCGTTTTTTTTTTCACGAGCTATATATAATTACAACCTAATTATCCCGTAATAGTTCCTTAAGTTGTATCTAACTAAAAACAAAAAAAAAAGTTTTTGACTTAAAAAAAAAGAAAAACAATTATTCATTTGAATTTAAATTAAAAATTTAATCAAAAAAATTGCACATAAAATCATAGAACAAAATAAACTTAAATTAAAAATTAAGTGCTGTGAAATTGTTCTTATTTTTCAGAAGAAGTTGATTTGATAAGCAAAAGAGATCGCATGGAATAATATAAAAGAAATAAATCAATAAATCTTCAACAACAAACTCAGCATCATCTAATCATCTTTCTTTCATAATACAAGAAAAAACACATCTAATTTTGTTAACCATGTTGTAAAAAAAATTTCCTAAATAAAAAAAGTTATACGAAAAAGAAGATGTTTGTAAGCCAAAGGAATCTCATTTTAGTGGAGGTATGGTATAAAAAAATGTTTTTCCTAGGGTTTTTTTTTTCAGTAAGCAATTTTAATGAAATTTTTCAAGAAATGTTCGTTATGGAGAGTAACTGGTTTCATATGTCACTTTGGAGTTGTTTACTTTATTTGTAAGTCACAAAAGTTTGATTTGTTTTCTTCGAATATAACATCTTTTCCGCCTCTTCTTTTTGCAACTCATTAGCTAGGTATTGGCTCCTAGAGCTGAGAACTCCGAACCTCGAAAAGCTCAACGTGCTGTCAAATCAGAAGTCATCTCCAACAATGAAAAGACGAAGAAATAACTTCTTCACTTACTAATCTAAAGTTTGTTCATGGGTAAACACTAGACATTCAATCTACTGAGGTTAAACGATCAGAAAACCAAGACTGTACTTCTGCATTTTACCAATTCTCAGTAGGCCAGTGTTTTCCTCATTGGCCGGTATGTGTTTTGTATCTTATCTTATGTACATATCAAGAAGGCTAGAACAAAGCAATGCTGTGTTATTCGTTTAGATCCTAGTCCAACAAGGTTTTTAAAAATGCCTAAAATCTACAACTAATATCATATATTACATATCGGGCAAATATATAGGGTCGGACAAAAGTCTCTTTTTATATATTTAAATCTAATACTTCTAATTCCTAAGGTTATCCCTTAATAAAATGTCTGCAGCGGACAGATCAAGAGATTGAATATCCAATCGTTTTTTTGGATCACCAGCATAAATCTGTTGGACCAAATGGATTTTGAAAGGGTATATGTGCAGATCTTTCTCCAAAATTGGACGAATCGTTTCACAGAAATTCCATAATGTGTTAAAACCAGCTGCAACACTTACGTACCACTGAACTGTATGTTTTTGGTCGATCTATCATAAAGAGTTCTACCGGAAAATCCTTATCTCCAACGTTCCCATATCTCGCAAATTCGGCCACAGCCGAGTAGTATTATGAGCTGTTGAAACATTTCGAGCTATTTTCAAAAAAATATTTGGACAATTCGTGTAGTCACAGATTTCGTTATGAATCTTCTGCGCCTTATGTCTGCAACGAAAAAACAAAAATATCTCTATATAAAAGAGATACCAATTTTTTATGTTGGAAAGACACTTTTGGCCTACCCTATTCTTAAATCTTTAACTGGTAAAAGCCCTAAAAGCACTAACACATACATAGCATGTATGCTTTGACTTTGAAACAGCCACAGCACTTACCTTATCCTTTGTCCGGATCTCAGTCCTCCTAGAATGACCCAGCACTGATTGTGAACTAAGTTTCCCTCTAAGGCTGCGATCACCAATAACAACCTAGTCCCTTAACTTTTATTCTTGTTTTGTTTCGAAACAGTAAGAAGTTTTACTTTTTCAAAATTATTTAAAGCCTTTTTGAATAAACTCTCCCAAAGTATTTTGAAATAAAAGCTAACACAACATCACACTAAAATACCTCGGAATCAAGCTATTGTTATTATTTAAAAAAAAGCATCACTTTGATTATTCGTCCTCGACACACACAACTTTTCTAAAAAGATATATCTAAGGAACACTAAAGGTTCGTTACCAACAAGATTCCCCGAGTAAGACAATATGCCAAACAGCTTTTAAAAAACATCTTTAAATGGAAGATTTATTTAAAATATAAAAACATAATGCTGGAAACGACTCTTAGGTAATATTTCTTATACATAGTATGATGTCGAAATAATTTTGAAGATCGTGTCAAGATATAAAAGTTACATAGCGTCATTGAACATCTTATATTGAAGTCCATTAACCTCAGTGCAGTACGAACAATGGAAATAGTCGAATTCATATTTTTAGTATCATGTTTGATTAAACTCATTTCTGAATTCAAACTTACACTCGTCGAAATCTATTTAAACAGATTTATTTTTAAATTAAAGAAGTATCAACACACAAATAATAATTCAAAAACACATAGTTATTTTATAAATGTTTTATTTTCAAAAATGCTTTCAGTTCTTTACTTACCGCGCATTTATAACCCCATTTCAATTTTTAGAATTAATTTAATTTCACTACAAAGTAATTGTTAATGTGACTTTCTTTTAATTTATCGAGTACTTCCAATATATCCGCCGTTCATTTAAAAAATATATATATACTTCTGTATAAACATACCAAAGACACACTACACAATTTATTGAATTTACTTTCAATCATAAAAAAACAAATAAATTTAAAAAGTAAAAAGAAAAACACAAGAAAAAAAAATACAACTGAATCTTCTATTTTAAACAAATGAAATTAATCTCAAACTCCATTTACTCCTCATTTTTTGCCTAATTCAAAAAAAGGCCAATCCCACATGTTCCTTCAATTTCCAGATGACATCATATCTAGTCTACGAATGTCATCCGGCAGCATTGATATCGGTCATGACAAGTCCTTACCCATACAGGTGATTGAAACAGAAGTGATGGCCATTCCCAATGAACCTGATCTTATTTTCGATAAACCCTTAGGAACGAACTCATCTATTTTGAGCGGTACCCAAATGAACAACTCAGCCAATGACATCCTAGCTGGAAACGGAGGAAGCACTACATCAACAGAACCCAATACCAAGCTGTTCGGACGTATTTTTCAATCGGTGAAGTCTTACATGATGTCACCGGGTGGAGAAAAGAATTCTACCTTACAGGATTAAAATCAAAAACGAAGTCATTGGTTGGTAAATATATAATTTTTATTTATATAATAATTATTTTAAATATTCTTTTCCAGATACAAATCAAACAACCACACATATAATGTTAACAGAGAAATTAAAAATAAATACACAGGAGTCTTATTTTGTTTAATTAACTATTAAGTCTTATTTATATACAAATATATAAATAAACATGACCGAAATTAATTAAGTTTCTAAAAAATAAAAAAAAAACTATGTCTATTGTCTAAATAAAAAAAAAAACAAGTATAAACATTTTTAATGTGCAACAAACATATATAAAAAAATAATAGTTCTTAAGAAATTATTAACTTCTTATAAAAAAAAATTAAAAATGTCAAAAGTTTTGTACAAACATTTTGCATTAATTGCAAACAAAAATTTAAGTTTTTCTTTATTGTTTCAAGTTTTTTTTAAATATCTTTGATTTGTTGTCTCTTCCCATTTTTAAAATATATGAATATTAATTTGTTTTTAAGACACTAATCTCATGTATATGTAAATAATATACATATATTTATACACAAAAGTCATTGTATTTTTTCTATATATATGTAAAAAAAAGAAAAGATATTGTAAAACAAAAAAAAATCCTTTTGAGATAAATAAAAAGAGAAATTGAGACGTTTTTTTGTTATTAAAAAAATGTTAAGCGTATCTATTATATTTTATTTGTATCTTTTTATAAAGTTTATAAGATAAAACTAATACGAGTATCAAATGTCGATAAAGTATTAACAAATTATTTTGAACAAGTCGTCTTGCAAGTTTATAAGAATATCCTTGGTATGTTAGTCACCTGACTTATTATATAGTGTATTTAAATGATTGACACAAAATCATCGATAGCGACTAGGTAACTTTTAATCAGCCCTACTGAGGTATCCGTCGGAACGGAATATTCTCCGATTTCAATCAATTTTTCAATTTTGACCGTCTGTATTTGACTTGAAAATCAATCATTTATTGGCATACATTATATTTACTACCTTGGTATTTTATTTTTTTGAGGGTTCGATCTCAAAGCTCCTTTGAATTTATTCCATAACCAAAAAAAATTTCTTGCGATTCACAAAATGTGAATATAATCGGCTATTAATTTCTTAAATAATTCAATAGCTAGATGAAATTTCCAATAAAACATCAAATTTAAATAGTTTCACAGTAGTCAAAAAGTTAATGAGTTGAAATTAAAAAATAAGAGAACAATAAATATTCTTAATAGTTGAATGGGAAGTTCCTTTATTTTTAGACCTGATGTAAAAATTCCGAATTTTACTTCGACTTGTGAACTTAGGTGTGATGGGATTATTTTTTTTTTAAATAAAACACATACCTTCATTTTAAAATTGGGCACTTACTTATATGTATTAATTCGATAGATTGGCTGATAACAATTATTAAGTTTTAAATGTCATGCATATTATGTTGGCCGCGGCTATTTGTATCTGCCTCAGTCTCAGATCAGTCCAACTTTCGCTCACTTAAAAAAAGGGAAAACAAATATTGCAGTGAAGCTCGTAGTATATACCTAAGAAAAATGAATGCTTGTGTCGTTCATATTAGCGGAAGCTAAACGTTATCGTATTATTTCGAAATTGGCAAGCTATTGGTTTTTCAGTTGGGACCACTATTATTCCGCCGATTGTCTCCAGTCGAGTAACCCAAGTACTCGCACGCACGCTGGGAAGTAGAAAGGGGTTAATGTGTCGCTAGGATCAACTTGGTGTTTTTTGCCTAGATTTCATTTGGTTTAGTCGCTTACTACAAGGAGGATTCACTGCCCCGATATTCTGGCTGGTCTCGTGTACTTATTTACATAATTTTAGACAGACACAGAATAACCGGACCAATGTGTCCATCTCTTCTATCGTCAAAATGTTATGTTTGATGGCCATCTCAAACTTTTTTATTTGAAAGCATGAATTGTTTTATGTATTATTTCTGCCCCCCCCCCCCCTTCATTTGATTCTTGATTTTGTCTGCAGGGTCTATAACTTTGAACGGTACTTAAACTTTAATTTTACAGATAAAGTAATGTTAAAACAGTTTACATTTAAAGTTTTGGTTGCCAAATTCAGTCATACACAGAAATACAATTTAAAATATAATAATAATGCATTCTTAATCCATTTCAAATCGTAACGAGTCATTATTGTTTTTCCAAAACAATGTCACAGCTTAGTTCTACCAGGAAATAGAGTATTAGCAATTTAATGCGAACTTTGGTAACATCTGATTACACAGATTAGATGGTTGTGGACCATTGGATTTCTTATTGAAGGATTCAGTTCTTAAAGAATTTTTTTGTATAAATAGGTTATGGTTCATTAAGGTGGCTTAGAGGAAAAAGTCTGACACATTTAGACCACACATATGTAGGTTCGTTTTTAATACCAAATGGACGCTCGAAAGAGTACCACTATTTAATAATGCCACTATGTAATTAAACCAATTGGAGCTCCTAACGAAGCGATGAGGACAATGAATCTTTACTTTAGCTAAATCTCTGGGGTAGTCAAAAAGGACATTTCCTAGGTGCAATTTACGCCTTTGGTTCATTTTTACTTACCTTGGTCGATTGTATTTGGTTTAACTAAAACAAATAAAGAAAACGAATAAAGAACTCGACTTTTTAAAGTTAAGTCCTAGTCCCAGCATCCTATGAATGAGTAGAAAGGGTGGGGTAAAGTCTTCCTCCTGCTCGTCCTTTTGTGTAAATAACTGCATACTTATTAACTTAACTGTATTATTTTATTTTAAATTTTAAACCGGAGAATACAGTAACTAAACAAACCTTAAAATTAATGGAAATGTGATGATTCTCATTAAGCAATATATTTTTTTGAATGCTGCTCGGCTAATATCGTCCGAAAATGTATTAAATTAAAATTGGAATGCCTTCAAATTTTTTAAATAATTTTTTTTTTACTTTTTTTTTAAAGAAGAAAAGAATTTTTCAAAATTACAAAGTAAAACGTTCACCTTTTTTTGTACTGTTTTAAGTTAATTTTGTATGTTTTATTCTATGAATGGTTTTTCTTAGAATATCGTAGCGTATATGTCAGATGAAAAGTATTGAAGAGTAGTTCAATAATATTTTTATTTTTATTGTCCTTTTGTTCAAAATTGCATTTACATGACAGATTTCTTCCTTGGTACAAATAGATAATATTTTTTCTTTATTTATAATTTTTTAATTAATTAAAGAAAAAATTCAGAGATACAACCAAAATGTTGTAGTTGAACAGAACGACTGTTCTCATTTAAGGTCTGACTCTTCTTAGTGATTGTAACTAAACGTCGCCGTCGTATGATTATGTCTTTTGGACGGGGTTTTCAGCGTATCATAGTACATGAGTGCATCCAGCTGAGTTAGTCGTAGTGTATTTTTATTCATTATTTTCCGCACATTGATTTGTATTATGAATGTTTTTTTAACACCAATCAACTCAATATTCAAATCTCTTTATGAATCGCTGTTTTCCTATTTGTTGTTGTACCCGCGGTCATCAGAAAGCCGTATCAACGCTCGAAAATCTCTAGAATGTGGGATATCATCTTGATTAAAGGCTGACCATCGCAGTTTCTTCTAGGTAAATATCAACAGAAAAATTATAAACGACTTATCCCGAATCATACAAAGTTTAAAAATGTTCCACATACGCCCTAGTGCACTATTGATAAACATATTAATAAATCTGTTCTGAGTTCAGGTAGATTTTAACATTTAAAACAAGCTGAAAATTGGTGGAAATGTTCAGAGTAATACTCTTAATAATTATATAATATCCGAAAGTTTTCCAGTTAGGTCAGTATTACATCTTCAGTATGTTAATCTTGTGAGTAAATTCTGAAGAGGTTACTAATATAAACTAGTCTATAAAGTTACTTACACCTTTGCATATATAAACTTTGTTTGTATGTATATGATGTGACCTTTGGTATATCAACTTTTTGAAATGACCTGAAGCCCACTTAATATACCTTTTTAGAATATAAAAAGGTATAGTTTCTACAACTACCCCGGAATACCCGAAACAGTATGTACGTGTGCCAGTGAAGAAATGTTTGCTATAAAAGTTGGTTATTTACAATTTGAGTTATTTTTAATACCTACTTTGAAGCGTATTAAACAAAATTAAATTATTATTGGCGGTATTTACCTATAGACACAAATTATAAAAAAAAACTTGTTTATTGTTTAATATTATTTGTGATTGTTTATTTATTAAAAAAAATTGTTTTCCTAAATTTCTTACTAAATCAAAGACTGATTGATAGCATTAGGATTTATTAATCAATAAAGCAGTAAGGACATGGAAAGAAGTTATTTACTGAAATATCCTTACATACTTTGAAATTATTTGGTTTGGTAAAACATTTTATATTCAACTAAATCGTAAAAGTGCTAATAATTTGAAAGTTAATAGAGTCAGCAAAAATAATTTTAGTCTTCTAGAATTGTTATAAGGTACATACATTCGAAAGATAAAGATGTTTCTTTATAAAAAATACATAAACAATTGATCTTCGTTACCAGGGTTTTAGAAGCTCTAGACTATCCATTGATCAACAATCATTCATTGTTTTCTGTTGAAAGTCTTTCTTCGTTTTCTGGATTAATTACAGACATTACTATCTTAATTAGGATTTTTCAATATTACATTCTTTTTATGCAAAACTTCTAATGAATAGACCAACCCACAAACTAGATTCATTAAGTCTATGTTTCCAGCTGATAGCTTGGTGGCCAAAAACAATCCGTCAACGTATTCTTTATATAGAGAGCATTATGATTAATCTTTAAAAGATAAAATCAGATTACTAAATCTAAATTACTTAGAACAAAAAAAACTGTTAAATAATTGAAAGTTTAGGTAAATTAAGTAAAGGAAACCATAACGTAAACGTGTAAAAGTTCTCGAATATTTTATTATAAAGAATAAACTAAAAGTTTATCATTATCACCCACCCACTAAAAGTAAAAGTATATAAGTGCGCCAAAACCATTCATCATAATATATTAGGACGCTCAAGGACATAGAAACTTTGAAAACTAAAGAAAACACCGGCTGGTATTTCACACGCACTCAGCATCTTAATCAGATACAAATGACGCACCAGTGACCCTGTCTCCAGAGGATACTATATGGACGGAACGTATAGCGGTATAGGTATTAGCTATAGGTAAACATGGTTTGCATTCAATGTTGTGTTTGGTTGCATGTTGAACAAGAGTCCTTCTCCTTAAACTTCAAACTTGTTTGAAACAGAATTGCTTCTACTTTCAGCGAATTCATATTTTCTGTTAAATAACTTTGTTCTGAGAAATAAATGTTAAATGTGCTTGGCGAATATTTCCACCCTCGTATAGCAAATCTTCGTGAATAATTTGATGGTGTGAACAAAACCTAGTGCGTGCGTTTACACTAGCATTAGTGTGACGAACATTTTAAATAAAACCATTAAACTAAAAACAAATAACATAAATGTCAATGAAATCAAATGGCAGTGTTTGGATTGGCAGTTGATAAAATGGCCGTATATTGTCAATAATGAAGAAAATTAAAATTAAAAATTAAAATGAAAAAAAATATTTAAATGGCAAGGGAATTAATATTTAGTATTACCTATAATATCATAAAAGAGTAACTTTATGTAACTTATAATGATTAACATTATATTTTTCATGAATTCTTTTTAAGGCTAGAATTAAGTACCTTATGTGCTAATATTTTCTTTACCCTTATACATCTCGTCAGTTTCATGTTATCATGTTAAACCCTGGCATTGTTACCTTTACAAAGTTATCATTAATTTTAGTCAAATTTTCATTGTACCTTTCTAAAAATACTTTGAATACCAATTGTGCCACACGATACCTATGTACTTCAGGAAGTCGTCACACCTTTCTTAGATGAAATTTCTAAAGTCCCAAAAAATAATTTATTAATTTATTCATTTCATCATCTGATATAGAAAATTTGCTGGTAATGTTATCCAATTTTATGCAAATTCATTTGTTTTCAAGATCGAAACTTTTAAAGTCATATAAACCGTATTTATAGTATGACATTGAAAATAAGCTTTAATCATTACATCTTTAAAAAATTCCAAACAAACGAATGTTGAAACGCAAATTTTGTTTTATTTTACAACGGAAGGTGTCAGATTAATCTCTTTGTTTTCAAACACATGTGAACCTCATGCAACCATTCTTTCCAAAATATAAGCAGAATAAAAAGATTATTTTATTGTTTTGCTCCTTCCAAGCTCAGTCCACACGAAATGTATCGTTTTCAAATTACAAAGCTGTTTCGAAATGTATGTAAGGTATTTATAATGTACATTCATTTGTACGCATCGTGAATAAAAGTCTCTGAAGGAAATACCTTTGACAAATTGTTAGTAAACGTGCCACAAAAAAATCTTACGGCAGGATTTGAAAATAAAATCTGATAATCGAAACACTTTACCAAACCATCAGGGACTCTCTTGTATCATGAGATCTACGTATAAAAATGAACCTGTACAAAAGTTACATGTTCGCGTTTCATGTCTATCGGGAAGGAAAATCTCCTATGGGAGGCTTTATTTTAAATTTTATTTTATTTATCGGACACGCAATCGAATGTGTTAGAATGCGGGACATGAACTTTTGCATAAGCGACACCAAAGGAGCAATCGAATTAATGGATTTGAAATGTAAATCAAATTATATGTTTTGGAGCAGCTTAGCTTTAATGTTTTTATGCTTTGAGCGGGGTCGTGGCACTTCGGTATTTACTGGGTAGGCACTGCAACAAATAAAATATATATGGATTTTCACGGCAATAATTTCTTTATAATGGGAATACTATTAACATCTATTACTTAAAATATTTTTATATATCCCAGGAATTTTACTAGAAAAATTAAAATTTTCAGAAAAATAAATTGGGAAACGTTTTTTGTTTAATTTTTTTGAGACAGATGCTTTTTGTTGATTTTCGAACATGCTAAGGATGTAATTGTGGAATATATAAGAACTCGAAACAGAGTTAACCCACAAGCAGAAAGCTTTACAAATGCTTTACTGTCATCCGGCGATAGGTTGAAATGCGTATAGAGCTAGTAAAGGCAGCAACAGATCGGAGGAGATTTTCCTACTGACGTAATTAAAAGGAAGATAGACCAGAACACGAATGAATGAACAAATCGATGATTCCAAAAATAAATGATAATAAATAACTACTATCAACAAAGAGCGATAATCAGGTACCTTATAGCCGATTCCACCTCTGCTCTGCGACCGTCCAAAACTCACAAACAAGTTGACTCCAACAGAAACAGATTCGTTGGAGAACTGGTATAACGTAGGTCCCAATAGAGACCTTTTGGGACCTAAAGATGTAATTTTGCCTTTCAGACGTTAGTTTTTAAAATGGCTTCCCGAAATGAAAAAAAATACAAAATATAACTTTCGACATAAGTGTAAGGAAACCATTTTTAATCATGCCTATTACCATTGTCGTTTGTCTTCAAAAACTACACGACAAATAAAACAAAAGCTATCCTAAGCGGCAAACGACAACGGAAACGAAACGAAAAACGACAACGGTAATAGTCATAGTTCATAAATATTAACGATTTGTTTGTTTTTTTTTATAGAAACCCCATAGAAGTTTCATCGTTAGTGTTTTTCGATCTAAACCACATAACAACAATCGATTTCTCGATACATTTCTTACAAATCATTATTGAATGGTGACATTAATAAGTCAATTATTATAGTATCGTTCTTTTATTATCCTCGATAGAAATGACTCCTTTGTGCATTTCGCATGCTGTAACCCCCTATTTGACGGACATTCATTGGAGCATATTATGGATTTGGCACATCCCAACCGATTTACCACAATCAAAAACAGCCAGAAATGCAGCATGAATTGACCAAGCATAAGTCATTTATGTTTATTATATTTCTGCGCAACAATAACGTTGGAGAGATGGTATCATTATCACTCCCAACATTGAAGAAATGGCAGATATACGAGTAGATATACTCGTACATATATGCAAATTTTTCTGTTGTTTATTTATTCTTAGAACGACTTGTCACGTGAACGTGATTCTTGTGAGAGGAAATAAATTCGTCCACGTGCATTTATATCACTCTCCTGCAGCAGCAGCAAGGACTTAAAATGGAAACAAATTGTTTTGAAGTAAAATGCTTAACTCTGTTTGCCTAACATATTGCATGCCAAGACGAAATGCAGATACATAGTTTTGTATATTTTTCTTAATTAAATTCAACCCAGACGACATTTTCCAAATGTATAAGATAAGTAAAAAAAAAAACGCAGAAATGTAAAAGAAAGTCGGAGAGATATATGCTTTAAATTTAATTAAGGAAACTGAATAAATAAATGATAAACAAAATCTAATAGATTTTGCAACGTTTGCAAAATGTTTAGTTTCATATGCATGCATATTTAACTGACAGCTTGGGCCAAAAACAATTAATTTGCATGAACTTAACAGACGCGCCTACGAGTATAATAAAAATGTTCTATGTAATTTTAAACACCTATAAGTATGCTTTTAAACAATAAACCGAAAATAACATTTCAAGCAGATTACATTGCATATTACTAGGCTACGATTTTCCACTGTAAATTATTATGTTTTGGGATTGGATGCTAGCTGCTGTTCCTGGTCGCCTGGTCTTTCAGAAAAATTATGGTTTTAAAAAATAGACCGGAAGTGACCGTAATTATAGGGCCTAAAGTTTTTTATTGCATATTGTTAGGCAGTTTTATTTTTCGCAGATAATTTCTGAAACGATTGACAAAACAAAAAAAGTGTAAGCATAGTAGAAAAATAAAACACAATTATTGCAAATATTTTTTTATTTAATAGAAAATAAAATAAATAGAAAATAAAATTAACACGATTTATATGTTTTTAAATTTTTTTAAATTGTTTGGGACTGGAGTTTTATTTATCATTTCAGTGATTTGGGTATACGGTTCATCACCTGTGTAAGAAATTTTAATTGGTTAGTATTGATTAAAAAAATAATTGAACTTAATATAAAAAAAAATTATCATTAGTCGTGTTTTTTTGGAAAAGCTATCCATAGTATAGTAAGATTTTGTAATGAACACAAATACAACATCGGCTGTACGGATACTATCGATAAAAGGTAAAGTCAAATCATACTATGGATAGACATTAGACGAAACTTAAAAACCAATCTTGTTTTTTTTTTTTGGGAATTTTCAATGAGTGTACTATTTATAAAATCACAAAAAGACACCACTATTATATCCTAAATAGTTGAAATTTTTAGATATGTTTTTATCTAGTTATTTTTTTATTTAGAAACGGATTTACTTGTACGAAATCACAATTAGACATAAGACAAATGACCAAAAAAAAACCCCAGGGTAAGCCTAACTATACAATCTATTATGGTAATCAATAGACAGTTGATAAAAAATGGGATTTAATATTTTACAAATCAATAACATTTGTTTGGTAATTGAATATAAATCAGGCAATTGAGAGTTAAAAGAAAATTAAAATTTGTTTATCAACTATCAACTATCAATTGATATGTAACCATAACAGGGAGAATAATATCTCAAAACAAACAAACGAAAATGCAAACAGTTTGTGAAAATTGCTAAATTTTTGTTTGTTAAAACTTAATACCGGCTATATTTAGCATTATAATTTTCTTAACTCAGATTTAACCCAGGTTCTCAAACTGACCGAAAAAACGTTTTCATTAGAGTTTACTAGAGGTTAATTTAACTCTGGAATAATCTCGAACTGAAAAACTGAGACTTAGGCCCCTATTACGGTTGTCAAATATCAAAACGATAATTGATGTTATTCAACAAAATTGATCCATCGGTATTATCGTTGTCAATTATCAAAATTTTTGATAAACTGTGAGTGCCACTCAGATTTCAGATCTATTGTGAATTGTTTTATTGACTAACTTGGTATTATCGTTGTCAAAAATATTGGTGTTTATCAAATTTTCAGTCAAACGCAAATTCGCTGTTGATAATTTTGATAGAACTAATTCGTTTAATTTTTTGTAAGAAAACGCAGTGTATTGTTCACTTTTATATTTATTTATACAATATACAATAATTAATACTGTTTGGTTAACTTATTTTTATTAAAATTCACTTGCACAGACTTTTTCTTTTTGTTGTTTGGTGTCCAAATAGGAGGTACATGTATGTACGTACATTGTACCTACATAATGCACATTCCTTTGCCTGTTCCATTATTTCCACAAAATGTTTTATCACTTTTTTATTTCACTTTTTTAAAACACAAATACCTATAATAATAAAAAAAGACCAACGATATTTACTTCATTTACTCGAAAATAAATTAAAACAATAAAAAAAACGCAATACAATCGCAAATGAAAAGAATAGAAAACTGAAACGTCAAACAAAATGCCCGTTCACAAGAGAATTTTGTTAATCATTCACAATAGATCAAAAATTTATCAAACGACAATCATAATACCGAAATTTTGTTTGATTGATAAATGTTATCGTCTATCAAACAAATGATCTTTGACAACCGTAATAAGGGTGTTATTCTGACTTTGGCTATATAGCTTTATTTGACAGGGTTTAATTTTGTTGAAACATTAATTTGCTTAACTTTATATTTTTCAATTCATTTAACATATAAACAATATAAATATTTATGTTTATTTTTTTATATTTATACAACAAAAAAATATAATTGTAAAAATATGTTACAGGTAATGGCGCTTTGTATTTTACGAGTCATGACAATGATTTTTTATTATTGATTAATTTTAATTTTGATCAATGGTCGTTGACCATTTTCTTTTTTTTATTTTGATTAACAATAATCAACAATATTTTCTTCTCACTTATTTGTAATATTCATTTAATGTATTAATGACCTCAGGGCGTACAAATTAATGTTAAGAACCTCATTTTTCATGAATTATAATTATGACACACGTTAGCATGTGTATATCTATATATGTATGTAAATATTTTAAAAGAAAAGTATTAACAGGCAGAGTTTAAATATTATATTGTAATACATATATACATATTATGTGTATATAATGGCAAATTATATGGAAGTTATCATACAATGACATTATACGATAATGAAGGAGAAACAAACGTCGGTTCAGAAATTCTGTGTATCAATCTAATTGTATTTTCAAATTTAAACCAGATTTATTTCTTAAAAATTCCTTTCGAAGCTTCATCAAAAGTGCAAACCACATGGAGAATTATAAAAAAAGATTACCAAAAGGGCGAAGATTTTGCTTTTGAGTTTAATTAAAATATCAAATCTAATACTACCATAAAAGGAAGTAAAAAGATTAATTTGAAAATCCAAATAAAAACAACCAAATATATTTTCTTATAATTTATTTCAGACAAGAATGACAGGCATTTTGATTGTGGTGACGGATAGCCTTACATCTCTTCGACATTCATAAATTGTTTGCCATAAACACAATTTTCATTTAATTTGTATTTATATTTGTTTGTTTCAAAAGTTCATTACGCGCCTTTGAATGAAGTGAAGAGTTGAAATGATTTATATTATGTGGTTTTTTAATTGATAAATCTGACGAAATGTGTGGTCCTGCATGTGTACACATATGTATTAGTATCAGGTGGAATTAATTTAAATTAGATTTATAAAACTGTTCTGCAATGTGAATTAACGTTCACTCAATTTTTTTATTACACTTCTTTATGGGCTTTTAGAAACGTAATATTTTATTCTCTCTGGATTTTGATTATGTTTTTGTTAGAGTAGATATGATATACTGGGATGGCATTAAAACATATAATCCGCCGTATCTTATGTTTTTCCGAAGAGAAGCGTTCAATTTTCAAAAGAAATAATTATTCTAACCCTGGAATAATCTAGCACTGAAAAACTGGGCCTTTAATGTTCGTTCGTTCGATGTTGTAGTTTACAATGAACATCTCGAATTGTTGTTTTGATTATTTTAGAGCACGACTTAGCTTGATGGATGACTTGGTGTAAAACATTTGTATGTCAAAATGTATTAACTCATTTTTTATGGTGGCACTAATAATCACATACAAAATGTTTTCTTGACTACCTATATTGTTGTGTGTAATGAATAATCTTAACACATCCGAGCTCTTAAGCTATAAATTATTTAGGTATGGGCAAAATAGTTTTAAAATGTATAGCAGTGGTATGTGTGTTTTGTGATGATAGACGACAGTGGCTATAAAGTAATTAGCGTTGTGGTTTTCATTATGTCATGTAATGAATTCAGATTTAAAATTTCAATTTTCTT
Organism: Baccha elongata; assembly: GCA_951217065.1. NCBI lineage: Eukaryota > Metazoa > Arthropoda > Insecta > Diptera > Syrphidae > Baccha > Baccha elongata. The sequence goes on from OX578272.1 coordinate 14,249,386, forward strand.
ATGTTAATCGTATTTTATACATACAATAATTGGATACATACATATAATAATTGGAATACTGTCATATCATCAAACTTGGTTGTGATTGCTTTAATATGAGAGTTTACACAAATTTAAAATCGAGAGACATTTAGAAAACAATTTATATAGATATAAATATGTGTACGTCCTTCATAACAACACAATATTTTTACCTTAGCATGTTTTCCAAAAAGTTCAAGTTTTCAAGAAATTTGCAAAAAATTAAAATTTTAAAATTAAAAATTTCGGGTGTTTTGTATATTCTATAGACAACAAAACAAAAGTCTTTACCAAAATCCGGATTTGACTTTTTTTGTCTAATTTTCCAGTGGCCCGATTAGGGAATACGAAGAGAGTCGTTTTCAATTCGATATCTCATTTTCGACTCGCCTCACTTTGTTTAATTATTGAATACGAAGCGAATCCTTCCAATCGTTCCACTCAATCGAAAGCTACAGAATATTTTTTTGTAATTGTAATCATCGAGGCCGGGAGAAGGTGCAATTTTTCGTCATTTACTTCGAAATTAAATCAAAATATTATTAAAAAGACATGTGTAGTGTATTGTGTTGTGTGTTGAATATTTGTTTAATTTTCTCCACTATTCATGAGAAAAATGAGAAAAGTAGCTTCAATATTAGTTTTATTGATTTTTTGATGTTCTCATTGTTGATGCTGTCGTGTGTTGCTGTTTTTGTTACCTACACATTGGTTATGAAATAATTTATTGTTTATCTCTTAAGTTTTAGATCCAAAAAATATATTTAACGAGTCAAACTCACATTTTTATTTATTTTAATGCAACAAAACATTAACCAAAAAACATTCGCCGTCAATTAACTTATCCGCCAAAAAAAGCTATCGAAAATATAAAAAGATAGAGACGAAAGTGAAAACAACAATGCCTAACTACATTTTCTCGCTTCGTATTCCCTAATCGGCCCACAGAGCTATAAGGAAATTTTGAAAAATATAATAATTTGCCTTTTAAATCGAAAATTTAAATTAAATGAATCATATCGTAATAAACTTAACCATTAACCGTTTATTTTCACAATACAAAAATACAAGCAACCTCACCACACAACAAACAAAATTTGTTTTCTCATCTTCTGTCATGGTAAACAAACATTTCTTAAAAAACAACATGTCCTGTTTATATTAATGAACCTGTCACAAAAAAACAAAGACAAAATAACTGTCTAACTCTAAAGTATCTTCCGACAAAAAACACGTTAATTTCCTATTTACTTAATTTGTTTTTCGACATTCGAAATCGTGATTTTGGATAATTTACAAAGTTTAATCGTAAATTTACGCACACCTTGAAAATATCTAATGCTAAATTTTTCTACGGCTTCTTACAGAAGTTAACGGCCAATTAATTTATTTTCCATCGCGTTTCAACATGCTATACTGCACATAAGTGATAGATCTATTAAAAATGACAAATAAATTCATAAAAACTCAAATAGAACAACTTAAGAACTTTTGTTTTTGGCTCCAGTGGTTGACTGAAAGTTGTTGTCCTTAAAGAGTTAATGATGTGGTATGTCGATAAAGAAGTCATGTCATACAGAATTTTTTGCAAAGAAAACATAAAAGAAGAAGTGGCATGTCAAAGCCACTCAAGATTTCTTATTTAATATTTATTTAATGCAATTGAATCAATCATTGAATAAGAAAATCAATGGGGTTAAGAGTTATAAAGTAATGATAACATATACATAATAATTGTATATTACACTACATAAAGTATTTCTTCGTAAATCTTACAAATGAGAAACAGTTATTTAATTGATCGAATGTATACAACTTTATCTCCCAGGAAGGATGAAAACTGACAACAAGTGGATGAATTCGTTCTTTCGGGAGACTAAAGATAAATTTAAGTTAAGGCACATACATTATGTTTGTATATCTTTTCACTTGTCCTTCCTTAAACAAAAGCTAAAACTCAACATCGTCATCAAAAGAATTTAATTAAAACTTGAACAGTTTAATTTAATACAAGTCCCAAAAACCTGCCTTGTAGAAGGGATTTTAGCTTGCAGTTGTATAAGATGTACAGTAGACGATAGGTAGGTACTTTAAGAGAAGTTATGCATTCGTAAAAAATTAGACAATAAAAACAATATAACGTATAATATAACGACAATAAAGATTTAAAAAAAAGTTGGTGTACAATAACTTAACATCACTATACTATAACTTTTAAAGGGAGGTATGTTTGATTTTCCTCAACTGGGTGTAAAGTTTCTATGGGGGTAGTCAATACAGAAGACTTACTGTTACTGTTGATCGTTCTTATAGTTGAATTGCTTTCTCGGACAGTTATCTGCCGCAAGATTGTGTGACCCAGACGCGCCTTTTATATTTATTTGAAAATTCTTAAACACACAAAGTAACTCCAAATATACAAAATGAAGAGATTTTTTCATTTTTTTAGGTTATTTACTATTAAGACACTCTCTTTTTGTAACTTTAAAACACAACATCGCAAGTGAAACATTTAATTATAAACACTGTTGAAACATTATCTTTATCTCACATCAGCTTAATGGTGTGATGGTTAACATCCCAAGGATTATACTTTCAAGCAAAATAACGGGTGATTTTTTAAGAGGTTTAGAACTTTAAAAAAAAAAAAAACACAAAAAATTCGAAAAAATGAATGAAATATTTATTTGAATCGATAGTTTGAACCTTGCAATTTAATGTTTAAAGATAATTTCATGCAAATGTTGACCGCGGCTGCGTCTCAGGTAGCCCATCCGCTGAGTTCAATTTTGGCATACTCTTTCACACATATCGGCCGGTATCTCACGAATGAATGCATGGATGTTGGCTTCAAGTGCGTCAATCGAAGCGGGCTTGTCCCTATAGACATTAGCCTTGACATACCCCCACAAAAAATAGTCTAATGGTGTCAAATCGCACGATCTAGGCGGCCAATTGACCGGCCCGAAATGTGAAATTACCTGTTCACCAAAATCGCCTCGCAATTGCGCCATTGTTTCGCGTGCTGTGTGGCATGTGGCACCGTCTTGTTGAAACCACATATCACGCAAGTCAAGAACTTCCATTTCGGGCAAAAAAAAGTTTGTTATCATCGCTCGGTAGCGTTCACCATTGACAGTAACGCTGCGATTCGCATCATCTTTGAAGAAATATGGCCCAATAATGCCGCCGGCCCATAAACCGCACCAAACAGTGGCTTTTTCGGGATGCATTGGTAGCTGTTGCAATGCTTCTGGCTGATCTTCACTCCAAATGCGGCAATTTTGCTTATTTACGTACCCATTCAACCAAAAATGAGCCTCATCGCTGAACACAATTTTTCGATAAAAAAGCGGATCCTCGGCATTTCGAACCGAGCACGAATTTTGATAGTAAAATTCAATAATTTGCAAGCGTTGTTCATTTGTAAGACGATCCATGGTTAAATTGCAAACCAAACTGAAGCTGTTTGACAGTGACACAAGGTACTAAACACACGTCAGCTGTCAAAACCAGTGTTGCCAAACCAAACCAGCTAAAAAATCACCCGTTATTAAGTAAAAGAAACAACAGAGTCGTTGAAGTCATAAATAATTCTACATTTGAATTACATCAGCACATCTCTTCAAAGGATTTCTGCGACTAAGGATATGCAACAAAGAACAAACTTGTAATAGCCTTGAAACATCTTTTAAACGAATAAGGTATTAATTTACTGTAATCCTCAACCCACATCCCCGTGAGTTTAATTTAAAAGAAAAAAACAAACAAGTAAAAATTTCCAGATTAAAGAAATTATACCAGCAAACATTCCACAGACATACACGCAACTCGGAATTATAATCAGGCTCGGAAATCACCCAGTACAGTAGTAGCAGGCAGCAGCCAAAGTTTGAAAGTAAGAGCATACCATGTGCGTATGGTATTTCATGTTTTGTTATGGTTCGATATTAAACAAGCGCCGGCGCATCAAACATTTCAAAAGTATCTCAAAAAATCATGTCATACATGTTCCACATCTAAAACAAATTGATATTTTCAATTCTCATGCAAAACCTTCAAAACCATTCGCTTGAGTTTTCGCCTTTTGGTATAGAATTCAAGGAAGATTTATTTTATTCAGATTCAGTAGAAAATTGCTTTCGCAAAAAAAAGTTTTGAGATAACGATCAAACATGACATTACGATGATAAGGGTACCGTTTTTTATTACACCTACTATCTTTTGAATGGCTCTACTGTTTTTGACGAAATTTAATATTCTAAAACTACTGCTAAACCTGAATAATTTTTTTTAAAACAGTCATTTTAAAAACAGTAAATTTTGAAAAAGTTTTTTCTTTTCTTATAATTTCAGTAATTAATTGCTATAATATAAAAAAAATAAATTTTGCAATTCGTTTTTGGTCAATTACTTGTCGTTTTGATGGCGTTCTTCATTCTTGTTCTTGGCATTATCCTTTCTTATATTTTGCTCGTCCAATAGGGGTTATGTCGTTATGTCTTCCCTTAAAATGTTATCACATTGAACAAGCGATAAGTGAATGGAAGAAGATCTTGCATTGCAACTGCAGGAGTAAAAAAAAAATATGTCCCATAAAACTATAAACACTCTCAAGAACAGGAGGATTCATAACACTATGTGGCAGCGTCGTGTAAGCAACGAATTGAACTGCAAACAATTCAACTCATCTTATCTTGTTGTTTCGGAACTTAAAGTAAAGAATGACTTTAAAAAATTACTGAAAACTTAAATCATGTGCATTTATTTGTAAAAATGCATTTTATTGTAAAAATAATTATTGTTAGTTTTTTTTTCATTTTTATTACAAACTTTTTGCATATCAAATGCTTTATTATTTCCTTGGAAAATGTATGCAATTTAAACATTGATTCACACAATGTTTTTTTTTTAGGGCAAAGCTATAGTAAAGGCAAATTCTTTAAGTATTGCATCAACGGACAACTCATTCACAAACTCCATTTACTTGAAGGTAGAAGCACAAATCGACAAACATAACACGCGAACAACGGTAAGTGCTAACTATTTTAAGTATGAGGCTAACGTTGGAATATAGAAGAAGCTGTCAGTTAATAACAGCAGTATGGCGACGTATGAATTCTGTAGCACAGGATTTTTAGGGCAAAATACTTCCTTTTAAAAAGAGTACAAAATAAAAAGGAAAATGATTTCTTCTTCAATCGAAAACATTAACATTTTTAAAATGTTTTGTGTTATTGATTTCCAAGACATTCATGTTTTTAGGGAAAAGTGTTTAGTTTTTTTTTAAACCCAAGAAAGTAAAGTAAACCACTTATTGCATTTTAGCGATGAAAAATGAGGGTGAGTGTTTAAATGTGCATTTAATGAAAATAAACTTACTAATGTACCGAAATAGGATGGAAAACGGTATTCTAAAGGGCAAAGGGTGTTCCAAAATTCTTCCTAGTAACTTAAATATTGAAAATTAATTTCATAATTGTTTTAAATGCTTATTTGGATCTTTTACATTGTTTCCAGTTATTAAATTGATATCGATTAATGGAATGGATTTTCAGAAGAGCGTAAGCGACTACTGTCTGTAGAATTTCATGTCTACAGACCGTTTGCACTTTGTAGGTGAACATCTCCAACTATTCACTTTTCCTTACCGTTAGTACAGTCGCCATGTATGTGGTGTGAAATAAGATTAAGTTCTAGTGCATCACTAAATGGCTGTCATCCTTAGTGGTGCTCTATTTATAATCTCATGTTTTTTTTTTATCGAAAAACACGTTCTTTGAATTTCTTCTTCTTCTTCTTCTTTTTCGACAATGTAATGCTTTCGAATGAGATCACAAATTTCCCTCTTCAGCACTTCACCTATTGATCTGCTTGTCCGATCGTCAGGTTGATCTCAGACCTCAAAAAATTTCGGCAAGCTTCCCGATTATGAACTGTTCCTTCTGAGGTCCACTGAATGCTGCTGTCGCTGCATTTTCAGGAGTTCTTAGGCCGGCCTTTCTTTTGTGATTGTACCGGAATGATAATGCCTGCTGAACAGGGTTCTCAGTGTCTGTCTTTAGTATATGACAGTTGCAGCTGAGTTTCTAGTTCTGTATTTTATAATGGTATTTTCGAAGTTAAAGCTTCTTTGGATCTTTTTACTTCTATAAAATAACTTATTAAGGAACAAAATATGGTGCCGCTAACAAAGCACATATTTTAAGCCATACTATAGTGCTATGCTATACTAGAAATTGAAACCTTTTAACAACTTGTGTTCTTGTCGTCTTCTGCATCTATGCCTAAATTTGATTGTTCAATTAAAACTAAATTTTCGGAAATGAAAATTTTAAAAACAAGCTCTCAATTTAAATTTACTTCTGCATTTTTACAACCAAACACACCATACCTGTAACATTGAAAATACTTTACGACTTATTTATTGATAATAAAATCCTTCCTTTTTACAATCCATGTTTTCATATCCTTGCAAATATCAATTAGTTTGTGTTTTTGTTTTGGCCGCATGCCAAATTAATGCAAACGCATTACAAACTGCTTTCATACGCAACAGATTTACGGCGTCAATTTCATTTTAAAGGTTTTGTTGAAACAAACCCTTTACATAGGAATTTTATCCCCAGAACTAAAAGAGAACAATACACCACTCTAGTTGTTTTTGGCATTTGGCCTAAATTGGAATAATTATGATTAAATTCTAGCTAAATTTGAAGCTGTTTAACTCTCATTAATCATTCTTGAAATTGACGTTTAAAGGGCAAATTTGATAAAGATACGGCCTTTTGTTTTTCTTGGATATAACTCTTTTTTGCGTGAACGTAATCCATTTGCAAATATTTATTATACCATTGATTCTGTGCACACAAAGAGACTAGAGGAGTAATTCCTGTGCATTTTGAAAATCAATATCTATTTCATGTCTGATTCTCCCACAATTAAGATTGCCAGCAAAAATGCAAACTCATCAATTGGCCCAGAGATAGAACTAAAGAAATGTGTCCAAATGTCAAAGGTACATGTTCCATGTTGTTTATTAATTCAGAGAACCATTTGTCACGTAATGGTAATTTCCTGGAAATTTAAATGCATTCACTTGCATGCTTTGAACTTGGTTCTTTATCCTTTCGTATAAAAGAGACGGACATATGGAAATAAATTGCATTCGAATTCAAAGTAATGTCCTAAAGTTTTTGCAACCTAGGACAAGACAAAGTTCAAAGATGGTGTTGCGTTATTCAATTCCACAAGGAAGAACTTTATCAATCGGTTTATAAAATATTTAAAGGGAATTGGAAAATTCTGGAAACTCAACGGCAATACTTTAAGAAAATTGATTGATGAAGATATTGGCATCTGTAGATGGAAACATGCAATAGATATACACACGACTAATAATGAATGAATAAATATATTGAGTCTTGTATAAGTAAGTAATTATCCCTTTTTTACGATCCAATTTCAATTGAATTGAAAATTAATTTTTAAAATTCAATTATTTTCGAATTTGTTACATCATTAATGAGTTATTATAGAGAGTTTTTTTAATTTTTGATATTCTAACCATCCTTTGATGGAATTTGATGTCTTGAGCTATGGCGGAACAATACTGCTTTTTTTAAGTTTTGAAAACGATTTCAGCAAGCAATACAGTGATGTACTCGGTTTCTAAAGTCTTCGGATTTTTCAAGCTTGGGTTCCATTTTATGTGTAAATAATTCATATGCAAATAATGTTAACATACATGCATATTAATAGGTACTACGCATTAAGCTTATTTGATTTCATAAAGAAACTTGAGAAATCGTACTTTTATTACTTATTCCAGTTTTCCACCACAAAAATGCTTTTAGCAATCAACATGTTTACATATAAAGTAAGAACTTGCATAATGGAAATACAAAAGAACAAAGTTTCTTTTTTTAAGAAACGAAGTTATCTCATAGATGGATGATAAAAGAATAAGATAATTAGATAACATTCTTTACAAGATATCTTTTCAAAAAAAAAAGTAGAAAACATTTCCGATGGGAAAATTGAATGATTTTGTAAGAAAATCGAACTTATTACGGCAAAATATATGCATAATGTAAAAAGTGTTAAAAAATGGTTTAGCGTTCAATCTCTGGTAACTGATATATATTTTCTTTTAACAAATGGATGTTGATTTCTCTTTTATTTACGCTTTTCAATAATGACATACCAACGATTCTAAAACCATATGCGATTCACATGTGCGCAATGTACACAACTGCTAGACAAAATGTAGAACTGATGCAAATTCTAACTAGAATATTTATATACCTGTATACAATTCCAATACATTTTATGTTGGTAAGAACTTTTGCAATTGATTTTATTTTGTTAATGTTATTTATACAAAGAGATTTGAGAAAATGTTTTTAACATCTTCTTCTATATATATAAAAATAAGTTTCGTGTGTGTTTGAACACAAATAACTGGGTTGTTTATCATCCGATTTGCGTGGAATTTTTGTTTGTTAAATTCTTATTGAACCAGGTAAGAACACAACGGAGCCAAAAATTTTAAATTTTGAAAATTTGGAAAGTTTTACGGGAAAAATAACTGACTAACAACTGTTTATCATCCGATGTGTATGGGAGGTTTTTCGTTGAATTCGTATTGAACCAGGTAAACCTACTACGGAGCCAAACATTTTGAAAATTTTGAAAATTATACGGGAAAAATTATTGATTAAAAAAATGTCGAATGCTTCTATCTGCGATTGCTTTTGGTCAAATTAACTGGTCCATTTTTGTTCAATAACCTTCGGACTGTTTTGACACGTTGATGGTGCACCACATTTTGAGAATCCAGCCAGCGGATGAATTCGCTTGCCAACGACAAGCGATGCAAAATTTTGTGCGCCTGCGACTCAAATAGGAACATTGTTAGGCCATTATCATTTTCTCATGTTTTCCATCTAACACACTTAATTTTTTATATACATACAAGGAGGACTTGGTCGACGATATTTTAGATAGAGTTCACAACATCAAATGCCGAACTTTAAATGTGAGATCTTCACCGAGGCACTGATGTTGATTGAAGACATGTGTCCTGTCATGTGTGGCAGCGTGTTGAGTAAATTAGGAAGGCCAGTCCCGAGTCGCTCAATGTACAAATCACAATGTAGGACTATGACATAATATGCAATGACAAAATCTCGAATACCAAAGAAAAAGAACAAAATATTTTCGGAGTAATTTTTGATTTTTGGATATGTCTACCACCTCATAATTTCCAAATTGCAACTAAATTCTGTCCTTATAATGTTGCGCTATCTACACCAACCAAAATTGTGAAAAGGGACCCAGTTGACGGTGGAGAAAATAATGAACAACGTCATGAAAGGAACAAAATTCAATGCTTAGTTCAAAGGCAAGAAAGTGCTATCGGATTTTAACGATGGTACCGACAAGCTTGCCATTCGAGACTAAGCGAATTCAGTCATTCTTTCGACATGAAAACAAGCAAATAGCAAGGCCAATAAAAATGTGTGGCTTCAATTTAGAATTTACTTCATTTTCTCATGAAAAACTATACGTGGCGTGTTGGCATATTTTAAAGCCATTTGCATCGTTTGTTTGCGCAGCAGACAATAAAACAAACAACATTGTTTATACCAAAGCGTTACACTGACTTAAAATTTGTGAAATATTATTATTCATGCTAATAAAATACATTGTAATCAATTTCATTCCAAAGTATTTTCATTCTTTCAAAAAAAATACTAGACTTTTGAAAGGGACATTTAATCAATTTTAGACGGAACGAAGTTCGCTGTTCCAGCTAGTATTTAATTAAAAACAAATTTGTTTAAACTTTCAGAAAGAAATTTTCTTTTTCACTAGCACTACACACGAAACTAACAATTACTTCTTATAATGAGCGTGTCCAAATAGGAACTCAAATCTTTTTTTTATGTGTTCATTGATATAACTATACTTGCTGATAAAATCAGTGCTAATGGTCAATTTCTTTTTTGAAATTATTATTTATATAAATAGATTTAATTAAGTCAATGACTTTTACATATCTAAACTCCCATCAAAACAATGAATTTTTATTGCAGATACATTTCAATATATTTTAGTATCTATCTTTGTTACTGAACATTTTTTTATTTTTATCATTTTCAATATCATGATAGCAAAATCTGGTCAATTTTTTGTCGAATGTTTCGATAAGAATATACATATTATCGAAAGAAACAAGAAGATAAACTATTGTTATTGCAATATTTTCGTTTTCATTTTTTACTCGTTTGCATTAAAGGTTAAATAATTAAGGGGTTTGTATAAACTATTATATTGCATATACTTGAACCTGTTTTTTTAAAACAATATTATTCAGCAATTGCGATCTGAAGATTTTTTAATTTATTTAATCTAAGTATTTTGTATGTTCTGTTTTCCTGCAGACGAAAGAATTGCCACGTACGTATTTTAAATATTTTTTTTTGTTAGAAATTTAATTAAAAAAAAATAAAATAAAGAATCAATCTCTGCACTGCAACTATGTTACTACACTAAATTGTTTCTAACAACGTCATTATAAAAAAAGTGAATCTTAAATCGATTTTATGAAAAAAGGGTTATATTTAAAGAACTTCTTGTTTTTATATAAAGAAAGTTTATACAAAATAAGAAAAATGAACTTGTTGAAACAAAGGACCATCTTGCAGTTAAGAAAAATTTAATACGGGAAAACTTTTTGTTTTAATAGGGTATACAAATAGTACGCATACGCCACAGTGACCGAACACTTTTGATAACAGATCATTCCTTTATTTTATAACTGATTATTTTTACTTGTGATATGTCCTACATATAAAGCATGTTGTGCATTCGTATAAAAAAAAAGTTTTGAGGTAAAAATCAAACATGACATTACGATGATAGAGAAGACGTAAAAAGTAGGTCCAATAATTCTGTCTCTCTGTCTGGATGTATGGATACCTGCAGCTTTAACGGTTGGGCCGATTTTCTTCAAATTTGGTACAAACTATTCTTAGAGATATATCCCCCTGCGTTTTTTTTTATTTTTGACCTAGGTATAAAAATAACGGTGCCTATACTATAACCGTAACCGATAATTTAATTTTTCTGAAAAAAAAAATACGATCAATTTCGATAAAATTTTATATGAGTGATTTTTTGTCAATGCCATTGACGGTACCTGCCATAGAACCGTTTTTTATTATTCCGATTATTTTTTGGACGGCTGCATCGATTTTGACCAAATTTAATTTTCTAAAACAAATGACAAACTTAAATAACACTGAAAAACAAAATTTGAAAAAAGTTCTTCTTGAAAATGTTGTTATTTTTTTTTTTTTACAAAAACATAATTCTAATTTTCCTGGAAAAATAGTACGAATTTCGATAAAATTTCATGTATGAATTGAATGTCTTTCATATAAATCTTATTTTTTACTTTATACATTTGTTTTCAAAAGAAAATCTTTAAAATATTTCAAAATATAAAATATTGATTTTTTTTATAAAATAACAGGTAAAATGAATATTCCAGTCGTGAACGTGAAAGTAACATGTCCCAAGAGCAAGTTTGTGCGACCTATTCGTGCCCTTTATTTTTGGAAACAATTTAACTGTAAAAAAATATTTTATAAGCCGATTTTTTTTAAATTCAGACCATATTTGAGGTAGGTACTTTTTTTATAATATAAAACTAGTTTAATCAGTATGAGGACAAGAAATATTTTACATATATTGCGCATACGCCACAGTGACCAAAAATTATCATAAAGCTTTTTAAAATTAACAATCAAACATGGCCATTGTACGATATTAGAGAAGACGATAAAAGTGGAATAAGAAATTCTGTCAGTCTGATTTTATCAGTACCGCTGAACCGCTGAACCGATTTTCTTTAAATTTGGAATGTTTTGTTTGAAGAGAATTCTCTAGGAGATAAATTGTTTTTTTTTCAAACGACTTATCAGTACTTGCCATGTAAATTCATTACTATAAAGCATAATTTTTTCTGCTTTTTATTTGTTCTTATCAAAATAAAATAGGTGTTTTACTTCTTTCTCAAAACCTCAAAGCAGTAGCAGTTTCCGCAGAAAAAAATTGTGAGCCCCAGCCTTACCTTTTAAACCACAACAAAACAATTTACATCAAAGTAAAAACATAATAAAATATTAATGAGCATATAATATTATATGCTCATTAATTCACGTCTTACGGTACCAGTTATGTAAGTTTATGTCTAAATCTTATGTGCACAAAGTCTTTAAACAACGAATGAAATATTAAAATTATGATTCCTCCTGCATAAATTACTTGATCTCACATAAAATCTCATTTTAGAATTATGTATAGAAAAAAATCTTTCTCCTTAAATCCAATGTTATTTTTTAAGTATTTCATCAGCCAGCGTATCTTTCCCGAAATAAATTTTGGGATAGAAAAAACAAGACATAAAAAACTTCATTTATAAGAACAAAGCACCAACTTATCCTAATCCACCACCCACTCGAGGTTAAATAATGTTAACACCTCACATACCACCAAATAAAATCAGTCCATAATGACAAACAAAAGACAGGCTGGCACTCTACACGCACTCAGCATCTCAATAAGGGTCAAAAGACGCACCAGCTAGCACGTGGATTTCGATGTTGTGTTATGGTTCGATATCGAACAAGCGCCAGCGCATCAAACGTGTCGGAAAAACTTTAGGCGAACATTATTTCCAAACATGTTCCACATTTCCGCGAATTTTCAAAAACAAAAAAAAAGTCGAACGAAATTATTCCCTTTGTGCTGCAAAAAAAGTAAAATTTCTGCCAGAAAAAGTTATTCGTGTTTGGTCGCCTCAGTTAATGCGTTGACTTCGGGTGGGCCGGAGCTTAACAACATTAACGGTTCACGGTTTTTAACATAAAAAAAAATACCGGAAAAGTTTTTGAATGGAAAAAAATAATCGGTCTTTATAGAATGTCAGGTGTTTATGAAAATAGAAAAGAAAATATTGTTTCTCAATTTATAATGTGCAATACAGTTAAGTGAAAATAATGTCTGTTTCCAGATAGTGTTGTGTATTTTTCAAAATATAAATAATTAGTTTTTGTAAAATATAAATAAGTGCGATTATAAATCTAAGAAAAAATAAAAAAATGGTAGAATACAATTCAGATGATGAGGCAAATCAGGAGCTTCTTCAAAAACTCAAACATCTGGATGTTCGAGTGGAAACAGTCGAAAACGGTGGTGGAGGTGTTTTTAAAAAAGGATCCTGGAAATTAGTAAAATGGAAATCTGCACTGAATCACATTGGATTATTGATCTCGCTGTCGATCTACTGCGGTGTAGGTGGTGTGGTGAGTTAAAATTTACATCTCAAAAAAATAATAATCTCACCTGGTTTTTGTTGAAAGGAGTGGGTAGATTTTTCATCAACAAAGTGTTTAAAGGTGTTTGGATAGAAAATATTCAATAACAATCCAACATTCCATTAGATTTTTAATGTTTGTATTTTAATGCCAAATTAACACGTGCTGGCCATTTTATTTACATTTTGAGAAATTAAATACGAATTTTGGGATTTCGGAAAGGTGTTATTTTTTTTATTTTTTTTTATGGTTAAAGGGGTGTGTTTAGGCGCTAAGGCATGTCATGAAGTTGTTTGAATGTAATAAATTGAGTTGTTATGCTAGTTTGACATGTTAACTCTGAAGTACTCGTAAAATCGTGTCTTAAAATCAAGTGTTTAGGTTGTGGTTACATTAAGTGTCATGTTGGATTTAAATAAAACGTTTGTACATCATGAATGTAAGAATTGAAATATTTTATGAGTTATGTGATTTTTATGGCATTATTTTGACTTATTTTTAGAAAGTAATATTCGTTTGGAAAAGTTATTATTTCTTTAAAAATTTCTGAAAAAAATTGTTCGACGATACCGGGCATATTAGTTTTTTTTTTTAATTTTGACTTTTTCCTAAACGAAATGTAATGACATTTGACTTGTTAATGATTGCATATACCAATTTGTTTATTAAATATTATCAAATATTATCAAATATTTTTGGGAAATTTGTCTTCATAGTTTTATTTTGGTTTGAATCTCAAAAAAAATATACCTACCTAGGTCACTTAAAAAAATAATATAATATTTTGTTTGTACTTTCAGCTTATAATTTAATTTTTTTAAGTGAAATGCATCCATCGTATGGTTGCAATTCATTTTTTCGTAAAGCTCAAAAAATTATAAAAAAAAAAAAAAAAAAATGTCCTTTGATTTCTTTTTGTTTCGACTTTGAAATTCTTTTCTATTTTTTGGCAAAAAAAAATAATTTTTTTCTCAGTATTTAATGAAAACAATTCATAAAATTTTATCTAGCTTTGTAAGGTTTTAATTATATTGAATTTGTCGGTGCTGTGCGAGTTCCTCACTTTGAATTACAAAGTTTAGTAGTCATACAAAGGACCGGTCTTTTGTCTTTTCAGAGAAATTTTAATCAGAGAATCTATGGTTAACAGAGATTTCATTAACCAGTCAATTTTGATTGGTAAACCATTAGAAACACTCTGGTTATCGAATATATTTTTTGATATTTGTAATAGATAGTTGATTATCGCTTAACTTAATGAACAATATATTTAAAAAAGTGATGATCAACTATCATATCATCTGTCGTCTATGATGAATATACATAGGAACATACATAGGTATTTACCTACCTAATAATTTTGCAATATTTGATGTGTTGGTCAACGCCAAAAATCAATACATCTATTCTGCAGCAACCAGCTCACATATGTCACATCCTATATAGTCCAATAATTATAATCCTTTATATTAATGGTCTATATTTGTAACGTTTTGGGAAAATAATTGCTTTCCATTTTGTTTGACTTTATTAAATATTTTTTTATTGTTAACTAATGACAGACCGAGGAAAATATAAAACTTAACCAGCCAGAGATTCCGTTTGACATCTGGAAAAAACTGGAAAATTGGAATAGTTTGAAGTTTTGAATTATTGTAAAAACGATGCTTCTGTTTAACAACGTTGTTTGAGTAAAGTTGTAATATAAAGATTTCCTGTCATCAATATATAAATATCGCATAATTAAAAATATTCCAAGAACTTGAATTAGATTTGGCAGTACCTTTTAATTTTTTTTCAAACTTCAACTTTTGGGGTAGTCAAATAGAATCCCAAAATCCAAAATCCCGAAAACCCAAAAGCCCAAAATTAAAACTGAAATAATATATTTTTTTATATTACAACTTTTTTCTTAAATAATTTTTTTAAATAAAAAACTAAATAATCTGTAAGTAAACACGGTTTCCAAAGCTGGTTACCCAGATATAGTTTAAAAGTAAAAATTTTGTCACATCCTTATTAATTACCTTGAACATAAAATAATATAGAAAACGAAAACCGAGAAAAGTTTTTTCGGAAATCCCAAAAAAATTATATAAAATAAAAAATTAGGGCAATTTTTTTTTAATTCGGGAAAAGTTTTTCGTGCTTTGGATTTTTGGAATTTCGGATTTCAGGGATTTTCGGAACTTTGGTCCTGAAACAGTTAACAGTTTCTCGTAAAAGGCTCTAACGATTTTCACAAAACTTCTTATATTATTATGTCATATATAAACTAAACGGTTTCTTATACTGATTTGGCCATTAATCAAAAACGACTTTAGTATTCAAGACGATTAAGATGACATTTTCAGTTTTCAGCTTGTCCTAGATACTATAGATTAATGTATGCCTTTTCCATATTAACAGCAGGGGGAAATTACATTAAGGCCATTTTTATAATTTCTGTCTTACAGCACAATTTAATTACTTTCAAAAATGTATTCCAATTAGTTAGTACACCTAACCTGCCACCTTAAAATTCCCATTACTAACCACAGTCAAAAAACATCGTTAGCTCTTCGAATTATACATTTTGTAAAATAATGTACATTGAATAAGAGTAAAGAGAACTACTGTGAACCAATATTTTCTTATTATTTTTTTTTGTTTAGCTTTTTAATTAAAAATTATCCTTTACTTACAACCACGAGTTTGATTATTTCAAAGTGTTGGTTTTAAGAACTCTTTAATGTAAGGGTTTATTATTACCTACTTAGTTTGAAAACTCTAATTTTCGATGACAAGGTTTAATTATTGAAATAAAAAAGAAATGGATTTCAGACAAAACTTCAGTCAGGAAAATTATAACAGGAGGGAAATAAGTTAAGATATTATATTGAGTTAAAAACTTTGTGCGGACTTTCTTCGCTTTCAAAATAAGAAACTCAAAATGTCTCAATTCGTAATCTTAAATATATACTTGATTAAAATAATTTTGCAGATCTGAAATTCATTAAGTGAAAAGTGAACAATGGGTGATATTAATTATGTCTCGATACCGACAATAGAAGGATAACTTTTTGAAAGTTTTTGTCAGTTTTTGATCACCATCAAACATTTGTATTACTTGATATTATAGATAATACAGAATGGGTTGATTTTTTGGAAAAGCATCTTAATGATTAAAGTCCAGTCGGTATGTACTTTTTGAAAGTTTGTTGAAAATGAGCTTAATTTTCAGTATTGTTCTTTTTAGTGTAAAGGTCTTCAACAATATCATCAGATACTCGAATAAACAAATCGTTTAATAAAATATCGCACGCATTGATTTCTTTAGTTAAAAAAGAACCATTTCTCGACCCTTTCCTCTCTGATAATGATATATCAAAAACAAATAGTAAAAATGTGTTTTTTTTCTTTCTCAGGATTAAAAAAAAAAACAAAAACAAAATGAGTACAAACATTTAAGAATTGTGTATGTTTTATTATTATAATCCAACAAAAATATCTTAAGCAAATAAAATTTTCAAATGAAATATCGAAGAAATACTCAAAAAAAAAAAAATGAAAAAAACAACAATTTCCTTATACTTAAATATCTAAATTTGCAAGTTTGGACAAAGGTGTGTTGTTCTATTTTTGATAGAAACAAGAAACAAAAAACGTTTTCATGGTCAAACAATTTTAAATGCAAATTACTTTTGAAGTGTTCGTATATTTTCAAAAGTATATTTATGCACTTTGAGAGGAAATCAGATAGAAATCGAAATGAACTCGTATCTACTGGATAATTTAAAAGTGAGTGCAAACATATGAAAACAAACTTACCGTTGCGTTTTGTGTAGAAAATGTTTTCGTTTCTTTGATTTTGATTCATTTTAAGTTCAAAACCAACTAAATGTAGACATAGATTTAAATTGTTTAGTTTTTCAAAAAAGGATGAGGTAGAATATGCATGGCGAATATAACAAAACAAACCATCGAATTATTTTAATAGATTGCATAAAATCGAGTTTACTTTTATGGCGAACCAAGACGGATTTGATGTTGGTGATGGATCTTACCATCATGTTTCATAGTGATCGTTTAACCTTAAACAGTAGTTCATTGCCTATAAATTTTGTAGTTTAAACAAAAGTTTTATTTTAAACTGTGATTGTAAACTAGGAGAACTAACAGGTTCTTGACTGCTATTAATCAGAAATGACTACCATCTAGAAAAAGCGATAAGAGGCACGAAAAAACTGGAAAATACGGAGCTTGTTAAAAACTTATTAATCATAAACGGAATCGGAAAACACATGCTGCTGCAACTGAAAACACGTAATACAAATGCAATTAACACTTACTTCCGATATTATTGTGCAACAAAAATACATATGTTTATCGGAATTTCAGTGTATAATAATAATTTGAAAATTCCTCAAAACTCACGGACAAATCTGAATATTTGCAAACAATAATATCATGACTTTTGTTATAAAAATAATGATTAGATGCTATTTTTGTAAATCTATCTAATTGGATAAAGGTAAAGCAGATAAATATCTTTCATTTTTATATAACAAATGAAATAAATCAAATTTTTAGATACAAACGGCATGACTCAATTTACAATAATTTAAATATTAATTTAAACAGACCCAATGGCGCCAAATAATATTTCACATTCACCTCATGCATGTCTCATTATTATTTCCTCAATACAATGTAAACATAACCGATTCGCCGAATTGTTTTGTTAAATATTTAATTTTTTTTTTCATTCAGACAAATTTTCACCTCATCAATTTAAGCAATTCCTATATCTACCCAAACCGGCTTTACTTTGTTTTGGTGAAAAGCCAAAAATATCGCACGAACGGAAAAAACAAAACACGTCGAATTTAGATTGTGATCATAAATAGATACGCGAAAAAAGAAATATTGTTTACCATTTTGCATTTTTTTTATTTTTTCTAAGAATTTCATTATGTATTAGAAAGGTAAAATTTTGATATTACATATAAAAAAGAAACCATGTTGATTATTTTCTTAACACTTCTTTATTCAACAGGAATTTTTTATTCAAATTTGTTTCTTTTCAATTTTTTCGCAAAATCAAACAAATGATTGATGGATTTGAATGTGAATTTTCCGTAATCCTCGTTTTAAAAAAATAAATGTTTTCTGATATTTATAGTTTTTACTTTGAAAAAAATCACACATTCATTTTTAATTCAAAATTTATGGCAATAAATTATTGAGTACCTATTATAACATTTCAATAAAGAAGTGTGAAATATGATTGATTTTGAAATTTAATGAAGATGTAGATTTTGTTTTTTTTTTTTTGCACCTTATTTTCACATCATGCTGTCCGGATGGTAACCTCCATTAAAGACAAATTATGTATTTGACCTAAATCAAACCATCATTAAACACATCGTAACCTACAATTCTACATCCTTAAAGTAAATTCTTTACCAGTAAATTTGTATGAACTGCATAAACAGGCGATGCACAGACATGTTACGGACTTTTATTTGAATCAATGAGATTTTTTTTAAGTGTGATAGATTTTAATAAATGGGAAATATGTATGATCAATAGACGACCGCGACGTTTGCATTGGACTCACTCAACCAAATTATTCTGACAGCGTCTTGTGGATTTAGTGGATTCACAAATAACAAATTAAAATGATAGTGTACGTTGAATCTTTCGTGAACATATTTGTTCATCCATATGTCTGCACTGCAACGACTTAACTTTGACGTAATGTTGTCAGCTTTTCTCACTTAATCTATTATATGTAAATAGATGCACAATATATGTTTTGAACAAAGTTAGTTGCGAGTTATTTTTCGACATAAAGATGTAAATTATTAAAGAAAAGACAATATAACATCCCTGATCAAAAGTTACTCGGATTGATTATTAATGGTGAGCGGCTGAAAATCAAGGAGTCTGGGGTGCATGAAAATATTCAAATGATATTCCACTTCCACATTCAGTGGTGCCGCTGGAAAAAAATCAAAAAGAGTCAAAATGGGGCCCGAACAAACTTGACCACTAACAAAACTCTGTGATTATTCACCTCATGAATCCATATGATCCTGTCTGATAAACTTATTTTCAATGTCTCTTGTTTGATAAATATGAATTCGAAAAAGACGGCTAATCAAACAAGCGATTGATAATTTTTAAAATATTTTTAAATTTTCGAGGTTTGGCAAACTTATTTGATTGCATCAAAAATGTTGTAGAAAATCATACTTTACAATTTATTCGCACTATTTTCAAAGAAATAAATGGACAACAGGTTGATAAATATTTCTTATGTCATATCGTTTTCAAGCTTAACAACTTTTAGCGAGACTTTTAGTCAGAATCGAAGTTTTGTAAAAATTAAAAAAAAAAATTATTATCATTATTTTGTTTATTCATACGCAATTTGCATGGATGAACAATATTGTACATTGTACCTACATACAACAATAACAATAACAATAGGTACATTCATAGTGCCAAAAATATGAAATTATTCGATCTACGAATTGAAGAGATGAAATTTATTTTGGGCCAGACAGATAATTCTAGAAATCACGTGAATGTGTAAATGAATCTAAAATCAATTTCGAATATTTCGTGAATCTATTTATTGTGTTTCTATGTTAAATTAAGAAAATAATCAAATCATTGTTGCTAAGGTGTTACATTTTTGAATGTTTATAACATTTATTCACTGAAAACAAAAGCATGATGCAATCCATTTATGACGTGTAGAATTTGTTTCCGCTTTCCATTTTATTTTTCAATTTAATAAAAAATGATGTGTATAATTAAAAAAAAGATACGCAGGAAAAACAAAACTACAAATTTTATTTTCTATTAGGTATTTAAACGTTGAGTGTCATGAGGGAAGGAATGAACCAGTGGTTTAGTTTTTGCATTGTTCAAGATGACGACATTAAAATATTGGCAAATGCAGTTTTTGGTGACACTATGACGCGCAGTGAAAAAAAAAGACTCTTTTTGGCGCCACGCCACTATATTCGTGCAATGAGTTTCGTCGGTAATTTTACTAAGAAACCGGGATGTTCTTAAAAACATATTGTGATGAACAATTCCACTTTTCCATTTTTTGCTACTTTTAATAATATGGTTATCAAATGCTTTGAATTTTAAGCAACCAGAAAAATGTAAAAATTGATATGAACATATTTTTTTTTTATATCTTAAATCAAGTGAAGAGTATCAACTGTGACACGCTAAAGCACGTATATGAGAAGGGACAAAATGGGACTTTTTTTATTACGGGTGGGCAGTTAATCTCTTCAATGTAGATGGCAGGAGTATTTTTCAAATGAGCTGCTACTTTCTGGTATTGAAATACTATCCAACTCCATTATTAAGTAATTTGGTTGCTAAGCTTAAAAGAAAAAAACGTTAAATTTAAGTGCAAAAATGCACAATTAAAGTACCAAGATGTTTTAAGGAATCGGCAAGTCAAGGTAACTAGGACTTCAAAACCTTAAGATCCTTGTCAAAAATTCTAGACCATAAGAAATTAACACTTGCAGACATTAACACCGTCGCCAAGACTTAAAGATTTCAATACCTTAAGTAATCTAGACCACAAGAAGGCGTGAGGGAATAAATCCATTATCAGGGCGTAAAGAGCCACGAGTATGAGAACGAAGAAATTACTATACCACCGATGCATGGACTTGAGTTTACTAACTTATAAGCATTTTAGATAGGAATTCATTATTGCATTGCTTTATATGCCTGAAAGTTACGGAACTATTTTCTCGGCTATTTTACACCAAATACATAGAGCAAATGCATGAAGCATTAGACACACGTGTCTTAAATACAGGTGTGTTATTAGTAGTTAAAAATTATGGCTGTGATAACACCACTTTGATATCATAACATAATTTGATCTACTTCTGATATGTGATGTTTGTGAACCGGAAATGACAGGAAATATATCTAGTATGATTTTTGTACACTCTCCAATGAAAGTGCGAGTATTCTATGTATTTTAGTTTCACTTTATAATCCAGTTTTTCTTTTAAACATATATGCATTATTTATGCTCTTCCTGACAGCAGAATTTCAAAATTCTTTCAAATAAAACAAATGTCATGTTATCTCAGCTTAACGTATTTTATCACGCCAAAGCAATTACGTTGCCCATCCCAGTATACAATCAGTATTCTTTTATTATGTGAAATATGCCAGGTTAATCGGGTGTACAGAATATGTTTTCATTATTCTCAACATACCATTAAAACTGTGACCCCATCACCTAAATGTGGAGGTTTCATTGTTTGCAAAAAATAAAACCCCTCTAAATTTAATTCTCACGAAAAGTGTCCCTATTCAAAACAAAGCAACAAAAAGAAAATACAGCCGTATCGTGATTCGTGAATAAAAAGCACGGAGGCACTATAGCCCTACCTTTGACAAATATTTCGTATACGTCATGTTGACGTTGGAATAAAAGGAGTCTCACCAAAACACGACTTCCGAAAATAATCAGATAACACAAACAATTTGCCAAATCGTCGTGGACTCCACATAGGATTATTTCCTGGTTAAGGGAGAACGACTTAGTTAGTATTATAAGGGTATGTCTCTATCGAAATGGCAAAATCTCCTGCGGTGGGCCTTTTTAGTCGACCAAATCTCAATTTGATTTTATTTATCGGTCACGCAATCGATGTGCCTGAATGTGACGGCACATGAACTCGGACTACAGTAGTCTCAACTCAAAGGACATTTTTCATACCACCACTCCTCTGAAAAATATACATAAATGGGTTTCGTTTTATGTAAATCAAATCTCATTTTTAACTAAACCAACTTTAGTATGATTGCATGAGCTATAAAATAACGGTATTGCCCGCCATTTCGTATAGCCACATGTCATGGCGAAATAATTCTGTTTGACATGTGTCCTTTGATTTGTTTCACCACAGTGTTGAGTTGTTTGTTTAAGAAACAGTTATTCTTCTTTTTATATCTCGGTCATGGATGGGTATGTTCAAAAAGTAATGTTAAAGTTTATTTTTAGATCTGTTTGTTTTGTATGAGATTTAATGACTCATTTGGTTGGAGTTTAATTAATTCAAAGTACATAATTCGTTGAAATAAGTAATGGTGCGAATAATTAAGATAATTTGTTTGATTGCAAATCTTTAAATTATTTACGGAGGGTATTCATTTCTGTTGAATTCGCACTGCATTGTTATTTTATTGGTGGAGAATGGGACTCCTTCTTTTAAGTGGAACAGGATGTTATAAATCATAAATAAATTGTGAAAACGTGACCAAGAACTATAGGCAGCCCGAAAATTTATAAAGAAAGGGCATGAATAAATCTTAACCTACTTTAGAGTACTTGGTGTTAAATCATGTTTCTATAATCTTAAGGTGATTACAAGAAATTATTGCAGAGTATTAGAATTTGTGTAGGTACTAATTGAGTTGATAAATATTTATGAAACTTTCTTTCAACTCGGTGAACTCCAGTGATGTCTAATTGTTCAACATGCAAGCAAAACAACAACACTAACTGGCGATTACTTTACTATTTATCTCCAATGGATTGGATGGTTCGAAATAAGTGTGCCAATTGCGTTAAATTTGATCACAGTTAAATTGTATCATTTTTTATTGGGGTGAATAAAATTTAAGCTTTTTGCTGTGTCAGTTGAATTAAATAGGATTTTTTATTATATAAATTTCCAATTGAGATTTCTTGTGTTCAAGAGCCTATCCAGAAATTTTCAGATAGCTTTAGAAAGTTAATAACAATAGTTAAATTTAATTTATTTTAATTAATTTTCGGCGTTCCTTTGATACAAATTTGCTTCGAATTACATTCAAGTGTGTTTACGAAACAACACGAAGCTATTCCGATCGCTTTGGATACAATCGATAAAAAAAGATGCAATAATGAACGCGGTCGATAATAAAAAGATGTAGAAATGAACGCAGCAAAACAAATGTCAAAAATTAACCAATTGCTAAATATTTAACGAGCTCCTGAGCAGGTTAGTTTTTGACGTCTGTATTCACCTCATTAGTGTCGAAATTTAGCCATGGGATCAAGTTTAACAGCACTTTTAAAGCAAATGGCACACGGCCTAAATGTTCACTCACAAAAACATCAAGAACAATTGATTTATTTTAGAGTCCCTCGCTTAACTAAACTTCAAGAAGATACTGAAGAACTGTAATAAATTGCAAATAGAGTGCTGTGCTTGTGTATCAAATTTGATACATTTGACAGTAAAACGAATGTATTTTTTCAGAAGTAATTGTGTAAAGAATACATTTTGTATGGGCTCATTGAAAAACTTTGTTTTTTTTTGTTTGGTCATATAAGATACATTGACACTGAAAACTAGTACCAGGTATATACGAATCATGTGATGTGTATCAAATATGAATTATTGGACAGTGAAGTTGTCAAAACTGTCTAGAATTTATGACTATCTATAATTCATTATTTAAAATAGGTATAAATTCAAAGTTGCTCACTCTCTCATTTTTTCTATACAGATTTTATAGAAACCGTTTCTGCAAAACGAATATTATTATATCTGTTAGGTACGGAAATGGGCTCTGGTTTCACAAAAGCGTAAGTGTTTTCCTAATTTCAGAAAATATAATTTTTATTTTTAAGATTTCTTCAAAGCGAATTCAATATTGACTATAGTTTCAATAACACGATCTAAATATATTTCTTCGATATTTTTTTTAAATAACCCAACTGAATTCAATTCTCACTTTCTTGACCAAAAACATGTTTTCCATGTTAACCCAATTCAAAAGTTAATAAAACTAAACAACATCCACTCAAAAAACTCTACATCTTACATAATTATTATGAGTATCCTCTCATTTTAATTTATGTATCTTAGGAAAAAATAAATGAAATATGACAATCATAATCAACATCTAACACCCGCACTTTATCTAACATCAAAAGTATTTGTCTGAACAAAAGTACCAATATGCCAGAATATAATTTCTAAAAACACATTTTCAATCAAAATTTTACTTGCTGCCACCAGCCAAATGAATAAATATTTTTATTCCAAAATATTTACTTTTGAAACAACACACTTCATGAATTTCATCGCTGATGTATCTAGCATCTAATAAACTTAATTGTGAGAAGCGATAAAAGACGTTTATACAATGGCAAGCAATTTTCATTACGTCATTACATTTTGTTTCGATCTTTATCATGACGTAGTTTTTGTTTTCTTTATTCGCTAACATGTGCGATATTCAATCAATTTGTTTTTATAGTCCACGATGAAAATTATTTCATGGATGGAAAAATTATTTTGATGGGGCATCTAATTTGTTTTCTAATTTCGTCTAAGTATTGAATGCAGGCCAGGGAATATTTTTAGTTCTTTGTAAATTTAATGGAATTACATAAATTGTATGTTTATTAAATGCTTTGTATATTAGATTCTTTCCTGGTAGCAAGATATCTTAATCCTTAAAGTCTGGAAATATTGCCGAATTGTCAACTGCTTTAAAATTGTAAGAATTTAATAAAACTAGTTAATTTTATAGTATTCATTCCGAAAAATAAGTTTAAAGAATGGGACTCCACGTTATGCAATACCAAAATACTGCATTCTATAGTGCCAAATAGCCATGAAATAAGTATGCAATTGCCAAATTGTTTTGTAAAAAAAAGCGAGATATGTAAGGCGGGACAGCATGCCCCTTTTTTACATCTGTACCTCACTTAATGCTTTAGGTGTCTTCTATAATGTGACTGCAGTCAAATTTGTCTGTTTGAATGAACAGTTTAATTTTTACATCCACATCTAACGGTGATGTTTTCGATAAACTCTATAGAGTCTTTGGATGGCTCTTGGTGGAGCCTCGATGTTGAGAACATTTTATAAAAATAAAAACACTTGTTTTTTTAGGAACCCCAGTCGAACATTTATTTAAAATTAAAGCATTGTTGAGTGCCATTTTTGAATTATGATTCTGATACGTTTGAGTTCTTCATCGCGAGATTAGAATGATGTATATATATATGGTATATTTGTTTAAATGAAAGCACGCATTACTATCCGAATCCCGAATATTCGAGAAAAACATGACCATGTAAAAAAGTCATAAAACAGCAGATGATGGTATATACAACTTTGTTATCATGACTCCATAAAAAACAAATTGTATATTTATCGATGTTCATATTTAGTTTCATTTTTGATGCTAAATTTATCTGTCATAAACAGTTAATTTCATTTTACATATATTATTCAAGCTGTTGCTATTTCCTTTTTATATCCACAGATGCCGTTGTCTTATTTATTTATTCAATTATCTAATACATTGCAACTTAGTTCTCTAGACTGTTCCTATCATCCTTCTTTTCTTTTACATTAGTATTGGAATGTCGACATTGTTTTACTGGATTATTGAAAAATGTGCAACAGTATCTCTAAATTCTGCACTGAAAATAAAATTTCAATAAATATTATAGTGAACATTTTTAGAAATAAAACACTTGTTAATTCCACTTTTGTTTTATTTAACTTTTATTTTTAAAAATGTTCAGAACAATCAATTTCCACCAAGCGCCTATAACCATCGCTCTATTGAGCACATTAAATATTATAGGCAAAAATGCGCCGAAATACGTCTATCGAATTAATAAACATCTATAAAAGTGTTTTGTTAAGACTTTTAGTTTTGATGACAAAATATTGTTTTAACTCTCTTGCCAATAAGTTATCTATCAGAAGCGATTTAAAAATGACCCTACTATTATATACTCTATATATCATTATGTTAAGTATTAATAGCAAATAAAACTATAAATTCTTCAATGATCTAGATTTATTTTATTATTGAGAGTTGATGTCTCTTTTTGGGGTCTAGGCACAATTCACTCTGCACAATTCACTGTGCACAATTCACTGTGCACAATTCACTGTATCGACAATTCACTGTGCACAATTCACTAAGGAACACAATTCTCTGTGGGGACAATAATTTACTGTGCGATACTTCGCGCGCGAGTTACGTTTGTCTTAAGAGGAGAAAATAAAACGTCTACAAATTTCCTTAATGGTAATCAACTTTTATTTTAGATCTACTCTTGATCTATATCAACTTAAGACTAAAAGACTAATTGAATATGTTTTTATTATTATGCATCGAATCATTATATAAGCACGTTTACATAACATAAAAGATAGGGCATTACAATATGTTTTCATATCTGCAGAGAATTTGCAGAAGACAAGAAAACTATTCTCTTAGATTAAAATTCTGCACAAGAGTTTTTCTGTAGATGCTGTTGTTGGACGATCGTTGTTGCTGGTTTCTGGGTCATTGCGCTGTTGTTGGATTTGGCTACATTTATTGAAATGAGATGCTCTTATATATTAGAAATCATTGTGGATCTGCTGTTGCTATATTGATTATGTTGTAGGCTGATGTTTTCATTTCAGTGGCAGTACATAGACGCTATCAAGATGATTTTGGCTGACAGCATTGATCTCTATAATGTACAGTGTGTTTTATGTAAATACTCATTCTGATGCCGACATTGTTGCCAGTTCAAAAGGTTACGTAACTCGCGCGAATAGTGCACCACAGTGAAATGCACACAGTGAATTGTCCATCACAGTGAACTGGCCCCCATGCCATTCTTTAAGATTATTCAATTGGACATTATTCTATATTGTTTCTTGAATCATTATCTTTATAGAAAAAATATTTCAGACTTTAACAGCTTTTCGCAAAATGCAGACCCTTGTAGTCGCTTTTCTAAATTCCATTGTTTTGCTGTCCTTATAGTTTTTTGCAGTTCTTAGCTTTCGTTTACATTTTATTTCATCATTTTACATTATTCTCTGTTTTTGAATTGTTCGCAACTTAATTTATTAATGTTTGTATTTGATTCACAAAAAATTGCAGCGTTTTGCATTATTTTCTATAATTTTGCAGTTTTCTTGAGTTTATTGAGGATTAAAAGAATTTATTCTTTAGTTCTCATATTTTTAATATATTTTAATTCCTCTCATATATTATGAAGATATTTGCATAGTTGAGAAATTATTTGCAGTATTTTTTTTTTTTTAATGGAAAAAGATGTCATTATAGAGTTTTTCAATTGAGTTTTTCCAAACGATTATTTTCAATAATACGTAGAATTTTATTTTCAGTGTTTCTTGTAAGTTGTTTGTGGTAGATAGAAAGCTCTTGTCATTAAATTTGTATATACATATAGTTTGCTCCTTGCCACAGGAACCACCATCAACTTATGCACGAAAGAATTGTGCATTAAAGTCACGTTCACGTGACAAATCGTTCTCTGAATAAATAAGCATCAGAAAACATGCATATCAGGCATTCGGACTTATGTTTCTAATCCTTTTATACTAGTGGGTTTAATGTTGTAGAATATAAACATACGAACGATAGTGTTCACGCCCAACTAGGTCAATTGACTTTGCATATCTGTTGGCTATCTTGATTTTGGAATCATTTGGACATGCAACTTATCTTCAATCTGCAAATAGCAAAGGAATGGATGGTCTTCATATGGTTTAACTTGTATTCAACCAATAAAATAAAAACGCATTTCAAAAGAAAGTAGGGATAGCTTCTCCAGGATCTTAGGATAACAAAAGCCACTCACAGTGATTTATGTGAAAATTATTTTAAAGACCAAAGTATACCAAAGGACAATTTAATGCTATTATCATGTCAACACAAAGAAATTTTTCAAATAAAACCCACAAAAAGGAATTGGCGTCATTTGTCTGCTATGTGCTTAGTGTTGGCATGATTTGTGAAGAGTGCGTTATAGTTATCCTGGATGGCAGCCAAATTATTATTTCAGTTAAGGAATAATAAGGGCAAATTTAACTCCCTTAAAAAAATTTGTAAAATGTCTGTTAGGTTATTGCAGGAATTGAAACAAATTTTGCATATGTCAACATATTAGAAAAAAAAATGTTCATTATGATTTTCCTTTCGCAAAAGTTTAGAACAACTTTCATCAACATATCTGAGTCGATAACTTTTAATAGCTTTTTTGGCACCTGTTTTCGTGACTTTTGATTTAACGCTAAATTTTTCTTTAAGTTGATTCTTGTGACGATTTTTTTATTTTGTTCTTAAAGCTTAGTTTAAAATTTTGTTGTTTAAGAAAACTTGAAGTTTTCTTTACTTTTATTAATACTACTTCATTGAACACAGCTAAATAAATTTCATTTGACAGCTACCCTGCCATCTTTGCTATTGACGAAAGTTTCTGAAAGTGTGTTTGTTTTGACAAACTTCCAACTGCAACTGTTTTTTTTTTTTAAACTAGTCCAAGGTCTTAAAATACTAATATTTATTATGTCACCCTTTTTAATCTACATATAATGCTATCGACATAATAATACAAGAACGGTTAATACGATTTATGTTTTCATTTTCAACACGATGAAAACCACTCAACACAAAAAATAAATAAAAATTAAGAAATCAGATAAAAACGATGAAACAGATTTTCTATCTTCAAAAATAAAAGTATAGATTGATTTTGGAATTTGTGCTCCCCTTCCGCACATACATATTATATCAATTTGACAGACATTAACCGCAAATGATGGGCTTTATTGCATCTCATAAACCAACAAATGATCAACATAAACTTGCACCAAAGATTTGAATTTTATTTCAGTATTTTTCAAAATTGTTGTGTTTAGAAACGCTTTCGGGTGAGAGAGTGGGAATTTTGATGTCTTATTAAAATGATTTTTTATGATGCGGTTTTTGATCAATTAATCGGCGATCAATTTGATGTGCGGTTGTCTTATTTTTGTTTTGTGAAATGAATTTTAATTTAGCTTTCAAAAATGTAATAAACCTAGAGTGTTTTTGAATTTTATGATGGAAATTAAAAGATTAAGTAGGTTATATTGTGAAAGTAGGAGCATTATACAAATGAGAAAAAGCATCAGAACTTATTTACTTACATGCTAATCTGCAATACCACAAGGCCATCAATATATTTTACAATTTCATTTTTTCCGCAGGTAAATACAATATTTCTTTTTTTTCGACAGACAGTGCATTACTGCACTGACAACCCATCTTCCTCGTTCTTCATATGCAATGAATTGATGCAGTCGGTTTCTACTAAGACGAACTGGATGAACCATATTTTCCAAGCTATGTATTATTGTTTTACATTGTTGGATAATTTTCCTTAAAATTGAAAAAGATATTTTTTACTGATACGTTTTATACTGATAGCTATAACTGACCCCTAACTGATGTCGTACCTTTTTGACAGAATGGATTCATTTGAATAAACTGAATAAACAGAAGTCACAGTTCAGGAATTATGTACTGTTTTTGATGTGGGTGTTTGAACACAATCCTTTTTTCTCGAAAACACATACTATACCATGATCTACTATTTGAATTCCACAAATTGTTCACTTCAAGAGTATATCAACTGAAACAACCTGAGACTAAGTATTTCAATATTTTAAGAAATTGAAAAACCATGCGAAACATGAGTCATAAATCCCAATGAGGCAACCTTTTCATCTAATGGATTGGATGATTCTTGAGTCCTGAAAAAAATAATCTGAATATAACGATTCGATGGGTGAATTTTATTGAAACAAGAACTAAGATAAATGATTACCGGAGGTGATGACAGCAAATAAATTGAATTTGAATAATTTACTGAGTAAGCAGAATTTTCATGAATTGGAAATGTGTGGTGATGGGCAAGGCAGCCTTAAATGGAAAATAAATAAAAAAAAGGTCGATTTAAGTGTAAAGAAGATTCATTTATGGAATTTATAAAACAATAATGTTGTGAGTGCTAAATTTATTGATGTGAAACGCTTTTCAGTCTTAAATTGTCACAAAACATTAGTTTCAAATGACTTGATTTCGATCTAATTTATTGTATTTTTTCCAATCGAAAGTTATTAAATTAATATTAAAGGTTTTGTGGCCTTTACTCCAACAAAAGCATTGCGTTTCGCCCTAGTTTGATGGTGGGCTCATCAGCTAGATGACATCAAACCCAATCTAGTACGCAATAATTGTCGATGATTACCGACTGCTTTATAAAATTTACAGAGAAAACTCCCTGTGAATTATATTATTCTAAAGAACTTTGATTAAAGTTAGACATTAGAAATTATGATGTTATGCTCGTGGCCAAGCGAAGTTATAAGAATGAACAAATAAAAACAATAAAAAGACTAAAAATAGTCGAATTAAAATTTATTTAGTGGAGTATTTATGAATGAAATTCAATATTAAAGGTTTTGTGGCCTTTACTCCAAAAGCATTGCGTTTCGCCCTAGTTTGATGGTGGGCTCATCAGCTAGATGACATCAAACCCAATCTAGTACGCAATAATAAAATAAAAATCTCACTTCAAATCGAGATTTCGAGATTTTGATCTAGACGTAATCTAGATTTGATTTTTTTGACTAAAGAAACGCAAAATCTAGAAAAGATGGGAAAAAATAAATCTAGATCAATAAAAAGGCACTTTTTGCGACCAGTGAAAAACCACCGTTACTTTCTCCAAAAGGATGTAAAAATTGTTTCCTATTGTTGGTGAGTTATCAAATCATCGTTTAACTTATTATAATTAAAAGCTGTACTGCAGGGCATGATAAGAATCCTTGTCAATACGCAAATTTCCGCTTGTTTCAGTTCAACTTACATAACTTTTTTTGAAAAAAAGCTAACGTGAACTATATCCAACAAGATTACGATTGCAATCATTAAACTGGAAGTGTTTACCCGTTGCCTGGTTAAAGTTATATATAAAATGTTTTTGTTATAATACAAATACTATATACCTACATTGAAATAATTAATAAATAGAATAAGTAGAAGACTTAGCATTAACTTTAGTGGACTTGTCGAATTATAAACTTAAGGAAAATATCAAAGCTGAAATTCGCAATACAGCTGAAATTATGGAAAAACGTGGCAAAAAATTCATAAAGGAATGAGAATGCACTTTTAATCCATGGGAAATGTCATTTTGTCTGCTTAACTATACCGTGGCTAAGCGTGAAAGAATCACACATGAAAATACTTGACTCTTTACTTGAGCTTACATCAGAAAAGTTTCACTTCAGCGTTCATTGATAACAATGTTTATTATATGAAGAGATGAAATGGTGACTTAAGCTTTTAACACAACGCCTTTCACTTATTGTTCAAAACTTATTGTTTTTCACTTATTGTTAAAAAGCACTAGATTAACATGAAAGAAAGAGAATTGCAGGACTGCAGTGAAGTAATAAATTAAGATCAAAAAACATAAGACGTGCACTTTGATTGATTATATTTGTCAGCTCAACAACTGAATACTGAAAGAGAACCTACACAACCCCCATTTCTATCAAACAAGTCAAAACGGTTTTTTTTTTACTATTCAGTTATTAATGATAGGCAGAAAAAACGAATATTAAAATAAAACATTGATTGAAAATTTCTTGTGATATCAGGATTGAAGTTGAAGTTCAAATTAAACTTTATTGAGACATTATAAAAAACAATTTACATTCTTCTTAAATCTAAATGTATCTAAATGTTATTAGAATCGGACCAAATTTTCAATAACCAAATATGTATTATGTTAAAAGCACAAAGAATCCAACCAAATTTACTAAAGAATTTCGTGCTATATTATAACGCCATTAGTATAGGTAGTACTTGTAACAATACAACTGACGTAATTTAAGTCCTTTTTTAGTTGTGATGACGCCCTCATTTACACCTTCGGGAGTTTTACCGACTACTATCCGTCCAAGTTATGAAGATCTATCTAAATAAATTTTATAATCATTCCAACATTCTGCCTGTTCTTCTCCCAATTTCATTTGATTATAAACCTCTTTTAAATCGTCCACTTCGTGTTACTTTGGAAAAATGTCTTTCTTTCAATTCACAGAACGTTACAATTTTGTCACGCTTTTTCCTCATAAACTATTTCTTGAAAATATAAATATAAAACGTCTATGTTTATCTGACGCCACTCTTCAATTTAATGGCTCCTCATTTCGTCTAGTCAACTATTTAATAAATCTTTCTAATACCGGCTGGGCGGCAAAGTCAAAGTCAAATCATTTACAACACTAGGCAATGTCTACTTCTACTGTGTCAATAGTCACCCGTCACCATCATCACACAACACCAACCGGATAATGACTCCAACCGAGAAGTTTCCGTTACAGGAAAGCCTTTATTAACTAAATTAGTAAGGATATCGAAAATGTCTGCTTTTATTGCTGTCATTCGTACACAAGGTTACGCAACGTTGATTAGAAAAAACTATATAACAAAATTGTAAATTAATTCGTCTTCTTGATCCTTTAATGCGAATTCTAGAAATAAAATACCCTCCTTTAGGTAGAAGTTTAATGTGAAACAGTAGGAAGAATGAATGACCTTGATAACAACTGTAGATACAAGTTTTTGTGTTTTTATTTTTTTTTTTTTTTTAGAATCAAAGATAGTTTTTGTTTTTTTTTTTTTTTTTTATTTGTTGAACTTTCCAAAAGTAGAAATAACTTCTTGATGTTTTATGAGATATAAAGTAATTTTTCAACTATACAAACTTTTTCAAGCTTATTTTTGTCATTTCGTAAATCCGAGTGTTTTACTTTATTAAACCATAAGATTTTCAAAAACAGCCTGTGCGTGCGTATCCCATATTTTGTCAATTAGGTCAAGTAATTGAGTATTCAGGAAAAGATTGTTGGTTTTTGTAGAACTTTTGGCGAAGAAAAAGTTAAAGGTTGTGTTCATGGAAGAAATAGGGGTAATATGCCAAGAACAACACACCTTTTTTTGTGTGTGTTGAAAGATAAAGTGAGAGACAACATTGTTAGAAGAATTTAGGTATTGATTGGAATTTTAGATAAAAAAAAATTTGTGAGAATAGCCTGATGGGAATGTCTTTGTGTTTTAAAATGACTTAACTCTGTCGACATAATTAATAGAATACGATACAAGTTTCTCAGTGAAAAAAAATATTGATTTTTTTTATGGGTTAAACTATGATAGCAAGGACTTGTAAAGCCTTTTATTGATTTCGAAAATTTCGAAATCTAAGTATGTCTACATTCGTATTCGGATAAATATACTGCCTGTAGCGTTGAATATTTAAAGAACATCTGGTGACCGAAAAAGAAATAACTTTTGATACAATTGAGTTGATTTATATGATTTTTTCGAGTATTTGGAAATTTTTGTTAGAACAAAGCAAAGTTTTGAATGATATCTAAAATATTGTAAAGCAGGTTGTCAGTAAATCAAATTTTGTACCCAAAACTTATATGCATATTTTATATGTTTTCCCTTTTTTATCCGTTGAAGCATTCGTTCGCATTTATACCTAATTCAAAATTTTCAAATCAAGTATGTAAGTACGCTATGGCTTATGGACAAACTGGTTGAGCTCATATTATCAATCATCAGTGATATGAGTTGAACGGATACAAAAATAAAGAAATCCATAATAAGCGACAACAAATTTTATACCTCGTTTATGTACATATAACAGTGTAGAATAGAAAATGTATCCTCCTATCGGAAGACGCTTTAAGTTTGGCAAATGCCAGTTTTGTTTAGATGTTGGTGAGATTCACCGATGCAAAAAACACGGGCTAGTTAGAATTCGTCAGTGATTTTGAGGGTACACAAATTTCGGCACATATATATCCGACGTCCTTTATGGTATGGTAATTCGTAACTCGAAGCTTTTAGCTACACGCCTCAAAGAGACCATCCATTACGTCTACACACCGACACCGATATCGTTCTTCTGAACGTCAATAAAGTGGTGGATGATTTTGACGACGAGGAAAAAAATTCATACAAACAGACAAGCAAACAAGCTTGGCACTCACAAAGAGCTATTACACTACATCACATAACATTACATTGACACAGAAGTCATTACAGAACAATTAGTTTTTATATAATAAATAAATTGGGGCTGGAACACAACGTAGTTGCACTCATTGTTCGAGCAACTGATATTTCCAATGATGCGTTTCCGTGTCGTCTAATTTCTTTTTTTTTTTTTTTGCTTTTCATTAAAACTGATTTGAGAACCCTAGGAATCGAACCTACGTAAACGTAAAAAAAAAAACATTTTTGTTTTCTTTTTCCACTACTGATTGACTACTTGTTCATGTGTATTCTGTTGTTTGTTTAACCCTATCCAAACGACAATTTTATACAACGTTCAATCGCAAAAGAGTCAAGCCTATAAAAACTCTTGGAAAAATCTAATGAATTGACTCCAACATTCAATTGGCCTACAAAATGTAACAATCCATAACCAGAAGACTTGTCAACCCTACAAACCCCACAAGAAGATCTGTAGTGGTCAAGAGGAAGGTTTGTGATCCCATTTGAAATAATAACATCGTCGGAAAAGAAGAAGAAGAAGCATACGTTCCAAATCAAAACTGACAGTTGCCGCGTTGGTTGTCTAACATTGAATAACGAATGTACGCACTGGTTAAAGAACTGAAGTGTGGAGCGATCTTTTTAATTTAGAGATCATTTTCCGATAAAACAAAATGGCAGAGTTTTCAGATAACTTCAGCATTGTTATTTTCGGGATATTATGTAACGTTTTAAAACTTTTCGTCCTTATAAAGCTCTGTTTCATTCAAATAATCATCCGTAATAAGCATGTGTGGATCAAAAAATGTTGCTGCGTACCAAACCAAGTATTAAGTATTCTTTTGTTTTTGTGCTTCCAAAATGATAACCCGAGTGATGATGATGGTTTCGTCGTCGAAATCATAAAGAGTAACTGATTCACTATTGAGTCATACATTTTATCATCAAGCAGACAAGTAAATTTTTTTTTTCTCATCAAAATTGTTTCGATATTGCAAATATGTTGATGTTTGATTCTTATAGCTACATATAGCTTGACATTCTGAAGGAAGCCAGAAATGATTAATGAGATTACACGTACCTGTCATTCTACGGAGACTGTATTATTTTTGGTCATGGCAGATTCCTTTCTACATTACATCACATAGATTGTATAGAAAGCCTGTTGAATACTTTCGTTTAAGACAAATGAACTTTTTTTTTGGAAAACAAAAACAACAAAATAACCTATACCCTTGCATGTGAAAGCCTACTTTAGAAGTAACTCTTTGGACGCACATTTTTCTTTTGAACTTTTGAACCCAAACAACATTAATCTCCATATTACACTTATACTTAGCCAGGTGTAGCACCTTCACTTCCTATTTAGTGTTGACTTTTATGTTATATAATTTATTTTTTGTTCCCTTCCATAAGTACGATAAAATTAAAGGATATTTATTAGCATCATGTGCGTGTAGGTTGAACAATCATAATAAATTCAAACAATATAATGTACGTTATCCCCGATGAACCTCTATAATTATGTTTTTGCTGGTGCATGTGAGGCGCCTGAAATATTATACCAAATAAATATAAAAACAAGGATGTTGTGTCTATTTGCATGGACCCTTGTTGTGCTGGGATAAAATGACCATTTCATGTATAAGTGAAGAAAATAATTCTAATGAGCGGTTTCAATTATCTGGAGACATTATACGAAACATTTGGACAGAACATTGTTCAAACTTTGGTAGAAGGATACATAGTAAGGATATTAAGTTGTAGGAAGTTGATAACAAGAGGGAATATGGACCCTGCAATAAGGTTAAAGAATATTTGTTGATTTTGAGTAAGATTGAGTGGTTGTGATTTGTTGATCTGTTAATAAAAAAAAAGTAACTATATAAGCTTCATAAAACGTATAGGTAACCTGATATTAAATAAAATATGAATAGATAAGACCACGTAACAAAATTTGACACAGCGAAAAAATGAATCAGTTTCCCGCCTACTTTTTGAAGATGATCCGATAAGTAAGCATAGTACCGCCGTTTTCAATATTTTTGACGAGAACTTTGGAGACAATTTTTAGCCACTCTTGTTAAAAATTCTTTTTGAGAGTTTCTAGAATCTATGGTTTATTTTTATAAAAACGAAATCTCGAAGAAAGAAATCTGAGGTGGTCAAATCAGGCGGTCTTTCCAACGATTGTAAATCGGAATGCAATATTATATGCGACATGAAATGATATCGGTTTCATCGTCCTGTTGATACCCGGGTTATGTATGAATGATCAACTACAATATTTCGATAGTTTAAAATGTCGATAAAAGTTTTTGGCTCTTTTTCCAAAATTTTGGAGTAATTTCCATGAATTCTGTCGAATTTTGGGTGTTCTTGCCAAAATTATCCCGCCAAAAAATTTTTGGCTTTTTCCAAAAGACATTTTTGCAAAATTTCCTATGGCGTCACTTCGTTCTTGAGACATTGTGCAAATTAAGTAAAATTTATTGTATAGGATCTCCGAAACAAATAGAGGTCTTCACAGTTCTCAAAACACAGAAAAACGAACTGAGTTTGTTCGTAATAAATACAGTTTCCTGATTTTTATTTGACATTTTAAAAATAGAAAAATTAAAATAATTTAATATAACTGTTTACACATAATTAACATACATAAATCTACTTCATCTTTGTATAAAATGCAAAAATCCAAGCAAGATCAAAAGAATTCATCGCAATTAAAACGTCGACCTGGAATCAAACGTTTTTCAGCATGTGTCGACAATTATTCATTTCATCTTCCTCAAGGTCAAATTTATCAAATCCTCGAAACGAATCTACTCAACGATAATTGTCCAACAGCTGCCTTATATTTTGGGAAGCTTGTTGCTAAAGAAGATGAACTTGTCAAAACATTCTTCCGTTTCAAAAAACGTGTTCGAGATTCTCAATGTTTGCTGTTAACCATTGTTGAGAATATTAAATCAGCCGAAGATGCATATCGAACAATCGATGATCAAAAACTTGCACTTAGGCTACTCATCCAAACAGTTCATATGATTCATGCTCAAGATGAATCTTTTAATTGGTTAGTTAAGGAAGTTTATAAAATTATTTTTAAAATATCAAAAGAGTGGGTAGAGGAATGTTCCGAGATGTTATCCAGGGCCCATTTTGAATATGGCATCGTGTTGGCAGAGGAGGGTAAATAATTAATTCAAAGAATAATTAATCTCTAAGAGCTTGATTTAATTTGTATAGACGATTGCTTGGAGGAAGCAATAACGTTCATGGAAAAATCATTAGAGGTCTGCAAAGGTACCACGTGGTACACCAACGAAATGGATCGAAATTTCTTATATGAAGATGTCTGTACAAAACTCTGTGAAACACTTTTAAGAATTGCTGCGATTAGTTCCAAGACAAATCCTAAGATATCAGCTAGTTTTGCTCAAAGAGCTGCCAACGCAATAAGAGGAAGTATTGGTTTCATTTAACTAACTTTCAAAACTGTTTTATTTTAATATTTTGTCAAGTGGGAACCAGAGACAGTCCTAATTTGTATTGTATTGCAAGTCTTCGGCAATCAGAATATTTGATATCAAACCAAGATTACGAAAAAGCTTTTCAAGTTCTTAAAAACATTGAAAAGGATATTATGTCAAACCATGCTCCTCGAAATATGTGTGAATTTTATCTTTGGCTAGGAATTTGCCAGTTCAAGTAGATAACTACTATTTAAATGGAAACCTATCATTTGATTTTTTTCTTCAACAGCCTTAACCCTCAAAACATTAATTTGGCATTAAGAAAATTCAAACTATCATTGGATCTAAGTGATATGAACAGTTTTGCCGATTTAAAAGCTAAGACTTTGCTGTTCTTAGGAAAGATTCATTCACAGAAATCAACATGCTATGCTGAGGCTAGACAGTGTTTCATTGAAGCAAAAGATATTTTTCAAAAACTAAGAGATTTTGAAAATGAAAAACTAGCAAAATTTTTGATGGCACAACTAAAAGCTTATCAGATATTTCCAAATTACTTGGAATTAATTAAAAGAGCTTCAACAAACAAGTTCTGTTATATGTTCGATCTGATTCAATGGAAGCAAAGGGTTTTACCATTTTGGAATGAAAATGGAGAGTTGAAGCAACATGAAGATGACATACAATGTTTATTACAAGAAAATTTGGAAAGATAGAATTTTAATTTAGTAAAATAAATTCAAATAAATGGTTATTATAGTGTTTTCTTTTTATTCTTTTAAGCTACCTCCAAGGTTCAATTGGAAGCTTTTTATGTCTTTTCCTTTTTATTAACAATTTCGAAGTGGTCATTAAACTTTTACGGACTTAGACTTCGATTTTCTTATGAATTTACAGTCATAAATTAAATCGGGAGACGGGAGTACACCTCAATGGATGGAAATGTCTGTAGAACATTTAAAGGAAATGAATACCAAAACATTATTGGAAATATCAAATAATCAACAAAATATAAGAATATTTGGTAGATACTAGGGTAGTAGGGTTTCGTCATTATCGATATAATTTCTCGCTTTGGCAAAGAAAATATGCCATCATGGAAACCATCATGAAAGATAATACTATAGAAAAGTTATAGGTATCTGTGGTTGTTGTTTAAATTCATTGCTTATTTTTATATATACGGATGAAGAAAAATTTGACGATGATTTTTCCGTAGAAGAAGAATTGGAGACTTATGAGAAACAAGATTTAAACATACAAAATAAAATGCACGACTGCGTCGCACAAACTTGCTATTGTGGCAAGTTGCTACAAAAATAAAATTAAATTTAATAAAAAAAAATTTAATACATTTTTTTTAATATAGATAAATGAGAAATACGAACAAAATCATATGAATTTTTATTAGAAATACTAAAACTACTTTTTACAAAGATTCAAACCAAAATCAAAATATTTGTGCATAAATATAAGTTAACAAAAAAAAATTATTCCAAAATCGTTAGAGCGATTTTTAAACAAATCGATGAGATGTTTAGTTTATTATTTTTATAATTTTTATTTTTACAAAATTGAGATACGGGAATTTTAAGAGCTAAACATTTTGCATTTAATGTATGAAGAATAATTTTTTTTATTTAAGCTGTTTTCCAAATATTTAATTAAAAAAAAATAAATAAAAAAAATTATTATAACTAAAATTAAGCACTTTTGCAAAATTGTGATATATGATCAAGTCATTTAAGACTTCTATAAGCAATTTTTTTGTGTTGAAATCGATTAACCAGTTCATGAGAAAGCTCAAGAAAACAAAAACCGTTCTATGAGAAGTGCCGTTAATAGGCTTGCCAGCATTTTTTTTTTTTTTGTAATTTTAAAAATACATTCAGACAAAAAACACCTTCATTTTTTTTAAGCAAATCGTTAGAGAAAATTAAGCTTCTCTAGCGGTTATATGGCAGATACCATTATTTTTTGACAAAATGTCAATTTCCCCTCTAAGGAATGGTCTACAAACCCTACACACCTTGGAAAGCCGTTTAGGCTGTAGGTACTGATACAAACAGAATGACAGTAAGACAGACAGATAGCCAGATAGAAAGAATTTCCAGACCCACTTTTTTTGACTTCGCTATCATCGTTTTGCCATGTTTGATTGTTTTCTCAAAACTTTTTTGTATACGAATGCATAACTTGCTTTATAGTTTTTTTTATCAAAAAAAATTATTTTTTTATGAAAATAGGCTTGCGAGCATTTTTATTTTTAATTTAAAAAAGACAATCAGACAAAAAACACATTAATTTTTTTTAAGCAAATCGTTCGAGAAAATTAAGCTTCTCTAGCGGTTATATGGCAGGTACCATTATTTTTTGACAAAATGTCAATTTCCCCTCTAAGGAATGGTCTACAAACCCTACATACCTTGGAAAGCCGTTTAGGCTGTAGGTACTGATACAAACAGACTGACAGTAAGACAGACAGATATACAGATAGAAAAAATTTCCAGACCCACTTTTTTTTACTTCGCTATCATCGTTTTGCCATGTTTGATTGTTTTCTCAAAACTTTTTTGTATACGAATGCATAACTTGCTTTATAGTAAGTATGTATAATTGCAAGTAAAAAGGACCAAATATCCCACAAAATATCCCAATATTTTCTTTTAGTTAGTAAAAATAAGCATACAAAGTTATTTACAAATTATTAAAAATGTTTTTTTTTTTTTATCAAAAAAAAATTATTTTTTTTATGAAAATAGGCTTGCGAGCATTTTTTTTTGTAATTTAAAAAAGACAATCAGACAAAAAACACATTAATTTTTTTTAAGCAAATCGTTCGAGAAAATTAAGCTGATAAAAAAAACATTTTTAATAATTTGTAAATAAATTTGTATGTTTATTTTTACTAACTAAAAGAAAATATTGTCATATTTTGTTGTATATTTGGTCCTTTTTACTTGCAATTATACATACGCGTTTTGGTATAATATTATCACCGTAATAATTTGAAACAATTAAACTGTGGTTTTCAAATTTGTTATTTTGATTTAAGAAACCAACTAAATTTATTTAAATAAGTTAGACACAATTTTTCTAAACATGAAATTTAAAAATATCTTTAAACACAATTAAAAAAGCTTAACAATTTAAATGATAATGAATATTACATTTAAATAACTAAATTAAGCTTAAGAACGTCGAGTCTGCAACACCAAAGTTATCATATCGTCCATCTTATGCCAGAAACAGAAACCTGATGAGTTTGCAATTTGAAATGTCTGATCATTTATTTTTAAATTGAATGGCTGTCGTTTAAATTTAGGCTTTAGATAACAGTTTTTCAGTCAAAGCTGCACTATGAGAAATAAAAACTACAGCATAAATTATTAAAAAATAAAAGTCTCAAATTATACGAAAGCGATCGGTTTTAAAAACGATAACCCAATATTTTTAAATAGCACATGTTTCTGGCATCAGGGCGTCGATATTTTACAAAATGTCCATTCAGCTTTTCATATAAATATATAGATTCTCAGACATTTTAAGTTTTCTCAAAGCTTAAAATTGTCCTAACAACGAGACTCCATTATTTTCATCTATTTCACCTAATAACGTTTAATTTCTTCCTCCTATTCGCAAAGAACTGTTCTGCTATTTTACATGTATTGTTTAGCCAAGGCAGATTTGTCTGTTCCATTTTAATGGGGATTAAGATTTCAAAGCCTTTCTTTTATAGTTCTAAATGTGGGTCTAGATGTTTTACAAAAGTAAACAGCGGGGCTTACCAAGATGTGACTTTAATATTTAAATGGACTGTAAATAAGTAAGCATACCAATAATCAATTTAATAGTCAGCTTAACGCTATCGCGTCGCCTTAAATTTTATAGTTGAGAAACTTATGTTTAACTTCACGGTTAAAATTATCCACGCGTTTGTAATGTCAATTGTGACAACTCAAAGCAATAGAGAGAAAATGTAACTTATATAACTTTTAATCACTATAAGGTTAAGTGTAACGAACAAAAGCTAAAAGGTCTAAGTTAATTTCAACGAATAAACAAAAAATCCATTCCTATTATTCAAAAGTATCTCTAAAAATGCAATTTCACTTTTAAAGGAGTTTTTAACCTCTATTATCCTCATTCATCTTGTTAAAAAAAAAATACTTTTGTCTTTTAAACCCATTGACTTCCATGCACGCGTTATCTCCATAAAAATTGCTCATCCATTATTTACCCATAGGGATCGATTATCTTCAATGGTGAGGAAAATGTTATTTCATTTTTAACTAGGTATGATGTGCCCGGTGACCTATGCAAATAGAAGATAACTTTCGGTCCCAACGATAAATAAGTTAAAAAAGTGTTTTCCCTTTAAAACCTATCTGAGTTCTGACGAGAATATCGACTAAATACAAAAAAGAAACAATGAAATATGTAAGTTAAATGTGAAAATCAAACTTTTAAGAAAGATGATAAAAATAAATTACGTGTGTAAATAATAGATTATGATAGTTAGAAAATGATAACAAAATTATTTATCGGTTTTGAGAATGAAACCATAAGATGGTAGGTGTATCTGACGAAAAAGTGTCAATTTCAAGTTCAGTATATCAGTGTATTAAAAAAACAGAAGATATAATCACCTTATGGATGGACCAAAAGGGCGAGAATTTAGTTCAAGAAATTATAGAACAAAATAAATTATTCACCTTTTGTTGTTTTTCATGATCTACATGACAACTAACACGTCGAAAAGATTAATGTACTTTTTATTAATCTATTCAATTAAT
This sequence comes from Baccha elongata, assembly GCA_951217065.1. Classification (NCBI taxonomy): domain Eukaryota; kingdom Metazoa; phylum Arthropoda; class Insecta; order Diptera; family Syrphidae; genus Baccha; species Baccha elongata. Next base: position 14,291,998 of record OX578272.1, read on the forward strand.
ACTAATCGAATCAAATAAACAAAATCTCATTCAAATCATTAAGATAAATTAATATTTAAGTGTCTGTATCTTAAATGGAGCAGACTCATTTAACACAATAATCAAATATATCAAAGTCCTCGTTAAAAATAAATACAGATTATCGTTTTCGACATGTTGATAGATTTGGCAATTATCCAACACTTCATCTATAAGACAAAACAATTTTAGATAGTTGAACATTATAACAACTTGACAAAATACAATGCAGACTTGTTTTGTCAAAACCACCTGACACCATAAAACCACAGTGCTAATTACTTAATAGACGCTGCTGTCACCAATGAACACATAAAATCTTCATAAATTTCAAAACCTCTGTGTGAATGAATAAACTATAAAGTCTAAAACAGTATTTAGTCGGTTTCAAACAACATTCATCACATCGGAACATCCAGCAGTGCCAGGAATGTGTTGTTGGATCATTCTTTAAAAAAAAAAAACGTTTCCTCATTTGATCACAGAAGTGAGCATCATGTTGACTATTTTGACATTTGACAGTCAAAGAACTTTCACCGAGTGAATGTGCTTAATGAATGCGGTTTTTCTGTGTATTCATCTATTTTCGTAAAGAAATTATTGTTTGTTTTGTTTCAAATATATCGTCAGGTTAAGTGGTGCAATTCATGAGAAATTTTATGAAAATTGCCTGCAATTATATCTGTAAACATGTGGGTTGATTTTTTGAAGTACATATTTCGTATTCTTGGTGTTTTTGTGAATCATGCAAGTCAACCGGAAAAGAAATTATTATTATTTGAAGAGGACTGGACTATTTTAAGAGGTATTTGAGTAGGTGTGAAATGTGTCTCGAAAAATATTTCTTTGTTTATTTATGGGAAATCCCCTTGGGAAGATATTTTAATGTAAGAGTAGGTATTTATTTTCATTGTAAAATTTTCCGCACATAGTAAGTAAATAAACGAAAATAGCAGCAATCAAATCAAGATAATTTGATACGGTGTTACTTTATTTTTAAATTTCCATCATGTTGTTATAAAATAAATTACTAGATGGCACGAACTTACTTTTAGTGCTTTTGGTGAAATGGAATATTAAAATTTCAAAAAATTTAAAGTCTGCAGTAAGTAAGGGTTTTTTTTTACTTAAGTTTTTAGTTAAGTCTTAAAATTAATTTGGAAAAAAAAAACAGAACCCAAATGAACGAGAAAGGTACAAAACCCCTAAAGAAATTTTGTTTTTATCATAATCTCGAATGGTGAAACCTCGAATGACAAACTTTCGAATTACAAAATCTCGAATGGCAAAAATCTCGAACAGTACAAATTAAAAATCTCGAATTCAGCCACTAAATGTTATAATTTATTTCAATACTAAATATATATGTACGATATATCAAAAGAAAGCGGAGGTTGATGCCGCGAGGGTTGTGACACTGCATCCAAATCCAATAAACAGGCCAAGCAGATGGTTGTAGAGGGGCAGCATGCCGTTTTATGGCTACATCGATGTTTATACGATATAAACTTATGACGCACTACGATTGACTGCAGTCTAAAATCCATCATAACCAAACCTCATTTTTTTTTAAATATTTCGCTACACAAAAGTTTCCATTTTTATAATCTTATTTTTGAAAATATCGAATTATTAAAACTTCGATTAACAAAACAAGATTTTTTTAATGTGAGAATATTTTAAAATGCAAGACTTTCAGAACGAGATTTAAGTCTGCGGTCAATCGTGTAGACAACCCATAAAGTAACACCCTTTTTTGAGTAGATAAATACAAGTGCATGTCGCATTCAAGATTTTTTTTTGTGATTTTGTTATTCGAGAAATCGTACTCATTGAACTAATTCACCCGAAATATTCGTTTCATCGCTGCGAAATTAGGCCCCAAAACAAAAATGAAATAAGCCCCAAAATTATGCTTGCAGTACAACAACAAAATAAAATTGCATATTTTGGGGTGTAATTTCACATTTTAGAGTCTAATTTCATTTCTGGTATTGCGGTGTTATTTCATTACGTATGTTAGCCCCTAATATTAAAAAATAAATGAAGACCCCAAATACTTTTTGGGGCTTACTTTATTATTCGTTAAAAAACTAATATCAAAAAAATAAAATAGTACCCCAGCAAATATTTGAGAGGTTTTTTTTTCCTCAAAATGTAAGAAGACGTCGGTAAAGTAACGTTTATCAAAGCTGTAATTTTTTGGGAAATCATCATTTGTAATAATTAGCTAGTAACGACGGTGACGTGATATAGAGTCAGACTAAATAACGTCGAATTCTTCTTATTGCGTTTTCAAAAACAACATTTGGAGTTTAACTTTATTTCAATTAAGGAAACGAAATAACGACAATTTGGCGACTTTAAGCCATATGATTCCCGAATTTTTAATTTTCACACCACAAATTGATCTTCCCTCCATTCCTCGCTCCATTCGTCGAAAAAAATTTCAGCTACGCTTTTCGTTTCTCGTCTCGACAAATGGCTTTATGGCCTCACTTTTGGGGCCCTAATTCATTTTAACTTTGGAGTAATATTTCCTAGATACAAAAATTAAATTTGGGACTTTATTTCATTTCGTTTTTGTGGTCTCTTTTCATTTTTTTGGGGCGTAATTTCGAATACGAAAGTTGGGGCTTTATTTCATTTCGTTTTTGAGGTCTCTTTTCATTTTTTTGGGGCGTAATTTCGAATACGAAAGTTGGTCTCTATTTCGTTACGAAAAAACACCCCACTTTTGGGGGCTAATATCATTTTTGGTTTTGGGGCCTAATTTCCTGGGGACTAATTTAGCAGCGCCAAACTTATTTGTGAGTACGTGTTTATAAATTCTACTGCTAAATCGTTGTGCATCATGTCATGATAAGTATTATTTAAATGTGGTAAATGTTAACAGACGTGGAAATGGGTTCACTTTAAAATGCACATCCCCTTTAAAGTCACAGGTCGAGGTAGATTTTAGGTGGTTTTCATTTTGTAGATAAAATGAGAAGAACCATCTACAAAAATCTTTATTTTTAATGTCGTTTATATTTCCATCAGGTCGGTAGAAAAAAAGTTGAGGAAAATTGATACTTTCAGGGAAAAAATAAACATTGCACCAAACTAAAATTTTGCTTTGATGTTTTCCTTATTCAACATTGTACACTTTTTGACAGCAAATAAAATATTTTCCAATCATACACACTCCAAAGCAACATCAATTTACAAAAAACAAATGAAAGAAAACACGAGAGTTCAAAGTCGAACTATCAACACACGAAAAAATACTATATATTTGAAAAATCATTAATTGTTTTGAAAACCCACTCTATGAGGCAAAATAAACACACTTAACTATGTAATCACCTAATTTTGTCTACTAGAGAGAGGTAAAGTGTGGATGACAACAACTGCATGCATCGCATAAAGGATTGGGATTTACTGCTTCTAAATTTAGAAAATAAATATGTACCAAAATATAGATTACAAAAAATTCTTCATTCTTTCCTGAAAAGTGATGCGTATGCCTGAGATACATAAGTAAACAATTACTTTGTAATGCGTGGGAAAAGAATTTGTTAGCAAAGCTATGATGCATTCAGGGGACTGGCGGGGGTTATTGCTAACTGCATAGAAAAGTAAATCAGTTTTGCATTTTTTAAGCTTCAAGTAGTATTTTATAAGCGTTCAGCATCATTATACGCCAAGTTCTTGTCATGGTAATTACATAAATGATGTCGCTGATATTCACTGTAGACTACACAACACAAAATGAGAACATTGTCTTTAAATTGCATGCTTTTAGGAGGCTTGCATCCTAATAAATAACTTTTTATATTTTTGTTGATCTTAAATGCACTTCTTTTTTTTTTATTTAAATACAGATATTTCGACAGTTAGAACGACCTGCGGAAGTTGAAAGAGTATCGCATTTAAAGGAAGTGGTGAAGACACAAAGAGAACGATTCATATGGGCGATTCTCAATAACACAGATATGAGCAACCTCGATCGGTTGGTCTCCTTCGAACTTGGAAAGTACGAAGAGGTGAGTTATATAAACTTTAACTTAAAAATATAGTTTGAAATTCGATTATCAGTATTTAATAAAAACCCTATAGACAAACACAAAAGAGTATTTAATAATAACCCTATAGACAAACACAAAAGTGTATGTTCGACAAAAAGGCTTATCCTGTCAAACCAACCAAATCTTGAAACTACAAAACGTGTGCCTTGTACATCTATATCTATACAATGTTGAAGAAATTTATACCGACATAATGAGCTTAAGTCACGAAAGGCGCGTGAACGCACGACTGATGATTTATTTGCATGTCTTATTGATTACTTATGATAACAATATCTTAAGGGAATAAAAACAACATATACTTTCCTGAATTGATATTCCTTGTAGACAATTCGACGCCAATTGTTTGCTACCTCAAGGAACCCAGACAGCATCATTCAATATCACACGAAAAGTAAACCCGACATCATGTTTCATGAACCGTACATCCAATTACCTAAACCACAAACAAAACAAAAATGTAGGTCAAGACTAAGTTTATTTAACATTCTATATCTTATAAGAAGGAAATTCGTTAATCCCAAATTCTATTGATTTTATTTTCCTTTGGCGAACCCACTTAAATTATGTGAAATTGGTGTTTCCTTCTTAGAAACAAGGTCAGTGATACAGCCAATATACGTCTCAAGATGCCGGCAACGAAACTTTATTAGTCATCATAATAAAATTTGATGGGGCATCAATTTTATGTTAATCTGAAGATGACTCTTTCATGGAAAAGCTAGGTTTATTGGACTCCTGAGTGTTGTAATGGTATATACATACTGTAAATGTGTTCTAACGAAATGTGAGCGATGTGACTCTTTCATCTTTTTGATTTATGTTTCCACAAAATTATTGCCAAGTATCGAAAGGGTATTTTTATTAAGTAGGAGGTCATAAGTATTGTAATTGAAGGAGCATACTTTTGGGAGTCAATTTGGATAGACAATTTTGTTTTGCTTTGGATTATATTATACGATTATACCTCACTATAGGATGTAGCTTTGTACGTACAAGTTGGTTTTGTTGTCCAATTTTCGTTTGACGGAGGTTTTATGCAGACTATCTCATTTCTAATTGAGTTAGACTATATAGAATCAACAATGTGGCATGTTAAAGCATGGTTATTATGTAACAATGTTTTCTGGGTTAAAAAAATACTTTCTTTCAAGAGATAAATAGGATTTATATGAGTCGAGAATTAAAGTCTTTATTTAAAACATAAGTAAGAGTAAATAAATCAGATTGGCCCAAGATAATTATTATTAGAAAATAAATATTTTAATTGCAGGCCAGTCGGCAGATACTTTTGTGTATACCATAAATACCCGATAATGTCCGTTATGAGAATCTAGAAACAGAAGTTGTTTTAAATGTGTTTTTGTAGGTTTAATTTCATCACAAATAAAATAAGACATTTCAGAATATTTGTTTGGAAAGTCATGTTGACTTTTTTCAATCAGTTACAAAACAAAGGAATGTAGGACACGGGTATATAGCGCGTAATAGCAGAGCTGTTAAAGAATGCAGTATTTTGGTTATTGCATGACTTGAAGGCCCAGTCTTTTAACCTATTTTTCGGAATGCATTCCCATTCTCTATACGAATATTTTGACTTTCAAAATAAAATACCAGTTAAGTCTTTACTAAAATAATCCTTTATAGAATTCTTTGTCTTTTATATTCTTTTGACTGCTTGAAGTCTTTTTATTGCTTGAAATCAATTAACTATTATTATTATTATTAAATTATTATTACGTTCTTAGTATAGGAAATTGACTTTTACCTATTGTATTGGTTTCGAAATTTTAAAGTGTAATTAATAAATAAAATGAAAAAAAAAAAATTAAAAAAATCGAGGCTTCAACAAAAAAAAAAAAAAAAACTATAATAGTGCGACCAGGTTCATACAGTGGTACACATAATATGTAGATACATATATATTTAGGTATGGTTAACATAAAAATGATAATGATGAAGACATTTCAAAAAAAAAATAATAAATACTTATCATTGTTGTGTCGTCGTCAATTGGTCTGGAATTTCATAATTTCCAAAAAAGGTGTTTGTTTATTGTTTATTTAAAAACAAATATAAGAAACAATTACCGGTTTTATCAAAAATGTCAAGGTTAAAATACTAAATGTTATACTTTTTAACAATTATAAATCTTCTTACAAATATGGAATTTTTCATTGTGGGTTTTTGTTATTGTTTGTGACTTACTTTCGGTATATCCCAGTATCAAAGAATGACACACTATTATTTAGATGATGATTATATAATTTGAAAGGAGACATGGACTTTTAAATAAATTTATTGTTCTGGGGCTAAATACGTTTCGATCGATTTTTATACGTTTCGGTCGATTTTTATTTCAGAATTAAACAGTGACTATCGAAATTCAGAAGTTTGTTTTTGGCCAATAAATTGTTGGTAGAAAATACATTTAATTTTTGTCACTCATTTAAAAATATAATATAAGAGTTCCAACTATATGGAAGTTACATCTAATGAAATTGAAGATAACGAACGGATCGTGTGCGATAATTTGGTCCTGTTTTTAAGATTACTTTATATAAAACCGAGTCTTGTATACTCAGAGTAACACTTACAATTTTACAGCAAAAAAAAAGGAAATATTGTATTGCACATAATGTACCTATATTTACTAGACCGAAAGTTTCAATATTTTGACCACTTTTTACTTGCGATTATAGGTACTATTTATTAGGCAAGTTTTGTATTAGTAAAAAACAAAAAATTCAGATAACAATCAAACATGACATAACGATGATAGAGAACGCGAAAAAAGTAGGTCCGCGACAATTCTGTCCGTCTGTCTGTCTGTCTGTCTGGATGTATCGACACCTGCAGCCTAAACGGTTCCGCCGATTTTCTTCAAACTTGGTACTCTGTATTTTTAGAGTAATATGCCCAGGCGTATTTTTGATTTTTGTCCTAGGTCTGAAAATATTGGTACCTGCCATACAAGTGTTGCAGACAACTCCATTTTTCTCGAAAAAAAATACGATCGATTTTGATAAAATTTCGTATAATGGATTTGTAGCTAACGGTTATGTTTTTCGTGTTTTCAAAATGAGTTTTCATATTATCGGTGCTTCCTAAATAAGCTTTAAAGTTAATCCAATTTTTCCCCAAAAAAATACGACCGATTTTGATGACATTTTGTGTAAATGATTTTTTGCAAAGGATGAAGTTTTCCATTAGAATTATTTTTTTTTTTTCAAAATCACTTAATTAACGGTACCTGCCATATAAGCGCTATATAGAAACTCTATTTTTACTTGCGATTATTTTTTATACTTTCTTGTTTATAGTATCCTTAGCCATATGTTAGTAATCTGATACAAGAGAAAGTTTGTCCGACACAGTCGTGCCTTTTATTTTATAATTTAATTCAATTTTTTTTGTAGGTTTAAAAGGATTGTAAACATTTTTTTTTTGCGGTTTATTAAAAGGAAATCAAACAAAAATCATCAGTAATTGTTTTCAAGAAAATTGGAGCCGTTTTCGAGAAAATTAAGCTTTTCCAAAACCGTTATACTGCAGGTACCGTTAGTTTTTGAGTTAAAAAATAAAATTTAATTTCTCCTCTAAGGAATGGTCTACAAACCCTATATATCAAATTTGAAGTAAATCAGAACAGCCGTTTAGGCTGTAGGTGCTGATACATGCAGACTGACATACAGGCAGACAGACAGACAGACCCATTTTTTTCCTTTTCGCTATCATCGTAATGTCATGTTTGATTGTTATCTCAAATTTTTTTTCCCACGAATGCATAACTTGCCTTATATTACCTATAATCGCGAATAAAAATAATATTTGTGCATGTTGTGACTTGTGCGTTTTAAATAAATAAATAAATATATGTATATCGAACATCTCGTAACTAATTTTGAATAAATTTGATGTTCTGATAGTTCTGCTGTACTTAATAAATATTACAAAAAATAGGAAAAATTATTTATTTTTAAAGAAAAAAAATGCAATTTTTAGTCTGTACTATAAACCGAGTAAATGTGTGTAGTTTACCTACACATTTTTTAAAACACAATCCTCGTACAAACAATATACATTAAAATATTTTTTACCCTACTTTCTACTTTACTGATTCAAAATACGCAAATGGAAATGGAAAATACACACAAAAAATAAAAAAAAAAGTGTGCGTCGGCCGGGAATCGAACCCGGATCAACTGCTTGGAAGGCAACTATGCTAACCATTACACCACCGACGCCCTTGTTAATCTCCATGAAAACGTTTTTTATAATTTATAGCGAAAAACGCAAATTTAAATTGTCTTAAATATATTAAGATACTTTTTGTTTTTTAGATATGCACTTAACACTTTATTTTTAATTATGATCATTTTGTTTTTACTATCCAAATTAGTGAATAAAGTATGTATCTTGTGTTATTTTCCATGGTAACAAAGCGTTTATCAGTGGAAATTCATCGTCTATTTTTCGCATTTTCTTAGTTTTTGAGAAATAAAATGTATAGATTCTTTTTATTCGTTTCTATCAGGACAAAGGACTTATTTGTCTCCGTGTAGAGAAATATTCGGGTTTTTTTTCGACCTGAACCCCGAATTTTGAACACAGAATTTCAGCATACAGAGTTTTGAAAGAAAACCTGAATTTCGACCAAACAGAATTTTGAAAACCAGATTTGGGCCGTATTTTTTTTTTTATTCAAAAAGTTAAACCATCCTTAAAATAAAACTATGGATGCAATACTTAGTTCAACAACTTGCATATATTAATTAGTATCCACATTACAAAAGCATCGTAGTATTATGTCAACATACATAGAAAGAGTACGTGTCAATCGGCTAAAACTTTTTAATTCACCTTTATCTTTTTAGTACCTTGCACAATATTTTGCAGGTTTGTCCCAACTGCATGTATTCGCATAAATTAGCTGATGTTTTAAATAAGGCAATTCGTATTCTAGTATACTGTACTGACCCTCCCATTTAATTGCAGGCAGTTCAGGAAGCAGCAGAAGGTGGACTTTTAATCGTTGCCGAAAAAGACTTTCCACAACTCTATGAGAGATGGAGCATTCTTCAAGCTGTGTTTTTCTCATCCACTGTCCTCACCACAATAGGTTGTTATATACTTTTGATGATCCTTGCCTAAAGGATTATTTTATTAATTAATTTTGCTTAAATATTTGCAGGTTATGGTAACATAGTTCCAGTTACGACCGGAGGCCGGGTATTTTGTATATGCTTTGCTTTAATTGGTATTCCATTTACGTTAACTGTGATTGCCGATTGGGGTCGCCTATTTGCCACTGCCGTATCCGTTTTAGGAAAATATTTACCAAGTCGGTAATTTTGTTGGTATCTGAAAATGTGTTCTATAAACTTCTTTTTTTTATATAGAAAACCCATCTATATCGAATGTGATAGGAAAAACGTGGTTCTATGCCATAGCAGCTGTATGTTTTCTTGGAGTTTACCTGGCCATTGGAGCAGGTCTGCTCCTCCTCTGGGAAGATGATTGGACATTTTTCGAAGGATTTTACTTCTGTTTCATTACAATGACGACTATAGGTTTTGGTGACTTGGTTCCTAGTGAGTTAAGAAAACATCGCTATGTGAATAATTTTTTGATTATTTTCGGTTATTTCAATTACAGAAAAACCCAATTATATGCTGATTTGCACGTTATACATTTTAATTGGTTTAGCTTTAACTTCGACGATAATTGAATTAGTTAGGAGACAGTATGCTGATAGTTGGGCTAAGATACAGGTATCAATATAGATTTATTTTAATTGATTATATAATGATTGCATTTTTTTAGGAACTATCTGGACCTATGGCGGAAACACTTAGAAGACTGGGTGAAACTGCCGGTACAGGTCTGGATTATATGGCATTGCAACGTGTGTTAACGGTAAGTTTTGATATATTGTTGATTCTAAACTAGCACTATTTGTTATGTATGTAATGTTATTTTTAGGTTTCAATGCCCAAATGGAATAGCTCAAAAAAGACCACACAAGAACAAGAAATAGCTGCGCTTGAAGCCATTACAAATGCCATTCTCAAAGAAGTTAAAGAAGCAAAAAATAACAAACCAAAAGTGTTACAAATTGTTATATATGAAACATCAGTGTAGTTACAAATTTATTTAGCTTTAAGTTTAGTAAAAGAAAATATATAACTTTAAATAAATCTATCATGTGCGTAAATCAAATTTATATTTAAAGTGTGTCCAATTCTAACAAGTTGGCTACACAAATTTCCATAACATTAAAAAATATATATATAAAATCATTGCCTACAAGTCCTGCCTTCGTAATTATTTATTTTTTGTTTTATTTAAATTTTTTGTTTTATAATGTAAATATTAATTAATAATTTTAATATAATTATTTATTTTTGAGAAAAAATGACAAAAAAAACTATAAGGCATAGTGTATAAATAATATTACGATAATGCTTATTATTTTAAGTTTAAAAATCTAAAAAAAAAAAATAATATATTTGAATGTACTTAGTGCTTATTAAAAATGTTATGTAATCTTAAAATTTTTAAGTTTCTGTAAATTAATTACTGTATTTATTTTTAAAATTAGGTTTTAGTAATAAAAGACTTAATTATAAGCATAACACTACAGTGGATTTTACTTGAGTTTTAAGTTGTCGTTCATCAGAAAGTAAGGAATAAACTATTTTCAAACTATTTTTTAAAGGATGGATATTGTCGTTGTCGTTTAATAAATAGTCGGTATAAATAATTACTGTTCTATGGCAAGTTCCGTTAATAAGCTTTTTTCGAAGAAAATTTTTCAATGAAAAAAATCATCGTTGTGGCCACAATCACTCGTATTTAAAATTTTATTAAAGTGATTGAATTTTTTCGAGAAAAATGGGTTTACAAAGTCTGCAATGCTTATATTCCAGGTACCGTTATTTTAAGACCTATAGGATACAAATAAAAAAAGCCTATCATATCTTAAAAACAAAAAGTACTAAGGAAAAAGGAAATCGCCAAAACCGTTAAGGTGTCGATACATCAAGAATGACAGAGAAGCTGGCGAACGAACAAACGAGGACATACTGAATCACCGGAACTATTTGAACGTCTTCTATATCATCATAATGTCATGTTTCACTGTTAGATATCTCAAAACTTTTGTTTTATGAAATCATCTCATTTTCAGGATATAGCAGAACAACATTATGGTGAGTGTTTTTAGGGGGTTATACTTTGTATGAAAAAAGTGATAACTTGACAAGAGCAAATGTCCTTAGACCCATTAACCTTATCATCCTATATTAACTCTCCTTGTTTGTCTTCAGAAGCTACAATATACACCAATTAAATATGTAATTTCAAAAACATAATGTTAAAAATAAATATCTTCATAGAATGCGTTAAAGAAACATCTATACAGGGTGATTGGTATAAGATGCACCAAAAAGCTTGAGCGTGTAGGTGGGGTTAAGACAAGAAAAAAATCGATCGTATAGGAGAGGGGGTCTATTTCCACCCGTTTTGGCGGGAGGGGCAATTTTCTAAAAAATTGACTTAAATCATAAAAAAAAATATTTAAAAACAACGGTGAATGATACAAAGCCTTGTTATATCATTTTGGAAAGCCAGAAAACTATTCTTTTATTTTATTTTTAAATTAAGTTGTTTGAGTGAACAGTTTAAAAAAAAATAATTTTAAAATTTTATGTAACTAACTATTATTTTTATTTTCAAAATTCAATGCTCTTATTAATTTTTAGTCAAAAACAGAAAACCGAATGCCAAAATGTATCTTAGTTTTTGAGAAATTAAAAAAAATTAAAAGTAAAACTAGTAAGTAAAGTAAAAAGTTAATTCGTTTTTTTTTTATTATTTGTTTAAAATCGGATGGTATGTAATAAAAAATAAAAAAGGGATAATTCCCTAATAAACAATTGACCTGAGGAGGTCAAATTTGGGAAAACCAAAAAAAAAACAGTGTTTTTCTTGGAAAAAAATACTTCTAGTTTTTCTTAATTTATCAAAAAAAAAAAAGATACATTTTGGCATCCGGTTTTCTGTTTTTGACTAAAAATTAATAAGAGCATTGAATTTTGAAAATAAAAATAATACATAGTTAATTACATAAAATTTTGAAAAAAATTAGTTTACAATTTTTTTTTCAAAATTTTGAGTTTGAAAATTAATTTTTTTAAAACTGTTCACTCAAACAACTTAATTTAAAAATAAAATAAAAGAGTAGTTTTCTGGCTTTTCAAAAAGATATAACAAGTATTTGTATCATTCACCGTTGTTTTTAAATAATTTTTTTTCTGATTTAAGTCAATTTTTTAGAAAATTGCCCCTCCCGCCTAAACGAGGGGAAATAGACGCCATCCCATACGATTTTTTTTACACGCTCAAGCTTTTTGGTGCATCTTATACCAATCACCCTGTATAGATGATTCTCTCCCTTAATAGTGTTCAATTTCAAATAGTCAGCTTTGTCCAATTGCTATTAACTAAATCCATAATTAGCAACTGTTAAAGCAGTTTGTAGGATAGTCAGTTTACATTTCTAATATTTTTGTTAGTTCAGCAACAAACATTATTCTATATTATTGTGGTATGGTTTCAAGTGAGTTTAAAGTACAAACATTCACGAAGTACCCTTTTGCATATACAATACAGTACATACGTAAAATGAAGAATAATCTTAATTCCATTATTTGTTTGTTGAACTTTGTCGACCCAATTTAGGTGAACACGTTAAATGATAATAGAACTTGTGTTTATAAATGAGACGGTAGGTATATATTTCACCACTTTGTGAATACGTATACTTTTTTTTATATTTTTAAACATTGTCCTTGTAATTAGTTAATTTTCAATCTTTCTATGTGAATTGCTTAGTTACAGGATTTGCAACCTATAGCACCAAATCCAAATGACTAAAATAAGAATCTGAAAAAAACTTAGGTCTTAAGCCCAGCTTGAGCCCAACAATGTAGTTATAGCCCGTACCACTTACCACTGTCATTTGAATGGATTTGCTGAAAAGATGAATTTATTGTAACTTGAGACGGATCTAATTTAATTTTCATTGCAAGAAGGAACGAAAGTCAACTCATACCAAATTTGTTGCGTTATAAAATTATTTTATCTTTAAGACATAAAACTTTTCTTTAACCTTGAAAAATGGATAAATAAAATGTTCAACAGAACTATAACTATACATCTTTCTAGACAAGAATATATAATAATGGTGGACAGGCTTGAAATATCTTCCATGGAAAATAACTCTTTTGTTTTTGCGACAAAAAAAAAACAAAGATCGGTTGTAACCTTTAAACAAGATAATAAGCAACCTATCATAATATGTATGATCCACTGTTTACGTGCGTCGTATGATTACAAAGGTAGACAGACACGCAATCATACAAATCCTACAATTATGAAAAAGTCATCTTTATCTGGAATTTTTATAATGCAAATGCAGGACTTGATGCGTAGATGTATACTATGTGTATATATCGAATCAAGAAATTAACAGTATCTACAGAATGGAAATTTTGTTTTTATCTTTTATAACCAGTTTAGTTAGTAAATTTTTTTTAAATTATTAGCTTGGAGTGCCTGTTGTGATATGAACAAAAAAGATTTTTAATAAATTAATGTCAGTGAACAAATATGAAATCATTTATCGAATTAAATTAGTTTAACAAAAAAATCAAATAACTGAAAAAGTTTGTGAATAAATGAAATGAATGAAAGTTGTAAAAAGGGTCGATTGCCGTCATTATATAATAATAAAAAAAAATATAGTTTATAACAGAAGAATTAATGAGTTCTCTTTTGATCATGTTAAAAAGCTCCTAAAAACTAGCAGCCCAGCATCGAAAATGTGACTTTAATTATTCTACTTTTTCATCTAAGTTTTTGATATACATATACCTTCATATATTTATCATAATATTTTTTAACTTCCTGAATATAATAATACGGTTATACAAGGTTTTCCTGACTTAAATGTCAATACTTGGAATATGATTCTTGGAAAAGTTCTAAAAAAATCGAACGGGGGTATTCTCCTCGATTCGTCGAAAGGGCATTTTCTAAAAAAAAAATCTTAAAATGTACAAACAATTATTTTAAACAGCACCTACATATATATTTTTAAATCAAATAAATATAAAATAAATAGTTTTATGAAAAAATTAATTCACAAATTTTAATATCTGGTTCTCGAAAAAAATATTTTTTTAATAGATTCATAAATTCTATTTATTGTTTTAAAGAAAGACACTGTTTTTCTAAAAATATGTCGATTTTTTTTAAATAATTCGTTTGTCCGAAACACCATAGACAAAATTAAGAGCACGACTGGGTCGCACGAACTTGTTCTTGTGGCAAGTTAAAATACTTTTTCGAAATATTTTTATGTTTATTTATCAGGCATTGCAGAACTACATGAATATTAAATTTCATCAAAATCAATCAATAAATTAAAGAGATAGTCGATACAAAAAAAAAAACGGTTCTATGGTAGGTACCGATGAAAGACTTTATTGTTGTCAGCAAATCACTCATGTGAAATTTTATCAAAATCGATCGTATTTTATTTCGAGAAAAATTGGATTTTCGTTTACGGCTGTATGGCAGGTACCGTTGTTTTTTAAGTTTATTGCAAAAATGTCTCTCGTTGCTCCGCTTAGGGTATGTCCAGTCGTCTGGCAGGCGCCTTAGTCCAATGTTTCCATGTTCAACAGCAAGGTGACACGATTCGCGGGTTCAAGGAATTTTAACTCTCCTTCTGTAGTCAGTCCCGCTCACGCAGCTTCGTTGCTCCATTAAGGGTATGCAAAAAAAAGATACGAAAATGTGCTAAAAGTGCTGAAAATCGGAATTTTTCATTCGTACCATTCGAAATTTTTAAAAATCGGGATTTTAATAACTCTTAACTGTGAGTGTGAAGATGAAAAACGCGTGTTACGAACTTTTCTTTCGATCTAATTCAGGTTGCTTAACAACTCATCAATTCATATCATTAGATAACATGACTATCCTTGAACTATCGATCGAAGTTTAACTACAACTACCCCTACAAAAAAATACCTCTATTTGTTCTGTTCGTGGTTTTAAAAAGAAAAAAAAGTTGATCTGATGAAGAAAAGAATAACCTTTTTTTTAATTTACATATATTGCCAGCAAAAAAAGTTAACTTTTTAAACACAAATTGTGTTAATTGAGTTGAGAAAAGGAAAACAATTTTTGCAAAAAAGGTGCTTTATATTCCAAAAGCAATTTTAGAAAAAAAACCCGAATTAATTGAAAAAATATTTTTTTTTCATAGCCTTACGTCGACATTATTATAAATGCACGATCGCTCTATCGATCCGATAGTGATAGAATTTTTAAACTTTATTACTATACATCTGAAGTTTTATTGAAAGCCGTTTCCGAGGAAAATAAGTTTTTTTCGATAACGGTTATATGGTAGGCATTGTAAAAAACCTAAGGGCGTATTATACTAAAAACCCTATACCAAATTTGAAGTAAGTCGGCCTACGCTTTTAGGCTGTAGGTGACGAGACAGACAGAATTGCAGGACCCACTTTTTTCTTCTTCGCTATATCATCGTAATGTCTCTAATCTTTTTTTTTCACGAATCCACTTATAATCGCAATTCGCAAGTAAAATTGTATATGTCACTACAATTAGGAATGTAGGACCTTGTAAAATAAAATGTGGTTAAGATAAGTTGTTGAAGAAATAGTAAAAATTAAAAACAATTGTAATATCCAGTAATATCCAGGGGTTGAATCGCGTAAGATGATAGATGATTGTGACATTTTTGTACATCACTTGTGATAAAATTGATTTTTCCTTCTGCGTAAGGTGATCACATCCATACCAACTCAACTCAATTCAACTTTGTTCAATTTATCAGTGACATATGTGAAAAACATTGTTGCCGTAGTCATATTTTCAAGTAAATTCATTGAAATTATTATTTTTTTAGTGAATAAATGCAATAATTCTAAATTTAACCATTTATTTTCGATTGTTGTATACTCATATGGTAAAAAAAAAATTGAAAAAAAGTTGAAAATTTTATAATGTTTTGTATGCGTGTGGTAACTCTAGTCACATCGCCACAAAAATGAAAATGAAACGTCAATTTCAGGAGAAGGTGACTATCACAATATTTTGGTGATGGGTTTTTAGCTATCACTGTGATGATCACCTTACGCAGACAGAAAGTGCAGATTTTGACTATCACTTATCACAAATCACCTTAGCCGATTCCACCCCAGGTTATGTTAAAAAAAAAATATTTTTTACGACTTTAGTATACACGTATACATACCACCCTTAGGTATTTTCTTTTGTGTTATGTGAAGTCAAAAGTCTTTGCCTATACCATTTGGGTTTGATGTTAAATTTAAGCACAATTGTACAAATTGAATTGAAACCCCAAAGTCATTATTTTTGGCCAAGTTCATAACAAATCTGCATTTCTATAATTAAACCTTTTTCATTAAAATCGTTATGTTCAAGAATCATTTATCAAAGCACTCCCGTTCTTAACTAAGGATAGATGATTGCATATGCAATAGGATATTACTTTAAAAGAAAATATTATTTTCCTACTCGACGTTTCTTAGTTTCTTATTTTATATTTAAAAAAAATAATATTGTTCGTCTGGACCATTATGAAAAACATTTAATGATTACAGAATGAAGGAGGTAAAAGAAGTGGTTATTAATAACCTTGGACTTTTATAATTTTTAGTTAAAAAAAAAGTCTATGAAAAACAAGACTAGCTATAAACGATTAATATTTTTTCCCAATAACAGACAAAGTTTAAAGTATTAATTTTAGAACAATTCAATTGACCGATAGTTCTTTCATTAGTATTAGTGAATAGATACCCACGTAATGCATACATTATACCTAAGGCTCAAATTCAAAGTCAAATTATAAAGTTCACACTATTAATCTATTCCAAAACTTTAATTTATACCAAAAGAACGAAACAAACAAAAAAAACATACAAAATGTTTTACTTTTACATATGTATATTTCCTTAAAAATGCAATTGCACTTGAATAATCATAGTATGATTACCCCAAACTATGCGACGACTATAATACCAATACAACAACCGCATATCACCCCTTTTGTCGCCACAAAAAAAAAACCTCTATATCGAATTCATCACTCAAAATACAATTGAATTTATCGATGAAAAAAAAAAAAAATAATAATAATAAACAAACGAAAAAAAAACTTGTTACCTATGCATTTATTCGCCGCCGCAATAACATAGGAAAGCCTATAAAAGAAATCGATCAGCTAACTTTAGTCAACAGTCCGGTTCGGTTCGTTCATACTTCAGGAGGGTAAAACGATATAGAAACGGATCCTTTAAAAAAACGTGTGTTTGTGTTATTTTCGGAGTCATTTGGACTTATTTTGAAATTAAAAGTGAAACGATTTAAAAGACAATCATGTCAATTGCTCAGGAAGTGATCAAGGAGCCGACGTTGGTTACCGCGTCAAGTGTTTTCTATTTTTTGCTTCTACCAACATTCGCCTTGTGGTTTGTCTATTGGCGTTTATCGCGTAGGCATCTTTATGAGTGTGCAGCTACAATTCCCGGCCCTGAAGGATTACCTTTGGTGGGAAATTTATTCGATGCTATTGGATCACCGTCAAGTAGGATTTCCTAAAAATTAAATTTCAAGTGTTTTTTGACTGAAATGTTTTTTTTTTTTTACAATTTTAGAGGTGTTCGAGACCGTTATCCGAAAGGGCGCGCCTTTTGATTATGTTGCCAAAATTTGGATTGGACCTAAATTAGTTATTTTCTTGTATGATCCACGTGATGTTGAGATCTTACTTAGCAGCCAGGTGTACATTGACAAAGCGCCAGAATATGAATTCTTTAAGCCATGGTTGGGAGATGGTCTTTTGATCAGCACTGGTAAGTAATTGTTAGTTTAAATAGTCCGAAATTTTTAGTTTTTCTTTAAACAAAATTCAGCTACATTGAATTTCTCATAGCACTTACCGTACCTTTTAATATAAATTTTTTTTGTGATATTTAAACCCATTGATTAACACCTAAAATAACTTATTTAATGAATTGCTAAATGATAAGTGTTTTTTAAAGAAAGAGATCTTTTATTCGGAATCATAGTACGTTTTCGCAGTAAGATTTCGTTAACTTCTTGCTTTCATAATTTTACTTTAATAAAGGTGTTGTCATGCAACCAAATTGTTCGGTTCAAACATTTTGTATCCTGATGTTTGTAAGACTTGTTTTTTATCGTTCATTAATCATAACTTGTAATTGGAATTCAAAGTAATATACATACTGCTTTCTTTAGATCTTTCGGATCAAGTTATAAAATTTTGTTCATATTTCATTGTGACAAGTTTTCATTGAAAATTATTTCTGAGGACTCCGAAAACATAAGGTTGAAAAAACAATGATTGTTGGTATATTTTTTTATCTCAAGCAAAGTTTAATTATTTCGGAGTTGGACAATATTTGTTTCAAGTAATCACTTTTACAAGTACAATATGTATACCCAATTGTGATTTATCTTGTTTTTCTGGGACTCAGAAAACTACTTTTATATTACACTGCTTGTAAGCATATTTCTTATGACTTTCATATAACTGTTTGTAATGAAACCATATTTTATTTACTCCGAAAATTCGGAGTTTGCCAATTCATTTCATATAAAAATTCTAAAAAGTACAGTACATACAATTGTGATTTTTCTCGTTTTTATGGGACTCCGAACGAAGCACTCTCATATATAACTGCTTATAAGAATAGCATTTATGATTTTCATATAATTATTGGTAATGAACTATATTTTAATTACTCCGAAAATTCGGAGTTCCCTTATTTTTTCATATTTTTTTTATAAGTACACAAAATGTTGATCTTCAACAACAAATGGGTAATTAAATACAAAACTAGTTTTTAGTCATAAATCTTTAGATATTATATTACTTTGTTTACACAAAAAAAATAACAATCATGTACAAAAAATCGTTATAATGGTCTGTTAAGTTGACAGTTATTTGCCATCAAAATAAATTCAATTGTTAGAAGGCATAAATTAATGATCGTTTTAGACTATACTACATATTTGGGTTACAATCAAAGTCTTGCATATTTTGCGTGTTATTTCCCAAAAAAAAAATAAAACGTTAATATAATGCAATGAACTTAGAAGTCAATTGTATTAACTTAAACAAGGTTCTCTTGGTGTTACTCATATCATGTTTTGTCAAATAAACCCACTTTGTTGTTTAAGAAATTATGCTAATTTTGAATCGCATTTCAATAAATTAATTAACGAATCAAAGCGTAACGTGGGGTGATGATTAAAGACAAAATTTAACCTAATCAACTTAAGAATTAGATTATTTATTAAGGTGTATTTATATATGAAGTTTATTTTAAATGATTTTCTTCCTTTGGTAATAAATTATTTTTTACTAACTTTATTACATATTTTATTTTAGGACACAAATGGCGCTCACATAGGAAACTGATTGCCCCAACATTCCATTTAAATGTACTTAAGAGCTTCATTGAACTATTTAATGAAAACTCAAGAAACGTTGTCCGCAAGCTGAAGTTGGAAGGTGAAAAGACATTCGATTGCCATGATTACATGAGTGAAGCTACTGTGGAAATATTATTGGGTAAGTACTTATTTTTGTTTTGTTCTTCCTTTTATTTTTTTATTCGAGTGGAATATTTCCACTCATGATTGTACGATGCGACTGATCACAAAAACAAAAGGATCTTCGTTAAATGGAATTTTTTTTAATTCACTGAATCAAGTCTACGGGTTTAAAATTTGTAACTACGAATTCATGTGGTTAATTTGTTTTTACGTATTGTTTCTTGATCAATAAATTGACTTAGTGTGGTTACCGGCTTTGGAGTTCGGAATATAGACAGGTTTTATTGATTCTGTTTACAAGGTCAGGATTGATAGTAGGTTGTTTTAGAGAAGATTTCTGTTTGGTTTGTGATTTATCTTTTAAAGTGATTTAAATTTCAAAAAAAAAAAAGTTTAATGTTTTGAACAGTTTAATATTTTAAACAGATTACCTATAATACCTACCCTATAATATTTTTGTTGCATGATCACTCAATGAAACTTTGGTAATTGCATTCTCAAATTCGGAATACAATAATTGATCAATTAATAAATTTTGCGAAAATTAAATTACATGCCGTGATTAATTGGACGAAATCAATTCTTTGAAAGCTGAGTTCTCCTATAATGTCAGATTTTGCTTTTAAGATATTGGAAATGTTTTCTCATTAGAATTCTGACTCTAAGACCCAGAATTTAGACCTATTAGTATTGTTTAAATGCCCACGAAAATAATATACGAGAGGGAACATAAGTTATGGTATTTGCAAAATTAATGCCATAATATTAATTTGCCATAATTTTTGCAAATGGTGTCAAATGTCATTATGCTTCGACATTTCTGTTGTAAAAAGATTTAGAAATTTTTTTGTATTTTTTTCATTATTTTTTTTTTTTTTTTGTAAAAATCTTCAAAACTGACGTATTCACTTAAACTGTTTTAAAAAACATGTTAAATACAAATGATTTTAACGATTTAACGACTTGATATATTGTTATTGAAAACATTTGTTTTTTGTTCCTCAAATTTCTATGTTTCATTACAAAACAAGAACATTTTCAGATCAAGTCTCATTACGTCATGTGATAAACGTCAAATCAAATTTGTTTTGATTTTTTTATACCAAAGGCGACGATGCCGTTGAGTTGATTATCATTCCTATCCTATTATCTATACTTATGTGTTACCCATATTTGATTATAATGGATAAAATATTCTTGTTCAGTAGCCAAAACATGCACCAAAGTAAAAAATTAAAAATGCAAAGGCGTGATTTGATCCCACATATTAAAAACATGATTTGACCGTGGCATTGATTTTATTATATAAGCGCATTTTATTTTTCCTCTTTTGACAATGATAATAAATATGCTATACCTACATAGATATTTAATTTAAAAAAAAAACGCTTGTTGCAAATTAAACAGAATAACATTTTATAGATTCACTTTCCAAATAGACATCTCAGAAATCTACGAATGACAATAAAAAATTTATTGAATCACAGCCAATTCACAATCGATTAACATGTCTGGATGTCACCTTCTGTCACTCGTATATCACTTACAATTTTGAAGGAAATTAAAATCATAATGCTTTCGAACACTTGTGATCATTGTCATTTATGGAATATGTTGTCATTGAAAATGAACCCAAATAGCCTTTTTGAATTTGTCTCCTTATTTACCAATTCACAATCGGTTAAGTTATTAATCATTATCTGTCACTTGCGCAGTCGCATAATTTTATACTTTTCAGATAATTAAAATTAAAATCCAAACGATCGTTGATGGAACATTTTCTGTAATGCCAAACAAAAGGAAAATTATGTCAGTGAACCCAGATAACCTTTATTTTCTTTCATGTCTGTTATCTAACTATCGTATGAAAACACCTCACTTCTGAGGAAAACTAGCTTCTCTTTACCTCCTACCATAAATTCAAAACAACTTTTACATAATTTTCTTTTGCTGGCGTACAATCTTGGTAAAATGAAATGATGCCAGATAAGTCAGTCTAAAATCTGAACCAGCTGATTGAGGGGTAACTTTTCCAAATGATTTGGTGTCCCATGGAAAATTACTCACTATTTCTTCGTCAGAGGAAAATGGTAAACAAACTGCAAACAAATTATTGCGAATTTACAGAGAAAGAGAAATCATACGATTGGGTTTGGTGTTGTTTTTGTTTGAAGTTTTAGCTTGAAGTTGTGTAACTGATATAGGATCGATCGCATTGCAAGTGTGTCTATCACTCAGTGGTCGCACGTGTTTAATGGCGAAAAACCACAGCAGGTTTGTGACCATACAGCAGTGTTATTAAATGCGGTTTTATTAGACTTTAATGTAGGTTATCATCAACGTAGTTTGGCGACTTCCTTATAGTATACACATAATATGTAAGTTCACAGGAGAGTAATTAGCTTAGGTGATTTTTGCAAGCCACGTTCAGAACGGGTTTGGCAAAAGCAATTGTATTTCCTTGAAATGATTTGAAGAAATTAAAATGGCAGGATTTCAAAAGCTTAATATAAAACGGCCTTGAGTCGTAAGTTTGACGTTTGTATGAAATGGTCAATACTCGTTCATAAAACATGATTTCTGTGATTCACGTAGGCTTTTTCAGACTTTTCATAAATTTTATTTTATTTATTTTGACAGAAACTGCTATGGGAGTGTCAAAGAAGACCCAAGGAAAGAGTGGTTTTGAATACGCCATGGCTGTCATGAAGATGTGTGATATTCTCCATCTTCGTCATCGCAACATTTTACTACGTAGTGAGTTCCTCTTCAGTCTTACCAAGCACTTTAAGAACCAAGGAAAATTATTGGACATCATTCACGGTTTAACTTCCAAAGTTATCAAGAACAAGAGAGAAGCTTTTGCCAAGGGTACCCGAGGTTCTCTTGCTCAAACCAGCAAGTCTTTCGAAGCTTTTAACTTCCAAGTAGATTCAAAGAAATCCACAGTTGTTGAAGGTCTTTCATATGGACAAGCTGAACAGCTTAAGGATGATTTGGACGTTGAAGATAATGATATCGGAGAGAAGAAACGCTTGGCTTTCCTTGATCTGCTTCTAGAAAGTGCACAGAATGGAGCTCTTATCTCTGATACTGAAATCAAGGAACAGGTCGATACAATTATGTTTGAAGGTCATGACACCACCGCAGCAGGAAGTTCATTCTTCTTGTCTATGATGGGTATTCATCAAGATGTTCAAGAACGTGTATTGGCAGAATTAGATGAAATCTTTGGTGATTCTGATAGGCCAGCAACCTTCCAAGATACCCTTGAAATGAAATATTTGGAACGTTGTTTGATGGAAACACTTCGCATGTATCCACCAGTACCAATTATTGCACGTCAGCTTAAGGAAGATTTGAAGCTGGCATCAGGAAATTACATAGTTCCAGTTGGATCCACTGTAGTTGTTGCAACTTACAAACTTCACCGTAATCCAAAGATCTGGGATAATCCTACTGTCTTCAATCCTGACAACTTTTTGCCTGAGAAACAAGCCAACAGACATTATTATGCCTTTGTGCCATTCTCAGCTGGACCAAGGAGTTGTGTTGGTAAGTTTTTTGTGTTATTCATAAATTTAATTATTTTTCAAAAATTATAATTAAATTAAAGGTCGAAAATACGCAATGCTTAAACTGAAGATTCTCCTCTCAACCATTCTTCGCAATTACCGAATTCACTCGGATGTACCCGAGAAGGATTTCAAATTGCAGGCTGATATCATTTTGAAGCGTGAAGAAGGCTTCAAGGTTCGTCTAACACCAAGACAGAGGACCGCAAAGGTTGCTTAAAACAACTATATTTTAAGTCCCAAAGATTCCCATCTATAATTTCCCCACCCAAAAATACAATTCGGATGATGTAGTGAGTAGTTTGTAGAGATGAAACAAAAATGTATGAAACACAATAAAAAACAAAAGAACACTTTTAGTTTTCGAAACACACATTCTTTTTTATAACAAACAAAATTTAAGAACTTTAAACTTTGCAGTGCGGTTTTAACATCAGACTTCAAGCCCTCTTTATATATATTCATTAAGTTTTCTCTTTTCTCTTTTTTCGGTTATTTATACTCTTTTAAACAAATTTATATATTATTTTTTTATTCTGGTTTCGTGTTTGCATGTAATTTAAATTTTCTTTTGTTTCTGAAAAATGTTATTATGTATGAAAAAAAAAGAACAATGATGAATAAACAAAATGTTTATAAAAAATAATTAAGATCATAGATTTTGTTTTTCAAAACGTTTTTTACAGAGCGTGTGCGATTGGGAACTAAAATCCCAAATAGTATCGGTGGGGCGGCGGCGGCGTAGCGCATGTTTAGTAATGCCCCAGTAATGACCCAATTTGACTACGCTTGCTACTTGTTGTAGGTAGGTGGTAGGTACTATAAACATGTCACATTATGGTACTGAAAAATGCCACAGGTGTCAAATTTACATATAAGTTCGAGCAATTCAAAATTAAATGTATCATAATCAACGAAACTTAACGAAAGAAACAAGTTTCAATACTCAATAACACCAAAAGCTTTATATGACTGCGTGTTTTGTTTCATTAACACATGTAATTTTGACAATAGGATATCCTAATGTCATGCCTATTATGGTTGGGCTATGTGCGCTATGACGTTTTGGCGAGAACGGCTGGCGTTCGATAAGTTCTCAGACTCTTCTATTTGAGTATTTTCGGTGTATGTGGTTTTTTCTCTTAAACTCGACTCTTGACATTAAAAATGACTCAAAGAAAGAAGTATCTTACAGCCAGTGCATATCACCCAAAAATGGATCATTTAAAATGTGTATTGTCATGTCACGTAAGT
Source organism: Baccha elongata (assembly GCA_951217065.1). Lineage (NCBI taxonomy): Eukaryota > Metazoa > Arthropoda > Insecta > Diptera > Syrphidae > Baccha > Baccha elongata. The sequence continues at coordinate 14,316,620 of OX578272.1, forward strand.
TGTGTGTACGATTTCACCATCCTATTGAAACCACCAAACTGTTTGATCACGGTTCTGTATCGCTAACATCATTAACATTAATCTTGTTACGACTAGCTAAACGACTGAAGAATTAACCATAATTGAAGAAACGGTTCGTTCAATTTCTTGTTCACTTGCGTAAAGAACGCTTTATACCTAAAGCAGTTATCGAAATAAATTTGACAGTTGGCCAAATACATGTGAAATTATAAGTATTGGCGGGACTTAAACATACTGGACGTAGAATCATGACATAAGCTTCCTTTGCTTTCTACGAATAGACATGGTTTGGTTGGGCATTAAGTGCGATTGATCAGTTGGTTGGAATATACTATACGCACCTTGCGCCAAAATCAGTAACAAATTGTTTCGTAAAAAAAATACTTACAAGTATTCCACGATCTTAAAGAGTAAAGAGGTCTATTTTAAATTTTAAAACGAATCTGACAGTTGCCATAATCTTGCAAAAGTTAAAGCATCTTTCCAAAAATGTGTATAATGTAAGTATATTATTAATTTAAAACGCGAGAACAACTTTATCACCAAAACATGCTTTCATGCTTAAAAAAAAACATGAGGCATGAAATCAATTTTTAAAAACGGGGAAGATTAATTAATTAAATTAATTAATTAACGTCAGTCATCTACACTTTATAATCAGTCATCAGGCAAAAATAAAAGGGTTTTTCATTTTTCGTCAAACAAATGCACGCATACAGACTTATTTTTACAAACACTATATTACAGATTGATGTCAAATGACTGTAAGTGTCGATTTTGAAGACTCATAGATTTTAAAGACCGGACACATTTGACAAATTTGACGTTTTATTTAAAAAAAATACATGTGTGGGACGAAATGTTTCTTAAAAAAATCTAAATATATTAGACATTGTCGGCGGCCGATGGTCGCCATCTCGCTGACTTCGTTTTAAACTTCGAGTTTTAAATGCGATCTCAAGAAAATCGAAAATGTATGACATTTTGCACTATCTGTTATAACCCCATTTATTTTACTAGATACAGATGTCATTTAAGTTTAATATAATTTGGCAAGATTAAATGAATAATTTTAGGTATTTGAGGTCTTTCAGAAAACAGGTCTTATACGATTGAATAATAATCTTGTTACGAAATTGAAATAAAAAATCTAATCTTAACGATGTACATAAGTACAAATTCAGATGAATACATATGTATGTATATACATAAATGTTTTACGATATTTTGCTTGTTGTTTTAAGTTAGTGTTTTAATTTATTTTTTTAAATTAGTAGTATTAAATGTCAAAGTGCGCATTATAAAAATGATATTAAAGAATACAATGAAAATAATATTAAATACAGTAACCAAATGCAATATTTTCAAAACAAATTACATCATAAATATAACAATAAGTTAACTCGAATTTAAAACTTGTTATCTAATCATCGGACCACAATTTTGTGGTTGCAAATAGGTATCTGAAATAAGATCTCATAAGCATGTTAGAAACTATAAAGCAATTAATTTCTATATTGTAAGTGGTCAAATTGAGCCAACCGGAATAAAATATATACCTACTGGTTGGTAATTTTTAGACAATGGGTAGAACAGATAGTCATAGTGCAGAGGTAAAATTATTTTATTAATTATCTCAACCATATGGTCATATTTCGGAATATCGCCATAATAATATATAGCAAAATTATGGCCATTATTTGTCGCTTTACTTAAGTGTCAAATGGACATATTTAATTGGAAATTTTTAAAACTGTCAAAAGCATTGACGTATTAGGTATGGACCGCCAGTAGCCAACTTCACGCGTGTTCCAGCATAACTAGGGGCGCCATCAACTACTAGAAGGGAATCTGCGTAGCAAGGATATGATTTTTTTAATTAATTATTTACTATTGAAATATTTTGGTGGAAATTATTATCAAACTACTTTTATTTTACGAAACACATCCACTCCTTATGCCATGAGTTACTTACACATGAATATATTATCGTTTTCATTTAAATTCTAATGGCGAAATTAGTACACATATTTAAAACTAAAAGATGATGGCGTTTTTAGCTGGAACAACTTTCCTTGGCTGTTTGTATGAAAATTTCAACCGACTGGCGGTCCATATCTAGTACGTCAAAGGTCAAAAGATAGGTTCTTTTTAAAAATGAAAATAGTACCGGCATTGTGATTGGGCATAATTTCGATTTGGAAATGAATTAAGGTCACGGCGTGTAAACATTAAGGTAGCCTTGGACTCACTATTTCTCTTGATAAAAAAAAATTATTTTTGATTTAAAAAACCTATGTTTTAAAAACCTATATATATTTTATAGCATTAGCTCATATTTAAAAATTGAATTTAGTTTTCGTTTGAAAGTAAATTAAAGCAATATATTTTATAGGTTACGGTGATGATTCACATTTAAAATGTGAACTTTTACTAGCTGTTAAGTAAGAAAGTCAAAGGTTGAAAATAATACATAATACAGATATTTGCATGCCACATATTCACGGTATTCCTTTTTATTCTTAATTTTTATCTATGAACTAAAAAGTATAAAATTTAGGATGAGCAAAATCGGCGATGAAAATATCAACCGAAAATTAAGCAGTGTCTGATAAGACGCAGCAACAAAAATATTATGTAAAATGTATTACGAATAAACTTACATTAAAAATGTAGAGCGGCTAACAACACAACAGTTGGACTATTTTTTTTTAGATGCAAAATAGTTGGCTTAATAGTGCTGTTTATACAGGGTAATTCGCATAAAAAGTGCCAAAAGGCTAAAAAATCATGTAGGTTTGGCTGAGTGCTTAGACAATACAAAAAAATTAATGGAAGCGAGCGGGGTCTTTCTACCCCCTTTCAGGTGGGAGGGGCAAATTTCAATAAAATCAGAAAAACAGAAAAAATATTAAAAAACAACTGTAACATTTGCAATGTAACGCCATACATTTTTGTAAAACCAGTTGTATCTTCATTTATTTTATTCTTTAAAAAAGTTATTATTAATCGACAATTTTTTAAAAATTAGTTTTCAAACTAAAAGTTTAATAAAAAATTGAAAAAAAATCAAACTATTTTCTTCAAAATTTTTCGTCATTTAGAATTGTTTTCGGTTCCAAAAAATTTAAAGTTCTTATTTATTCATAGTTAAAAACAGATAACCGCATGTTCATATGTATTGTTCTTTTTGACATAATAAAAAAAAAAGTAAGACTGGCCCCAAGGGTCAATTAATAAATTAATAAATTGAATGATTAACATTCCCTTTATTATTTTTTTTAAATATCAAACGTTTTATTAGCATAAAAGAAAATGACAGAGATCTGAGTTATTTCTATTCACATGATAATACCTGCAAATTGACCTTATATTTGAATGTGAGTTGATGTTAATACTCATTGCCTCAAGAAGGGCAGAAGAATTTGTTATACCAGATACAATTTGATAAACAAAGATGACATCAGCTACTTCACGACGTTTTTCTAGGGAAAAACTTTCCGTTTTCGCGATATATGCGTATATCCCAAATAAGGGAACTTCGTACCCCTCCCCCTCCGGCTCAGGACTTGTAGTATGTTAACTCCTAAATCATACGGACCAATATGATCTGAAGGAATGACTCAGGTCCCTGCTCACGCACTCTACACATTCTTTTAAGCTATTCACTGACTGCACTAATTACAGGTTGATCATTGATGTCAAATAGAGAATAGAGCTCTTAAGGAAACGGCTATATAGAAATATATATATTTATTTTCTCTCTCACTCCAAGGCATCAAAAAACGTCAAACGAAATCCTTTGTTGGAAAACAAACCAAAAGTTGTGATTTTTGCAAGGAAAATAGATCGGTCTTCCACAAAAGATAAAGAAAAATTATCTTGGACTAGAATTTCTTATTATTTTTTGCTATTAAACAATTAACAAATAGTTTCTCAGTGTTTTAAATAATAATTCGATTTAAAATAGTGGAAGTGTTAGTGTTAATACGGGATTGAAGTGCGAGATTGTACTCCGCCAGTACAAAATGCGATTGTTTTCCATCAAAGGAATTAGCTGTCAATTGTTTTCTTGATTCGATTTTTGACTCTGACGTCTGCGGATACTTCTATATTTTCCCATATTGTCAAAAAAATAAATGACAGCTCACACTACGCGGATGACAGAATGAAATTATATATAACGCTTTCTAAAAACTGTCAAACTCAAAATCTTGTAAATTTTTTTTTTTAAATAATCTCTTTTTTTCTAGTGAAGTTTGAGATTTACGTGGCTAAAAGGTTTAATAATACACTATTCACAATTTTCTCGCACAACATTAATATTTCCGCTCTTGTTTTCAATGACTGACCCTTTAAAGTTCGCTTTACGTGTATAGGCTCCTTTAGAGAAAACAAAGCCGCTGTACAGAAACACCTGTTGTATCTGTCACAAATGACGGCTAAAATTTATGTTTGCTGTCAAAAAAAAATATTGACAAGCAAGACAACAAAACTTGAAAGTGACACGCAAACGGTTTTGAATAGCATTTTTCCCAAAAATTGTAAACTCCTTTAGTTTTTTTTAATTGCATTTATATTTTTCAACAAAAGAAATTATATTATTTAGCAAAAGAATGGCTGCCCTCGATGAACTCCGTGCTAGACTCAACGATCTCCAAGAGGAACTCCAAAAGCACAAAACCAATGAAAAAATATTTCGTGAAAGAATCGATAAAATGACTTCAGAAGTCGTGGATTCTAATCCCTATAGTCGACTTATGGCATTACAGAGAATGGGAATAGTTAAGGAATACGAGAGGATTCGTGATAAGTCGGTGGCTGTTGTAGGAGTAGGAGGAGTTGGCAGTGTGACTGCTGATATGTTAACTAGGTTAGAAAATGTTTTTCTATTTGAGAATTAAATCTGTTAACTTCTTATGTATTTTAAGGTGTGGCATTGGTAAATTGATCCTTTTCGATTATGATAAAGTGGAACTGGCCAATATGAACCGTTTGTTCTTCACTCCCGACCAAGCTGGTATGTCCAAAGTCGATGCAGCTGCAAAGACGCTCACTTTCATAAACCCTGATGTTCGCATTGAAACACACAATTACAACATTACCACTATGGAGTCCTTTGACAAATTTCTCAACACAATCCAGACTGGTGGAGTTCTGCCTAACACACCAGTGGATCTAGTTCTGAGTTGTGTTGATAATTTCGAAGCACGGATGGCAATCAACACAGCTTGCAATGAACTTGCTTTATATTGGTTTGAATCCGGTGTGTCAGAAAATGCTGTTTCTGGACATATTCAGTTTATTAGACCAGGAGACACTGCCTGTTTCGCTTGTGCTCCACCTCTAGTTGTGGCTGAGAATATCGACGAGAAAACTTTGAAAAGGGAAGGTGTCTGTGCTGCTAGCTTACCAACTACTATGGGCATCACAGCTGGAATGCTTGTACAAAATACCCTCAAGTATCTTTTGAGTTTCGGTGAAGTTTCCGATTACTTGGGTTACAATGCCATGAATGACTTTTTCCCTAAAATGACTTTGAAACCGAATCCACAGTGCGATGATCGTCATTGTCAGGTAAGACAGAATGAATTTAAAAATAAACCCAAAGTAGAGAGAGTTGAGGAAACACCTGTCGATGAGGGGCCACTACACGAAGCCAATGATTGGGGAATTGAATTAGTGAGCGATTCAACTCCAGAAGAAGTTGCTGTCCAGCCAAGTTCTTCATCAATAGCAGTGGGATTAAAACTTGCTTATGATGCCCCAGAAAAAATCGATGAACCCAGCGTGTCGTCAACCACAGCGGCTGGACCTGAAGTTGACTTGGATGATTTAATGGCTCAAATGAAATCAATGTAGTGAGGAGGAAAATAGAATAATGTCTTTTGTTAACGATCAACAATTTCTTTTTATAATTATATATTTTTGCGAATAAAATGTTAAGATTTTTCAGATATTAGACTTTTTTTTAATTAAAATAAGAAACAAAAATGTGAAGGTATATTCTCAGAAGCTAGGACATTTGTAAGCGGAAATTGAAGGAAATTGATCAGTAAAACGTAATCTGCACGTCAAGCGCACGTGCCAAAGGTCAATCATGATGCTGAAACTCAATAAGAATAGTTTCTAACAAATTTAAATGCTTTAAGTCAAATTTTTAGGTTTCCACAGTCATGAATGTCCTTAACCCTTCATTTTAATCTTAATGTTTTAAGAAAGTATTCTTCTTTTTCGACAATGTTTCGACTGGAAGCACAACTCTTCCATTTCATCTGCATTTCACCTAGAATTCTGCTTATGGGGTTTGCCATGTTTAACTATGAAAATGCCGACAAGCCTCTATTTTTGGCATGTTCAATGTCTGAGATCAGCTGAATGCAGGGAATGTTATATATTACATATATATATTATTAGAGTATATAAAGGTATACATATATCAATAGAAAACTAATTATTAAGATTTGTTGTAGAAAAATATACAAATCATTTTTATTTTCATATTTATCTTTTTAAACAATTTCATTAAATGTTAAATGAAAACTCACCAAAATCAGTCGATTCTTGTTTCGCAATTTATTCATCATCATCGCTACTCTCGCTAGATGATGGAAAGAACATTTTAAAATCCTTAGGCTGATCTCTTAACATTTGTTGCTCTTCTATATATTCATTTTGAACTTTAACAATCTCTTCACTACTTTTGCACTCGGCATACTTGTCCAACAGTGCATCATTTAATTCAATAAACGAATGACCCCATGAAAATTTCCCCATATACCAATGCGCTTCTTCTTTGAATCCAGTTATATACAAAGTTGCTGCAATTGCTTCCACACAACTAAGTTTACATGGTTTTCCATAATTAATTGGATTGGCAGCAACTAAAAATGGCAAAAGTCTAGGATTCGGACTTTTCATTTTGTGAAATGGAGTTTCATCTAATTTAGCCCAAGAGCAATCAACCACAGCAAGACCATTTGTTTCTACTATATCTCTATCCAGTGGGCTTACACAATTCGTTCCAATTGGAGTTAGCACTAGTCCGGCAAACTTTTGTCCCAAACGCAAATTGTCAATCAATCCCATACGTGATAATTTTCTACCAGAACATTTTTTCGGATCGCAATGATTGAGGTCCCACATTGCAACAGGGAATGATGGTGCAGTTCCATGTTTATCAATATTCTTGGAGGTATTTGCAGACGATGATGATGAAGATCCATCGCTGTCACTATTTTCCGTGCTGCTGTTATTGGTCGTGCCGCCAAGTTCATTTGCAGATTGGGCAAATTTTCGATCACAATTATGTTTGGTTTTTACATTTCTGAGCTGGCAGTTGCGCTTTCCAGATTTACCTTTATTCCTGGTCCTCCCGCTCATTTGTTTTTTGTTTTTATTTTGCTCCGATAAATAATTTGGATTTTTGAAAATTTGCAGATAGATTTTTGAAGTTTGGCGAAGCACATTGACATATAAGCTTTGTTCAACGAGAAAAAGCCTGAAATCCACCACAATTTGATGGTATTTTTTATTGGTAATCCGGAATCAGAGCCCTTCGAACCAGAGAACAATAAATGTGTTTTATTGAGAATTCTTCTAGGAATATCAAAGTAGAAAGAAATTTTCAATAAAACGAATCAGTAGCCGTGTTTTTTTGCAAGTTCATATAGACTTCTGTAAAAAAAACGACAACAGTCGTAATGTAAAAACACGTAAATACAACAACAACATAAGTCCATATAGACTTATAGCTTTTTCACACGGAATCAAAAACCCGGTTTTTGCGGAAAAATCAAAAACCTGCATCAAAAACACAGGTTTTCCCATACGTTTTTGGCAAGAAACAAGTTAACAAAAACCACTCGTTTTTGCAAAAGCCTATCAAAAACCAGTTGAAATCATGAATGTAAGTAAGAATACAAGATTACGACACTTTGGCATTTTCTTTTTGATGTTGTTTCACTTGTGACGTAATTTTCACTTGTTACGTAAGCACCTTGCACACTTTGCTTCATAGGTTTGGGTTAAGTCATTACAAGATGCCATCATTTATTTGTTTTTCTGTTTGTGCTTACGTCAGAAGTGATAAAAAAACAACAACAAAAAGCTGAAAAAAAACCAAGTGTCGTAATCTTGATTCTTTGATAATTCATGAGTTAAAATTGCGAGATGAACAATTATCTGTGTTCAATGCGAAAGCTACAAATCGAAACCGAATAGAATAGAACATGTTATAAGTGCAAAATGAGAAAATGGCTGTGCTGAAATGTTCTGAAAGCTCCTTCATAGTCCTAATCAGAACAGTTCCCAACCGTTTTGGGAAATATTTTTGGCTTGATTTTTTATTATTAAAAATGGACTAAAATCAGTTTTAAATAATTCTTTTCAGTTTTGTTTTCATTTGAAACTAAAGCGGAGTACAATTAACAAAATAAAAAAGTTTACTTAAAAGCACAATTTCAATGTTGTTGACAAAACAAAATTAAATGTCACACTAAAACGGGTAAGTGTGCGGTGTGAACGAATTTCGATTTTTTGATTCGGTGTGAAAAGGCTATTAGCTAACTCTCGATAATTATCAGGACTTAGCAAAGTTCATTAAAGATTACTGCGTTACCGACACAATTACTATGCTTATATAGGAACGTCGGTAATATTGTGGGGTAAATCCCAATGTCGTTAAATTTCATTTTCTTTCAAAAATACAATCAGTACAAATATGTAATTTTGTCGGCGAATTCCAAAAAAAAAATTAACTATAAACTCCCGAAAACTATTTAAAATTGGCTGACGTTTTAAACTTGTGACTGGATCTGATATTCAGAAACAGAAGCACATTTCTTTTCTTTCGATTAGAGTAACACTCATCCGAAACCAATAAAATAGTTTCAGGAGGTTTCGGGAGATGAATTCGAAAAGCCGGAAGCGAATTGAACCGCATGTCCCAAAAGTAGACTAGTAGCCAACGAACGTAGGCGACTAGCTGCAACGTGTAAGGGCACCATTATGTTGAAGAATTGAAACACATTTCTATTTCAAAGCCGGTGGGTGTTGTTTCTTTTATTTTGAGAATCAAGACCCACAAGTTTTAATTCCGCATTGACTGCACTGAACTGCGCCGGGTGCGCGACCACGAACGCGCGCCTTTTCACATAAACATTAAACAAACAGTTCTATTTTTGTTTTAACCAAAAGAAAGCAAAATTTTAAATCCAAATGTGATATTTCAAAGTGAAGTGATATTTAAGTGGAGTAAAATAAACAAATAAATAAATCAAATGGAAGCTGAAGCGGAATTTCTTATTTTACCAGTAGATATTTGTAGAATATGTAATATGTTATCGCCAAATTTAAATAAACTTTGCGAAACACTAGCAGATGAACATGTTCTTATACATGAAGCCTTGGAATTTGTTTGCTGTCTCAAAGTGATTACCATGAAATTAATTAATTTATTGTTTAAATAATTTTTTGTTGATGGTTTTTTAGGTTGACTTTGGTGATGGCATGAGCGAGACCATGTGTCCGACATGCTGCAACAAATTGTTGCATGCTTATAGATTCAAAAATCAAGCTCTTGAATCGTACAGAACTTTCTATTATCAAAATACGGATTTCAATGTAAAGAAAAAGCTATCAATTATTGATGAATGTGATTCTACTATAACTATAATTGAAGAAAAAAATTTTATAGATTACAAACCTCAAAATGAACCAACGTTGATTCTTGAAAGGGTAAAAGATTTAGAAATCGACCTTACTACTGATGCCATAAGTTTTCTGCAGGAACAGCATAGAACAAATGAAGCGCTATCAATTGAACAAAGTCAAATGGAAAAAGAGCAGCGATCGCTTACAGAAACTAATAACCACACACTAATTGAACAAAATCAAATAAAGAAACCAAAACAATCGGCAATTAAAACTAATCACTATCGACAACGCAGACCAAATAAAGTCAAATGTGATGTTTGCCATAAAATGCTTCCAAAAAAATCAAACTTAATAGACCACTTGAGACTGCATTTAAACGAAAAGAAATTTGTTTGTAATTTTTGCCAAAAATCATTTGTTCAAGTTGCAAACTATCGAGCACATTTAAGAATACACACCAAAGAACGACCGTTTCAATGTCACATGTGTTCAAAAACTTACTCTCAAGCGAACCAACTTAAAACACACATACGGTGGCATACCATGGAAAAAAACTACAAGTGTGAAAAGTGCTCAAAGAAATTCTTGACTTCTAGTGATTTGGACAAACATAAAAGAAAACACGATCCTAATTTGCAGTTCCCATGCGATATTTGTGGTCACCGTTTTGTACAAAAGATAAATTTGAAAGTTCACTTAGCAAACGTCCATCGAGAGGACAAGCTGCTAAAACCCTTAATTTGTATTTAAATTATGTTAAATAATAGGAAATTATGTTGTTTTATTTTTTTTTATTTTGAATATTTAATAAAAGATGAATTACACAGAACTCACTTCTATCTTCTATGTATCTCGAAAACTCCATATCAGAGTTTTTAATTGAGCACTGGAATGGCTTTTCAAAATATACACGTCGGACTCGGACCGTTCGCCGTCTACCAACACGTGGACACTACTTTGTGCAGATGACTAGAATTGCCTGAGCATATCTACCACTTTACACTTCAAGGCGTGCTTTTTCATCTTTGTTATGAGAGCGACACTTTGACCAACCTTTGTATTTCTCGTATGGGTGCTTTTTAAGAGAGATAGAGAAGAACAGCTAAGAGTTCATTCGTTCTACTAGGCAAATTGATTAACAACTGCCTCTTGGCATCTTTCTTACCTTGAGTTATTTATCAAAGATCTATTTACCCAAAAAATTATTGTTTGTTCAAATATATTTTTTTTTTGTTTCGTTAAAAGTAAAAAATTATCGTCACTTTCAAAAATATTACTTTAATATAAATAAATTTATGAAAAATTCACATCTTCATCTGTATACTGTTCCATTGGGACAGCTCCTTTAGCATTATCACATTCCATGCCTTCAATATCACGACAAACTGCTGATTGAAGCTCGCGTTTTACTTCTGGAGCTATTTTGGGATGTGCATGTATCCTGTTAGAAATATAGAAATTAAATAATTACTTAAATAAATGCTTGTATTGAAACTTACTTTAACAATCCTAAAATTGCTTCCTTCTGTTCAGATGATATATCATTCTTGTAACGCTGTACAAATGTAAGTAAACTCTGATGCCATAAAACAGGCATTACACGTTTGTCTTGTTCAAATCGAAGGAAATGGAAAACTGCAGCATCAACAACTCGATATGGGAGCGCGTATCTTTTTTCTAGGAATATTCGAATGAAAATTGAATTCGCGCCGGTGTATCCCATTTCACAGATTTTCAACAGACATGCAGCTGAATGAAGAACTGGAATTCTGTTCTTGGCAACAATACTTCCGAATATAATGGCTTCACGAAGAGTACAATCGCCAGATTCTAAAAGTGGTAAAACGATACCTTTCATAAAAGCAGCAGGTTTGAAGAGTGCTCTTTTCAAAGCATTGTAGAGGTGAACGTTGAGTTTCTTGTATTCACTTAGATCATCTCGAACTCTTGGCAGGAGAACTAGGTTATAAAATCGTTGTGCCATTGCTTGTGATAAAATTGAACAGAATATTCTAAAAAAAAAAATGATATAATCATTGAAGTTATTAGACCAGAATTAAAAAAAAATATTTACCTGGTTCCTTGGAACATTGCAGCAGCACTCCAGTTGTGTGGTTCGGTTATGAAAAGGATTTGTTCCCAGTTGCGTAATTTAGGTATGATTTTGAAGGCTTTTGGTACCTTACCACTCTTATAACGTTTCATAACATCTCTGACACCTTCGTACATCTCCAAGACTCTAAATTTGTGAGTAGTAAAATAGAATGTTTGAAACGTAAAACGCATCATTTACCTCTTATCGACATCTTCAATCTTCAGAGATCCTTGATCACTCAGCTTTGATTGAAGTTCACCTTGTTTTTCGGCGATTTTTTGTTTGATAATCTCAGACAGATTCAAGGTTCGCTTTGCACTAGTACTATTTTTGAATCGTTCAAAAGCTTCGGTATCATCATCGTCAATTTTCAAATCATCCATGAAGTCATCGGCTGTAACGGCAGTAGTTCCTTCATCATCTTCACCGATTCCATGAAGAGATGTAGCCAAACTGAACTTTGTTGACTTGCTTTTGGCACCAAGAGTATCGGGAAAGTTTTCTTCATTAAGGTCAAGTTGTTGTTGTTTTGCTGCTTGCAGAATCCTTTTACTTGTTCTGCTGTCGACAACCTGAAACAAAAGTTTTGATTTTTATAAACAAAATTAAGTTTTTTTTTCATTGTTTTTTTTTAATCTTACAGAACTTTCTTCCGCACGTAGGTAGAGCTTGTCCCTGTTCTTTTTTACAACTTTTCCTTGTGTCATTTGTTTGTCCAGAGAAATATTTGACTTCGGATTTACTTTATTTATTTTCTTAGCTTTTCCCATTTTTTCGAGTGGTTATTTTACAGCGCAAATTTAAATAAATATATTTGTTTTTATAATAATTTTTTAATTGCAACGCACACTGCACGTGTTTTTTTTTTAAAGAAAGATTCTGTCAAATAAAAACAAAATAAAAATAAAAAAAAATTAGTAAGAGGGAGAAAATAATAAAAATGTTTGTAATAAATATATATGCAACAAAAAGAGAAGGGCTATGTGTGTAATTTGGGTGGTGTTCAAAGAGTTGTAAAAATGACACTGGTTCTGAAACTTCTTTAAGGTGAGTTCACTAATAACCACAGGTCATCAACTTGTAATCCCCCGTCTCCTCCCGTAGAAAAATACAGATTTAAATATCTGCAGTTTTGAAAGTTTGTAGGCAAAAGTGGGTGGAGTCTCCTGAGTTGATGTTTTATTTATTTATTATTCTATGCTATTAACATAAATTCATATAGGGGGGTTCACATTTAACTGCAGGCATGACAATGGCGGCATGATGAGCTCAGGTTTGAAAGTGTGAACAATTTATCATGCGGCTGGTCAAGCGGCATGATGGTTTTCAAAACATTTTGATATTCTGCTGACGATTATGGTGATTAACGGCATGCTTGACTAGTGCGAACGCAAACTCTCAAGCGTTCATCATGCCGCGCTGGTCATGCCTGCAGTTGAGTGTGAACCCCCCTTATCGCAAATGCGCGGCAATCATTCGAGCACCGGCATGCGTGACATGGCAGCCGCGCATTGGTGCCTTCTTTTAATTACAATTGTTGACTAAAGTCAACAATTTATAACTTTTGTCGTTCCTTTAATACCAAATTGTTACGAATTTTAACCATTTGACAACTCAACATCGTTCCAAAATGAATTGTTGAAGTTTGAAATAGTTACGATTTGTAACTATTTCAAACACATATGTTATGAATTGCAAGTGTTGAATTGTCAAAGTGGAAATGAAAGGGGGTTTGCTTACAATTTTAATCATTTGTGTTTGCAATAGGGAATTTTACCATCTTGTCAAAAAATATGACAGCTCACACTATACAGATGACAGATTGAAATATGTATCGCGCTTTTTTCAAACTGTCAAACTCAAGATCTTACAGAAAGCAATTTGTTCTGCATACTACTGTTTTTGACAATTCTGTGAGAACGAGAAAGAGATATATCGTTGTTACCTAAAAAGCCCTATTTAAAGTATTTCGGATAGGTAAGGATATTTGATTAAGGGACAGTTTTTCATTCCTCAGTTAAACAGTCAGTTAGTACTCATTCCTCAGTTAGTGAAAAAATTGATTTTTTTACAGTCAGTTAGCACTTATTCCTAGGAATAAATGCCATAACTGTGGAATAAAGTTATTTGTTCGTTTCGCAGACAGTTAAGAAGTTATTCCTAGGAATAAATTGTTGAACCGTCAAAAAAGAAACGTTTATTGGATTTTGGAAAAGTAAAATAATTTGTCTGCGATGCAGTTTTTTGATATTTTAGAAGATTTTATAATTCAAGAAGAAATTGAACTGGGTTTAATACGCCAAATTTCCAGAAAACAAAGAGTTGTGAGGGGAAGACCAGATCATTTTGAAGAATGGGAAGACAACGACTTTAGGAGAATCCAGCCTAAACTAAACGGTTAGGCCGATTTTCTTCAAACTTGGTAAAAAGTATTCTTTGAGCAATATGCCCGAACTTTTTTTTTATTTTTTTCCTGTCTTAAAATAACGGTACCTAACATAAAGCGTTACCGATAATTCCATTTTTCTCGAAAAAAATACGATCAATTTTGATAAAATTTTATGTGTGTGATTTTTTGCCAATGGTGATGTCCCTTATTTAAGTTTTTTTTTCAGAAAAAGCTTATTAACGGTACCTGCAATATAGAACGGTATTTTTTTGATATCAATTTTCTTTTAAAAGGCTCCATCGATTTCAACGAAAGTTTATGTTCTGAAAGTTCTGCCAAACCTTATTAATACTGCAATCAAAAGTTTTGGAAAAAAGTATTTTCTAAAAAGTTAGTTTTTTAAATTCCATATTTCTCGAAAAAAATCCGATCAATTTTGATAAAAATTTAAGTGAGTGATTTATTGTCAATGTTGAAGTCTTTCATCTAGACATTTTTTTTCCGGAGGAACTTTTTAACGGTACCTGCCCTAGAACAATACTTTTTTGATACCGATTATATCTGAAACGGCTTAACCGATTTTGACAAAATTTTATATTTTACTAGGTCACTTAAGCTGATTAGTACTGCATTAAAAATTTTTGAAAATAAGTATTTTTCAAAAAGTCAGTTTTTTTAATTCCATCATTTTTTTTTCGAAAAAAATCCAATCAATAAAATTTTATGTGAGTGTATTGTTGTTGAAGGTGAAAAGTTGACACCTTCTTATCAAAAAGAAGATAATACAAAACAAAACAAATTTCAGTACAGTATAAAATATAATATAATGAAAACATAGTATCTTTATAGACGTATGTACAACATTAAAAAAATATATATTGTGCCTATATGATAACGATATGCTATTTATGGATGATTTAATATAATAATTGTAATTTATCATTTATACTAAATCAACGATAACTATTAAGATATTTATCTCATTCATAAAATGGACAATTTCGCAAGAATCTCTATAATAAAACATCATCAGAAATTTTCGAGCAAACAAATTATTATCATGAAACTGGTGAGAATACTTTCAAGAGGCATTATGATAAGGAAAATAAGCTTCATGCTCAAGTCGCTATAATTTGAAACTGATAAATATTTAGGTGCAGTCTGAAATCTACAACGTATCAGTTGTAGCTAGATACTCAAACAAAATAGAGCTAAAAACAGTTAACTTAAATAATAATTACTTATTAATTATTGAAAATATGGCTTCCGTCCTACTTGTGATTGTAGGCCTCGTTGGAGTATTTGCTGGGCTTATTTACACTTTTCTTGTTTGGAACTTTGACTACTGGAAGAAACGAGGTGTTAAGGGACCAAAACCAAAAGCGTTATATGGTAGTATCCCAAGTTTGGTTTCACAGAAGCGTCACATGGCTTACGACATGATGGAAATATATAAGTAAACAATTGCCATTTGTAAAGCTTTTATGATATCTATATGATATGAAATCATTTTACAGACAGTACCATCAGGATGAAGATTTTGTCGGAATTTATGGCATTCGAACACCACAATTACTTGTTCTCAATCCAGAACTAGTGCACAAAATCTTCACAACAGATTTCAAAAACTTCAGTACAAATGAATTGTCAACTTGGGTAGGATGCAACAATTTTAAAAGTTTAATATTTTTAAAGTTGATTTTTCTCCACAGTTTGATAATAAAAGTGATATTATTATTTCCAATAATCCATTTATGTTAACTGGAGAAGAATGGAAGGAACGCCGTCAAGAAGTAACTCCTGGACTCACTGCAAGTAGGGTAAGTGATATTTTAGCTATTGTGTCATATGAAATTATGTTTTTTAATTCATTTTGTCTGTGTTTTTTTAAGATTAAAACTGTATACCCAGTAACCCAGCAAGTATGTGGAAATTTAGTAAAATACATACAAAAGCGAAGTGCCAAAAATGATGCCAATGGTATTGATGCAAAAGAAGTAAGTAATAGTATTTAAAAAAATCTTCATGTCAAAAGCTTTTTTAAAATTTTGTTCAATTATTTTAGATAAGTTTACGGTTTACTGCTGATGTTGTAACTGATTGTGTCTTAGGGGTTAAGGCAAAAAGTTTTACTGAAAATCCAACACCAGTTTACGGAATGATAAAGACACTTTTTACGTCGTTAAATGTATTTACAGTTTACGCGTGTTTAGCTGCGCTCTGGCCAAAAATTAAGTTATTTTACAAAGCTAAATTTTTTGAAAAAGAAACTGAAATTTTCTTTTTGAATTTAATGGGTTCGGCTTTTGATATGCGACGCAAGCAACCTGAGAATCGACCGGATTTTTTGGAATACATTCTAAAATTGCAAGAGAAGAAAAACATGTCAGATGCAACTATTATGTCTCATTCAATGACGTTTTTGTTAGATGGCTTTGAGACATCAGCTTCAGTGATTGCCAACTGTCTTTATCAGGTGAGTTTTGTTAGTGATATTTTCTGTATAGTAGAAAGTGACAATTACTAGCTGTTCGGTGGAATTGCCTACGGTGATTTGTGATAAATGATTACTTATTCGGTCTGATTGTCACAATGTTAGATTTTGGAGTTTTACTTCCTAATTTTAAAATGTTCTGGACAAATTATCCCAAAAAAAAAATTGCAGCAGTTAATAGTTCAATTGGTTGATACTGAGTTATCCTTACATTCGAGAAAAAAAACCGTAAAAACTGAATATTCTTCCAACTGTTTTTCAGCAATTTTCTTAACTGTCCAACCAAATGGCGGCGGTAAGGGTTGTCGCCCAAACTTTCGGCGAAGATGCCACTCGTGGCGGCCTTCAAAGTTGTCATGATATTTTAAAGTGTTTATAGCGGCCTATGCATAAGAAAACATTGCGTATCGCCCTGTGCTAGCTAGCTATGTGGGCTCGTCAGATGACGTCCAGCAAAAAGCACATTGTCATTACGCAATTTAAAGATTTTTGTTTTCATGAACTATAGGCCACTAAACGCTTTAATTTTGAATAATAATTCAGAAAAAATAAACTGTTGCTATGTCTTCTACTTGGTTGAATATTCTTAATATAAAAAATAAACTTTTTAAATTAATTTTCACATTAGTATATAGAATTTGTATCATTATTTCTTTGTTATATCTTATCATGATATTTCAAATAAAAGCATTCACATTTACACAAAAGAGAGTGTTCACAAAATTTTCAAAGAGATTAAAAAGATTTGATTGATTTGTACCTAACTTGAATTTTTTTTTAAATTTATTTCACAGCTGGGTAAAAATCCAGATAAACAGGAAATTCTCTATGAAGAAATTATGAACAATTTAAATGAAAATGGAGAAATAATTTTTGAGAAGCTGGACACTTTGCCATATCTTGATCAGTGCTATTATGGTAATATTAAAATTAATTCACATTATTTACAATAACTAATTATATAATTTTGTATTTTTTTTTATTTCTTTTAAAGAGAGCATGCGAATAATTCCTCCAGTACTAACTTCAACAAAACTTTGCACAGCTCCTTGTGAGCTCACTAACAAAAATGGTAGTAAATTGCGACTTCACCCAAATGATATTATACAAATACCATTTTATTCTTTGCATCATGATGAACAATACTTCCCGGATCCGGAAGAGTTTATTCCTGAACGTTTTAGCCAAGAAAATGGTGGTGCAAAAAAATATCGAGATATGGGTGTGTTCTTGCCATTTGGAGATGGACCAAGATTGTGTTTGGGAATGAGATTTGCGCTTGTACAAACAAAAGCTGCTTTATGTGCAATTGTGAAGAATTTTAATGTAAAATTAAATCCTAAAACAAGGTTGGACAATCAACTTCATCCAACATATTTTCTTGGAGCATTGGATGGTGGAATATGGCTGGACTTTGAAGAAAGAAAATAGTTTTGATTAAAAAAAAGATTTAAATATAGAACACATCTACCTAACTCGTTGCAATAAAAAATTAATTTTTGAACTTTTTTGTTGGTTTATTAAATAATTACTGATATATATTATTATCATAAATTTTGCCTCATCACCCAGCAAGTTTTTTTTTTTTTTTTTATCAGACCACAGTGGTCAATCGTTAGATCATCCCTTTGAACCTGAACTATAACTATCTCATCTGCAACACATTTTTTTTGGCCATAATCACATTCTCTATTAATATTGTTTTTTGTCATACAAAAAATAAAACAACAACTGAATATAATTGTTCATTAAAAATAAAGTAATTACGTTTATTGCTGCTTGCAAAATCTAAAATGGAACATTTATTTTTTTTTAATTTAAGGAAATAGGTAGACAACCGCTTGAGTTCAAAAATGTTTAATAATTTTTTTCTTTTTTGTTTTAAATATCTGTTTAAAAAAAAATCCATATTGTTTCTTTTGTTATACATCATAATGGTACCATGTAAATATTTATCTAATATTCTAATATTTTATAAGTATTGTTTATTTTCTCACTCAAACATTATTCTTAGTTAATATTTAATTTCTATTTTCTTATAATATGTAGGTATACATTTAAAAGAAGCAAATTGTTTGCTTGTTTTTTTTTTATTAATTATTAATGTTAATTATTAATGTGCACCAGAAATCTTATTTTCTATTGTATACATGATATTAAAAAAAAAAATCTGTTTTGATAATTCAGCTTTGCTGTTAACATTATCTTACATTTTTGTTTATATATTTAGGAGCAACATTACAATTTAATATTTACTCAATTCCATTTCAATTATATCATTTTAATTTAAAGAAACAATTTGTATTATTAGTTTTGAAATCTTTGTTAATTGTTAAACTAACAATTAGCATGTAACTTAAGTTTTTTTTTGTTTTAAATAATATAATAAATGACGGAGTTAAGTTGATTCCAACTACGAATTTCTTCTAACTTGGACCTTTAAAACTGCAATTGCACACAACCATTTAGCATGTTATAATATTTTATTTTATTTTTGGAAACTTAAACAAAGCTTAATGAAACCAAAACTGATTTTTTATAAGGCACCTAAAAATTACGTAATTGTAATAAAACATTTTTGTTGATAAACAATTAATATTTAAAGTCTGTAATTTATAACCGAATGTTGTTTATTGTGGATATATGTATATTTTTTGTTTGCATAAAAATTTAAATATTTCTGTTGAAACGCCAAAATTATACTCTAAACTACCATTTTTAGACCATTTTTTCAGTTCGAGAACATCTAAATTTTTGGAATAAACTCGAGTAAACTCAAAGGAATACGTTTTTTAGTCAAGTTTTAACTTAAGCAAACCCCAGAATTAAATGAGCTATATAGGAGGACTGTGGTTCAAATCCTACATATATGTGGCACTCTGAAATTCTTTTTTTTTTAGTGTTAGAGGTGTTGTTTCACAAAATTTATAGTTGGGTTAAAATTGAAATTAATAAAAACGTTCAACTCTTTTAATTCTGAAACTAGGATGATCTTCAACTGAAAGTAGGGTTTTCATAGTGACATATCATCTGTGGATATCACGTGGATTTCAAAGCATTTACTTAAATTGCCAGGTAGCAATTTGGAAAGTATAATCTTTCATTCATAACTCAAAACTAACCCGATGTAAAAAATCACTTCCATGAATCGAGAAAATATCGCTGTTGAAAAAAAACTATTTTATTTTTTTAAACACTATTATCGAACTCATTTCCGAAGTCAGTATAATTTTCAAGTAATTCAATAATACTGACTTGTTTTGTTTAACAAATCAAGATTATTAATTTAAATAAGCATAACTAATATTTAATGAAAATCAATCATTATTAAATTATGTTTCAAATGTTTTTTTCAGGTATTGATTTTAAAAATAGTTTGTAAGCCTGCGTGGACAATTAAATCTACTAGGGAGCGTGCTTTAAAATTTGATTTCTTTGTATTTGGAATGTTTTTCAATAAATTAGTTTTTTTATTCGCTTGATTTTTTAATATATTTAAGTTTTATTTTATATATCTATTTGGGTATGATATATTTAAAATTAAAATATTAATTAGTTTTTTTCTTTAAATTCCTAATAATTAGCAAACTTAAACATTTATCATATACATTTATAGAACTAGTTAAATAATTTTCCTACTTTATTTTTAATTTCAATATAAAATAAATATATAGTAATAATTCATATGTATCTGTCCTTCATACTCTCCGTTTTCTTGTTCATTCTAGTATATGTAAATATATCCTAATTAGTTTTTTTTTTTGTTTCTTTAAATTTTATTTCGTTTTGTATATTAAGAATTAATTTAATTTATTATAATTATTATGTATTTTGTGTATAAAACAACCTATTGGAGATAAAATTGTGGTTTTTATATTTTTTTTTATTAAATTTTGTATGTTTAACCTTAAAGCTGTCATCGGAGTGGATAAGTGCCTATAAAAATGACAAATATAACAACCAGGATAAAAGAAACCCCTCTAGTAATTCCACAAGAATGCTGCATTGCTGCTGGTTCTTCACCTGAAAATAATAATAAAAAGATGTTGTTATGTAGAAAATAAAATATATTAACTTCTTTAAATTATTATATGTTATTAGTGTGATTGATATCGATAATTTTTCGAATGAAACAAACGAGAATTATGAATATACTAATAATTAACTATCACATCAGTCGAATAGTATCATATTTGACTTCTTAAGTGATACTTGGTACTTTTGCGATGTACATAGGGGAGAGGACTACTTAAGCTTTCTGCTGATATAAATTTATAAATGGTAACTGAACAAAATTTTGGCAAAACATAAGCTTAGTGCTTGAACTTAATCATACTAAATGATCGAAAGTAAAAAGATATACCCCAAAATATAAGAGGATCTTAAAAGTCAGGTAAAGTTGACATTGGAAGGGGGCAAAATGGATTCCTTTCTTTTTGGAAGTGTGAGTGAAAAAAAATTGTAAGACATTATGAATATGATATATATTAAGTAAGCTAAAAATTAAAAATATCCTTGCAGGATAATACTTCTGTTTCTTTTTTAGCAAATATTGAAATGCATGTTTCATTATTAATGATTTAACAAAAACACTGGTTCTGGATCTCGAAGTACGATTTTATAGTGGCGTTTTTCAAAATTATACAGAGACGATAGGAATGCAATTTACAAAGTTCGTGAACCTCAAACACTTTTTTGTCAAAAGGGACCATCAGTATATCGTTTCGTCTCAATGCTGTGGTTCTTTTTAAGGACTATTTTTTTTCTTATAAAATAATGATTAGTTTATTTTTTTTTAAATTATTTTGAACGAAACATTAAACAATGCGTTGTTACTCGATGTGTAAGCATAAAATGCAATCCTTCTGCTTGAACACTATTTGAAAAGAAAGATTTAAGATTTAAACTGGGACCAACTTCACTTTGTTTATGATACTTGTTGATGCGTTCGCCAAACACGTCTTGCACAAATCCTCATTGTTGAAAAGAATATAGTGGAGTAAACTATTACAAAAATCGGTGTAGTCCTTTCTGCCCCTTGGTCCTTCTTGCCCCCTCTCCCTCTCCCCCATAAAAATATAAAGCTTCAAAAGTGAGTGACACACTACGATGAATTTCGATAACCTGTCATATAAAGGTGACTTAAGAAATACTAGAAATTTAAAAGTAAATAGTATTTTCATGCTGAATAATCACCGCCTGGCCATCTTGAGAAACGTGTGATAAACACATTTTTAGGTTCGTGCATTTAATAGTTGTCTATTCTGTAACCCTGACAACAGTCGTAAATATATATTATTTTTGTTTTGTTTACGACTCTTGTCACGGAAATATGGATTTTAGAGCCAATAAAATACATTATATATTATTAATTTGTTTCGTAGACGACTATTGTTAGGGTAACAGAATAGACACTTAGTAAATGTAAGAACCTCCAAATGTGCAGTTAACAACTTTCTTTAGATGGCGCTGATCCATGGTTGTACTATAGAAATTTATATACAATGTCTAAACCAAAGTTTTTATACTTACCATTCAAGACATGTACTGCAACAGTAACGGCGATAACATTACTAAGCATGCACGTATAGTTTCCAGTGTCGTGCTTGTTAGCGTTTGCAATATAAAGACGGCTTAATACTCTGCCAGGTAATATATCTGTTTTGACACTAATTAAAAAAAATATATTTTTAATTTAGATTATTTTGTAAATATTTGAAAAAATTTGGTAAGATTAGTTTAAACGATTTAATGTTAAATTTTGAATTGAGATTTAAAAGATTTGAGATTACTTTATCAATAGTTCAGTGCATTTACGAACATTTCTATGAACCAAGCAGTATTTTGTATATGTTATAAGTATGCAGGGTTATGCTTATGATTATGATATCTCAATAACCCTCCTTCAAATAAGTAAACAAAATTGTGGGTTGTACAAACAGCTCGATCATTATGTAGGAAAAACATTGGACTTAAAGACTTTGCGATAGTGATTGATTTATCAATTTGATTTGTCAACTTTCTCAAGTGCTTCAAATATTGACTTTACTCACACGTATTATATGCCTCTGATTTTATTTATTAAACTAATCTTTATCTGCATTTCTCAAGTTTGTTGGTGATCTGCTTACCTGATTCCTCCTCGACTTGTATCATAATTCAACATTCGATTTCCATGCTTCCATGTGATATAATTTGATGGTTGTGGAATTTTTGTGATATCACATTGTAGTTCAATAGTGCTGCCTGTTTTGTAGTATTTTTCAGGTGTCGAAGATCCTCTTTCGTCAACAATTTGAACGTGAGGGACTGTAATAATAAAAGACTATAATTAAAACCGCACAAATATTTCTCATTTTTCAAGTCTTACCAATAACAGTTAAATAAACCAACAACACCAAAGGGGGATGTGATGACACTTGACACTCATAAGGTCCATCATCTCTTTCATTAGCATATTGAATAAGAAGCTTCCAATTATTAGGTTCCTCAAATTCAAATGAGTACCTTGAATCACTGCTGTACGTATGCCTTCCAAATGTAATCAGATTTAAGTCATCTCCTTTTCTTCGCATCCAAGATACCTATAGGTATAAAGTTAATCAATTTTCGATCAAGTAATTGTACAACCAAAAAAAAAAAAAATTACAGTTTTTCCTTGTAAATCGTTTACACGGCAATGAAGATGAACATTTGTTCCCATTTGAGCGCTCACATTGACTGTTGTATATGGTTCTGCGAAAAATGGAAACGGCTCATGGGTTGTTGCTTCAATAACATGGAATTCCTCATCATCGGGAGTATCTGTGAATGGCGATGAAAATTCCTGCCAAAAGTTCTTTGGAAAGAGGTCGAATGGATCACCAGCTTTTGGACGTTTTACTGAAAAAAAGATTTATATAAGTGAGGTATGCAATTATTATTCTCTTAATTATTTCTTAAATATTTTTTGTGTTGCTCTTAAACATTGACAGGGACACCGTGTTGCTTTGACAAAAATCTTTTTCCTTCTTTCGACCCCCTCTAACTTCAATATCAACATAACTATAAACTTCAAATTGTTGATGGAGTAAAATATGAACCACAGTTTTACAACTAAATTTAATATGACGTATGCCCGCCATTTTGGATTTTGTGTTTCGTCGATTTGCAGTTGTATTGTGCATTTCTCGTTAAAAATTCTGATAAGCAAATTTATAGAGAATTAAATTTCTTGTAGACAAAATTTTTGACAAATAATTATTTGTGGCTAATGATAAGCAAAATGTGTTTGAAATATCTTCTAATTTTGAAAAAACAAATTAAAAAATTAATATGATGTGCAAAATTAGAAAAGTTGTCACACATTTTATTTTAATAAACAAATAAATAACTATTTTGCGAAAAATGTGTTTACATTGGAAAGTAGAGAATTTGATTCTCTATAAACGCCTTCAAATCGACAAAACAAAAAATCCAAAATGCCGAAATAAAAACAATTTCACATTTTATTTATTTAGTATTGATAAAGTACTGAATTTCGAGATTTTCTTTATTGGAGTTTTTGTCATTCGAGATTTCGCAATTCAAAATTTCGGCATTCGTGATTATGACCAGATAAAATTTTCGAAAACTCGAGATTTGTGGCTTTGAAATTTTGTCAGTCGAGATTTTGTATCTTTCCCGAAATGTCCATATAAGTTTTAAAAATACATTAATTTTCTGTGAGAAATAATTTGTGATATGAAAGTGAAGTAGGGGAAATAGTTCAATTTTCAATACGTTTAAATTATTGTTGATGGAAATTAATACAAATACTAGGTATACACAAATTTGTAATTCTCTCATTCTTCCAACAAAATTATATCATTAATATCAATTTTATATTACGCGTGGCTGGGTTTGTTTTGTTTGTTATTTGGATTCAAAAATCCTTGGTTCAAATTGTTTAAGTTACGTTAATATCCTAATAATCTTCGTAAGGTTCATAGTAAATTAAAGATACAATCAAAGTGCAACAAGAATAATTGTACCAATTTAAGTTAAAAAAAGTATTTTTAAACTGTTTGTTTGGAATGAAAAAGCGTCATATGTCATATGTGATATTTTTGCAAGACACTATAGCATTTAGTCGATTTCAACACATGAAACAATAAAGATTTATTGTGGCAAAAAAAGTGGAAGATATTTGATCCCAGTCGAGATAATAAAATCTACAACGAAAAAAAGAAGAAAAATAAGCGAAATAATCAAACTTTCTGGATAAAAATAATTTTTTCGTATGTATACAAAAAAAAAACGAAAAAGTATCAAATTTAATTGATTCAATCCCAACAACACAGCTTTTCCCATTCTTGAATAGATTGAAATAAATAATTCAATTCAAATGATTGATTACACTCCAGCAAATTTATTTTGCCTTAAATAATGCATTTTTCATATAATATGCCCGCAAGAAAGAAATATTCAAATTACATTGGTTTGTTAACAGGACCTCCTCTTTTGTTTGCTTAAATTTATTATCATAAATCGCTTGAATAATTTTTTTAAAACAACAAAATTGCCAATTAACATAATCAATATTTGACAAAAAGCCACCCTGTGTCCTCCTATACACGATACACCTTCTAACAAATCAGATATAAATTCATATAACGCACAATGCAAACAAAAAAAAAAACAAAAAACGACCCCAAACATCAGTATTGACAATTGCTCTATACTATGTATTTATATATTTTTTGAATGCAATTTTATTTAATTATAATTTCATTTTCATTTTCATTTCCATTTTCATTTTCATTTTCTATTGAATAAATCGAGGTCTGCAAAATACACATAAATTGATTTAGCTGTCAAATGCATACTCCTTTGAAGAGAAATTATTTATCCTCGACCAGGAATTACCCATCGATTTCTTTTGTTTCCATTTCACGAGATGCCATCCAGAAGAAGATTAAATTGCTCTCTGAAAGCCAAAACTGGATTCTACATAAAAATTAATCTTTCTCCAAATCTGAAATAATATAGGAAATATCTTTTTATTACCGCTCGCGTGATAAGATTAAGATATAAATGATTTTAACTCGTAAGACATGATATCATGATAGCAAAAAGTATCATTTATATTCAGTTAAGACTTTTGCATCAGCTGCTTAATAGCTGCGAAAAAATTCGATAGCAATATCAATCACTCAATTGGGCTTGTATATGTATATTCATTGAAGGCCTGAATCCCGCGATGAAAAAGTTTTCTGGGCCAAGATAACAAATATACCTCTATTACTTTTCAGAAGCCAAAACATAAAAAAATGCCAACAAACCATTAATATGGTTATTGCTTTTTTGGTGTGGATTTTTGTTGGCAAAGATTTGTGGCTTATTTTCGATTATTTTCTTAGAGGATACCTAATATTGAGAGAGTTTTGTGTTTATGTAACATATTGCAGGATAAGGAAGATAACGACTTAGAGAAAGAGAATTACGGACATATTTTTTTTTTAGTAAGAAGGTCAATTTCTTATATAAAGAAAAGTCAATTTGGTCTATAATGTCGATATATTAGTATTTTAACACAAAATAGAAAAAAGTCTTATTGAGTTTTTAGATTAACTATTGGTATACTACTCTGGTAAGGATAACATTGGATATATTATCAATTTGGCAACCTGTGGGTGATTATGTTAAGTGCAAATTCATAAAACTGAAATAGGACTATAGATGCAAAACTTCTAACAGAAGGTTAGATTCAAAGTCCTTACATTTTTCCAAATAGGTACCTTCATATGAATTTAATTTTATAAATCCAATGTTAATAGTTTATTCAAATTTTGCATACAAAATAAAAAACTGAAGAAAGCTTAACTAGCTGATAACTAATCCTTTTCCCAAATATAGTTCCAACAGGTCTGTGCATCAACTACATACACATCTCTTGGAAAATAGACTTTTGTTATAAAAACGTTTTCGCGTTGCATAAAAATTCGTTTCGACGATATCCACTGGCTCGAATGATCTCTCGATTCGACCGCATCATAGTTCACTCGGATTTTTACTTGCGATTATAATTAATTAAAATTTTGGTTAATAATCAAACATGACATTATGATGATAGAGACACATTTTTTTCAGAATCAGCTTATTACCTGCCATAGAATTTAATACTCCGACTATATTTTGAACGGTTTTACTGATTTTGACAAAATTAAATATTTTAAAACTACCGTTTAACTTAAATAATACTGCGAAAATTAAAAAAAAAAAAAAGTGTAGGTTTTTTTTTTTTAAAAACTTTAATTGTAATATTTTCGAAAAAATACAATCAATTTCGATAAAATTTTATATGAGTGATTGGTTGCCAATGTTGATGTCCTTCATTTGAATTTTTTGTTCAGAATCAGTTTTTTGATTGAGTTTTTACCGAAAGTGGTATCTTTCATAAAAATATTTTTTTTATTCCATACATTTGTTTTTAAAAGATTTTTTTGCAAACAAAAAATATTTCAAAAAATAAAATCTGACAATTTTTTTTTATAAAAAAAAACTGGTCAAATGAGTTTTCCAGTCGTGAACTCGATAGTAACTTGCCCAAGAGCAAGTTTGTTTGACCCAGTAGTGCCCTTTAGTTTTTGTTAAGCCTGCATGCAAATTGCCAAAAGATCAAGTTCGTGCGATTCAGTCGTGCAATTTATTTTCTTAAGTCACGGGTCTATAAAAATATGCTACACACTTGGGAATCAAAGAGAATGTCCAAAGAGTATGCGAAAACCTATTTTTCGAAGGTCTTTTCCAAACAATGAAAAAAATGGTCATCGACAATATTGCTGCCAACTTGGAAAATCTTCAAAAGTCATTGATTTAAATCTTCAAAAGTCAAGATTTAAACCAAAAAAAAAAAAAAAAACACTGGAAAATAGTAGTGGTTGGGCGCGTATTTTTTGCCATTCAATACGTTTTTTACTGAATTTTTCTGAGTATCGTAGCTGGAGTGCCTCAGGGATCTATCCTCCCACCCATTCTTTTCTTCCTATATGTTAATGAGTTGCCACATATTGTTAAAAACTGTATGATTCATTTATATGCCGATGATGTGCAACTCAATATAAGTCGACCCCTTGAAGCCAAAAATGTTGCCTTAGCTTTAATGAATAAGGATCTACACCTCATTCTACAATGGTCAAAAAGGAGCCGTCTTTGCTTAAATCCTCTCAAATCAACAGCACTTCCGATCCATCGAAAAATCTTTGATCCTTCTGTCCTAAGTCCCTTAAAGTTGGGAGACGAAATTATTGATTATGTCAGCACAGCTAGGAATTAAGGACTAATTTTCAATCGTACCCTTACATGGAACGACCACTCTAATAGTGCCATTGGAAAAGTCTATGGTAGTCTACGAGACGAAATTATTGATTATGTCAGCACAGCTAGGAATTTAGGACTAATTTTCAATCGTACCCTTACATGGAACGACCACTCTAATAGTGCCATTGGAAAAGTCTATGGTAGTCTACGAGACGAAATTATTGATTATGTCAGCACAGCTAGGAATTTAGGACTAATTTTCAATCGCACCCTTACATGGAACGACCACCCTAATAGTGCCATTGGAAAAGTCTATGGTAGTCTACGCGCTCTTCAGGTAACTCGAAGTTTCACCCCAACAAAAACTAAATTGCTACTTGCCAAAACTCTCTTACTTCCAATTTTGTTATATGCATGTGAAGTTTTTTGTAATTTGGACTATGCCACTATCCGCAAATTAAATGTTGCATATAACAGCATTACCCGCTATGTTTTTAATCTGCGACGGTATGATCACGTATCTAATGTTGTGCCACGTATTTCTGGCTGCAGTCTTGACAACTTAATAAACTTCCGATCGGTGAGTTACCTGCACGAAATCATTCAAACACGACAACCGGATTATCTACATTCCAGGCTGACCTTCCCCAGTTCCACAAGGTCCTTTGTGCTCGTTTCAATTACTGATTATTATTGTTACTGAGCGTCAAAAGTATAAGGACCGCGAAAAAGTTTAGGAATTTAGTTTTTAATTATTTGGCAAATCATTGATTAAGTAGGTTCTTATCCATTAATTTTTTTTGTATTCTTCTCTTTTGGCTTTTTGTTTCCTTTTTTTTTGTTATTTTTCCAAATTAACATTTCTGTATATATTATAGTATTTATATGAAAGATGAATTTTTCTTCTTTTTTTTTGTTGTTTGTTAAAATAAATCTTAATATCTCAATGCGAAAATTTTATAAGACTCATTTACTACTTTGTGAGCGATTTTGAAATTTTGAAATAAATAAATACTGCTTATGTATTTTACTTACATGGTGTTGTTGTAGATCGGGCAATCGGAAATGCAGGATAAAAGATCGCCATTATACAAAGAAGTCTTAGAGCCATGTTACTGAAAAAAGAAAAAAAAAAATAACATTATAAATCTGTTAATAATTTCTTAAATGTTATTTTAAAGCTCTTCCACAAATATAACATAATAAGTCACCAAAAACCCATGGTGACTTACTTCACACGAAAAAATTCCTACTTCCATAAAAACTTTGGAGTTTTTCGAGTTATATTATTGGGGAATTATTTCCATAAGACTCTTTCTTTAAATATGTGATTATTTAATAAAAAAAAAAATCGTTTGTTGAGACCTATTATTTTGAAAATAAAATTGCAGAAACAGAATTTAAATTCGAAAGGTTTTTTTGTATGATTATACTGCACTTATGCTGTGTAGCGCTCCATAATTCAATGTTAATTGAGAAGCTGTTAAATTAGACAGCAGCAACCTATGAACACCAACACTATTTGGGGAGGAGTTATAGCAGTTTGATGGTTCTGCCACGCCAATCATCAGACTCCTTTTTATTAGTGTCGCTCGTCTATTAACAGTCTCATGTTTATTCGAAAAATAAGTTATTGAAGTTCACTAATCAATTTCTAAAGTAATAGTATTCAATTAATTTAACTACTATGTGGACGGAAATTTAAGCCGATTGTATCTGCTTGGGTGTTATACATTATTCTGATATAGTAATTTTTTGTTTTTAACGATCAAATGCTCTCATTACCAATTACAGAGTTCATATGTGGGTATATTTTCTTTTTTTTGGGTACAGCACTCCAAATCCCCATATAAACTTCATGCATAATATATTAGGTAAATACCAGATTTAACTCTTTTTAATTTTGTCCTTATTGCCAGGGATCAAGGCAGGGTAGGTGTAGACTGCTAATCCATGCCAAGTCAGGATTAATTTTTTTGTTTGATTTTGCTTTAGCACGGCAGCTATCTAACGAGTTAGATGTGGTATGGGGGTATATTTGTCTAATATAAAAAACTTTTCTTTTGATCCAAAAGCTTCACTGGGAGTTTTTCATTTCCAAGCAAACATTACTGAATTTTAAATACATTTCTCCGTATTTTAAAGTGATTAACAACATTTTTTTCCTCCTTCCCCGTTTTCGTTAAATACTTTAAAGTATATACAACGAACGTAAAGAAAATTTCATCAAGAAAGTCCCTTTATCGTATTGTTGTATAGCAACCTAGCTTCCGCCTCAGTCTTCCATAATTGATTCGATTAATTAGAAAAAGGAGCATAGCCACATCCTTAGCCTCACAACCTTTAGTGTGCGTTTTGTGTTTGTATAGCAGTTCATCTAGGTTCATCTGATGGTTCTTTTAATTAAATGCACTAATTGAAATTTAAATTGATTTTGTTTCTATTTAACAGGAAAAAGAGACAACAAATAAAATATGTAATACTAATGCATCTGTCAACATGGGTTTTGTATTAAAAAAAATAAAAAATAAAAACCTTTCCATGCGTAATAATATGTTCGTTGAATAGAAACGGATGTCAAGCGGAAATCAAATATTCCGAGGCATTACCATAAATAATTTAAATAGATACCTATATATATTTTTTTATAGGTAACATCTGTGATGGTCCAGCTTGATTAAAAATATTTTTTGTCTTTGAATTAAAATGAAATAGAAATGTGTGGATTATGTTTTTTTTGTGACATTATGTTTTAAATACAAATAATTTAAAATTCAAAATATGTAGGTTTGGTAGGTTTAGTAGGTATATCTTTTTTTTGTAAATTAGGATTAGAAGGCTTACTATATGTATAAATGTTCCTGTACATAAGGAAAAGTCTTACAAGCATTAATGTTTGAAGAGATTAATAGGGTATGTTTTGTTAAAAAGTTATCATTATTACTGTTATCAAATATCAGGCTCTATATTTTTTTCGGTGTCCAAAGGGACAGTCTACAAACACAAAAGATAAATTGTATTTAATTTTTAATACATATATAAAAATAAAAGATAAAAATGAAATCTAAAATAAGGAGATAGGTAACCCTTTCCGTTTGTGCCACTTCAAAATGATACGGGGCAACCCTGAGAGCGCTTATGTTAAAGTAGTACCTTACAGAAAACAAAAGAGTGCGAATAAGAGACAAACATCCCTGACATGGACATCTGACATCGAATGAGAGACATCTTAACTGTACTGCATTATAAAAAGAACAAAGTATAAGTGTGGAGCAATCGCTGCAATCAAAGTTGTCAATAATAATTTTAGGTAAAAAAGGTAAATGACGCAGAATTATTTTTTTCAATATTTTGTAAAAGTGTAATTTTTGTTTTTATTCTTTTTAAAACAAATATTTTTTTTTGTTAATTAGAAGAAAAATATAAAAAAAACAATATATATTATTTTATGTACAATTCAATTCTACGTGGTTTAAATTGTGTACGCCTTTGTGTACGCCTTTCATGAAAAATTAAAATTTTATTAAAAATAAATCTTTGAAATATCCATGTTTACATAAATATTTTTTTTATATTTAAATAACGCTACATTGCACAAAAAAATAAATAAGAAAAAAATCTTATTTTTTTTCAAACCTAGGTGAAGGAACAACATATATTTTATATTAAATTATGTTATTTAAATTCAAACAATTCTTAATAATTCGTTGTACCGAATTTGTTTCTGGATCACTTACATTAAAAGTCATTGCAAATTACGAAAAATAAAAACAAAATGCCCTCAAGTACCGTTATTTTGTTTTGATCAACACCTTCTGCAAGTGGGGACTTTTATGAAAAGTTGTGTCGTTAAAACGTTATTTGGACTAAACTTCCTTCATAAAATATATTGTATAGCTTCAAAGATTTAAACAAATTATAACTTTTTTATTTCTGGTAATTTTTGTTATTTTTTTTTTGCAATTTACAGACTTTAAATTTAACCTAAAAATTCATCAGCACGTTCCACGTTCCTATACCTACGGAAAATTGTTCTTGAGATATGAAGCTGATAAAACAAAGTTTTTCAGACAAACTTTCTTAATACATTACATGAAAGTTAGAGGTGAACGTGAACTGATGTGATGATGTGAATATGTTTTACATTTACTATACAGAACTTTTTGTTAGGATAACGAAGTCTTTGAACGTAATGGGGAAAATAAATATTTTCCTACTTACAAAAGCAACAAAATGACATTTTCCAACATAAAAACACAAAACATTTGTCATGTACACCTAACCTACTATCAATCCATTACTAAAGTACCATGTGGATGTGACAAGTAGATATTTATAGCAAACATATCAAATAAAATATAAAATAAAATCAAATAAACAGTAAAAGTGTGATTGATTGCCTTCATATCTCATTTATTAAGTTAAATAAATTTAAAAATAATAACATAAAAGTATATCATGAAGTAAAGCAAAACTTTAAACTATGGATTTATTTTATAGACATTTTATTAGTCAATTAAATTCAAAGACAAATATTATAATTATGAAATTATTGTTGTGTTGGTACAAATATTTTTCCGGTTGAAAATCATTAGCTCACAATATAAAAAAAAATTATTAATAGTAATGAATGACATTTTCTGGAGGAAATTAATTTTTAAATTAAAACTTTCATTTATAAAAACGTCAGACACAAAAATAAAATCAAAACAGAAAAAGTAAGTTGCAAAAGTGACAAAATCTTTTCATTCCAAGAACTGTAAAGCCACTGCTTTCATAAACCTTCATAATACATAATACTCTCCAACTGTAATGAGGGGATAAATTAAATAAAGTTCATGGTCCTTATTAAACAATAAAATCTGTTTGTTAACATTAAACAATACAAACTCATACAAAATAACCACAATGTTTTAAAATTGAAATAAACGAACTTGATTGTTGATCTTCTTACTTAAATTATATTATGTATATGTATTCGCCCCTAACGTAGGATTTAATTTTAAAGCAAACAATAGTTTCACAAAACTTTTCCTAACCAAAGCTAAGCTATCAAGTAATACTCTGTGGTTAGGTGTAAAATGTCTTCGAGGTGATTCCACGAACACAAACATAATAAAACTAAATTAAAATTATGTAAATAGGTTAAAAAGTTTTAATTTAAAGTAAAGGGTATACGATTTAACAAAGAAAAAGTTGAATAAATAGAAAGCTCTGTTTAAGATAATAATAACTACAAAGATAGAAAAAAAAGTAATAGAACAGTAAAAAAAAAAATAATTTTCAAGAAATATTATTACTTGTGGAAACTCTCTTTTTGTTGTGTTTGTATTTAAGAGAATATGATATGACTTTTCTCTGATAGAATATAGTATATGCATATTGAAAGTTAGAAAAATTTGATTATGATATGGACAGTGATATATAGAAAAAACCAATCATATATTGAAAATCAAATATGCCCATGACATACCCACATAAATTTGGAAAAATGGTATAAGTAGTTCGTTCAATGTATCTTAAGTTCGTTATAAGATGTACCACAGTCACAGCCCACAAGAACTTAATCCTAAGCTTTTACACCGATAGGTTATTTTGCATTGACCAAAGAAGTTATAAGGCTCCACATTTGCCTATTCATTCAGAAAAACTTTTTCTTTTACATATAGATCATAACCCCCAAAGACAATCATGCTAGCGTTTCCTGCTAATGAACTCACAAGTCTATATCAAATAAGGACAATACAAATATGTATTGCATTAAACCTTGCAAATTTGTCTTAAGATATATCATATCTAATCTTACTTCCTCACAACAATGAAAAGTAAAATTGTACATACACAAAGTTAGAAAAACACTTTGTTTAGCGTTCTTTTTCAAGTCATAAGACAAAGTTATAAGACAAAATTTATTCATATTCACTATATTCTTATCATAAACTAAGGTCATTAACGATGTTTATTTATGTTCTAGACGGACAGTGAATGTTATTTATAATATTATTCAAATAATCATTTCTTGATCTGCCCGTTTCTACCCTCAACATTATTACTTCATATTGAAATGAAATCGCCACCAAAGCTGATATTATGTTATGATGCTCCTTTGCTGGGGTATTTTTTCAAGGAACTCTGTGAAAATGAAAATGATTAAATTTGTTTGCATATCATTTTTACTTTTCTGGTCTTTATATTCATATTAATGAAATCATACTATTTATACTGCAATTTTGTGTATAGTGCCACCCCACCAAATTATTATTTATTAGCGTTTAAATTTAATAATAATTTTGCTATTTTGTGTTGAGTTGAGAACTTACTTCTGCTGCGAATTGCAATGACTTTTTAAATTTAAAATAGAAATTTTTGCTTTCATAGCGATCAGAAAAACGAAACAAAAATTCTTCCGATCAATAAATTCGTTATGTTTTCATTCCATTTAAAACACAAACGTTTTTCTCGAAAATGGCTCAAGCGATTTTCTTCAAAAAAAAAGATATAGTTTTTATCTAATTGTCTTTTTTTAATATAAAAATTTTTTTTTAAAAACCTATCAACAGTATCTTCCATAGAGCCTTTATTTTTTCTTCAGCTATCACGGAAATGGGTTAATCGATTTTAACCCATATTTTTAGAAAAATCTAGATGAATTAATTAAATTTCAATACCAAAATTTTGCAAAAGTGATTAATTTTAATGTTGAATATTTTTTTAATTTATTTGTTTGTAAATTCAATATTTCGAAAACGACTTGACTAAAAATAATTCTTTTTTTGTATAATAAATGCAAACTATTAAGCAATTAAAATTTGCGTAGGTATTTTAAATATTTATAAGAACTTTTCTATAAAAATTATTAATTAATTATTAATATTAACATCTATTTATTTAAAAACCTCTTATAACGATTATATTTACACAAAAAAAAATCTGAATTCTTTGATTTTGTCTTGAATATTTGTAAAAATGTAGTTTTAGCACACTTAATAAAAATACATATGATTTTGTTTTGTTCGTATTTCTCATTTACATTATGTATGTATATAAAAAAATTGTTTGAACTTACTTTTTGTTAAATTTAGTTCGTGCGACCCAGTCGTGCACTTTATTTAAAACAACAATAAGAAAATAAAAAAAAAATGGGAATGCCAATTTTAGGAGCTTAAATATTAAGACAATAAATCAAAAATATACTTAAATAAAGGGTACGAATGAATCGCACAGACTTGCTCTTGTGGCAAGTGCTAAAAGTTAAACAATTTTTTTTTAAACAAAAAAATTATCAAAAATTTAAATAAAAGTGATAAATCTGTATCTAAGTTTTAATCTACAAAAATCAAAGTATGCAAAACAAACTCTTCGGTAAAAACACAGTGATGAAAAAAAATTAAAAATTTTAAGACCTCTGTTTTTTAATAAATCGATTTTTTTAAATAGTATTTGAAAACTTTTTTTCTTACAAGAAAGTAAGTACTTATGCGTTTCTTAAGACTTTAATTTGTTACATACAAAAACAATGTTTTATAAAAATCTGTTGACACATTTTCGAAAAAAAAAACAAAAAACAAAAAAAGTTTTAGAAAAATTATTTAAAACTTAAATAACAAAAAATTGTTAACACAAAAAGCGGTATGCCATCTTGTTTGAAATGGCTAGTTCAAGTTCTGTAATTTTTTGAGTAAGTTCGCTTCAGCCGTTACCGAGAAAGTGAACATTTGAAAAAAAAAGTTTTGTTTGCTCTTTTCTGAAAGACCTTTTATGCTTTATTAAAGTTGTGAAATTTTGTTGAAATCGTTAGTGCCGTCATCAAGCGAAACCGTTATATTGCAGGTACCGTTATTTACAGATCTAGAATTTTAGTTTCAAAAACCAATCTGTTGGCTATCATCTAAATGTCATGTTGTTATATCATTTTTTTTTAACTTTGATTTCACCATCAACCTCAAATTGGTTTTGTATATATGAAGGATATTTTCAAAAAAGTGTGTTTTACAGATATTTCATTACAAAATGATAGCTATAACTGGCACCTAATTAAAATTGTTTTCAATGGGATGGTTATCCAATTATTGACAACTTAAGGCTATTGAAGCATATAAAATAATAATGCTTGGTAAAATAGCTTCATGACGAGCATGAGAGTGACTTACACTTTTTTGAGGTCTGAACCAATCCTTTTGAGTGCGTTGTTTGTTAAACAGAACCGAAGGGGACACACACAATGCAACTCTGATTTTGAAAGACTACAACAGTAAGATGAGATGTAATTGGCAAAGACAAATGCATACTCTTGGTGTATCTTCCTCGAAATTGCCCCTGAAAAAAGTGCTTGGGCTCTATTTAAATTCAGACCTCAGGCGTCACAGTCCGAGATACTGACTACTTCGCCATTAGGCACTATTGCACGTCTTCAATAGAAGTAAAGCGATTTAAAGTTAACAAAAACCATAGAGCTAATTTAAGAACATTAAAATTTCAAATTAAAGTTTATGTATAACTTTGTTATTAACATGCTGTCCAGACTTTAATTATTAATTTTATAAAACAAAATTGAGTTTCAAAATAAAACCCATTATAATAAACTAATTAATTCACAAAAGAGTAGAGCTAAATGTTGACACAAGCTGCTTCATATACAACATCCAATATATTTTTTTGGAAAATGAAATGTGTACAACATTAACACTCCTTCTCATATGCTACTACAGAAAGATAATTCAGTAGGTATATGATTTTTTGTTGCAGAAACTTATTAATTCTTTTGCATATATTATACATCAATACATAAAATTTTTATCTTTCATTTGGTGGAGTGACAATATGATATAATGATTCAAAGAGAAAGAACAGCATGATTTTCAATTATTTTCATATCACACGGACTGTAATTATACGTTTCAAATATTGATTGATAAATTAAATGATTCCTTTTGTAACAATCAAGTGTATATGTATTTAAGCTTATTGAAATACTGATGCTTACATAACTTATGCATTATGTCTACTCAACCGATACAAAATATTATTTTTTGATAAATTCAATAACAAAAATATAAAACAAATTATCAAAGTATGTCTTTAATAAACAAAATATATATAACCCAAAACTAGGAAATTCTTTAAATGATTTGGAATTCCTTTTCTTACATATTCGATATAATAAACTTTAACTTCTCATCAAAATTAAAAGCAAAATAGGAATTCCGAAGCAGGAAGTTCTGCATTAGAAAGAACCAATTAAATTGTCTTGTACTACAAAATTAAGACCCAATACCTTAGTTGCAGGGTGAGGCAAAAATAATGATAGATTAGTCTAATAAAACTTCAGGTTACAATGATTCAAAAATCTGCAGGTGTGTATATCACTCACTATACATTGCTTGTCTACTAATTTGGCGAAATTAAGAAATAATATACATTATGCTCGTGTTATATTTTAGTTCTATATATTAAAAAAAATAATCACAAGCAAAACACAATCTTTTAAAATTCACATACAAGAAATTGAAAAAATTCCTTTACTCAGCTTATGAGTTTGACAATTCCTTAACGTTAAGTATCAAGGCTTTAAGTCACGAAATTACATTTTTTGGTTTTTCATTCTAATACACTCAGTTACAAAAAAAGTGGCGCAGTCATACTTTTTGATGTGTTGTTATCATTTTGACAACCTTATCCAAGGTATGCCCAGGCGAATTAAAGCTTTATTAGATGTTCGTGGAGGCAATACCCACTATTGAAGAAACAAGGACTAGTTTAAAAAAAAAAAAAAAAATGTAAAAGTTTAAGTTTTGAAGTTTATGCCCATTTTCCTTAATTTATGGTTTATTTCTAAGTTCTTCCTATTTTTTCGTTTTTCATTACATGAATGACTTACTTTTATGTTAATAAACAAAACTGTACCAGAAAAACGTTTATTTGTTTAAGTTACTTCAAAATGTAGCGCCACATTTTTTGTAACTCAGTGTAGAATAAGTTCTTTTTTCTTTCTCTTTCATAAATCAAGAGCAACTTCTTTCTACAAAAATAAACGACTTAACACTCCGGCACAGAACTAGAAGACATTTGTATTTATTGTGTTTTTTTTACTGGTAAAGTTTAAAGTTACTTGGTCATTCGAAAAAGTTCCTTTATTTCCATATATGCCTTGCTATTCTAAACTTGAAGTATATTTGTTTTCCAAAATAAGCCCTTTTTTATATCTGTCTACAATATTAACGTCAAAACAAAATTCAATTGCATTATTGATGCCCAATGCAAAATTTAAGTGACATCATCATTATGACAATAACTATTGCCTCACCCTGTATGACTTGGTATTCTTATAAAATATGAATAATATACAATTTTCAAAGAATAAACACTCTGGAATACGTTTGCAATCAAAAATTATTCGAATATAAACATAAATTAATCATCCCTTTCTATTTTCCAATCAAATACAATTCATTATCCAATAGAACGATTTAAAATGATCTATTTACTTGCAAGAAATCACGTTTTCACTTAAGAAGGAGGGAGATTCGAAGCTTAAAATGTTGCTTAATTTTGACCTAAGGAACATTTTCCACCAATAAATCTTTTATCAGGCGTGCCTTAGTTTTGCCCTTTTAATACAAAACATAAAAACGAATTTATCGAATTTAAAATAAATAATAACAGAACCTTATTTCTAAACACAGACGTGCTTTTTTGGGTAGATGGGTATAATTTGAATAATTGTTTTTGTTTATTTAAGTTATGTTTACGTATTATTTTACAAACAAAAATTGAGGGCTTATAATTTTACCTTATACCCAAGCAGAGATACCTTTTGTCAAAGAAACTTAAAACTTCAACCAAAGTTATTTTCAAGTCTTATAAGCTTTTTCTATTTACCAAAATATTATCAACCGAAACTTCTTAAAAATAATTAATTTCAAATATAAATTCAGAGAAAAATATTATGATACCATTATTAAAGACTCAGTCAGACTGGACTGGAAAATTTCTTTGTTAACAGTAATTTTTGTTTGTTCTCGGATAAAATAAAAAAAGAGTGTGGACGAAGATTTTTAATTTAATTGGATTCAAAAAGAAATTAGAATGGAAATAAAAAAAATTATGTATGTATTAAACATTTTACACAACATTTAATTCAAAAGGTTTTTGTCATGTCTGCATGCAGGATTCGCTATACACTTTTTTCCAAGTAATTTTAAAGCTTTTTCTCTTTTTTCACAATTGTAATAGAACGTTGAACGATACTACGTGCAGGCTCAATCGGATCTCTTTACTTCTGATTAAATCGAAGTTGGTCCCTCCTGGATCTCATGCAAAACTTTGCTGCTGTTAATTTGCTCTTAACTTTTTTGTAAATTTTTCAAAATTGTGAGGGGTATGTTTTCTTTTTCTTCTTTCGTTCTACAGTCTGAGGTGAATAAGTGTCTTAATAAGTATGTCTCTCCAGGTCCAGCCATCCATAACTATGGCCAGCTTCAAAAACCAAGTTTTTAAGATGTTCTTCTGTGGCCTACTTCTTCTAACGATGATTTTCGAAACGATGTTTGCAGAAATCGCATAACATATGTTTTCTATGTTTGAATTCTTTATTATGACATTAACAGGTTGTTTTCGAACTCAAAGCATTTTCAGGTGTTATCTAGTGATTTCTGTATAATTAGTGCAACAGGGTCTTATAGCGAATCAGGCATACGATGCTGATATTCTTCTACAATTCGAACATGTTTTCATGATCAGTTGATGCATGTGCCCTAACAATTCATATGTACATCCGACAGCTTGGTTACCAATCAACCAATTTCGAAGCCTTTTCAACTCCTTTTTTAATTCCTCACGGAATTGGTTTCGCAAATTTCATTGGGTATATCTAGCCTTTTTTTTGATAACCGTTGAAAAGATCTTGCAGAAATGATCTTTCCGTATCCACCAACCATATATGTATACCATGTTTCATATTCGTCCTTGCTATAACATACCTAGATTAGAGATTAATTTTCATATTCTGTAAAATGTACCGGTGACATTACTGCTGGTATATCTTTCCTTGTCTTAAAATTATTTTAAAATAACTATGAATATTACAAGTAGTGCCCCGTGGCGTAGTGGTTAGTGTAAGAAATATTGAATTTTAATATATAGATTTTTTTCAGGGGCACTGCTTATCACTGTGAATGTAGAAAATAAGTTTATCAGTTATTTAATTAAAAAAAAAAAAAATATCGTAAACGTTTTATAAAATTCAATATGACCTACTAGTAGATAAAAAAATACTTAAACTTTGGAGGTCAGGCAGGCACTTAACCTTATCGTTTCA
Organism: Baccha elongata; assembly: GCA_951217065.1. Classification (NCBI taxonomy): domain Eukaryota; kingdom Metazoa; phylum Arthropoda; class Insecta; order Diptera; family Syrphidae; genus Baccha; species Baccha elongata. The sequence goes on from OX578272.1 coordinate 14,356,872, forward strand.
AAAAAGTGAAACCATATGCTGTGTTCTTATTGTTTGATAATACTTAACGTCATCAAACCCTACTTACCAAGTAATTTCAAACAACATAAGATATAAAAACATTTCTATATATGTGTTTCACTTGTATTTTCCTTTATCAATAAGCTAGAATTGTCCTTCGGCTTTATCGAATACCAACTGGGATCCTGGTTTAACTTTAGGATAATGCATGCTTCTTATAGTACTATACTCAATATTTTATCCCTTAATTTTTGAGAAACTCTCCAAATTGATTTTTCTTCTTCTATTTTTTATTAAAAAAAAAAAAAAAAAAAGTTCCACTTTCTAAAAAGAACAAATGGCCAAAAGATAATCCTCTTATCTCTATTCGTGTATACGCATTCTTCCTGTCAACGACATATGGTGATGTTTTTTGGGGCCAGTTTTACAGCAGCACACTTTTTTATGTTCTGTGTTCCTTAGATTATCCATCTCCTAAATCACTTCTATACAACAAAACTCGAACGGATGTCGAATGATTTTCAATAACTTTTCTATAGAAGAACTGTCCTTTTATAGGGTATCTATATATAGATCCATAGAAAGGCACAAGTTCCTCTTTATGTATGGATAGGGATAGGGACGATTTTTATGTAAATGTATAAATAATCTATTGCTTTATGTTTGAATGAAATACCATTAAACCGCAGGCCCTCTGTTCTATGGTTTATGTATAACAACAAAGAATATAATGAAAAATATTTATCTTTTGATAATAAATCATTTTCGCATTAATTACAAAAATTGTAATTTTTTTGTTTTGCATAACCATCACTAAGTTCGCACTAAACCTGTCAAAGTAATTCAATTTCAGATAAAATATTTCTTTGCATTAATGGTTGGGTGCGGAAATACTGATGACATTTTACTTATCATGAATGTTTCGACAAGATTTTCACCTTATTTTCATTAGAAAATAATTAGATTGGCTAATTAAATGAAGTTGAGGGTAAAAGTTTATTCAATAACTTTTTGATAGGACATATTTTCGGTTTTATACTAATTATATAACTGTATAGGGTTGGTTAAAATGTATCGCACCCTTTCGGAAGATGCTATAACTTTTGCAAACTTTTTGATAGTGAAGTACCGAAACAGATGAAGAATTTACACGTTGACAAGCTTTTGATACGCTATATAAAGTACTCCTCAAAAGGTTACGAAATAATCAATAATAAGGAATAGTTCGTCATTGATTTCGGTGCAGATTTTCCGACCGTGCTACGCTAAATTTACTGCTGAGCCAGCGCCTCTTCTGTATCTGCTCTAGTGAACTTATAGTCCAGTCAAAGAGTAGTTAAAATTGCCCTCCTGTTACAAAAAATATACAAATGGTTCGAAATCTATGTTTTTTTGGTCACTGAATCTGAATCTGATGAAATCCAACAAAATTTCCTGGTGAGTTTTGAGATATCCGCGAAAATCCACGGTTTCTGTTTTTTGCTTACATCTCTGAAAATAAAGCGTCTTAACTGAAATTCCACCCACAACAAAATTAAATTTCTACAAAATGCATGTACCTACATTGCTTATTTGTCAAACATACCGTTAGCCCGTTATAGTGCGTTGAAATTTTAACATAATTTCCCATTTCTGTATAAAAACAAGCAAAAAAAACCGTAAAAATTCATATGTAAAAACGAATTGTGTTTTTTACAGAAATGGGAAATTATGTTGAAATTTCAACGTGCTCTGACGGGCTGAGAAAAAAACAACATGCATGGATTTGGTAGGAAATTTAATGGTCTTTCATTTCTATATGATATCTCAAAATGCACCAGGAAATTTTGTTGGATTTCTTCAGATTCGGATCCAGCGACCCAAAAATCAGAGAATTCGAAAAAAAATCCATTTGTATATTTTTTGTAACAGGAGGGCGATTTTAACTACGCTTTGAGTGGACTATAAGTTCACTAGTTCAGATAAATAAGAGGAGCTGGCTCAGCACTTAATTTAGAGTAGAACAGTCGGAAAATCTGCACCGAAATCAATGATGAACTATTCCGTATTATTGATTATTTCGTAACCTTTTGAGGAGATCCATTAAAATTTTTTGTAACGTGAAACTATCGTTTGACTGGACTATTAATCGATTCAGAAGAGAAGACATTTCTTTGTCTACGCTTAAATCTTTTTACAATTTTTTTTGATAATCGAAGATTTTGATGAATTTATTGCATTTGAGTCCTCAATGCAAAACTTCATAATGTTATATTAGAATTATACAATGACACAATATCCCAAATGAACAAAAAAGACATCAATCATTTAAAGATTCACAAACCTAATATCGTTTACCGAAAGTAAAATTCATCGAAAAGGATTCAATAATAATGAGGATTTTTTCTGGGCCATATTTTCCTCATGATATGACAATTTGTTTCCATCAAGAATTTCCTTTCTAATTTTAAAGCCTTTTTTATAGGAATTCTCGGGTGGAAATATTTTCATATCTGATGGAATGTGAGTTCAACTGTGAGCATAAAGTTCATACTAAAATTATTGTTGGGTGGCAAAAGACATTTTACATTTTATATTAATAAAAAATCATACAATAAGATATATGCAAACTTTAAATTAAATAATTTTGTTATAGCTAAAGTTTTTTTTTTTTTTTTGGCAAATGAATTTCGTTCTCTGTGGTGCTTTAAACTTTTCGACACGTATTCAGTAGACATTCGGGTCGCATTCCTTAAACTTTGTTAGATATCCGACTGTTTTATCAACGTCGTCATATCACGAATTCATATTTTTACCCCCATAGGCATACCTAAGTGCCAACAATAATAAGGGTAGCATATTATTTTAAATTATAGTGGTATGTCTGTGTATGCACAAAAAATATTCAATAGAATTTTCTTTTTCTATGAAAACAATGGGTTGCCTTGTTGTTTAAAATAATGTACCTTAGGACCTAACACATAACATTTTGTGTTATTCATTTGATGAGAAAGCGCATGTACTGTTAAAGCTATTTTAAAATAACTATTTCTAACCCAGCTTCTAGTCATTGTGACCCTTTCGCTTTAAAAACGTTATGTAGATCTTAATATTCATTCCATAGAAATACATATTAATTTAAAATTCAAACAAGGCATTTACTCTGAAGTGGTCAGCAATTGTTTTTTTTTTTTTATTATTTAATAAGTAGGTCCTTTCTTTGTTCTAATCAACCTCATTTGTGGTGCTAGTTAATAAAATGCACACGGTCCCACGAACTTGCTTTTGTACTACGAGTATTGTATAGAGAACTAAGAATGTTAAACATTTCAAATTAATTAAACTGATGCACTGATATTAAATTGGTTTTTAGACTGATTTACACGTGGCCATGAAGGTTAGAATAACCAACCTCCAAAATATATGTTTTATATACTTGTTTTATACGAAGGTAATTGAAACCGGTTAGGTTACTTTGTTGTTGGTAATGATAAGAGATGAGATGGTAATCTTTTCGTAATTTCAGTTTTGATTAAAACCTTGATTTGTTTGTACTAAAAATGAAACCAATCACATAATCATTATTAAAGTTAATGACGTTTTTTCGTCAGTGATTTGAGCGACAAAAAATAGGGACAGCATGTAAATATTATGTATTATGCTTATATAACATGCTTGATTTAAAATTATTTAGTACTTTAACAATACTATCTATTTAGTACGTTAACAATATATATAGTTTTGGTTTAAATACACAGCCCTATCGAGGTATCCGTTCCGAAGAAATTCAGATCGGAAATGAAAAAAAATATATATTATTATACAGGGTGATTGGTATAAGGTGCACCAAAAAGCTTGAGCGTGTAGGAGGGGTTAAGGCAGGAAAAAAATCGTATGGGAGAGGGGGTCTATTAATTTTTAGTCAAAAACAGGAAACCGGATGCCAAAATGTATCTTAGTTTTTGAGAAATTAAGAAAAACTAGAAGTATTTTTTTCCAAGAAAAACACAGTTTTTTTTTGGTTTTCCTAAATTTGACCAGCTCAGGCCAATTATTAATTAGGGGATTATCCCTTTTTATTTTATATTACATACCATCCGATTTTAATCAAATAATAAAAAAGAAAAAAATTAACTTTTTACTTTACTTACTAGTTTTACTTTTATTTTTTTTTAATTTCTCAAAAACTAAGACACATTTTGGCATCCGGTTTTCTGTTTTTGACTAAAAATGAATAAGAGCATTGAATTTAAAAAATAAAAATAATAGTTAATTACATAAAATTTTGAAAAAAATTAGTTTAAAAAATTTTTGTTTAGTTTTTTTTTCAAAATTTGAGTTTGAAAATTAATTTTTTAAAACTGTTCACTTAAACAACTTAATTTAAAAATTAAATAAAAGAGTAGTTTTATGGCTTTCCAAAAATATATAACAAGGCTTTGTATCATTCACCGTTGTTTTTAAATAATTTTTTTCTGATTTAAGTCAATGTTTTAGAAAATTGCCCCTCCCGCCTAAACGGGGGGAAATAGACCCCCCTCCGATACGATTTTTTTCTTGTCTTAACTCAACCTACACGCTCAAGCTTTTTGGTGCACCTTATACCAATCACCCTGTATATATAAAATATTATATATTATATATATTATAAAATATTATAATAGTATAAATATATAAAATATTTATTAATATTAACATTATTTATTATTTATTAATATTAAAATTAAATAAAGCATAAAACGGACTCATTTGACATTTTCCATCAAATGGCGCTTCATTCACATACAGTGTGAAAAATATTCTGATAATTTAAAAACATAATTATTAACAATGAATTGTATAATGTACATATCCTCACACAATTAATAAAAACAAATCAAAAATATTGTTTTTATTCTACAGCTTGAAAATACAAGCATAGCAACTAAATAATAAAAACAATTTATTTTCAAGCAACAACTTCTTAAAAAATATTTTTTTATTGAATTCTGAAAATATTTTTCGTGAAGCTGTCAAATATAAAATTATCAACGCTTTGCATCACACATCAAGATTCTGCGTTTAATTTTATCGTAAGTTTCTCCGATTTGAAAGTCAGAAAACAGATGCCTCCATTAAAAATTCTCCGATTTTGTACGAATCGGACATGACATTAATAATTCTCTTTAATGCATTATTTCATTAAAAAATATTTATTTCGATGATTATAAATTTATAATATGGTGATTTACAATAAATTAGCGTCAAAATTGATATCAACAATGAAAAACGAGTTATTGTTTTGATAATATTGAAATAAATAAATATAAATAATTTGCTTGTTGTAAACAATGAGTGTGCATTACTATATATAGAGTATAGTGAATATGACAGTCCTATAGGACATGGTAAGCATCTATAGGCTTACTAAGTTTATACATAGCACGAAATCGTAAAATTTCTTAATTTTGGGCACACTTGAGAATTTTGCATCTTCGATGTTTTCGAGTCATATCTAGGCACAAAGAGATAAGTTCCATATTTATTTTTTGGGACCCACCTTTTATTTCTTTTTAATAAATTTAATGAATTTACCAAGAAAATACGCAACAAGTATAAGTATAACTGATCAAACATGTAAATAGTTTGTTCAGTTATCTCCGCATGAAGCATGAATGCAATTACAGTGAAAAATCTACTTACGGACAGCTCCAATAATCGAATAAATCCCATAACCGCTTATGGGAGCCTTTACTGTACAACTAAAATACAGTTACTTGTTGTGTACGAAAAACAATGTTAATCCTGTAGAATTATCTCTTATCCCTTAAAAAGAGATTATATATAATGATTAATTTAAGAAAACATTTTTTTTTGTAATTTTATTTGTACCTATGGATTGTTAAATGAATAATATTCTAAATTAAAATTAAACATAGGCCCATATTCATAGACATATTGTAAACTCGAATTTTTCTGAACTGGAGTCTAACTTTAACACTCAGGTTAGACACAGTTGTTATGCATAGATGTTTTGTCAGCTCTGTTTAGTAAAACACGAGTGGAACGTGTCCCAAACTTGGGTTCCACATATGGAGTGAGTGGGATAGATTGATCTTTTATTAAGTAGGAAAAAGAAAGGTTGAAAACAATGGATGACAGGTTGAAACAGAAAATTATAAAATTTAAAACGCGGTGCAAATATCAAATGAAAATAAAGAAAATGTTTAAAAAATGCTGCAGTATCTAGTTTCTCCATCTCGATTATTATATTGCACAATGATATCCTCATTTGCTTGAATAATATACCTATTCCGCTGATTGTGTCTTCTTGTAGGTTGGTAGGTATATGTATGTAGAAATATTAGTATCTATTTATGTATTTGGTTTTTTGTTCGTAAAGTGGTAATTACCAACATTTTATTTGCAAGAAAAAGAAAATCACTCGCGACCCTTAACAAATTATTTAATTTGTGTACCTATTTCTGACGTTTATCAGAGTTAAATACAACTTTAACATGGGTTCGGTCCAGTTTAAAGTTAGACTCGAGTATTTCGTTTAGGCTTGGGTTTAAATTTTCAATGCATAGCAAAAACTCGAGTTTAGCTTAAAAACAACTTAATAAGGACTTGTTAAACATCTATGAATATGGCCCATTAAATTGAAGCTAATTAGCTAAAAAATATGAAATTATAGATGTATTTTTTTCAGTGATGGAGTAACAGTTTGTCAGAGAATAAGAAGAAGAATGTTGGAATACCTGTATTGAATCATGCACAATTTCACCCAGAACTGTTGCCTAAAAGAAGAAAAATAATAATAATTTTGTGTGAACTCTGGTATTTAATTAATATCAAAATAACTCAAAACATTCCCAAATACGCAATAGAAAGGGGTTCCAACTGAAATTCCAAATTAATGTAAAACAAAAAAGACATTCACCAAAACACACTGAAGCTGAAGACCTGCAATCTATCTAAAAGAAAAAAACTTCGTTTCTAAAAATATATATTCTACATAGATAGGTATATTCACGTAGACAATCATTCACCTTGACGGCAACACGTCTCCACAATTAAACCCTTACCAGCAAAAAACCCATTTTTTTATTCAAAACTTAAGGTTTTCTTCATTTCGCATGAAAATTCATTAAACTTTCCTTTTTTTTCGCACTGAAAATTGAATTTATTCAAAAGGCAAAACTTTAGAATAAATTTAAGGATAGAAAACATATACTCTGCATGTGTATGCAAACATATCTGGCCTCTTCAGTCACATACACAAAGTTATAGAAGAAAAATAAAACATGAAAAAAACCCTCATTCAGAGATAAATTTAAAGATATTTATATTAGTATTCATTTTATTAAACCCAAGCCGACATTATTTCAGTCTTTGAAAATAATCAACATCATCTAACTTCATTTAAATTACATCATTTAATTTACATCAATTATGTGCCATTTGAATGAAAATAGAGTGCCAACAATGTGTCGTATTCGTATATATACTATGAACTGGTATAAGGACACACTTTGAACAAACCAAGGCATATATAGGCATGGGTGGAGACATACCGCCCCGAACACAAAACCACATTGACCAAATAACAATCATCAAAGTCAAGGAAGGAGTAGACGTGAGGCGAGGAACCACAAACATCGGGTTAAGACGTTTTATGGTAATTATTTCTTGTTGAAATTCCAAGAGTGGTAAATTAGCTCGCACGCCCCTTTAAACCCTTGTAAGTTGTAACTTTAGAAGATAGAATGAGTTTCTTCTTTTTTTTTTTTTCTTTGTATTACTTACCTAAACTAAGTTAAGAATGAAGAAAAGTTATTTTAAATGCGTTAAAGGGTTGCGGTTTTGTGGTACATTTTACCTGGATGGCGGCTATGCAGTCAACGTGTTTTAAAGGTGTGAGCAAAATCTGACATTTTAACCATTTTCGCTTTTGTATTAATCACATTAAGATAGGACGCTTACCTTAGGTACTTTGTCTTTAGAATCTTTCAAAAAAAAAAAAACAACGGTTTCTTAAAGCATTCACACAATAATGGTTTGATAAAACAAAAGGATAGGGGTATAAAAAGTTTTTGAACATAAGAACCCTTAAAAATGGTGGTTATATATTTTTTTCAAAAGATTAATAGGGGAAAAAAATGTACACCAACGTACAAAAAGTTATTTCGAACAGAAGGGTAAAGAATTTTTATTTTTTGTTCGTTTTCATTTCTTCGGGTATGAGACAAAAGGATATTAGTTACGTTACGTAAGAAGTTTTAAACTTGGGATTTTGATATGTCTTCGTCTTCGTGGTTTTCTGTTATAAATGAATCAGGATATAACCAACGAATGATATGTGCAGGTATTAGGCGGGCATTCAATATGTACTTTTTTGCTTAAAGAAGAAAAAGAGAGCTACATACATATATATTATAAATTGTGTCTTGCTACCCAGAATATCTTGTCATTAATGAGCAAATATTCTCAACTTTGGTGAAAAACTTTCTCTGTCTGATTCTTTTATACTTGGTTTATCACGATTATAATAAAAAACTCTTCGTTCGCACGTACTTTTTTACTACTGAAAACATAAGAGAAGTAAAATGGAATAATTTTATTTCTTTACAGTTTCTCTTAACGCTTTTTAAATAATTATTCTAGTGTTAAGTCTTCACATATTATGACATTTTCTATTGCACCAACTATTTCAGTTTTAAAAACTAGATTTTTTTATAGTTATAAACCCAAATCAAATTCAAAATTCAAAATATAACGGAGGAAACGTTGAAAGTATTAGCTTGTTATGTCCTTCTTTACTTAACTCTATAATCCCACCATAAATATCCGCTATCTAAAATCCACATCTGTGGGTTGGTATTATACTGATACATTTTATTACTTCAATAACTAAAATTGTTTGAAATGTTTTTGGTGCAACTGGGCATTTAAATATTAAAAATTCAGGCGTGAAAAATTAAGCATCCTAATAATATTGTTAGATTCTTACTACATTAATAGCGGGATGGTAATGTGATTGAGTTAGCCGCCATATTGAAAAACGCGTTTTCTGACTTAACACATCAATGAGCCCCACTTATAATCAAATTTAGTAACAGCTTAAATAAAAATCTCCACAATTTACGAAAATTTCGGTGCAAATATTATTTAAAGTGTGGAGATTTTATTTAAGCTGTAACTTAATTTGATTATTAGTAAGGCCCAATGGACAATCGGACAACAAAATTATTCAGAGCTTTTTATAGAAAATATGATTTTCTTTTTTTGTTATGCGCCATAACTAACGTTCGTATCTTTTTTTGGACGAAAAACAGTAATTTTTCCAATTGGGCGGGGGAGTGATGTGGCGGTCGGAACCATACTAGTGGATTTACCACTGTACTGGAATTACCATTCTACCACCATAATATATGCAGGCACCCTGAACGCAGCCCATACAAACTAATACGCCATAAGCCATAAGCCACGGACTGAATATTGCCGGTCATTATTATTATCGCTGGATGGGACCGGCATTCAATTTCCTACTGCGCACCAGCCACCTCGTGTCACACACTTTAACTTGTAAATTAATTTTCTTCAGAAACTAGAATTTGGTTCTCGTTTTTCTTTGCAACAGTGACACAAAGACAAAAAAATGAAACAAAGGCAATGGCTGTTGCTTGCAGTGTCTGTGTGTTGTCTCGGCCTGCGCTGACCAGATGGCTGCACGTGCCCGACGATCACGTCGGGGTCACCAATTTGGGGCTGGTACCAACCAGATGCTCCGAGTGCACTTTATAGAGCTTCCCACCAGGTGGTGGACGAATTCCCAGTACCACCGTGTTCCAAAAGAATGAGTCGACACAACTATATTTTTCTCACTGCCGGTACAGTGGTAAATCCACTAGTATGGTTCAGCCGATTTATTTCTACCATCAGAATCGTCTTCACTTTCCATTTCAATATCTCCTGTGGTTTTTGCTTCGTACTTGTCTTTTAAAGCAGTTTGACGAAGCAATTCCGGCTTTGTTTTGAGGTATTGATAGAAATCAACGCAAGAATTTTTAATATTGCATTTGACGATTAGAATCGCCTCCAATGTTTCCACTTCTAATCGAGTCTTGTCTGAAGTCCATGTGCTTGAAAAGGTACATTGCTTTTCATAAGCGATATCAGCACTGTTTTGCCGAAGTAAGGAAAGGGTTGTTTTGTGAGTCAAAACTAGAAAAAGAATTAAAAATACCGCTGACAAAGTGCAAGAAAAATTTATTGCGTTCATTATTGAATTCCTTTGAGTTTTAGAGGCCAATACGAACCGCTGACTGTTTGCATTACTTTTAATGAGTGAAATCAGAGAACTTCATCTCATATATAAAAGTTTTATTAATTTCACCAAGAAATTTTTCATTGAGGAGCAAATTTCCTACTCGCAGAATAACAATGTAAAGATGGAAATATCCCACTGTCATTCACATTTGCTTAAAAATTAAAATTGTAAACAAAGTTTCTATACCGTTTTAGCATTAACATATCAATGACCTTTCAAATGGGTGCCACTCAGGATACACCAAAATAAGCCCTTTATAAAATCCCTGGTGAATTATGTCAACATTAAAGATAAGTCCTTACTGTACAACAATTTTTTTGCCAAAAGTATGTTTACCAAACTATAATCTCCTAATTAAGGGACACCCTTGTATATAGATTACGTAATTGACTCTTTAATTAATTAATTCTAAAGTCAAAAAGTATATGTCAACACAAAGGTGTTAAAACCAACCCTAGTCAGTTGTTGGATATCTTCTATTTTAAGATTTTTCTATTTTCGATAACCTAATAGAAACCTTGAAATTAATTAATTGTTTTTAATAGCCGCCCGAGAGGCGGAGAATATTGTTATAACCCGAATCATAACACTAATTTTTCAAACATTTTCTATTATTTTTAGCTCAAAAAGATCAATTTCTTTTGTTTAATTTACCTTTTTTGATAAACCTTTTCTGAAAGTGATTAACGTTTTCGTTTGAGACAAATTGTCTGCAACAGCCTACAATCAGTTAATGTCTGAACCATTAAACCGCCATCCCATTGTACATAGTTTTTACAAAGGACCTTTTCCTTTTCAGTCTGTTTTCATTTTACACGACTTTTCTCTTTTGGTTTCGTGCATTTATTGATGTCCTAGCCAACATACAAAAGGTGGAAATGCTATCGTTCGTCAGATAAATAATGCAAGTACTTTTTTGTATTATTTTTTTTTACACAACAAAGCCTTATACAGCTGACAAAGCTGATGAACAATGTGCAAGGAGCGAGATGAGCTTCTTGTTATAGCTTTGTCGTTTTTGTTAACACCAGCTGATTGATGTTCCGTTTTCATTTCTCATCAGTGAAGACAAATTGTTTTTTGCACAATTCTCAAAGCCATGCTATTTTTTTTGCTTGCATTTGAATGCCAGCCCTGCTTTCTTTGGCTATAAAATAAATTTACAGGGTGATATCAGTTTTATCAAACAACCTTTCACGGTTGAAACATTGCATTGAAGGATAGTGAAAGGTTGGCTAAGAGTAAGAATGCACCACTCGCCAATCCCAATCTGATAATATCATCGCTAGAATTTTGTTGTGTTATATTTCTTTTCAAAGACAAATATTTGTATGTTACAAGGTTGGTTCTAAGATATTCCATTGACATTGAGAAACAACCATTCCATGATTAATATTTGAATTTATTTGCTATTTCTATGTTGTTGAAAATCTTAAAGAAAAATATACTGAAGTTATTAATTTCTTGTTAATGTTTTGGTATTATAGAACCAAGTATTTGATTGTATCATGCAAAAGATACACAAATTAATTCAATTTTATAGACTGGAAACATAAGGCTTGAAAAAAAAAACACAGATGTGTGTAAATTTTCTTCAACATCATTTCAAACCAATAAAAGATAGCTACGTGTCAAAAGCCCTCATCAAATCGGGTGTGTGACATGCCACATGAGTTATTCCAGGACATTGACTAAATTGTGCATACGTTATTCTTTCAGAATTTGAAATACGTGTCAAAAATATCAATAAGCGTTTACAGTAGCAATGTTAGTGTATAGAAAATTTATTAAGGGGACTGAAGTTGAAGATTAACACATCATAACGTTTGTGGGTATATTCGACACCTTACAAATCATAACAATAAACGCATAGTTTTCACATAATTCTAATTCGGATTTAAATTTGGAATCTTATTCTTCACTGTCCTGTTAGAAGAAGATTTTTTTATTTTTGACTAAAGAAAAGTAACTTTACCCTAACATAAGCTAAGATCCCGCAATTTTGTTGCATGTTCCGCAACTACATTATGTATTAAGACAATCAAATGTTTATTTTACGAAATAAGGGTTGTCACATATTCGAATAAAAACAATCATGTGCAGAGTAGTATGTATATCTATGTATATATTTCAGAAAGTATAAAATTGATAAAAGGACTTCCTTTCAACTTGGATTACCGATATGGGACTTAAATGGACGTAACGGTGCGGACGGCACCAACCCTAACTGATTAAGAACGAGAAATACGTATCTTTAGCGATATCGTTAGCGATAGCAATAGCAACAGCGATAGCGATAGAGAAAGCGATAGCGATAGCGATAGCGATAGCGATAGCAATAACGATAACGATAACAATAGCGATAGCGATAGCGATAGCGATAGCGATAGCGATAGCGATAGCGATAGCGATAGCGATAGTGATAGCGATAGCGGTAGCGATAGCGATAGCAATAGCAATAGCGATAGCGATAGTGATAGCGATAGCGATAGCGATAGTGATAGCGATAGCGATAGCGATAGCGATAGCGATAGCGATAGCGATAGCGATAGCGATAGCGATAGCGATAGCGATAGCGATAGCGATAGCGATAGCGATAGCGATATCGATAGCGATAGCGATAGCGATAGCGATAGCGATAGCGATAGCGATAGCGATAGCGATAGCGATAGCGATAGCGATAGCGATAGCGATAGCGATAGCGATAGCGATAGCGATAGCGATAGCGATAGCGATAGCGATAGCGATAGCGATAGCGATAGCGATAGCGATAGCGATAGCGATAGCGATAGCGATAGCGATAGCGATAGCGATAGCGATAGCGATAGCGATAGCGATAGCGATAGCGATAGCGATAGCGATAGCGATAGCGATAGCGATAGCGATAGCGATAGCGATAGCGATAGCGATAGCGATAGCGATAGCGATAGCGATAGCGATAGCGATAGCGATAGCGATAGCGATAGCGATAGCGATAGCGATAGCGATAGCGATAGCGATAGCGATAGCGATAGCGATAAGGATAGCGATAGCGATAGCGATAGCGATAGCGATAAGGATAGCGATAGCGATAGCGATAGCGATAGCGATAGCGATAGCGATAGCGATAGCGATAGCGATAGCGATAGCGATAGCGATAGCGATAGCGATAGCGATAGCGATAGCGATAGCGATAGCGATAGCGATTGCGATAGCGATTGCGATAGCGATTGCGATAGCGATAGCGATAGAGATAGCGATAGCGATAGCGATAGCGATAGCGATAGCGATATCCATAGCGATATACGCATTCATTTTTACTCTGTCCAAACTGTAGTGTTAAAATTTTGAAGTTTTTGTTTTGAAACATAATGTGTCCGGACTACTAAAGTGTCCGGGGTAGCGAGTGTCAAAATTAAAAATAATTTCTTATCATTCGACACAGGAATTTAAAATAATGCTAAATTATTTGCTAGAGTGATCATATAAATCATAAGAAGTTTACCTGCTCACAAATCCAAACCCTTACCGTCAGTTTTTTTAGTTTGAGAATATTTTTTAATAAAGTTATTTAATAAAAACAGATTGGTTTAAATTCAGCTCTAACGATATTTTGACAGCTACAACAATTTGAAGTAATTTTTCACACTTATGTATGTAATTGGCTGGGAAAAACTTTCATTCCAAAAAATGTTCTTTCTTTGTCAAGCCAAATACCATTCCCAAAGTGCATTCAAAATTCATACATATCGTAAAAATGGAATTTTTAGTGTAAAACTAAGTTATGCGTGGTTCTGTGTTTCGTCAAAAGTTTTTCGTATAATGATGCTGGGCAGAAGTTTTTTGTTTTCATGGTGCAGCATACCTAAATGTTGTGAATTTTCGTTTACTTTTTTAACTTGCTTTAATATAGGGCAAGTATTGGTTTTGCGAAAAAAGAGAAAGTTAATTTTGTAGGTGTATTGTTTTATATATAGTATTTCGTCATTCGTTATGTCTGAAGGTTACCAGTTACCTGTCGTTGCACGACAATCGTCAAAATCTTTTAAGTTGCTGCTTTGGATTGTGGTCATAGACAATAGATTACCAAAACGAATTACCATTGACCAGAACTCCTCTTCTGAGGAAACCTGCAATTTTTTTTCAGGAATTGAAAGATCGGAGTCTCTTTTAATACCTCATTTATGAACACGTCAGCTCAGTACATGCCCTTATTCGTTCAGTTTTATTTCTAAATCTGAGGTAAGCAGTTCTTTCTACTTTCTATGTAGTTCGTCCAATAAATAAGCTCATTTTTAGCTTCATTTAAAATATGTATACAGCCAACTCAAATCGTTCTTGGATAAAGTCAATACAAAGAATACAACAATATCATTTACGGATAAGCAAAATGATTGAAAAACTTAATTGTAAGACCGAAGAGCAATTATGCTTATGTAAATATGTATTATTAGCATGTAGACTATCGGCACACCTTCACCCGAGGTCTTGGCGATTACTCGACCAACATTATCTTATAATTATTTATATTTGATATTGTAAGTAACATAATCATTAATTTTAACATTTGCTATTTCATAAATTGTACTTGTATTATGTTTATGTATACTTATACCTATACTGTTGATATCATTTCTTCCTATTGAAACACCCTATCTTCATACAGGTGTTCACTTCGACTATTCTAGATGTCAAGACGATACTAACACTACCTGATATGGCTCATTAAAATATTTTTATTTAAAGTAAAGATAACCTTTTGTTCAGCTAAGTATTTTTTTAAAAGTTAAGCAAACATTTTTATTTTTTTTATCCACAACCGGACATCGAAAAGAATGGAGTGGGCTTACATCCTGCAAAACGAAAATAAAACTTTCCTGGAGAAATCATTTTCAGTAAATTGCAATACTGTTGTGTAATTGCTATTAAGACTTACGAACAACTACTTGCGACCCAGTCATGCACTTTTATTGAATTTCGTGTCATTGTAAAACGTTCATCATGAAACAAACGCAAAAAAATAAAAAAATAAACTTTCAACATAAAGGTGTTAACTTGAAATATCTGGAGAACAATTTATGGATTGTTCTGTTGGGTTGTTGTACATATAATATGTATATCTATGTATGTATCTGGTGTGTAAAAAGAGAGCTCAAAATTGGTGAATTAATATGCGCTATGTGTTGAGCGGTAACTCGGGTTCCTCCGGAGGGACCTAAAGTGTTAAAATGGATCCCATTCAAAAGCCACTCATTTTTTTTTCTTTCATCTGATGTGCAACTAAGGATGAAAATCTAGTTTCAAAACTTTAAGGATATTCCCCAACCCCCAACAGGAACTCGTGATTTTCTTTTGAAAACGTTTTTTTTCACCTTCATCTATATATTGGTTCGCTCATTTTTATTCAAATTCAAAACGAACTAACTTTCTTACTTTCAAGGTTTTAAGTAAACATTTCTTGAATACTGCCACATCTATTAAAAAAAAAACCTTTTTTAAACTTCAAGGCGTAAAATGTAAATTATAAAAGATTTTGACTAAACATAAAACGCGTAGATAAAAATCAAAAAAAAAAAAGACTATAAGAGATTAAGGGGTGTGACTGAGCAAATTGGTTGTTGCTGCATCTTATTAGGCTGTTTATGTATTCATCGACTTGGGTTGCCAGAGCATGGGTATCATTCTTTTTCATTATGTTCATGAGCTTAATTTTGTGTTGGTGCGGATAAAGGTTTGATTATACTGGAAAAAAGAAATGTAAAAGAAACTGTTTATTTTAATAATATTGAAAGTGTGGTAAAATTCATTTTAAAGGGACAGTATAATATGAAAGTATTTACTTTCAAGATAATTTATGAGTCATAAAAGCTGTTATATTATTATTATTTAAATTTTTCTCAGAGTTACCGAAGCCCGATTTCAATATATCTAACTACATAGGATGTTTTTTTTATATTGATAGAACTTCCAAAAGGGATGACTCTCAAGCCAGGTGGAACCTGAGAAGTTTTTTTTGAGTTTTTTTTGTGTGCGTTTTTATGAAAATACTATTCAATACTTTTTTGTTGCGATTCGTATTATCTACAAATCGTAGTTAAAGTCAAGATAAGAAAACATCATATAGGAGGGAGCCTATGTGCCCCCTTTTATGCAGAGTGGCAATTTTCTGAAAAATTTACTTAAAACGCGAACTTCTATATTCTTGTTTTACAAATAAAATGCATATCTTTGATTTTATGTTTCATTTAAGTAATTTAAGTTTATGATTTTTGAGAAATAGAATTTCAAAACAAAAGTATTGAAAAAAAATTAATTGTTGATTTTGAAATTTTAATTATCAATAATGAATTAAATTACTTGAATGAAACATAAAATCAAAGACATGCATTTTAGCTGTAAAACAAAAATATAGAACAACCAAACAACCATAAGAGATTTTAATAGTTTTTTTTTTCATAAAAATGAACACAAGCAGAGAAAAATATTAAAAAATCTTAAACTCAAGATGGCGCCTGCTGCACAAGACCAAATTTCCCGCAAACTCAGTTTAATACACAGAAATAACACTCCTACAAAACGGCATTAAAAACTTTTGTCAGATGATATGATTCCCTATTGATTATACTAAAATACGACTCAGAGTTCTGGTAAGAGAGTTTAAATTTTCAGCATGTTTCTTAAAAAACCGATGTTGAGTTCAAAACCGATCATGACATGATAGAGAAGAAGAAAAATTGTGTCTGGCTGTATGTAAAAAAAGTTTTATATAAAACCGTTAAGATAGTAATACGATATATTGTGTGCAATTTGTAGACGATGGTCTTATTTTTGTTCCAGTTTTGGGTTACAACGTCACAGCTAAAGTTCGTTATGATACATGAGCGAGTTTGTGGGAGACAGTCGTCCATTTTATTTCTAATAATATATAAGGATAAACTCGTCATACTATTAGACATATCTTAAGCAGAACAGTAGTAAAGAAGTTGTATTTCATTTATTCTGCATAAGGGAAGGTTAAATAATCAACTCAAATTCAAAAAGGTTAGAATCGCAAAGTTTTACGAAAAAATAGGGTAAATTTCATTTACGTTTAGTGCAATTTTGCAAGCTCCAACATTGTCTTAGGTTTATTTTGCTTATTTTTAAAGAAGTACATGAGCAAGAGAGATTGCAAACTTATTTGAGTGTTTTTCATTTACATTTTAAGTAAAAATTGTCCTTTAGTAAAAAAAAATAAACTATCTTTAGCTTTATGTATGACTTACTTCGCTAAAATAACAAATGATTAAATTTAACCAGAGGTGAAGACTGGCTTTTAGCCATAATTTTTTATATTCTAAAAATTGAGGCGTTCAGAACAATAATGGTCTTAAAGTGTTTTTTTTGCAAAATTCGAAATTTAACTAGAATAAACATTCTCTCTTACAATACCAACTGGAACGTAACTATACACAAACACTGCATAAATCAAGCAAAGATTAATTGTGGATGGTACAGAGTTACCTTAATTTTTTTTACTGAGAGTTAGTAAAATGTTCAAAAGTAGTAAAAAATAGTAGGATTCTTTCAAATGTTAACTATAGTGTCATGCTATTACCTACAAAATATGATGTTTAAAAATTTGCGTCATAATTATGTACTTTACTTGTCAAAAAAAAGTTATAAGCACCAAAAACATATACTATTACCAGTGGAGATGACAACACATCTCTTTGAAATCCTTCATGTCTCGTTAAACTCCTATTCCATTAATATTCTGAACGGCAAAGCAACAAAAGATCACATGTTTATATATATGGTTATAAAGGGTTATCCAATAAGAGGTGTTATTGTGAATAGCCCCCTATATCGGTAGCTGTCACTTTTGAAGCTGTCATTTTTTGACATTTGACAAGTAGAAACTACGCCATTAATAAAAATGGAACGATACACGCTTCAACAACGCGTTGAAATTCACTATAAAAGTGGTGAAAATTTGGCAGAGACGGTTCGTAAAACTAAAACATTTTTGGGTCGTCGTGAAGCACCTTGTCGGACCGCAATACAGAAATTGGTGGACAAATTCAAGCTGTTGGGACAAGTAAGTGATGTGAAGAATAAAACCCGTGCACGTCGCTCAGGAACAACTGTTGAAGAAAACCCAGATTTGTCCATTCCTCGTCGTTCTTTAGAATTAGGCATTCCACAAACGTCATTACACCGTATTTTGCATAAAGACTTGGGTCTTAAGGCTTATAAAGTTCAGTTAACACAAGAACTCAAGCCGGCTGATCATCAACAACGTCGTTTTTTTGCTGATTGGGTCCTTGAATATCAAAATAACACCTCTTATTCAAAAACCCGTTATCATGACGCATTGTAAAAGAGTCGTACTACAAATCGTATATTAAATAAAATGCATGACTGGGTCACACGAACTTGCTCTTGTAGCAAACCACGGGATTGAAAATAAATTTATTAAATTATAATCAAAAAGGAGAAAAATATCGGGAAATGGCCTAAACGTGAGGACAAATTGTATGGTAGCTATTATAATACGTTTCTTTAACTAAAAACTTTAAATGCCATTTTGCGTGAAATAATTAAATTAACTTCCATACTAAATTTAAATGAAATCGGTTAAGCCGTCAATTTATGGACAAATTTGTAAAAACCGTTAACACCAAATCTCCGTTATATCCATTTTTAGCCAGAAATGAAGTTATACTAACAGTAGTCTAGATATAACGTACAAAAAGTTTTATCAAAATCGTTAGAGCCCTTTTTGAGAAAATTTTCAAAAACTAAAACCGTTATATGGGATGTACCCGTTATAGCCAAGCTAAAATAAAAATTCCAATTCCTCCTCTAGGGAATGACCAAAAAGTGCTATATACGAAGTTTGAAGAAAATCCGTCAAACCGTTTAGGCTGTAGGTCGGTGCACAGACGCACATCCGCACAGACAGACCGACGGACTGCATATGACGAAACCAACTTTTTTGGGCTTCTCTATCATCGTAATGTCAGGTTTGATTAAAAACTCGAAATTTTTTTTATTGAGCAAGTAAAAATTAATATGACTAAAAGTCGGGGAAAATATGGTCAATTGACATTTCGACACTGGCCTGGCCTTGTTTCGAAATAATAATGTCATTGCACCCATATTGCATATTTCTTGCATTTTTAATAACATTCTTATGACTTTTTTTTTAATTTTTCGTCTGTATTTTAATTTATTTCAAAATATAAAGAACAAATGCATTCGGTCCTGTTTTACGATTAATTTTAATTATTTTCTATTAAGCCCTTGAGCATCTTGTTACAAAAGCTTTTTATTTTATTTTTCTGTACATATATTTCATTACATAAAATTAAAATAAATACATATGTATGTATGTATACGAAAATAAAGGCTAATTCATATAAATGCACGTTGGTCTATTATTCATTTTATAATATGCTAGTTTAATATCCAACATATAATAGATAAGTAGATTAGATACACATATATATTTGAACTATGTAAAGTCCTAAAATAATATTTTATTCACAACGATTTTATAATATTATGTTTTAACATTGTTCTTTTCAATTTGAAAACTAAAATCATTTTCTAAATAAAACAAATATAATACACAAAATAAATTGAAACGATTTAAAAATTAAACGAGTTCCATTATATTAAAACCCCAAAAACATTATACATACATACATCAATTTATTTCAAAATGTTCAAATAAAACAAAAACAAATAAAATCTTTTTATTATATACATATATATTTATATACATTTTAACACGGATTCTCTACGAATAGATGAAACAAAAATTACGACAACATGTATTTAATCCAATGAAGTAGAAAAAATTGTTCCATATCCTGCCTTACAAGCAATTGCAAATAAAGTACCACCTAACACCAATGTAAAGGGTGAGTAGTGAGTTTTGTTAGAGGAAAACTTATTTATTCCGTGTTTTTTTTTTCAGCAGTTTGACTGACAGGCTTTTCAATATAAAAACATAGAAAGCTAACATATTAAAATTTTTGAAAAAGGAGTTACTGTATTTAATAAAATAGAAAGGAGAAAAAAAAAAGGTTTACAATCATTCCTGCATTAAATATCAGCTAAGACAGAGCTAGACAGGATTGAATTGAATTTGATATGCGTTTCGTAGATTTGAAATGTTTTTCTATTGTTATTGTTAAGCAAATAAGTATACATGGGAATGTAAGTTTTTATTTAAAGGATTATAACAATGATGAATTTAGGGCTTGTGACAAAAGAAAATAATGAAATGGGCTAACGTTTTCCCTCATACACAGATGAGAAAGAAAGAAAAACATCAATTATATAAGGAATTTCAGAACCAAGGATACCTACAAGATTGGGTTATAGGTATTGCCTTATCTTTTTAAAACATAAATGTAAAGGGAAGTTTGAAACCTTGCCTTCGTTCCATTATAACGTTCAAAAGTTTTTGGTTTTTGAATCGGGATGAGTAGAATTGACAGTTCATGGCGGCCATTTTGTTTGATCTGTTGTAAATTTTCATTTTTGTTTACATATTTTTTTTTACAAAAAATCACCGTGACATGGTATTTATATGTGGTTAATTTATAGAAGTCAAGAGGACATCTATCACCCAAGAGTGTTAAGACAGGAGGGTTAATTTTTTTAAAAATTGACAAAAATATGATAAATTCGTTGAAATTTGAAAGTAGATAGTGATAGCATCATCGTTCGTAATTGAGCTAGGGCTTTAAAATATAGTTTGTGTTCTGCTCCTTGATTACTGAGCATGAAGTATACAACTTAAACGACTAAGGCACCTCCTATATGCTTTTTTTTCTAAATTTTTCCTATTTAAGGTAGAACCTTGAAATATTTTACGTATATAACTGTAAGGGCTACTGATACTTCGATGTAAAAATGGACCGTTTGCAGCGCCCGCTACATGAATTTTTATTATAACTTCTCTTCCATTGAGCTAGATACGCCTATATACTTGTCTTACTGTAATTTAATTTGCAACTTTTTTTCGTCTGTAAGATTGTCATAACTACCCTTCAACCTGTTTATTAAGCTGTTTATATATTTTAAACTTTAAAAGGAATAGCCACTGGTGAAATTTGTATAAAATAATTTGTATTATGTTGCACGTTGAAAAACAGACAAAACTCAACTTGTGCTGTACTTATCTTGTTATGATATGTTAAGTTACTGGCTTGTCTATATGTTTTTTTCGTGTAAAAAAACCTTTTTGGCCGGGGCAATATTCCAAAACTTGTCTTGAAGCAGAAAAATAATTGTTAAAAAACAACAGTAGGTATAGGTACCACTCAAAATGCCATGAAATGTTTTTGTAAGGCTCGAGCTTTTACTTTTTATTTTCTTTTCGCGTGCTAGTTATTTTATTGAATAGTTTGTAAAAAATTAAATATCGAATTTAAAATATTGAGAAAAAAAATAAACTAATTTTTTTTTATAGATTAAAGACATGTTAATACCTGTCTATGTGGGATGTTTGTTTTCAAAATTCAATGTATTTATAAATGTTCAGTCTAAAACAGAAAACCGGATGCTAAAATGTTTTGCATTTCTTGAGAAAATCCAAAAACAAAAATCACTTTTTTCTTAAAAATCAATTGACTGATACTGATTGATAAGAAACAGTAAAACCATTGACGTATTAGGTATGGACCGCCAGTAGCCAACTTCACGCGTGTTCCAACATAACTAGGGGCGCCATCAACTACTAGCAGGGAATCTGCGTAGCAGTGATATGATTTTTTTTAATTAATTATTTACTATTGAAATATTTTGGTGGAAATTAATATCAAACTACTTTTATTTTACAAAACACATCCACTCCTTATGCCATGAGTTACTTACAGATGAATATAATATTATCGTTATTTAAATTCTAATGGCGAAATTAGTACACGTATTTAACACTAAAAGATGATGGCGTTTTTAGGCTGTTTTTACCTGGAACAACTTATCTTGGCTGTTTGTATGAAAATTTCAACCGACTGGCGGTCCATATCTAGTACGTCAATGAGTAAAACTATCATCACATCACATAACATCAACCAACCAGCAGGATAACGGTGCCAACAAAAGAGAGATCATGCAAACCAAATGGTTTGTGTTATCTAGTGTCAAATTCAGATAAAATACATAATAATCCGGTCAATTATACAAAAAAAACTCGTTTTTTTTTAATTACACGTGTATTTTAATTTCTACGTGCATTCAAATGATACACGTGTACACGTGTAGTTGTGTTTTCAGTACACGTGTACACATTACACGAATACACGTGTAGTTAAATACACGTCTGATGAAATCACGAGCCCTAGTCTATACTGGCACAGAAAGGAATGCTACTCGTCATCAGTTCAACTTCTAGCCGAACTTTATTACTGCTTATTACAAAGATTATTTCTTTCGTCGCATTGCACGAATGTGAAATGCTCTATATACTCAGACCAATTTTTTGCTACATTATGATGTTCAGACATTCAAAAGTGTCGGTCCGTATACTTATTCTTCTAATACAATGTAATATTTCACGAAAAAATTAAAAAAATTCTCACACATAAATTGGTTATTCAATTAAACATAGTGTGAGACCAGTGTTTTGTTCAACTATGAAAACATATAATTTTATCAAATGTCACCCCTACCGAAACCTGAAAAACAACAATATTCTATAGCTTTTTAAATTCTTGGAATTCTTCAGACCTTTCTTTATAACCGAAAATTGTATTTTTTTTATACAACTTAAAAGATCATAAATTCTCTATAAAAGTCAAACCTACAAAAACTTATTTCGAGTTTATTCCAATAAAGTTCATCTTACAACAACATTTATTATATACAATTTTCCATACAAATCTGAGTTTATTGCTTCACAAAAGTCATCCAAGCCCAATAATGAAATGAATTAAATTAAAAATAAAATGAATTGCGTCCTTAAGTAATTAAACTTACAAACGATATAAACCACAAGCTAAACCACCCCCTTGGAAAAACTTTGTTGTTTTTTTTTTGCATTAAAAACTTTAGCAATGTGTCGCAGAGTGTACATTTAAGTTTTTTTTTTTTTTAAATAAAAACAAAAATATTGTTGAAAAATGTCAATCAAGGCAACGACTTTGGTTTCATGAGGAAAACAATTTGTATACATAGGCAGGTACATAATATTACCATTCTAATGTTAAGTAATTTATTTATTTTGTTTCTATTATAACCATCGTTTCTTTTTAGTTGGAATATGGCAATTTTTTACTCTACTAGCAAAATACATACATAATTCGCAACTTTGTTTTTCAGTTAGGGCGCGTGGCTATACCATTTCCTAATAATTAAAGAAAGTTTTTCTAAATGTGTGGGTTAGGTTGGGTAAAGGAATAAGGAAGACTTTAAAACTAAAAATTCAAATTCAAACATGAAACAATGATAAATGGGAAAGGATTCCAGAAATTTTATACATGTATAAACTATGTTAAAATCGATGTACAGGGTGAATACATACAGGGGTTGAATCGCGATTGTCACATTTTTGATCATCACTTGTGATAAAATTGATTTTTTTTGATCACATCCACCAATTCAACTCGATTCAACTTTGTTCAATTTGTCAGTGACATTTGTGAAAAACATTATTGCCGTAGTCATATTTTCAAATAAATTCATTGATATTGTTAATTTTTTAGTGAAAAAATGCAATAATTCTAAATTTAACCATTTATTTTCGATTGTTGTATACTCATATGGTAAAAGAAATATTGTTTTTGTTGATTTGGTGACTAAAATTGAAAAAAAGTTGAAAATTTTATAATGTTTTGTATGCGTGTGGTAACTCTAGTCACATTACCACAAAAATGAAAATGAAACATCAATTTCATGAGAAGATGACTATCACAATATTTTGGTGATTGGTTTTTTGCTATCACTGTGATGATCACCTTACGCAGACAGAAAGTGTAGATTTCGACTGTCGCTTATCACAAATCACCTTAGCCGATTCCACCCCAGGTTTCGCTATATCTTTAGAATGAAACGACATCAGTTCATATTTTTCAAAAACGTTTATTTTGAATTTTATGTGTTTTCCTTATAATTTTTAATTCTTCCAAATGGGCACCACCCGCCGCTATTGCTCTTTATGATCGATAACCATTTGAGTTCTTTTTAAGGGATTTTCAATATGATTTCGAGACCCTGTTAAAAGTCAATTGTAAGATATTTTTTCCTAAAACCTATACCCTTCCCAGATTATAAGCGTAAATCCCAAAAAAGGGAACTTCTTACCTCTCCCCCTTCGGTTCAACTCCCAGATGTCAGGACTTTTAGTATGTTAACTCCTGAATCATACTGACCAAGTTTCTGAAGGAATCGTTAGGTTCCTGCTCACGCACACTACAACCTCTTGATTGATTAAGTATTACCTGATATGTGAATTTATTTTTCAATTTTTAAATTAAAGACTTTCTATTTTTCAAATGACGTGATTTTGGTCTTGTATGCATTCACAACCCAATTTCAAGAGTTAGTTTCTTAAAGGAAATTTAATTATCTATAACTTCCTCAAAGGAGTACTTTATGTCAGATTTAGACGATATGCCGGAATGGTTGATGAAAAATATGAGAAAAACACTTAATTTTGTAATTGTTTACATTTGGGATGCTTTTAACACGGAAACGGCTGAGAATTAGAAAAACATGATTATAATACAAATTGTGGAAAATCTGATGGTCTTTAATTTAGTGTCAAAGAATTTTTACCTACGACGCACGGACCATTTCCGTGATATAAGCGTAAAACCAAAAAGTAGAACCTAATACCCCTCCCACTTCTTTTGCTCCCTATCTAGACGTCAGGACTTTTAGTATGGTTACTACTTAAGCAGCCTGAACAATGTTTTAAATGAATGAATTAGGTCCCTGCTCACACACTCTACACCCCCTTTTAATCTATTCATTGACTGGACTGGATTAAGCGTGAATATGATTTTAAAAAATGTGAAATTGATTTGCAGAAATGTACATTTGGTTTGGAAAAACGTGAATCTGATTTGCAAAAACGTGAATATGAGTAAAAAAAAAATTATTTTAATTGGATTAAATGATTATCAGATATGATTTTTAAAAACACTTTTTGAGAATGCATTTTCACCAAAATTGTCAATATTCAATAAATAAAAATGAAAAAAAATATTTGTTGTTTTGCTTTTGCTAGTTACCACTTAAAAGTTTGAAAAGTTATTACATAGTGTTTTACATAAATCCATTAAAAATAATTATGATAAGCCTGATTAGATTCATTTTGATAAGTGTTCAAAATCTTGCATTTTCTATATTCAATTACGACTAGACTATTGCATAATCTAACTGAGATATTTTTCAATAACACATCACCAAGCCTCTTATGTTTCTTTATCAAAATCCGTTCTCTTTTATTTTGCTTTATCAAAATCCGTTCAGTCATTTAACATCTAGAATAAACAAAACAGAACAATTAATTGCATCTTTTGAAATAAAATTAAAATCATCACTTTCAATTTCAATCCTGATCCTGATGATTTAAGAATGAGTCAGAGTATTTACAGATATTTTTTATATCTATCCGGACAATTTTCCCGTAAATTTCACAATAGCCAATTACTTAAATCGATATCAAATGTGTCAACATTTCAAAAACACACGATTTATTTTGATATTGTGAGTCAGCATTTTACCAAAAGGTATATAATACGACAGACAGACTATTTTATGATTTCCAATAATATAATTCCTATCCAACTCACAATAATCAGGAGCTTTTTGAACCTGTAGGGAACCCTACTTTAGATAGAGACACCTGTCACGATTAATAAATGTCACGTACACGATATAATTTCAATGTTCATGTCAGTGGTAATTTCTTTTGGTATAATATACTGAATATCACGTACAATACAAAAAAAAAAAAAAAAGAATCCTACTCACAATTTTTTAACAGACAGTTTCTTATTTAAGTAATATGAAAGAATAATCTTATCGAGATATCGTTTTATGAAGTCTATAGATTAAATAAGAAATGAACCACTTATATACTAGTACCCTATTAGGAAACAAATTTTAAAGATTTAAAGAATCATCAACATCATCATTATCATTATCATCTTTAGTCATGAACTGAATGAGAAATTGCTGCCGGACAATGGAGAATTCTCTATGAGGAGTCAAAACAAATATAAATATATATACTACTCGTATATAGCAATGGCAATTTTGATCCCCAATATAGTTATGGGGCACTTGGGAGTGATTGGTCCAAAATGTCATCATTTCAATAATAGGTTACGGTCTCTATCTGCCTATTTTCCATAACTGGATTGAGTTCCAAGAAGAAGTTATTGTTATTGTGTGATGAACTACATGATACTTGTGGTATAAACATACACAGAAATATTTGGGATTGAAATATGGGTCAGGAGGGCATTGGAGCAGGGCATAAGGCATTGTGGAAGTATCCAGGGACTATATGTTGTCTCCTTTTATATCCAAGCATATAATCATATATGTGCTGTGCTGTGTGTTTCGCATTAGAGTGTGGCATCACAACATTTTCAACAATTTAAGAGATGTGGTAATTCCACTAAATGCTTTCATTGCAACTCATTCCTAAAGCAAAAGGACGTAAAGCTATTCGACCTCTATAATACTTTGGCCCATGCACCAATGATGGATAATGACCGGTGGTAGCTAACGATTTGTTACAATGACAACCAGACAGCATAGTTCCGTTCGAGCATTAAATTCCACTTAACTGTTCTTCCAGCCCTCTTTAGTATGCTATGAAGGTAGAAACTAAATGAGTTCAAAAACCATTGCAGGTCCAAGGCTGAAGGCTGTATATGGAACGTGAATCTCTAAAAGAAGATAAAAATCCAGCAAAAACATACACACTTATGCATGGATAGAGAAGGAGCAACACAAAAAAAAATAAATGGAGGGGACGATACTGGCCGACAAGAGATTAATTAAAATGATGGTGATGCCTACAGCCCAGCGCGCCTGGCACACTCTGTGTAAATATTTTTTTTCTTTAATTATTTTTGCCACCCAATCTTAGATTAACTTTCTATATAATCCTGTTTCGGATAAAGATTTTGGGATGAAAATGATGGTTCGATGGGCCGTGCCATCTCAATGGATTCTTCAATGATCCATAACGATCTATATCTAATGTCCAAGAAAAAATCTTTCAAATAAATATAAAGTAAGGGTTGAAATTGAAAGCTTTGGTATTTGCTTCTGGTTGTAGAGAGATACCATCAACCACACAAATTTTTGTACATCCTCAAAACATTCTTTAAAGGTTAATTTCATTGTTCCCCATGCCAATACAATTTGGTATTCACAAGGAAGTATTTATAGGATCCATAACAAGATATGTATGTATATCTCTGATAGAAGTGGGAATTTGAAAAACTGTCATGGTTCAGTGCATCCTGAACCATGTTTATTGAAGGATAGTCCTTTATTATCCTTGTAATACCGACCCCATTATACTGGAGATGTAGGCTGTATACAAGCTCTTTTTTTTTAAGGAAATGTTTTCAAATAACAAACCTTTGAAAAAAAAAAGTTTGATCAAATTATTATTATAGAGATAAGATGAAACTTTGCGATTTTGTTCATAACATTTTGAAAGTTAAATCTCATGACTTACACATTAAGTAAACATCTCATAAATGTTAAGGTTAAACGTTAGATGTAATCTTTTTGAGCGTTGTTTTTGAGTGTCTAATAAATGTAGTTATTATCGGTTGAACCGTTAACGAAAGCAGAAAGGTATAATATATGAAATTTATTTGAAACAGTTAGCATTGTTTTCGAGTGAAATAATGTTTTGTATAATCGGTTTTATGGCAGGTATTCTTATTTTCAGATATCATTCAAAAATTCCGAATTCGTTCGAATTGCAAATCTGCTTTATAAATACCTAGAATCACAAGAAAAATAAAATACAAGACAGGGTTGCACGAAGTTGCTCTTTCGGCACCCTATGAGATTTGAAAAATGTATACAAAAAACATCAGAAAGATTAAGTTAACGTTATTTTAATTACGATTTTTTTTAAATATTTAAAAATAAAAGCCGTTATAAATTTATAGCGAACATTTTTCGTGAATTTTTGGCGAAAATATAGAAATGCATTTTTGTTCTTAACACTTTAAATGTATTAAAATGATACAAAACGTACCCCCGTTGCTGAAAAACGCGAAAATCTTTATCTATTTATGATGCCAATGAAAGAAAGACGATGTTCACATTGGACGTACTATTCCGATGCATTTTGACGTACGTCCAGTCCGCCGTGTTCAAAGTAGTGTGAACACAATGGATGTACGAAACCACACGAAACAAAAATAAAGATAGACCTAATTATTAAATATTCAAAACGAGTGATCATGTTCAAAAGATAATCGGTTTAATGAAAAGCGGTTCTATGGCAGGTATTGTTGATGAGCTGATTTTGAAAAAAATTTAAAATGGAACATATAATTATTGGCAACAAATCTCTAATATACAATTTTGTCGATATCGATCGTATTTTTTTGAAAAATTTAGAATTATCGTTTTAAAAAAAAAAAAAAAAAAAATTGCAAACATTACTTAAAAAAAAAAAAAAAAAAAATCAGTCTTAGAATATAAAATTTCGTCGAAATCGGTGCACTCGTTCAGAAGATACTCTAGTCAGTTTAATAAGAAACGGTTCTATGGCGATTCTAAAAAAAATTCTTTTCATAACATCGACATCACCTTTGGCAACAAATCACTCATATAAAATTTTATCGAAATTATTCGAATTTTTTTTTTTTTCGAGAAAATGAGAATTACCGGTTTTTTGAAAAAAAATTGTTTCTTTTAATTTTTTTTCAGTATTACTCAAATTAAAAAGGAGTTTTCGAATATAAAATTTCGTGAAAATCGGTGCACTAGTTCAATAGATAGTAGGTTTAATAAAATACGGTTCTGTAGCATGTACCATTTATAAGCCGATTCAGAAAAAAAATCCGATGAAAGACATAACCTTTCGCTACATCCAAATCTAAATATAAAATTTAAGATTAAACTAAACCAAAGTTGCAGAAAATCGGCTAAACCGTTAAGGCTGTAGAGTGTAGGTGTCAATACATTCAGTAAAACAGATAGACACACAGAATTGTTGGACTTGGACCTACTTTCAGTTTCTTCTCTATCATATCGTAATGTAATGATATCTTAAAACTTTTTTTTACGAATGCATAACTTGACTTATAGTACTTTACTTACCCATAATCGGAAACAAAAAATAGTACAGTATACAACCAGCTTTCCTTAAACGAATTGTTTAATATCACATTTTATTAACCATAGCTTGACTAATAGTTATCCCTTTATAATAATGTTGACTCTCAATGAAATATACCTATTTATTAAAAAAATAGTGCTTTTTTCCTTCAAGAATAAAAAAAAAACAACATTATTCAGTTAATTTTAATTTTAATTTAATTTTTAAAATCTCACATAAATATTTCAGTTAAAAGCTTATTACTACAAAAGACATTTTGACTGCAAATAAAATCGTAAGTGTACCGAAAACTTTTTACATAATAACTTAAAAACAGGAAACAGTCTTAACGTAGAAGAAAGACGCCTACAGTGAGACACTTTTTTTCAAATGTATATATCTTAAAAAGTATTCCAAGTAATGAGTTATTGTAAATTACGTTAAATACCTTTATTATGTGAGCTATTTTTCGCATACTTAAAATTTATTTTGCTATAACCGAAGAAAAAATATTAACTAAATCGGATAAGTAACTCGTTTGTCTCACTGTTGGTATACCTATTCCAACAGTGAGACAGTTCATATCCAACTGTGAGACGCATGAAACATGAAAACAAGTTTTATTTACTAAGGACACTGCTACACAACTGAAATAAGAAATCCATGGATCGAAATGCCTAAAATGTTCTTAATTGTACTGTTTACAATATAATCTACATAATGTTTAAGACATTAATTATTTAACTCACCTCGGAAAAAAAAAACTATTGCTTATTTTTTGCGCCACGTACATTTTACTTTGCCCGTACTTTTCTCAATGTGTTATCACAGCGCTACTTTGCTTCACTGAAAGGATCCTTTCACTAACTGAAAGGATCCTTTCACTAACTGAATCATTTGGAATAAAATGTTTTGCACTACGTATAATAAAAAAGCGCAACTTGTTCCTTTCAATTCTTTCGAAGTTATTCGGAATGTCTCAATGTTGGAGGTGTCTCAATCTTGGCGTCTCTCCCCTACTGCAATCATTTAACTTTTAGTCAATTGACTGCTTTTATTAACTGTACAGTCAGAATAGTGATATTAAATGTTTGGTTCGGTTCCAAGTTAAAGTACATATTACATTATAATCTTTTGCAGTCAAAGCATAGGTCAATTAACAGCGTGACTTAATTAGGTACAATACCAAAGTAATGCATTCTTTTACAGCTCTGGCTTGCTATGAACGTTCAAAGTAAAGAGCATATTGCCAAAAGCAACAATTAAAATCATTCAACAGTAACGTGGAAGTCCAGTTCTTAACAAAAGAAAGGACAGAGTACTTGAAGTAAACAAAACATATTAAAAACAGAAACAAACAATAATGTCCATTATTTAATAAGAAAAAATCACAAAAAGTTTTTTTTTTTTACTGTGACGGTTTACAAATACCTACTTCGTTAGCAATTTCAACAAGTTCCCACACTTTTTTGAGTTTTATTTGTCTATTTTTCAAATATTTAAAAAAAATTGTTTGACTACATCAAAAACAATATTTACTTTAAAATAGCTTGTGTTATTTTGTGTTTTGCATTGAAAAAAAAATATCAACGTCAACTTAAAAATCTATTTAAACAAGAAGTAGAAATGAATGACTTTAGAATTTATTTTATAAATAACAAAACAGTTTTACTGTCCACCATTAAATAAGAAATTATAATTTAACATTTTCATTGTTTATTTACATTTTTTTTTCTAAGAAATGTTAACAAGGGATTTGAGAAAAAAATAATTTTAATCTTATTTCCACTTTAAGCTCATTTTACCAAAATTACAACAAATGAGTTCTTCATGATGTTGACGTTAATACCATCCTACGTTTTCGTAAGAGATTTCAAAACGATTTTGATTTTCTTCTGAAGGTTTTAACATAATTGTAACTGAGGATAAACCCTCATATATTTGTTTTGAACAAGCCAATAAAATATAAGTATTCTAACTTAAAAATAACCTTTGAGTTAAGATTGAAACGAATTAGGAAGGCCGAGAGTGTATTTAGCATACAGAACTTAACTATAAGGTTGATTCGAAACGGTTTATGTGCGAATTAACCCTCCAAAGCATACAATTAATAGTTATGCGTTGGAGTTATAAAATGTAAGGTGAATGGACAGATATAGAAGAGACGAGAAAGATAACGAAAGTTGTTTGGAAGTCGGGTTCGATTTAGTTACAGCTAATGAGTTTGAGGAACAAGAACTTCAGGGTGGTTTTGACAAAGTGAAATTGGGCTATTCGAAAAAGAATCCAATTAGGAACGAAAAAATCCATCACGTTCAGCTACTGGCCTGAAAGTGTGATATCTACTTTGAGTAGATATGCTGCCAAAAATCCTTGTCCAATCCAAAAGATAAATTAAAAATATAATGGAATTTTGCATATGATCATAAAGCTGGACATGTATGTTGAGATATCTTCTTCCTAAACATACTTGACTTCAGACTTTTGTTCGAAAGTTCGAAAATCAATTTGTGAGGGGGCTTGTTTTGGAAAAGAGAAACTTGAGTGAAGAAATAGAATGAGTGGTTGAATTAAGATTGACAAGATAAATTTGTTGACACTGGAATTTAGACGAAGTTGAGTTATTTATTAATGGTCTGATTTTGATAGCTGAAAGACAATTGTGTTAGTTGTTTTTGTTTTTTTTTTTTTAAATAAAAGAAATAAGCAAGGACTAAGGGCTTATGTTTCACAGTCTCTGAGTAAGTTTCAAGTAAAATACTCAGCAGTTAAATTGGTTGTTTTCTGTGTATTGTTTTGTCGTTTTCTGTCAAAAAAAAAGTTTCGAATAGCTTAATTGAAACTTACTTAGATATTGTGAAACAAGCCCTAAGTATTGTAGTTAAAGTTTGGGAGATATATACAAGATGGTTTGGCATTTATATAGATAATGGAATAAAAAAATTAGGGAAAAACTTTTTCAAAGTTTTGTCGATGTCGATAGTATATTGTAATCTGCAATCAGTCATGGTTGTTCCTGTTCAAAATTACTTGTTTAAAAGGTAAATTCAGTGCTGAGGTAACAAATTCCGATTGGAAAATAAAGAAAGGTTTTAGTAGTCTATACTTGAGTACCACCTAATATTTTTTTCTTCCAAGAGTATCATTGTCATAAAAGTGCATATGACCTAAGACGAAAAATAGTAGGTCCCTTCCAGTCCGGTAGAACTAAGAACGCACACAAAAGGATTGGTAGGCCGCTTTTTATTTATTTATTATTTATGTTCCTACCGACGTAAATTAATCAGCAATGTATTTCTATGTACTTATACATATATGTATATCTGTTTATAAAGCTTTTAGATCACCCTGTACTTTTTTTTTTACAAAGCTTACAAGCCCACAAGTTATAATTTGTTGCTTATACACCGGCCGTTGTGAACATCGGCTTGTAGATAAATGTTGTATAGATTTGGATGTAAACAAAAATTGATATACCTAACCTGTATGTTATTGGAAAATTTCATTTTGACAAATACATTTGTTCATATGTATGTTTCATAACATTATTTTAAAACTCCTTGATTCATTCAAATTCTGTCACTAGATAGTCACTAGAGGTTGATTCGTGTCATAAAGCTGCCGTTTCAAAGAATTGATTTATAAGTATTGCAATTATTTGAAAATATTTGCTGGGAAAATTTGCTTAGGTTTGCGCAAATTCTATAATACTCTCTGTTTTACATTTGCTGTTAAATTAATTTAATATTTTTAATGAAATTCAGATTTGTAATGTATTTATATGCACTTCAATTCACTCTGATAACAAAATTACCTGCATAATTAATTTTAAATTAAATAAAATGAAAAATAAATATGTACATATATACATAACATGATACTGAAATTTTTTAACTTCAGGACAAAATTGATCAATATTGTGAATAGGTCCATAAATCAAACGGCTTATCAAGTTTGAACTCATTGTTTTGAAAGCTTTGTATGCATACATATTTCTTTACCTACCTATATGTATGTATGTACTATATATAGATATAAATTCAGAAACATATATTTGTATTTGAAAAGAAAAGCATAGTCATTTAAGTCTTGGAGCGACTTTTTGGCATTGGCACCAAAATGCACCATCCAAATCCAACTCGACCTTGGCACATTATTTGGTTTCATTGTCTGAGTTTTAATTTTGGTTTTTTTGTTCAAGTGTCAGTCCCACTCTCTTAGAAGAGGTTGATTTATTAGATAGATTATCCTGAGAGCTCCCATCACCATTTTTGTAGAACACATCGAAAATTTCCACCCAATATAGCTATTTATTATTGACATGCAATTATTTACAGTCAGATTTGCAAATTAATATTAGCTAGAAGTATTCCTATTTTTGGGATTAACACTCGTTAATTAGCCATGAGCTCAAGTTCAGGCTAATCAACGATTATACCTCTATAATATGAGCCGATTGGATAGATATTAATTTAATGCAATATAATTACAGAGCAATGTTTTATGACAATAGCCGACTAAATAGAGGTAAACGCCAAAATATGTTACTAAACGCAAAACCGAAAGAATTTAATTTTAATTTCAAATTTTCATCGGAAGCTAAGCCTTTTTCAAATATTCAGATGACATATTTTCATCCGCCTGTATTTTAGCATTTTTGATGTTGGATGAAAAAATGTCATTGTGTTTTTAAACTCCTTGTATGAAGATTCAATAAAATAAATTAAATCAATTTAATAAAAATCGAATAAAATAAAGTAAAAAATAATCGAATGAAATTTTTTTATAATTTTTCAAGCGATAGATTAGCGTTTTTCTTCTACATGATCAATCATTTTAGTGGGACTACCGATAGGAATGTCAATAAATAAATTGATCGCTAATGAATTGTCTACAAACATATACATATATACACGTACACGTATGTAAGTAAATAAAAATGAAGTATCTGTTTGTAATGTCCAAATAAAAGCTTTTTACAAGATGTTTATGAAAGCTTAATTGGAACTTATAACAAAACATACATTTTTAAAATGTTTGTCTGTCTGTTTGTCCTGGCTAGTCCCGAGAACGGCTGGACCAACTTTGACGGGACTTTCACTGGCCGACTGCTAATGTTATAGCTCGTAACATAGGCTATCTTAATCATTCCCTAGATGGCTGGGTCACTTTTTTTCGCATATTCGTATAGGGAAAGAGAACTCGTTGTGATTTTTTGTATGGTTAAGAAGATCAATTAAACCATTCTCAAATAAAGGTGTCGCACGAACTTGCTCTTGGGGCAAGTTTCTTTCGTGTTTACGATTGGAAAATTCATTTGATCAGCTTTTTTATAAAGAAAAGATTTTTGAAAGATTTGTCTTTTAAAAAAATCTTTTATAAACAAAATGTATGGAATAAAAAAAGGTTTATTTGAAAGATATATGTACATAGTTTTCGGTAAAAATATAATTAATTAAAATTTTATCAAATTGTATAGTATTTTTTTCAAAAAAATTAGATTTATAGGTTTTGGCAAAAAAAAACTTTTTCAAAAATTACTTTTTTTCAAATTTTTTTTTTTCAGTTTCATTTCAGTTTAGCTGTAGTTTTTGAATTTCGTTACAATCGGTCTAGCCGTTCCAAAGATAGTCGGAGTAATAAAAAATGGTTCTATGGCAGGTACCGTTAATAAGCTGATATTGAAAAAAAATTTTAGATGGTGGACATCACCTTTGGCAAATCACTCACATAAAATTTTACCAAAATTGAATTATCGGTTACGCTTTTATGGTAGGTACCGTTATTTTTATTCCTAGGTCAAAAATAAAAAAAAAAAAAACGTCAGGGGATATTCATATTCGCGCGAATTTTTTAAAATTCACAAACCGAATAAATCTTCAATGACCAAGAGTATAACAGTACAAAGTAAGAAATGTAAAATTTTACAAATTCACGCGAAATTTCGTTTGTGTAAAATTTTAAATTTTTTACTTTGTACTGTAGGTACTCTTGGTCATTGAAGATTTATTCGGTCCATGTAACCATTTCAAATTTTGTGGATCATGTTTTGCAATACATAGCGATCGCTGCAAAAATGATGGTAATTCTAAGATATTGTGTCCATATTGCAGACAAATTGTGAAAAAATTCAATCATAGTATATGCCTAATTTATAATTTTCAAAATTTACTTTACATCACTACGAAAAATGCTCTGGAAATGTTTGCTTTGTTATTTTTGATCTTCAAGAATTCTATATTTTTTTAAACACAATTTTGTACATATGAATAAAAATATTCAACATAAAAGTACTGTGTTTGTCAATTTGCTGATGAATGGGTTATATTTCCATTTGAAATTGGAATTAAAGCCCATCAGAAAAAGGAATTAACGCCCGCGGGTGTTAATTCCAAACCAAAAAAGGAATTAACACCCGCGGGTGTAAATTCCTTTTGTTTTTGGAATTAACACCCGCGGGCGTAATTCCATGGGCGTTAATGCACTGCACCGCCTTATAGTACTTATAATCGCAAGTAAAAAACTTCAAATGAAGAAGATAACGGTTCTACAGGAGGTACCGGTTAATAGGCTCGAAAATTTTTGTACAACCTCAAAATACACAAATCGACGTTTCAATTTTTTTTTTTTCAAAAAAAACCTTGGTGTCTTTTTCGAGATAAATATGCCTTTTCATCACGGTTATATGGCGAAGCGACCGTTAATTTTATTTATTTTAAGAAAATCGGTTCAGCCGTTTATGCTGATCTACTAAAATTCTTAGAAACTTTGTTTTCCTATGCAGAGGAGTAAAGAGACGATAAAGAAATGATATTTGCAAAAACACTTTAATTGAAATGTGTTTTGTTAAAATGCAAACATTTTAATTTTTAATAGGGCGGTTTTAATATGTAAATCGCCATTTTTTTTTCTAGTGTACATGTAAGTAATTAATCAAGAAAATGCTTCACATAAAATGACAGTAGCTGGAGAGACAAAGTTTCTGTTTAATAAGAACTAGTAACCTCAAGAACTGGAACCCGCCGAGTGGTTGTACATTAAGTATCCGTGTTGGTATTTAATGAGCAGCTTTTTAGTTATTACTACTTCTTTTCGTTCGAAATTTACTATCCCAAATAAAGCCACAACACTCCAGCATTGCCTTTGGATATATAAATTGTTTGCACTTTTTTTAACACTAGCTGATCCCTTCAAATAAATGTTTAAATAGAAGCTCACTTGGGTTGATGCAAAATTTGGCAGCATAAGTATCAGCACCAATCGTTGCACCATCTTTACTAACTAATAATTTTATTTTTGTTTTGATTATCACAATATTTTTAATTCTGATTCGTTACTCAGGATTGCATTTGTGGTTGATTTATCCAAAACTATTCTGTTGTGTGCCTCATCAAGGATATTCATTATGATTGTGTGACGATACTTTGAATAATGCAGTTTTGTGTATCACGCTTCAACTTGGATTCTTGGAAGATAAATGCCCTTTATTGATTGAAGAGTGAGTCATCTATTCAATACATTAGTTAACATTGATCGAATCGGCAAAATATAGAAGGATCATTTTTCGTTCAACATCGAAAATTTCTAAAAAAATAATTACGTTTACGCCATGGTGACCCATGTTTTTTTTTGTGATTTTTTTTATCAAAACGTCTCTTAAGTTTGGAAATAAGAATCTTGAGACATCTTTGACTGTG
The DNA here is from genome assembly GCA_951217065.1 of Baccha elongata. Classification (NCBI taxonomy): domain Eukaryota; kingdom Metazoa; phylum Arthropoda; class Insecta; order Diptera; family Syrphidae; genus Baccha; species Baccha elongata. Next base: position 14,394,151 of record OX578272.1, read on the forward strand.
TCTTCCATCATTTTCCAGAAATAAGGTGGTTTTCCCATTGCTTTTAACTTATTTTCAATTTTTCGCTGCCACAAATACACTGTGACGTCGCGCACTTCATCCCAAAGGGTGCTATTGGAATGTACAGCCTGAGATAATTTTCATTTAAAAGTCCCACAACACCGTCGCCACCTGTCAAGTATATATTTTGTCATCATCCACAAGATGTTGGCCTTGAGCATTGTTAATGAACTTTGGTAAAAGAATCTGCCTAACATTTCTCTTTCTTTGAGTGGCACTTTTATAAAGACACATTTTTTTATGTTGATATTATACTAAAAAATATAATACCTAATTAAATCGGCACCATAATGGACTTAAATGCTTTCAAGCAAAATGTACTTCTCTTGTCCTTAGTCCGGTAACATTATTCTATGAACTTCGCTTAAAATGTTTTGTTTTGAAAAATTTACTTTTCCATTTCGCAAAATATACCCAAACAATTCAACGCACAGACACCCCCAATGGAATCAAATTTATTTCATTAAAATGTTATACAAAAAAAAAAACAACTTCACATTTTCTTTTCAATAAGTTGATGAGAAGAAGGAATAATAATTTTATTTTTAAATACGCTCCTTGAGTGCTTAAAAATGAGGTAACTAAGTAGATATATATATTATGTAGGAAAATATTGTGTACATCTTCAACGTGATGTTGTGATAATAAGTACTCAAGTATATTCTACCAGTCATAAAATATTGGATTAAATCCAAGAAGTGCCTAATTAGAGAGTTCTTCCTGAATTCCTCTGACTTCCGTCAAGGAGGTTCATTAAGAAAGATAGCCAAGAGCATATCTACTCACTTTTCTTCTGTCGAAAGCCAAAGGCATAAATATCTTTTCTTCCTCCTCCACTATATCAACCCCTTAATTTCTTATTCTATACGTCAAGTGTGTGCGACTCAAATAAAACAAATGGGATTTAAGTGAATAGGTCACACATCGTGTCGACAACTAACGCACTCTGATTAGAGATACAAGATAAAACAATTGAAAAGAAAAATAAAAATAAAGACGCGTTCCTAATTCCTTTGAATTGCCTAAAACAAAGACACAGGAAAACGCCTAAGTACTCATGAAAATAATGGAGCAGAATAGAGACGTCTCTAAAGTGGCTATAGTATGAACGTGAAAGTCCTTCACTTGGAATGAAACAATGAAAGAAAAACACGAGCAAAAACACAAGGATGAAAAAATTATATTATATTCTTCATGGAAACTTTTAGTGATGTTTTTTTTTTTGATGTTGTTGTTATTGTTCACAAAAAACAGGCAGTCTAAGTTTTTTTTTACTTACCTATATTTTCGATTGCAAGTTAAACACAAACAGCTTTTTTTCAAGGACCTCACACAATAAATCAACAAAATATAATTGAATAAGTTAGACACATATAAAGTTCTATGAGAAAATATTTATATCTACAAGTATGCAAACACTTTTTCATTTCACTAATGTGTTGCATGGAGTTTTATCCAAAATATTAAAAAAAAGAAATAGAATTTGAATAAGTAGAATAGATGACTTACATTATTTTTAATTGAAATCCTCTGTATCTGGCTTAAGGGCTTCGATACCTTGTATAAGAAGAGTTCTTTTACTTTACTCCGGGAAACATTGCCTTCATGCACCTCTATGTAAGATATAATGCCTCCTTGTTTGTACGTTGCTTTTACTACCCTTACTTTCCTTCAAATTGAATTGGAGCAGCGCAATTTTCCGAAATTGATGGTATCCAATACATTACCCGTCCCTGACCTCGGACAACTTTTGCAATTCAAAAGCCCGGAAAAATTACAAGAAATATTTCACTTTAAGAATTTATTGAGATGGTTATTAGTTTGACCTAAAGAATTTATTACTTTTAATGCTTAATGCACAATCACACACACACAGACATAATACGAAAAATTAAACTTATTGGTTGAATGAAAACTCTTTTCCAGGACATGACCACTGAATTTTTAAACAATGGTTTTCCATTAGTTTTTGGAGGGATGATGGGACATTTAATTGGGATAACATGATTTGTTTTTTTTTTTTTCTTCTGTGTCTTTCTAAACTAATCTGAACAACACGCACTATTAAGGTTCTACTCCTTGTGTTCTATGAAAATATATTTTGAAAGGATTTTTGTGCAGCTCTATTGGATGAAGGAACATAAATTACAGGTCCTTGCGCATGCTAGGGATCCCAGTTTTAGTGTACAACAACCCTTTTGTTGGTATTTCTTAATAATGAATGCGTGTTTGGGAGGATGAATAGGTTTTTTTTTTTTTTTAATTTGAAAAGTCATTAGAAAAGAATTTTTGGTTTTTTGCCATTCTTTAAGATAAAATATAATGTAAGAACTTTATTTTCTAATTTATTACTATTATTTTTTTTTTCTAAACAGAATTAATGACAAAAGAATAAAAGACCGAAGAGCGACACGTCCCGAATCTATCGAAATACTCAAGAATGAATTTCTTGTTTATCAAAAAACTGTGAAGTGATTGAAAGCTTTTAACAGCGCACATGAGCAGATTTAGAGATAAAAAGCTTTTTGCTCAAAAATATATACAATACCACTATCGAAGGTGTGCACTATGGTGAGCAAATGAATGGGAAAAAGTAGCTAAACCACAGCTCTGTTGGTTAAATGCTTTTTTAGTGGCAATTAAATGTCTCTATTTGGTTACAGAATATTATTATCTATGTAGTAATTGTTGTTGTCGTAGTTAGGTTCATGTTGGTTTCTGTTTGGTGATAGTGTGTGGTTGTATAGATGTCAATCAGAAAATATACTAATAAGAATAGGACTATTGGCAATTAGATACCAAGAAAAGATACCATTTGAGATAAGCTTACACTTCCTTGTTTCATTTGGGACATCTGCTTTATCAATGTCGTTTTGCCTTTTCCAACTGCTATGGCACCACAGTTGAATTTTATGAAAGGGTTGCCATACAATAAGTATTTCATTGTGATCTGATATTGATCACATCGGCAAAGTATAGAAAATAATTACGTATACGCCATAGTGACCTCATGTTTTTATTTTTTAAAATGAGGAATCTTTACAGTATAGATTACCAAAATTAATAGTCGAAAAAAAAGTATTACTAATTCTATATTTTCGCCATTAGAAGACTTGAGATGTGGAAAATTTATGTTTATAGCCGCTTGTTTAATAGCCCTATGTAGTAGTAGTCGTAAGATCTAGCGCCTGATGTTCGGACATAATTTAGGCGCGCCTTAATTGTTGTCCAGTTATTGCTTCAGTGTCACTAATTATTAAAATGACAATTATGGCTACCGGAAATGGACGAAAACCATAGATAAAGCCCTCCAAATACTAATAATAATAATAATAATAATAATAATAATATTTAACTATGTGTCTGTAAGGCATTTAAAATGCAACAGGTTTTGCACGATACTGGTTAGAAGGAGTAGAAAGATAGGAAAGAATTGTTTTGGTACAATGGGTAGCTAGTTGATTTTTATTTTTCATTGCATACCTCATGGGCGACGGTCCAGCATAAGCTGGGAGGTATGCTGAAAAGAAAAAAATGTTTTGTACTTGATTGAGAATTGAACTGACAACCTCTGGGTTAACAAAGCAAGCATCCATCCATTGTATCATTGCCGCCAAAGCGTAGAAAAAATGACCCAACTATGGTAAATAATTTTGGCAGGAATTTTTTTTCTCAGTAAAATGTAGTTTGAAACGTTTAAAACAATAATGTATGACTGCTATAACATTATCAAGCCGGAAAATATTTGCCAGAGCTACTCAAAAAATTCAATAAATTTTTTTTTAAGTGTGCTTTTATATTTTTTTTTTAGAGTTGCTCTGGCAACCCTTTTTCCGCTTTATAATCTTATGGCAGTTATATATTATTGCTTTAAACGTTTCAATATATGTATGTACATTTTATCATAGCTGGGTCATTTGTTCTGCACTTTGGAAGGCTGTATCTTTGGTTTCCGGTTTTTTTTTCGGTAACTTTATTTATTGTCATTCAATAATGAGTGACACTGAAGCAATAACTGAATACAAATTCAGGCGAGCCAAAATAATGTCTGAAAATCGGTCGCCAGCTCTACCACTATTGGTAATGGTTTTTGTAAAATGAACTTGTGCTTAAAATTTTTTTGTTGTACGCGGCAAAACTGCCACAGTCGAAATTTTTCGAGTATTATAGCTGCGAGTTCTAAGTTCATAAATATAGCTGTGTATTATTATTATTATTTTTAGTATGCCTCCCACGTGAGCGGAACGGGTCAGAATATCCCTGCAGTAAGACCCACATGCCGTGTTGTGTACAATGTACATAGGTCGAGCACATCCAGGCAAAAAAAATATCATACATGCGTAAGTCTAGAGTTGTGTGACTGAAGAAAATTGCCGGCGTGCGGTTAAAGGCGATCAAATAAAACATGCGAAAAGGTTAGGTACGCGAATTCTGAAAGTAATTATTAGTACAAGAGACATTTTCCTGCACGGTAATAAAACTGCTATGCAAGGTACTGATACTTGCAAAGGAAAGAACCTTATGCAACAGATAAGTCGAAATCTGGCATTGAAATCTATCGAGTTATAGCATTGGATGTATGAAAGGAAGGAATTACGGGCTGGAAGAGATGATAAAGAGGATGGACATCTTGTGCGTCGAAAATACAAAATGGTTAAAAACTGGATACAGTTTTTAAAAATATCCGCAAGCGTCAATTTTGCTATGCGTCCGAAAAAATTTATCTCTCTGATTCCGCAAATATGGCTATGATTATGAATTCTTTTAGTCAGTTTTGACAAATTGAGTGCAATAGTGTGCGTGAGCTTTAATATTGGTTAGAACAAAACATTTTGTGGAATCTGAATTTGGATATAAAGACGAAAGCATAAAAGATTTCTATTACGGTTTAGAACAAGGTAAAAACGGTAACGGTATCATCCTTTGCGGAAGAGATTCTTGGTAACGTCTTGGCTATTTCAAAGTCTAGTGATCGACTGATTGATGTGAAATCGGTGATACAACTCTGATGATTTTAACTCTTTCCAAAAAATCAACAGAGCTTAGGAATGTAAAGTGTGATGCACACAATATCTGGTATTCTCTGCAAAGAACTTGCATTCAGATAGAGAAAGCTAAATAGCATTGATGGCTAGAAAAATATCGCTTTTCAAATCTTGGTCAATTTGCCCTTCTCAAAACCTAGATCTATACACGCCTTAAAGTGTTCTACAGATGTTGCAAGAAAGAAGCAAATAACAACTGCAACATTCCAACATTAACAAAGGCGCAAAAATCTTAAAATTTGTTGTTAAAAGATGGAGAAATGCCCAGGAGATTTTATCACCAAAGTGAACAGGTGGCGACAGTATTTTCACGTGTTAAATGAACAGTTTCCCAGACCATAATTTCCCACATCCGCACCATACTACAAAAAAGTGTCCGACATCACGAAGATAAGTCATTGCGGCGGTGAAAAACTCCAAAAAGAGAAAAGCGATTGGGCCATACGGGATACAATCTAGGTTCTGAAAAACATGCGCCACAGCGGGTTTCGATAGCTCACGGTTCTTATCTCTAAACTTAAACAAAAAATCTACGTGCGGATGATCATGGATATGTATACGAGCAAGTAAAAACAAAAGTTAGATGCACTGCAGGAGTTACCAAAAATGTTCAAATCGAATCCAAGAAAGCTCCTTTTCTCTATCAGTTTTATCTCTGTTCAGTTCTAATATGTCAGTTCATGATTATCTACTGGAAGATTAGTTGGGGACTTGAAAGTGGTTCAGTTCTACACTGCCGTTGTTTTTTCAGCACTTATATACGGTTCACAATGTTGGACAAGGACAAGAAGTATGAGAGCAAATTGACGGCAACTGGGATTAAGCAGAAGTGATAAAGCTAGATCGAATCAAAAGTAAAAAGATCCGAAAAAGCCTTTACTTCAAAAATACCATTGTTGGTGTACTTTGAACCCCGTCCAGAAGGTACTTTTATGCAAAGATCCGGTACAATTGCGAAAGATAGGCAGATTCAGTTGGCCTCAGATAATGAACAATCCATAACCGGGAGACTTGTCATGGTTTTCTGATGTCAATACGACAAACCCCATAAGCAGATATGTAGGGGAGTGGGCGAGTTGTGATCCCATTCGATATTATACATAACATCGTCGGAAAAAAGAAGTAGAAGAATTTGTATTTTCATTCTAATTTTCAGTTCTTGACCACTTGCCATAAATATGAAAGTATGAAAAATTGAATATAACGGTTTTACAAAAGTATATAAAAATTGATTTAATTGTATAAAACTTAAAACTAAATTGGTTTAATTTATAAAAAAACGTGAAGATATTTACGTGGGACTTCCTATATTGATAATAATCACAGACAATTTTGGCGCGGAGGAGGTTCTTGTATTCTTCTTTATCTTGGTAGTTTTTCAAACACAGGTACCTTGGATTTATTTGACGACTTCCCACGTTTTTATTCATATCAAAGTTTAACTTCTCTGACCAAAGCATCACCATGATCGGGTAAGAACTTTTTTCCACTGGCTACGCAGGTTTGCTTCAGAGAATGCTCCGGCGAACGTTTGTTGCACTCGTCAAAGTAACACTTTTCGATTTTATGAAGGAACTCTGCAATGAGTTTTGTGTCGCCTCCATTTGGTCCAACAAAGAACTCACATTCATAGGAGTGATCTATCAAGTCACGGACGCAGCAGTCGAGGAATTCTGCATTCGAAGAGAACCACGAATTCAGTTTAATCAAGGGGATACTAAGTTGGTCACGTAGGACACCAGTAACCCAAGTGTCATCAATCCAGAAAAACTTTTCAGATTGCGACTGTCGTACCAGTTGCAGAGCCGTACTTGGGTTTGTGATATATAACCAACCGGAGAGATAATCAGGATATAAATCCCCGGGGTATTCATCTCTTGTCACAGACCATTTATTTGCAGTAAGACGAACTGGAATTTTACTGTCCAAAATGTAGCCAGCAAGGAAGTTTTTTGGATATCCTTTGATCTCTAAACTTTCAAGATAATTTTTGAGGTGGAATATATCAAAAACAATATCATCATCTATTTTAACAATGAATTTGCTTCGAAAACAGTTTGTACTTGCCCATTTCAGGCCCATAATATGCTTGTAAGTGAGATTTCGATAGGCTTCGAAGAAGTTACCTTGTAAGATGTCTCCAAACTTCTTGTTCTCGTCTATAACTTGAGTTTGTTTTATGTATTTTTCAGTAACAGGGATTTCCGCTAATAGAAAAACTCTTGAAAATCCCATTTCAATAAGTTTTCCTTGAGAAATTGCCTGTCGATGTGCTGCTCTTTGTTCATCATGTCCCACATAAGAAGTAACAATGATAATACCTGTATTGTTGAAAGAAAAAAAGGCACCTTTATAAGTAATTCTTTAATAAGGGCAACAAGCAACAAGACCTAAAAGTTCTTTTCCATTTGTTCTGCAAATATCATTGCTTATAGTGTACTTGAAATTCTTCAAATCTACTAAAGTTTCACTCTGGATTTCTTCGTCAATTAGGCGGACAGTTTCGACGGAGATGAATTCATCATGATAATTATCGTTCTGGTTTATATTTGAATACAGGATGATAATAAATATAACACCGATAAGGCATGATAGAATTTTGAATGCAATTCTTCCTCGTAAAATCATGTTTTCTTTATAAAATCAAATGTTTTTAGAAAATTTTGCTTTGCAAAATGTTTTTGAACAAATAAACAAATATAAAATTGACATTGACAGATAGAGATGTGTTACTGCAACAGTTTGGCGGCCACTGGGAAATGGGTAGGTTCACAATAAGTATTTTAGGGCCTGTTTGCTTGCACTTTCAAAATACTCAAACGATAAATCACAATTATAAAACCGTTACAAAATTAAGCAAAGTATTTAAAGGTCGGTAGTTTCAAATTAGTTTCAATATGAATTTGTAGCATTATTACTGATTGCATGCATTGCGGGAAAAATTAAAAAAAAAATGGAAATTATTTATATAAAAAGGTGCTAATAAACTGCATTATCGAACACAATCTGTCCTACTTATAAACAATTTTAGTATCAGCTTAAATAAATATCTCTACGCTTAACAAAAATTTCAGTACAAATTTTGTCTAAAGTGTGGAGATTTTATTTAAGCTGTTACTAAATATGTTATTATTTGTGAGCCAAAATCTGGAGTTAAAAACTTGAGCCATGTTTGTACAACTGTCCCTAAGCGAAAAAAGAAACACAATTTCAGAGCTCTGAGCTAAAATAGAAAGACCCTGATTACACCAGTCCTTTTTTCGTACGTGACGTGTTTTTCACGGGTCTTTCTGACAGGTACTTACAATGGTTCGTTAGGTGGTTCGTTGATATATGCTGCAGATTTCCATTCGTCATTTTGACGCCGGAAAGCAAAGTTTGACGCCGAAAAGCGAAGTTGTGGTAGTTTTTTGTTGTTGAAAAAAAAAATATAATTGTTATTGTTAAATTGTTGTTCACATTTAAAACAAAATTAAATCAAAACAGTTGCAATATATTTATGGCCAGTTTCTCCAAACATTTTTACATATTTATTGGTTTGTTAAATCTTAAAATGGCATTTTTCAATTTCACCAACCACTTTCAGTTTTAAAAGAGCCAATAAACTAAAGTCCAATTTTATTCCAAATAAATTTTCATTCCTCCTTCGGTTCTACACCCCTAACCAAAAACGGTCTAATCAGAATCAAAACATAGATTTTTTTGACAATCCAAGCGCTCAGAGTTAAAAAGAAAAACGCCTATTTCATTTCTTGACAGAACCAAAAACTGTAATTTCTTGTAATTCCGAACCAACTTTGTTGAACACAACTAAAAAGTTTTGTTTTTGTTTAAAAAAAAAATTGACATCTGTCATTTCTGTACTGCCCAGTGTCCTGTCATACGACGACATTTCAGAAAAAAAGCTAGAGAAAACCTACCACCCTCATCTGCACGTGCAATTAACCGGGTCAAAAGAAGCTAATTTTGTTATTTTTCGACGGTTTTCCCTAAACAAAATATATAAACCTTAACTACCATTAAAATTGTTTAAATATTTCGAGGCCCAATTAACCAATTTCTGCTTTAACCTATTTATAACTCGTGTCGAGTGACAATCCACCTTCCCACATATTTTTCATTCATCATTTTGTTCGCCAACAAAAAGTCAACTAATTGGGTGTGACAATTGCGAGACCGGCCACTAACCAAAAAAATTGTTTTATTAAAAAAAAAATTATAATATATCAAACGAAATGGGCAAGAAGCAACAACAAAAGAAAAAGCAACAGCAGCAAAACCAGACTCAACAACAACAACCGCATCAAGCGGCTGAACAACAACCCACGACTTCTTCAGTGAAGGATGGCGTCGGATTCAAGAGGATTTCTGCCCAAAAAAGGAATGAACTTAACGAGTTAGTGGCGAACCTAAGAAAGATTACTTTCCTTCGTAAATTCAATCCAAACGAACAGTGGCAGGATTATGTAGAGATGCAGGCCATTCTCGAACGTATCCAGACTATTGAGAGTTGTCTCAAATTCAAAGGCTCCGGTGGTCGAAATCGTTCTGCCAATGTTGAGGCATTCAACAAATGGGCTGACGAGAATGACGTCAAACACGATGGAGTGCGAATCGCTGAGTTTCCAGGATTCGATTTGGGTTTGGAAGCAACTAAGAACATAAAGAAAAGCGACCCTATTATAATTGTTCCTCGAAAACTTATCCTATCTGAAGAATTGCTCGGTTCGAGAATGTCTCTTTTGCCGTTTGAACCGAAAATGATGTCTAATCTTAAGTTAACCTATGTGTTGATGTGGGAAAAAGTAAATCCAGAAAGCTTCTGGAAACCTTACATCGACTTGTTGCCAGAGAAATATTCTACAGTGTTGTATTACTCGATCAATGATATGCAAGAGCTGAAAGGAACCAGTGCTCTGTCACAGGCAATCGCGCAATGCAAAAACATTGCCAGGCAGTATGCTATGATGTATCAGAACTTCCAACAGATGAAGCAGAAAAGTATGCTCGCAGAAAGATTTAGCTATGATTTATATAGGTAAGTGATTTTTTGTACATATAAATGAACTTCTTTACTTAAATATCGAGCTTGCAATTATTTTACCAGGTCTTTAATATTTATGTAAGTATGTAATTGTTTTTGCAAAGTTTCATCTGAATATGTCTTGACTTAGTTCCTCATAACAAAAGAGTGTCCAAATAAAGAAGATTATTGCCTAGTCCAGACGAAAGCGCACCACTGCAATTCGTTTCAGCAGATATACAAAGTCTGTAGAGTGACTATTTGACTGCATAACCCTTTTTGAATTCTAGCTTTACATAGTATTGCGTCTTACCAGAGAGATTATTTGATCACCAATTAGCTGCTGGACATTTTGTGAAAGTGTTAAATTGAATTTAATTGATGTTTCGTCACTTTTTTAAAATCTACAGAGATGATCTTTTTCTAGTCAATATTCCTGCCAATATTCCTGAAAATGATGAACAGTTTTCATTCCCCTTATTGTCACAAAGTTTTGATATTTAACCTAAGATAAAGAGGAACAAGGTAACTTGTATGAGAAAGTACAAGTGGCGTTCGAGCGACATATTAAAAACTCGGATTTAACAAAAACCTGTACTTGTTTCTATATTTGGTTCTCAGCATTTTTCTCGTTAGTACATGCAAGCACCTGCTGAGTTTGTCGTGTTGTATTTTATACAAGATGGTATTTTTGGCGTTAACGCTTCTTCGAATTTTATCTTTTACTTTTTCGATGGAGCTACTTATACTGTCTGCTTCTCAGTCGCAGTCAACCTGCGCTCATACTCCTTGTACATTGGCTAACATTGAAACGTATGTATGCGCTAGACAAACAACTCCAGTTTAGATAACATTTCATGTCACAGAAGATGGCAGGGTTATGCTTCGTTATTAATAAAAGATCTAAGTAATTAAAACTATTCGAATTTGGGAGGAAAGGTTCAATTCAAATAGATGCCTGAGTGATCAGAAAATTGGTACAGTGCCAGCATAAGTATTCTGTCTTTTGTTGGCTCTTATGCGATTCTTTTTTTCCTCTAAAACATCCACTCATGTCAGTAAAGAATAACGGATTAACTTTCGATTAACGACTTGGTCCTTTTGATTTATTTGCGAATTCCAGGAAAGAACTAAACTAAAAAAAAATTGTTTTGTCGAATATGGTGTCTTAGCTGTCGCTGAGTCTACGTATTAGTCTAAGATTTAATTTCTGTCAAAACTGTTAAATTTCCTGTTTTTCTTTACTTTATAACCCTCCGTATACCCTGGACATTTGATTCGAAGTACTGCTTCCCCATGTTGCAGTTTAGTTTTCTCAGGATGTGACATATCCATCAGCACTTACTTTCCTTTATATTGCAATCCAATATTATTTGACTCCTCTACTCCACAAGTCTTCGTTTGATATTAACAGTTGTCTGCAAACCTTCAGGTTGTACTGCAGTAAACAATTAACAAACGCCTGCAGCTATCTCGTAATTCCGACTGAGATTTTTCAGATATCATAAGCATACACGAACTAAACACTAAATTCAATTCAAGTGTAGACAAGATACCAAAAGCAGCGTGTGCTTTGTTTATTCTGAGGGTCCAAGTCCTAAGTCACTTTCGATGATCAAAAACTACCCAGGTGTTACTCTTCGGACTCTTCGATTGGGTTATATTGCATATTGGGACGCTGATGTGCAGGGCTGCCACAAAGCATCATTTGTGTTTTTTGTCATTGATTCTTAAGTCAAAGGTTTCATAGATCTATTGTGCTCTCTTTATTAAACTGGACTATTGAAACTACAGAATCGAAAAAGTATCATTAACTCGATATCCCGAATCGAGCACTTCCTGTTTAGCAATTCCGGACTTCCAAATGATTGTTTGTTTTTTTTTTTTTTTTTGGGTATAATAACAAAGGTCACAAAAATCATACATATACAGATTGTTTGTTTCTACTTAATATGATATAAGCTGTAAATCTCTTTTGGTTATAGTTCACTTGTAACATACTGGCTTGTCTCAATTAAGAAAGTTCTATCCAGTATCTGGATCTAACGTTTCTTAGTACCTAGGAAAGGATGACAGTATTGTTTTTGGCTAGTTCGTTGAGTTAATTTCTGAAATCGGTTTTGAGCTGATTGCAAATGAGTTTAGTGCTTTGAGTGCGGCTTAACTTAGCTTATCTGCGCATGTATTCTTGAGGCGTTTACTTGCGCTTGAAAAATATTAGAGCAAACAAGTGCTTTTATATACAAAACGATCGAAGCTCTATGAACTTAGAAAACAGCAATATAGAGTCGATCTTTTTCTCACTTCTTGCATAGCACAACCCACACCAATGCACAAACTTTGATTTTTCAACTTAGTCATGACGTGATACTGAGAATGGAATGACAACATTCCGAAATGCATCTAAGGTACCCTTTGGACTCAGTTTTTATTTCATTTAAAATTAAGTTAAAAGTAAAAATGTGTGAAATCAATAAAGGTGTTTCGGCTCATGACATTTGTTTGTTATACAGGGTGATAGGGATAAGGTGCACCAAAAAGCTTGGTCGTGTAAGTTGGGTTAAGATAAGAAACAAATCGTATGGGAGGAGCGGTCTGTTTTCTCTCGTTTAGGCGGCAAAGGCAATTTTCTACTTTTATAAATTTTTGAAATAAGATTAATTTACTTGCGATTATATGTATGTAGGTACTATAAGGAAAGTTATGCATTCGCGCAAAAAAAAAATTGCGAAAACAATAAAACCTAACATTACGATGATAGAGAAGACGAAAAAAGTGGGTCCGGAAATTCTGCCTGTCTGTCTGTCAGTCTGGTTGTATAAGTTACTACAGCCTAAACGGCTGAACCCATTAGCTTCAAATTTGGTATGTATTGTTCATAAACCATTCCCTAGAGAAGAAAGTGAATTTTTTTTTCTAGCTTCTAGCCATACAACCGTAAACGAAAATAACTTGATATTAAAAGTTAATTTTATTTAAGGGAATTTAATTTACTATATCACCCACTAATAGATTTTTGGTTAAGATTAAAACTTTAAGGAAAAATTTGAGGTAAACATTTTTGGTAAACGGTTCGGTAAAGAAATAAAAGTATGAGCAACAAAAGTTATAGAATTTTATGGTTTTTAATATTATAGCCATGCCATGGAGATATTTTTTCCGAGACATAAGCGTAAATCGCAAAAACAGGAACTTCGTACCCCCTCCCCCTCCGGCTCACGTCTAAAATGTCAGAACTTTTAGTAATTTAACTTCTGAATCATACTGACGAAGTTTCTGAAGAAATTACTCAGTTTCCTGCTAACGCAGTCTACAACACCTTGATTGATTATAACCCAATTATGTGAAATTATTTTTCACTTGTAACATAATGACTTTCCATTTATTAAATTCCTTGATTTTGGTCTTATGCATTCAACAACCTTATTTCAACACTTAGTTTCTTAAAGAAAATTAAATTCTCTATAACTAAGAAATGATTTTTGTCAGTTTAACAGTTTAGATGATATGACTGAATATTTGATGAAAAATATGGGAAAAACCCATATTTTTGTAAATCATCCCCTTTGCGATGTGTTAGCCCAAAAGGGGTGGAAAATTGGAAAAACCTGATTATAACACAAATTGTACGAAATTTGATGGGCTTTCATTTAGTTTCAGAGAATTTTCCCTACAATCGGCCATTTCCGTGGTATAAGCGTAAAACAAAAAAAGGGGAACTTAATACCCCTCCACCTCTTCCGGCTCACCTCCAAGACGTCAGGACTTTTAGTATGTTGGATTAGATCCCTGCTTACGCTCTCTACACCCCCTTTTAAACTATAAATTGACTGGACTATTTGTTCAAATATTTTTTCGGAAATCTAGTTTTGACTTTACCTGATGCAGTTACAACGCAAGTATAATACTCTTTTATTGAAAATGAAACTGTTAGCCATTGAGGATTGCTTTCGTCATTTCAATTATAATGAACGCTAACCAATTCATATTTCATACCACAAAAAACAAAATTTAAGCAATAACAGTTTAGTTTAACATAAGCAAATGTATATTTTACTTACCACTTTTCATCTTCATTATATAAAACAATACAGAAATTCAGGTAAAACAATATATATTTGAATTATTTATAGTATTTGTCTTTTCCTTATACATTAATATTGCATTTTTAATAAATTAATATAGTTATCTAATTTTTCATTCACAAAGAAAAGACAAAATCATTTAATTATTATTTTTTTCGAATAATAAACAGTGAATTCCACAAAATTATAATACGAGTATGAGTATCTTCCCTAAATAGTCTAAATTCTAAATCTAAATATAATGATCTATACAAATTGTTTGTTTTTTTTTTTTTTTAACATAGTCTACATTTACAAATATTATTGCTTAATTTTCTATAATATTTTATTATTATTATGGAAACCCTACTTATTGAAAAACTATTTCCGTTTATATCTTATAAACATTATTATAAAGATTAAATTTAATGGTCTTCTTAATTTTTTAAGTGTTTATTTTGTTTATTTTTTGAGCTTCGTTTAACTATTAATATTAATTTTTTGTAATAATTTAACAAACTTAAAAGGATTGCTGACGATTATTTCTGTTTATTACAATTCATCAAATATGTTGATAGAAAAAAACAAAGATTATGGATCAAAAAGCTTGTAAGAAACAGGGGTGTCATTGTTGTTATTGAAGGCCAGCAGAAACCCTAAAAATGTGTGTTCATGTAGAAATTTTGTATACCGGTTTTCATTGAGTTTTCTTTAGGTTTGATGATGTTTGTGTTTGAAGTTTAGTGATCATATCATGACTTACATAAGTCCTTTCTACTATCAAGCAATTATTGTGACCATTTATTTGAGTGTCCTGCCAGATCATTGAGAACGTTACAAATGAGTTTTTCGTTTCGCCAAAGGATTCTATTCAGAATAGTTTCTTCTATTCAATTTTATTTTTTCCACACAAGAAATAAGCTAATATACATTGTTAGTATGCAACAATGTAATAATTGTAAAAAAAAGGTCAGTACAGGGTACGGAAACTCAGCATAAAATGGTATTGTTTTAGGTACAAACCGAAAAAATGAAAGAATTTTGAGGTCGTGTTGTAACATAGAAGAAACTAGCAGACAGCAATGTAACTGCAAAAACTATAACTCTCAATCTCTAATTGAGAAATTTCCTTTGTTTAGAAAACTTTAATTTCTTCTAGTGTTAACAAACTTGAATGTAAAGATGACTGAACACGAAATCTAGTTTCCATACACTGTTGCGAAGCCTTTTGTAATCTCACAACATTAAACAGCTTTGCTTTAAGCGTAGCTGATACTTCATTTTAATACAGCAATCCTCTTCTAAGAACTTTTCTTTAAATCTTTTATTTAATCTTTAATTTAATTTGTATAATAAATGTGTATTATAAAAAAATTCACAGCTCCTTACCCCAAAGGCCAAAACCTACATCAATCTTATAGATTGCCTCTCACTAAAACGACTTTCGCAAGGAATTGAACAAATATTCCTGTACATGTGGTGAATTTGGATCCATAGTGTTGAGTTTTGAACTTGGTTGTGAAATAGATGGGCCCGTTAAATAGCCACCATCACTGCCAGGGAATACAAGTGAAATATTATGACGCTGACTCTGTCTCTGACTCTGACGACTGTTGCTTCTGCTCGCTCTCGATGGTGTTGTAGAACTATCCATACCCAAGCTGGTTGTAGATGTAACCAGCTCATCAGTTCTTCGTGAAGATTTGACTGGTAGTTTGCTGCGCATTGCACTGTAAGCCTCTAAATAGTCTAATTTGTGGCGGCGTCTTCGCTGTTTCCAACGACACGCAACAAATACCACCATAAATGACACCAACGAAGTCAAAACAATAGCCGCACTTGCCACCATTGCCGATCTTATTCCAGAAGGCACTTCAGATGTATGCATAAGATTCATTGCGCTGCGTTTAAAACCATGTCCAGACAATTCTAAATCAATCAAATCATGTGCACGGGCAACTTCGTCTTCAATCTGAACTATTGGATCTTCCTCGCTTACTGTTGATTGATGTCGCTGAACAGTTTGTTGAGGTGGCTCGAGGTCGGAACGTTGTAGAAATCTTTTTGCATTCTCAGATGTTGTTAGACTGGCTAAAGCTAAACTCTTCCATGAAGGGTAAAATGGTTGTCGTTGAATGTTGCTATTGTTGGGATCTGTTAAAATAGAGTTCAAGCAAAATTTGTACCTTTTTTCAATATAATCTGAATTCAAAAATGGACAAAAATGAAAATGACAAACAAAATAAATGAGATGTTTTGTTTTTTACTTACTACGAATAGATGGTTTGTTCAATAAAACACCACTACCTTCCTTGGAGGATTCATCGGTTGGCTCGATATCGATGATCGATGTAAAATAGCTTGATCCCTGTGAGTCGGTTTTGATTTCATCTGGCTTAACACTTTTTAAATTTAGTAAATTAAAGTGCGGAAAGTTTTCAAAAGCTGTAACAATGTCCATATCATCGTTTACGACCACCTTTTTACCCGGAAACACACCTGATCGATTTTGTACAAATGTAGCTAGATGTAGTTGACTTGATCCACGCTTTCTGTGCTCAATCAACTCTTCCAATGTCATATTGCGTTGCTCTAGGACCTTTATCAGACGATTTCCTGAACGACGATCTTCTATAAGTTCTAGAAGATCAGTTCGATCATCTACCGGATCGATATCTGCCAAATCAATGTCCATTAATACTGCATGAGGAAGATTGTTATCGATGTAGTTCTTCAGCGAGTTATATCGATAAATATGATCAGTTACTGGTTCTTCTTGGGGTTTAGTTTTGTTCTTCGCTTGGTCGACAATCGAAATTATGGAATTATTTTTGCTAAGACTGGTGTTTTCTAAGGATTCAGATTCTTGAATCACTTCATTTTCACCCGAAGAATAGTCCACGAAGTTTAACGCGGGGTCTGTGAGATCAGGAATAGACTCTGTTGTAGTTGTTGACGAAAGGCGCGTTCTTGACCTCTTCGAAAAGTTGTTAGTTGAAATATCTTCTTGAGATTCTAATGTTTCTCGTGATGGTGAAGACTCAAATGAACCAGTTCCTGTTGTTGGATCTGGTTTTTTGAAATTTGGAACGCGTACTAGGGACGGTCTTGTGTGCTGTCGTTTTTTGTAAAGAGGAATTCGAGTCGTAGATGGTTTACTCGTTGTTGTTGATGTAGTAGTTGTTGATGAAAATCGTTGTTGAGGTGTCGTTTCCAAATGTTGCTGTCGGCGGGTTGTAGGACTCATTCGAATTCTCGAAGGGAATTTTAGATTTTTTCTTGCTGTTGTAAGATTTTTGGGGGCTTTGTTTTCATCGGAAGTTAATTCCTCAGAAAGTATCTCTTGGCTTTCACCGGATTGTGCAGATGTTTCTTCTCCTGACTGATCTGTTTGGTATGTTGCGGTTGTAGTAGATGTAGTAGTGGTTGAACTTGATGATGGTATTCTTCTAATTGGCTTTGGAAAACGTTCTTTGGAACTGTTTTCTGCAGGTTTCTCTGGAGCTGCAGCTGTAGTTTGAAGTGCAAGCAAAGCATTTTGTTTTCCCTTCAGTAAATCATCAAGAGAAAGATTCTTCTGTTGAAGAATTTCACTTAAGCTTAAACCACCTGAATTTTTGAGAATTTCTTTCAAATCGATTGGCGACCGCTGAGGTGTCGGAGATTTGATTTCTTGCGACTCTTCCTTACTGGCATATCCTTGGTCTTTCTTCGCCTGTGAATATGGTCTACGGTATGATTTGTCCCTGTTTCCCGAAGATGTTTCAGCGCTTATTTCTTGACGTTGCTTATCCCTCTCCTCATAAAGTTTCTGTTCTTTTTCAAGAGCTGCCAATGGTTCACGAATTTTTTCCAAATTTCTTGTTAATAATGATTCTCGATTTCTCTCCGTTGCTTTCTTAGAAATAGGCTCACGAACTCTTTCGGACATTTTTGATGGAGCAATTTCAGAAAGAAAATTTTTATCTGGTTTTGATAAATAGGTTTCTCGATTTTTTTCTAAGACTCTCGTTGGTAAAGGTTCTTTAGAAATAACTTCGGTTGACTTTGTTGAGTAATGTTCTCGATTTCTTTCTAAAATTCTTGTTGGCAATGGATCTTGAACTTTATCGAAAATTGTACTTGTGATTGGATGTCGGGGTATAAGAGATTCTTTTGTTGGATTGAATTCTCTAATTTTTTCAGAATAAATACTTGACACAGGTCTTCGAATATCTGGATACTGTGAAGAATATGAATCTTGATATCTCTCTGAGTTTTGAGTTGGCAATGGATCTAGTATTTCTGATGATCTACTGGAAAAAGCTTCTCCGATTCTTTCAGAAAATTTAGTTGTACTTGGCTCATTTAAACGCTCAGAGATTTCGGTGGGAATCGCTTCAGATGGTTGAATTTTTAGCCGATTTCTTGGTTGCTCATCTTCTACATGACCACGCCAATATTGCTGTAAAGGTGACAATAATGGTGGCTCTGTTGTACTTATTTGAGATTGGGGACGCCTTTTTCGCTTGCAGTTTTTTCCCGGACGATGTTGTTGTATTTGGGAATCTTCTTGGTGCTGCCCAATATTTGTATTGTCGATGTGAGACCAATTTGAGTTGTAGTATTCTCGTTGTCCAACGTCAGCTGCTGTTGTGTCTTTCACAACAAGTGATGCTCCAGTTTGAATGGCCTGAAATAAAAATTAAGGAGTTAAAGTATTTTATTTTAAAGAAAACTTAGTAAAGTGCGTTTCTGAAAGTTAAATTGTTTTATAGAAAAGTGAGTTTTTTTTTATTGAAAAGAAATCTAAATATCAATACAAATTTTTTTAGATTATATTGAAGGATCCTACACCTGCAACATGATATCTTCTGATATGTATTGAAATACAACACAAATTGTTTAATTTGCACGAAGTATAAGAAACATTAGTCTAGTAGACTCTAGTCGAACTCAGTCAATCTTGTACTGTGATGTGGTCGTAAATCGTCTTTCATAGTAATTTTAATCAATTTTGTTATTTTATTTTTTAACTGGAAAGTTAGTCACTTATTTTCAAGTGTTCGATAGCTCAAATGGTAGTGGTGTCGACCAACAAATCGGGGAATCGTGGGTTCAAATCTCACACGACGGACTCTTGTATATGAAAACTATAGTAAGATTGCAACTAAAATGAAAGAATTGAAGATAATTGCTTGGAAAGAAACGGCTATGAAGAGGTTCTGACAGCAATAACGCGATAAAACAAGAAATATAACAATACATTCACAAAAAACAATTGCTTGATCTGTTTTGTTTTCACATTCTTAAGTCTAAAATGTCCCAAAACCAATTCACTAATTTCGCCGCTAGATGGCCATGTGGGAAATTTAGGTATACAATGCACGGACCCAAAAAATTTACAAGCTTTTTTTCACGACGAAAAAATTTTAAATTGTATTCATTGGGAAAATAAGCTAATAGAGGAAGCTAAGCATGCGGGGTTTGTTTCAGATCTAGTTTTGGACATTCCCTCTTGGAACAAGCTACATTCGTCAAAGAGACGGAATAAGAGACTAAGATTTTGTCTGTCTGACGATCCCCCACCCACCCCATCTAAGTACAGATGTGAGCTGATTCATCTTGGTTTGATGGTGATTTGCAATCTTTTATCATTTTCGAATAACATCACCGAATTCAAACTTCTTTTTATAGTACCAACAGCAACCAGAGTAAAATATGATGCCTCCAAGCATTAGAATGCTCGTATATCATCTTAGTTGACCCGATTTTTAATCCTGACCATAAATATTTCTTAAGTTTTGCTCTCCCACTAGAAACATTTCTCAACCTTTAACATTTGATAATCTCTCATAAACTTTTAGTGTGCATTTTTTAGCTGCAAAGCTGATTCAAAAGTGAATTCAACAAGTATCTTCAATGATAATCCTCCCAGGCATCCTGATATCTATAGATAAGAAAAAAATTAAACAAATTGTATTCCATATATTTATTCCTAAAAATGGTTATATTTTCGTTGGAATGTTGTTTGCTTTCCTTTTTGTTCTTCTATAAATAACAATAAACAAAAAGAAAAAAAAAGGAATTCAAAACAGAAATTGTGCAACTGCCACAAAAAAAAAAATCTACAGGAAGAAGATGGCCTGGGTAGATATTACTTATACATTGTAAAAAGTGATAAACTGCTAAAGCAACGGTCGAGGACGATATGGAATGCATCTGAACTCGTTATGTCGATGGAATGCGCTTTTTTGTAGAAATAGCTTGCCTTCCTTTTTGCCAGTTGCAACGTTCAATGCTGCAAAGGTGTTTAATTCCGTTAAGAGTATAACCAACGGAAAACCAACCAGATTTTCCCTTGTGTATATACGCTAACCATAAAATCACTTTGACAGAATAGCTTTTGGCTTTTTACATACCTCGTATCTGTGAGGTTATTCTTATTTTTTTTTTTGTTATTTAAAGTTGTGCTCTGTTTTTTTTTTGTGTTACATGAAAAAAGTGTAGGTATCGAAAATTATAAAAAAAAGAAACTGGTTCGTGCTTCGGAATAATAATGACTTTCTTTACAGGTTTGTGACGGGAAAATAAATGAATCAATATTACTGACAAAAAAACCATCCTATCGATTAAAAATATCTAAGGATACGAAAATGTTGTTTTAATTTTTTTTTTTACATAAATGTTTGATAAGAGAAATATTACCAAAAATTACCAGAAATATTTAAAAGACATGTTTTGAATAAGAAATTCAGTTTATAGAAGAAATAAATCCTCAGAAGTAGATAGTTTAGAGAATCAGTAGTTAAATATAAATATTTGTCGATATGAATCGAACACACATATCACCTGGGGCACGGTAGTTGTTGTCAGCACTGTGCTACGCACAGGAATAGGTAACATAAAGAAAAATGGTTTTCGAAAGCGCATATGACATGGAAAAACCAAACGACGTTTACTGCATAGTCGTATCTGAAAAAAAGACAGAGAGGACATAAGATTTTTTTTTTAAATTTTAGATGCTCAAAAATGAGGTGGAGGGGAAAAGTGCATGGGAAAAACATTGTGAACAAGTTTTTTTGTATTTAATAATTAAAATAATTGTAGTTTCAACTGAAAAACATTGTCGCGCGTTTTTTTTAAGGAGACACACGAGAAAATCAAAAAAAGTCATGAGTGGGCACATATTTTTGGAACCATCAACTTAGAAAACCGCCATTTCCAACCGGATACCTCAGTATGCTCATGAGAAGGACCCTACAAAAACTGAAATTAGTACTTATTTAATTGAATTATGTCCATCGCCATCTAAATTCAATTCAATTTCGCTTTTCATTTAACGATTGAAACAACAATCTGCATCCGACATTATTACATTGTTTCATTTCATTTGAAGTTCCTTGAAAGTCTTATATAATGTTCACATTAGACAATCTGTCTGGCAGCAGCTGTGCAATTTTGCTCAAAAGTTATTATTACTGTTCTGTAATTAAATACGTTTGAGTGCATATCATCCATGTATGTGTTCCAACAAATCCATCTATCCATCCGGTTCCGTTCAAATCAAAAAAGATATACATTTAGCTTTCAGTTTGTAGCATTGTAGCATCTGTTTTAATTGAAAATTGCATTGAAATGAAAGTGTTTTTCAGAAATACGCGTTATGCTCGTATTACTAGTCTATACTCAGGCAACAACAAAATTGTATTCCTTTATCTGATTTTATACTCTTGGTATGCCCACTTTTAATTTACATTCATAAACTCTAAAAAAAAAAACTTAATTGGCTTTTGGACAAATGAATGAAATAGATCCACACACTTAATTCGAGTAATTTAATTTAGATTTGGCTCTGCTATCTAATATTTCATTTATTACGACTTAGGATCATTTGATTAGATATTTTTGCTAAAAGAAAAAGTTGGTGCGAGTGAAAGTTTATTGATTATAGCAACTGATTTAATAATTTGTTTCTAAAAACAAATTAAATGAAGCTGCCGTGGAAGCCATGACGGGATCAAAAACTTATAGAGGATTATTCTCTCAACCAATTATTTTGTATACGTTGCTAGATCTATACTTACAATTTACTGCAAAATCCGTACAACTTAGATAAGATACACTTCATCTAGGCTAGTTATACCTATACTCATGGAACATTTGTGATTTCTTCGTAAGAGGCAGTCCCGCTGAACAAAACTTAGGTGTTAGTCTTGATTTGAACCCAGACCTCTGGCGTGAGAATCTAACACACAGACCACTTTCCAACCGAGAAATTCGTTCTTAATTAAGAAGAAAGAAATGTTTGTTATTACAATCCAAAATACTTATGTTCAAGCTGAACAAATTTGACTCAGACTTGTATCCTTAAAATATAAAATCCATATTTTACACACGCATAGAAACATGAATTGAATTAAAACAACATATCCTTTTGTTAACACCGATTAAATTTACAATACAACCAAACTTTTATATTCAAAAGCATGTGCCTTGTGGGAAATCTTCTCCTGTTGGCAATTAAGTTTATATGTGACGCCAATAGAATATGCAATGAATACACGTTTTGCAGATACGACTTGCTTTACTTGTATGTACATATATGCACTCAAAAGGAGTTTCAAACCATCCGGTTGTGTTTTTCTTTCACATCTGGATATCATATCATTGTTGTTTCAGCAGCATAGAGCTGATGGACATTTTAGTTTTCATATGTGTGTCTGTCCAGTTTATAAATGAAATTTGTTTTATTAGATTCAATCTATTGAATTTAATAGAATTTCACATGCCCGTAGTGAAAATAAGATTATTTTTATCAAATTTTAGTTCTATAGTGGATTAGAATAATGAATTTCGTTAAAGCTAAATTGATAGGAAGAGGAAGTTTCTTATATTTTTTTTTGTTCGTATGGTTTTATCTAAACAATGGTGTTAAAATTGTCTGCGACAGAAATTACAAGATAAATAGAGTTTCAAATTCCTGGTTTTCTGTATTTCTAATTTTAAATCAATATTAATGTACAGCTTTTGAATTGTATTTTTAAATTTGTTTCTTTAATATGGATAAGCCCTTATAGGGTCATATAGCTCAATTTTTTGTATTTTGTATTTTTCCTGTTTTGTTTAGTCTCAAACTCTGAAACCTGATGTTTATTTTTAATAAAAAAAAATGTATATTATTTCAAAATAATAATTAAATAAATAAGTTTTACAAAAAAAAAAAAAAAAACAAATTGTAGGAAGCACTAAGCCGCGTATCGGCATGTTCGACCGCGGAAAATGAAAACTTTGGTTCGCGAGCCAATTTTTGAGAATTTTCTGATACAGCGCGGCTGCCGCGCGAGGCACATGATCCAATGCTTGCGAGACAAAATCATTTATTATTTTTTTGTTATTTTACTTTGCTTTGGGAACCAAACGAACACAGAATATCAATTTATAAACTGATATTAACCAGAACAGGCTTTTTTTTTGTTTTTAACAGTCTCTGTTTTGTTTTCTTAACCACGAACATAGAAAAGCATTCAACACCGTCCCAATTGCTCTTGAGCCAAACGCTTGCCGCGCACAAAAATCCATCGAAATAGGCTCGCGGCTAATCATGTTCGTGCGAGGCAATGTTCGAGCTGCAGCGCGCCGCAACTAGGTATCCATTATGCGCGGCTGCCGCGTGAACAAATGTTCGATGGTTTGCGTAGTCGATACGCGGCTTAAGAAAACTCTTCATTTCTCAGCATACTACGCTAAAAATCGTAATTTAAGATACGACCAAACAACTCATTTAACTGAATTTAGCCAAATAGTTTACCATCTTGTAGTCTTAATTAGTTCAATTCTTCAACCATTTAAAAATTATTAATTTCTATCTATGTATGTAATTATTTATTTAAAAAATTGAGCGATCAACAACATTTAAACTAGTGAACTAAATGAACTAGTGAATTTAATGATGATGATGGTTATGTTTGAAGGTGAATGCCTTGGTGAAGTTATTTCCGATCTAAACGCAGCTGTGGTTATTTCCTGCATCATCTTGTATGGTTGTACGAGTTTTTTGAGAATACCAAGGTTACACATGGTTCTGAAGAGCTCATCTCTGGAAATGCTGTTATAGGCAACTTTAAGCAATGAAGAAGTGATTTGTGCATCGACTCCGTGTCTATCATGATAAATATATTTCTTGGTGGTGGTCTTTTGTAGTCTTAAATTACAC
Source organism: Baccha elongata (assembly GCA_951217065.1). NCBI lineage: Eukaryota > Metazoa > Arthropoda > Insecta > Diptera > Syrphidae > Baccha > Baccha elongata. The sequence goes on from OX578272.1 coordinate 14,418,538, forward strand.
TGATAAAGGAACCGATCAGGTTGTCTATAATCCCCTCAGAATAGACAGATAAAACAGATCTATAGTATGTGATATTCAGGGGAAGGTGGGAATGCGAACAAGAGAGCTTAATTTTTTTTTGTTTGCCCGTAGAGCTCCCCATGAATTTGTTAAACTTCTGCTTAGCGTAACTATTGTACGAAACATTTTCTCCGTGCATTTATATGATTACTGATTAGGAATTAGTTTTCGTTCCTAGCAAAAGCATAACCTGAGAAAATTCCTGTCTCTCCAAACATCAGCTCGTTAAAAATTCTTCGCTATTTCTATTTCATTTATCAAATTCCACTGAAATCACGACATGCAAAAGTTTGACTGTTCAAAACAACATCGTCTGTTATAACGTCTTAGTATTTTAGGAATGAAATCCGCAAAATGTGTGTCATTTCTGTCAACTTGTCATTCCAGTAGAGCTAATATCATTAAATATTTATTTACATAGGGAAACTTCTGAGCTGTTTTTTTGGTTCAAGAATGAAGAGAACAGCATTTCCTACAATAGCTAACATAAGTAACGATACACTTAAATAAGAACCCATCTGGTTTCGATAGAATTTATAAATAATCTCCCTCGGGAATGTATTCAAATATCTACGTATACCCACGTGCTCTGAGCTACCACCTCAAATCTCTGCGATAAAAAACACCATCTATAAGTTGAACCGAATGAAAATTCTCGATACTTGATTCAAGTGCTGTGTGCATATTCCCAGAAAGGTCGTCACTCTAAACGAGCTACGTGTGACCACCGAAAGAAAAACCAACGCCAAAATGTATGCAAAAGGATGCGGATCTACCTTCGTAGTTCGTATTGTGTATCTACAAACTGTATTGTTAAAATAAAACAACCGACAAACGTTGAAATTTCCCAAATTGATGATGAGCCATCGTGATAAATTTTCCACCATTCGCGTAAATTGGATAAATTCGGTCCGACCATCCGTCGATGTGGGATTGTATCCACTATCAACTATCAAATACATAATATTCTAACTATGTATATTCACTGTATTCGCCACAGCAAGGATGTGAGTAGATACAATTAATTTTCGAGTTTGTTCTGAATTCAAAAATAATAATTATTACAGCGCACAAAATAAATTTGAATTTTAAATTTTTTCATTCCATTGGGATGTTGAGTTTACCATTTGACGGACCATGCTACCGATATCCGACATCAGGATAGCGACGACAAAAGAATTTATAAAATTTGTCAATTCCTATTTCAATTTAAAAAGCAGCCAACGGAAAAAAAAATATCTATAGAACTATTTTATCACCGAGAGAACTCTAAATCATTTAAAGAGGTAAATGATTTGGGAGGACAAACAAACGCAACTGACGATCCCCAAACAAACTAAGCGAAAGGGATAAGGGAAGATGAATGAGGGAAATGCAAATGTATGTTTATCTAGCAGATAGATGATTTATTTGAGTATAGAAGAGGGAAGGATCTGTCACTATGGTGAAATATGGAACAATTTGAAATATTGTTCTATACTCGTCACTCTGTTATGTTTTTCCATTTTGGGGGTAGACACGTTGTATGTTATATTTATGAAGGGATATAGGATATGATGGGAACTATGCGATAAAAGTAAAAAAAAGGGAACAACACTCTATAGCAAACTGACAATTGAATGATTACCGTATTGATACAAAGTTCAATACAAAAATTGTATGTGGTGTTATAGGTACTCGTACTAGGAAGGACATATTTACATGTTTGATTGGTATTTGCTATAGTTTCAATTATTATTATCGCCAGATTTCACTGTTCTACATCAATCAAGAACCGTGATTAATACATTTTGCTAAAGAGATTGAAAATTTGTATTTCTACATGTACAGGGTGGCCCAAAAAAAACTTCGATGTCTTTAAATTGAAATGACGTAAAAAATATTATATATATTATGTATTTTGATTAAGATGATATTGGACAAGTGGATGCTGCGAAAACTTCATGCAGGATATTCCCTTTCAGAGCGTGAAAATCGTCAAAACTAGACATGAAAAAACACCTAGTTTAGAGGTGATTGATGGACTTACAGTAGCTGATCGAACGTTTGTACATTGTAAAGAAATATCATCTGTCACTTTTTAGGTACATATATGTAACAAGCATTTACCCCTTCTCGATCGCACAGCAAACGTCAAAAGCAATTACACTAAGAATGACATAATTTAGAAACAGCTGAATCTTACATTTCACAACTAACTTTTAGCAAAGTGTTGACAGCCAGAAAACCCGCTGTCATTCAAAAAGTGAGAGTTCTTAATTTTATTGCTGTAAATTTTTGTGACAATTTGGATCTGCATCAAATTCATCTTTATCGACGAAATTCTCGTCAGCGACTCTACTGTTCCGAGTTGTCCCAGTCTTTTCGAGGCAAACATGATGAATAACTATAATCATTAATGACATGAGTATCTTTGTTGTTTTCAGTTTCTTTTTTTGTTAGAAATGCATAATTTATTTATAAATTTATTAATTAACTGTTAAATTGAATAATTTAATGCAAATTCGTAGTCTTGTATTATGCTCATACTTAACGAAACTCAATAAAATGCGCATATGTAGATTTTAGCCAACTCGAACGCCATAGGACGTTTGCTCATCTACATATGCGATTTTGAGAGTAACGCATGCGCATTATAGTTCGGTCTTTAGTGTTTGGACCAGTTGGCGTAGAACGGCCAGGAAATTTGCACCAAAATGCGTACTGCGCCTAAGTCACTTATAAATAATTAATGCCCAACTATAATGCGCATGAGTAATCATGAGCTACTTTTATAGTCCCTGATTAGACCAGTCCTTTTTCCGTACGTTTCGTCATACGTCTTTTTGACATTTCAGGTGAGGGCTGTAGAAACGATGGAGGAAAACAATAACGAAAGCACGTATACACATTTTAAGACTTTTTCTGGTTGAACTTTGACGTTTCTTGTTTGACGCCGGAAAACGAAATTTAATTATTTGACGATGTTCACATTGGACGTACTCATCCGACGCATTTTGACGTACGTCCAGTCCGCCGTGTACAGACACAAAGTAGTGTGAACACAATGGATGCACGAAACCACACGAAACAAAAAAACAAAATATGTGAAATGAGCCTAGATATTTACAATTTTCTTTAAAAGTTCATGCTTAATTAAACTTTCCAATCACAACTGACCTAATTTTGTGAAAACTTTCAAAATATTGGTGCAAAAAGCGAATAAATAATAAATTGCAAATGTCAGAATAGCGAATGTCCAAATGCATCCATGAGAATTTTAAAAAAATCTAAAAATTCGGACGCAAAATCCCGTTTCTTTCTAACAACAAAGTAGGAATGGGACAAAACATATAGACGTCAAAATGCGTCGGATGAGTACGTCCAATGTGAACATCGTCTTTAGAATATTAAATATTGCAACTGTTTTGATATAATTTTGTTGTAAATGTGAACGACAATTGAAAAGAAACTATGAGCAATGATATTTAACAATAATATTTGTTTAAAAAAAAAAAAAAAATAACTGTCTTAACCTCCACAACTTCGCTTTCCGGCGTCAAACTTTGCGTAGTACGTACCTATCAGAAAGACGAAACACGTCACGTACGAAAAAAGGATTGGTGTAAACAGGGTCATAGTGTCGCTCTTACATATGTAAATTTGACAGTTGTGGGCATATGACAATTAACAGCCAAAAAAAAAAAAATACAAATTTAATGGCATTTTACCCAAAAATACTACGTATCTGCAACAAATATCTCAACTAAATTTCATACATACATACTATCAATAGAGCGATTTCCTAAATCTAGAATTGCAGTAGCAAGATTCGTTTATAATATAAATGTGAACAAACATTTTACATGTTTCCTGTAGTTTGACACTTATGAAATCAACCATTGCCTAGCAATAATACCGTACTTTATTGTTTTATAACTAAAAAAACAATTCTGATTACAATTATTATCCACTGGCTAAAAACTTAACCTGCTTCAGAGCCGGCTGTATTTTCAACGTTTCTATGCACCACACTAGTGTCATAATTAAGCCATTAGAAAAAAAATAGTCCCTGCTTTAAACGCTATTGACACACGGCCTAAAAAGTTTTACAATAAATTTTAGAACTGCTAACATTCTTTTTTCGCCAAAATAAAATAAAAAATTTAAAAACTAAGGATTTTTGTTCCATTTATCTAATAATTTTTTTTTTTTTATCTTTGGGGAAAGAATGCATATTCTGTCCTTAATTTTTTTTGAATTGATTAATTTCTGTTTGTAAGTAACAACAAGTGCCAATCGCTTTAGGTGTAATTTCATATGGTCATGGCATTTTGTTTGATTGTTTTTGCGATAAATTTGTCATCTCTGACAGATAGATATATATTATGCAAAGTAATAAGTAATTAAATATATGAAGTTTTATGTTTGTATAGGTACATAATTATGTAGTTTTACATCGAAATACATCTGGGTCATGTAATTCCTTGTTTTCTTTGTTTTGTTAAAGAATAATTTAACACAGTCTGATGATTTTAAAATTTGTTTTACCGCTCGACAACCTGTTATCGATTAATTTCAGAAAATAAAAACTTTTTATTCAACTGATTTAAACCGATATTCAAACATATAATATATGATGGTAGTGGTGTTTTTTTTTGTTCTCTCGACTTCTATACATGAGTTTTGTATTCAAGTATTCGACGTGTGCCTTTAACTGCTTGGCTAGCATAACTTTTTTTGTAACTTATCCTGATGCACGTTGATGTCAAGGACGCAAAGTGATGCAGTGAGGTGCGAATAAAGGTGGTCCTTCAGAGTTGAGTGGTTAATCGAGAATATTTTATAAATGTTCGATTTATTCAGAAGCTTTAATTTATATTGAAAATTGTTGCAAGAATTTGATTAATGAATTGACGCGGTGAAGAATTTACTTCTGAAAAGATTATCATTAATGATTGATTACTCATTGCTTCTAAAACATTGTCATTTCAAAAATGAACTTTCATTAATAAAACAATTATTTCAACTATCGATAAATGCATTAGTATAGATGATCAACTGAACTTTTCAACGAGTTGACTTTCCGACAATGGAATATGTATGAGTATGCACCGTGACGTTAACGCTGTCGATTAGGTCACGAACAAAGTTTTTTTCAAAATAGTTTCATCACACTTCTCTAAAACTTTGAAGCTGATTTTAGAATTATTTTGACATAAGAGATTCAATACGTAAAACATTTATGTCGACAGTCTAATAGTTAAGCGCAAAGTAAAAAATTAGCAAAACCAACCCAACCGCAAGCGCATCGGCAGTTGATTTTTCGTATTTAAAATATGATAGAAACTACTGAACTGTCAAGTACAAGAAATTACAAATATTTCAAACTACAAAATGTCGAATTTATTGCCTCTGATTCATAAAAAAATAAATAAATAGAACATCATCTTTAGAGGGTCCACCCACTATTGCCTAAAAACATTCAAAGCTGCAGAGTTTTAACTTTGTATGGCAGGCATTTCAAATGGGACTGTCAAATCTGGCTAGACAATACATTCTTACAGTTTTGCATTTAGCTGTTCAGATGTATTCACGTATAGAAGAGCGTGTGTAAAAATTTTTTTACCTCGGGAGGAGATGGAGGAGTTGGTGACCCGTGCTCTGATGGCAGTTCGCACGGAATCAAAATTAGAATCATAGAAATCTGTCAAACACAAAATGACAAACAGCAAAACTGAGATTTCAGTTTTGACAAAAGTCTATCATATTTAAAATATGATAGAAACTACTGAACTGTCAAGTACAAGAAATTACAAATATTTCAAACTACAAAATGTCGAATTTATTGCCTCTGATTCATAAAAAAATAAATAAATAGAACATCATCTTTAGAGGGTCCACCCACTTTTGCCTAAAAACATTCAAAGCTGCAGAGTTTTAACTTTGTATGGCAGGCATTTCAAATGGGACTGTCAAATCTGGCTAGACAATACATTCTTACAGTTTTGCATTTAGCTGTTCAGATGTATTCACGTATAGAAGAGCGTGTGTAAAAATTTTTTTTCCTCGGGAGGAGATGGAGGAGTTGGTGACCCGTGCTCTGATGGCAGTTCGCACGGAATCAAAATTAGAATCATAGAAATCTGTCAAACACAAAATGACAAACAGCAAAACTGAGATTTCAGTTTTGACAAAAGTCTCTTAACATGTTGTGTAAAACTTAGATCGAATCATCAAAAACGCATTTTTTGTTTTGGGATGTACTTTAAATAGATTTTGCATTCAATAAGGAAACATGAAAAATGCAAAACTGTCATAAATATTCCACAAACGTCAAAAATTAAGATGGTCTATCTATCAAACACATTTTCGTAAAACTTCTGATTTAACAAGATATCAGTATGTTCGTGTCAATTGAAAATAAAGCAAGATCACCCTTGGAAACCCACTTCATCTTTACGAACACACCGCTACAAGATATATGCAAGTTTCATTGGTTCATTGGTACCAACATTTTAAAATTTAACAAAAATCCGCAGTGGGATTTGACTTCATGCTTTTATCTGCAATGATCAGCAAATAAAAAAAACGCGTTCGATTTGAAAATAAATGGCACCTATATTTAATAACATGCCTTTATTTGTCATAACCGGGAATTAAATTAAATAATATGTAAACACATTAATACATACTTTATTTGCAAAGAAATTCTCTAGTCAACCAATACAACCGCAAACCGCAGAAGAAGCTTTATCCCAAATTCCCAAACAAATATTCTAAACGAAATAAAAAATATATCGATGGCAACAAATATGGTGGGATGTTGTCATCTGAGATTTCTATAAAAATGAGAAAGTTTGGAAGACATCAAATTTTAAAAATGCACCAGTCTTCGAATTTAATTTAATTTATTAAACAAAGAAAGGTCTATAATTTGAAAAGGAGGGCCAATAGACTTCCCCTTTAATCCAGGTTTTGACTTTTATGTATATCACCACCCCTAAAAGTATATGTTGGAAAAAGTAGAATCACCTGTATGTTTATATTTACATCAAAGGCAAACGCATACGTTCATCAAATCACAGATTTCCCTAAACTTTATTCTAAAAATATATTTTTCTGCTGCAAGAGAAACTTAAATAAGGTTGACACAATAACCTTACTCCTTTCATTGCTTTCCTGTTCCTTAAAGCAAGGTATAACAATGCTGTCGGTGCTTCTATATTTCTGATGATATACCTTTAAGTATAATGGTAGCTTTTCATAAACCTACTTCTATCTCAATAAATTATTCATGACGAAAGCTTTATCCACATTATTCGTTCCTTATCATTATATGTATGTGTGTGTATGTGTTTGTATATTTTCTCAGAATATCTTTCCATTCCAGATACGGTACGGTGTGTTTATAAATTAAAAATTCTTGTCTAAATCTGGCACTCAACCGACTGATGCAAACGTCCGAAATTGAAACTGACGCAACCAAGATGGTAATATGGTTGATGTCGTCGTGTCTTTTCGGTTTGTATAGATATGTAGATTGGGATTGTAGTATAGTCCTTAGCTTGGCTTCTTTACGTGCGATTAACCAAAACAAAATGAAAATAGATAACATCACGTGTCTTTGACCATCTATGTTCTCCCATGTCTATGTCGTTTCCATTTCTCTCTTGTGGTACAAGCAAGTAAGGTAGATACATGCAAGAATAAATGTATTTTAAAGATTTTATTTTAAATTTTCAAATATCCCTGTCTAACTACATATATAAAGTCTCAAAAGTTCTAAATATAACTACCTAGTGACATATCTTTTGAAATGGTCAAGTTATTTCATATGGAATGCTTTACTTTAGAGAAATCGGTAAGATAAATAATTGAAGTTAAATAAGTTAGAAAATGTTGTTTTTAGAAGAAAATTCATAAAAGACCTTGTGTATTTTGTAAATTATTGCAAAGTAAATATTATGCTTATGCCTTTAATTTAAATGAAAACTTTTGAAACTTACTCAAATGTTGTGACATTTTCGGAGAGGGTCTTATAGATTTGATAGTTCACTTTGTGAATAGTTGGCAGGCTTGTTGGTCGGATCGGATTAAAAAAAAAATAAAGTAAATGTTCAATTATATGAAGATGTTTGGTACTTTTTTTTTTTTAATTTACAGATCTGAAAAGAGAACAATATTTGAGCCAAAAGATATGATTTGAAATAAAAAACAAATACAGGGTGGTCAACAACATTTTATGATTTTTTCATTGAATGTTTATTTGAATTAGTTAGAAATTAATTAGGAAAAACTTTTTAAATCCGTAATTAAATATGTTCCGATTTTATTTGAAACACAAATGCTACATAATAGGCGAGTTTATAATTTTAAGCGCTCACCTGAGCAAGCGGATCCAAAAATTTTTAGGCTCAGTTTTTTTACAGCAATTGTGTAAAATTTCTCGGAGAAATTGTGTTTATATTTTTTGAGCATACGGAGACCTCGCAGATCTTAGAAATATAAACTTGGCTAATATTTCGATGACAAATGACTCACAGAATTATTTGTGATGATAAAATTGTCAATAACGCACATATTTGTAAAAAATACATTTAGTTATTTTCCTGATGGAAGTTCCGTACGGAAAATAATATTTCATAAGGAAAATAAGTAGGTAAATGCAAATGTTCAACAGAAAATTTTGTCATCACAAAAAATTCTTTGAGTTATTTGCCATCTTATTTGAATCGAATGAAAACTTAAAAATTTATCAATCTGAAAATTTTTCCTGGTCGCTATAACCGGCCCTTAGTTCCGGAAAATAATATCGGTCCAGCAGGCGTGTCGCCAATAATAATAATCGATTTAGGATCTTTTTACCGCGTATCAATCTTTTCGAAATTCTCGGATATTCTTCTAGAGCTTCCAGAATCCAGAATTTGTTGCTTGTTCGCATAGATCCGTGACTTCAAAAAATCCCCCAAAAACTCCAAAGACCAAAACCAGAACAAGACATTGGACGAACCAGAAACGTATTTTTCAAAATTTCTAACATTGTCCAAGCTGTGTTTTTGTACTCACATGTTCTCCAGGATGCGATTATTTTTACGGCCGCAAGCCGTTGAGTTGGGTTTGCGGCCGTAAAAACACTTAAATGTTTCGCATTCACGGGATCCTGAAATAAAGGCACGATTAGCTCGTGCAAATTGGCTCTTGAAGGAAGTTGCCTGAGAGCTCAGCAAAAAATTGAATTAAATTTAAAAAAAAATAAACAAATACAAAAATCTTTGGAAAAAAATACTAAAAAAATAAACAAACAAATCTTCGAAACGAGCGATTTTTCTAAAAAAAAATTTCAAAAAAAATCGTTTTAAAGAATTTGTTTAGTGGTATCTTAAAAATATAAAAATCTATCTACAAGTTTTCAAATAATTGAATTAATGATTTTTTTTGAATTACTTAAAAATTAACAAAATAATTAAAGAACAAAATAAGCATGCCGTCTTATTTAAATTTTGTAGGACAATTTTGGTAAAAAATTAAGTTAAGATCGCTGAAATAGTCGAAATTTAAAAATACCGTTATTATGCCATATAAAGTACCATTTAACGGATATTCTAATAAGTTTGGATTACAGATTGACTTTTAACACACACATATAAAATTTAGTTGAAATCGTTAGAGCTGTTTTCGAGAAAAATTAAATTTTCGATAACGCTTATATGACAGGTACCATTATTTTATACCTCACCATACAGTGATTTTGGATGACATGATTTTTCGTTAATAAAAGGTCTAACCGTTTATGATGACTAGGCCAATTTTCCACCGAAAATCATCTACTGTGCGTGTGCCGTTTCGGTTCAGGAGAGTATGAGCTATACTTTTGAGTATAGCGTTCCAATGCTTTTCGACTTATAGTATGCATCTGTTTAATTCTCAAATATCAGAATAAAAATGACACTTGATGATTCGTTAAAGTTATATTTTTTTAGATACATTTAGGACAACCCTGTATAAGTTTCCAGTTTTGTTAAAACTTCAACTTTAAAAATTTTATTCAATGCTCTTGTTTATTCTACAACCTAACAAAGAAAATTAGATGGTTTTAAGCATACTTGCCCTAAGGGATGTCGAAAATTAAATTCTGATCTCAAAATAGAATGCGGCTCTCCTCTGTTCATATTGTCGACTTTCCAGATAGTTAAAATTTATTTTTCTGTCATTAAATTAGTCTTTCACTAAAATCAAAAAACTCTTCACTTTCATCGCAGTTATTCAGATGTCGGGAAGGACCTCTCTAAATTTCTAAAAAAAAAAAAAACACTCGAGTGTGAATCGCCCAAAACGATTTAATCTTATAATCAACGAAATGGAAAATCTATTTACATCAAAAAGAGGTCACCTGACTTATGTTGAATTAAAACATTCCCATAGAGGATTAAGCATGTTAAATATCCATTTATAATTTGAACCGCCCCAATCCCTGGTCTCCATCCATGTATATCTAGTATTCTAAAATTATTCCAGTATCTAATTAAGTACGTTTTCAGGTTCTCTCTCGTTAAAGTTTTATTTAATTTTATTCAATTTTGTATCCATATCTTAAAAAAAGATTTGTATCTGTATCTGTTCTGTATCGTTCCTTAAATATTCCACCCTTAACAAAAAAATAACCACACAGAAATATTCCAAAAACAAGAACCTGAATTTTAAGCGATAAGAGTATGAAGTGTTATAAATTTGAATATTCATGAAACGTTCTAGTTTTGTGTGACCTGAAGGTCCTTCTACATATTTGCATATTCATTCGGGTGAAATTGCAAGCAGCAAAGATTTTTGCTACATTCATTTCATAACCCACAAGTCATTTTGAGGGTGTTTTTTTGAAGGGCAGTAATCTTATATATAATTAATTTTATTATTCCCCTAAGGGATACTGTTTCGGATGGTTGTAATAGTGTTTTCTATTGGCTTTTATTATTTTTGTGTGTACTTAATTATCCTTCGAAGTAGTCATAAATTATAACTTACAATATCTCGATTTTGATTTATATATATTATTTTTTTTTTCTTGTTGTGGTGTATGTGAAAAGCTTCATTTTGTGCTGTCTAATGGCTTGTGGGTGTGAAAACCTCTATAACTTAGTATGTTGAGGATATACAATATTATGTGAGGACGAAAATTGAGGGCCTATAGAAAAATAATGGTACTTCACGGGAAGCTATTTTATTCTTTTGTATTTTGTTTTAATAAAATAAACGTCACATCCATGATAACCATCTTCAGTTTTAATTTTAACTTAACAACTTTATTGTCCCAATATTAAATATATTTTTCACACCCCAGAATTTTCATTTGGAACAAAGACTTTTGGTTCACTGTCAAATGTATCAAATTAAATGCAGATCACTTAACTTGTACCTGGTTTTCAGCATTCATCACAAATGATTGAAGCCTCGATTAAAAAATACAATACACTTAACGTCCCCTTACAAAATGATTAAAGCACGTTTTCATTGTTGCTTTCTGGGTTCCCAGAGGGCTTCTTTGGTTTAGTAGTTATGGCTGTGGCACGCTTATCAGGTATGCTTAACGGAAAAAGGTGGGGAGGGGGTTCTTGCCACTTTTACTAATAAGCCCTCATGGAACCAACCTTGCAAACAATGGCGCCTAAGGTGGGGGCCGAACCAACGACCCTGAGATTAAGAGTCTCGTGCTGTAGCGACTGAGCTAAACGGGAAACGGCCAGCGCCACCACTACTACTGTACCAAAGAAGTCCCCTGGAAAAAAAGCTCACAAAAATGGCGCCCAACATGGGGCCCGAATACGAAAAACCAGAGACTCTTAATCGCAGGGTCGTAAGTTCGGGCCCACGTTTAAGATTAAGTTAAAAACTTGTTTTAATACCTTGTGATTTTTGTTCTATTTGACTTGGACAAATTGAGTGCTGTGTAACGATAAAATCGCTGATTTCATGCAATAGCTCCTGACGTAGTCCTAACAAACTAAGCGAAATAAATTCTAACATTTCCCATACTAAGTTAGGAGTTAAAACGCATGAAGAAACTCCTAAATGTTCAACTCGATGTTAGGATTTATTGCATAGGTTAGAATTTTTGCATAGTGAATAAACTCCTAGAAATATGCAAATGAAATAAATTCTTACTAGGATTAATTTCACTAAAAATTGTGTTACGAGTTATTTAATTATTATTAGGACTTATTAAATTTTTGAAAAATATTTATATTTTGCTTTGATGAAACTATTTCTTTCAAAAAATAAATTGTTTAGTTAAATATGTATGTATTTAAATATACAAAAAGTATATATAAAATCACATTGATCTGTGAATAATAGCAAAATATTTCATATATCATCCATCACCGCGTACTAACCTATCCAAACATATAAGTGTAACATAGATATTGATATGGTTTCAATTATACATGAATGTGCTTATTTTGAGTATGAACTTAATTCCTCCAATTTCCTTTTAATGACAACAAATCTCCCAAAAATATTACTAAGCCTATGACTATTTGAGCGTATATATACCTAATTCATGTAGATAAAATGCACTATAACTTTATTTGAGTAGTCCATCAATTATGATGCTCAATTACTTCAGTGATAGATGACATTTTTTCCAGCTAATTGAACTCAAACTCGTTTTTCGAATTGATATACTTAAGTTATAAAGATATATTTTTAGATAAATATAATTACTGTCCCTAAATTGTCATTAGATTTTTTCACTGTATAATATAAAGCACATCACACACTCCAACTGCTCTTTATCATCCCCACACTAAGCTTAAAAAAGTTTGTTTTCATTAAAAAGTATTTTTTTTTGTCGTCTTCCTTAATCTTTCTATCACATATTGTGTCATTCTTACTTTAAATTGTCATTCGATATTAAGTATATTGATTTGATATTGATACCCGTAAGAGTTAAGCTTCCAGAAAAAAAAGTTATTAAATTATCAAATGGCAAAAAAAAAAAGAAGCAAAAAGGGGATGGCAGGCAAAAAAATTATGAGCGATAATTTAATTTCCTTCGAAGTTCGATCTCTCACTGTCTTCTATCTTCCGGCTGTAGATATAATTTTTTTTTCCTGTCGATAATCCTACAGAACATTATTTTTCTCTTTCCCAGTTTATTGGTTTAACCTTAGTGCGCGGAAAGAAAAAAATATTGCATCATGAGAGAAAAAAAGAATTAAACTTTGTGTTTTTACATTTCATGAAAAAAAAATCAATAGTTTTCTTTTAATTAAATCAAACTATACAAACTCAAACAAAGCTAAACTCAAAGAAAAGGCTATTTTGTATTATTTTAGTTCGAACTTTGTCCACTTGATGCGATGTCTTATTAACAGGGATCAGGATAAGCCAGTAGGATTTAGATTTAGATTTAGATTTGATTTTGAAGATATATTTGCACTACCTGCGCTTACAGATTACTTCTTTTATTGGTAAATTAATTTAAATGGATGGGTGCTTTTTGAAAAGTCTGATTGGATGTCACTATTGAAAAGGATTAACATCTTATTTCTTTATTTTTGTTTGTTTCAGAAATTAATTAACATGAGATTTTTCTTTAAAATACATAATGTTAAGGAGTGCACTCAAACAGATAAAAATAAAACTTAACAAGCAAAAGTAGGTCAAAATCACGACAGGTAAACCATTGTTTAGAATTTACCCATATTGTAGTATTCAATAGTTGAAGAGAAAAAAGAAATATTAAAACTTTGTAGGCAGACGAAAGAATTGTAGTTCTGTTTACGTTTGATTTTTTTTTTTGTATGCAACAATAGAGTTAGAGTATACAGACGATACTTGATTAACGTGAAAGTTTATAAAAAATTCTTTTGATTTGATAATATTATGAAATGCGTTCAGTAAGGGGCCAGTTATCATTATTGAAACACGAATCAGTGGAACGGTGAAAAACGTCGAAAAAAAACATCAACCAATGCAAAAAAGACGTATAAACAATATTACTTTCAATAATTTACTAAATATTAACAAAAACTTATTTTTCACCGCCAGACACAACAAAAGAAAACAAACAATGATTTGAGGTTAGAGTTGATCATTGAAATTCATCATTGAACGAAAAACTGACGGTTGAGAACAGTGGGAAAATCGAACACCATCAGTGGAACGTTGTGTTCCAATCATTGACGTAATAGATATGGACCGCTAGTCGGTTGAAATTTTCATACAAACAGCCAAGAAAAGTTGTTCCAGCTAAAAACAGCCTAAAAACGCCATCTTCTTTTAGTGTTAAATACGTGTACTAATTTCACCATTTGTATTTTAATGAAAACGATAATATATTCATCTGAAGGAAACTCATGGCATAAGGAGTAGATGTGTTTTGTAAAATAAAAGTAGTTTGATAATAATTTCCACCAAAATATTTCAATAGTAAATAACTAATTAAAAAAATCATATCCCTGCTACGCAGATTCCCTGCCAGTAGTTGATGGCGCCCCTAATTATGTTGGAACACTCGTGAAGTTGGCTACTGGCGGTCCATACCTAATACGTCAATGGTTCCACTTTATGAAACTAAAAGCTGTTCATTGAAATCGATTTTCATCATTGAAAACACAAAATTGTTTATATTTGGCGAATTAAGCCCAAATTGCCTTATTTTTTTTGATAACAAATTCTTTAATTTATAAGCTTTTTTAAAATACCAATTAACAGCAAATTTGTTGGATAATTTGCATAAAAAATGAAAAAGAAAATTTTCAATGATGAGTTTCAATGAGCTTCTATTTTAAACAAATACAAAAATCATCAATAACAATTGTTATGACCTCGGGTCATACAAGAAAACAAAGAACTTTATAAAATCAGTATTTATTAATTATAAAATAAAAGAAGAGAAACTATCATTTCTTTGAGCCGCCAAAAGCAAGACAATGAAAAGATGTAATGTCATAAGATATGCATATCAATAAATGCATCTCTTTCTAATATAATTAAATGCAGATGGTGATTGCCAGGGATGGCTATTTAATATGCAGTGCTGCCTGAGCAGTATAATTATCCTTGCTCTCAACAACAATTAACCTTTTTGAACAAACTCTTGCTATTTTGTTTAAAATTTGTTTTTATGAAGTACCTTGTATGAACGTTATTTTTAATTTAATTTTATTTTTTTCGATAAAATATTCGATCAATTTTGATAAATTTTTATATGTACACTACATATGTGATTTTTTTACAAATTTTTTTTAACATCGATTATTTTTTCAAACGGCTGCAACAATTTTTAGATAATTTTATATTTTAAGTGTTTTATTAAGCAGTCAAAAATTAAAAAAAAAACATTTTAAAATTTTTTTTAAAATCAAAATATGTAAGGGAGAGTGGGACTTAAATAAAACTTTTTACAAAAATCGATGCACCTCCTAAGATTTTGTAAATAAGTCAACCACAGCTTTTATAAAATTATACCCATGTTTCAACTACAAAATCTACAAAAAAAGTTAAACAAAGGCTAATCAGAATAAAAAAAAGAGTTGTTTCAACTTACCCCGACTATGGGGCTAGTTGTAACATAGTCCGGGGTAAATTGTAACAAGAACAAGAAAAATAACAAACAAACTTATTACTATTAATTTAAAATTATTATTTATTCAATTAAATCAAGAAATTTATTATTTTAAAGCTAGTAATAAAAAAAAAAACAGGAGTTAATTCAATCAAGTAAAATTTAAGCAAATTATATAACTATTGCCTCTTACTTGACAAGTAACCTACGTCAAGAAATATTATGGTGCGGGGAAATAACTTCACATGGGAAATAACTTCATCACTAGTGGGAAGTGAAGTTACACTTTTCATACAAATTGCACAACTAGCACGCACCCCAAATCCTATAGTCAGTGGGACAGGCAGGGTAGTTGCAGGGGGCAGCATGCCCCCCTTACGAATCTCAACAGTGAAAGCACCGGGAACTAAAGTCGCCCCATATATGTGAAGTTATTTCCCTGCACCAAATATTATAACTAGAAATGGACATTCAAAGTTCGCTTGTGCTTCGTTAACTTTTTTTTACGTTGAAATAGGAATTTTCAAGTTGAAATAGGAATATCATAGACCCTCTTATCACTTTCCGTATATGAAGTTATATTAAAGTTAAATCATACCGGATCTGTGATTAGTTTTGTATAACGCTAATAATTGTCAACTTATATGAAATACCGTGTTATGATTTAATAAGCTAATATTTATTTATAATTATCAAATAAAATACCAATAGACCCTGGACATCGCGATGAATTTACCTCAGTCTCATACAAAAAAGCATCACAAAACGAAATTCAAGTTGCACCAAAATCCACTTGAAATGAATTCAAAGTTAATAACTCATGTGAGCTCAAACCATATTAAGTACATAGGTATCTTTCAATGCTTTCGCTGTCATTTTGAAATATAAACTGTCCTTTTATTCAGAAGTCACTTATGTTGCTGAAATAAAACTTCAAAACATAACAGGCTATGTAGTTTTTTTTCAAATATAAATCATCGTTTAAATGCACTTATAGTTTATCTATAACAAACTGGTAACTTACTTTGTTGTTTTTAAAAACTGAAAGTTGTTGGTGCAATGGCGTTGAAAAACCATTCAGCTTTACCTTGTTTTAGCTTTCTAATTGACAATTATTGTATTTATGAGAGAACACCCCTATTTCATTGTTTGTAAAATATCCTTGCACGAAAAGATATTGTGAAATAAAACCATCTATATTAACAATACCACATAAATATACGAAAACGAACACACAAAATCCTAAAGTGTAATGTACACTTTAAGCTTCTTTTGTTTCTTCTATACAATTCATTTTGTATTATATTCTTCGTACAAATTTTTATTATTTTTAAATTTTCTCAAAAAAGTTTTCCCATGCTCTACATTTTTTTTGTTTTGTTTTATTTTCAGGTACGTAAGCGCCCCATTTATCTTTGAAAAACAATGTAAGTCTATTGTCTTCGAAATCCAACCTAAATTTTTTTGTCAGTATTTATAACTTGGTCAAATTTACCCTCGTTGAAAAATGTTTCTCTTTTCAAATATATATAAAACACTAAAAGTGAAGTGATAAAACAAATGAAAAGAAGAATCACTTCCAACAAGGATGATGAGGAAAAAATATAAAGTTATGTATTTTTTTTTGTTTCAAATTAGATTTTTTTAAGTATAAAAAGATTACGAGTGCACATTGCACTTCTTTCACGTTTTACAGTGGGAAAGAAGAGATTTTATATTGAAATATAATACAAAACTGTTAAAACGTTCGCTTTTAAAACTGTCAATCAATTAACACTATTTTTTGTGTTATAAAAGAATAGAAACCCTTTAGTGTGGCTAATCAGTTTTGATTCATATTCTTGGAGGATATTTGGTTAAACCTGGTGACCAAGTCGTAAAGAGACCTTTTTCAGGTATTGTTTAAAAGCCTCGAGATGACTCGTACATCCAAAGGTTTAGGGCCAGTTGTACAATCGTGGTTCAGTGTGGTTCAATTTTTTAAACCACTGATTTCCATGCTAATCCGCCAAAATCGTTGAGTTAAGAACTTGAACCACGATTGTACAACTGCTCTTTAGTATGTGCGTTATAAACCACGGAGTATCACAATAGGTATTAGTCTATGCGTGTGACCGGAAAAAAGATCAACGGCAGTGAAGGACGAAAAAATATCGTTTAAAGTATACACATTTTTTTATCGAACACATGAGATGTGATATCGAAACGTTTGTCTTGACTGATATCATCAGTCAAGACAAACAATTTCTACATTTTATTCATTACTGCATTTTGAGATTCTTAAAAGCATTTGTTCTTAAACACGTTCTTCAAAATGTTTTTATCTTTCAATTATGTTTTGAAATTGTTTCAATTTTGTCCTACAGACTGCCCCACTGTTGGTTCTAAAAAAAACTTAAATATTAAAAAAAAAAAAAACACCCCACAAAAGATTCACACACAAAAACAACTAACTAAGGAACGAAAGAATGCTAGTAAAACAAAAGTTGTCCACTAAAATTATCCGGGTTGGATGGTTGGGCGTTTTTTTTTTTATATGTTCTTCTTATTTTCAACTATTATCCTTCAGTTCAGAGATCCTTCCCAGCTCCTGCCAACTGCCTTAGAGATAATGTTAAAACTAAAAGTTAGCGTGAAGTTGTAGTTTTTATTTCGAAAGTGAACACTACCATCCTGACTTTCATATAAATTTCATATTCATTTCATTTTTAATGCTTTGTTCTGTTTAACTTTTTTTTTTGTCCTGTTTGGGATGATATGATGATTTTTTTTTCATTTAGAAGTTAGAAGGGAGAATAATATGCACATATACACCGTATGTAGGTGACACGCATTAGGGTTGCACCATGCACTAGGCATATTATGAAAAGACCTTGCCACTTCTATTTGACTAACCCACTATTTTACCCTTTACTGTTATTTTGTTCTGATGATGAGTTTTATATTGTTCTTCTATTTTATTTGCAATGTTGTATTTTTTTTTTAGCTCAAAAGAAATAAGGGGGCAGTAAAAACAATAAAAAAAGTAAATATTTCATATGTTAGTATTGGCAAATGCAAGTACTTTGCGGCAATAATTAATGTTTTGTCCTTTGAATATACTTTTGGTTCATACGTCTTATGTATAATAGGTGGTTTACTGAATGCTGCACTAATCATAACATGGAAAAAATAAAAAAAGGATAAAAAATAGATATTAAGAGCTCAACAATTAATTTTTATGATGTTCATTTATAAAAGATTAACAGAATAAACCTTTTTTGCATCAGACCAAAAAAACTCAAATACTTTTTTAAGAATAATCTCTTTCGCGTTGAAATATTTGTGAACATGCCAAATTGTGTGAACGCTTTCATTTGAAATGTCATTTAAGATGTCAAAAATGTATTTTCAGTTATGTTTTTTTTAAGTAACTATTTACAAAGTAAAACAATTGATGTATATATATGAAAAATTAAATATTATTGCTGAATATCTTGATATTAATGTAACAAACAACGTTGGGTGTGAAGGAACCTTCTGTTAATCTGTGTATTAATCTTTCTGATGAGAAAAAACACTACTTTTTTATTTTATATTATGTAAACCACATGTTTTTGATAAAAAATTCTCAACCAATTGCAATTGCTAAAATTTTAAAACAAACAAACAAAAATGGCCGCGAGTTGGCTTAAAAAATTAATGTGACTCTGTTCAAAAAAGCTTTTTCAATCGTTTTTAATAAAAAAGTTTTTTTTAGGTTTTTGATGTTAAATAAGATCGATCATTTTTTGTAATACCTAGTTCACAATTAAGTGTTATTTGTGTTGATTTAATAACCAAAATAAGTGGTGGTGGGTTTTTCAATTGTATAACACAACGTTTTCAGCTTGCTTATTTAAGGTTTTCCAGAGCATCATAATTAGAAGTGTGGAAGTATTTTTACTTTCGGTTTGGCAATGTTGTTCTAGAAAATTATTTTGAACTAATATACAAAATGTGCATCAAAAAATATGTTTTTATAAATATCTCTATTTTTGATTATCAAATAACTGACAGAAAATGTCGTCTGAATCTTGCTTCCGAAAAGCCAGGGTCTTACAAAAATAAATACTTCAAAGACGTCATCTGTATTTGTTTTTTCAAAACTAACAAATTCTTAAAAACGATGAAAACATTTTTAATCACAGTATCATATTGACAGTCTAAAATATGACAGCTGCAAAGCTATAATCATATTGACAATCGCTAATTGAAAAATGACAATTTTCATATTGACAATCGATATCATCATTATTCACAATCACAATTTTCAATATAACAACTGCGGAAGGAAGTGATCATTATTCTGCCACGTTCGTATACTTAAGTAAAATCTTTGTATCAAATTTAATTGCAAAAATAAAAAATCTATTTATCTATCATATTGACAATCGCCAATTGACAAATTAAAAATTTTATGATGATAATCGCACTGACTGACGACAGTGGTAATGTTTCAAATGACAACTGCACAAAACTGACAACATGAATCGTCATCATATTGAAAATCGCAAATTTACAACTAAAAATTTTGTTATTGACAAGGCCAACTAAACATTTTTAAAATATCAATATAATAATTTGTTTTTCGCGCATTTGATGGTAAATTTCTTCTAGCTATTTTCGACAAGGTGTCAAACTACTTTTTTTTTACATAATTTTTACAATTCCTAAATAAGTATTCCTCCCTTGCATTTTAATTTATTTTAAATATTTAAATCTTTTAAAATAAGTTCATCTCACCCAGCAGTTGTGCATTTATTATACACATTTGATTGTATTATGCACTTAAGGAACTTGCCATATAAGAACAAGTTTGTACCACATACCACACAATACTTCCTTTTATTTTAAGTATATTCTTCCAAAGTTATTTAACTGCTCTTTTGAGATTGAAAATGTCCTAATTGAGCGCCTTTATTGCGCACTCAAGAGGACGATAATGTTAAAATTTTAGATTAGCCCTTTATTGCAATGAACCTTATGTCATGACATCAGAGAATTTTAGAACATGTTTTGAAATTTGACTGCATGCCACATTTATTTCACTGCTCATGCGAATAAATTGTGACATTTTTGGAGGGAACAAAGTAAGTTCGTTTGCATTTGTAACGTTTCTCAAGATGGTGCAATGGTATTTCGTTTTTCCATTCTACTTTCTTCCTTAACAAAAATGAAAACTTTGACCCAACTATAGTAAGTGAATCCAAGAAATTCTCATTATATAGGAATTCAATTCAAAATCTTCATCACAAAGACTATCTGTATAAATACGAAAAAAAAAAATTAACTTAACTATCCAAAACAGAATAAAGAGATGCGACAAAAAAGGAATATCCATTAAGAGAAATCAGTTGCAGCACCCCTAAAGAATGGCTTTCGTTTTTCGTCCTGGAATGTTGGATCTAACAATAAAATGTAAAATACATAACTGCAGTGCAACTCACGATGCAATAAATATGATTCACTGTGAATATCTATTCTTGAAACTTCCTCTTATGGTTTCGTTTTCAACTCTTATCCCTTTTATAAGGATTAAGGGTATTCGTTGTGCTTCCTTCTGAAGAAAAAAACACTATTCTGAATTCTTATCCTTATGAATTTTGAATTTCATCCCATTAAAGTATGAAAAAAGTATAATATATATAAAATGTGGTCTGTTATGGTCTGAACACAATAAAGCAACCATGAATAAATATTGTAATTTTTTGACACCCCCTACTTAAGGAAGATATAATTCGCCAACCTCATTTCTTTTGTGTTTCGGTTGTGATTATATTGTTAAAATTGCATTATTTGTATCTTTCTGTTTTTTTTTTTTTTTTTTTTTTTTTTTTAAGTACTATGAAAGCCAGATAAAATGCCGAAATGGTTATTATATAGTCCAGATGCAATGTTGTTGTAGCAAAGGTTTGAATGGAAACATAAATTACGAACAATTATACAAACATTATGCGGGTTGGAGATTATGTATAATGAGAAGAAAGGGTACCCTATTAATAAAAAGATTCTGGGATCATGTGGTTTCTGAAAAGTTCGTATGTTAATTTAATTTTTTCATTTAAGATTTATCTGTTCAGTATTAAAATTAAAAGAAATTAAAAAAAAATCGTTGGGTCCTGGTGTGGGTGTTGGTGAATACCTTAACGTTGCGAAAAACATCACGGATGCGCTCAAATAAAATTCGTATATTAAAAAGTATATTGGATTTAGCAAAAGAAAATCAAAAAAAAAAAAAAAAAATCGAAATTCCGAAAAAAATCCTACAAAAGGTTTTGGCGGAGTCTTTTCTTTTTATGTCTAAAGTAAATCGTACAAAATATCATAGTCGAAGTTTTAAAAATCAAATAATTATAAATAATATAAACCCAAGACTGTCGCAGTAGAATTTTGCGCTTGGACAAAAAAATATGTGCATCTTCCTAAAGAAAGTATCAGTAATTTTCGTTGTTATTATTATTTTTGTGTTTTATTTTAATTTTCGTTTTACTTACTCTTATAACCAGAGTATCCTCCATTATTATCCAAAATATTTAGAATCGGCAAGTAGCATTAATTGTACCAATTTTTGGCATGTTTGCTGGGGTTTGGAATAACATTCCTTCTGAACTGCTTCCTAAAATTGGTTTCCATTTGTAAAATATTGGGTTCCTAATTTTCATTTGAGTGAGCTCAAGTTTTCAAGTTTTCAATTGAATTAACATCAGGGGATTGGTTTGGCACTAAACAACAAATACAAATTTGTTTTTGTCTTATCGGTATTACGCCTCTTTTAGGTCCGTTCCAACTTGTTTGGATTAAGGCAAATTCTTTTCGAAGCTTTATGTTGCTAGGCCTTAACAATGGGACTTTTCTGGTGACTTTTCCCGGAAGATTAACGTTCTGATTCCTTCTTTGAAATGTGGGTGCACTTATTTCATTGCCAATTTGTGCGCCTATAATTCTGGAAGAAGCAAAAGGGTTTGATTTCGTAAAAAGTAGTAAGCGGCGGTTAGAGCACTAAAAGCTTTAGAGGATTTATGAAAAAATGTTGTCAACTTCCTCGGGTCTCCGCTATAAGTATGTATATTTGACCTTGACTTCTAAGTTGCAAAACCAACATCTTTTCTTCTGGCGGGCAGTGGCCTTTCTGACCCATATTAAGAAACTAATAAATAGTTAAATTATTAAAAACAACCCAACTCGGGAAGTTAGTACCCACTATAAAGGAATTCTAAAGGGAATTTCGATATTATTCGAAGCACATCTATTTTCATGACCAACTTATCAAACACCCAACAGTCCTATTGAATTAAAATTAAATCAATTGCTTATTATTGCACTTTGAAAATGCAAAAAACCTTGGTGTCATTGTCAAGAGGATAACCATTTCTTTTTTCTTTTCTAAAAAAATGTTTCAGGCAATGCTTGCAGCAAAATCAACCGTTATGTACCAAAAAGCAACAGCATCATGCATTAATTGTCTCACCCCTATTTTTTTACAAGCTGTGTACATAACTTTTTATTTTTAATTTTTCTAATTTCCCCATTTCTGAAATACATGGATGAACATCTGAACGCAGACAAATGTTTTATGAACTAAATAAAAAAAAGTAATTTTCGTCATGTGTAACAATTTTCGATAATAAAAATTTGATGAAAAATTCAAAATCTGATGTCTTTTTTAAATTATTTTGTTTTTGATTTCAAATAAGAAAATCAGACCTATCGAGATATCCGTTCGGAACGGAAGATTCTCCGATTTCCTACAAATCCATTTTTGAAATGTTCACTTGATCCACTTGATTCCCTTGTGCCACCCAACATGCTGTTGTGCGTTCCATAAAAATGTGCGTTGGGGAAAATATTTCCTGCGAAAATCCTGCAATTAGTATAAAATCGAAGAATTTTCATGATACGAACCGATACCTCGATAGGGCCGTATAACCAGAGCTTCAAACTCAGTCAATGAAATTTTATAATTCTGGTTTGACTTGTGCAGTTTTTCAAAATTTTTCGATTTTGTTGTGGAGAAAAAAAAAAAAAACTGTTCATTATTATAATTAAGCCACTAATAACTAAGCTTTTATCAATTTTTGCGATTTAGGTAGAGCAAAGTATTCCAAATGTCTGCTCCTCAATTTAAATAAATTTCTTGTATTAAGGTTCTTCGTCCACTTAAGCAAAGCAACGCAACGCAAGTTACAAGCATATCCACTATACAAAATTTAAAAAGACGTTGTATGAAAATTGCGTGTATTTTTTTTTTTTTATATTGAATTTGCTTGTGAGTAGCGGTTGCGTTGGACGAATAACAGAATTATTCATACATTGAACGCAAGAATTTGGAAAACTTATTATTATTATTTTAAATTTATTTTTTTTTAATTATATACGATTTTTTCTTGTCTTGCCTCTACACGGTTTATCTTTTTGCCACAACCACTGTTTATAAAAGCTGCTTCAAAATATGGTCCGTTAACTTTATTCACTCGCTGTCGTGATACTTTGTATCTTTGAACACCCTGTGATCCCTTTTTTTCTAAGTAGGCAAACTGATTTTAAAGTTCTACTTAAATTCCTTTTCTTGTTAAATATTTTTTTTTTTTGAGAAAATCTTACTTTAGCCGAGGGGTTTGTCACGAATGAAATCACCTGACCACTTATATTTGCAATCATTTGAAAACACGTTGAAATCTGGTGCACTCACTTGAAATATAATGAAATTTAAAATAATATTTTTAGAATGATTTCGAATGATTACTTGAAATCATTGCAAATATTTGAAATCACTTTAATTTTTTTGCAATCTTGCAATCAAAAAAAACCATAATTGCACACCACTTTAGTTTTTTTTATTGATGTTGAATGTTGATTCAACTGGCCTTTTCACGCAAAGTCGTCATATAAACAGAGTGTTGATCCCAAAAAAAACAGAATAAAAAAACAAATAGAATTTTATGACTGTAGAGTTAAGGCCCAAAAATTTGAAAATCAATCGAGTTCAAGCCAAAACGATAGTTAAGAGGAGGAACAATTCAATGTTTTGCCACATACCTATAATGTAATTTTTATGTTGTAAAATATGTCAAAATGGCTCACCGGTGCCACTTTGTCTCGTAAAAGCCAAATTACACCATCATGTTGTATTGTTAAAACAGGTTAAAACATATCCTATAACAGTTCTATCTATTTTGGTTGGAAAACAGCGAAGATATACATTTATATAAAATTCAGTGTATTATTTTTTATAGCACCCTGTATTAAAAATATTTTGTTTCGACATAACATTTCC
This sequence comes from Baccha elongata, assembly GCA_951217065.1. NCBI lineage: Eukaryota > Metazoa > Arthropoda > Insecta > Diptera > Syrphidae > Baccha > Baccha elongata. The sequence goes on from OX578272.1 coordinate 14,443,440, forward strand.
TTAATTTGACAGATTCGTAAAAAAAGTCTATTGAATAAGTCGATTTTTTCGGGAAATCCCCATTTCACAATTTTTATAGCCATTATAATAATCTTTAAGCGAAAGAAAAAGAAAGACACTTCTCCGATCACTCGTTTTGTCTCCGATAAGATTTAAGCAGTAATTATAGTCAGGACCGCGACAAAATCTCAGCCAAACCCAAATTTCTTCCACGCTGTTAGCTGTCTGTCGTTAAATAAAAACTTAGACTATAATTTGGCGTTTTTATAATATTGGTTATAAGAAAGGATTATAAAATAAACAAAGAAAATAATTGTACTCCTTATTCCAAATGAAAGGATTCCTTACAAAAAAAACACCCACAAATGAGACTATGCTTTCTTATTTAAAAATTAACTCAGTTTGTTATAATATACCTTCATTTTATCTCATTCAAATAAGACAAAAGCTCATGAAAAATTAATTCAAATTTGCAAAAGGAAACCTTTAATTTGTCAGTTTATCTGTTGTTCCATATCAACCCTTCTATAAGGGTCATCAGATAATTTATTAATAAAGCCGAATTCAGTTTGAAACGTCCATCACTTTTGACCTACATTTATAAATAATGAAAGTGTCTTCCTTGTACAAATTTATAAAATTCATTTTATAATTTTTTGTTTCTCGGTTAACAGGTACAGTTAACTAAATGTATTATTAATCTCATCTGAGTGTAATTAGTACCTGATATTTTGTAAATTCTATTGTGATGATGTGATTAATTTTTCATATATAATATTACTTTGCCCAAATTGTTTGTATGACAAAGTTCATCAACATAATAATGTTATGTTTGCTGTATAGAAATAACAATGATTTAGTTTTTTTTTTAATTTAAATAAAAACGCATCTAATCACATACAAATTTAGTTTATTTTTCTAAACAAAATGTGTACACTGTGGCGTATACGTACCTTTTTTTATTTCCTAAATTACTGAATCCTTAATACAAAGTTAAGCACGGTTTAATCTGAGAAATTAGATTTATTTCAGTAAATTATTCAACCAGTCAACCTTACTCAATCTTCTTTGTTTAAAGGAAGACAAATTAGTTGGGTTGAGTTTAACGCATTATTGACTAACCTGCCAGGAAATATATTGGTAGGACTACCATCTATCTATAAGGGAGGCATTCACGCCTGTCCTTCTTTTTATAGATCATCATTAAGTGTATTAATCAAGGCCGAATAAGTTTGAAATGTTCAGCATTATTGACCCGTATTCATGAACTTATGAAACAAAAATATTTCCTGTTTGAATAAAAATCAACGATTTGAATATATTTTTTTGTGTACATATTATATAAATTGAATTTTACTTATTAATTGAAATATTTATTTTAATTGAGGTATCTAATTGATATCATATTGTTTGTTTGGTATATTTGCAATGACATAATGGTATTGATTTTTGGATCTAAAACTCCATTATTTAATGTGTACATTAAGCCTCTACAAAATATTGAGTTTATTTTTAATTAAGTTATTTAGAATATGCTGAATGGAATTTTTTTTTATTGCTTTCAACTCCAGTCATTGAAGGTGTCTAGATGGAATGTTTAATGAGAGTTTTTTTATGTTTTAGAACACGAATTTGAGGCTTGTTACATATACATATATAAAAAAATATAGTTTTTTGTTTAATAGTAAGTCCCAGTTTTTCGGTATTGGGTTAACCGTGACTTAATCTCAGAGCTAGTTAACCCCAAGAACAAATTAATCTCGAGTTAACTCACGAAGCAGTTTTTCAGTAAAGAACAAACTCTGATTGGAAATGGCATATTAATGCTAGCATGTCTATCGAAACATGTCATTTTCAATAAAAAAAATAAAACAAATAACAAACACAATAAAGCAAATGGCTACATATACGTTATACTAAAAACAAAAAATTTAACCAATGGTTACAAGTAAATATTATATTCTGCGATATTTCAACATTATGTAAAAAAATTAATTTTATTTAATCTAATCTTAGCTCAGACAAGTATGTGAATTAACTATGAGTTAACTCGGGCCGTCAAACGAACCGAAAAACGTATTTTCAGAGTTAAGTTGATGTTAACTCTAACCCTGGGATGATCTTGCACTGAAAAACTGGGCCTAAGTATTTTTTTTTTTTATTTTTATAAAATCGGTACTCTCACCCAAACTAGGGCAGATAAAACATTTTATTTGATTCAGGGTCAGTATATCTTATATAAATTAAAAAATAAATTGCATAAAACTATTTAAAGAAGTATTTAAAAATTCTTCAGCATAACATAAATTCTTTTTGAAAGCGCACGTGGGTTGTTCAAAAGATGGAGTTAAGAACCTAAATTAATTCTTTAAATCTTCTTCAATCGGAACAGCTTTTTTTTTATGCATCTTTACTTTCAAGTAGTATGACATTTCTTAAAAAAAATCTTTCTTGTTTTGTATATTTATTCCTTTTTTAAGAATATTATTTTACATTATATTTAAAAATCGAATTTCAACTTTTTGTAATGCCTGTGTCTCTATCGAGTCTCGAGTTCTTTCACATGACGTTCCTGTGCGCTACTTACTGAGCCAATCTGACGCATTTATAAAAAACCACAAGTATGATGCAAATATTGCATCAGATGACGCAATTAATAACACTTAAAAAAAATCTGTTAAAGAAGATATAAAGAAAAATTAAAGAAGTTCTAATTTAAGATTCAATTAAGTATGTATTAAGAAGTGTGACACGGAAAATATATTATTTTGTACTACATGTGTTATCAGGATCATTAAAAAAAACATATTTACTTACTTAAACTATAACAGGTTTCGATTGTACTTTTTGATCGAAATCTTTACGGGTCACATGTTAATAAGAAGGTACGCAACATAATTCCTCTTTTTCGCTTAACACTTTCGGACCTATTTATAAAATTTCCTTAAACCAACCTTAGAAAGTTGTCTAGTATCCCCAGTTTTTTTTTTTGAATTGCCTAAAAAAAATATTATTTATAAGAAAAATATATTCGATTATTGTCAGACTTTTCGGAGTTTGTGTTTTTGCTTGTTTTGGTATAAACAAAAGGAATGAACTGTCGAAACAATGTGTCATCTGGTGAACTTGCTTTTAAGATTCAAATAAAAGTGAATTTCTGGAGAATAATTTAGTAGTTTCTTAGCTGACGGCAAAGCCAAAGCTTGAATGTTCATACAAATTATTGCAAATGTAACGAATAATAATTTTTAATAAATGAATTCATTACTTACTTACTTACTTAGTTTCTTAATTGTAAGCTTGAGTGTAGATTTGCTTCTTAAAGTAAGACCGCACTACGCGAAAGTTTACTTCAGCTACACTGCGCGGCACCAAATTCTTTGTATGAGATTGTATGACGTAACCCGCACTAAGCAGCAGTGGAACTGCGATTCAGCGACACTTCGCGATAAAGTTGGTAATGTGATCAACTACGCCGCGTAGTGTCCCTGAAGTAAACTGTCGCGTAGTGCGGTCTTACTTTTACAGTCTGATTATACAAAGCTACCGCTACGAAAAACGAACCATCCTTAGCAATTGAAAGTGGGAAAAACAATAATGGAATAAATTCATCTTAATAATGGAAATAGACCGCTTAAGTAAAAATAACGGTACCCACTCTATGACCGCCATTTTCGAGAAATTCATTCTATTGTGAATTGTTTTATTGACTAGCTTGGTATTATCGTTGTCAAAAATATTGGTGTTCATCAAATTTTCAGTCAAACGCAAATTTGCTCTTGATAAATTATTTAAGAAGGATCGTTCACTTTTATATTTATTTATAAAATTAATACGTTTTGATTAACATATTTTTATTAAACTTCACTTGCACGGACATTTGTTTTTCTTTTTGTTTTTTTGGTGTGCAAATAGGAGCTACATGTAGATTGTTCATTTCACTTCTTTACAAGACACAAATATATACAAATAAAAGTGATTTTTACTTTAATTACACGAAAATATATTAAAACAATAACAGAAAACGTAGTCCAAACACAAATGAAAAGATTAGAAAATTGAAACGTCAAACAAAATGCCCGTTTACAAGAGAATTTTGTTTATTATTCACAATAGATCAAAAATTTTTAAAACGAAAATTATAATACCAAAATTTTGTTTGATTGATAAATGTTATCGTATATCTAACTATTGATCTTTGACAACCGCAATAAGGGTGTTTAACTTATAAACATTGATTTAATGTAAGTATTTAACGTGTTTTTATGAATGAAATGTTGTATGAATGAATAATGTAAACATAAACTTCAAAACCATCAGTATAAAACAAAATACCAACTATGCTATTCGCACATAATAAAAATTTATTATTTCCTCCAAAAATTCAAGCTAACGCAACACAACGTTTATAAGTACCTGCCACCGTTAAATTTGTATGTTCACTCACACTTTAGTATATGCCATGAATAAGTTTACGGTTCTAATGACATGCTCTAAGTGGGAAAAGTGAAGTAAAGAATCAAGTCCTGAAACCAACAAACTCTATAGAAATGAGCAAAACACACACCTGCTTTTTCAGTTTTATGTTGTCAAATAATGAGGGATGGTAGATGACAGGTTAACCTTAATAGCGTGGTTGAATGGAAATGATGGTGCTACTATGCGTACTCGTTTTACTAGGTTGATAGGAATCTCTTTGGTAAAACTTGTCGTTGAAATTCAAATAATAATTTACTTATTGAAGCTGCTACAACGGATGATGAGGCAACCACTTAACCAAATGCTTTTTTATGAAGTTCAAAACGCTTCAAAAGAACTGGGGTAAATAATTTTCTTAAAGAATTAAGTAGATAGATATGATTTTCATATAGAACTATAAAGTGTGTAATTTCGAAGTTTAGCCTTGGAAAAAGTGACAGCTGATTTGTTAAAGATTTTGGAGTACTTTGGTAAATTACATTACAAAGTAACCGATTCAGGGATAAAGGTTCATCGAAAAGAACCAAGGAGACAAGCAGCATTATTGTGAAGTTAGCTAGGAAAATATTTCGCCTGGCGAAAATATGTTCGCCCGGAATCGTTGCAAATATCTTACTTTTCACAACTTATTCACTCTTTTGCTTTCAAAAAATAACTAATTATTTTAGCTGTGATAATATTTGGTTTTTGCTACAAAAAAAGATCGCAATAGGTGAGTTTTTGGAAAATTAAGACTTATTTACAAAAGGCGGAAATTGAAATTTCTGTTTTTCCGGCTGGAATGCCATTCGGGCGAACTTACCAATAAGGCTGAATGTATACAATCACGCTTCATCTTGGCCCTGGTGTTTGGTGCAGAGGCATTGGGTACTTTTTTATCGGATAAAAGCTCTTGGATGATGTATTCTAGAGGGGAACCATAAATGGTCCAGTTTGTTCCGAAAAACATAATAGAGGAGAAACAATGAGTTCTTTATACTTTCTGCACACCGACAAAAAAAATTGTTTTTAACAGTTGGGTGGTTCGTGCATAGAACTCTTCCTTCAGACCTCAAGAAGCCCGGAAACCATTGCAGACTCTATTCCGGTCTCCCACGACTTGTATTACTTGACGCCAGAGAACATCCATACAATAATAGAAGTATGTTTCCAGGTTTAAAAAATAGCTTGATAACCTTTGCATCTTCAACTAAAGTATTCCTAAAACACCACGAAACCAAAGTGGTACTGCCTTATAACTTCTATATAATCAGATATATAGAAAACAACACTTGAAATCCGACCGACTTTTATTTTAAAGTTCTGTGTTTTTACTTTTAAATATATTTCTACTACCCACTAGAAAAATTAAATTTATTACATTTAATGCAATAAATTAAATGCAGATTCTTCATGAACACAATTTCTCGACACCGAACCTCTGCTTGATAACATTTACCTTTTCTTACACCTGCATCCTATGCAACATGTATAAGCTATATAGAAAGGACTTTATCCAATAGATGCAACAGTATGCTAGCACTTACATGCGAGTGCAACATTTCCATTAAATGTGAATTACTTCTTCGATGCCCTGCACCTTTGCCACAGTCGGCTGCATTAAGAAGCAGTGTAGTGAGTTAAATTGTGGAAAGTGCTTCATCGCAAGTGTGTATAGCTATGTATATGTATTTTTTTTATATATATATATTTTATTTAATGTGCTTTTGCCTTTTTATATTTCATGTTGTATCCGGTGAACCCATTAGTTAGAGAAAGGAGACTTCTTAATGTACACATAATTGCGAGATTTGCTTTAAAATGTGAAATGGAAACATATCGTGATCATTTATAGCTTAAAAGTTAGAAGGCATGTTCCTTAAAAATAAAAGTTGTTTAAAGAGAATTAAAGTGTTTCAAAATGTTAATTAAATTTGTTAGTATACCTATCAAGAAAGAAATACATCTTCATAATTTTTTATCGATATTTATAAATGCATTTCAGCAGAAGATTTGAATTTGCCAAACTTCAACATGAATTAGAAAGAACAAATTAAACAAGGACAACTGTCTATCTATTGATGTTCTTAGGTGCCACTCTATAATGTTTTATAAATGTGAAGGATGAACAAATTAATATCCAAAAACATGGCGTAAAGTTAAAGTGGTAAGCCCATATGTCATACAGACGAGTGCTCTAACACAACATCGATTTAGTCGTTTTCGCAGAAAAATAAGATTTTTGTTACAATATTTTATTTTTTTTCGGTTGTGATAGTCCCAATGGTTTCAAAGACTCGTCGAGCATTAGTGTCCATACGCTCCACAGTCCACGTGTCTCAGCCGCTGAAGAGGTTTCGATTATTCAAAGACTTTAATCAAACATTTTTTACATCAGCAGCTGGCTGATCTGTGAAATGACTGGCAGCGCTTGGCAAAAATGTGCAGCCAGTAGAATCACCGCATCTGCGAAGAAGTTCTGATTGCTGCCCAAATCTCTTTATTTTCGATCGAGGGCTTTCAATGTTCGTTAGTGCGACCAAACGTCGAAACTGAAACAATCATCCCAAACTATTATTTTCCAATGCTAACATTCGCTATTGCTGATGTTTTGGTTATGTTACAACTTGATTATTACGGTTGATCCATTGTTTGCATATTCATAGGCAGTTTGAGCGGTTTGCCTCCCTTGAACTTGAAGGGGCGATGCTCTATATGGATGGATTCTAGATGATTAATGTAGAAATATTACGATATTATTTATAACTTCTATGTTAGTTTATGAAAATTATCGTTTAATAATCTATATGTCGGTATCCATCGATGTTGACTCGCGAACAAAGCAGCTATCACAAATCACAAATCAATCTATAAATCGTTTTTTTCAAAGCCGTCTTCTGTTGCTCCGAATTTACAAATATTAGCAGGTGTTTCAATTTCCGGTCGTATAATGCCGAACCGATAGTTATTCTGACTATTTATTGTTTTGGTCATTAATATTACCAAATATTGCAAAAGACATGGATGTTGGGTAATATCGATGTTTTGTCTATGGTTAATATCGGAAATCGATGTTTGTCTATCGATTCGATGTTGACATCGATGCTCTCGATGATCCTAGATAATGCTACTACCAGCGCTATTTAAGATTCATCCGTAGACCTAATTAACTGTTAATTATTGCATCGTATACGCTGTTTATAAAGTGGAACCTTAGTTTGTTCGGAGAGCTATAAGCATCTATATGGTAATTGAATTGTCACTACAGGGAAAATGTTAAGAAATTTACGAATTTTCTTTTCTTTTATTTAGCAAAAGAAAAAACCGCAGAAACAAGTATCCAATTTGGTCCAGCCGTTTTCAAAGTTTTAGACAACCGAACAAACGAAGATCCATTTTCATACATATACAGAAATTTCAAAAGCTATTTTGTTTCCAACAAACCACGAATAAATACTAAGTTTGAACAATATTCAGACAGGCTGTCAGTAAAAATTGACAGGCCTGTTTTTGGATGCATTATTTGTTTATCAATAATCACTCGTTGATTTTTTGAACCCAAAGTCATTACTTAGGGATAAATATTTAAGGACCTGTTTCAAAACAAGTTAATAATATCTTTGATAGTCTATCGGAGAACTTATATCTGCCATGTAAACTTCAACTTTCGGTTTTAAAAGTCACAAACCTTTGAAACTAACCGTAAAGCTATCGATTAAAAATGAATCTCATTCCTGGTGATTGTTTTGTTTGAATAAATCATTCGATGATTCAAATTGATATTTGAATTTGAAAACGCTTCAGGTTTAGTAACCCAAAATTGTCAGCAGTCAGTTTAAAATGTTTCGTTGGCAATACTTGACCGCCCAAATGGCGCCAAATTTAAATCTTGCATGAGATGTGGGGACATCCTTCAAATGCATTTCTCGACGTCTCAAAGATTAATTTTAACAGTCTTTATCACCGTATATTTTTTTTAGATTTCCTATGATTCTTAACGATTTTTAGCATTTAGCAATATCAACATTTACGGGGGCAGACTTGGTTAGTTTCATTTAAAAGTTCGAAAACGGACTAAAAATATTTTTTTAAAGGATTTAATAGCTTTAGTTTTGGAACTGTTCAAAAAAATGTCTGTAAAAAGAATCATAGAAATAAAAAAAAATTATTTGAATAAAAAAGGAAAAGTAAGTACGCCGAACTATGAATAAAAATCATCAGGAAGAAAAATTCCAAGATGATCAAAGATCCAAAGAGATAAAGTGAACCTTTTTTTTTTAATAAAATCTTACCATCAACAGAATAATAAAGTTCTCAATTTATACAACGATTTTCAAACAGAAGTACTTGCATTCTTTGATGTTGTACAACGCTAATTAGTCCCAACAAATGATGAAATCATACCAAATGCAATGGTAAGACTTTAAGGCAATAAAAGCTTTTTAAAATCATCCTTAAGCTAAAATATATTCAGTGCTTTCTCTTAGAAGATGAAAGAGGGATTCAACACATTATCATTACAAAATTTTCGGTACCTAAGTACACTTATACAAAAAGAAAAAAAGGAAAACTGTCTCAAATCCAAGGTTTCCTCATCAGGAGCATCCTAAATACCACGATAATATAAAGACAAGGAAGCACCAATAACTTATATCCTTTTATTCCGATTCCAATTCCGTTTCTTTTCTTTTTATTTTTTTTTAACATTCATAGTCACAGGAAACTCGGACTTATTTTTAAGGAAACAGATGTGAGGATGTGACCCACATTTGCATTTTTGTTTGCCTACTTTATATCTGTTATCTTATATTTCCGTGCCTACCTACAAACAAAAGTGCATCCGTAAACGTAACTTTTCGGAATCATAACCAGATTGTTTCTATATATATATATTTAACCAACACAAAAAAAAAACATCAAAAAACTAGTTTAATATTCAACCAACCATGGAGATAAAATATAAAAATATATTCCAATTGCCTACATTTTACGGAGACAAAAAAAAAATAAACATAATAATTGAGGTTGACAAGATTAATTTACGGAGCTTTTAAAAAGAGGACAACCTTGGTCTCTTTTTGGAATTTATTTTTGTCGTGGTCTAATTTGAAAGTTGTGTCCATTGTAGAGTATGTTTGTGACACAGGTATAGTATTACCTTTCTTTCAGTTGAAAGTTTTTTTTTTGTGATTTCTATTTTGAAAAATAATTAACTTACCTTTGATTTTATTTTCAAACTTTTATTGAGCAAAGACAAGCTTCAATCAGTTTGAAAATAATATAATATAATTGGATAGAAAAATATGCACATTTAAGGATCAGTGGTATTTTAGTATAGGTAAACATAAAAGTAATTTAAATAAAATAAATTAAATCACACAAGAAATCAATTAGTTTAGAAAAAATAGGATTATAAAAAGAGAATCGTATGCAACAAAATTTACTTAGCCTAGATTCCAGAAACAGTTGGAAAAAAGATTTTTTATGTAAGTATAACTAAAAGATGACTGTCAAGTTAACATTACCACTTTCAAATTTCAAAAGTTTAACTATTGGATAAATTTTTGTGAATTTGTCGTAAATTTGTAAGCAACTAGAATATAAATAAATAAGTTATGCAACTTGGCGGCCATTGCTGCTCAAACGTGTAACTTCTCATGGTTGGCACCAGTGACTGAATATTTAACAATATATTTGACAGACGCCGCCAAAACAATATGGCCGCCGCAGACTGTCAGAATAGACCCGTCACCCTTTCCTATTAAAAAATATGTATACAATAGTGATGATCTTCCTAAGCAAGAAATTCATCCATCAATTATTTTGACTTTCTTTTTGTTTTTTGTATAATTAAGCATTTCATATCCATTTCTTATTTCAGGTGGGGTGTTTCTACTGTAATGACACGAGAAAACATTATACCGCGACTAGATCAGCCCGAAGACGAGGACTCAACCCACGGATTCGATACAATAGCCTCACTCATCCCATTCTGGGACATGGCCAATCACAAAGATGGAACTATAACTTCATTTTTTAACATGGAACTCAGTCAACTAGAAAGTTCTGCCCTTACAGATTTTGAAAAAGGAGAACAAATATTTATTTATTACGGCGATCGTTCAAATGCTGATTTATTAGTTCACAATGGGTGATTGTCCTTTCGAATTGTGTTTTATATTTCTATATCTAAAAAATCTATTTTCAGTTTCGTGTATCCAGATAATAAAAAAGACAGTGTCAGTATAAAACTTGGACTCAGTAACTCTGATAAGCTGTTAGCTGAGCGTTCCATACTCCTAGAAATGCTAGAAATATCAAAAAATGCGGAATTAAAAGTATTCCAAGCGCCACTCTTTATCTCACCTCAATTACTGGCCTTTGTTCGTATTTTTAATATGAACAAGGAACAATTAGAACATTGGATAGAAAATCGAGCAGCTGATCTCTTTCATATCGACTGTGCATTAGAAACTAGTCTTGAATCAAAAACATGGCTTTTCCTACAGACTCGTCTAAGTCTTTTGCTGAGAGTCTTTCCAACAACATTAGAAGAAGACGAACTGGCATTACAAAACCATGAAAAAGGTCAAACAAAAGTTGGTTACCTGAAAGCACTCATATTGCAATATCGAATTCTTGAAAAACGAATTCTAACAAATGCTTTAGACTATGCTAAGCAAAGGACAAAAGCTTAAAGTTGTTAAAAATGTTAACTTATTATGTTGTGGACCTCGTCGGAATAGAAAACTAATATAATATATTTTTGTATTTTTTAGCATTTTCATAGTCTTATCAGAAAAAAAGTGTTTTTTGAAGTGATTTTGTTTGGCGACATTCGATTGATACTTTTGACTTCTAAATTTATTTATTATTGATCAAATTAATTATTGTGTGTGTGTTTTTGTTTGTATACAATGTGAGTGGCTTTTGTTATATATTTTCATTTATATTGAGATTTACTAATTTGGATACTAAATTATAAGTATTTTCTTTTTGTTTTTAATGAATGTATTTATTTTTAATAAATATTTGAAAAGAAAATTTCAAGTTTGTTTGTATTTGTTTCACATGGATATTGTAAAGATTAAAGTTGACAACGTTTATTGAATACAGTTTGGAAGAGTTAAGAAATTTTAACACAGTAATGTCCTGTCCTGTATGTGAGTGGCGCATTAACGTGGAGTCCCGCCTTTTGGATGGGAAAGCCGCTTTCCATTTTAAACAAATAATTAACTTAGGCCTACTTGCACGATTTTGAAAGTATTAACCACTTGTTTATCCATGCATATAGGCACAAGCCATCGATAAAAATATGAACTCGTTGCAAAATCTTTAAAATATTTATCCACTAATTTTTCTCTGGATAACTTTTTACATCTGTCAATATCAATTTGACAAAAAGTTGCTATGTGTGCAGGCTTTATGTGTGCAGGGTTTTCTGTTTCGTTTCTGTTTTTATTTTTGTATCTTTGGTTAGCTGTGTTTTCAACGTAAACTACTTGAAAATTAAAAAAATATTTGTTGGTCCTGGATAGCTCACTTCGATTTTATAAATTTATCCTTTGGTTTCCTGGAAGCGGTTCTTAAAGAAAAGTACAAAAATATCGCTACCACGAAGCACATAAAAATATGTCTTGCACAGAAAAAATTGAAAACTATGCCCAATTAAAATAAACCCAAACCTTGCCTATACCTATTCTTTTTTTAAATAACGATTAAAAATATTTTTTAGGAAATAAAAAACATTAGGTCTATTATTTAAATTTTTTTTTCCTATCAAAATCCCACTAAAAACCAAACAAATCATTTGATCCAAAAATGCCTAGTGATATGCAATGAAAACAGTGGCTAGAGAAATAACAGACTATCCAATTCCCGTTTATAATTTAAAAGCATTTTAATAACGGAAATAATAGACTTAATTTAAATCAGGTTTTAGTATCTGTTTTTTTTTTATTCCCAGGAAATCCGAATCAGAAGCAAGAGCCAATAACATAATTTGCAACGAAAACTGCCTAGGGATATGCAAAGAAATACCCGGCTAAAAAAATGGCACCTTGCCTCTTTCCGGTTTATTATTCAAAAGCATAATAATGGTTTTTTGAAGTTAGCACAAAAAAAAAAAAAAACAACGTTAAAGCCCGGGATCTAGCGTTGCATTTTGGGTAGTGATTTTACGCCGATCGCTGGCCATCTTTTTCAATAGATTTTAGTTAGGCTTCCTTATGATTGCTGAGTGCTACAGAATTGTTTTTTTTTTTTTTTGTTTAAACCTTAATTCACTCTTTCGTTCTTTGCTACTGGACGAATTTCGTAAAGGTCAACCAAATTGGTTAATGCGCAACAAAAAATCGATGTTATTCGTGAACGTGAACTGATGTTGCAAAATCGTCATATGACTTACCGTGAAATTGAGGCTTAAATGAATAAATACTGGGGTTTGAACGCCTTTCAGACGCGACCTGCAAATTGTGAATGGCATTTTATTTACATGAAAGGTCCCCAGCAGCTGTGAATTGTCAATACACAAACTCGTGGGGATATTATTCGCCGAATTGTGGAATGCGTGCTGATGTTGTGAATTTTCACTATCGAAAGTTCGCTGAATGATGATTTTGGTCGCGTATAGAAATAAATATTAATATAACAATTTTCTAATTTAAATTAAATTGGAAGGTGTTTTTTTTTGTGTTCATTTATCATTCGTTATTCACTTTCCCGAAAAATGAAAATAAAAAAAAATATACAAATAACAGGAATGCTTCCAATTTTTTTGATTTCTGATGACAAATCAAGTATATAGGTAGTGTGATACTAGAGACCCCAAATACCAAGTTTTAATGAAATCGCCCGTTTATACAGTCGGTGTTTTAAAATACAGCCAAACACACAAATTTTTGTTTGCACGAATCTATAAAAAAAATAAAAAATTGCATTAAAAGCACCACTAAGAACCAACAGACTATCATTTTACTTTGTAGTACTTTTGTCACCAAACCAACAAATCAGCCAACATCAGATTAACAAACCCAACCTGAAGCCACAATTTGGGCAATAAACGACAAAGTTTTTGAAGTTGATACTCTTGAATACCACTAACACCAGAATATAAACTACACCCTCCTTATCCTGTTATAATGGGTGCCACATCCTGCCGAGGGAAAAACCCATAAGCTCTTTTATGTCTACCAGCTTTGCTAATTTTGAAAATTGAATATTATTGCATTGTTGGCCAACACAGCAGCTCTTACTATGAGTGGGGTATTTTTTGAAAACACTCTCAACGATCCAGTTCCTGGTTAAAATAAAAAATAAATAAAAATAAAAGAAATGAAAAATCTTGCACAAGAAGCATGACGCTGTACACCTGACTGACTGCACGACATAAATTTCAATTCTCTGAGGATATAACAGGATGAGAGGCTGGGTGGTGCCGGTGCGGCCATGGCGGGCGGCGGTTGAATTGTGGGCTCAGAAGTGCAGTTATATTTCAATGGTAATCTCATTAGGATTTCAGGGATGTACGTTTCATCGTTGTCGTTCTGAATGTTTATTGTGTCAGTAGGGTTGGTTCCAGACGAAGAATAATGTATATACATGTGGCCCATTAACTTTATATATGTGGTTTAAGTGGAAAAGGATGAATTCATGCAAAACACCATCACAGAATTCATTTTAATTTCATGTTTTGTAAAAAAAAAAAACAAAAACATACTATAATGGCATCAAATTGAAATATGCATTTCAATTATTTTGTAACTCGGGGAGTATTAAAGAACCACATTATTTGGATAACATTTACACGATATTTTATTGAAATAAAATGCAGATGGCACCTACATTAAATTAATTAAAGTTTTAAGTTTTTTTTTTACCAACATCGAAGATTATCATTTAAAACTACTTAAATTTAAATTATTTAAATTAAAAGCTCAACATATCAAAATTGTTTGTATTTCAATCGAAAATGCGCGTCACTTATAAAAATTATATCTACCTACTCAGTTGATTAATAAACACAATTTAATCCTGAAGAAGAAAATGTTAAAACATATAAGTATAATAGTTAGGAATTACTAAGAGGATTCTGATGATCGGCTTGGTATCCGTAAAACTGGAAAAATTCCTTCTCAATAAGAAGTGTTCGTGTACACAGGTTGTTGTTGGTCCATTAAAAAAACACTTCTCAATGAAAATTGAATTATGAAGCGCAAGCTACGCAGCTTAACTGCAGTATGTTATCAATAACCATATAAAAAACCCCTTCAAAAGTTAACAGATTTGTAAGTACTACCAACACAAAGAACAATTATTTTCAAAAAAATAAAACTCGACCGAGCAACGCCGGGAAACAGATAGCTAATTATCTCATAAATTACTTGATTTAGCAAAAAATTTATTGTAATAAAACTTGTTTGGCTTTAAAAATCGAGTAAAATTAATGTTCAAAATTTAAAATAGGACCACTGGGAACGGAAATGTCCTCAAAAAAAAAAAAAAAAAAAAAAAAAAATGGCGGCCAAACGACCATGATTTGGATCATGAGACTACATACTTTTCATACTCCTATGGCTGTTTGACAAAGCCACACAACAAAAGTAAGGATACAAATAACGGCATACATGACACCGCACTTTTTATGTCAAATTAAACTTTTTTTTATTAAATCAGTTTTTTTTACCTTTTTACTTGTATCTTAAATATCTCAAAAACTTGGTGATGTTGCAAAAAATTCCTTTAAAAATTTTGTACAAAAAACCTTACAAAATTAAAACCGTCTAATGTGTAGAGAAATATCCTCAAACAATAAATTGATCACTTTGGCGACAATTTTACAAAATGGCGGCGAAACACTAAAATTGGACAAATGGCTGTCAGGTTAAATTTCACCCTTATCATGTTAAAAACCAATTCCAATCATAAAAAAAACGCACGGGTTTCGGTATCCTGACCGGACTTATATACCAATTTATAGTTTTTTTTTCCATGAATGGCTTATCCAATTGTCCAATTGAAGCCACGAGAACTCCGTTATCATGTCCTAAATGTCGTTTACAGTCACTGCAATTGCGAGCGAACTCAGCGTAACTTGCCCTATTTTTGTAATGGGTTTTCAAAATGACAACGCGGTCTTTTTTTGCGTAGTGCTACGTTTTTTTAATAATCGGAACAATATTAAGTGTCAGCTGTCAAATTTCAGAGATGCCATCATGCCATTTGCGCACAAAGAAAAAATTTAAATAGTGCACTCTTATATTGAAACACCCGATATATACACCCTTTGTATAGGTAAGTTGTAAGTATGTAAATTCTATCGTACTATACAGAGTTCTTTTGCAAGTTCTTTGCAACTTATGCGGTAACAAAAGATGAAAATTAAAATTTTGTTTTAAGTAAATTGGGTGCCATAAGTAAGAATTATTAAGATGAAAATTAGCACCATTAAAATTATATAGAAAAAAAACAAAAAAAGTTGGTTTGGAATTTCTATCTGTCAGTTTGGTTGTATCTCCACCGATTTTGGTATATGTAAATCATTCGCTAGAGGAGAAAAGTAATTTCTTTTCAGGTCAGAAACTAACGGTATCTGCCATAAAACCATTGTGAAAAAGCTTGATTTAAAACCTAATAAAAACTTTTACGTAACGTCAAAATAATAATTAATAACAAAGCACAAAAAATTTAAAATTGCGTAACTTGAGTATATGAAAGTTAACGAAACTGAACGAAACGACATACATATTAATTATTCGCTCTGTTTCTTAAGCCAACTTAATCGAGCAGAACAATTATATTTGGCTCTTAGTTTAGTTAAATTTTCTATTTCGCTTATGCCTACTTTTACAGTGAGAGTTTAAAGTGTAGAATTAAACCTAAACTAAAGTTTGAACTTTTCGTTTAATTCGTTCGGTTCCACATCAAAAACTTAAACTCCAGTTAGCTAAAAACTCTGAAAAGCTCAGTTTTATGAAAATTATTTTGAAACTGGGCATGAGTGTAATAAGAATTAAACTAAAAAATAAAATAATAAAATGCGAAACAACAAAAAGCGAAATAATGATATGCAGGATTAAAGTTGTCAAGACAAAAAGTGAAATGATGTTTTGACGAAGTGATATTTTAGTAAAATAAAAACCGGCTTAACAAAAAACTTGTCAAACCATTGTACAAAATACAAAATACAAAATTGGAAAAATATAAATTGTCGAATTCATCTTGAAAAAATGAAAAACTCGTCTTATTGACCCCTACCATTTTTTTAATTGGTCTTTCTCGTGCATCGATTTAAAAAAAAAATTTACATTTTATGCAAACTGCTAAAGACATTCTGCGTCTTTTTGTCCCCACATATCATTTTGTAAAAAAAAAAAATTTTAATAATTTAATAAATTCTAACAATTTTGAATTTTTGTCTATCTGTTTTAATTTTTGTTCGAAAATCTATAAGAATTTTTAATAAAGTTGCATATAATTTTTCTCTTATTAATTTAATTTTAAAAATGTATATCATTAAAAACAATTTCTTGCGACTCAGTTGTGCATTTATGTAAGTCTATATATTGTGTGTTATTATACAACCCCAGCTTACTTGCTACAAGAGCAAGTTTGTGCAATTAAGTCTTGCGTTTTTTTTGTGATACTTATGGGGTGACCATTGACATTGACATTTTCATACAAACAGCCAAAAAAAGTTGTTCCAGCTAAAAACAGCCTAAAAACGCCATCATCTTTTAGTGTTAAATACGTGTACTAATTTCGCCATTAAAATTTAAATCAAACCGATAGTATATTCATCTGTAAGTAACTCATGCCATAGGGAGTGGATTTGTTTTGTAAAAAGTAGTTTGATGACAATTTCCACGCAAATAATTCAATAGTAAATAATAAATTAAAAAAATCATATCACTGCTACGCAGATTCCCCGCTAGTAGTTGATGCCGCCCCTAGTTATGTTGGAACATGCGTGAAGTTGGCTACTGGCGGTCCATATGTAATACGTCAATGGGGGTGACCTTATGTTTTCATAGCTATAGCTGTTGACAGTTGGTGGCGCTATCGTCGAAACCCTAATCTTACAGTTGTAAACTTTGCAGCATGAGACTTCACAAACCACTAAGAACTGTTGCTGTAGTTTTTGTTTTTTAAACTTCAATCGATGCCAATGCCACCATAATCAGCTCAGCAACCAATGGAAAGCAAAATGGTAGCATATTGATAATTGAAGAAAATAAGGCAGATGTATGTAACCCAATGCTAGCAGACTAAACGCCAAACTCCCTTTACCTTTATTGTATTGACGATTTGTTGATGATTTTGTATTAACAGACATAAAAATGCATCTGCGACAATATTTCCCTTAAATTTGCATTCAACGGTCACTTATGTGTCAATCCCTGTCGAATTTCAATTAATTTCTTATTTCTTTATATCTATAGTATTAAAGTTTACCCCTATCACGTTTGCTTTTTCACTGATTGAAGTTAATTTAATTAAAAAGATTATTTTCGTTTCGATTCGTGTTTCTATCTGTTTTCATATCATTTTTTTTAATTAAAAATATCTGTTAACTTTTTGAAGGAGATTGAATTTTCAATGTCAATAAAAGCGGCTGTCTAACCATAAAATAATGTTTATTTTATAAACTTTTTTGTTTAGATAAGATTTCAAGGGCGAAATTTCGCCAAAATTTCCCAACCAAATTTTATAAATAAAAAGTGGAAACCCCAGTAGTAACACAAATTAATTCAAAATAACGACAACAAATCACCACCCCTCTAGGAGCAATCATAATCCCAGTGTGGGAAATAGAAAAAAAAAATTTAAAATCGACAGAAAAAACCTCATAAATTTAATTGCATTTTGAAGTTCTTTTTGTTTTTGTTAGAAACATATTCACACAGTTCACATATACTCATGTTCACTCTCATTCGCACATGAACCTACCTGCGATTGCAATCGATTTTCGTTCGAGTGTAAATCCTTTTGTATTGGCATTGTCACCGCATGTAATTGATGCTGCTGGATTGGTAGGTGATGCTGTTGAAACTTTTGCATCTGTATCTGCTGATGTATCTGCTGCTGTTGTTGCTGTTGCTGCGATGGATATCTCTGGCAATTCGCACAAAAAAATCGCAATCCAAATACAATGAAGAATAGCATTAGGCCACAGAAAACTTTCGCTTTTGAACCCATTTCTATTATTTATTATTTTGTATCGATGTAATGAAAATAAAAACAAAAAATAAAAATTGATAGATAACTTTTTTTTCTATCTTTCACTTTTCACTCACTGTTATTGCATTTTGTGATGTATCTGTTACTCTTGGTTGGTTAAGCAATTAAATATAATATCGCGTTAGTTATTTAAACAAATAAAACATATTTTCATTGAACTTTGCACGCGATGTAAACCATCGAAGGAATGGATGAGTGAGCTTAATAAACATTATCAAATTGGTTCAACAATAATTTTTTAATTGCCCATCGTTGAAGGTGATGTTTGGGTTGCACTTGACTGCACTGCAATAGCGTGTTAATAAATTTCGTTTTCACTTTTTTTTAGTATTTTTTTTTTCGTTTTTAATACATAAATTTAAAATTTAAGGACATTTCGTAGATAAACAAAAGAAAATCACAAAAACAACGTCCACTTTATTCCTTTTTCACTTCAAGAAAACAAATCGACAAACATCCGTAAAAAATCACATCCATCTGTAAACAGAGCACTCTTATGAATATTTTATTCCAAGTATCCTCTTTTAAGATGAAAATAAAAAACAAAAGTATCTATGCGTGTAATATGCGCATTCATTCATCTATTCGATTCGTATAGCAGCAAACCATTTTGGCGGGAAAATGTGGCCTTACTCAACAAAAATTTATAGACAAACTAGACACAATACAAAAAAAATAAACACATCATGATTTAGTATTTGGATCTACCGGACAAGGCTTTTTCAATCTTATACATAAAGATAGATACTGGACCGAACCGTGTGAATTCTGCGATGTTTCTGATTCAACTGAAGCAAGAGTTTTGGTTAAGATGATGCACTCTATTGGATGGTTGGATGGGTTGGTTTGGTTAAGTTGGTTGGGGCTTTTCTCCTACCAATGTTGTGGCTTTTCATTCATAAAGTTTACAAGGTTGTTGTGTTGCTGGTTGATATCGTATAGATGTTGAGGAAAATGTGGGTGGGGAAATGGGATAAAGCTCTGGAAATGTTGCTGAAAATATCATGTTGTGTGAATTTGTTGTTAAAAAACATGAGTGTAGATTAGAGCGATAGAAGGATAAAAGATATGTTGTCAAATGAAATGTTGCGAGGTTAAAAACAGATTGTTTTTATTAAGAGGACTTTTGATAAGAGCATTGTCATTCAAATTATGTATTGCTTTTTGTGTAAATAAATCTTAATGTGTACTAAATATTTGTACAGAATTTTTTAAAACGTTATGAATTATGTATATGTTGTTTTTACTTGTGATTATAAGTATCATAGAGCAAGTTATGAATTCGTGCAAAAGAAAGATAACAATCAAACATAACATTACGATGTTAGCGAAGTCGTTAAAAGTGGGTCTGGAAATTCAGTCTGTCTGTCTGTCATTCGCACCTAAACCGTTAAGCTAAGATTCTTTAAACTTGGTATGTAGGCTTTTTTTTAGTTAACTGTCAGGGGGTTTTTGAAATATTTATCTAGGCCTCGAAATAACGGTACCTACCATGTTACGGTGTAACGGTAATAAAAAAGATTGTTTTTCTCGAAAACGGCTCCAACGATTATGATAAAATTGAACATGAGTGATACACAGCATAGAGTGCCTTTTAGACGGTGGAAACAGTTATTCTCAAAAACCAGTTTTAACGGTTTTTTTCGTTAACAACTCAACGAATCCTAACCAAATTTTGTTTTAAGAAAGGCCTTATAGCTGAATGATAATGGCGTACTTAATTTTTTCATAGTTTTTCTAAAAAAAATTATATTAATTAAACAATTTTTTTTTTTGAAAATATAATATTTTGAAAACCAATTGATGAATTTTTTTTAAATTTAGTTTTCGAATAGAATTTTTTTTTTTTTTTAAATTGACATACTCAGAATTTGTCATAAAAATATTTTTAAAAAGTTATTTGAAAAAAATTGATTTTTTTAAAAACTGGTCGTTCGATTTTCGTGAAAAAAAACTATAAAATATATTCTATTATTTAATAATTACTGGCATACCACGATTTTCTAGGAAAACTCTGGTTTAAAGTAATTTTTTTAACTATTGCATTTTAAATTAATTGAAAGAATTTAAAAAATATTTCATATACAATAGTTGAAAGACTACAACATGCAAGAGAAGTACGCGAGACCCATTTATGCCTTTTTACTGTTAAGTATTAGCTTACCTGCTACAAGAGCAAGTTTGTGAGACCCTGACGTGCCTTTTATTTTATTTAATTATAGTTTTCGTTAGTACTGTTGTAGGTACTTTCTCAAAGACGTTGTCGTCCGTTAGATTCTTAACACAAATCAACAGTAAAGCAAAACAATTTTTTTCGATCTTGCAAAAATAATCACCGGATTTGTTATTGGCTTTTGTTGGTCGAGGTAAGCTAATTGATTTTTTCTCAATATCTGTCGAGCTTTTTTTTCTTACTTTTTTAACTATACATAAGATGGCGCTCTTTAAATTTTCATTTAATTTTAATTCAATAATTTGAAAACCTGTCGATAATGGATTCTTATCAAATCTGAGCAAAGACTTAATTATTTCTCCAAATTTACAGTCTTTTTTTTTAAAGTACATGTTTTGTAAAAAAAACGCAATATTTAAACAAATTTATTTTTCGTTCTATTTCTTCGAGTTCCAGAAAAGTGTTCGAGTGTCGTTTTTTTTGTGAAAACCCGCGGACATCTGACTAAAAATAAAGTCTTCACGACCTAAGTAGTATATTCTCTATCCAACAACGTGGTAAACAGCTTATAAATCCTTAGAAAAATGTTTGAGATAAAAAATCGACGGTAGATAAGATGACGAAAAAGTACGTCCGGCAATTTTGTCTGTCAGCCTGACTGCATCGATATCGACACAGCCTTAAGTGTTGAGCCAATTTTCTATAAACTATGTTGGTACTTTGTATTTTTAGATTATAGGTTTGAAAATAACAGTACCTATCTGATATATAAACGTTAAAGAGACATTAATTATGTTCTGCAGAGCTTGATTAATACTACGACCAAACATATGTTTAAAACCAAACATGCGACAAAAATAAACTTAACTTGCTCTTATAGCAAGTTGCTACAAAAATAAATTTAAATTTAATAAAAGTATATGTAGATAATATTTTTTTTTAATATAAACGAGAAATTCGAACAAAATTATATGAATTGTTTTTTAAAGTGCTAAAACTACTTTTTATAAAGATTCAATCCAAAACCAAAGTATGTAGAACATTTGTTGTCTAAATATAAGTTTATCAAAAAAATAATTACTTAAAAAATCGATGTTTACTTAATAATTGTTGTAAAATTTTTTTTTACGAATATGAAGCAAGTGCTAAATATGTAGTTTATTGTTTTATGCACAAAAAAAAATTAATTAAAATATTAATTAAAATTAACACGAAGCACTTTTCCAAATTTTGTGTTAAAATAGACTAACCCGTTCGCGAGATACCTCAAGATATCGGTTCTATGGGAGGTACCTTTAATAGGCTTCCCGAAAATGTTTTTTGCAACTGAACAAAAGACAGTCATCAGATAAAAACAATCTGTAAATTTTTTGGATTTCGTTGGAGCCGTTATATATGGTATGTATCGTTATTGTTTGAGATAAAAAAAAATCAATTTCTCCTCTAAGGAATGATCTACAAACCCTATGTATCGCCCGGTGCTAGCTTGTGGGCTAGTCAGATGACGTCCAGCAAAAAGCACCTTGTCATTACGCAATTTTAAAATTTTTCTATACCAGTAAGATCACAGTTGCAATAATTTTCAATCATTTTCACCTGACGAGCCCACAAGCTAGCACCGGGCGAAACGCAATATTTTCTTGGACTAAAGACTAATAGTTCCTATATAATCGCAAGTAAACATATAAGCTAAATATTTTTGGAATGGCGCCAGAAATAAAATTTTATTATGAACCGAGCTGATTAGTACTACAAAAATCAACTCTGGCAAAAGATTTCAACACACCATATCTTCATTTTGGGACTTCACTAATCGTAATCACTATTCACTAGTATATCGCGTTATTGTCATGATATTAACTAATTATAACTAAGCCATCAAATATTTAGAATGTTAACGTTTCAAGTGTTTGTATTATATAAATATTTTTCCTTAAATAAAAAAAAAAGTTGCAAATTAATTGTTGAAGTTTAAAATGACGACATAAAAAAGCATTCACATAAAAGTCCTTAAATGTACCAAGAAGATTTAAAAGAGGTTATTTTATAATCCTGCAGATTAAGAAAATTATTTCAGTATTAGCAGCACAGAAGCTCTATTGACGTTCTTTCTGGCGTCATTAAAATCATGCATGTGCAAACTCACCTTTTGGTATAAGGAGACAAAAAACCCACAACTCAACCCCTTTTAATTTTAAATACATAAATCAAAATGTATTTCTATCCAAAAGGTCACATACACTTTCGACAAATAGTTTGTTTTCATGTTCCTTACTATGTACCTATGTCAATGGCTTCTGATAAAAACAAGAATTTGTAGAATGAAAATGAACTCTGACAGGTGACCTACTGAACTTTGCTACCCTTTAGAGACAGAGATTGGTTTTACAGTTTGCTTGTTTTTAACTCATTCCCATTGCCTCGATGTGTTAAATTTAAATTGAAGTAAAACATGATATAAACACAATGTAGAACACTTTTAAAAGCTTGGTGAAGTGATGTTACATAAATATTATGTAGAATATACTTTTATAGCGAATACACGTTTGGTGAAAACTTCATCCTAGACACTCAACGTAGATGAAGTAGACCCGGATTTGGAAGACTTATAATGCCTTCAGCAACTATTAACATTATTTATTTGTAGATACGGTTTGATTCTGTTTTTATTTTATAATGAAGTTTTAAGGGTGGGTCTTCATGACATTAGAATTTAAAATTCATGTAAACGTATTTCAATGTGGTAGTGCGATATTCTTTTCTCTTCATTATTGTTTTTGATACGCTCAACTACTCTTGTTCTCTTTTCAAAATGGGTTTGTTGTTTTGTCATCCTTTCGATTTGAATGGGAATGATGAGTTCTATGCTTTCTGTTTATGGAAGGGTGAAGGGATATTTTTCAATTTTGTTTTCAAAACACATGAGTAGGTATAGCTAAAATGTGAGTCATTTTTTTCTCTTTTCGTTTAGTTGTTTTTTCTTCACTTTCACTTGCTGTTGCTGGAACTGAAAAAACAGTAACAAAAAAATGTGAACTCGTTTGTAATTCGATCGAGATCTTGATGAAGGTCAGGACACATCAAATGAACATGCATAAATATACGTTACACATGTAGGTAGGTAGGTACATTGAAATAGTTTTTTTTTAGGAAGCTTTATGTAAGATAAGTGTGAGGTAGGTCAATATAACTATTTGACCTGTTTGAAAATTACTTTAGGGTTTATTGCAAAGGGGTGAATTTTGGAGTTTACAAGTAAGGATGTTGGAAGAATAAGGTAACTTGTTCATTTGTAATGTGCGAAATTTGAGATTTCCTTTCGATTTTTGTTGTTGTCAGATTTCAAACAACAGCACAACACTGTATATTTTTGTTTTGCAATTGAAACATTGTCACTTCATTGTCACGTGGGAAAACCTACCTACCTATGTACATTTTGTTTTCAGAATAAAAATAAAAATGAACAAACAGAAAAGTCGTGCAGCATTTACATTCCTAGCTATGTATATAGGTATGCCCTATGATCATTTTTTGATGTTTGGAATCAGGGAGGCATAGGTATGTTAATAAACATGCGAAATCGCCCAACTCTGAGTTTTTAGAACTTGTATCATCTTGGATGTAGGTACCTACCTCTAGGTGTAATATAACCTAATCTATATACCTATGTAGATAGGTACCTATATAAATACAAATTAATTGGTGTCTGTTTGTACGCGGATAACTCGGCTGAATAATTATCCGACTTGCTTGGGAGTTCTTTGTTGGATTTTTATTGAACCAGGTTCACACAATGGAGCCGAAAGTTTTAAATTTTGGAAAATTGAAAAAATCTTAAAAACCCAAAATTGCGGAAAGAAGTTCACCAAAACAGCTAGTTTTATATACAGGGTGAGTCATGAGCAATGCGACAAAATGCTAGGGCGTGTAGGTTGCGTTGAGACAAGAAAAAAATCGTATGGGAGGGGGGGGGGTCTATTCCCCTCCATTTAGCCAGGAGGGGCAATTTTCGAAAAAACTGACTTAAAATGGGAACAAAATTATTTAAAATCAACGGCTTCATTCACAATGCTGTGCGATACGTTTTTGAAAAGCCAATAACTTTTTCTTTCATTCTGTGTTTAAATAAATCTATTCTAAGAAATAGTTTTTGAAATATTAATTTTCAAAGTCAAAATTTTGAAAAAAAAATTGAAAAAAAAATTTCAAATTCATTTTTTTCAAAATTTTACGTAATTAAGTGCTAATTTTAATTTCAAAATTCAATGCTGTTATTAATTTTAAGTCTAAATAAGAAAACCGGATGCAAACATTTTATGTCGTTCTCAAGAAATTAAAAAAAAACCAAAACCACCTTTTTCTAAGAAAAACATTTATTTTTATTTTTACGTTACACATGTAGGTAGGTAGGTACATTGAAATAGTTTTTTTTAGGAAGCTTTATGTAAGATAAGTGTAAAGTAGGTCAATATAACTATTTGACCTGTTTGAAAATTACTTTAGGGTTTATTGCAAAGGGGTGAATTTTGAAAACTTTCGAAATTGCGAAAACTAGATCCAAAAATGTGATTTTCAGAAATTAGGTGCTTCCCCCCATTTTTCCAAATTTAAATTTTTTAAAAACTCTACTCTATTTTGAAAAAAAAATCGAAACTGTGGATAAAAAGCTCAAAAAACATGTTCCCGAAAGTGTGAAGTTAGCCTCCCTTTTTTCAAATTTGAATTTTTGACAAATGAACCAGGTTGTGCTACATTTGTGCTGGTTTGTGTTGATATTTTTTTTTTTTTACTTAAAAATTGTAGGTTTTAGACAGCGAAAACTTTTGCACTAATTTAGCAATTTTGCCTTCCTGGGAGCTCCCTTTTTCGAATTTTCAAATTTAAAAACCAGTGCTAGATTGTGCTAGGACTCTTCTAAATTGTTCCAAAGTTTTGTTTCGAAAAAAAATATGTCATATGGGTCACATAGCACCTGACAAAACCGTTACATGGCATCTGACCCGCCGGCGGTCACAGTTATTTTCCTGTAAATTTTTTTTCTGAGGCTCTTTGTGAACAAGTTACTTTTTAACATTCACAGATTTTGATTGAAGTATATTAGTTATTTGGCAAACAACAATTCAATCATTCAAATTGCATTTTTGTTTAATTATTTTCCATTTATTTTTTCAACAAAATCAACCCCAAATAATTTGGAAAATAATGGGTAAAATCTGATAATTTTCATTTCTGATTTATTTTTACCTAATGCTTTTATTTAGGTGCCAGTGAAGAAAAATGAGTATTTTCATTGCAGGCTAGGTACCTACGTAGATCGTCATCATGATACCCTTTCCCTCGGCACATGCCAAAGGCCACGCAAAGACATTTCAGTCACACACATTCTTATTTGCAATTACCTACCACTCCATGTCCGTCAACACGCGAAATGAAAAAAAAAATCGCTTCTAAATAAAAATAGGTACATAGATATACAATTGCAATATACACATTCCCTCTTCCCACTATCTCTCAATTTACTAATCGTGTCCAACCACACCACCAAAAAGGAGGTCATCTTCAATATTTTTGTTTCTTTCCGTTGTAGGATAACAGAAGAGGAGGTATCTCCAATTTAGGTTTAATCGCAAACAAAAATTGAAGTGCCCAAGCCCAAGTGCCTACGTCAATTATTCTGATACAGAAACATAGATCTCAATTTCTTCTTCCTTTTGACACCTCAACCTTGAAGATTCGATAAGATTAACTCATTTTATAGACGATTCCCTGAGACTCTATTTCTATATAATTAACGAATAAAATCTTTTTCAGCATTATTCCCACATCCATAAGTTTCCTTCCAAAACCAAGTAGAAAAAAAAAAACAAAAATATCATATACCTACTTGGACGACAGCGACGACGACGATACCTACGAATCGTACGTACACCAGCGTTGCCGAAGTTAACCAATCGTGCTTTTTTGACACGACAATTTTTTCTTGTGGCACAGTGGCACGAAACATTTCAATATCGCACACTTTATCATTGCCTATATCTTACTTTAATATTGATGGAAAATTATATAATAAATTACAGAAATAAAGTTTTATTTTTTTAACAGAATATTTATAGTTTTTTCATGGCAAGCAGTTTTTAAAATGTGACACGGCATTTTCTTTTCTCGGCGGCAACGCTGATGTACACCATTCACGATTCACCATACCATTTGTGTTTTGTGTATCACCACAAAAAAAAAAGTTGATTCTAAAGAGAGTGCGAACAGCGAAAATATAATATTCTCTTTCGACGGAAGTTTCGTGAACTAAATATCGTTGTGTGCGTATTTTGATTAACAAAATCGTTAAAAAGATGCTTTTTCAAAATTAAATATAAAATTGTTTATGCGTGTGATATTGTTTTCTTCACTTGGAACTTTAGGAAAAGAATATGGAAATAAAATACAAAAATAATAATAAAGTTGTACATGGCATTTCAACCTGGGAAAACTACCATGTGTATAGATACTTTGAATTGTAAATTTTTACGTCTAAACAATATAAAATTGCAAAAAAATTTACAGCACATTTTACAAAAATAATAAGAGATTCGAATAAATTAAAAACAAAAAATATTAAGAATAAAACATGCCAGCCCCAACGGGGGAAAGAAAAAAGTAGTATTGTTTGTGTATATATAAGTTTTTCAGACGTATAAAGTGGAAAAAAATAATTTTTGTTTTGTTTCAAATAAAGTATCTACTTTCTGTTATAAAAAAAAAATATTGTTTGGCTCCGTTGAAAATTTAAGAAACTGCGCCAATAAACGAGCTTTAAATTAGTGTGAACTTACGTCCACTTTGTAGCTCAAATAATTTTTTTTTTTTTTTTTTTTTTATCCTACATAAAGCATACATTCATTGACAGTTGAAAAACATTAACAACAAAATAAAAAAACAAATCACACGAGAGCCCCTTGAGGGGATGCATAAATCAGCCAAAATAAAGGGGAAAAAATGTGTAATTCCTTCCCTAAAAAGCACAAACTTTTGTAAAACATAAAATTGAGGACATATGTTTTAAGATATGTTCATGGACTAAATAATAAATTTTATTTCATCAAAATATCTTTTCAAATGTAGGAGATATATTAAGTTTTGTGCACGTAGTACCCTACATTTACGAGGAAGACCCACCCTTAATAGTAAGCAATACTTTTTTAAAAGCATTATTTTGAAGAATAACGCGAAGAAGAAGAAATATTGGAGTACGAAATTGTAAATTAAAAATTCCTTTATTGGTAGATATCGATACCTTAATTCGCAAACCGGCTAGCTCCACTTTTTTCCAAAAATGAGTTATTGATAGAGAATTCATCTTCAAAATATTCCGCGTATTTTAAAAAAAGAATAACTTCAATAAATTCCCCCGTTATTACGTAAAACGCTGTGCAAAAAACGTGTGCATCAAAACGCGCCAAATTTGACAGCTAACTTCATGAAGTCAGCCATTTTTTATTGAGTTGTGACGCGAGACGTTATTGTGCTTCGTAATTTATTTGACTTTTTGTGCTTTTGAAATTAATAAAGCCAATATAAAGTTTGTTAATTGTTTTTTTTTTACGTGTTTATACATACAAAATTATACTTATTTTAGATGTTTTTACTCTGCATTATGAAGAAATTGCAATTTTTCCCCAACCGTTTTTATTTGAAAATAGGAGTTTTATACTTGCATCTTAATTTGTTTAGTGATCGTGTTTATGGCTTTGACTGGTATTTGTACATGGAATTTTACTGGCTGGGGAGTATTTTTATGGTTTTTTTTTATATAGTTGTCAACGTTACGTGGCAAAAAGTTTTGTAGGCTGAGCCTGGAGAAAATGAGTTTTGCAATATATAAAAGGGCACTAACAATAAATATTTGTTTCAATATTTTAATAAAAAATCAATTTCATAATACTAATGATGATAATAATAGAACGCAAAAAAGTATAATTTCCGTATCACACTTCTTAATTCATACTTGATTCATTCTCTATTTGGTACCCTATTTAATAGCTTCTTTATTCCTCCTTTATTTCTTCCTAACTATGAATGATGTTCAAGTACTTAAATTCGCATGTTCACTTCTTCTTAAACCATTCTTAAATTCTTCCTAAGCTTAAGAAAAAAAAGAAGAAAAGGTTTCTTTTAAATCGGTGTCATTTCGTCTCCATAATACTTTAATCGAACTTAGTTTTTTTATGCATTATACCGGTTTTTTTAATCCTTGAAACTTCTTAAGGTCTTCTAAACATGGTATCATTAATGTACGCACAGGAATGTCATGCTGAAAAACTTGGGTTCGAGACCCAGTGCATATATTAAAAAATTGAAAAGACCAAAACAATTAAATAGATTCTACTACCTCAGAGTATGATGTAATTAAATTAATTTAATTTAATTACATTTTAATTACTATTTGAACTGCCATTGTTTTGATTACCATAAAACCGTATAACTCCCATCTAATACATACAAAAAACTAAATCGGCTAACTCCAAAACCAGCTGTAGTTTTCTAAGAAAACCACGAATATAAAAATATAATCGAAATAATAGACTTTAATAACAATGTTCCAATGGCATTTTTTTTTTAGAATCATGCCATTTAAATAAATAGGACGGTTTTTAGTGTCTCCTGTAAAATTTTCTAATATGGGGTTAGCTGATTTGCGAATTAAGGTATCGATATGTATAATCACAACTGCCGTAAAACCCAAAATTTTTAACAACGGTTTGAGAACGTTTTTTTCAGCATATATTTAGTTTAAGAAAACCCGTGGAAGCATTTACATCTAACATTTTTACGAGATTTTGATTTTGTAATTTAAATTTTTAATTAAAATGTTTGCTTTTTTTTAACTGGTTTGTAAGAAATCAAACCGCCTTAACATTTTAAAGGAAAATAAAATTAAGTAGAAATAATTATTTAAAACTAATTCTATTGGATTTGTAGGAATTAAGAGTTTTGTAAACTCAGCTTCTAATATTATTAAATTCATCTTTTTGAAATAAAAATATTTTAATTGTACCTATTTCAAGAAATTTCAATATTTTGTTCTGAACAGCTCGCTGAATAATTTAAACCAATGTAAATCACAAAAAAACAAAATTATTTAATTATTTTATCAAGATATTTACCAAAATAGTGAAAATGAAAACAAAATCTTGTTGAAGGTATATCGAATATATGTAGGTAAAGAAAACATTGACACTACTTATTTATTCAACAAAAATAATTTAAAGTAAATTCAAAAACTTTAAATTGAACTGTTCTAGTTTCAAAGTATTTTTACATTTATTTGTTGTCATTAGATAACCTTTTTCTCTGTGCAATATAATTGCACTTAATGCAATCAACTTTTTGGCAGTAGCTTTCTCCAATAGAAGAATCACTTTCCAAAACAAACGTCAACATCATAAAGTTTAAAATTATTTTGGAAAGCAGATTCATTTGTTTATCCTTTAAATATCGAATTTATACCTAGACTTCCGACTTTTTAACTCTAATGAATTACCTTTATAAATAATATATAAATTTCTCTCAACTAACAATAGAAGCCAATTTAATTAATCTTCTGTTATATATTCGCACTTTTATCTTTTGAATTATATCACAGCCAATTCGTGTTTTTCAAATTAATGCAAAAGCCTTATGTGATATGGGCGTCAATATATACCAACGACAATAAATGCGTCAGTATTCACGATTTATTACCATATATGTATATGTACAATATTCTACTGAAAAAAGTTTTCTAAAAAAGTTGTTCAGTTCGAAAACGTTTTGATGATACTTTTCTGGAAGTTCGTGTTTAATGGAAGGACCTGCTCTCTGATATTTGATGTGATTTTTTTCGGGCTAAGTCTCGCCCAGGTAAACCGATGGAGAAATCTGTTTTAAAGTCATAAATTTGTTTTTTCTCTATCCGGTATAATATGTACACATGAATGCCCTGTTCAATTTCTGGAAAAGTGTTGAAACTATATAATATGAATAGGTATATGCACCAGTTAGATGTTAGAGGAATAGTTTGGCTTTTGGATGTTTAATATCTTTTCTTTTTTTTTAACTCGGTTTTGTATGCCACCAACGATGATATTGAACAGATGGCAGTGCAACAAAATAAAATAAACTTTAGATTTTTCAACACATAAGGGGAATGAAATAACTAAACTATTGAAATGTATGCAAAACCATAAAGAGGAATAATTTCTTTAAAAATCTAAAAACGATTGGTAGATATATATAACATTTTAAACTGAATAATATGGTTACTATATGTGAAGTAAAATTTTTTTTTTTTTTTTTTAAACTAATGTCCAGTTGCATAAAAAAATATTTAAAACCATTAAAGGAGTAATAAAATATATCGGTGGAACCAATACACGTTAAGCCGTGGTTTTAAATAAAAGGAGACATTTTTGACAGCCCTTGATGTGGATCTTGGATGGTAGATGTGGATCCTCGAATCTTTCTAAATGAAAAATGAACACAGCAGTCGAACAATTTTACGCGTTCTCTCTGTCTTTTATTTTGGATTTCAAATCCAAGCTGTCTTATCATATAAAATTTAGTTGGAACTAAATTGGACTTAAAACTGAAATTGGTTTGTGCAATTGATAAATGACATTTTAGATTTTAATCATCACCGATTAAATATTTAAAAGTGTTTATAGAAACTTGGTATGTAGCAATGCAAAGATAAATGTATAGTGTTAGCAAGGAAAGAGAAACGTTTTGCTTAATTGTCAAGGTTTTGACACTTTTGTTATTATATGCCCCTTAGTTTTAGTTTGTTTAACGCTCAAAGAGGTACACACAAGAATTGGTCAAATGGTCCAGTTTATATTATTATTTAAAAAATGGCCGTAAATTGATCGATTTTCATTTTATCATAAGTAACTATAAGACGGTTAAGCATCGCGTCGTGTTTTTTGGTTTTCACCAACAATTATTAAGAGCATTGAAGAAAACAAAAATTGCACTTAATTACCTACTATTTATTTTAATTTTGAAATCTACATATATATAAAATATATAATCGTATTTTCTAGATTTAGAATCTCTATAAGGGTGACTCTACAAAAAGTGGAATAAAATGTTCATAATTTCGGCAAATTTTTTTTTTGAAGCTTTAAGGCGTACAAATAAGATTTAGTTTTTTGTAAAAATGTCCTATAACATTATTGAAAGCGGCAAGTCAAAAGATAAAAAAACAATTTTATGGCAATTTGTTAAAAAAAAGGTTGTCAGGGGACTTAGATTTTTTTACCAGGGGACTGATAAAAAACAATTACATCTTATAAATTATCACTTATTCAAATAAAAATATGACTTACTTTTAATTTAAATGGCAGAAACAACTAATCGATATCAACATGACTTATCGTGATAAGATAGCATTATCCTTGTACCTAATTGACTCCGAAAGTGCTTCTAAAATAGCTTCAATATCGCCTTTAAACAAATATGTTGGATCATCGATTTAAGATTACATAGCGAATCCCTCGGAAAACCCGTTAAAATGTAATTTTCTGAAAATTTCTCAGACCTCTGGATAGAATTTAGGTACTTTTTTTCATAAAATTGCCAGGGGACTGAGTTTTTTTTACATTTTTAACCAAAAAACATAAAAAGTTATATTTTAAAGAAAAAAAAAAAAAAACAGAAAAATATATTATGGTTTTACATAGCCATAATATAATACTAACAAATATGCCTACTTATATACAAAAATTATATATATATTAGTATATAAGTATTAACCAGGGGACTGATAAATAAAAGAAACAATGCACAGACACACAAATGTATTTTTTTAAAAGTGACATAACAAACAGACGCGAGATGTAAACCCAATTTTGTTTCAACGAGACTCGATACTTTATATTCCCTGATATAAGACTTAGATATATTAATAAGTTATCGATATTTTTAATCTTTCAGGGAACTGATTAAAAGTGCGGCGGACAAAGTTTAGTGACTTTTTTTGCAATAAAATGAATGAAATGAATCTATTTCATAACGATTCTGTTATTTAAGATTACAATGATAGTTTTTTTAGTGTATGAACTGAAATAGATAAACGGCAACGATTTTTTGATGTTAAAACGGGATTTTGACGTGGCAGGGGACTGAGAATTAGACCCTTTGAAGAATTTTTAATGCAAGAAAACAAACTGCGATCTGCATGAATTTAATTGTGCATATAGATTTCCATCAGATTTATATTTATATAACAAAAATTACAGTGAATGCATGCGATGGTTTCAAATTATCGAAAATTCCAACGTTTGTAAAATCAACAATAACTTGATTACGGTGCTTAGAAGGGTGAAAAGTATTACAACATCCTTTGTAGAAAATTTCACGATTTATATTTTATAACTTGCATTCCAGCTTTTTTCCAGCAGCCCACTGCTTTAGAGACATACGCAAAAAAACAAAACATTGTGACTTTTGACCATGGATAACAAATAACGTATACAAACTCTTTTTTTTTTATTATGAATTCAATGTGTATGCCACCTGTATTTATAACAACTCAAAAAACTAAAAGACTAATAAAACATTCAGCTCTAGATAAACATAGTGAACAAGAAATCTATTTAAAAAAAAAAGATTGGAAAGTCGTCAACTGTACGAGTATCACAAAATTCAATGTGAAAGTAATGCACATTTATCGTCGCATAACCCCTTCTTTTCGAACTAACATAAAATGTTGCTTTAAGACACTTCAATGACAAAGATGGTCAAAATCTCTACTTCACGGATGTGGACTGTATCAACTTTATAACTAAACACCAACACAAGATATCTACTCCCCACCACCCCTCTCTATAAAAATAGACTCTATTTATGGAAATTCAATTATCCATCAAGGTGAATCTCGCTGGAGTGAAAAATGCATTTACTTGCACTTGCCACAGATCAATTAGCAATATATTCGAGAGATTTCGAAAAAAAAAATGATGTACTTTTTCCATTTTCATTCGTTTTCATACCAACACGACCGTGGCCGCTAACACGCAAAGCAAAACATCAATTAGCTGAAATATACTCGTGAAACGTATCTAAGCATCAGTAGTTTCAACTTGCACTTGCAAGCGAAGCGTGCGCCCATCTGTTTGGTTGACTAGGCTGGCAACTTTCCCTGGTAAAGGTAATCCACTTTAAAGTGCTCACATTGCGCGTCATGTCAGTTTTCTTTTGATGCATCTATATCTACTAACTGGCTGGTATCTATTACCATATCGAGAGTAACTGGTTGGAGTTGGAGTAGCTTTTCAATGAAAAACTGATATCATGTATCTTTTTTGGTAGGGTATCTAAGTCAGATACGATGTATACGATGATGATGATGATGATGTAGTGAAGAGCAAAACTCAATGGGCGACAACATGGCAATCAGATTTTCTGCGAACTAAACAAACTGTAGATAGGAAAGGCTAAATGTTGATGAGTAGATATAAGAGCTTTACGAAGCCCATAAAAATCACTAATTAGTGGTAAAGACAGTAAGGCATCATTAAATCTATAGGGTATGCTTCAGGACTTGAATGAAGTAGAAAGATGTATACTCATCGAGAAGATGGATATTGGTTATTTCCAGATGTTTCATAGTGTTTTCTTTGATGTTATGGAACAAATAATACAAAAGTTGATCTCGTGAATTACGTATGATAAATGTTCGAAATATGAAGTCAAAATTATTATGGGCGACTTCAAATCTAGAATGGGAAAGGAGGACATCTTCGGATCTATATAGTGAGAGGTCAGTCTGCACAACCACACTTTCGACAACGGACTAAGACTGGAAAACTTTTCTGCGAAGTGAAATTATTAGACGCCATGCACAATTTTAGTTTCAGTGTATTGGATCTCAAAACGTTTCGAGGATCAAAATAGACTCGGAGTATAACTTTTTTTTCAAGTACTTTTTCGATTTCTCATAACGTCGATTAACAAGCGATCAAACATCAGAGGTCTCACTGCCACCATTCACTAGACGAGCACAACGAAACTTCGATTCTGCACACTTGATTCTTAATTCTGCACACTTGAAATGCCAGTTTTTGATCAAAGAGTAGCCCGGTAGATCGACGGGCATTAAAAAAGGAAGGACGCCGACTCCTCAAGAATGAAAAGAGAGAGCACGAAAAGTCGGTCGGGTTATTTGAGGCTGCATAAATGATCCTGATAACTCTGTCAAAGGGTAAAGTGATCTACCTTTGGTCGCAAAAGCCATAACAGAAGCCTTATTTGAAAACCAAGGAGACTTTATACGTATATACGTGTATAAGACCTTAATTGTGATAGTCCTACTGTATGGGGCAGTCTAGAGCGGATAAACATTTTTTTGGGTTCTTTAAGGGGAAGATTCTATCTTTGTGTGATTTTTGGTACAGTGTATACCTGAATCGATGAACGCAGTAGAGGAACTCCACCCTTAGATGGCGGCACAAGTGGGTAACTACCGCAACTAATTTGTTTTTTTGGAGGCAGCTTGTTAAAACCAAAAAGTCTGAAAAAGTAAGTAAGGACCTCAATATATTAACCAAACATTTTCATGATAAGAAACCGGGTGACAGAATTCCGTCGCTGTGAATGACATCGCACGACAGATCTGATCGAGACCTCATTGGCGTTGATTCACCGAGAGAAATCCACAGGCCTTCACGATTGTTCCTTGGTCTCTGGGGCTAAATTCCGCAAGCGTGAGTTTTGTAGTGCACACGAAAAAATGTGTACACACCTTCATTCTGATTCAGCAAATGTGCCTGAGTTTCTTGCGTCCGTTTTGAATAAAATTTTCTCACCTTATTTCAGAGCGTGAGAATAAAATATTTAAAATAACAAAAATAAACAAAAATAATACTCAAAATAAATACAGCTCACCAGGCAACGAACAAGAGTTTATTCAGCGCTCTCAAATACAAAACATTTTGCGGAATCTCGTGAATAAGGATTTGTGCACACGGCAGTGACTGGGAGTGTGAGTTTTGAAGAAACTCACGCTTGCGGAATTTAGCCCCTGGTGTAATGTGATGAATCAACGACTAAGAAATCTCAAGTTTGAAAACTCATTTGGATTGTGATTGAACATCACTTCACATGAAAATGTATAAGTGCCTTCTTATCAAAGATGCTTCTGGATAAGCAAACTTACGACAGCGCCATCTGTTTTAAATAGTGACCCACTCTTAAAACTGAACCTTTTCTATATTGTTGGAAGGGAGAGTCAAAACTTAGCAAAAACAATTTGCCGAATGTACGATCGATTTTCTGAATTTTACAGCCCATGTTCATCATCCCTTGACAAAATATTAACGCTAATAATGTTCGTTAGCACGCACTTCACAATAATTTTTAATTCCATCGACTTCAGGTAATGTTAAAGTTTACTGAAATCTTCTCATTCTAAAAACAAAACAAGTCAGCTGAAAAGATATCTTTTTAATTTATTAAAGTCATAACCACACAAATAATGTCTTCAATTCCCGACATAAAATTGTCATGATAAAGTCCACAAAAGAAAAAGTTCCGGTTTCGTTTGACGTTGGGTCAGTTTTTACATAAAAGAAAACAAACATCTCTTACTGTAATTAGATTATGAATTATTTCAACAAAAAGATATCTGTTTTGTGCTCCTGGAAATAAGATAATTTGTATAACAATTCTATTCATAACCTTCTGTCACCTTTCTTAAATATGATTAAAGTTTTAACCCGGGTGAGTTTAGCTCATTCCTTTGATACTAGTAAGCTGCAATATCATAAATCCATTTGCAATGAGAAGAGAAGCCATTTGAAAGGTTTAAATGATGCCAATTATTTTTCACTTTCAACTTTGCTTTTATTAAATTAATTAAAGCGAAAAATATCTGAAGTGGTTAATACGGACAGCAGACAAAAAGACCACCAGAACCATGACCGATTTCAGAACTGAGCTGACCCTCAGTTTTCGAATAGTTGTTAGTTGTACCAGTATAGAACTTTATCGCATCAAAAAGTTTAAATTCACTGATGCAATTTGTCCATGCAATGTAGTTTCACCCTTGTGGATTGTGGCGTTAATAAAGGAGTTGAAATGGTTTAAATTTTAATGGTAAAATTGTTGGAATGCTTTAAGCCAACACATTGTGGTTACCATTTTCCATCAAAGGTGAGATGAAAATCGAAAATAATAAAAAATCTTCTTTTTTAGTGAATTGGATTTTCTCAATTAAACCATGAATTAAAGCACTTAAAAAATGTATAGCTTGAAAACGCACAATTTCTTTTGTTTGATTTTGAATAATGAAAAATACAAAAACGGTTTTTCGTTGACAATTCTTTTTTTTGGAATCGTTATAACTAGCCTCATATGGAAACAGTGGAAACTCTGTTTAATTTAACGGGTGATTTTTTAAGAGGTTTAGAACTTTTTAAAAAAAAAAAACACAAAAAATTCGAAAAAATGAATGAAATATTTATTTGAATCGATAGTTTGAACCTTGCAATTTAATGTTTAAAGATAATTTCATGCAAATGTTGACCGCGGCTGCGTCTCAGGTAGCCCATCCGCTGAGTCCAATTTTGGCATACTCTTTCACACATATCGGCCGGTATCACACGAATGAATGCATGGATGTTGGCTTCCAGTGCGTCAATCGAAGCGGGCTTGTCCCTATAGACATTACCCTTGACATACACATACCCCCACAAAAAATAGTCGTATGGTGTCAAATCGCACGATCTAGGCGGCCAATTGACCGGCCCGAAACGTGAAATTAACTGTTCACCAAACTCGCCTCGCAATTGCTCCATTGTTTCGCGTGCTGTGTGGCATGTGGCACCGTCTTGTTAAAACCACATATTATGCAAGTCAAGAACTTCCATTTCGGGCAAAAAAAAGTTTGTTATCATCGCTCGGTAGCGTTCACCATTGACAGTAACGCTGCGATTCGCATCATCTTTGAAGAAATATGGCCCAATAATGCCGCCGGCCCATAAACCGCACCAAACAGTGGCTTTTTCGGGATGCATTGGTAGCTGTTGCAATGCTTCTGGCTGATCTTCACTCCAAATGCGGCAATTTTGCTTATTTACGTACCCATTCAACCAAAAATGAGCCTCATCGCTGAACACAATTTTTCGATAAAAAAGCATTTCGAACATTTCGAACCGAGCACGAATTTTGATAGTAAAATTCAATAATTTGCAAGCGTTGTTCATTTGTAAGACGATCCATGGTTAAATTGCAAACCAAACTGAAGCTGTTTGACAGTGACACAAGGTACTAAACACACGTCAGCTGTCAAAACCAGTGTTGCCAAAACCAAACCAGCTAAAAAATCACCCGTTATTTATTATAAAGAAGTCTCTAGGGATGCCATTGAACGTTTTAAGTTTTCACAATAAAAATTTTGAATTACTTGATTTTATTTCCAATTAAAGTTTAGAGTCCGGTTTAGAATGAATGAATGGCGCCAAATATTTTATTTTTTTAATTTTTAGTTTTAACAAATAGACCCCTTTTTGTCTTGTCTTAACCCAATCTAATTGCTCTTGTTTTGTTGGTGCTCCGTGTACCCATCACCCTGTATAAACGCTTGATGCCTTTTGAGATTAGTTTCGATTTTAAACTTTATTCGTTCAAGAATAGTTGTAGCAATGTGTTTCGACATTTCTTAACATCGCCTTTCATGGTTTTCGTGTTGTTTAATAGACCCATATATATGATATACCATCAGCGTCGCGTTCGTTGTGGAATATGATTTCAGGTACTCGGTAGGTATGCGTAATTAAAAATAAGGGCGGCAGTACTTTTAACTTCCAATTTAAACATTTGTATTTGGTCAGTTTACGTAAACGAAAATTTCCAATAATGTTTTCTTTAAATGAATCATACTGGCTTCATACAAGTGATTATTTGTATGTTCTAGATTTATAATCGCTATGACTCGACAACTGTGCTTCGTAGGCAAACAAGTATCAGAACATTTTTTTCGAAATTTTCGATCTACTTTCTTTCGTTTCGTTTTTCCTAAAGCTTTGCAAAAAAAATTGTGACCTTTGACTTCGGATAAAAACAACGCACAAGCGGGATCGATGAGCACTTATAGAATTTGTAATGACGTACATACCTATTCATTTTTATTTTGCAGTTTTGAATTCCTCTTCTCAAATGAAAACAAAACAACGTACCTTCGAAAATGTTTGTGCTTATTCGTTTGAAGCGGAGTGTATGAATCACAACAACATCAGGTGAGTGTTTTTTGGTAGATATCCTAGTCTTCACACCTTCAATGTTAATTGCTGTTGTTTACATAATCAATGTGTATTGTCACGGCACTAAATCCCAATGTCCTTCCAATCAAAAAAAAAAAAAAAAAAACTATTAATACGGCAACGTTGTCCATTACTTAATTTTCACTAACAAATGAGACATGCTTCATCAAAGTTCGTACTAGCATAACTTTAATGCGGTCGTATGCAAATGTCACATTAATTTTTAACTCCAATAAATATTGAAGTACTTTCTAACCCACAAATTAACAAAACAACCCCATCAACTCAAGTCAACACGCCCTCAACTAATTGTCAACAAATTAGGAGGAAACACAAATTAAGATAAATTTATTGCATTCAGTTTCGGCTTTGTTTGGAAAGGAGGTGCATTTTTCGGTTGGGTGGCTGAGTCTGACTAAGCCATTAAAGCGAAACATTAAAGGGTTAAATAAAAGAAACCAAGGCGCCAAAAACCATAGCAATATTTTCCTGGGTTGCATGTGCCTCCAAGTTTCACCATTCTCTAAGTGGAACGATTCTTGCCGCTGGCGCTGGATGGCTGGCTGGTTGGCTGACTTCTATAGAAAGAAGATCGTTGGGTTACATGAGCTAAATAACTTCCCTCTAGGTTTAAGGTGGTTGCTATTTCATCCTTTTATGCCAAAAATTTGCAAGTGTGTATATACTGTGAATAGAAGAGATGTAAGATTTAGGTTAAGAGTTGCAG
Organism: Baccha elongata; assembly: GCA_951217065.1. NCBI lineage: Eukaryota > Metazoa > Arthropoda > Insecta > Diptera > Syrphidae > Baccha > Baccha elongata. The sequence continues at coordinate 14,483,332 of OX578272.1, forward strand.
TATTTTAATTTTTTTGGTGTAGGAAAAAAGGGGTGCACTGGATTTTAAAACTCTTTGAAATGAAACTTATTGAAGTAAACAGAGTAACATAATATATATGCTATGCATATACTATAGTCTTTCACTAAACACTTGATATACTTAACTTTGTTGAGTTGGTTGGCTGCGTTTCATGGTTGGAGATAATTCAAAATTTTAGTCTTATTAACAGTGAATTTGATTAATTTTTGGAAAGAAGAAAAATACTCGTAAAATACTTCAGCTTGAGTTTCTTGTGGTTATCTTTGAAAAGACAGAAATGTGTGTTTTGATATTTAACTTAGGCAAATATTTGAGAGTTAAAGTTTTAAACAAAGAATGCAAGACTTTGAATTTAATTAACTATAGATGTGTAAATTAATTGTGTTGAAATTTTCAGAAACAAAATAAAGGATGGGTGGAAAATATGTATGTAGGATATTGTTCGACTAATACATGATTTGTAAAACAAATATTTTAAGTTTATACAAAAAGCTGTTCTACGAATAACATCAATAAATGGTTGTGAAAGAAGTTGCAAAAAGGACAGCACATGAACACACTATAGAGGATGGGGTCTCAGAAAGGAAAATAAATAAAAAACGGAAGGGATTACTAATTACCGTAACAAACTAATCAGCAGAATAAGATGATCCCAAAATCTTACAACAAAAACTGGTTGATTGGATGTAAGGGTTAATTACTCGGTTCATTGCAAATGGTCAAGTTGAACTACAAAAATAGTTGACTTTATATATTATAAATCAAACTAGATTCACAATTAAATGAAAGCTAAAAATTAAATAAGTTATGATGAAGACGGTATTTTTAGGTTTCTTTTCTATTTTCTATTAATAATCGAGGAGTTGGGAGGGAGAAGAGGGTGAGTGCATTTTTGAATTTTTTTATTTTTTCCCAAAAAAAAAAGAAGCCACACAAAAACTTGAATTACTATATCTGGTCTACGTAATTTCACGGTGCTTGTTTCTTAAATAAAGAGGTTAATTGAAACTAAAAATCGAAAGATGTAATTGGAATAATAAGTTAATATCACTGCGAATGCAAATGTCACCCCTTCTTCCTCCCAACGCTTCAACTAATTTATATGAGATTCATATGGGATGAAAATGTTTTGCATGACAAAACGAGCAACATGATATCTATTTTACAATGCAATATAAAATATAAGAATTCACTAAAAAAAGACGTGTTTTAAAAATGACATCCTCTAAATATAAAAGAAACTGAGAAATCTGTCCGAAATCATTTTTATACTACGACGTTCCAACACAGTCGCGAAGTGGACTTAAATTTAAGAGACCCACTAAAACAAGATAGAAATGGCGGATACTCTGAGCTAGAATAGCCTAATTAGCGCTTGGTGCATCGCGCTGGCCGTTTTGATAACAAAATTAGCTTATACTTGGAACAATTCTGAACCCAGATAATTTTTTTCTGAGTCAATCATCTTCTTCTTCTTTTTCTTCCTCTTCTTCTTCTTCTTCTTCTCTTTCTTCTTCTTCTTCTTCTCTTTCTTCTTCTTCTTCTTCTTCTTCTTCTTCTTCTTCTTCTTCTTCTTCTTCTTCTTCTTCTTCTTCTTCTTCTTCTTCTTCTTCTTCTTCTTCTTCTTCTTCTTCTTCTTCTTCTTCTTCTTCTTCTTCTTCTTCTTCTTCTTCTTCTTCTTCTTCTTCTTCTTCTTCTTCTTCTTCTTCTTCTTCTTCTTCTTCTTCTTCTTCTTCTACTTTTAGAACGTAGTTGTGATGTTTCTCCATCTACACTATTGTGTTTATTTCGACCAAAGAAATCTATATTTTTTTTTATTCATTTTTGTTTAGAAAACGTTGGATTAGAAGCTATCTTCTGGACCGTTCAATACAAGTTGTATTAGACGGTTTCGAGTCTGATCTCCACAAAATAAATGCTGGTGTGCCCCAGGGCTCCGTTCTGTCTCCGACTCTCTTTCTCATTTTTATAAATGATCTCTTGTCTGTGACTTCTAATCCATTAAATTGTTTTGCTGACGACTCAATCCTCAGCTTTTCATATACGTTTGATAATTCACGGCCTTCGCCTTCGGACGTGTTATTACAACGAAACCGTATGATAAGCTCATTAAACTCCGATTTAAACAGCATTGTGAATTGGGGTATCAGAAATCGTGTGGAGTTTAATGCGTCGAAAACTCAATGCTGTCTTTTGTCGTTAAAGTTCAACATACCCCCTATGCCATTATCCATGAATGGTTCTTGCATCGAGGAGGCCGAAAAGCTTTCAGTACTCGGTATGTGTATCAGTGACAACCTTCGTTGGAATGATCATATACTTGAGATTGCTAAGAATGCTGCAAGATGCTTAGGCTTTCTCAATAGATGCAAGAAGTTTTTCACCCCTTCTGATCTGGCTACAATTTACAAGGCGTTTATACGCCCTAAACTCGAGTATAATTCCCATCTCTGGGCAGGTGCTTCTCAAACTTTTCTTCACCTGCTCGACAGAGTTCAGAAAAAGGCGTTAAAATTGATAGGAGAGAGAAACATTGAGGAAACATTTCCATCACTCGAACATCGTCGAAATGTTTCTTGTCTTTCTTTATTTTACAGGTTCTTTTATAAAAAATGTTCACTTGAGGTAGCCAGCTGCGTTCCACCCCTTAAACATTTCTCCCGTAACACTCGTCTTGCTAGGAACGCTCATCAGTTTACACTTGAGCCCAATTTCGGTCGTACCGTGAAATATAAAGATTCTTTCTTTAGCCGTACAACACGAATGTGGAATGAATTGCCTGGCACAATTTTTCCTTGCCATTTTGATCTGCAGACATTCAAGATCAATGTTCATCGACACCTCCTTTCCCTTCCTCCCTAAATTCCTATCGCTCGCGCTGTGACTTATCATTAAAAGGGCTATAACAAACCCCTTGAGCGCGTGTGCATTATAAAAAAAAAAAAAAAAAAAAACAAACCATACTGGTCCATAGTTCCGGAATACGGGTTGGGGCCAAAATTATACCGAAAACCCAAAATCTCTGAGAGAATTTGACATGATGTTATAACTTTTGTAATTTGCTAAAAAAGATAAAAAGATTAACGTTAGCATGATGCTAGTGTGGACTAAAATTTTCAACAGATTACGATAGTAAAATGCTAAATCCACTTTAAAGCATTATGGTAGGCAAGTAGATTAAAAATATTCACCATTATATCCTATTACTATAGATAGATATGAATGTATCGATTGACATACATATATATCGTCTCGTCATTGTTGGCTTGTAAAGCATAAGGAAAAGAGAGAAAACACGAGGTATACACTTGAAAGCTTACGTATACAAGAAAGACTGACGAAAGTTATGAACACCAAAGAGGACAAAGACAATATTAAATCTAATTACAGTGTGGCAATAAAAAAAAGTTCTGTGATAATAGCATTAAAGTTCTTGTTTATTGTTTGCAGTGTTAAAAGTTCGTATTTATTTATTTATTCATTTTGTATTTAGTCTCCATTTTGTTAATGTGCAAATTAAAATTAAAATTAAAATTAAATTTATAAATAATTAAAAAAATTTTCAATGTAAAAATTAAGGAAACATAGTTTTTTTTTATTTTAAATTCAAACATTGTGTTTATAAATTTTGGTTTTTTTTTTCAGTTAAATAAAAATTTAAAATCCATTGAAAAAGGTGGAAAATACCCAACGAAACGTCGGAAAAGAATGAAATAGTTTTCTTTTACTTATTTGCATTCGGAAATTAGATATCTGTAAGCCTGTCAAAATAACTTCAACTATAATTTAACCACCAGATCACCACTCTTCATTAAACATTTTACCTTATGTTTTACACTTTTAATTTCGTTCAACTTTAATCCTAAAGGATTTAAGATTTAACACTTAATAATCTTATTATGTTAAAGATGAACATGAGAATTTTTTTTATAATATTGAGTGTTAAATTTTAAATCCTTTAGACTGGTAAACGTGTATTCCACTTTTTTTTTCGATAAGTACTAAAGCATTTGCAAAAAGGTTTAATTCATAAAGTTTCACATTTCTTTTTATTTCACTTCAAATTAAAATACATTTTTTATGTATTTAGGCAGTTCGATATGTTCTTATTATTCTGCTTAAAGTTTTCAATCCTTTTCAAAAATAAAAAAAATATAAAAACAAAAATCCGGATTCCAAAAGATAAGAACTTGATAGTGTTATGAATTTTAATATCCAAAAGAATGCTCTAGTTTTGTGTAACCCAAAAACCCTTTTTACCATATTTGCATATTCATTGGAGGAAAATGTTTGGCACGAGGTGTTTGCCACATTTATTATCCAAGATGTTCATTGTGGGTGGTTGGGCTTAACAAGGACATAATATTGATCCATCTTTTGAATAAATCTTATATTGTCAAAAAAGATATTGTTTGGTTGAATTTAATAGTGTTTCCTTTGATATCCTATGTTTATTCTTTTGTATAACATGCTTTATGACAGTCGTAAATTATGATTTATCAATGTTCCAATTTTTTATTTATTCACTTCGTATGAATTATAGATTTTAAGTTTTGTATTGTTAAGAATATGACATTGGAATTTGTTGTGTGGTGTGTGTAATTTAAGAATTCTGGCAAGATTATATTTCAATTCAAAGGGAACAATAAAATTGTTATGGTAAAGATAGAATAGGCAGTTTTTTTATGGGATTGGGATTGAGATGATATTATTAAAAGAAGATGTGTTGTTTCGCAAGTCTACATTGGATTAGTTAAAAGAACTACGTCGGGACTGAGCAAACTCATTTGTAATTGGTTAAAAAACATTATCGAGGCTGACAATTTCATCGAAAACCGCCTTTATGATTTTGATAAGACTTTGTGAGTGTTTGTACTTGCAGTGCTGGATCGTGCCTAAAAACACACCCCCTGCCTCTAAACAAATTTAACCCCATTTCAAATTTTGTTTACTTTGTACGATTTGCTCATGATATAATATTGAAAGCTCTCGGCCAAAATCCAGCTTTGTTGAAAGTTTTTGAAGTCTTAAGCACTTTTCTACAATCCCAGAACTCTTGTCTCATCTAAATGTATTGCTCTCAGCATGTACTATTAGTATCTGACATGATCATGAATCTTAAGGACGTATATAGTACTTACTTGTGTAAATTATATTCATATTCACTAAGGCGCCAGGATAATATCATAATTAAAACAATAATTGTACTCACAGGCAAGGACATTCTGAGGTGAGAATACCTATTTCCTGTCCATAACGCTAATGAATCTATGATAAACCCAATGGGTGAACAAATTATTAAGAACAAGCACGTAATGCTCTTTGCATCTGTGTTTTAGGATAAATGGTTCTCATTAAAAAGGACAAAAGCTGGCAAAGTGAAAAGCAAACTAAGCTAATGACATTTAATGTTTGCCTAAAAGCTGTTTATCTTTCCAACGACGACGTGAGCAAGAAGTGTGTGTAATGCTAATAAAAGTGTGTTATGATTATAAATGTGAATTTTGCAAATTTAGGACAGATTCATATGAATGACATGTTCTACTTAAATGTTGAATAGTTTTCATGTAAAGGAGTAAGTCAACTAAAAATAAAGAATATTGAGTGCAAGAAAATACGATGTGATGTGTAGATATTATTAAAATGAGGTATATTTTGCAATAAAAGGGAATGAGGTTACACGTAATTAGCGCTGGTTTAATGTCAAAGCCTTTACCGGGAGGATTGTTTTGTTTAAGTGCCTAATCGTTTTCAGGGACTGATTTCTTTTCTTCTTCTCCTATTCCGACGATGCTATGATCTCGAATCGGATCACACCTTTCCCACTTCTCCATTTCACCTATACTAATCTGATAGAGGTTCGTCGGGTTGACCTCATAAAATGTCCTCCACGGTTATTGATTGTTCCATGACAACGATAGTATTTTTTACGTGTAAGCTTCTTCGGTTTTTTTTTGACGATTTCAAGATTTCGAAAGGGATCACAACTCTCCCACCTTACAAATTCACCACAGATCTGGTGATTATTATTGTAAACCTTCAAATTATAAAAGGTACACAAGAGCTGAAAACATTATGACCCGAATTATCTACATAATTTGGAGCTCGTGAGTTAATCAATATTAATTGGAGGTCTTTATTGCGTCTACGGACAAGCAATGAGTGGTGAGCAGCAAAGAAAATAAAGATTCTCTTTCAATTTCGGTTTCCTATCAGAAGCCTGTAATAAAAAATCCTTTTGGAATGCAACACACTAATTTTAAACACCAAAAGAACAAGTATTTTCAACCAACAGTCGAGCATTTAATCAGCTGATGGCTTCAAAGTTGAATGACCTTAAGAGATATATGTACAAGCTGCAATCTTTTTTAAATCATTTATTATCAAATACATAACAAAACAAAATAAAATATTCCAATGCTTTAAATTCTTTCATCCAACAGTTTTGTGGTACCTCTTAACGATCCAAAACTCCTCTATAGGTATAAAGTTAAATAGACACTTCTAAACAAAACTTCATGACCCTTTGGATGCGCTCCATTGAGTTTGTTTTTCATATCCACGAGCCATAATACAAAATCTAGCCATTTACATCCGTTTTACTGAATATTCAACTCAATTTTGTGTGCACACTGTAGTCCTTCACCCACATCACCAAACACAACATCCAGATTATTCAACAGTGCTATTGAAATTTTCATGAGTAAAATTCACAATGCATCTAGAATTCCAGATGCGAGCGGAGAAGCAATAACGACAGAACAATGCCGATGGTTTTGACTTGAAATGGCATGTCGAAAATATTTTCAAAATCACATTTTGTTATTGGAGTATATGCAGTATATGCACCTGAAGAATGGTGACTGAAACTTGTAGCAGGATATTTTCATTTTAAATGTGAGAAGAATTTGAATAAACGGGATGGGATACCTATGTATGTGTGTGTAAATGCAAATGTGAGTAGTATGTATCTATGTGTATAGTATATGCTTGTTTAAATGGTAAGAATAAGAAATTCGTTTCTATTTGTTAGTAGTTTTGATATTTGTATGTTTCTGCCATCAAAGTTTTTCAAGCTCAGTTAATTCGTTTCCTTATTTCCTACCGTTCTAGTTTGGTTTCTTGTCAATGAATTTTATCGCTTTATAAAAACAACCCCAACATTGATTGCAAAAAGGAAACAAAACTAAATAGATTATACCTGTAGTCTTCAATTTCGTCTTCTTATAAGTGTTTCAAGAACCGGATTCTTAGTAAATTAAGGTAAGGTGGAATTTTTCGAAAGTTTTTTTAAAAAATCAATTTTTTATAGATTTTGAGGTGCTCTTTTTGAATTTTTAATTTTCCACCTCGTATCTTTGCGGCTCGAGAAGCCATTTTGAAAAAAATGAAGCCCCAAGTAAGTTCTGTAGTAGAATTTGCGGCGTCATTTTTTTCCAAATGGCTTCCAGAGCGGGAAAGATACGAGGTAGCAAAGTACAAATTCGAAAAGATCACATAAAATTGTTAGTGGAGTGTGACATTTAAAATAATTTTTAAATAATAGAAATAAATTCCTTACCTTTTTGTTTTCATTCAGATCGTCGTAAGAATCGTATAATTTATAGCTTTCTTCCATAAAAAAAACCGCGTTGCTGGGCAAAAGCTAGCTCACCATCAACAATGATTTTTTATCTCAAGAAGTTACCATTGTTACTAAATAGGAAGTAAAATTTTAATCATCCACCCAATATAAAATAAATTAATTACCTATTAAACAAAAATCCAAAAAGACTGACCTGGAAAATTCCAATATTTCCTTTATAAGTTTTTTGATTGCGGTCTTCTTTTGTTATTGTGGTTAAACTTTTGCAAACATTTGGTTATACGAGCAAAGCATACACAAAGGCAAATCACGGTTTTCAGGAATATAGTAGACCCACCTTCCTGGAATAGAAGGTTTCCAACTTTTAATCTTTCTTATAAACATTTGAAATTCTCAAAGTTTTATAAACCACAGACAACAACAAAAGGAATTGATTTTCATAACTTTTCCTTTTTTTACGCTTTAAATACGTTAACAAAAAAAAAGTATACTACCTTTTAGACGTTTGAAGTGCTCTAATTTATTTTTTCGTTTGATATATTTTAAAGAGGTAGCTACTATGAATTTTCATCACTTTTATGAAGTTCAAAGTTCTTTGTAAAAAGGCTGTGTTTTTAAGCTTTCTAATGATGAAATACTTTAATTTGACAACCAACAAATTAAAGATTGAATACTTTCATGAATTCTTTGCACTAATAGGTGTCAAAATACGAAAACCCATTTAGCTGATTCCATGGTGGATTATTGGATTTGTACTTTCCTTTCCCAAAAGTAATTCGCATTTCTTCCGCCATTTTATAAAAGAACTTGGGCTTGGCAATTAAAAAATAATATAGAGACAACATGGAAATATCTGACATTTTAATTGTATATTATATATGGAAATTAAGCCTTCGCTTTTAAGAATAGCTCAAAGCAAAAGGATTTGAAAATGAGGTATCGTTTTCAATCCGCCAAGCTTTTTGGAATCGGTTTAGAAATTTATGTGTTAAAATTGGTTCCTTGGGTAAAACTGATATAGTTTTGACAGGTGTTACAATGCCATAAAAGTTTGAAGTTTGATAGGTTTTAGCAAATTGGTTTTGGTGGACCAAATAATTTGTGAAAAATGGTGAAGTCTGCGGAAGTTTATAAAATAGATCTCTGAAATTATTTAAAAACAAAAAGTTATTGTTTGGAATGGGTTGAAATGGCAGCTGCCCGACACTAAACTAATTTAAATATGTCCACTTTTGTATCTGATGTTAGAACTGAGAGATTATTTAATAGTCGTTAATCCAATTTAAGCCTTAAAAGAAGGAAACTATTTTGAATGCTCGAGCATTTGTCTATGACATACAGAGACATCATTGCATATACTATACATAGGTATAAGTGGAGTAGAGAACAGTCTCCCTCCCTTTTTCTGCATGCTAAAATGGTAGCTTGGTATATAGACCTTTCTTCCAACAACGTTATTTGTTTTCGAACTTTTCAATTTGGATCGCATATTCCAACACGAAATAATTATTTGTCTATAATGCATTGGTTATTTTTATAAATAAAAAAAATATTTTTGCGGAAGAAATATTCTACCGTAGTATAAGTTTTTGTTTTAATAAATAAACCAACATAATATACGTTGACCCTATCGTGATTCCAAAAAATGATTACTCTTTTTTTTCATTACTTGGCAACTCTACACAAAGAGCACAGTGAGCTTACATGCTCAGTTTTTCAGAGACAGAAAATAAAAAACAAAATGTCACCAACTCTTCGACTATGATGCGAATGGAATAAAAAATAAATAAAAGGCACAACTGGGTCGGACAAACTTGCTCTTGTTTCAGATTACTAATCTTTTGTCTAAGTTATAAAAAAGAAACTATAACAAATAATCGAAAGTAAAAATAGAGTATCGATAATTAGGTGATTTTGAAGAAAACAATTTTAACGAAAAACTTAATTATTGACAAAAAATCAATCACAATTTTTTATCAAAATCGATAGTATTTTTTACGAGAAAAATTGTATTTCTGTAGCGTTTGTATGACAGGTACCGTTAATAAGGTGGTTTTGAAAGAAAAAAATCTAACGACGACTTCATTATTGACAAAAAATCGGTCACAAAAGAATCTTATCAAAATCGATCGTATTTTATTCGAGAAAAATCGGAAAAAGGTGATTTTGAAAATAAATTTCTAACGAAAAACTTAATTTTTGGAAAAAAAATCAGTCACACAAAATTTTATCAAAATCGATCGTATTTTTTATGAGAAAAATTGGATTATTATTGGATTAAGGCTTATTTACCAGGTACCGTTGATATGTAAACTAATTTTGAAAACATGAAAACATAACCTTTGGCTACACATCCATTATACGAAATTTTATCAAAATCGATCGTATTTTTTACTAGAAAAATGGAGCTGTCTAAAACGCTTGTAGGAAGGTACCGTTAAAAAGCAAGTTCTAACAAAAATATTCTGACGTTAATAAAAATCAGTCATACGAAATTTTATTGAAATCGATCGTATTTTTTACGAGCAAAATGGAAGTGTCTAAAATGCTTTTATGGCAGGTTATGTTCAAAAGCTAGTTGTAAAAAAAAAATTTTCAGACCTAGGAAACAAATCAAAAATACGCCTGGGCATATTACTCTAACAATACAATGTACCAAGTTTGAAGAAAATCGGCCCAACCGTTTAGGCTGTAGGTGTCGATACATCCAAACTGACAGACGGACAGACAGACAGATTTGTCGGACCTACTTTTTTGGTGTTCTCTATCATCGTAACGTCATGTTTGATTGTTATCTCAATTTTTTTTTTAACGAATGCATAACTTGCCTTATTGTTATTGTACTATAATCGCAAGTCAAAAATATAAACCGAAGCATGAGTTTCATCAACTAATAAAACATTCATTTAAATCCTATCGGAACAAAAGATTTCTGGTCTTACAAACACACTACAATATTATAATTCTATGTATCTACAAAGCAGGACTTTATACAGTGATGTGCATAAAATAAGACCCACCTCTTTTTTTCAAAGATTTCCAAATTTGTTGTAAGAAACTAAACTTATACTTACTTACTTTTCATAAGATTTTTGCTCCGAATTTTTTTGGATAAATAACTATAGTTCTAAATGTCTTGTGATATATAAGCCGTGTTTTTTTTTGCATTTTTTGTAAGTCCATATAGAGTTGTCGAAAAAAACGACATTGGGGATTAGCCCACTTCATTACCTACCGACGAAATTTGACGTTCCCGCATATAACATACGGAGTTGTGCAGATAATACAGTTTTTTTTGTCGGGACTTAGCTTACCCGATAGTTATCTGGAGTTAAAAAAGTTCATATGGAGTTATACTGTTGTTGTATTTACGTGTAAACTGATGTCTTTTTTTCACTCAATTCTATCTAGACTTGCAAAAAAACTCCCTGTGAATTATATTTTTCTAAAGAACTTTGATTGAAGTTAGAATTAGGATGTCATGCTCGTGGCCAAGCGAAGTTACCTATAAGTTTCAAAAATAAGAACAATAAAAAGACTAGAAATAGCCAAATTAAATTTTATTAAGTGGAGTATTTATTTTATTAAGCGGAGTATTTATTTTTAGTCTTTTTATTATTTTTATTTTTCAAACATTCTTGTTTGTTCACATAAGTATATAAAAACAAATTTGACAGTTGTCGCTATTTGCAAAAGTTATAAGATTTTCGGTTATGATGACATATTCTAAATAACCATCTGTTTGTTAACTTGTGCCAGCATGCAATCGATGTAAAACACTCCAATATATCTTGGAGTATAAAGTATTCATACATTCCATTCATTTATCCCATTTGCGGCATTGTTCCAGAGTGTCTATCATTTTTCAAGATGAAGATGAACAGATGAATTACGTCACAATTAAAAATCAACCAACCATAATTTTTTTCACAGCAGTGTTTTGAATATCTTAAGTCATATAGGATTTAGAACAGCAATCAAGTGGGTGTATAGTAAAGTTATCATCTAAAATAATTTATTTCCTGATTGCCAAATATAATATTGTTTTGGGAATTCAATTATGTTACATCCTCTGGGGGGTATGTGTTCCATTCCATGTGTATTATGTATCGTGTGATTCGTTTGTATCAATCCTGGCACTACCTTTCCCAGCAGTCATAAATTGTAATTACAGTGAATATTAAGATCTTGATTTATGTTCTGCAAGTGAGTTATGGTTTTTTGTTCAGGTAGCTAAACAACTGTATCTATATGTACTTTAAAAAAAGATTCTGCACAAAGGAATATACTTCAGTTAAGAGATGTTCGTGTATGAATAGGATTTACAGTTTTGACAAAATAAATTGATAACCTCCTAAGAGATAACTAGGCAGTAAAATTTATATATGAAATGTTGTCATCTAAGGAACTGATAGTTTAGATTTAGGTTTATGGTTTCGTATTTCAATTTAAATAAAACACAAAATAAAAGGTTGTAATAAATTACAAAAATAAAGTTTTTTAAAACAGTTTTTTATCAAAAAAATTTTACGTGGTAATTCTGTAAAAACTAATTTTATAAAAACCTTAAGCTATTCCGACATTTTAATTTTTGAGAGTCAAATATAATACATTGGACAGTAAAGCAGAAGTCTTTTTTTCCAAAACGAAGTACGTATTGGTATGAAAATCAATTTTGTTTGGAGACAGTATGCTTTGATCACATATGATTCATGTACGATGAAAAGCAGCTACGAATTGAATTATGTTTATCAGATGTGATGCATTGAACAGTGAAGTTGTTAAGCTTGTAAAAAATTGAAAAAAGATGCAATTCTGTCGAAACGTCGGGTAAAATTAATCAATTAATCAAGATTATTAAATAAACGCGGTAAGCCCGAATAGTTTGTTTATAAAATGTTAACCAATCGCGTAGAAAATTGTTTAAAATCTAAAAACTTAAATGTTTTATAATCAAATATTTAAAAATGCTTTTTTTTCCAAATAAAATGAAAATAAATTCTTTAAAATTATAGCTAAAGAACATCAGATAAGTGATTTTGGGGAGCTCTGTACATACTTTAGATAAAATGAAAACAATGGTTAAGTTAAAAACTTATCCGTTTTGAAAAATAGCATTTTTATCTTTCTTCACCTATAGTGTAGCATTCTTCATGTTTTTATTTAAATATGAATATTTCTACAGAAATTTCATGCAGGAATTATATTCAACCTGATACACATTTTAGTCCTTTAAATTAGAGTGTGTTATTGAATATTCAAAATATCCATTAGCTGAAACAGTTAACATAGACACCTTCAACAGTGATAAGTAACTTATCCGTTTTCATCACTAATGTGTTAAAAATCCACACACACAAAAAAAAAAACTATTGCGTATCTTTCAGAGATCACGTTGTCAGTGTCATTAGAAAATTCCAATTTTAGTCTGACAGTGGCAGTGTTGCAATGCAATTATCGATGTGTCGAATACGAAAAAAAATTTTCATATTAATTGCATCCAGTCATATTGACATCCAGATATACACTATCGGTTTATGTTTCAGTTTTGCGCAGACATAACAATTCACCTTCAAGCGAAGCAGCAAATTTGTTATGACTGCTCTCATCGTCGAACAGGAACATTTCAACGCTGGTCATTTTGTTTTATTACCCCCGGATGAGTATATCCAATAACCATTGAATGATGTTTTCATTTTTAACATCACACATGTATCATGTTTTGAATGACAACCGATATTGGAATATTAGCTGAACAAAGGTATAGTATGAGTTATGGACAATTTTTGTTCAAGTTATTTATCTTGCAGTTATGAAACTAGTTTTGTTATGAAACTAGTGGATAACTTACATGTGTTAATAATGCTTTACATACAACACAAGTACAAGCCCTGAAATTCGTGTTACTGCAAATATTTTGTATAAACATTTCCAAAATTTAGGGCGTACAAACATTTCCAAAAGAGACCGGCAGATTTTAGATGTTTTCGTTTACTTACTAGAACCATATTCTAGACAAACCATAATGTTATGTCGAATTCCTTTTACCACAAAAATTGATCTTAAAAAAATTGATTTTTTCTCAAGAAATAGTTTTTCTCGACAGTAAATGGATAATGTTGAAATAAATTGATCTTTTTTTGTGGTTGTGTGCTTGTTGTTTTACATTCGGAATTATAAAAACTCAAGTGACGTACCGAAAATATCAAATCTTTTAAGTACCTATACGTATTTGCACATACGTGTAAATCTTGCTTCCAAATCGAGATTTAAGCAAAATCTTTTTTAGATCAACAAATTTCTTTTCCCCTTAAAAAATATGACGTTTGACAGATTTTTTTCAAAACAAAATCAATTTTTTTTTCTAAACCAGATCAATTTTTTGGTAAAAGGAATTCGATGTTAGTTTAACGTTTATTGCACTGAAATGCAACTAGTTATTTGTAGAATTTGAAAGCTTTGAAAATAAGACAAACACATCTGTTGACAGTTCATGGCAGTTTGTTGATATGTTGTCAATTTTCCTGTTTGTTTTTATCTACTTAAGATTTTATTATCGATTTAAAAAAAAATCAAGGCCAAGGGTACGACTTTTTAGAAAGATTCAAACAAAAATCAAAAATTTAGTTGCCTGAATGCAAGTTTACAAAAAATAATGCCAAAATAGAGCGGTTTTTAAATAAATCGATGTTTAGATAGGTACTTAATAATTTTTATAAAAAAAAATGTTTTTCGAATTAAAAAAAAACCACAATTTAAAGTGCTAAATAGTTTGCATTTTATACACAAAAAATAAATTTGTTTAGTAAAGCCGTTTTCCAATTATTGAATTAACAAAAAAATAAATTAAAAAATTAACAAAAGACAATCGGATAAAAACCATCCGTATTTTTTTTTTTTTTTTAAGAAAATCGTTGGAGCAGTTTTCGAGAAAATTAAGCTTTTCCAAAACCATTATATGGCTTTATGGCAAGTACCGTTATTTTTTGAGCTAAAGAAAAAAAATTCAATTTCTCCCTTGGTCTACAAACCCTACATACCAAATTTGAAGGAAATCGGTACAGCCGTTTATAGGCTGTAGGTGCTGATACCTACTGACTGACAGACAGACATACAGAATTCCCACTTTTTTCGCTATCATCGTAACGTCATGTTTGATTGTTATCCCAATTTTTTGTTTTCACGAATGCATAACTTGCCTTATAGTATCATAAAATAGCTTTTCAGCCAAAAATGTAAAAGCCATCTTCTCTCAAATATTTAGATTAAGTATCAAACCGATTTTAAATGAAATCCGTAAGCCGTTATCAATTTATAAACATGCTTGACAAAAAAACATTTAACACCCAATATCTGTTTTTATTTTTATTTTTAGAAAAAAAACATAAAATTATATAAAGACTACTGCAAAACTAACGCAACAACAAGTTTAAATGAGAGTATTTTGAAAAACTACCCGTTACAGCCGGGCTAAAACAAAAATTCAACTTTCTTCTTTGGAGAGTTATCAAAAAGTACTACAACCACAAAGTTTGAAGAAATTGCATTCAAACGTTCCCGCGGGAAACAGACAACCGCACGTAGGCACATAAGCACAGCCAGACCGAAGAACGTCATGACGAAATCTACTTTTATCGGCTTCTCTATCATCGTAAATTCATGTTTAATTAAAAGCTCGAGTTTTCATTTTTACTTGAAACTAATACTTGCTTTAAAAATCTCTGTTAATTTTACCCCATTGAGTCACATGCAACCTCAGTTTTTCTTACCGATACAACACCACCTCTTCTGCATGGAAAGAGAATATCTAAATTATTAATTTTTTTAACAATATTATGATTATTGTTTATCTCATTGGTTTTTAGCTTGCTGAATGCTATACATATTCTCTGGAATAAAAACTTTACTTAAGATGGTTAGTATAATAAAATAAAAACTAATGTAATGCATTGCGATTCTTTTTAATGACGTCGTATCGTGAAGCGGAACTCATTGCATTTACATTCCAAAAGGAATTTCTATGATAATAAGGATTATAGCCGTTTCAAAAGTCTCTATCTTCCTTATTTTTTGAAGATATTATTATGTTTGCATTATACTGAGAGAGTAAAACAGTTTGGTAGTCCCAAAGGAACTAAAAAAAGAGTTTTGCTAAGATGATAGTTAGGAAGTTATGCATGAAATCTTTGCATAAATAAACTAATTACATAATGTTAATAGTTTTCATCCATCCCAACATTTTTTTTAAGTTTTCAGTTAAGCATTATTTTATAAGGAATAAATTCTCACCTCTTGAGATTCATTTCATTCTTAGTCTTATGAAAATTAAGTCCTTGAGACTTGAGACACTTTACAAAACACTGCTCAACCCAGTCCGGTCATATATGGTGCAGAAGCATGGACCCTTTCTAAACTGGATAAACTGCCTCTGGCGGTATTCAAGCGGAAAGTACGACAAACGATTTATAATTCGGTCAAAATACAAAAAAGTAAGATGCTCATATCTATAGTCAAGAAGTTAAGTATGCAACGAGATAGATTGCCGGGACACGACAAGCTTCGCGAATATTGGAACAACGAATAAGCCTATTGATTATTTCGTTTTCGAAAACAACAGAGGATCTGGTACAATATTTTAATTTAATATTATAATTCTAGTCCTAACATAATTATAATTCTGTCTTCTGTATACAAACAACATCAATCACATAATTATGTGATTATGTGCCATAGCTATATATAGCAAATCCTGATTCTTTGCATTTTTTTTTACAGAACCTCATGCAAAAATAAAAACCTTATGTCATTGATGAAGGTATTGCAAAAATCTATCACCTATCGATGGATTTAAATGGATGTATCTTTATCTAGGATAAATGATCCTTAAACGAAGAAACCATTTAAACTGTTCTTTTTTTTATTTTCAAAACACAATGTTTTCTCCGAATTTAATGCTGCTGGATTTATTTCCCTCGAGGGGTTCGTTCAACAGGGAACAGAATATTATTCGCAACCTTTGCCTTACTCGAATAGAAACATAGTAAAGTAAAGGGTATGAAAAAGTACTAAAAGCTCGGCGAAAAGAAGGAAATCCTTGCTACAAATCATTTTTCAAGAAAAATAAAAAAAAAATTGTGACAAGTAGGTATTAGAGTGGAAATAGAGATGAATGTGGTTTAAGCATTAAATAGTAACGGAAAGAAGGAATTTCATAGGGTTAAATAGTTGGGATATATTTGCCGGAAGAATGTATATTTTTTTTACTTTTACTTTATGAAAAGTTATTGTCTTTGTCTACAAGTATTGAAAGGTATAAAAATACGGCACTTTAAACTAAATTGCATTTAGCGATAAACTGTGATTACCCCTCCAGACATGTACTTTTAGAAATAGTAACGTACATATATACAAGGATTTAGTTCTTGTTCAAGTTGTCGTGCATTAAAATTAATTGATTTTGTTTTGTATGGCACGTCATTTTATAAGTCACTTTCTTTTCTGAGGTAAGGCAATAACAGAAGTTTGAGAGGAATCAACAAAGAACAGTGAAGTGGCTTGAATGCTTTGATCATATATGACACATAAACGCTGAAAAACTGGTAGAATGTTAGTGATGTGTATCAAATGCGATACACTGGGCATTTAAGTCGATTTTTATAACAGGGAATTCTGAACGTAGGAGTAATAAAATTCAATTTTATGTTGGGACAGTGAAATTGCTAAGCTCTTTTTATATTTATCCTTCATCAAGAACTCGCATATTAATATTCTGAGACTATATAACTAATAGAACTATATCCAAAAATATTTTGTTTTAGTTTAGAATTCAGTAAAATATATTGTAAAGTATCGTTCATTACAATATAACAAACTTTTATCACCACACGTATCTTCTGTAAAATATTTATTATATTCTTCATCCTCCTAAAGGGGCATACACAATTCAATTATTTCCCTGTTATACATATGTGCTATGTTACTACAAGCATACTGCTACTGTACAATAAAAGGCTCATTCACTTAAATTCACATTCACATATTCCATGTTCATTGAAATACAAATAACCTTCTGTAGGCAGGAATCTCACAAAGAATACCAATAGCATCGCGTTCACAACGATTAACTGAACTCGTAAATTGCAAAAGTGATAAATACCCAGATCGCAATCATGTGTTCATCGTTTCAAAAGAAACGAATACAATTGTAAAAACGATGGAAAAATATATTATTTATCCGCTTTCTAATAATTTATTCATGACATTTTATGGGTGTTTTCATATTAACACTTTTACCTTGAAAACATTCAAATTATATGAAAACAGTTTGTCATGAATATTCCTCCAAATGGAACAAAGTTACATCCTTGAGTTAAAAGAGATAAGAAAAACGGAAAACAAATTTTAAAATCCTTTTAATTAAGGACAAGTGAATTCTTTGAATAAAGAAACTTACTTTTTTGAAGGTAGTGGTTGTAGGTGCTTAAGTTTTTTCCTGCATCTGGAATATACTAATTTACTTGCACTATCTCTTATTTGAATGTCGTTGCATAATAAATGCAAATGTAAATTAGCGTCTTAAGAGAATACAATTAGTCTGAAAAAAGTTGTATACAATTTTGTATATTAAGCCATTGCGTATACATTTCTATAGTATTTTCATGCTGAATAATCACCGCCTGGCCATCTTAAGAAACTTGTGAATAACACAATTTTAGGTTCGTGCATTTACTATATGTCTATTATGTAACCCTGAAAACAGTCGTAAACATATATTATTTTTGTTTTAGTATTTTTGTCAAGGAAATATGGATTTTAGAGCCAATAAAATACATTATATATTATTAATTTGTTTTGTTGACGACTATTGTTAGGGTAACAGAATAGACACTTAGTAAATGTAAGAACCTCCAAATGTGCGGTTCACAACTTTCTTTAGATGGCGATGCTCCATTGTTGTACTATAGAAATTTATATACAATGATTAAGCCAAAAATCGCGATGGAGATGATTTTTACTTTCGTTATTTGTGTGCATTGTGTGCGTCCACCCATAAAGGGTCTTCCATTAAGAGATCTCAATTTTTAACTGTCAACATTCAACTTATATGAATGAGCGATGTGACTTTTGAATAGTTCATAACAACATAACATACATAATCAGTTATTCACAATAAGGACAAATTACAAAGTAAAAAATATCTTCATTGATATATCAGAGCTTGTATTTAAGATTAACATGCGGACAGCTCCGATTAGCGCACAAACACCACGTGCAAGAGCAAGGCATCTATGGACGCGAAGCTATCAATGTTACGTTGTGAGAAAAGTTGGAGATTTCCGAACTACATGATGTTGTTATGTTATGATTTTTGTATGGGGTTCTCCTCCGCTACAGCTTTGTACTAGTTTGCTATTTATTTCCGCACCCGTTTTATTGTACTAAATCAACAAAAATACTATCAATTTTGATAATACTTCTGGTAATTGATTTTTTTCCCGCGGTGACTTCTTTCGTAAATTTTTTTTTTAACTCCATACATTTGTTTTCAAAAGATTTTTCTGTAAAAAAAAATATTTTGAAATATAAAAAACAGATTTTTTTTAAACTGATCAAATGAATTTTTCAATCGTGAACACGAAAGTAACTTTCTTCAAGAGCAAGTTTGTGCGACCCAGTCATGCCCTTTATTTATTTCGCATTTTATTTTCTATACGAAATTCTTCAATCGCAACAAAACTAAAATTAATTATGATATTTGCGGTGGGATGACACAAGGTCCGCGGACATAATGTCCATGGACATTATCGCTGCTTCAAATGGACACAATGTCCATGGACTTTAAGGCCGATAGGATTTAGTCATAAGGTCCAAGTACAAAACAAAACAGTCATCAGGTCCATTTTGGCCTAGAAATTTTTTGCTTGGAATGAAGCGAAAAAAATTATAAAGAATTGAATGCCAAATAAAAAAAGCTTAACAATAAATTGCCACTTCAAAAAGCTAATCAATAAAAAAACCAATCGTAAAAGCGAAATGATTATTTAGTGACACTGGCAGAGAATTTGCTTTACTATAACTATACCATAACTACCGCACTTTAAACGCCAACATTTCAATACAGACATTGTTTGTTTGGTTTTATTTGGCACAGTACTGCCATTCAACATTTCACAAAAAATCATCTCATATTTCATTTATATATAAAATTATTCTGATTTATCACCGTTTTCAAAGTTTTTTATCATTAATATTAATTAGGTACATATGAGCATTTAGAAATAAATAAGCGACTATGAATGATTTACAATCAGTGATTTTCTCTAATATATCTTATCAGATCATTTTTAAACAAATATAAACACTCCTCGTCAACTGAATACGCACAAACATTTTTGAATATATTTTATCCATTTTTTCCAAACAGTGATGGTTATTATGCCATCTGTTGATGGTAAAAATTTCGTAACATATAAATAACAGAATTTCAAAGTTTTATCCAAAAACAACCGTGAGTTTTTCCTTCAACCACTTCCAAAGTGAAACTTATGCAAAGTAGAAGTTTTTTTTTGAGTCAACTGAATAGGTACAAAATTTAAAATTGATATTGGAATGGAATGAAACAAGTTTTTGTTTAAGTTTAGTAGTGGGTACTAACACCTTTATTTTTAATTACTTCGTAAATTCGATCCGGCATGGAATCGTATAGCTTTTTAATGTAATTTAACGAAATTTTGCTCCACGCTAATTTGATTGCAGAAATTAAGGTTTCTTTGTCTTCGAACTGACGACCACCCTCATAAACTTTGCGTACTAACCATCCCCAGACATTTTCTATGATGTTTAGATCAGGTGAGTACGGCGGCCATTGAAGCAACTGCACTTGTTGCTCCTCTATCCATGTTTTTATTATGCGCGCTGAGTGAATAGGCGCATTATCATGTTGGTAGGTCCAGTTTATGGGTCCAAAGATGTTAAAAAATTTAGGAAAATTTCTTTCCAAAATTACTTTATACCCAGCTGCTGTCATTTTTGATGTTACAACCTCGAGCTCAACTGTTCCATAATAACTGACTGCTGCCCATATCATGACACCTCCTTCACGACTATGATGGCGCTTTAAAAATCTTTTTTCTTTTCTTAAGTCGTGAAAATAGAAGTTGAACCCATCAGGGCCATCGAAATTAAACTTTTTTTCATCTGAAAAAACCACGTGATACCATTCTTTTTTCCAACTCATGTGAAGTCTTGAAAAATCTAATCGCAACATTTTCCGTCTCTCGTCAAGTGGTGGTTTTTTCTTAAGTTTCATTCGTTTAAGATGGCTTGAGTTGTTGATTACTCTTAAAACTGTTGAGCAACTTGCGTTTACGCCGACTTTTTGTTTTATTTTTGCCACAGAATCAGAAGAATTTGATGCACATCTTAAAATTCTTCGTCTCTCAGCTGCTGTTGTTGCTGTTTTCTTACCTCCCTTCATGTTTTTGCCGTACGCATCTTTATTTTTCAAGTAAGAATAAACTACATTAAAACTTCGGCCAACTTTATCAGCTATTGCACGTCCAGTTAGGCCTTGGTCTCTAAGTAAATCGATTTTAGCTTTTTCAACACTGTTAAGACACGTAGATCTACCCATTTTTCTTAAAATTTGAAATCAAGAATTAAATTTTACTAAAAACACTAAAATCGTTAATTTAAACTGTCAAGCACTCCAAAAAACTTAAAAACAACGAAGAAAATGGCGTTGTACCTATTCAGTTGACTAAAAAAAAAACTCCTACTTTGCATATAAAACACTTTACAAGTGGTTGAAGAAAAACTCACGGTTGTTTTTGGATAATTCTTTCGGAATTATCTGCTTAACATCTTAAGGGAATAGTTAGCATCAACAGATGGCATAATAACCATCACTGTTTAGAAAAAATGGATAAAGTATATTAAAAAAATGTTTGTGCGTATTCAGTTGACGAGGAGTGTATTAGAAGCAGTTTTTATTTGATTGGGAAGATTATTAAACATTACTAGTCCTTTATACATAGCTCTATTTTGTCCTTCAATTGTACGATGCAAGTTTGGGCGAAAATTGCTGTTGTTTCTCAAATTACAAGGCTGTACACCGACGAACTTCAAATCATTTGACAAATTACTTGGGCAGAGTCCACTTTTTAGTTTGAAAACGAACACTAATACATTAGACACTATCCGTTGGTTGATGTTAAGCCATTTCCACGTGTTCAGCATAAACGAGATTGAGATGAGACGATCGCATTTAATTATGCAACGCATTGATTTATTTTGTAACTTTTTCAATCTTGAGATGTACTCAATAGAGCACTGCAAAATAACTAAAGAATAATTTTCAAAATGAGGTTTTATTATAACATTGTATACTTTAATTGCATTTGACGTTGAAAGATTATTTCTGATTCTATGAAAAAAACAGATATTCTTTGAAACTTTTTTACAAATATACTCTATATGGTTTTTAAACTTAAGCTCATTGTCTATGAAAACACCAAGATACTTTATTTCAGAAACTATTTCAATTATTTCATTTTCGATAAGAAGATTCTAACTAAAATCACTTTAAAGAACCATACCTTTATTTTTTTTAGTGTTTATTTTGAGTTTATTTACTTTGATCCAATGACCTAGTGTATCGAGATCACACCGTAGCATATTTGTCATCAAACCAATGTCATTACCGGATATATATAGTATGGCATCATCTGCGAATAGTCTAAGTTTAGAATATTTAACCACATTAACCATATCGTTTATGTAAATAATGAACAGTAGAGTTCCCAGTAGAGAACCTTGCGGTACTCCTTTTGTTACTTCCAATTCATCTGATATCTCTTTGTTGAAAATTCCACACTGCTTTCAACTTTGTCCTGTATATACTTATTTTCAATGTTTCTTATGACTTTTTATATTCATTTCTCTACACACGGTTTTTCCAGTTTGCTGAAGTCAATTTTCCATTCGAAA
The DNA here is from genome assembly GCA_951217065.1 of Baccha elongata. Lineage (NCBI taxonomy): Eukaryota > Metazoa > Arthropoda > Insecta > Diptera > Syrphidae > Baccha > Baccha elongata. The sequence goes on from OX578272.1 coordinate 14,505,926, forward strand.
GTAGCTCGAACTGAGCACTTTCTTCGATACTTAAGTCAAACGATTTGAACGCGTTGCTTAACACTGTTCAACCACTGTTTTCCATAACTAATTGCCCAGAGATAAAAGGTATAACATCCAATTTTGACAGCTTATGTAGATTTACTAACATGGCCATTAGTTATTGACAGAGTTTGACCGTCCCATTGGAATATTCTGTGATACTTCAGCACCAAAAAAACATCGCGATAAATCCAGTTGTGGATTGTATTCTATAGATTATTATAACATCAAAAGTACTGCTCTAACATTGAAAAGCATGCAAAGCAAAGAAACTATAATTATTGTTTAACCATGTTGTTATAATTTGATAAAATCACGCCCAAATAACCCTTTAAATCTGTTAAATAATTCACTCTCATGACATAGAGACTAGACATTCAATTATATTGTAATTTGTAAAATAAATACGTCATAAATATTTCAAAAATCCATTAGATATCTGAATTCAGAACTATCAATATCAACAGTAATTCAGTATAAAATTATCAGCCAACTCGAAAACAACATCCTCTCTGGCCGGAAAAAATGCCGCAACCTTTTGAAAAGTTTATTAAGATAGCTAAATTTTTCTACCTTTGTGTTGGCATTCAACCCTATCAGGACTTGGAACAAACAAAAAGAAAATCCTACATTTTGGCTTTTGTATTTTACCTCGCGTCAATTAATTTGAATTTTTATTTTATATTAGAATTGGCGTACATTTATGTGGCCCTTAATACAGGAACACATTTAACAGAAGCCATTCAGACGGCATCTTATTCCGGTTTCATTATTTCATCCGATTGTAAAATGATTTCGGTTTGGTTTAAAAAGAATGTTCTTACAAACCTAATTAATGACCTCAAAGAACTTTATCCAACTTCAAAAAAACAACAGGCAATGTATGAATTAAAGAAATATTTAAGTCACGTTACTTTTGTAATGTATCTTTTCGTTTTTATATACATGGTGCTTATATGGTCCTTCAATTTGCTAACTATTTTACAATATGCCATTGCAATGGCAATGGGCAATCCAATAGAACAATCATTGCCTTATCATGCATACTTGCCTTGGGACTGGCATAACACCTTTTGGTATTATATCCTTAGTTTTACGGAAATTGTTGCCGGTTATACAGCCGCTGCAGGATTTATTGCTTCAGATTTATTACTTTGTGCAATTGTAACACAAATTTGCATGCATTTGGATTATATTTACAAACAAATCGAAAAATTTACCCCGAAAAAAGCAACAACAAATGATGATTTGAAATTTTTAAATAGAATCATTTTGTATCATCAGAAGGTACTTAACCTCACCGAAGAAGTTAATTCAGCCTTTGGAGTATCATTGCTTTTTAATTTTGGAACTTCATGCTTTATTATTTGCTTTGTTGGAGTACAATTAACGTCAGGTGTCTTTAATTTGGTTTCACTTAAGTTCACGATTTTTTTGATTTCTTCATTGTTTCAAGTTTATCTTATTTGTTATTACAGTCAAAAAATCACTTTATCGGTAAGTTTTTTTTGTAAGTGAACATGAAAGGTAAATATTGATCTTCTTTCCTTTCATATAGAGTGAAAATATTGCTGTTGGATTATACAATCAAATATGGTATAATGCTGATCCTTCTTATATGAAAACGATGGTTGTTATGATGAGAAGGGCACAGAAGCAAGTGCTGTTGAAAGCTACAATAGCTTTACCAATTTCTTTCAGGACATTTACAGAGGTATACGTTTATTTCGGATGAAAGATATTTTGAATTTGAAATATAATTAAAATAATTTGACATATTTAGAAAAAAAAGGGTTTCTCCATTTCATAAATTGAAGCAAACCTATGCAATACGATTTAATACTTACCGAAGATAAGGGTAGGAATCATCTTACAGCATTTTTTTGGCAATTTTTCACTAAGCAATAATTATTTCTATTTTTCTTGTCCTGTCATTTCGCATTTGATTGCTTGGTAATTTATAGTAAAAAGTTTTCATTTTAATATGTTTTTTATCGCCCGATTTGTATCTGGAATTTTATTATTTGGCTTTTAATTACATACTTCGCTATTTATTATTTTGCATTATGTTAAAGTTTTTAAATTCGAAAGCTAATTTTTAGTTTCATATAACTTTACACATATTTTTTCGAACAAAGTTCATTTCGTAATAATATACAATGGTTGTAAACAAATTACTGTAACAAATATTGCAAAGTGATCAATTCGCATTATTTGTTTAGGGGCAAAAGGACAATTTGCAAAGTATTGTTTGCGAGACAATTTTAGTGTATTTTCTTAAAATCCAAGCAACAGTTGCGAAACGAGTTTCGTCCAAACGACTTTCATCCCAAAAATACATGACATATGAAAAGAAACGAATTTTTTAATCTTCAAACCTTATTTTTCAAAAACTCTTCAAATTGATTTCACTTGATTTCTTTTTTTTTTTTTAATATTTTAGATTGGACAACTATCATACAGATTTTTTACGCTGTTTCGAACCATGTATACCAACAAATGAAGTACCGGAAAAATCAAAAAAAAGTTGTCAAACTTAATTTTTTAATTATGAAACGTTTCGTGAAATCTCACTACCAAACAAATATTTTTTTTTATATAGTGATCAACCAAATGTTGTTGGTTTAAAGAGTTTTAAACGTATTCATCGTCAAATTGAATTGAATATTTATGTAATTCATTTTAGTTATGTATATAAAATTGAATAGAATAAAGTGAATTTAATTGATTTGAGTTTCTTTGAATTGAAGTAAATTTAAAAGGAAGGATTTAAAGGAAATTGAGTTGAATCGAATCGGATCGAATTGAAAATGATTTGAATTGAATTGAATTTAGTTGAATTTAGTTGGAATTCATAGAATTGAATTTTTTTTTATTTTATTGACCAGTTTGAAAATTACAATAATTGTTGTTTGCTATCACCCAGTGTACAGAGTTATGGTAATAAAGAACTACCTTACTTCTGAAATTGTTAATATATGGATGATTCTACAAACGATGGAATTTTCGATGACAAAAATTTGAAACCATTGCATTCATCTACTTAAATTTTTTTTATAAATACAAATATGATTGAAATCTATACCGATACCTTAATTCGCAAACCAGCTATCTCCACTTTTTTTTCAAAAATGAGTTATTGATAGGGGATTGAATTTCAAAATATTCCGCGTATTTTAAAAAAAGAATTTCTTCAATAAATTCTCTAGTTTTTACGTAAAACAATGTGCAAAAAACGAATAACTTCATGTACTTCTGAAAGCGCCAAATTTGACAGCTAACTCCATGAAGTCAGCCATTTTTTATTGAGTTGTGACTTGTGACCAGATTGTAGTTTTCTAAGGAGACCACAAAAAAAAATAAAATATAACGGAAATAATAGATTTTAATAATAATGCTCTAATTAATGACATTTAATTTTTTTAAGAATTATGCCATTTAAATAAATGGGACTGTTTTTAGTGTCTTCTGTAAAGTTTGCTGATATTGAGTTAGCTGATTTGCGAATTAAGGTATCAATATGTGCAATTAAAATCTTGCAGCAAGTAAAGATGGCAGTTTTTTTACTTGCTCACAAAATTCTTTAAAGGGTCTAATTATCAGCCCCCTGGCATGTCAGAATTCCGTTTGAATATCAAAAAATCATTGCCGTTCTTCTATTTCAGTTCGCACACTAAACAAAAAAACCTATCATTGTAATTTCAAATAACACACAATTGTTAGATAAGTAGTTAAATATTATTTCGCAATGCATTTTATTGCGAAAACATAACTTTTTCGACACGACAAACGACCATGGGCATTTTGGGCCAATTTTCAACATTGCTCAACAGGAATGAAACTTATGTCATATGAAAGCGTATAGAGAGCACTGTATTTCATTATATGACAGCTAAATCGAAATCGAACGCAAAAGTGCTGTTTTGGTGCATTTTATAAAAAAAAATATTTATTTTTGTATTTTAAATTTTTGTATTTATTTTTTTAAATGAACCAAAACAGCAATTTTGAGCTGCCATATAATGAAATAAAGTGCTCTCTATACGCTACTCTAAATCATCCTCTTGTGATTTTACCTACTTCTTTTGTATTGTCAATATTTAAATTAAAATTACATGTCGGTCCAAACCTAATGACAAATATTAAAACATTGGCATTGTTTTTATATACATATCTACATAATTATGTATGTATGAATTTAAATGCAAATCGTTTGCCAACCATCTAACTACATTCTTTTTACTTGCTCAATAGGGCAAATATTGGCTTCGTGTAAAAAAAAAACATTACGATGATAGAGAAACCCAAAAAAGTAGGTTTCGTCATGCCGTCCGTCGGTCTGTTTGTGCGTATGTGCGGATGTGCGGTTGTCTGTGCCCCAACCTACAGCCTGAACGGTTGGTCGGATTTTCTTCAAACTTCGTGTGTACTTCTTGATTGAAAAATGTAAAAAAAAATCAGTCCCCTGGCAATTTTATGAAAGAAGTACTATAATTCTATCCAGAAGTCTGAAAACTTTTCAGAAGATAATACATTTTAACGGGTTTTGCTATGCAATCTTAAATTGATGATAGAACATGTTTTTTTTAACGGCGATATTGAAACTATATAAAAACCTATTTTAGAAGCACTTTCAAAGTCAATTAGGTCCAACATAATGCTATCTTATCACGATAAATCATGCTGATATCGATCAGTTGATTCTGAAATTTAAAAAAAGGTCACAAGTGATAATTTATTAGATATTATTGTTTTTTATCAGTCTGCTGGTAACAAAATCTCAGTTCCCTTAACACCTTTTTTCAAAAAAAAATCATGAAATTTATATTTTTTATTTTTTTTGACAGGTGGCTTTCAATAAATTTATTAACGACATTCTAAAATATAACTAGAACAAATTTGTACGCTTTAAAGTTTCCAAAAAAAAATTTGGCAAAATTATGAGCATTTTATTCCACCTTTTTTGTAAAATCACTCATATAGTTCACAAATTGTTAATATTAACACACATATTAGTTGGGAGTTGGGACGGGCGACCTCATGACGACAACCAGAGCCTATAGTGACTTCCACTCGCATTTCAAACAATAGTTTTTGCGTGCGTTTTGTAAATTCTACAGAATTTGGAGGGAGCCGTATCACCTAATCCAAACGGTTAGATAAAGTAGGTACCCTTTATTAAGACAAAACTGATGCTCTTGGAAATTGGTCACTTTCTCTCAAAGGAAAATGCCCCTTTACATCTTAGGTGTTTTTATTTGAATCTTTACCATTTTGAACCCTTTCCTTTGTTATTACTCAAAACTTTAAAAGATTTGTCAAACAAGGCTCTAGTTATTATCAAAATATTTTTTTTTTTAGTTTGGCTTAGCAAAAACTACATTTAATATACATCTTAGTCTTAACAATATAACCTCATTGACAACAGAAGTTAAGATTAGATTTTCAAAAATTTAATTACACTCTGCCACAAATATTCAAAACAATGTTCCCATTTTGCTACGTCTACTTAGAAAATTTAAAGTGAGCCTCTGGTTTTGAAGTTCAAAACGCTGTTGAGTTTACTGGTTGATTGATACCTTCAATGAATGGCATCTCTTCATATACACCTACTTTTATTCCAATCAATAATTCATGTGGAAACCTTTATCTACTTTATACGTTTCACATATCTCATAGATATAGCTGTGTTAGTGTATATCATCAGCATACCTTCCCTTTTCCTATGATACGTAGGTATGTTTATGAATTAAAAATTCTGCCTTAATCTGACATTCGACCAACAACGGATGCAATAGTTCAAAACTTAAATTGACGTAATTAGATTATGGTTAGTGCAGTTATCCTTGTTTTAAATCCTTAGATCCTTTTGGGTTGACCATACGATATGAAACAAATCAAAGTCTTAAAAATAGATTATTGATTACGGTACCTGAGCATTGTTTGAGTTTATGATATGATTTGTTTATTGGTATGCATCTATACAGGGTGATTCTCAATAGTTTAAAAAAAAACGTATAAGTTGGGTTGAGAACAAAATAATTATTGCTTTTAGTGAATTCAAAATGTAATCATAACACCCTCTATGGGATCAGGAAACATTTATTTGACTTGAGGAATATTTTTGAATCTACAAAAGAAACAACTTTTTAAAATATTTTTAAAATACCAATTTTGTAACAAACTCATCATAGTCCAGTCGACAGGCAGTTCCAGATAGAAAAAGGTCAGAAGTTAAAAAAAACTTTGGGTTGTTGTTGTTCAGGAATTGTTCATTAACATTTTCTCAAGTCTTGGATCTCGATCACCCCGTGAAAAAAAACAACGTTGCCACATTTGCAAATAAATGGGAACTAATTAATTTGATTTTGTTTTTCATCAACTATTCGGAATAAATATATACCATAAACTCTTGCGCACTTATTACAATATGTCTTTCTTTATTTTTTTGCTGAACTTAGAAGATTTGTCAATCAGTCACCTCTGAAAAATTCTGAAATTTTGACATTTTATTTTTTTCACTGGAAAATTGCGGTTGCCGTGTCAGATCGAACTAAACACTCTATAAAAGTCAAAATATAGTTCTATCTGTAATGCTCAAAGTGTCAAAATCAATTGAAGGATGGCTGGGATAACAATGGATTAAGAAAGCACTGAACATCCATAAATTATAATTTTGTTTCATTTTGTTTTCTTTTGTGAAAAAGTTGATGTTCGTTCTTTGATGACTTATTGAAGTAAATACTCTACATACGTCAAAAAATTGTTTGTTTTCTATCTGTCAAGTCCAAAATTGTCAAAATCTATTAAAGGATGGCTATTGGATATTAATAAATTTTAAATTTCGGTTTCAAAAACTTTGATTAAAAAGTGCAAATAAAGTTAAAATTTTAAAGTTTTGGGACAGTCTGCTTGGAAGAGATTTGCATTTGCATGTTTGTGTTGTGGAACAGATTGCTTAGAATTGTTTCAATTGATATAGATTCGTTAAGGATAGTGCTTGTTTTTTCTTTTCATCCAAAAATTTAGTCTCTGCGAATGAAACCATTTTCAGCATTTTATTCCTGGAAACTTAAATTAGTTTTTCCCACACTACGTTGCATTGGTAGATAAATCAAGAAAACGAAAAACATCTACGTTCTCAATGGATAGGAAGCAATTTAAAAATGTGACTAGCTCATTACTATATTATATGTAGATACGGATTAAGGCTTAAACACTTACAGCCTAAATTATAAACGTATTTCCGAATGCAGTCCTTATTATGCCTTTGTAAACAAAAGTCTTATTTATAAATTTTTGGACGTGTAATAAAGTCATAATAAGGTATTACGTATTTGGTGGTTGAATAGTGCCGAAAAAGGGACTATTTGGTATCGAAATGTCACATTGAGAAATACAATAATTATCAAAACAAAATAATTATTTTTTGTTTTGTTTTTAGTGAACAGTTAGTTCACCACGCAATAGCAAAATATAAATATACAACTCAACAACTCGCCCATGCGACTGTTCGCTGTGTCATTGACTCATGACATCTACAGTTGCTCCAAGAATTGACCGAACACAAATATTACACAAGTTACATATTTAGTGGCTGGTATTTATTTTATTTAATAATTTAGCATCCTTTTATTTCAATAACTCCGGGAAGAAATAAAACATGTATATCGTTTAAAGGTCCGACACAGACTGCTTTATTCTTTTCGTCTTTTCTTATAAGCTAAAGGGAAATTATTTACAGCTGGGAATTTGGTTAAGGAAAATATTCACAAGTATTTAAAGTAAGTTCGTGTTGCCATAAGGCTTAATAAAAGTATTTACAATATGTTAGTGTTGCCATAAGGCTTAAATTACTACACATATGTTACTATTTTTTAATAATTAGGATGCTTTTTTGAATGAATTTATTTAGTAAAATATAACCGGGAATATAACTATAGAAAAAACCTTCGAAAAAATGGCATCTTTATTATATTATGTATTAAGAAGTAAATAAGTATTTTTTCTAAATGCAGGTATGATTATCTTGGAAGCAAATGTAAAAAAAAAAATTCACGACATATCCTTAGAAACCACCTATGTGATTTTACCAAAAGATTAAGGTGAAGTGAATATATATATACGTTATATATCATTACACTTCTTTTGAAACAGCAGTGGATGTCCATTTTTAATTTCTTCTTTTAAAATTTTCAAGGACTATACGATTGAATGGCTAGAAGACTGCAATAATATTCGAATTTACTTTAATATTTTGTCGTTAACTTTGTACATGTGTACAATGATAATCTCGCAAAAGTACTTTCAGTGTGTAATGACATAAATACAATTTCTTAAAACTGATAAAAATCTGTTAAAATTTAATTAAAGATTTTTCCCTATCACATTAACATGCAGACTCTGTCGTACCTCATTTGTTTGCATGAATCCACCTGCAACTGGGATCATTGAAGTGTAGAATGTACAGCATACATCCTTTTTTGTAATGGAAATAACGCCACGTATTCAGAAGGAATCGTGGAATAGCTCGTGCAATTTTTATTATCTGTATCTGCTGCAGGTATTCAGATTAAAGTATCTTTTTTTATTTGTGCATATTCACATAAACGTACATATGTATGTAATGAAAATCAGTAAGGAAATCTGGTTAACAACGGAAAAGGATTCAGTTTAATATTGATTACATTCCCATAAGTGTCAACACAATTTTTTTTGTAGGTATGTAGGTGAGATAATGAAAAATGTTGTAAATTTTAATTTTCTATTTTTTATTTTTTTTATTCTTCGGGAAATAATACGAACTTCGAGCAGACAATAATTATTTACGTAATTATCGTTGAGATATGTAAAATCGTTGCTGTGGTTCAGTTTTCTGTAAAGATTGTGACAGACGTTTTGTATTCAAACGACTGTTTTTGAATGCAGTTTTCCCAATCGATTCTTTAAACTTGTAGGTATCATCTACACATTTTTAAAACCAGTTTATTTTTCTTTTATATTTTATTGAAAAAATGGTAATCGATTTGATAAGCAATCCCAGATATTATAGTATTTCGCCATTACCTCAATATCTTGTCCGCATGATGTCCATTTTTCTATTCTCTTTCTTTATTGGAAAATCAAAAATTGAGAGCCATCCATTATCAGTGCTCCACATAAGAAATACCTAGTAAAGATAGTTTAGAAAGAGCATACCAATCAGTAGCGGACTAAGGAGACAACCTTGCTTTGCTCTTCGAATATTTGTTTTAAAATGTTCGGACATCCTATCGAGATGCAGATGCTTTACTTGATAGCAGAAGTAAAAAAGCTCAATTGAATTAGAAGTTAGAAGAATTGAAGAATACTTCTAGTCGAAAATACCATCATGAACAAAGTACAACCTGATGTCATAAATTAAAGAACCTCGTTTTCTGAAATGAATGTTTTTTTTTTAATTTTTATTAGTTCTATTACTGATCTATAACAGTATTCATAAATTTTTTATTGTTTGTAAAGTTAAAAAAAAAATCAAACAATGTTTGATTTCATCACTAAATATCATCACTAAATATGTCCCTTGCGATGTATCCCGAAGATAAAGGAACATTATCGAAAATGTCAAAACAAAGCGAAAACAACAGCACCGATATTTATCTAAACAATAAATATGTATGTTGAATGATAGAATACAAAAGAAAGTATAAAGTTATACAGTCTTTTTAATAAATATATATACAATTCTACACTCTATTACAACTTTAACTTTAGTCCTTCTCATCTTCCTGTCTACTCAAAACAATTCATCCAAAAATTTGGCTTCTTTTACCAACCCCCCCAACTATTCGCGTTGCATGCTGCCAAAAGGCATGGCAAACTTTTCATCCTTTTCATGATTTCTCTTTTCCTTTTACTTATAAAGGCAATTCACAGTTAGAGGACATTTTTCTACTCTAAACAAAAAAGTGACTCTGCTCTGCTCCGACTGAATATGACTCAGAGACCTAGTGACATTGTTGAGAACGAATAACTAATTTAGTCCGTTTGTTGGTTGGAATTTGAAAATCCTTGACTTAAAATTGAGTGGTACTTCCTTTGGGTTGCAATATTATATATAAACTGAATGGGAATGTAATAAAAAAAAGGGGGAATAGGGCATTTTTTAAAAAAAATATGAGATTAAACTCCTAGTGCATTATGAATGCTTGTGGGTATAGTGAACATAAATATAAGTAAACCAAAGCTGTTTGACATATTAAGGATATGTGTATCTTAGCAAAACATATTTGATGTTTTCAATAGAAAGGTTGATTTTCTTTTATCGGGAAATCATGCAGTGCAAGAACTGTCAGGAAGAAGATAAAAGTGTGCCTGCAGCCTTATTTGCAAGCATAGTTACATAAGGTGGTTTTCTTTTTTTAGTAGGTATATAGAATAGAGAACAAAAGATTATTTTTTTCATTTTTCAAATCAAGACATCATCAAAGAGCTCACACAATGAGTTCAGATAAATTCACTGAGCTTTCTGAATATACTGCTGAGCGCACCTTATACTTGGAATTAAAAGCAGGATTTGAATAAAAAAGTGCAAAAAGTATGTAACGGATAGGTTGATACCAGAAATACTTTTTTGTAATTTGTAAGAATACCTTCTTTGAAGAATCAAAACTGAGCGCCAAATTGAAATAAATTGCAATGACACTAATTTGGCCTTCAGATTTGTAAAGAATCTGAAACGGACTGGCTTGTCAACATTTTCTGAGGTCAAGTAGGTAAGTTAGGCAATTAGACGTTATTTCGTTTGCTCTGCATCACAGCATCAACAATTTTGTGAGTTCCGCGCCGTTGGATTTGCAACGAAAACTATTTTTTGACGGGAACTAAGTTGGGTGTTTGTCAGCGTTAATATTAGGACCATTGACGTATTAGGTATGGACCCCCAGTAGCCAACTTCACGCGTGTTCCAACATAACTAGGGGCACCATCAACTACTAGCAGGGAATCTGCGTAGCATGCGTAGCAGTGATATGATTTTTTTAATTAATTATTTACTATTGAAATATTTTTGTGGAAATTATTATCAAACTAATTTTATTTTACAAAACACATCCACTCCTTATGCCATGAGTTACTTACAGATGAATATATTATCGTTTTCATTTAAATTCTAATGGCGAAATTACTACACGTACTTAACACTAAAAGATGATGGCGTTTTTAGGCTGTTTTTAGCTGGAACAACTTTTCTGGGCTGTTTGTATGCAAATTTCAACCGACTGGCGGTCCATATCTAGTACGTCAATGATAAGGACAACTTCGAGCGCCTTTGGGTACGCAACGAAACCCAACTTAAGTCGATTGCTGATTTGCTTAAAATTTTTCAAATATTTAAATAAAAATAATACAGTATATACACATAATGTACTTGAAATCAAAAATCCTAGCAATCTGATGCTATGTTTCCACCAAAAATAAAACCCTGTTTTGAGAAATGACGATTTACTAGTGTTTTCACCGGTCAAATAGGTTTATAAAGTGATGCAAACTTTATAGCCGAATCTGTCAAACCAAGAAAATTGACTTTTTTGAATCGTTAAACAAAGTGAATTTACCCATAAGAAGTCTTAAAGTATGAAAGAGAAAATTATGCGGATATAGCCGCCTGTTAAAAAAAAAAGTTAAAAAGCCTTATTGACAAATTAAAATGACATTTTAAATGAAAGCGTTCAATCAGAAGGCTGAATTCATTTAATAAGCAGGTTGAAACATAAGAGATTGATTTTTAATGAAGATTTAGGACGTAAAATTGTATGGTTAATCTTAAGATTTACAATGAGCTTACGGATAAATCTGGTCAAATCACGATTAAATGTTTTATAGGAAACATAGTAACATTCTGTATTTCAGAATATCCGATTTGACTTACCAGCAAAAATTCTAACTTAATCTAACTCTAATAATTATAGTCCGATTTAAGGTTATGTTAGGTTTGAGGGTTCCTGGATAAGTTATGGCCAATTATTAGTGTCTATATTTAGGCTTGTTCAATAAAGGCAAGCGCGACAAATTCTATGCTTTTAATCTTTATTAATACTACTGTATAATTTTGTATCTAGGGAATATAATTCTTTATCAATTTAAACTTAAGTTGGAGCTATTGCTCTAGCAGCACATTTTTTAGACAGATAATGAAGAATGTCATTTCATTACAGAGCTAAGATGGTATTTTGACAATCGAGGTTTTTTTAGTTTGTAAAATTAATGCGTTTGAGCGACAATACATTATGCTGTATGCGATAAGGTCATAAGGTCAACTTTAACACACTTAGGCCCACTTGCACCTTAAACGAAACTTTTTTGACTGTAGTAACCACATATTTATCCATGAACAGGCACTATATCTACACATAAATATAAACCCGTTGAACCACTACATTAAGTGCTCTATCCATAGATAAATCTGCAAAATTTTTATCCACTCATATTTCTATAAATAACTTTTTACATCTGTCAAATAGAATTCGACAAAAAGATGCTGTCAATGAAGTTCGGCTTTGTGTATGCAAGAAATGATGTTTTTGTTTTGTGTGTTTTCGGGTACGCTCCTGTTTTTCTTTTTTTTTTTTTTTTTTGTTTGCATGAGTTTTCATTTGTGCAATGTCAAAGTGAAAGTTAAAAACTTATCTATTTAATTCTGGTTTGTTAGCTATGATTTTACAAAAAATGTCCATTGTTTTCGTGCAAGTGGCCGCCCTTAGTTCGCAATGAAAGCCCATAATAATCAGAGCTTTTAAAGAATTAAATCATTAGTGAATGCATTCACATGAAATCTAAATTCAATATGAAATCAATGTATTAAAACCACTGAATTCAAAATGACTAAGAACTTCAGGTTTTTTCATACATCCACTTTAAATTTAATAGTTAAATAAATATTTTTATTTAGCCATGATTTGACTTTAGTGAAACTAGTATAAACCTAATAGACAAGTTAAGATTTTTTTCAAGAAGAGTTTTCAGAACTCATAACCCTAAACAATAATTTAGTCAAAACAAGGGGGAGTTTGAAACGCTATTTATATCCGTTTATACTGGTTGTTTATATAATGCAGCTACGAAAAAATTTATATTGTGAGTATCTATTTAGGATCAACATACAAATAAATTATAAAATTCATTAGCATAATTGCGGATAAATTTAATTGGTTTTTAATACAAAAATATTTCATTTTTCTACTTATGTATACATCAGTGTATCCGTATTGTTTTTAGTTAATTTTTCAAAATTATCTGTTCCATAACGAGTTCGTACTCGAGTTCGTAAGCAAACAATTTTAATTAAATAATAATAATATAAGTGCATCAGCTGTGTCATTTGCAGAACTCGAATAAATATGTCATTAAATTGTTTAATGGAAACATAATCTAAAGAATAAACATAAATTCATATTTCATTTACATCCACAGTTTGAATGAAAAATATTTCATAACAGTAAATGTATATACGTATTTATCGAACTATTATTTAATTTATTTATATATCATATTTAAGCTGGTGAAGGTTTGTATTTGTTTAGAAACGAATGTTATTAAATATACCACTCGACTTTTAATATTTTTTAATCTGAAAAGTTTATTGACTAAAAAACGAATAATTAATTATTTTTTCGTAGCTCATGCAGATAGATAAGTAGAAATACGCTTCCGTTCCTAAAACCTTTTTACTTATGAATGCGAATATAATGAAGGTTCTATAAAGCAAATAACAATCAACCATGTCATTAAATAAATGAGTATAGATATAATGGTCTTATGCCAATTTTTAAAATTTTCGTTTTTAAAATAGAAAAAGGAAATAAGGCAAATTGGACATAATTTCGTTTTCAATGTCCACAACATAGATACCTACTACTATAATACACAACCTGGCAAGTAAGAAAATGAATTTGTACGTAATATAAGGTCATAATGGTCATAGAACACTTTGGTAAAGCGGCAAATGGTCCCATGCTAAAATATGGACATATATGAATCATAAAAACGAAAAACTGAAGTCAGAAAAATTTGAAGTTTTTCGCCCCTCCCCTAGTAAGCAGAGGGTCGAGGTCAAAAACTTAGGGGGCCTTTCTAGTATACCCCCGAACAATTTGTGCAAGTTTCATTAAGTTCCGAATTTTTTCCAGGTAAAAGTGCATATCGACTGGACTATAATGGCAAAACCACATAAAACAAAAAACCCAAATACTGATAAAAGTGCTCCAAATGCATTAGAGAAACAAACATCACATCTCGACCTGTGAAACCAATGGTCATAAGCCGTGGAATGCGACAATGCGTAGTCCATACGACTTCGAAGAATGAGCAAATCTTATAATGCGTGGGTTCGAATCCTATGATGTGCATGTAGAAAGTTTTTCATAATAAAATTTGGATTAAAGATCAGCACCATTAATAAGGAGACTGATGATAGGAATTGGCTTGGCACTCCTTGAAATAGCCCAGCCTAAAATAAACAAAAAAAAAAACGAATAATAAAATTTGTTAAAAATTGGTGGTAGCACCTTTAAGTTGTTGTTGTTGTTCAAAAATTCAATGAAAAAGTCTAGTGTTGTCAAAACACAGACTTTGTAACAATTTAACACATTTTTCTCAAAGTCGTTTGATGGTACGATGAAAAGTGTCAAGACCTTTTCTGTAAAAAAATGATATAAGCTACAATTTTTACCTTAACACATTTTGCAAAAAAAATAATTGATAAAAAACAAAACAAACGTAAAACACCAATTAAGTCGAAACGATTAAATGCCTAATATCGATATTGATCTGATTTGTAGTGGGTGCGAATAAACATTGAATTACAATCAAATGTCTCCATTATTCAAAATTGTCATTTAACAACATTTTATTACATTTTTAAATATCTTTCCTAAAAAAATATATATGTATTGTATATATACTGAGTTATTTCTACACCAAACACAAAAAACATATTAGTTTAACAATTTTGTCAAAAATTTGCTTGGCTTCATTAGTTTTTGATTCGATGAACATCTATACTTTACACTTACATTATTTTATTAGATCTCAAAGGTATTACACAAAATTGAATTTAAAAACGTGTATTTAGAATCATAAAAATCAAATGGATATAAGTTTTTTTTCTGCATATGTTTGATATTTGTTTAGCATCGTTTGAACACTTGCTTTTGATTCAGATTCTATATGAAGTGCATGAACATTGAACATACGCTATGATATATTTCAACTTTTTGTTAATTGCACTGCATGGCTTCTATGTCAAACTCCTTTGAATGCTTTATATCCAGGAGGTACTCTTTTGATAAAAATTGTAATTAGACTTATTTCATGCAAATATAAAGCAAATCAGAATCCGATTGGTTGAATTTATACAAAAGTAATTCACTTATGCCGAATTTCATAATTTAGATTTATATTTTCGCTAAGATGAATCTGAGCAATTAATTGATGAAAGCAAAATTCTAGATGACATAATTTTTAGAGATATTTATAAATACGAAAGCGAGCATACGTAATTAGCGAGTATAATTGACGCATATCGCTTTAGTGTTTTTTTTTCTTTAAACAATTGCATCTTTATCTAGTTCTGAGCTGTTTTTAAAATTTGTGCCAAACAGGCAAACAATCAAATTATTCAAAGTACAGAAAAACGATTTAAATAGCACACTTTTAGGAGTGTCGCACTTTTAATGTCCCACTCTCAAACCATCATCTGCGGAACAATCTCGTGTGAAATTATTTTTTTTTTGATAATTCAGTTTTTGTTTCAACTTTAAACTACACAAAAACAGAAAAACTAACAACAAACTTTAAACATCAACATTTTATTAGAGTTAACGTTGTTGTCGGTGACATTTAAAATTTAAATTTTTCGTTTGATTGAGTGGCAATTTCCGTTAAGAAAAAAATATATATTTTAATAGCATTCAGTCGCATCGACACTCTCATATAATATACCTAGTGACGTAGAAAATACTTTTATTGCTCAATGTTTAGTGAGCATAGCTACATATATGTATTTACCTCTACGCCCAGGCAAAAAAATTTATCATGAAGGCTCATCATCAAATTGGACAATTTCATCGCTGGTCGTTAATTTTATTTCCTCGGCTCGGTGCAATAGTGCATCCGATAGCCAATTTTATCGTTATACGGACATATTTCTTTTAGTGACATTTATCTCGTTTCAAATGGTTACCGTATTGGGAATATTAAAGTTTGTTAGTGTCGAATATTTTGTTTATAGGTATAAATGTAGGTTGAAGGTGCATGCATATTATACTTTTTATTGCAGCGAGTGGAATAATATAGAAAACACAGTGCTATACATTGTTTGGAAGTGAGTAGACAAAATTTGAATTTACTCCTGGGAGAAGTATTTTCGGAGATAATATCTGCCTACAACATTGTATAAGGGATAACTGTATTTTCTTTACCATGTTTAGTAGTAGTGTTGGGGTAGGGTATATGTAGTTGGGCGACCGTTTTGGGTTGCTAAAAGCTCCATGAAAGAAGTTCGATGAGCATTTTGCATAAGAAGTTAAGAAGCCAATATTGATAAAAAGCGACACCAAAGACAAAAATGACAATTAAAAACGATATTACGAAAAAAAAAATATTTGGTTGGCTTAACAAGGTTTTGTCAAAAGAAAAGGTCAGAAAGCGCAATTTTATGAAAAAAAATTATTATTTTAATGGCGATCGTTTTATTGTTTGACAATGTTTTGATTCACATAAGATGTAGTAAAAAGTAGAGCGAGTAGGTTGAGTCGAGACAAGAAAAAAACCGTCTATCTCCCTCCGTTTATGCGAGAGGGAAAATTTTTTAAAAAGTTGACTTAAAAAAAAAATTAAACTATTAAAAAACAACGGTACAACCTACAAAAGGCCATATTATACCCTTTTAGAAAGAAAAAACAATCCTTTAACATTAATTGAATTAAATAAAAGTCCAGTCAGGGTTACCTTAGCGAACTTTTAGTTGGGAGCATAGGTAATCTCCATGGCTTTTTGAATACAACTAAACAGCTATAAAACGTAACAAACCGTATCAATATCTCACCTCTTCTATGGGTAAACAAAACAGATCAAAAGAACTACATGATTTCTGTAGGAACCTTTTCTTTAGCCGTGTAGGCGTGCTTAGTCTACGGCGGGTATCATGTTTTTCCCTAAATCGAATTGATCTCACGGGAAACTGGTTCTACCCTAAGCCATCCAGCACACTGCCTGTTTAGGCTATTAGCGAAGACAACCATATCGGAGATAACAGCCTGGCATAAAGCCTGGTGGGGGGAATGGGCCTTCTTCCCTTGGGTGAGGTATCCGAGGATCTCTTGTTTCCATATAGAAGTTGGTAACTAAGGGATTTACTCCCAAGCAAAACAATTGCAAACCTTATAACATCAAGCAAATATCTCACCTTTTCCATGGGCCGAAAAAACCGATCAAAAGAACTACATGATTTTCACAAGATCTATTTCTTTAGCCGTGTAGCCGGGTTACGTCTACTCCGGAAATCATGTCTTTCCCTAAATCAAATCGATCTCACGG
Source organism: Baccha elongata (assembly GCA_951217065.1). NCBI lineage: Eukaryota > Metazoa > Arthropoda > Insecta > Diptera > Syrphidae > Baccha > Baccha elongata. The sequence goes on from OX578272.1 coordinate 14,523,542, forward strand.
GGAAACTGGTTCTACCCTAAGCCATCCAGCACTCTGCCTGTTTAGGTTTTTGGCGAAGACAGACATATCGGAGCTATTAGCCTGGCATAAAGCCTGGTGGAGGGTATGGGCAAATTCCCTTGGCTGAGGTGCCCGAGGATCTCTTGTTTTCCAATGGAACTAATAAAGGGATCATCTCCCAGCAACACCGTTCCATGCCTTAAAACACCACCAGTCATCAAATGCTAAAATGATAGGTTTCATGAGTTTATGGTATCAAAACGGCGCACCAAGCGCTAATTAGGTTTTATTCTAGCAGAATAGCCGCCATTTCTACCTACCTACCTACCTACGACTTCCAGTCAGGTGAGAACTAAAAAAAAGTTTTTCTTATAAGAGGTGGTTCTCCTTATTTTTGATTTTCTCAAAAACTACAAAACATTTTAGCATCCTGATTTTGACTAAAAACTAAAAACATTGAATTTTGGAAACAAAATTTATACTTAAATACATACGATTTTAAAAAAAAAGTTACTTCAATTTTTTTTTTCAAAATTTTGAGTTTGAAAATTAATTTTTCAAAAACTATTCACTTAAACAATTTTTTTTAAAAAGAATATAATAGAATGGAAGAATATAATAGAATGGTTTTCTGGCTTTTCAAAAAGGTACAGCATACCGTTGTTGTTTAATACTTGTTTGTCTGTTTTAAGTCAACTTTTAAGAAAATTGCCCTTCATGCCTAAACAGGGGGAGATAGCCCCCTCCCCTTTTCCCGCCAACCTACCTTATGCGAATTACCCTGTATATGCATTATGCAATAACATGGCCCATGTTTTTTAACGTAAGTTTGCAAAGAAAACAACCTACGTAAAAACAAATTTAAGCGTATTTTTTATAGTTAGTAATATTGGTGAAAAAAAAAGTGTGGGTTATAGTTAAATACTCATTTTTGAATATCAAAAAAAAAAAAAACTCTTAGTACACATTAAAAAAAGTTTTAAAATCCGTATTTTTGCTTGTGGATTTTAGAAATTCAAAACATTGTTTGATAAATGGTCTAGTCAAAAAAGGATCTCATTTCTGTCTTTTTCAACGAGAACGGATAAAATAGAAAAGATGTTTCCTATCACTCAACGTTCCATAAACCATAGCACATATAACATATTCTTTAAGCTATATGTATTCATTTATGATGTAAATGCATGTGGCCTCATTTAAAAATTTAACAAAAGTGTTGCAGAGTGCAGAGTTTTGTATTATTCATCATGACAAACTTTCAATGTCGGGAATTGGGTCACTCACCTTTAAGTATAAGTATATATAAAAAAAAAACTTTTTTTAATTCCAGCTAGTAGGTAACATATTATATTGATATCGTGAAAGAAAAAATGAGATGAAAAAGTTTCATGCAGTTTACGTTGAGTGACGTTAAGTGTTGGTGTTTTTTTTTAATTATATAAGGATAAATATTGCGTACTTATATCTTAAATCAAATTGATGGTAAATAATTTAAACGCATACGTTTTACTCGTTGAGAGTTTATCTATTTGGCAAAAAAAAAATAAGTAATCTTTGAGAACAAGAGATTACGATAAAAAGTTTTATTACACCAAAACAAATCTATATTTTAATTAGAAATTATTTCACACTTTAATATAAAAATGCATTAATTTTACAAGTTTAATGATAATAACTAATTCACCATCGAATATGGGTGTTTTATTTTGTAAATATGCACGTCATAAAATAAAAACATAAAAAAAACAATACCATATTAATTGCTGCCACCTCAATAAGTGCGTTCACTCAAATCACGTTTTCACAGAATTTACAAGGGATTACTTTTTGATGTTGTAGATTAACAAGTGTGTATGATTATAATCTCTAGACATAAAAGAAGATTACAGGAAAATGACTTAAATCGGCTATTAAATGTTTGTTGCAAGTAAAGTACGATTGGACCGAAATCGGCGAAGCAGGTTGATTGTTGATGATTGATGAGTTACAATTTGTGCATTTTCTGAAAGCCAACTATTTGTCAAACATAACCAAAAAATACCAACGATCGCACTTTGCATATGTTTTTAAATATTTATTGGGTTGTTTAATATTAAAATAAAATTTCACTTTTCTGTTGCACTTGTCCCATCAGTTTATATTTGAAAAAGACCAACATATTATATAACCATTTGATTCTGACACTTTTAAATGAAATGGCAGTTGGCATTCAAATTTCAAAACATAAGACTTTGGTTTTGTTGAACGTTTTTATTGAACATTACTCAGACAATTTTGTGTAAAAAATGTAATTTTATATAAAATGGCATCATTCAAGTAAAAATATTAAAAAGCATGTCAACATAGAATCTAATGGATTTAAAAAAAAAACCTAACGGTCAGCTTGAGTGTGGGTACTTTAAAAGATTTTTCCATTCTTCGGATGTAAAGCATATTAAGGGCCAGTTTTTCAATGGTCAGTTAAACAGTCAGTTAGTACTTATTCCTCAGTTAGTGAAAAAAGTGGTTTTTCAACAGTCAGTTAGCTCTTATTCTTAGGAATAAATAGCTTAACTGTGGAATAAAGTTATTTGTTCGTTTCAGAACCATTTAAGAAGTTATTCCTAGGAATAAATTGTTTGACTGTCAAAAAAGTACCGCAACAGCTTTAAATAACTGACACCTGTGGCGCTTTAAGTTTGGCCTCTTCCATAGAATATCAAACATGGTTGTCATTGAATTCTTTGTTTTGATTTGGACTGGGAGTCGAGATTTGGAAAAGCATTGTAGAAGTGAGAAATTACTCATTTTTTGTGTATTATAAATATAGTTTTGTTTTAATTTCAGAATTTCAATGTTTGAAAATTGCAATGAAAAAGAAACTTGTTGGGTTTATCTCACAGAAACAAAAGACAACAATTTAGATACATGACTGGAGTGGGTTGCACGAAATCACAGACAGTCAATTATAGGACTGATTTTATCAATATATAATATATTATTTGTTTCGTAAACAAAATTTATAATGTTGAGGCCTTGTGGCAGCTTTAAGAGTTTATTTTTTGAAATAAATAAATAAGAACAAACTGAATGAAAAAAATTATATCCGATTTGTTTCTGAAACCTGAAAGTAAACAAATAAATGTATGTCTATTCCACTTCATCACATAGCCCTATAGACAGCTAAGAAATTTTCTCACTCTAACACTATGATGTAAGATGTTGTTTATTTTGTTAGTCTGTAGAATAGATAACTGACTCTTTTTTATTGCTTGAGAAATTCACCAATGTTATCAGACTGTTAAAAAGTCAGATAATTTTATTCTTCTCATAGCTAACTGACTGTTTATCTGGCGAATGAAAAATTGGCCCTTAGACGACTATCCATACATACTATCCATTGGTTTGTTAATAGTTTTTTTTCGAGGTTTTTTTTAGAAGAATCTAAAAATGAATCCCTACTTAAAAAATGTCGGTGGTCATGGTCATGTAATACTTTTATTAATTATCTGAATTCACAATGGAACATTGCTTAAAGAATTAAATAGAAAGATATTTTTATTTTTAGAAAACAATCCATGTGTTATCTGTTACTTTTTCTCATTTAAAATGATAACTGACTTGCTTAACTTACATGACGATCCATTAAATGTATATATGTATGTATATTCCTGTTAACTTACTCCTTGGCATATCCTGAATAACCATACATAATGTATACCAACATATTCTAATGACGCACGCTTTATGTGGAAGCAGAATAATTAATCGGGTTATGGAAATACAAATTTAAAATTATTCAATTAAGATGATAGATACATGACACGTAAATCTAAGCCCATTATACGATATTGTGAATATGAAGAAAGTTCCACGATCTAAACATGAATCTCTTTTAATAAATTATAATAATTTAATTATTTTCGGTCGTTAAATTTTAGCACACGTCAATTTTGGAACTTCCGTTAAGCAGGTTATAGTTTTGATTAAAACGTGGGTTATTAAATATTCATCACTATAGTTGCACCGTTGCGAAATGCAAACAAACTAATTTTCACACACTAATTATTATCAGATTGCTTAATTGTCGACTGCATTGTTTATACGATAGCCTGTTTATTAATTTTAGATTTTGTATGAAAGACCTTCACTTCATAAATTAATGGAAAAATTAACATAAAAATACAAAACATGGGGTGAAATAATGTATATTGCTGTTAAATTAGGCAATATTCACACAGAAAAATTTAGTTTTTGTTAACTTTTATGAAAAAATAATGTAAGATTTCCTGGTTGGTTCTTTCTCAAAAACAATTCTTAATTTTTTGTCGTGGATACAATCTTACTCAGTTAACCTTTAACAGAACAGAATAGTTTATGTAATCAACTTTAATTTCGAGTATTTAATTAAGTATCTAAATCAAAGTATCTTATCATCACCATCACCATTTTTTTAAGGTAAATACCGAACCTACTGATTTCGGTTTCTTGTCAATTTTTCTTTTCATATACATTATGTAGATACATAAAATAGCTCATTCTACAACACATAATTTGCCAACTACACAAATCCTTTGTGATGACTAAAACAAAAGATGAGAATTAAAATTTAGCTTTGAGAACATAACAATATGTCATCTCCTTCTTAAGAAGAATACTAAGAGCAAGGATTTTCACACTATTTAAATATCTGGCATTCGGCCAGCCATGTTTAGGCATTGAAAATCTTAAGAACATTCTGTATAACGATTTACTATTATCTTCTCAAGAAAACTTTTGTCTTTGGCATTCTTTAACAATGAACAAAAGTGATGGTTCCTACTTACAAATCTGTCTCGTTTAAAGAAAAGAAAAATGTATACGTATACCTATACCACAAGTTTTTCAAGGATTGTTTCAATACTGTTTTTTAAGCTCATTGTACGTGTACGTTTTTTGTATAGTCGGATGACAGTATATAACAATATTAAAGCATTGAAACTGTAAACAGAACTTTTAGAAAATCTTATAATATTGGAATATGTGTTTCACTTTTTTACTATTTTGTTGTAATTAACTTAACAATAATAAAAATAAAATACAACGACAAATTTGTGTTAAATTAAAAGCGAAATGAAAATTCGTAAATTAAATACCTATGGAGAGATGAACAAATTCATTTTTCCGATAAAAAAAAACAAACATCTTTTATCTCTTATTTTTTCCAGTGCCTTTAGAACGAAACATTTCGATTTAGTAGATTATTATTTTTTTTTTTTCAGGCGTTCCTCAACTATTTACGATTTCAGAGAGAAACTTTCAATAAAAAATGTTTAACCCCAGGTTTAGATAGACCATTATTAAATTTGCCAACAGAAAAACCAGCAAAATTTGCTTAGAGTTCCTTCTTGTCAGTCATGCTCTTAATGTCCTCGTAAGTATCACGCAATTGTCACATAAATTTTTTACCCCAATAAATATTGAAGTAGTTTCTAACCGCAAATGAGAAAACCAACACCATCAAATCCTGTTAACGTTAATTAAACGCAAAACAACAAAAACACACCTTCTGATTGTCAACAAATTAGGAGGACATTATTATTTAAAGAGATATAAATTTATTGTATTCTGTTTCTATTTAAAGGGAGCATATTTTTTTCAAAGATTTAAAAAGTAAACAATTTCAACTAAATGGAAATCTGTTCGCCAGTCCAGCATGCCACCAACTTTAACCGTTCGAAATAAGTACAGCGGTCGAGTACAAAGAAGTATCTTTGGGTTACATGAACTCAATTTCACCCTTCTATAGATATAAGAGAATGGTTGCCGTTTCACCCTTTTATACTTAACATTAACATAGATGAAAGAAATAGGTTGTAAAATTAAAAGCAAGGAAAGGCAAAGTGCATCGAATGTTTAACTTTATTGACCATACTCTAGAGCCAATGCAGTGCACATACCTTTTAAAAGTAGGATGAAATTTACTCACTGGGAATTTTGGAAAGTTTACTTAAATGTATAGTTGAATGATTTCTTTAAGCTGTTTATGAAACTTAATATAGTTTTAAAAACTGGAAAAAGAGAAGTGCTCTTGAATGCAATACTTAAAATTTACAAAAGGTAAATAGGGATTTTAAATTTTACTCGTGAATTATATGACGTGCATGCAGAGTACCTATACCTGCTTTTATGAATATGAGAGATTCATCGTCGATATGCTTGTCGTTATCGTAGAATGTCCGTAATCGATTGGCAACACAATAATTGTCCCAAATGTTTGCCAATATGCAATGTCAAATCACAGTAAATACTAAGTTTGCAGCTTGTTCATTTCATACCACTTCTTTACTGGCTGAGATTGTTTGTGTCTTCATTTAGGGGTTGGTAATTGTTTATTAAAAAAATCATTATTGCTAAATTCTTTTCACTCTTACACTTATTATTATTCTTTTCACTTACACAATTCAGTAAAAAAAGGTCTTAACACTTTTTATTATACCATAAATCACTTTCGAGAAAAACTTGTTAAATTGATAAATCTGTTTTTTTTCACAACAGTACAAAATGCACGGAGATTTGGTGTTGGCTAGTGAAAAATACTAGCCAACACCAAATCACCGTGCATTTTTAAACACAATTCAGAAATGGATTTATATTAAGAGCATCATTGGAAGTATTGTTCACAAAGTTGTATCAAAATCGTTGGAGCCGTTTTCGAGAACATTTGGGAAAACTAATACTATAGCGGGTACCGGGGTACACTCACAGAAAAATAGCAACGTAATTTTTAATACGCTCGATTTTAAATTCATGTTGCGGCTACTTTGAAAAATTACTTTGAATCAAAATAGAACTACTTTGACTTAAATACGAAAAGGATTCAACTAAGATTTTGCTACAAACGCCTTTGAAAACGTCTTTAAATCAAAGCCGTTTCATCCTTAATTCATAGTGGTGGAAATATGTTTCAGCTGAAGCTAGTATATTTTTAGGAGCTGTCATGTGCAAGTAATGTTTGCGATTGAAATAGTGAAATCACAATGGGAAGCATGCTCGTTTCTTACATCGGACGTTCTAAGTTCGATCCCTATTGGGGCAAAGTTAATCAAGTAAGTAAAACATTGTTTATTTCAATAATAAAATGAAATTCAATGTTTCAATAAAAATATAAGACAGAAAAATTGAAAAAAAAACTGAAATAAAAAAATTCATTTTATTTTTTCAAACAACCTTAATTCAAAGTTGAAACAATTTTATTTTTGGGTGACTTGAAATTATTTTTTTAAAGTTGAACCATTTTGATTTTAATAATTTCGTGTTTAGTCTTAATTTGTAACGGTTTCACTTTGATTTTAATAGGTTTTATTTGATTTGACGTTGTTTTTTGGCTCAGTGTAGTGCCTTTCTTATAATTGTTTTAGTTTTTTCAATTTTTTTCGCAAACGGCTTATACTATTTTGATAAAATTTTGTTAAACTTATAATTGCAGTGTTCTTAATATAACTGCATTTTATGAGTTTGGCTAAAAATGCACATAACGAAAATTTGGTGTTGACGGTTTTTATACAACTTTGGTCATAACGGTTGAACGAATTATTTTTTTAATCCGACATTGGCATTTAAATTTAACATTTAACACAAGATGAAATTTAAATTTTTAGATTAACAACATGAAAACTAAAATACGATGATATATAATTTAATGAATTGAAAATTTATAGTCTCTTAGTTTACACAACAACAGCAAGTTCGTGCGACCGTTTTTATTAGAAAACCACAAAACCACGAAATTGTTTGTGCCTTAACTTTTTTTTAAATAGTTTGTAACAGCCTTATTAATAAAAAAATAAACTGTAATTAAAAGTTTTATTTCCGAGCTAACTTATCCATGACAACGTAAAGGCAATTATTTATTTTTCCAGTTGGTTCCAGAACATTAGTAATACATCAGTTTTCTTGAAAATCGGACTTAAAATAATAGTTTATTTTTTATAAATAAGGCAGTAAGAAATTATCAAAAACTTAAATTTTTACCCTTTTTTCCCTCATCAACCAAAAAAACTCTGCAACGGCCTGAATTTCTGGTAAACATGTTATGTAGGATTTGTTCAAGACGCATCTTAAATCTAAAATAATCCACCAAAATTCAGCTGTATGTATGTATAAGTGCTCATAACCCATTAAACATATTGTAAAAAAGTTGAAGCATCCTTATTTTTGTAATCGACATTACATCAACCTTAAACTAACTGTTTGGTTGTTAAGCCTTTAAATTGTATTGAGTGAAGAAACGTTTAATACATAAATATGAATTGAAAAAACAATTTAAATTAAACAATTCACTATAAAAAAAAATAATTCATTCAAATCTGCGATAGGGTAAAAAAAATACTTGAAATCTATACTTGCAGGTTGCATCATTGAAATGCAATTGTTGTTTCTGAATTTTGAAAACATTTATCATTGCGTTTTGGAATATCACTCATAATATACGAGTATGATATGCAAACCATAACACCAACTGATGCATGGTTTGATAGGTTTATTCCGGACGTTGAACAAACAATTTGTCATCAGAGCTTAACATCGATTCATATACTAGTTTTAAATTTTACAGCTAAATCCATCCCTTTGTATAATATATACAATAGGTGTAAGGATTTATCATAACGAATATATCACCGATGACAAATATAGTCTATTTCCTTATGTTTATTTGTTTGCTAAATATCAGAGCAGAGTGTGTACCAAAATATACTGATTTGAATGATGACTGAATTAAGGAATACGTACATATGTGGATACACATAGTGTGTATCATTAATCATTTGTATTTCAAAAAATTAATACGACTACATACATATATGTACATATTTTACATTTTATAAATTAGAAATGGAAACCGATTAAATAAAGTTAACTTAAGATACTAGTGGATATTTTTTTTAAAAATCATTTGGGTTATTTTGTTTGGTAGAAAGAAATGTTGAAATGAAATATGTAATCTTATTCGATTGCTATGTATATTTAGCTGTATATGTTTTTTTTTTGCTTTTAAACAAATAGTTCTGCTTACATAACCAAACAAATAAGCTGAACTTTTAACTGTATCTTAGAAATTACTTTTCGTGACTCGAAATTCTATTTTCAATAGAACTCTAAAAAAATCTGCAACCATTCAATCTAAATAATTTATTTTGTTTTGTTTTCCTGACCTTCTTTTGAATTTGAACATGCATGTACTGTTCATTGTACAATTTCAATAATAGTTTTCTTTGCCGAAATGTTTATTTCAATCGCATGTTTAAATAATGTTGATGTAGATGTAGAGTATAGACAGTCAGTTGACAAAAGACATGCTCTATATTAACGGTAAATCGAGGTTATAATTGACGTTTCAAAATCAAGTCGCTACAATCGTATGATTCAATAATCCTTTAATGAATCACATATGAACATACAACATTGTTTGCTACAATGAAAATGGTTTTGGTTTCCATCTTCTATGTCATCTCGGTTTATGAGAAATGAAAAAGGGTAGGAATAGCTTCTTTAAAAGTACAGGTATGTACACATATTTCTTGTTGACACAATCATAGTGTATTTCAGGTCGTATATATGCCAACTGAATTATGGTTTGTATGTTTCTTAAAGCCAGAACTTTATTGAACAATGCATTAATGACCCTTGCTCTCTGCTACTTTGAAGTTGTTTTTGTTTGTATATATATGTAGATACAATATGGTTCGGCATCCATTTGCTTTTTGCTATAATATTCAACATGATCCGTATGAACGTGATTCATCCACATCGGAAATACTATCATACTATATTCACAATGCAACCAAAACCAGCCAGATGATATGGTGCAATGACAACAACGGAACAATGTGTCAGATTTGACTTGGAATTGGGAAATTTATATGTTTGTAACCACTGTGATATTAGATTCATCAGTGTGGCTTTGGGATTTGAATACAAATATACCATCGTTACCTTACCTGATTCAAAGTTTGATAAATAGCTTGTGGTGTGTGGTGGAGGTAATGGTTTGTTATCTGGCCAAGGAAAATGTACATAGATTCCAAAGCTAAGTCAAAAACTATTGAACGTAATGTCGTAAAATTACCTGTTTTTTTTTTTTTTTTTTTTGACAAATCAATTTTGTTTACATTGTATCCTCATTTTTTTCCTTTAGTTTGATATCAGTCGAGTAGAAGTGGTCATACTTTCATTCAATGTTGGCTTTAGTTTTCAGTAATAGATGAAGATGCTAAGAAATCCTGGTGATGGAGAAGCGCAAGTTCAGTTCCTGAAATAAAAACAACAATAAGTTAAGTGTTTTTCCTGTATTGTGAAATAGCTACAACTCCTGGCTAAAGACTTGGACACAACAGAGGTTGTTTATGCAGTCAACTGCACTTATGGCATCATGCAAAAACCTTTCAGAGACTCAATTTAATTTTAACTTCATAATTTTCTTATAGTCTAAAAACATAACACACATTTAAAATTATTCATCTGATATGTTTTAAGTCCCATGTACACATAGTCAATTTTAAATTTCATATACACTTGCAAAACATTAATCACACTCTAAATTCTCCAGTAATTACAATTTATAGAAGTTAAGAAATAAAGTGTCAGAATAGATACTTAAGATACACAATATACTCATAGGTTTTCTAAACCATGAAATGATAAATTACAACTGAATTTCTAGATGTAATTTCCCTTCGGGGATTCAAAAAGTCTATTTACATTTTTGACATCATAAGATTGAGGTTAGGATTTCATAAACATTTTCTTGGTTAGTAATTGAAATATTTTGTTGTATATGTAAATACTTAAAGAATAAAATGTTAAATTTGTATACATACATATGCTCAACATTTATCTATTTTTTTCTTAATAATATTGATGTGTTTTTTTGTATAATTACATAGGTGCTGCAGTTAGGTTGCGTATAATAGCTTGCGCTCCATAATTAAATGTTCATTAAGAAGTGGGTGAATTAGACAACAACAAGCTGTGGACTTGGACAATTAAAACCGGACCGCTGGTTACAGAAATATAATTAAACCAAAAATCGATTAATTTCACGGCCATTTTTTTTTTTTTTTAGTGGCGGCCAATCGACCCAAGATTTGAACCATGTGATCAATTTTTTTTTTTACTCCTACGGTTATTTAAAAAAGTTAGACAACAAGACTTAGGGTACATATATAACAACTAATGTTTTTATGTAACTTGAATATCTCAAAAACTACGTGAAAAATGTGTTTGAATAAAATTTGTTTGCCTTTAAATAGTAATTACGAAATTAAAAACCACTATGCACTAGGTATAGATATATCCTGAAACGTAAAATGGATCTATTTGGCAACCCTTTTTTAAAATGGCATTTGACTAATACCAATTAAAATTACTGCAGTTAATAAACCTAAAGTCAATTAACGGCTTTAAATAACTGCATAGTCAAAAATCAAGTACTGCCTTCTGATTGATTTTGTGCAGTTTAAAAACTGGTCACAATTATACAAGTATGTACCGCAGTTTTTACACTCTGTTCCAAATTATGTTAACACACTACCGCAAATGTATAATACAATATTGATTGTTGTTAAATTTCGAACCAAAATCCCCATTTCCTCTATAAATTGGGTTATTACTTTATTAGCAATTTTAGCTATCAATTTCAATTTTGTCATATAACGTCACTTTATTTCAATTAGGCAAGTGACCCATTAACGATACACAGTAATTGCATTTGTATAATTTTGATGGAAATTTCTCTACACTTAAAAGGATTTTAACACACCCCATCAGGATAGACACAAATTTAATCTAAGAATTATTCAATAATAGAGTAATTATTTTTATTAAATTGGTGATACATGATACATATAGAAAATAAACGATTCTTGATTAGGCTGAAGTTTTTTTTTATAAAAAAGTGATAGTATAGATTAAATACATAATTTGTGAGGATTCAGGAAATGAAAAAAAAGGTTTAGAAGAAAAAACACCTTGTGTTTGTATGTGATTGGATATCATAATGAGTGGAAAAAACGAGTCAAGTAAATCATTCAACAATTGAGTACACTTGAAAGGTGGTTTAAAATGCCCAAACCCGAGACAACAATGTAAATACCATTAATGAATAATGGAAATTTCACCTAACAGACAAAAGACAGCTTTGAATTTCAGAAGCATTAAATGCCATTTAATAATCTAATCACATCCAAAGACCATTAAGAGGGCCTGTGAATGAATTAATATAAGAAACTGGGTGTACTTTTGACACTAAAACATTGTACTAGAAATACTAGATTAAAAGATTCACTGAGAAGATCGTTAATAAAGATAGAGAAGTATTTTAAAGTAAAGTATTTTACCACTGCATCTCAAGCTAAGAATGCCTCATTTAAGGTAATGAATGGTAAGAAGCTTTCAAAATTCAATATATTTCTTAATGTTGATTATTAATTATATAGTCTTCAAAAGGAAGATGTTAAGCTTTTATTAGACTGTCATTGAAAGTGTAATGGCAATGACAAGTTGTCATACCGTGTGATCGTCCTTGTGAAAAATTACATTTGTCATTGTTGTTCAGGTCACCATCAATTTGAAAGTTGTCATCATTCGTGTGATTGTTATTGTTTGCTTGTCCTGGCAATGACAACAAATGGCAAATGACACAATGACAAATTTCGACTGTCCTTGCATTTTGGGACAAAAATGACAGATTTGTGTCATGTCATTGGAGCTGACAAGGTGCGAGCGTGAAAAAAGATTTCCATATAAAATCGATAACGCTTTCAGAAAGAAAAGTAACACTTGGTATGATAATGTTGAACTAATAGCGAATTTGGTAGCAAGCAAGCAAATATTGTGTAATTTTCCAAAAATATCAAAATTGTTAAAATTGTTATGAAACCATATTGATCGCAATTATTTGTGGTTTCGACAAGACAATGATGGTTAATGTTTTTTCATCTCCTTTTGATATATTATGTAGTTCTAGAACAATTAATTTGGGAACTTAAAAAAAAAAAACGGGTGAATGAACCAATTCAAACAAACACCAGAATTCAAACTATAAAAAAAAAACATATGCCAATCATGTACCCTCTATACAATACTCGTACTGTATACAACCAATTTCGTTAACGCTTCCCTAAATTCAAAAACTTAAAACATCACACCCGGATAACCTTTAGAACTTAGGTATAACCTCTATCCATACGTTTTTTTTTTATATTTTTTCACTTGAAAATAAACTGAAAGAGAAGTCTAGCGTGAATTTTTAAATCATTCTTCATACTGTCCTGGAGGAAAATAATACTCGAATTTTCAATTCAAAATTCATCTGCACATCTGGTTTTTACCTCCGGATATTTTGAACTTAAATATGATTAACAGGGATACCTTCCCTATACAAATAGTTTTCATAGAATTTAGCTGTTTTTTTATATTGCGATCTAAGGAAAAGGGAAAAAAAATTATAGAGAGACAAAAGTTGTGAGAGATAATTTAATTTCCTGGCAAGTTCGATTTTTCACCACCATCTTTAGTCGATTCCATGCAATCCTTTCTTTTTTTGTCGATGAACATGATTTTACTTTTACCGCTTTGGTTTAAAGCTTTATTGAAAGGAAAATGGATAGTGAAAACTGTGAAAACGTGAAGGGAATTTATTATAGTTTTTGTTCTGTTTAACTAGAAGAAATTTGATTATCTACAGAATCACTGTGCAAAAAAAAAAACAATAAATGGAAAACAATTGCCGAAAACATCTATCTTTTGCTAATTGATAAATAGATGATGTACAGTTTTATTCTTACTATATAATTTAACCATTAGTTTTGTATCTAGTTTTATCAGCCAATTCCCCAAAACTAAATATATCCAACTTGAATTTCGTTTCAACATGAAAGTCATCTTAGTCCACCCAACCCACCACTGGCTATGTGAATGACCTTTAATATCTACGTAATAAAAACATTGGTCACAGTCAAATATTCCTGTTTCCCCATCAATGTATTCAATCAAACTAAGGCCAACTTTCAATCCTATTGTAGTGCAGTCTCATCTTAAAATGTTCGTGTTGGTAATTTAAAAACGCAACCAGTTCATACTGTCCTTAGTCAACGGAATTTGTATTTGGGTATTGTATAGCTTGATGATGCGTTTCGGCTGGATAAACTTCACATTCCGGAAAAAGCTTTAGAATGATTTTCAACTCTGCGCATGAGCTATTTTTTGTTTGAATTTGTAGAATTTTGAGCAACATTGTTGCTCGAAGCAATTTTATTAAATCATATAGTTTTGTTGACTAGACACAGTAAAGTTGCACACTTTTTATAAAGAACATAACATTTCAGGAATTTTGTATTAACAAATTGACTACAGCAAATATGCACTGCAGTGATTAATTTAAACAGTTAATCCACTAAGGAAATTTGAAAAGACTTGAACGTTAGTGATTTAAACATTCAGTTTATTAAGGAATCTAATATGATTATGAATTAACCAATTTTCAATTCTTTTAACCGAATTTTACTCGACCTCATTTCTTATTAAGACGAATATGCAGAAATACAATTTTATAGAAAGTGTCTGTATAAGAAATGCAAAACTCACCCTTTTAGCACCGGAAATAAATTGCTGGATTAAATAATAAGTACAGAGCAAAACTTTATGTCTTGTCCAGCAGATGATATTTTGTAGAAACTTTTATTGTTGTCGTTTCCTTCATTGTGTCTGCTAAAAATCGTTCAAGTGACAACATGACTTTTTAGACTGCTTCTTGTCCAAACAAGAAGCTCTACTAGAAACATTGACCTGGTTTCCATCGTTTGGATTGTTCTTCTTATTAAATTTATTCTAAGAGCAAGACAAGAGTAGATACTGCTTTTTATATATGTACATATATGTTTTTATTTTTATTTTTTTGACAGCTTGCATACACATGAATATTTATGATTTAAATTTTTTTAAGGTTGACTACAATTGTTAGCGATACACAAGGTTTGTTATTTTAAAATCAATTATTATAACCTAAAGAAATGTTTGGTTTTAATTTTCGTATTTTTATTCTTATTTAATGACATTTGCAGTATAATGAAAAGTTGTTATATTAAGAATATATGTTAATACATTTTAACTGATTCGAGACTGTGTTATTTTAGTATTAAAACTGAGTAAGTACACCTATACTCTTCTTCTCAGCCACGTTCAAAAGTTTTTTTGCAAACATGATGCCATTTTTACGTCAAAATTTCCATTCCAAAAACCATCAAATTCTTTCATATAAATATGTGAAACCACAATATGTTGAATCGTTAAAAATTGCGTTGATATTAATTTAATGGTTCCAGATTCCATTTTGAATGTATATTTCAAAAATTCAGGTTTTAGCTGTCAAACCACAAATTGTCAAAATTTCATTCGATCCAGGTAAGATATGTACATAGTTCTTTTTTCTTTTAATGGAACATGAAATACGATGAATGGTCGTTCTTTATAGACATAAAAATTATTTACAAACTTCTCGCGTTTTGAAACTTTGAAGTTTGACAGATTAACGCTTTGCTAGTGAAGCGTAAAATGGATTTTGACAGTGGATGGTTTGACAGCTAAAATTCAATTTTTTTTTTAATATTATTTGCAAACCCGGCCAAATTGATATCATTGCCAAAATATTTTGAAGCTTATATGTTTTTGTTCTTAAAGAGATTCTTAAAACCCCACTTAAGTTAATTATCTTGCATCATGGCAGTGCAGCATCTGTACAGTCAAATTATTCCATGTGAAACAATTTATTAAAAAACGAGTTGCTGGTATACCGCGAATTATATTAATATGCATTAAGCAAGCAGCATACACAAAAATAATTTATTTATTTTTTAAACGTTTAAGAACATGTTAATACATGTGTACACATATATGAAACAACGTCACCATCGTTAAAAGTGGTTTATTACAGTACATTTTCATTTATCTTAAAAATTACATTTATGAAAGTGCATCGATATCAGTTCTTCATTCGCACCCAACACCCATTTTAATTTATACGTTTTTTTTTATGCATAGGGCAAATATTGGTTCTATACTTAAAATATTCGTGATTTTCTTCAAAATTAATATTAAATAAATGTATTCATGAAAAGGGCGAGCGGCGTAGTACTCTCGTATGCTCTGTGAGTTTACTGGGGGAACTACCCCCAGTTGAAAAAACGATTGAACGATCATGGTTTCACTGTTGCTCTCTCTATCTTTTTATAAGGATATGATAGGGACAGCATCTGTAAAAATCGTTTGATCGTTCTAATTTTACGCGGTCTGTCCCCTGCACTCTTCTACAGACGGATCCTTAAAATTGTGGTTCTAAGGTCTAAAAAACGGTACCACGTAAACAAAAAGTTGGTTCTTATACAAGAACGGTCCTAATGATTTTTACATTTATATTTTAATTTAATATGACTGAAAGAAAAACATTTAAGTTTTGAATTTTTAATGATTGTAACCGAATTTCCATAAATGATTTATTTCTATTGTTGACTTTCTCGTAAGCAACTCAACGGATCTTAGCCAAATTTTATTTGGGAAAAGCTTTGAATAGTTTATTTGACTTTTCACTAAATCGATATCGCTTAAAAAAGAGATACAATTTTGTAATGCACATAACATTAATGGTTATTATAGAAAAATACAGTTAACTCCTATTTAAATCTTAACTCTACTTATTTTAAAATATTTAATGAATTCATAGTACACGTTTGCAATGACTGAAACAAATTTTCTGGACCCGACTTGCATGTGAAATATCTTGTCATTTTTAGACTTGTATTTTTGATTTAATGAGAAAAAATTTACATAGATAAGTGTTATTTGGTAAAAATGCTCATAGAAAACAACATCAAAGCCATAACATGCGACCCAGTTGAGTATTTAACAATACGTAGGATCTGTGTTTTTGTACAACTGAAGGTTTTCATATTCATAGATATTACTCTCCAACCCCAAGCAGAAGCAGGTATGTAGGCTATAATATCTGAATATGTATATAATAATATGCATGAATCTTTACGTATCTGGCATTGCAATGGATTTCACTTGAATTGTCTCCGTGAATATTTCGAAAAAAACACCAAAGGAATTAAACTGCAACCGCAGAAAATTTTCTGTGCATGTAAGAAATCAAATTTAATTAATTTGTATTTTTCATTTTCAATAACAATAAAGCTAAGCTTGCAATTAAATTGTAACACTTAAATGAAAATTAAAATTATGGATAGTTAACGCATTGAAGTTCACGTGCTAATGTTTTTTTTTTTTTTTTTTTAATAAATCAAACAGAGGCTATACATAATATACTATACATATAACTATTTTAAGTGGGTTAGTTCTCAGATATTTTTACTTAAAATAGTAACCCTGGTTTTCCGTGTTTGAATATTATAATTTCACATTTGTATAAAAATTAATAAATTATGGATACGCCAACTCAAGGCCTAGTTGTGTGTTCTATTTGAATGGGGGTCCTGCTGGAAGGGGGTCTACGTACCTTCATGATAAAAACTTAATCATAAGCAAAATATACTCTTGCAAATTGTTTTTGTGGATGAAAAGTTTTTTTTTTTGTATTTCTTAAGCCAGTTTAGATAAGTATAATAAAACTTATGATTATTTCTGCCAAATAAGCTTTGAAAACTTCTGTGAGAAAGTTGGATCATACTTAAACTGTTTCGTTCTGTACGTGACTAACACCTTACATACATATGTTGGTAAAATTTACATAAGTTAATTTCAAAGCTGTTCATAGGACGTGTGCCAATTGCGTTTAATTTGATCCCATTGATAAATTTTGACAATAATGAGGTGAATACAGACGTCAAAAATTAGCCTGTTCAGGAGTTCGTTAAAATTTTAGCCCGTGGTTAAATTTTGACACTCGTTTTGCTGCGTTCGTTGTTGCATCATTTTTTTGTCGGCCGCATTCATTATTGCATTTTTTTAATCTATACACATGTTATGTAAAATAATGGCTTTTTACAAGATGCATATGAAAGCATATAAGGTACTTATGTAGATATAAAAAAACATACATTTTTAAAAATTTTGTCTGTCTATATGTCTGTGCATTTGTTCACTAATGTCGAGAATGGCTGGACCGATTTTGATGGGAAATTCACTGACCGATAGCTAATGTTTTAGTGGGTAAGATATGCTCTTAAAATTACTACCTAGGTGGCATTTGGGTCGCTTTTTTTGCTTGTTTAATGGGCAGTCGTTTTTTAACTTATGAAAGGATTTTTAACTGAGTTTAATCAGCTTTGGCTGTAAAAAGTAACAAATGATAATTTTTGTGACCTTTTTATCGATAAGATATAATGATTTTTAAGTAGGCTTTAGGTGACCTAAAGCCCACTTAAAAATCATTATATTGTAAAAAGTAACTTACATACATTTTATATTAATGTACTTAAGCTGTAAGTCAGGAACGTAACGAAATGGTATAGATACAATCCAACAATCTTACAAAAGTTGATTACAAATTATTTTCAATACACAGTCGTAAGTTTTCTAACTTGTGCATATTTTTTTTACTGTAAATTCACGTTGCTGGTAAGTCAATTTGGAAAACTTGCTTAAGACGTAACTATACACCCAAAAAAATTTGTTGTAGAAATGTTGAAAATCGCTGTTGATTTGACTGCATTTACATTCGAAATCGACCCGACCAGTGCTGTCAATTTAACAGCAACATGGTTGTCAATTCCGAAACCGAATTGTGAAAATTACAGCATTTGTTGTAGATTGTACAATTAGAACAATTGTTGATAAATCGGCATTAATTATCGTTTTACAAATACATATATTTACAGCGTAATTTGTCAAAACTACAGCTTGATTTGTGGAAACAACAGCAATTTATTAACGATCCAAAATAAAAAAGTACACAAAATAATTTAAAGTTATTTTTATTTTATTTTGTATGTCCATGAAAAATTGGCGTTTCGTGTAAATGCTCATCAAAATTTGACAACACGGTGTAAATTTGACAACATAAAATATGGATCATTTCAACAACACTTTACTGTCAAAATAACTGCATTAGCTGTAAAATTAACAATTAATTTTAAATGTGAACGCATTTGCTGTTGAATGCACCGACACATGTTAATCACTGACACATGTGGTAAAATTTACAGCATACTTTTTTTTGGGTGTAAAACTCACATTTGTAATCTCGTCCCTTAATTTACTGTAAGTTATTTAAAGAGTTTTTTGTTCCTCAAAATGTGTTCACATACCATAGGTACATACCTACGTGAAGAAAATTTACATGTCTAATTAGTTGATCCGTTCATTTGGTTCGATGACTTAACAGACCATGTTGAATTTTTACCAGCTTCATATAGTCAATTCAATTGAACAGATATTTTTCTATAATTATGTAATATTTGTATACACTATACAAGTAGGTACATGTACAATATGTATTCTTACAAAATTTAATCATAATTAAAAAAGACAAAATATTCTCGTAATGATTGTACGCAATAGATCAATAAATGTGTATATTGCACCAAGCACCTGCATAATATTGAAAATTAAAAGAAATATTTTCGAATTTTTATATGAATAATGTTTTTATCGTTTACAAAGCCATAAAAACACATACGAATACATGTCATACTTCGTATAGATACAATCATGTTTAAGAGCTGTACATTTTTCCAACTTGTCCAACATTTCCACTATAATAATTTATAGTGGATGATTAAAAGTAATAAATTCCAACAATGTACATTTTGTTAAGCGCACCCAAGAGGACAAGACCGGGAAAACTGTAACATTGGAAAGGAAGTTATTTATTGCGAAAAAAAAACTTATACCTTTTAGAGCTCTGAGTGCAAGCTGAAGGCAGGAATCAAAAATGATAGTTTTAATATCTATCTTTATATTGATCTTTTATTTTTTAACAAGTTTAGAAAATTCCAGCAATGAAACATAACTGCCATGGGACGGATAGATATGTAGGATACAATATTTTTAGTGTCCTGCATTTTGAATCAAGCCTGTTTGGCATTGATGATTTTTGTATTGCATTAGTTGATTTTGGAAAAGGCTTTCGATAACCAACAATCTGATATTTATATTACGTTATACGGCAAAGAAGAGCTATGCATGATTATAAATCACGTGACACAGACTGAGAGAGAATGCAAAGAAATTCCACTCAATGTCGTATTATAATGCTGGTGTAATGTTCTACCTCAGACCTCAGTGAAAGAAAAGAGTTCTAGTTATAAACATGACAAAAAAATAATTGTTGTCTATGAAAAATAAAAATACCTGCAAAAGTTTTCCAAAGTTTCCTGTAGAAACATTCTGAACAAAAATTCACCATTTTCTAAATATTTTCTTGTTTATAAAAAAAAAAGTTGTCTTGCTTCTATCTAAATAAAGACAAAACTTAACCGAGTTCTCAGTTAAGAAAAAAATAGTTTTTTTTTAACTTTACAACAATGGTATATCAACCTTAACTTATTTGTATTCTTTTTTTGCAAAAAAATCATAAATAGTCAGAAGAAAGTTTTTATTTTCCCTTTCTTGGATATGAAGTCAGCGTTCGGACTTTACTCTAATTGGAATAAATCTACTCCTCTAAAATAAATAAAAATGTACATCGACATACCTACATACCTCCAATATTTCGGTACTATGTACAACAATTCATCTCGCAGGATTAATCTGGTTTTTGTTTCTTCCGGAATTCAATCTCAGGAGTCCGAACCCTTTTATTAACTTTATAAGGTACACTTTTCCCCGTTGACTTTTTTTGCACTGTGTAAGCAAAAAAATTCACAACAAAGTGGCTTCAACTGCATCTCCATTTTTCGGTCAAGCATATCATTTTTAAGTGGCTACAGCTAATAATGGATTGCTTTCAAACTTTTTAATAAAAACCAAAAAGTGTTCGTTCCAAAGTTCAAATATAACACAGAATGAACCCAACTTTAACAAAGCTCGATTCTTCATTCAAAAGTTTTTTTTATGGTGTTAGTATACAGACGGCGGAACAGAACAGAACGTCTACAAAAAAATTAAAAATTAATTTAGGTTCATGGTTGTTGTTATTTTTTTATTTAATTGAAATCATCTTTGACGAAATTGTTTGCGAATTCGATCTGGGTAAAAATATATTAATAATAATTTTATGATTGGATATGGTTTGCTATAGTCTTTCGAGAATATACAAAAAAGTGGTGGGATGGTGAGTAGTTTGCGTTAATTAAAATTTTGAAGACAAACAAAAATATTGGGAACTTTTCGACAGAAAATATTCTAAAAGCCCTGCTAAGCCTGATTAATACTGCAACCAAAAATTTTAAAAAAAGTTTTTGAAACAATTTTTTTTTTTTTTTTTTGAAAAAATGATACTTAGTTCTATTTTTTTCAAAAAAAATACGATTTATTTTGATAAAATTTTAAAAGGAGTTTTTGTTATCAACGGCGATATTTTTATGTGATTTTTTGTTCGTGATAAAAATCTAATTAACGGCATACCTGTCATAACCATTTTTTTAAATACCGATTATCTTTTAGACGGCTGCATCAATTTTTACGAACTTTAATATTTTAAAAGATATGTTAAACTTGATTATAACTGCACACAAAATTTTATTTTTAAAAAATAAAAATAGTACCTACCTACCTACCCAAACTAATTTGGACAAAAAAATTGACAACAATAGCATTGTAAATTTTTAATATTCCCGGGGAAAATCACTCACCGGGAGACGTTTTCTTTTTATATTTTCCCATTTTTTGAATTTTAGAATGAGTACTTTTTCCCGGAGAATATTTCACAATTTTCGAAGTTTGTTTCAAATAAGAGAAATGGGAAAAAGGAACAAGATATCAGAGAGTTTTTTTATTTAGAATCGGAGAATGGGGAGAAGGGAAATATTTCCCCGGGAATCGTCATTTACATTTGGTTGAATGGAATCGTTCTCAGTCGAGTCAATGCCAATTAACTGGATTTTTAGGCATGCTAAATGACCCAAAATATACAGCGAATGTGGTCAAGAACTGGTTTTTGAAATAAAATAATAATACTTTGAGCTGTCCAACACAAATTACTGATCTTAACCCTATAGAAAACCTTTGGAATGATGTTAAGGTTAAGATTATACAAAACAAAAATTAAATCGGAAGGAGCTTCGGAATGGAATTAAAAATTTCCAAGGGGAGATGCCAAAAATTAGTGGAAAGTTTGGCTAAAAGATGTCAAGCTACTTTGGAAAATTTTGGTCAAGCAACAAAGTATTAACTTAGTTAATTCAGAAATCGTGTAACTCACGTATTTAAAACTTTATTGAAATTTCAACGGATTTTTGAAAGTGTGCTATTTCTGTGTCCATGAAAAATCAAACCATCACAAATTTAAACATTTGTTTTTAAATTTATCTCAAATGAAATAAATGTATTTTTTATTTTTTTATGAATAAAAATATATAATTAAATTCCATGTTTTATTTTTATTTATTAAGTCAGAAATAAACAGTGTTTTTATAATTATCATACATAAGAGTGCGATTGCTTTGTCCATAGGTAAATTATATGTTCAATATTTAAATCTCTATTTTTTATCAAAATTATTTTCTTTCTTCAAAATCAAGCCATATTCCACCATCTAATGCTCCAAGAACTTTTGTTGGATGAAGTTGATTGTCCAATCTTGTTTTATGATTTAATTTTACATTAAAATTTTTCACAATTGCACATAAAGCAGCTTTTGTTTGTACAAGCGCAAATCTCATTCCCAAACACAATCGTGGTCCATCTCCAAATGGCATGAACACACCCATATCTCGATATTTTTTTGTACCACCATTTTCTTTGCTAAAACGTTCAGGAATAAATTCTTCCGGATCCGGGAAGTACTGTTCATCATGATGAAAAGAATAAAATGGTATTTGTATAAAATCATTCGGTTTAACCCGCAATTTACTACCATTTTTGTTTGTCAGCTCACACGGAGCTGTGCAAAGTTTTGTTGTAAGTAGCACTGCAGGAATTATTCGCATGCTCTCTTTTAAGGAAATACAAAATAAATATCCAAAGTTATGTAACTTGTTATTGTAAATAATGTTAATTATCATTAATAAATTACCATAAAAGCACTGATCAAGATAGGGCAAAGTTTCCAGTTTCTCAAAAATTATTTCTCCATTTTCATTTAAATTGTTCATAATTTCTTCATAGAGAATTTCCTGTTTATCTGGATTTTTACCAAGCTGTGACACAAATTAAAAGAAATTCAGGTTATGTACAAATCTATTTTATAAACCAAATTTATCTTTTTAATCTCCTTGAAAAATTTTGTGAGCACGCTCTTTTATGTAAATATGAATGCTTTCATTTAAAACGTCATGTTAGGTGTCAATAATCCGTCTTTGCTGAGACTTGGGCGACGCACCCTCACCATTACCACCGCGTATTGTGGCTTGGACAGTAGAAGACGTTAAAAGCCCGTTTTCACGGAACTTTCTTCTTGAGTGTAAGGAAAACTCAGTATTAACAAGTTGTACTGTTACCTGCAGCAGAGATATGTTTTTGGGCGATAATAAGCCTATTTGTGCAAAAAATTGATTTGAGATAGCGCCTTAAAATTAGGAAGTATTGCCCTAATCTTTCAAATTTTATAATTTGTATACGAATTTTCTTGGTTGACTGATGGTATTGCCCTTTATGATATGGGCGAAATAGAATTTTGAGCGCTAATTAAACTTTTCGGGCCATATTGCCAATTTTTTGCGGTTTAGTGCCTTAATATTTGTTTTTGAGCGACATTTCCAAGTCAGTTTTATTCGATGAGAAGATGAAAGTCAAATTTTTCTTGTGATTTGCCACAAAAAAAGCTAAAATTGTGACAATCAGAACAAATGTGTAGTGAATAATCACAAATCATCCTTAGGCGATTCCACCCTTACATTTTTATATATGTATGTGTCGTTTATTATAATAGTGAAGTATCTCCAAACTGAGCACACTGAACAGTTGTATTTATAATGATTTTCTACCAAAGAAATTATCACTTAACAAAACTCACCTGATAAAGACAATTGGCAATTACCGAAGCTGATGTCTCAAAGCCATCTAACAAAAACGTCATCGAATGAGATATAATTAGTTCATCTGACATATTTTTTTTCTCTTGCAATTGTAAAATGTATTCCAAAAAATCCGGTCGACTCTCAGGTTTCTTGCGTCGCATATCAAAGGCCGAACCCATTAAATTCACAAAGAAGTTCTCAATTTCTTTTTCGAAAAATTTTGCTTTGTAAAATAACTTAATTTTTGGCCAGAGTGCATCTAAAAATGCGTAAATTGTAAATACAGTTGTTTTTGTAAAAAGTTTTAGGATCATTCCGTAAATTGGTGTTGGATTTTCAGTAAAACTTTGTGCCTTAACCCCTAAGACACAATCTGTTACAACATCAGCAGTAAAACGTAAACTTATCTGAAATAGTTCAACAAAATTAAAAAAAAAAAAGGTTTTCAGATGAAGACTGTTTCAAAAACTAACTTCTTTTGCATCGATACCATTAGCATCATTTATGGCGCTTCGCTTTTGTATGTATTTTACTAAATTTTCACATACTTGCTGGGTTACTGGGTACACAGTTTTAATCTTTAAAAAAAACACAGACAAATGGATTAAAACAACATAATCTTCATTTGACGTAAGCACTTTAATCTTACCCTACTTGCAGTGAATCCAGGAGTTAAGCCTTGACGGTGTTCTTTCCATTCTTCTCCAGTTAACATAAATGGATTATTGGAAACAATGACATCAGTTTTCCTATCAAACTGAGGAGAATTTATTTTTTTTTTAAATATTAAACTTTTTAAAAAATTGTTCCATTCCTACCCAAGTTGACAATTCATTTGCACTGAAGTTTTTGAAATCTGTTGTGTAGATTTTGTGCACTAGTTCTGGATTGAGAACAAGTAATTGTGGTGTTCGAATGTTATAAATCCCGACAAAATCTTCATCCTGATGGTACTGTCTTTGAAATGATTTCATATAGTAAGTAGGTACATAGTCTTACAAATGTCAATTGTTTACTTATATATTTCCATCATGTCGTAAGCCATGTGACGCTTCTGAGAAACAATACTTGGGATACTACCATATAACGCTTTTGGTTTTGGACCCTTAACACCTAGTTTCTTCCAATAGTCAAAGTTCCAAACAAGAAATGTGTAAATAAGACCAGCAAATATTCCAACGATACCTACAATCGCAATTAGGACGGAAGCCATATTTTCAATAATTAATAAGTAATTATTATTTAAATTAACTTTATTTTAACTCTTTTCAGTTTGAGTATCTAATTATCTACTGATGCATTGTATAGATTTCCGACTGTGGTTAAGAATTTTTTTCGGTTTCAAATCATAGAGACTTCATTCTTTCATTCATATACCTAAGTAATCAGAAATAAATAAAAGAAAAATAAACAAAAAAAAAATCGCAAATTGAACTTTGGACCCTCGAAATTCATAGGTATTTCATTTTCATTTATGAAACCAAAATAAAACGAGTGCTGGAACAGTTGTATTTACTAACAACGCGACAGTATTACCAGGGTGCACGAAATATATACCTACTGGAAAAAAATATTATTTTAGCTATTTTGTCTTTTACTGCTTCGACTTAAATCAAAACAGAATTTAAAAGGCCATATTTTAATACTTCTAAGCTGGACAATACCGGAAAGCGTTTAAGGGCACAACTGTCTCCAGACTTAAGCCAACCAACAAGTAAAAAACAGCATCAAAAAATAATGGCATCAGGTTCAGATGGTGAAAATAATGATTTAAATCAAACAATGGTGGAAATGACAACATGGGGCAGTATGATGGAGCAATTTCGAACAATAATCCAAGAAGAAATGAAAAGCACAAAACAAACAGTAGAATTACACACAAAAGAAATAGAAGACCTAAAGTCAGAAAATACAAATCTTAAAAAAGAAGTTCAACAACTAAAAGAATATAGAGAAGAAAACGAAAAAAGAAGCAAAACATTTGATAAATTTGTCAGGAAAAAAAATTTAATATTTAAAGGATTCGAAAAAGATACACTTGAAAAAAACGATATATGGAATCTTTGCAGGAGTTTTCTCAAAATAAACGAATATTTCGAAATAGTAAAGATACTGAGAATAGACAGAGGTGAAAAAAAAAACTTTTCTTGTTAAATTTGAAAGCCAGTCTGCGGTTACACTAATATTGCAAAATACTTCGAAGCTAGCTAATACGAAATATGGGGTACAGAGAGATTTGACACCAAAAAAAAGAGAACATCACAATTTCCTGCTACGTATTCGAAGTGATATACGAAAAATTGATCGATTAAAGTCGGTTAAATTCAAGGGATCCTACCTGGACATTGAAGGAAACGAACTGCAACTTGAAGGAACATCCGCTAAGATCTCGCTCGGAGAGCTCTACAATAAGAATTTTGATTCCATCGATTCCTGGAAAGAGACGGGGGGTTCAGATTAATATATTATTCCCACATACCTAAATTGTAATAAATGGGAAGAAGACTTTCAAACCTTTAATAGACCCCTGCAAGAATCAATCATTCAAACTTTAATACTTATGGGAGATTTCAACGTCCGAATAGGAGAAAGCCAAATTACTTCAGAAGAAATTTCCCAACTTAATGGATCAGTAAAACAGCAAAGAATTTCAAAGGACAAGGTACTCAATAGCAAAGGAAAACGGTCGGACTCCAGGTGATTACGAAGGAAACTTCACCTTCATAGGTTCCATGGGATGCTCAGTAAACGATTTATGTGCGGTCTCGTACAATATGGTAAGCCAGGTGGAAGAATTTGTAGTTGAAAAGTTGACTTATTCAGATCATATGCCACTCGCCCTCACTCTTAAAGTATACGCCACTGAAGGAGCAGAGGAATTAAAGCTGCTTCCAAAACTGGTTTGGTTGAAGCAAAATGAAAACAACTTTAAAATAAAAATGGAACAGAAAATTATAGCTTTGGAAGCAGAAGACCCAAGTAATGAAATATGGACCGCAGATGGCTTAGTGGATGCCATTAAAGCTGTAGTTTCTGATCAAAGAATCTCTGTAACTAGAACGTATTATAAGGAAAAATGGTTTGATACAGATTGCATGAAAGAGAGAAAGAATTCATTTAAATGGTTAAATAGATGGAGGCAAGATCCATCAGAAACTCTGAGGGCTACTTACATAGATGCCAAACGACAATTCAAAAAAGTATGTGCTAGGAAAAGAAAGCTCAAAATCGGTAACAGTGAAATCAACAATGAACATTGTATTATAATAATCAAATTTGTATTTAAGCTAGCACAAGTATTGTCTGGTAACAACGTTTGCGCTTGATAATATTTGTAAAAAAAAAAACAGCTATAAACCTGGATTTGGTTAAAAAGTAACCAAACTATATCAATCAAGGTATGGTTGAGTTATATTTTAAGCCAAATCTAACTATAAGGAGAGGAGCTGGTTATAAAATAACCGCATTTTTACTCCATCATGCTGTTCGAATTGGTTGAAAACAACTACCTTACCGAGAATTATCAGTGTTCTTTATACTTTTGAATTGATCATATAGTTAAAAAGTGTTTGTGCCGTGAACTTAAAAAAAATTTTATGCTAATCAACAAAAAGTGTTTTCTTCATAAATAGTAAATAAAAGCTGAATTAAATTTTTGTTTGTACCCTTATTATCTTATCCTTATTTTATTATATCATATTAACTTTATTTGCACAGAAGTATTATATCTAACTTTAGTTTTATTATTTTAATCTATTTTAAACATAGATAACAAAATAAAAAGAAAAATAATACCTACATACATACATACATAGGTAGGTAGAGGTAACTATACTTAAAATGTTCTTTTTCTAATTTTTCATGCATTTATTACTTTTAGCTTTAGGAACTTAAATACCTTTAATGGCCAGTTTCTCCAAACACCAATAAACTGAAGTCCCATTTTGTTCCAAATTAATTTTAATGACGTCATAAACTTGCAAGACAAAGAGAACCTTGAAATGTTTCGATTGATATGCTCTCCTTTCGTTTACTCTAATAAAAGAGACCAAAGAATGGTGAATCCGGGGATGGCACCAAGTTTCCTCATTTTTAAAAACTCACCTCCCAATGTTGGTGCAACCCATTTTAAGTTAAAATTCCAATAAATTTCGATAACCAAATAGCTTTTAAGTGTAACAAATTCTTCTATTATTTACAAGATAGCGTTAGTTTTTATGTGTTTCTATGGAAATTTGTTCACAATAAATTTTATTTTTGAACACTGATAGCGAAGTGTTTCTATACTAGAGGAGCAATGCGCACATAGCGAATAGATCTATTTTATTATTATAATCAAAATATCGAAATAAAAAGTTAAACAAATTTAATATTCATCATTCGTTCGATTCATCAGTGCAATTTTCTTTCCATTTATTTTGTATTCCATAGTCAAAGCTATAAATTACTCTAATTAGTAGGTACGTCCAGGACCCAGATGCTACAAGACATAAAATTGTTGTTTGCAAGGTCGAGACAACAGACACACATAAAATATTTATAATTATTAAATCTAGACTATTGAAATAGTTGACCCCATTACCAGACGACTTTTTTTTAGTCACGTCTCCGTCAGTTGCATTCTCATTATAAATTATATCCTTTTAGGCATAGATTTAATGTCATTAGGATAACTTACTTATGTTTTTCTTTTATCGCACAAGCTTGTTTGTTAAGTTCTTTTTCTTGGCAGTCAGCCTACCGCAATAAGGTGCACGGGCTCAAGGACTCACACATCACGGGGTTAAGAACTCTTATTTTCTTCTCATCTTTCAGTTTAGAAAAACAAAAATAAAAAGCTTTTTATTTAAAACAGTCTCGAAAAGGTTTGTGTATTTGTAGTTATACGACTGGCTTCCTTCCTTTGGTATGTATACGTTACAATGCAAGGTTAAACGAAATGGTGTCAAATCTGAGTCAAATATTTTTGATTGGAAGATAAATTACTCCTGAAGAGAGGGTTTTAACAACCATGTTTGAAAGATTTTTAAAGGTTTATAACTTTTAATCTAAGTCAAGCTATGATGATGGCAAGTTTTTAGAAACTGCAAGAATAGAGGAAATTTTGAAAACAGAAAACTGTAGTGCAGGTACAATTTTTTCAGGGAGCTATTCCAAATATTGAAGGTCACAAAAATTTTTTTTTTAACTAAATAAATAACGGTTATTTACATATACTGTTTTAAAGAAGCTTAGTTTTCTCGAAAACGGCACCAACGATTTTCTTCAAAAAAATTGAGCAAGCCGATTGACGTTACATCTCATAGAACCGGTATTTCTTGAGCTATCTCGTGAAAGGGTTAATCGATTTTAACCCAATACTTAAAAATATCTAAATAATTTGACAAAACTTCAATACCAAAATTTTACAAAAGTGCTTAATTTTAAATTTAATTATTTTTTTAATTTATTTTGATTATATTTAATTTAATTTTTTTTTTGCTACTTGCTACAAGAGCAAGTTTGTGCGACTCAGTCGTGCTCTTTATTTATTTCTGTAACGCTCCTTAACAACAGCAGTCAGTTAATGTGCTGAGCTCTAATAGATGAAAGCAAAAGACAAATTTAAACTTAGTTGTCAATATAATTTTCGTTTTTCGTTCGTTATGATTTCGTTCTTTGTTGAAAAATCGATTATACAGGGTGTCCCGCAACTCAACGTCAAGCGGTTACCGGTTGATAGGGAAGGTTATACCCGTACTGCATATAATAAGAAAAAAAAATTATCTCGCTGGGTTACGTAATAATGGCCACATTCGTATGTACTGTGGTCACAAATTTCTACGTAATCCTCAACAACCATGCTACTGAATGCTATCTCGAAATCCATAATAAATATTGTAAGTTTTGCAAGAAAAAATTAATTTGACTGAGTCATTGTTCAAACAAATTTTGTAAGCGAACTTTAACACATCATATTTCTTAAAAAATGTAGCCCACTACCAACGGCAAGTTGTTTAAAAAATTGGCCCATTTTATCAAGTTTTCAAAATACTTCAACACTTGCCACTTGCTGCTTCCATAATCATGTTACCAACATTTAAACAATTTTTGAGCAAGTAAAATTTCAATTTTTTTATTAAAATCCTATCAACTGGTACCCGCTTGACATTGAGTTGCGGAACACCCTGTATAGTTAATAAAACGAAATTTAAATTAATCAAAAACAACAAATCAGAAAAACAATAATACCCATAATTGCTCAACCCAATTCACCCTGTTTATTGTAGACCGATACGACTTGGTAACTACAGATAATCCTAATCCACAATACTCCCGCTCTCGTTAACTTGCCAATGCCTCCTTACAATTCTAAACCCAAATAAGATCATTATCAAAACCACTTCTCAACTTCACAAACTCGTGAGAATTGCTATAAACACCAATACAACTTCTATATCGAGAACAAAAAGACATGTAATAATTTACAAAACCTACAAGTCTGCACGAACTTCACCAAGAAACAACGGCTTTATATGAACTTCAACTTGAATAGTTGCTTATATTTATATTAAACACAACCTGCAGTCTTCTACTCCTCCAAGTGTGCCATGGCATTCCTTGTCACCTGAAATACAAAATGTCTGTTAATGATGATTTTTGGGTTACCATCATACAGCATGTGTAACAACACGTCCAAATGAAAGGCCCAGCTCTAAAATATACTTATATTCTTGCTTCTTGTATCCACTTCCACAATGCGCCTTAAGGATGCAATTGGAAGCTTGATCGATAGCAGGTGAACAACTGGAAATGTTACAAGCGTTCAACATTGGCCGATATATTGCTACTAAGAACTGCTCTGTACTTTCAACAATGCAGTATTGATAATATGCTTACGTATAAGGTGACCAGTTTTGTTTTTTTTTCTTTTTTTTTTCTTTTATTTTTGCATCAAAAGCAACATGATATTATTCAATGCAAAAATATGTTGATATAACTTTTGGAATAAATTGAATGCGATACATTAAACATTGCAACAAAAGTAATTTTTTTACAAAAGAAATTGCAGGACGGGGTATTAAAAATCAATTTTGTATGGGGACAGTGTACTTCGATCATACGCATTCCTGATGCAAAGACTCTGAAAATCAGATACAATTTCAGTGATGTGTATCAAATATGATACATTGGACTACTGGTAACCAAATATTTTATCATCATAATTTTATCTTTATAATCTACAACTTAGAACCAAGCTACATGGTCACACTTATGGATTTATAACATTTTGCATTCCCGTTTCCATAGCCGTTCCTTATGGAGCATACACTCGATGATGCGCTGCGATCTTTTTTCTATTTAATGATACTCAATGTATGTTGATTGCGCATAATGCAGCAATCAATATATTTGTAGTAGACATTTTGCGGACAGAGAATGCCCATACGTATACGTCCTACAAAATAGGAAGAGATACTCTTACAAGGAGGTCTTACAAATGTTTCTGCACGGAAACAGGTTGCCCTCTTCCAATGCGTGAAATTGGTTGAAAGGCTAAATACGCCGGAGAAATATGTGTCAATCCAGGTCTGGTTGCGAATGCGGTTAAATTGACCGGTTTATATTACCAGCAGACTAATACTTTTAACGTGGCTTAGATAAGATTTGTGGTCTTTGGATATGTTTTGTAATGTATTAACATAAATTTTGATTGTGAAAACCGTTTAGTTAGTTATGACTGGTTTTGAAATAATATGTGATGTATGAAGAAAATCTAACCAGTAAATTGCGTAAAATGCATAAACAGTAAAAGATTTTCTTTTAAATACGAATTTATGATTCTGATTTGATTGTTTTTTTACGATAAGTTAAGAACATTTATATCATTTACTTTAATAAGTTATTACCTGTTTCCAATAGCATCACTGTTTTTATATTATGCCTTATGTCATTTATTTTTTTTATATCTTATATAGCCAGGACCAAAATTCCACTATGTCTATAATTATTTTCGTACACTTTGCATGCATGTTTTGAGAAACTAATAGCCCGAGACCGAAATTGGTCTGACAATTATGGCCTGACAATTATGTCTACCGGATATGAAATGCAGCCCTCCAAAGTGGAGAAAAAATGACCCAACAATGGTAAATAGTTTTGACACGAAAATTTTTGTCACTAAAATGTAATTTGAAACTTTTAAAATATTAATGTATAACTGCCATACATTATCATGCCGGAAAATGGGTGCCCAGCCGTTACTTTGGTTTCCGGCCATTTCTGGTAGCCGGAATTATAATTTATTGACGAGTGACTATCAAGCAATAACTGGACAACATTTCGCGAAAATAGTGTCCCAAATTCGGTCGCTAGCTCTCCTACTATAAATTTATATTTTAAAATTAAATTTCATAAGAAATTGTTAATTAGTTTTCAAAACATTGTTAATCAAAAAATATCTGATACAAAAATTAGTACCACATCGTATTTATAATAACTAGTTAAATTTAAGTATTTACTTTCGAGTAAACATAATTAGCACAAAAAGTAATGTTTAAAAAATGTGTTCACGTATGAAATTTGGTTGAATTTGTACACCTAAAAAAGCCTTTTTTTTAATTGATAATAAAGTAATAATAATATAGCAACCTTGTAGATAGACACTTATACTGTAAAACCTTTTTTTTTTTTCTTTTACTATATCCAGAAATCATACTTAAAAGGATTGTCCCCATATTTGGGGTATAAAACTCCTTTTTTGATTTAAAGAATGTTTTTTGTTCTATATTGTTTAATAAATTGTTTCTGATTATTTTCATTTAAAGCTCATACTAATATTATAATTGTTTTTTTTTTCATAATTAAATGAAGGATAAAATAAATATATTTTTAACCTTTAAAACAATATTTAAGGGTAGTTTTGAGATCAGGGTTGTTTTATCAATACTTTCGTAATTTTTGCTTTGAACAGAGAAAATCTTGATTTTAATTAATAAAATAGAAATGTAGGTTTTTTTGCTATTTTTAGTGAATATTTTTTAATACACAACATTTGTTGAAAACTAATATTCACATTTTTTAATAATTAAAAACCAAAAAAAAAGTTCGCCTCTTTTAAAATCTGAAAAAAATACGGCATTGGAAATTAGCCATTAGAAACTTGCTAAAAAGATATTGATATTTTTAACATGATGATGCTAGTGGGGAATAAAATTATCAAATTAAAAACAAAAATGCTAGTAAAATGCCAAATTTACCTAAGCATTATGCTAAGTTGACTTAAATTTTGCACCAATTATTTTATTTTTTAAAACACATATGTATAAATCATAACAAAAATAAAAAATAATATTCATAAGAGTTTAAAAAAAAGAGTCTTATATATAAATTTTTCTTAAAAAAACACCTCCATTTGAACCCTTTCGCCCGGAAAACTAATCGCAAGTAAAAAGCGCAAAATGGGTTCATGTTTCTGAACTGTTAATGTGGTTCTTTCTAAATGTTTTCCCATGTTTTATGTTTTCAAGATTCTACTGTACATACGGCAGACTCACAAACGAACACAGACAGGAGTAGTCAGACCAAATTTTTCGAACTTTCAATAATCGTAGATTTTTTTTACGAATCCATAACTTGCTTTAAAGAACCTGCCTATTAGTACCTATAAAACGAGCATTTCACGCTTAATCGATTAAAAAACACTTTCGGACTGAATTAAAAATGAATAGAGTTTTTTTTTTAAATTATAAAGTTCGAAATTAGGACAAATCGTGGTTTCCCAAAGTAGATTAAGAATTAGGATACATTTCAATCCTAATCCAAGACAAAAGTCAAACAAAAAAACTTTGAAGGTCAGGAAAAATTAGATAGACATGTTTTATTTACACATTTCTATTAAAACGACTGTTCCGAAAGTATCGTTAGTCCATTATTTATATTCAATTTTCCAGGAAGAATAAATTGACAGAAAATTAATTCAACATGAATATTTGCCAACGAACCGCTAATCTTGACAACGAATCTACCTAGCTGTCTCCAAATTAGTACGATCAACAAAGAGAGGCACAATGATGTCTAGAAAATATTGCTTTTCTTCTTGGACCTTCACTTCCATCGCACTAGGTCTCTGTGTCACTATTTATGTCATTCTGCAATAAGAGCTCATCAAGAGTTCTATTTGCTTAGCTCACGATCGTGATTATCATAATATCTGCTTATGTTCTTTTTCATCACGTTGGATTCTTGGATCTTATTTTTTATTCTTTTCAGAGCTTAATGGTTTTATTTGTTTTTTTTTTCCTCGTCACCTGCAAGTTCTCAGGTGAGTTGAAGTATCTATTACGGGATAAGGACGTACATACATTATACTGGGACTGTTATTCTTTGTCATTCTACCATTCATTGGGTGCTATTTTGTTTTTGTTTTTTTTTTAAGATTTTGTTGTTATCCCACTTTTTGGTTCGAGCAACATTATTTCTTCTGTGTCCGATTTACACTACTTCTTGACGGAAGATTTCTGGTTCTGGTTCTTCTTCGTCACGTTGCGTTAGATTTCTGGAAAAAAAGAGAGAGGAACTTCTTTGCTTCTACTATCCCGGTTCTAAGTCCAGAGTATGTTGTTGACCAATTCACTCGCGTTTATTCCTTCTTGCGGATCGAATGTGATTGAAATATAAGTGAACGATAAGAGATGTTCAGTGTTTTGGCGGGAAAATAGTTTCATTAAATTTTCGGTTTATTATTATAAAGGTGTTAAAGAAAAATAAAAGG
Organism: Baccha elongata; assembly: GCA_951217065.1. Classification (NCBI taxonomy): domain Eukaryota; kingdom Metazoa; phylum Arthropoda; class Insecta; order Diptera; family Syrphidae; genus Baccha; species Baccha elongata. The sequence goes on from OX578272.1 coordinate 14,558,387, forward strand.
AAGGTCCCTTTGTTTTAATGAGTTGATTTATTAGTAAATACTGAATAAAGTGTTTTTAAATGTATAAATGTGTTGTGTGTGTGATTCCATCATCAACTCTATCAATCATCAACAACTATATAAAAAATAACTCAAAAAGGATATTTGTAAATTTTCAACTGTGGGTAAGTTATAGAATTTAAGCAAAGTTTACAGTGGCGTATACGTACTTTTTTTAGTATAAGCTGTATTAATAGTTAAACACACATTACTTTATGTATGGTTAAATATAAATGACAAATTTATTATTATTGAGACTTACCTGAGCAATAAATATGAATATTGAATTTGAGGTCATGAGAGATAAACCAATATAATACATAGGAATACATATATTATAATTTCTATTTTTGTTTAAAGTTAATCTTTTTGTTCATATATACAAATTTATAACGACATTTAAGTAAAGGACCATATTAATCACACTACTTTAATAAGAATGGTGTTTATACATTATGTATAATATATCTACAAGAATTCAACATAACCCTTACATGGGTGGTATGAGAACTCTGCGTTTTGTGAATTGGTAGCACTTTTTTTAATGTTGGTTGTTTTTGTTGTTTTTTGTTTTTTTTTTTTTATTTTTACAAAAGTAATGAGAGTCACATGTAGGTACCTATATAACTAAAAAAAAGGCTACTAGAAACCATTAGAACCGACGTTTTAAATCCCGAGTTAAATTGCCAAAAAGTTAAATAGCATGATAAGGCTAACCATCCAAAGAACGTTGAATAACTACTTGTGAATGTATAAAAAGCATCTAGTCTACAGCAAATTCACGATAGACGAAGTACGAGAAGTAAAAATTGCAAATAAATTGGACTTTTCAAAAATTTAAGCTTTTAACTGTCTGTATAGAATGGACATAATAATTAAGAGAGTGAAATGGCTTACAAATTGCCAAAAATGGGGTGGGTAGCGTGAAGCAATTTGAAATTCTAGTACTTTTAATAAAAAAACATATTTAAATCCGATCTCTCTCTTGGTAAAATGGTTAATGTAATAATGTTTTATTAAATTTACTGTAACAAAGAAACAAATATCAATTTATCACGTAAAAGTAATAATAGGTAATAACCAGACAAGTTTAAATTAATGCCATTCCTTCTTAAAGGTATTAAATATCATAATTTATTTAAATCAACAAAAAAATCATCAGTCAGATCATTAAACATCCGAAAATATATTTTATTGCATGCAATTTACCAATAAATTCATCGAGATGCGCACCTTATATTCTTTTCAAATTGTATTTTTCCCCTCTCAATGGAAATACGGAACACTGAACTACATATTATATTTATTATGAAGCCTTAAACAAAAATCGTGCGATTCTAGTTGGTTAATCATTGCTGTTTTTTTTTTTAAATGCAAACAGTGAACTGATTCCTCTTTTAGATGACTTTTTAATTCAGCTTAAAATAAGATTTGAAAATCATAAGTCCATACTTTCCTCTTTGTGCATTTTAATTCCATCGATCCTTGGCAAATATGAACAAAATTACAACAAAGAAAACTTCAAATTTTATAGATCTTTTTTGGATTGGAACACTTTAGAAGCTGCGTTTACGTTATGGAAGACAAAATGCCATAGACAAAAAGATACAGAGCGTTCAAAGAGTGCAATAACAGCTCTTGGGGAATGCAATAAGGATCTGTTTCCTAACATCCACAAGCTTCTCAAAATTTTGGCGACACTACCGGTTTCAACGTGTACACCGGAAAGAACATTTTCGACAATGAAACGTCTAAAAACTTACCTTAGAAATTCTACCGGCGAAGAAAGACTAACAGGATTGGCATTAATGTCAATTCATCGACAAATTGAGATTGACACTGAGGAAGTTTTAGACATATTTGCAGCACAGAAGGCCAGAAGATTAAATTTAATTTTATAAAAATGATATACTTACATGTTATTTAATACTTCTTTTTATAATAAAATCTTAAAGAATGATGATAAATGTACCTACCTAATAAATAATAACTTAAAATTATTTTTAAAAAATATTGGAAAAATCTTTTAGTTTTTCAAATTTGTTTGAGAGTTTTCTTGAAAAACTAAGTATGCAATTGTATTTTATTAGCAGTACTCTACCTAGGAAAAAATATTGAAAATCGTTAAAGCAGTTTTTTTTTTAAACCGTTTTGTTTTTAAATTTTTGAAAAATATTTTGCAATTTTTTGAGTATTTCAATACATCGAAATCTGAACCAAGTTTGCAAATCAGCCTATCCATTTAGGCTGCAGATCTGTAAACAGGCAGTCGGACGAACAGAATTTTCCAACACACTTTTGTCTACTTCCCTATCATCGCAATATCATATTTATTTGTTGTCTCAATGTTTTTTTTTTGACGAATCCATAACTTGCCTTATACATAGAATAGTATCATTATCGCAATTAAAAGTCGTGTTTGGTGGATTTTGGGTTAATGGGCTGCACTAATTTTATTTATTACATCTACAGAAAGGTAAAGATTGATTGTTTTATGGAATAAGTATAACCCCCCCCCCCCCCCCGAAATAATTATCTGGATACGGCCTTGTCCGCAGTGTATTCTTTAGCTCAGACTTTTTAGTTTCAACGTTTGTTCTGGCTCTAAAAAGAAATGAAATTATTGTTTTTAACAAAATGGCATCAGATGCAAATCTTACAATATAGCCCACAAACTAAAAAGATTGAAATCTGGCCAAAAAAGTGTTCTTAATTTCTACACACCAGAAGGGAAGATAACGGGACTTTCTTCTTCATTCAAAGTGGTTGTCCGCGCTAACTTCAAATTATCACATAAGATCTTGATCACCCCCGTACTTCTTAAAGGTGGGGAGACATTGACATTGCCAATAAACGGTGAAGAATCGATTAGTTAATATAACCGCAAAATCCTTCGATTTACTGTCGGTGTAAAGTATCTGTGGACAATGACCAGCGGAGAATATTAAACAACGAACTATACGGTTTAAACGGCGACATAGATGGGTTCTCTCCACCAAAATATTTGCATTTATATGACTACCTATACGAAGGAAAAATATTTTTTTTTTATCTTATAACCTTATTTTCGCTCAAACTATTCAATGCAGATTTATTAATAACTTAGTAATAAGTAAGTAATGTTTCATTTTATTGACTAATATTCAAAAATAATAGTAACTTACCGTAAATGAAATTATAAGATATGGCGTTGCCGTCAGCTAAGATTTATTAATACAATAACAGAATAACAGAAATTATTACTTTCACCTTCTAGATGTAACATCAATGAACATAGTTAAGCAGCTCTGCAAAGTCAATGAATTACTTTAAAAAAATCGAATGCATCAATGATCAGTCCTTCTGAACATTTTTATACTTGAATCTATCCAAATTATTTTCAACTATTCAAACAAACGAAAACTTTTACATCAAGACGACATTCCTCTATTCCCAACAAAGCTTGCTATTCCTAATACTTTTTCTGCTCGTTATTATAATTATAATAAATTGCGGTACGCTTAAGCATGTGCCTATATCAAAGAATCCGGTTATGAACTCCAGTTAAACATTTGCACAAATATCTGGTTTTACTATGCACCAATGGCCTAAATTACTTGCGTTCAGCGCAATAGTCTCATTCAAACTACTGACCTAAATATGTATAAAAGTTTTATTTTTCTAGTTGAACAAGAAAACAGATCACCTTTCTTTACCCATCACCCCATAGCACATAAATTAAAATGCAGTGATCTTCTTCGGATACAACTCGAGATGTAATGAATCTTTCTAGTCCCGAGGAAATATAGAACAGGAGTAGCAAAATAGACTAGCAGGTAAACAACAAGAAGTCAACTTGAAAGAAAATAAAAACGATTTGCTAGACTTTGGCCTAATTTTTGTGGCACTCAAACTGCAGCACCTTCTTTCAGTTTCTGCTCCCGAGATCTCAGTTATACACCAGATCCAACAGAGATTATCTGACAACGATGACGATAGACGTGTTACGAACGAGCATTGTAAGGACAGTATTAAAAATTGGCATTGAAAAACGAGAACCTGGTATCTTTTAACGGGAAGCACAAGAAAGAGGCAAAAAAGATTTACTGTGTGGAAGAAGAAGTTGTTTTCATCTAGCTGTAGGCTGTTCTGCCAATAATTGTCATCTGCGCGGTGGCTGTGGGCTGTGGCTGCTCCTTAAGAAGTAATAAGCTGTCACTTTGTCTTCCGGAACGGAAGTATCAATAGAACTTAATCATATTACTATTCGTATTCCTCGTACAGACGGGAAACGAATAAAACAAAACTTCTTTGGTACCCAATTATGTATGATATGACATGTGAACTGAAAGGCTGTTTAAAGATAAAAGACAAATGAAATCGGGATGGGGACATGGGGTTGACATTATTAATTTAATGTTTACTTGATACCCAAGAGAAAAGAGAGTGTGAAGTTTGATTATTATTTTTGTGTAAATAAAAAAAAATTAATCAAAGGCTTTATTTAAAAAAAAAGCAAATCGTTTAGTCCGGATGTGTGGATGTGGGGTGTAAATCAATCGAGAAATCGATCGAGTTGTACAGCCTTTAATCGATTTTGTGTACAAAATAAATGCAATGGCAAAGAATGTATCAAAAAAAACAATGATACATTTATTTATTTATATTTTATATGAATTTAAGAAAAAAACATTTTCGAAAAAATCGTTTTTAAAATAATTTATTTTTCAAAAAATGTTTATAAAAAAAAAATTTGGTATCCATGCAACTTTTTAGAACTTAATTTATTGTATATGAATATTTGAGAATATTTATATTGAATTTATTGTACCATAAAACTAAATTACATAAAAGGTAGTAGTAGTTTTAGTACGAGTAGAAAGATAGGAAAGAATTGTTTTAATTACAATGGCTTTGCTAGTTGATTTTTATTTTTCATTGCATACCTCATGGGCGAAGTCCAGTTGTATGTTACAATGCTTTGTACCCGAGTGAAAATTGAACTGGCAACCTCTGGGTTAACAGCACTCCGTCCCTTTTACCATTGCTGCCTCGAAAACGTTTCTAATGATTTTGATAAGACTTTGTCAAAGTTATATTTACAACTTTGTTTGTATATGTAACTGCATTTCACGTTTTGACTAAAAATGCACATAGCGGAGACTCAGTTTTAACAGGTTTTACAAATAAATTACTTAATAACGGCTGTACCGATTTTATTTAAATCTGGTAAGGCATTTAAATGAAAGCGCCTTCTTTTCAATTTCCTAACAAACGCTGCTTACAACCTGGAAAAGTGGTAAAAAGCGACACAGATCCACAATAGTGAAGAAGTTTACTAATTCCGACATAACCAATGATACAATATAAAGTACATATCTTCATGGATTGTCATTGACATATTCACCATCTCAAGTTGGTGCAATATATAAATATTAAATATTTCGAATTCCGATACATTTCTTGAACTTAATTGTTTAAAGTATGTTTTGGTAAACTATATAATTCGTTTTTTTTTTTTTTTAATAAAAGAACTTAAACATTGTCTATAAATATTTCGCATAGTGTAACAGAACAATTAAATCTATTGGCTTAGAAAATTTAAATTTGTTTATTGATTAATGTACATACATCAAAGATAGGTACTACATTGAGTTTATACACATAGAGGAATCAAGGTGGTTTCAAACTCACTGAAGTAGATGTCGCTAAATGAACATATCGAGTAATTATTACTGCAATAATTCCCTGTAATCAAAAACACTCAAACCGAACCGAACTAAATTCTTCTGCAAACATTTGTATTTGTTTTTCTTTATTTTTTGTTTGCCTTTTAACTCAAGAATAATTGCTACAAGAGTAAACAAAAAACAAGTCGATAGTAACGACATCCTACGAGCAAAGTTTGAAACTTACATATGATTTCTCTATGTGTATAAGCTCAATGGTACTACATATTTTATTTTTTTATTTATATAAACTGATTAAATTTTCATTCATCGGTAAACTTCCAAAAATATATACATATTATAATGTTTTTCTAAAGTGGGGTTTCTTCGTATAAAAAATTCTAATGAAAAAAGCTTTATATTATTACTGTATGTATTTTTATTCACCACTCAATAGAGCTTTCATTATCTATTGAACATTTTTAATGTTCTTTTTCTGTTGTATTTTGATATTTGAATACCAGCTGTCCATTAAAAAGCTAAAAGTGGTTGGTGCAATAAAAACATTTAATTTTAAGATTTAACAACCTAATAAATATTTAAAAGCACAACAAATAATATAAAATTACAATGTGTTCTTTGATTTCTTACCTAAATGGTGGATTTACATGTCTCTGCACCTGAATGGTGGATTAACATGTCTCTGTACCTGCAGAACTGCTGAAAGATAAAGTTTGACAGAGAGGGAAGACGAAAGTGCAGAGATCTTCATACATAAATTATGTGTTGAGATTATAGGTAAAGATTAGATATTATAGGTAAAGATGAACATGTTCATCTTTATTATATTATAGCAACTTCTTCTGCATCCATTATTTACTAATGTCTATTTAATGTAGCACCAAGACATTTTAAATAATTTTTGGGATATTAAGTTTGAAACTTGAATATTTTCGTGAAATAAATACGTAAAAGGAAATAAACAGTTCTGCAGAGGCAAAGACATGTAAATCCACCAAAAATGGGCATTTATAAATATTTTTGCGACTCTCCACGAGTTTGTCTATTTTATGAACGCGTCCATAGCTTTCAAGTCAAACAAAAGTCATCCATCGAGCATTGTGATCTAATGGAAAAGATAATTTTTACTCCACCGTGAATTTGCCTCGTTTGTTTACAACCTGACTGGACTGAGCCTGCGCCTGCCTGAATTGTAATTTTACAAATACCTCAAGAAATCCCATCCCAACTCAAGACGGCGAAACACAACAACACAGACTCAGTTTATGACCTATCTTAATTATTAGGGTAATTATAGAATAACTTCTAATCATATAACATACAAGTATAGTCAAAATGCAATTCTTTTCATCACAAACTACTTTACGTCATGATTGTTGGAAGTCGCGGTCACCCATTCCTCGAATCGAATTCCTCATAAAAAAAAAATTCAATCAACTGATATAAAATGACAAGTTAGACGTCAACGAGCAGTAGTTTGCTTTTTTTCTCATTGCTGGTCACTCACTGCTTTTTTTTTGCTGCTCCACTGCTTAATCGCTTAAACGGTTTTAAATAAATTAATTTGTCCTATTTTGTTTTTAATAAATTAAGTTAACCAATTAACTTTTACAATCAACTATGAAAATTCCAAGTGAATACGCGTCTATGTGGTGCTTGCTACTCATTTTTTTAAGTGCTTTCTGCCAAACTATAATCGCTGCCTATCTGCCACCACAAAGTCTAGATAATTCTTCCAGTTCTTTAACTGCAACTGTTACAGCCACTGAGAATGAAAAAACATCAGAAATAAAAAATGATTTTCATTCAAGAAGACGTCGTGCCTTCTCCGATTGGCTAATTGCACCGAACACGCGATGGTGCGGTCGCGGCAATACAGCTGGCAGTTACAATCACCTGGGCGGCGCATCAAGTGCAGATAAATGCTGTCGTCGTCACGATCATTGCCAACTTAACATTCCTGGGATGGCAACTAAATATGATCTCTTTAATTACCGTCCCTTCACGCTTAGCCACTGCAGCTGTGATCGTCGATTCCATACATGCCTCAAAATGGCCAGTAATACGGACGCTAACATGGTCGGAAAATTATTCTTCAATGTTGTGCAGACACAATGCTTCGTCTTGAAACCAGAAAAGGTGTGTCTACATCGTTCACCGGAGGGAGACTGCGAAAAGGAAGTAATAAAACACAGGGCCTACCTCAAGGATAACCTGGACTTCTAGAGAAACCTTTCAAAAAAAACGAAATGAATCAACTTGAATGCCAATTAAGTAGCACTAGTTGTACTTAATTTAAGGTATACCTTGATATTTGTAGTTTTTCCTTAGTACAAAACAATGAGCTATTAAAAACATGTTATAGTTAACTATATAATGGAATTGTTAAATTAACTATAGAGCAACGTTTCTGTTAAGTATGCGAAATGCATTTTTGTACTTAAAACAATAAATTAATAATTTATTTGATATATACAAATCCTAGAATCTTGTTCTTTCTCACATTTAAGCAATACTTAAAAAAAAGCACTATAATCAAAATCCTAAGTCATAAGTTAATTTTAAGTAGTTATTTAAAAAAAAAAAGTTCTAGCCTTGGAGCTGGTACTAATGTGATTTTTTCCTCTATTTATAGAAACACATATAATCAAAAAGTATACTCAAAATAAAATGCCAAAAACGTCTATTCACATTTGTTATTTTTTTTTTTATTTTTCTTGTTGAATAACGAAGGAAGAGTGTCTCTGTCGTCAATCACTTAAGGAAAGAAGGTACAAAGATCAGCAAATAATAATTATATATTAATATATAAAATCTGAAAAGTCGCGAAGTGATAACATTTTGTATTTAATTGTTATCGCTGTCTCTAGAAGATATTTTTGATTTTTTTTTTAAACAGACTTTATTTGGGTAGACTTAATTTCGCTAATGGTGCTTCAAAGAAAGCCACTGTTAAAGTTTCCCGATTGACGTGACTTGTTTCTTTAATATATGGTTAGCACTGCATATGGCTAAAGCGCTACCAAAAGGGGGGCTAATCAATAGAAGCCTATACTCTATAGTCAACGATTGTTCAAAGTTGGTTCTGCACATACATGAATGTCAGTACGTCGAAATTGTATATAAGGCTTTGTAAGGAATTGATAGAATGTAAGCATTCAAAAACATACATAACCGGAATTTCGGCAGACCTCTAGGGGAGAAGGTTTAAAGTCCCTTCTTTAGATTTTTGATTATATGTATATATCAAAAGGGTTTTGATTTTTCGTCAAACGAATGGAAGCAAACAGACTTATTTTTACAAACACTATATTACAGATTAATATCAAATAACTGACCGTTTAAAGGTCGCTTTAGTTTTGTCGCTAACAAAAAAAAATCGTAAAATATTGGATCTTATAACAAAATGTGTTGAGAAGATATATTTTTCTTCTCCAAATATTTTTTATTATAACAGATTCACTTTGGATATCGCATTTGATGACGATGACGATAATGAAAACTAGCTATTCCTTTGTATATTGCTTGACAATGGTAATCAAGATCTGCAATCAACATATCTGTCTATTATTAAACTGTGTAATTTGGGGTGATAAGGATGATGAAATGATACAAACGAAATAGCTTATACATAGTTTAATGGATATCTTCACTGCTATTTTCAATTATAGCGATTCTTTGGCGTAGTTTGTTTCTAAACTTTTTCAACTTTACTCAATCTAATTGCTAAAATATTAAAACCCGTTAAATAAGAAACTAAATCGTTTAGAAATTTAAAGACGCAAGCATTTGAGTGCTTTAGGTTTGAATTTTAAAACACATTTTTTTTTCTTTGCAGAAAAAGTTCATACAAGCAAATGCTACCAGAAGCCTTTCGGTTGCTTCTGGACGCTCCTGGGCGACCAATCGGAAAGGACATTCATATATGTATTTTCCTTTTTGATATTTTCACAGATAATACAAAAATAGATTTTTGTTATTTTGTTATTTTAGTTTAAATTACAAATTTAGTTTAATTACAAAATATTTTAAACTTATTTTTCTCTAAGAACTTTTTTTCGCTTTTGAAACATGTGCCAACAAATAATAATATAAAAAAAGACGTATGAGTAATTTTCGCATTATTTTAAAACTCTTTGGAAATTATCTATTTATCTGTATTTATTACGAATACAGACCGTGCTGCATGAAAACGTTACGCATTTTGTTGTGAGACGTTAGTCACATATTTGTGTTTATCGAAAATATTTAAACCTGTTTTTTTTTTTTTTTTTTTTAATTTTATGTATACAATAATATGCATCAATTTTATTTTATAATAAATCACCAGATTGGATTTGACTCATAGCTTACTAAATAACAACAAGTCTATGTTCCATCTTCTTTATAATACTGCATTTTAATATTACCATAAAAAATAGCTATTAGTTTTTTATTTTTATTTTAAAAACAAGTAACGCAATTTATATTTTGATTGATTTATTCGTTTCATAATAAATATTTTCAATACTCCCAATCTCATAGTTAGTAGCTAAATGCAGATGCGTCATGTTCATGTGCAATAACAACAATTAATAACTGTAAACACACTACGTAGATAAAGGCCCGTCTTAGCGTCACAGATTGACGATATTTTTCTCACTAATGCAGCGTAGGAAATGCCCATTCTTCTCATTTCTTCTCATTAATCCAAAAGTAGTCATTACCATAAAAATAATACTTGGCTTTTACATTAATTATAGGTAATGTACTTTTAGAAATCGTTTTGTATTAAAAGGAAAAACATCAGTTATAAGGAAATACATAAGTCAGTCATAATAATACTTAACTCGGAAGTATGATTTTAATATTGTATTATGGATCAGTATCAAGATTCTAAAATTAACATTCCCACGAGTGACATAGGTCATATTCTAAATATACATTGTTTATTTCTTGTTAGATACGTTGTTTTGTTTTAGTTTCTGTCTGTATAGAGCGTTTTTATTGCGTAGTCATCTATACTGTTTTCTTGAAAGTTATTGGTATCAAATAACATTACGAAACACAAATTAGAGTGTAGAATCGAATGGGTTCTTCAACGTAATAGAAGTAGATATTTAAGAATTTATTTAAAAAGTTTTAAAGATTAGTTGTGATTTTTCTCAAAACTTTCAGAACATTTCATACTTTTATGGATTTTTATAAATGTTTTTAATTTATTGATAGAAATATTTAAAAAAAAATTGTATGTGTAGCTAGGAAAACTTTAGTATAAAATTAAGCCATTATCAAGAAAGTCGATTCAGGGATAACATTAAAAACGAATTTTACTATTTGTACCTATTAACAGAGCAATTTCTCTGTCAAGGCAGTGTACACTGAAACTATCTTCAGTAAATGATAACAATATATTAGCGGTAGATGCTTCCCGTATAACGATGATTTTGGTATTCTCGGTTTCCTATAATCATATTATCATAATCATGTTTGATTGTAATCTCAAAAAAAAAAATAATGTCATACCTATCCCGGTGTCTGCACGGGCAAGTTTTCATAGAATGCAAGACAGCATTAAGTTAAAATTGCTCATAGAGACCGCAAATAGTATTCTATAAACAAATTCGGAAGCCCGTCAGTATTAAGAAGAATTTTATTCAATCAGTTTTTTAAATAAGGTATGTGCCTACATTATACAGGAGTCTCTATGTACCTACCTACCATGATTTTGAACATGTTTTAATTCCTATATAAGTAAGTTCATCAATAACAGTAACTTTATTTACTAGTAGGGCGAGAATGAACTAAATACATAATGATTTATTTTAATTTGAAAAAGAAGCACTTACCAAAAACATCAGATTCCCAAATTGAAAAATGTTCGGAGAGACGTGTTACGACACGATTTTTCCAGTTTCTAAAGTCAGTTAAGTAAAGTCATGAAACTTACTGCTGGCATCTTTTCGTTTTTCCTGTTGATATGAATAAATATTGAAAGAGTAGTTAGATGGTTAGATCCAGAGTTGGTTAAAGGGTTAAGAAGGCAATAAATTAACTTAAACGAAAATAAGTTTAATTTACAATGAATGATTTTGTTTTATACTCACTTCAAATATTAAACCGTCATTGAGAGCTGTTTATTTGAAACAAAATAATGTATTTTTGTTTATTAATTATTTGATTAGTTATTTTTTAAAAACACTGACAAATTAGAAAAATGAACCGCCAAGTTTCCTCCTAGTATATGGACTGTCCATACACAATAAATTGAGGATTGGTAAAGTTGAAATTTGCAATGGGTAGTCAAAATTAGAACTAAGTTATGCTCATTAGTGTTTAGTACAAACTTGACTGCTGCAGCGTCACACGTATATGGAAAAGTTTAAATGCGCTACGTGTTGTCAAAATTTGCACTAAGTTATCTTTGCTCGTACAAACTTGACTACTGCAGCTCCACACGTACATACTCCAATCCCGTATGAGTAATAACATAATGTAGTCCGGTGGTGAGAAAAAAAAACGTACATTTGTGTTTGACTCGTAAGTTGAAAGGTAGTTAAAATTAGCACTAAGTTATTTTTTATCTTTAGTACAAACTTGACTATTGCAGTAATGCGCTACGGGTTGTCAAAATTAACACTAACTTATCTTTGCTCTTTAGTAAAATCTTGGCTACTGCAGCGTCACACGTATAACCTGCAATCCCATATTCCACTATAAATTGAGTAATTTTGCTGAGAATTGTGTTTATATTTATTAAGCATACTGAAATCTCCAAGATTTTTAAGATAAAAGTGAGAAATTGAGTTTCTCTAGTTGTTTCCAAGGTTTTAAGAACAACTGCAGATAAATGTCTACGCATTGAAAAACGGAGAAACAAACTTTTCGATTAGTATTAGGAGTGGGAGGTTCAGTTCGACTATCTGTTTTTTTCAAGAAGATTGTTTGTTGCGTGTTTGCGTAGCGACAAACCAAAAATATGACATCTGTCACAGTAAACGTCAAAAATTAGGAAAACAAAAATCTACATGAAAAATACAAACGTCCACGGGAATTATAAATAATACATTTTAATTTTTCTTTGGCTGAAGTTTTTTAAGCTTTCATTTTTTTAAAATAATTTATCAAAGTAACATTAAAATAAGTGTTTAACAATGTCCCTGTCAAATACTCCATCGGAAACAAAACACGGACAGCCATCGGAAACAACTTTAAATGAACAACCATCTACATCGCTTTCTTCCACCCTAATCGATGACCCTGGTTTTCAAGTAGATCCTCGTTACGAATGCCCAATATGCATTCATTGGCTTAATGAGCCTGTTTTGACATCATGTGGCCACAGATTTTGTAAATCATGTATTCATTCGTGGCTCCAAAATGAAAACCAATACTGCCCTCTTGACAATAAAAAACTATCAACAGAGCATGATATTTTCCCAGATAATTTTACGCGACGAGAAATCGATGACATAAAATGGAAATGTCCAAATAGTCCTCTCGGTTGTGAGTGGATATCATCCCCAATAAAAGTGGATAAACATCTTCTGGAGTGCTCCTATCAGTTGCCTTCGCCTGTCAAAAAAAGATGTCCTTTTGTTTCTGTAAACTGTCCATTTATGGTCAAAGATGATGGCCTTACCATTGATGACCATGTACGCTTTGGAATTACACAGCATATGAATCTGCTTTTGGAAGCAATGCAAAAACATTCAATAGCACAATGCAATCCACCGCAAAAACCATTAGTTAATGGACACTTGGCATCAGGATTACCACCTCCGCCACCTCAATATGCCAATGAGGCTGATGAGAACCTAATAACGGCTATGTACCAGAGAATTGTAGTTTTAGAACAGCGATGTCGAGAGCAAGACGTCAAGATTGAAAATCTTACCAAACAAATTGTCGCACAAGAAAAATTTGATCGCTCAATCGATCCACGATACAGTAACGGAGTGATTATTTGGCAAATCTCAAATTTCACAAGAATAGTCGAACAAATGCAAAAGAATGTCAATATGAGATTTTATAGTGGCGAATGCTACACCTCGCCTCATGGTTATCAATTCTGTGCTCGCATCAACGCCCATCGAAGAGATCATCTGAGCTTGCATGTTCACTTAATGCAGTCAGGAAATGACTATCATCTCGATTGGCCTTTCAATGGACGTCTTAAATTTTGCATGGTTCATCCTAAGGACCAAAAACTTTCGCAACACGACACCATTATGTCAAAATCCGACTTTTTGGCATTCCATCAGCCAAAAGAGCGTATTAGTCCACGTGGATTTGGATTTCTTGAGTATGCATATATTACTGACATTTTTCATAAAGGATTCATTGAAAACGATAGACTGGTTATTAAGATACAAATAAATATTGTTTAGATAAGATGAATTCTGTTGTGAGCCAAATAAAAAATAAGCAGGTATTTTTTAAAATAATTAATTTAGACATAATTTTATATATTTTTAAGGTATATTTTTTTTTTCTTTCAAAAGAAACGCTTGAAAAGCAATAATTTCTTTGCTAAAACAAATCATGGCAATCAGAAGAATCTTGAATAGTTTTGAGAATTTTTTTTAAATAAATTTAGAACACCACTTTTAAATCCGTAAGAAATTAAATTCATTTCGAAACTAAAATCAATCAGAATAGGGGAAAAACTCCTTTCTATTCCATAATTACTCATTGAAAACTTTCGTGCAATGATCATCGGGTATATTTCCGACTTTAAATGACTAAGGGCTTTCTTGTTTCACAGTTTCAAGTAAAATACTCAGCAGTTTTGTTCGTTTGTTTGTTGTGTATTGTTTGTTGAATGATGTCTGAACCATGTCATTAAACATTCACAAATGCAAACAGTATCATTTCAATCGTCAAGTGTTCATTATTGCAAATTTTCATAAACCGATGCGCATAAATTAACCAAACAAGCATCACATAAAATCTTGATAAGCTGTTCATGCCGTTGATCGACTAATACAATTGGTGAAGGAAAATGAAAAGTAAAGAATTAAAAATGGCGTTTTATAAAGTTTTTGTTATATTTTCACTTTCAGGCAGTAATTTAGCAGTGAAAAAAGTAATGAAACACATAAATCTGCATAATTAAGAAGTTGCAATTTTAAGAAGTTATTAGAACTATTTGTACAACTTTTCTTATTTCTTATTAATTTATATAATGCAGTTCTTAGCGTATTTTGTATTCAATAATGTCAATGAAAGTTTATTTTACAATACTTCCTACACAACCAAAAGCATGTGTTATTTAACGCATACAATTAATCGATCAGCATCGCATCGGCAACAACTTTAAAGCATCAGCTTCGCAAAAAAGCATCTGATGCCGAATCACTGCACAAGTAGACGTTTACTATTTTTTTTTTTTTCGAGTTGGTATATGATATTAGTAATATCATATTTGAGTGGTTTCACTCCGAAGAGGAGGAAAATATGAATCCAATAGATCATTAAAAACACTCCCTTTTTCAAATGTGTATGTGGTAGCTGACCAAAGATTGTTTACATTTATTTTTTGTAACCTCAAACGAAGCAAAAACGAGTTAAAAAGTGTTTTTTTCAATATTTTTTCCTTATTAACACTTATTATTTAAGTTCTTAAAATATAAAAAAAGAAATGAAAACACACTGCGCGTTTTTTTTTATATGGCTTTGACCATAAACGATGTAAACAATATATATGTGGTAGTAAATTTCGACAGCACTCCCAACACTCCCAATTCAATTCAGGAAGGCAAATTAGCACTCCCAAACATCACTCTGAACAGCCAATCGACCAATTTAAAAAGTTTTTTTTTCACTCGGAGGGCCCTCCACTCGAAGGAACGTCCACTCGAATATAACATGTCTTATCGAATTTTAGACAATTTCATTGCGGACAAAATGATGACGAATACCAGACAAACAGAATTTTGACAAAATTCATTCTCTAAACATTTGAGCCATAGTGCTTCTTATACGTCTGAAGTCATTATGTATTTGGCTTCTGTAGTTGATAGAGCCATTGTTGGTTGTTTTGTTTAACCCCAGGATATTGTTCCTAAATAAAAATAATAACGGGGTTCTCAGCTTCGAAGCATCTTTATATTCACACGAAAGCAAACAATTAAACAAATAAATATATGTCGATCGCTTTATTTGAAGAACCTCCTCCACAATCGGACAACCGATGTCTACACATTTTCCGTTCAACCGACAATATTCATTTCAGTAATGTTTATTTAACGGTACTAAAAAAAGGCTAATTAAATCATAATTAATTTTTTTTAAATTGTTTATCAATTATTTTTGTAAACATGAAAATTCTTCATATAGTGTAGGTACAATAATATTTACACAAATGACCATTTTAAATTAAATTTTTTATATAATTAAAAAGTAATTGTAGAATGTAATTAAATTTAAGAAAAAAAATGTATTTTTTATAACAAAATGTGATCCCATTTTTTTTTTAATAAAATATTAAATAAGCTAGTTCTTTGTTTTTATCGAAAACATCTAATCTAATGACTTTTCATATGCGAATATAAGCCCGCATTTTGAGCAAAAGATTTATCACACAACTTACAAACATACTCTTTAATACCGCTGTGTAGTTTTTGATGTTGCAGCAGTGCCTTTCTTCTCTGAAAAGTGGCCCCACAAGTAGAACACTCGTGCGGTCTTTCATATGAATGCACTATTTTATGATCATTTAAAAGCTTACGATCAAAGAATCGCTTCTGACATACATCACACTCGTATCTTTTTTCACCGTAATGTCGCCTCCTATGACTGCACAAATGCCCTGAATTTGAAAACTTCCTGCCACATAATTCACAAACAAAGGGGCGTTCGCCTGTGTGTGACCGTGTGTGCAGCTTAAGCTCCGTACTAGAATGGAATCGTTTATCGCAAATAGAGCATGCATGTGGTTTGATGCCCTTGTGACGTAGCACATGAACATTAAGATTTGATTTATCTGAGAAAAACTGCCCGCATATTTCACATGCATATGGTTTGATGCCCATATGTCTTGCCATATGTTTATCGAGTACTGCTTGATTTCCGAATGTCTTCAAGCATATGTCACATTCAAGCCTAATCGATCGTGGAGGGTGGATGTTCAGCATGTGTCGTTTCGCGCCGTGCTTTGTTTTAAAATGTTTATTGCATTTTGAACAAATAAATTTCTTTTCTTTGGTTTTATCATCTTTAGTCATGATGGGATTCTTTTCATCAGATTCTTCTTCGCTTTCGTTAAAGCTGTTTGCTTCATCTTCTGGTTCATTCTGCATTTTAGGGGAATGAGTTTCACTGATGTCTGTATTTTCGGGCTCGTATTCATTTTCACTCGGTTCTTCTAAAAATTCTATATGTAAAGTATTATCAATTTTTTTTTTCGATGCTACCGGTTGAACAATTGGATCCGTTTCAAGAAGAAATTCTAATTCTTCCATATCTTCTTTATATTCTTCTTCCTCTGATTCCTGTACTTCAGATTTTATAAAAATATTGCTTGGAATATTTTTGCTAACAAACTCTTCAAAGTGGTTACTGAAGCCGATCTTATTTTTCTGAAATTAAAAAAAAAAAAGTTAACTTTTAATGTTCTGTTGACGTTGTTTAATTATATATTAGTGACTATTTAATATGTAGCTATTTATCATTAGCTGAAGATAACTTTGAAAGTTAAGCCACCAGTAGGAAGAATTGCTTGTACGACAGGAACGCACACAATGTGCTTATGTCGAGGAAGGTTTGCAATCAAACATTCAACTTTGTACATAAACATAACTCTTATTTTGCGCTTAGCTCGAAGAGAATTTAGAAATAAAAAATCGTTAAAACACTACTTAAATCTTCTTTTGCTACCTACAGCACAATGTGTTTGATGCGAGATTGCGAGGTACTGTTTATGAAGAAAACTGTAGTAATGTGGACATTATGCGTTTTCCTGACGAGTGGACATACGCTAAGCAGAATATCATGTGCAGGACTGAATTCAGAGGGATTTAAAATAAAATTTCTTGAACCCGCGTAGGTACCATATAAGTACTGATATTTAAGAAAACTGTTGACATAAAGGAAACAACATCGTAAAGAAATCCAGCAGAAGGAATTTTATTTGAAAGAATTAAACATCCCACAGAAATTCACTACATTGCGAGATACACCAATTTTTCAAAAGTGGAAAAACTTTGATAAAAACCCCTCCCGGGCGACTGGACCATAAATTTGACCATAAAATAGAAGAAAAATACAAAATATTCATATAATTTTGTTAGTTGTAAACAAAAATAAGTTTCCAAGATCAGGAAGTTTTTGGTAAAAATGTTTCAATTTTAAGTACAGCTGTACCTGGGTACGTATTTTCTGTGGTGTGCTTACCTTTACCAAGTCTTCTTTTATTTCAACAAACTCTGTCGTATCTTCTACAACTTTCTTTGAACTAAGAATTTCGTCGGATAAAAAATCATCACAATCTTCATCCAACTGATATTCATCGAGATAATTTAAATGATCATAAAGAACGTGTCGAAAAAATTCCTGAACTTTTTCGCATTTTTTTTTACAAAATGTGCACGAAAAACAAAACTTTGTATTGTTCGCAAAGACGACTTCTCCGCACTTGATGTTATTTTCGTAAGGTTTTAGATTATTTTTTCCTATGTTTAACGACATGATTAAAAAAAAAACTGTAATAAATTATAGCAAACAAAATAGTTTTTATTTTTTATTAAAAACAAAAAGATCCAAAGAAGCGGTGGCTTGAATTTTTTTTCTGGTTGGCAGCTGTCATATTTGAAAGTGTCATGCATGGACCGTGATTAGACTGGGAAATTTGAGTCTGGCGTGGTGAGTACTCTCGTGATTACACAGGTCCACAATTGAGGACGCCTCACTTCAAGCGGGTGAAATTTTTGTGAAGTGAGACAGTTGTACGACGAGAATTTTTTGCATTTTATAAAAGAAATTAATATCTATAAATTATTATTAATGCTTCTGTTTGTTTACTTTTCCAAGAATTCATATTCTATCACTCTGCATTTATCTTAATTATGAAAATACTGCGATGTTAAAACATCGGCAGTCAACCAGATAATGAACAAAATGGGAAAAAACTTGTATTTAAAATTGGAACAGTACTCACTCTTCCTATGTTTATAATTAGAAGCTGCCTCACGAGAGTACAGTATTTTCATAATCAAGCTAAATGAAGAGTTATAAAAATGAATTCTTGGAAAGGGACACAAAAAGAAGAATTAATAATAATTTATGGATGTTATCTTCTTTTATAAAATGCAAAAAATTTACGTCGTACAACTGTCTCAATTCACAATAATTCCACCCGCTTCAAGTGAGGCGTCTACAATTGAGGACCTGTGTAATCACGGGAGTACCCACCACGCCAGACTCAAATTTCAGTCTAAACACGGTCCATGCAAGCAAAAATTGTAGACGAAAGAGTTCAGCAAGCGATTGACTAAAAAGTCAAAATGTGATACCTAGCGGCCAGAAAGACTATCTTTTAACCTTATTTGCGAATTTAGTCGATATCAGTAGTGTTTTATTGAAAATATTAAGGGTAGTCATCTAACCATTGAGTTTGTACAGAGTTATCGAGATGGTTTCAAACTCACCGAAGTAGATGTCAATAAATGGGCATATCGAGTAATTATTATTGTTTTAATTCAATGTAACGAAAAACATTGTACCCGAGAAGAACAAAATACTTCTGCATACATTTGTATTTGTTTTTCTTTATTTCTCCTGCCTTTTTAACTCAAGAATAATTGCTACAAGAGTAAAAAATAAAGCTGTTGAGGTAAATTGGCTTAATTCGTATTATGACGTCACTATCATCTTTTAAATTGGCAAAATGGAGACTAGGGTATATTGAGTGAGCTTTTTTTGTATTTTTGTTTTTCATTTGTTCCTACATAATTTTTTTTATTCTCACTTTCTTCATTTGTTGAAAATTTGTAAAACTAAATTTTTCCTACTGTAAAACGCTAGTAAGATTTGCGAATTAAAGATCGTTCGATCGTTAAAATTTTACGCGATCTTCTCCCAGAATCAGCCCTGACCATTCGAAACAGCAAGAAAAATCAAGACAACAAAAAATATTCACCATGGTGATTAAAATTGAGTTCACCTAAACGTTTTTATTCACCAAATGAGGAATGCTTTTTGGTAACAAATTAGTCGAAAGGGTGAAAATAAAATGCCTTCTACTTCGGGAAAGAAATAGGATCGACAAAAAGAGGTTACAACAACAACAATTTTCTTGTCTGGTAGTTATTCGGTGACAGTCCACAATTAAAAACCAATTCAGTTGCTGAATGCACTCTAATAACCGTTTTATATTATTTTTTTATTGTGAACCATACTTAACCTAACAAAATGTCATAAGATTCAATACGTTACGTTACGTGCTACAAAAAAAATCTTCCTACCTAGTTTTGTTTTGATAATTTTTGTTTATTTCGTGTATTTTATTTTGTTTCAAAATCAATAAATTCTCCTACTATGAATATTCCCATAAACAATAACATACAACATTCGATTGGCCAACAACAATCAGCTGAACAAACTATTCTTTTGAATGCCATACGAAACAAATTCGCAAACAATGAAAATCATTCGGGAACAAGTCCACCAGTATTTAGTATACCAAGTCTTAAGTTAGCACAATTTCCCACAACTTCTAGCTCTTTGACCAGCAACGATGGAGCTCCTCCATCAAAATTGAATCAATTCGTTTTAGGAAAATTGGGGAAAACTGAGACCCTTCCTGGCTCTAGTCTTTTTTCGATTCCTGATTTGAAAATTCAAAACCATTCGAAGGGGCTATCATTTGCGTTGACAGAAAAGTTGAATTTAATCAACAAATCTGAGAATGAAATCAAAATCAACAATCTAAACGAAAGCATTAATGATCTACGCGTGTGTGACGAAGACAAAAGCCACGTCATTGATCTCACCACTGCACTGAATCAACGTTCAACTGCATCACTAGCAAAACGATTCACACCAACTGCATTGAATTCCATAGATTTTCAAATTCCATTTATTGACTGCGATCTCAAAGAGACTATTCTGCCATTGAGAGATGAACATTGCCAAACTAACGTCTTGGACTTTGAGGAACCTCCTTTCATTAGTGCCCCTTCAAGATTTGGCAAAATTACTTGCTTGAAATATAGAGCGATGCGTTCAAATAGAGTTGATCATAGTTTTATCAAGAAACATAAAATCATTCGATTTAGATTTGATACGAAATCACCAGACGACATCGTTCTTGCATCCACTGTCAGAAGGTGTAATAGAATTTAATTGCAAGTTTGATCAAACTCTATTACAGGAGAATGCCGAATTAAGACTTTGTTTTATTATGCTTAAAGATTGCCTCAGGCGATGTCGATACATTATTTGTTTATAAAATAAATTGATATTTTTAGTAAATAAAATAATTTTAAATCTGACAGTATGCTTATAGTTTTATTTTTGAAGTCGGTTAATGGGCCAGTTATAGCTATCAGTAAAACGTATCAGTAAAAATTTTCATTTTCAATTTGAAGGCAAATTATCCAACAATATTGGTGTTAATTGGTATTAAAATGTAGAGAATGAATAGTAGAATTTTGCTTACTCAATAACTCCATTTGATCTTCTTTTCTGATTTCAATTGAAATTTCAATAATCATTGAAAAAAAAGTGTTAATATTTCGTGATTTTAGCTCAAATTACGTTATTTTTTTAATAGAAAAATTCTACTACCTTAATTTTAATACCATTTAACACCAATATTTTTGGATAATTTGCCCTAAAATTGAAAAAGAAAACTTACTGATACGTTTAACCATTGTATATACATTTCTATAGTATTTTCATGCTGAATAATCACCGCCTGGCCATCTTAAGAAACTTGTGAATAACACATTTTTAGGTTCGTGCATTTACTAGTTGTCTATTCTTTTACCATTGTATATACATTTCTATAGTATTTTCATGCTGAATAATCACCGCCTGGCCATCTTGAGAAACGTGTTATAAACACATTTTTAGGTTCGTGCATTTAATAGTTGTCTATTCTGTAACCCTGACAACAGTCGTAAACATATATTATTTTTGTTTTGTTTACGACTCTTGTCAAGGAAATATGGATTTTAGAGCCAATAAAATACATTATATATTATTAATTTGTTTCGTAGACGACTATTGTTAGGGTAACAGAATAGACACTTAGTAAATGTAAGAACCTCCCAATGTGAAGTTAACAACTTTGTTTAGATGGCGCTGCTCCATGGTTGTACTATAGAAATTTATATACAATGCTTTTACCGTGACAACAGTCGTAAACATATATGATTTTTGTTTTGTTTACGACTCTTGTCAAGGAAATATGGATTTTAGAGCCAATAAAATACATTAAACATTGTTAATTTGTTTTGTTGGCGACTATTGTTAAGGTAACAAAATAGACACTTAGTAAATGTAAGAACCTCCAAATGTGCGACTCACAAGTTTCTTTAGATGGCGCTGCTCCATGATTGTACTATAGAAATTTATATACAATGGTTTAACCATTGTATGTATGGTTTAACCATTGTATATACATTTCTATAGTATTTTCATGCTGAATAATCACCCGCCTGGCCATCTTAAGAAACTTGTGAAAAACACATTTTTAGGTTCGTGCATTTACTAGTTGTCTATTCTGCAACCCTGATAACAGTCGTAAACATGTATGATTTTTGCCTTGTTTACGACTCTTGTTAAGGAAATATGGATTTTAGAACCAATAAAATACATTAAATATTGTTAATTTGTTTTGTTGACGACTGTTGTTAGGGTAACATAATAGACACTTAGTAAATGTTAGAACCCCCAAATGTGCGGTTCACAACTTTCTCTAGATGGCGCTGCTCCATGGTTGTACTATAGAAATTTATATACAATGGTTTAACTCAAAGCTATAACTGGCCTCTAAATGTGTTCATCATCATCATTAAATATATATAAGCACTGATGATGGTGAGGACCAAATATGTAACTAACGAGTTGTTATTTTGCGAACTAAACTATAAAACTACCTACCTACCTATAAGATTCGAAAATAAAAAATCTTAAAAAAAATATTTAAGGCTAGAATTTGAAAAAAGGAAACTATAGAATCCCTAAATTACAAAATATGTTCATTTTCGTTTTTTGCCCATATATTTTTTTTTTTATTTGAATCAAATTCAAACACTTTTTACCCAGTTAGTCGTTCTGAAAGAAAATACAAATGCATTTGTGCTATTTTTGCCAAAGCCCGACCAGCGTTGCCGCGAACAAAAATAATTTCGTGCCACATTTAAAAAACGTGCCATTTAGAAAAACACAAGTTTTTTATAAAAAAAACTAAGCTTAAGTACCTACTTAATATGAGTTATAAAATCTACTTTTTACAAACATTCAATATGTAAAATGTAAATATAGGCTAATAGCTTTATTTTCTGTGAGCTTAAGTAATCAACCTAATTTTTTTGTGGTTTGGACAGATTTATAAAATGCATTATTTTCACTGTATTCACGCTATGAATTTAAGTTAAGGTATCAAAATGAAAATAAAAAAAACGTGCCATATTGAAAATTTTCGTGTCACCGTGCCACAAGCAAATTTGTGTGTCAAAAAAGAACGATTGTGCCACATCGGTAACGCTGGGCCCGACGCCCGAAATCATAGATGAGAATAAACAAGATACGCAGACGGAACGGAATCCCCTTTTCAGAGCAAATCCGTAAAACTTAAAATCGAAAGACCGGAAGGAAACTCTCTTACAAAATTAGTTCTTTCTTACTTCAATCTAAAATTCTATTCAAATCAAACCACTACATATTTGAAAACGAAGAAATGGTAAAGTTAAAATGCGCAACGGGTTGTGAAAATTAGCACTATGTTATCTTTGTTCTTTAGCACAAAATTGACTACATCAGCGCTATACGTATAGCCTCCAATCCCCTATAAAAAAGACTGGAACGTTTAATATCTCCTCTTTGTTTTATGTTTACAAAGAATTTTGTCAATTTGTTGTCAAAACATGATCTGATGAAAAAGTCAAACAAAATTGAAGAAATTGTTTA
This sequence comes from Baccha elongata, assembly GCA_951217065.1. NCBI lineage: Eukaryota > Metazoa > Arthropoda > Insecta > Diptera > Syrphidae > Baccha > Baccha elongata. The sequence continues at coordinate 14,582,212 of OX578272.1, forward strand.
CTTGTTTTTATTTTGAGTGTTTTTAAATAAAAACATAAATATGACGGATGTTATAACAAATATTTTTAAAAATGAAACCTTAACAAGTCCAGATAAAAACATATCCACTCCGTTTAAAGACCCTGAAACAAAATGTGGAGAAATTATTTTATTAGCTAATGCAAACTTTTGGTTTGCTTGTGATTTTTGCCAAGAACGTTACACCAATATTTTTACATTACTGAATCACATTAAAGACAACCATCTTCCAGGCATTAAAGTTGAATCTGTACAACATACTCAAACAAGAACTGATCCAGAAGAGGATGATGAAAATATTGCAATAGATTTCCCTGAAGAAGCTGCATCTCAGAGTTCCGATGAGGATGAAAGTATCGTTTCAAATTTGGAAATTGTTGCTGAACCAGAAATAAAACCAGAAACAGAACCTAATCAGACACCAAGTGGTGAACAAGAATGCAAAGAAATTGAAGAAGTACTAACTAGCGAAATCAATGTTCCACGAACGCGAGGACGGAAAAAAATTTTATATGAACCATTAATCCCAATTTCAGAGAAAGATGGAAGTGGGTCTTTAAGTTCAGAGAAAAAGAATGATGAAGATACTCCTAACGAGAGCACTTCCATACATATAAAAAACAAAGAAAAAAAAGTTCCACCCTCAGAAGAAAAAAAGACCAAGAAAAAATATTACCGCAAGAAAAATGTTTTCCCATGTCCAATTTGCAAAGAAACAGTCACTGATGGTAGGTCTCTTAAAAAACATATTCGATCGCACAATGAAGGTGGAAACGAAAACCGTTTTCAATGTGAGGAATGTGGCAAATGCTACAAGAACTCATTCAATTTAAAAACTCATTCGATTATCCACTCGGGAACACGCCCATTTAAATGTGAGTTTTGTGATGTTGGATTCTCACATCCAAATTCACTTAAAACTCATCGCTTCTTGCACACAGGCGAAAGACCTTATAAATGCGATCAATGTGACAAATCATTTGTCTCGAATAGTAGCCGCAAAGTTCATATAAGAACACATACTGGTGAAACGCCATTCGTGTGCCAGTACTGCGGAAAAGGTTACACTATTAAGAGTAATTTTGATATTCACGTACGGAGGCACACTGGTCATCGAACATTTCAATGTCCCCAATGCAATAAAGGATTTTTTAATAAGGAAACTCTTGTTAATCATATAGCATGTCATACTGGAGAAAAGAACTTCGTGTGTGATGTTTGTTCCAATAGGTTTTCTCGGAGAAAAGATCTTGTTGAACACAGAAAATTGCATTTAGATCACAAGTATTATTCTTGCAAGGTTTGTGGCAAGGAGTTTTCGCAGTATTCGGGTTTATATTCGCATATGCGACAGCACAAGAATAAAGATAAGGAACAGTAGTTAAGGAGCACAAATTATACACAATATTAAAATAATTAAATTTTAAATGTTTGTTTTACTGGTGTTAAAGACGCAAAAAAGTTTAAATGGTAAGTAGCGTTTTCGTTAACATTTTCATATCCTAAATATAAGTGAAGACCAATCAGAACACGCAATACAATATTGCATTTGAATCATGAATGATAAAAGCTAATTTAATGTTTTTTTTAGATTCAGGCCCACATTATGATTAGCGTATAGAACGGTTTGTCTAAAAGCGATCTTTTAAGTAGTTTTGAACACGCGTAGATGGTGGCGAGTTAAGAAAAATTATTAATATTTAGAGTTCGTCCAAAAATTAGGTTGATTGTTGATAACCTCGAATGGGACCACATCTTAATCCTAAGGTGGTTGTATTATTCCGTGTTGACCTCAAAAGCCCGAGGATTTTTCAGAGGACAAATGAATGTTAAATTTATCAACCCTATTCTGTTATCCGATTCGATCAAATCTTTCGATTCACGTGAATAATTCACTCAATTGTTCACTATTCATTTTCGAAAGTCTTCTATCTTTTTGGAACAATCGTCGGGTAACAGAATACAAACATTCACTTGAACTTTTAACAGAATAATGCCAACCTCAAAGCGCTCAAGTTTTAAGAAGTTGAAAGACGTGAAACCATACCTACACAAGAAGAACACTGCCTAGTGTGCAGTCATGACTCTTTTTAAAAACAACGTTAGGTTAGAACAAAAAAGAGAGAAAAAACCGAAAAGACCATCTTTTGCTCTAACGTAATTTGAAAAAGAGTGATGACCCAGTCAAAGACGCGTGCCACGCAATTGGTATTGTATTGGACATCCATTGACCGTTTCCAGAAAATATACTCATAGAAAGTCCAGACAGTGGATCAGGTGTTTGTTGTTGACGGCAAATGTACCTATAAATATCAAAGTAACCTACTTTCAAACGATCCTGGGCGACGTGGCTCATTTTCATCTCCATGGATATGTAAATAAGCAGAATATTGTCGCTTTTGTGGCACCTAAAATCCAAAAAAGGAAAACATTCAACAAAATTGTTATTTGAAAATTATTTACTCTTTATTTTTATGATATTTCATATGCGAGTATAAACCTGCATTCTGTGCAAAAGCTTTGCTGCACACCTTGCATATGTACTGCTTGATACCGGAATGAAGTTTTATATGCTGGACCAGATTCTTTCTGTGAGTAAATTTACTTGGACAAATTTCACAAATGAATTTTTTTTCACTTGAGTGACATGCCATATGTTTTGTAAGTGTTTCTCGATGTTTGAACGCCTTATCACATTGTTTACAAACATAATCCCGTCGGCCGGTATGGCATATCTTATGTCTGATATAATTACATCTGTTAGCGAATTTTTTTGTACAAATATCGCACGCATATGGCATTTCACCAGTGTGTTCTCGCATATGAATTTTGCGCGCATTACCTGTAATAAATCCCTTATCACATTGATCACATTTAAAAGGCCGATCGCCTGTATGTAAGAAACTATGTAATTTAAGACTATTCGAATGTGTAAATCTAGCATCACATGCATCACATTTATGAGGCCGTGCTCCGGAATGTATAACTAAATGTTTTTTGAGATTTCCACCATTTCCGAAACATTTGCCACACTCTTCGCATTGAAATCGAGTTCCTGTGCCATGGTACGTTCGCAGATGCCTCTCTAGACTTTGTCTATTGACGGCTATGTGTTCGCATAACGAACAAGTGTGAACTTTTTTCTTTCGATTCCGTTTTTTACGAATTTTAATTGGAATTTCATTCAACTTTTCAATTTCTTTGCAATCCTCTTTTGTATTTGTATAAGTTTTTTTCTCGCAATCATTTAGAATTTCTTCTTCGAGTTTGATATTTTTGTTTTCAATTACCTTTGAAACGATTTTATTAGAATTGTTTTCATCAGGATTTTCAATATTGTTGTCAACTTCTATCGTTTCATCTGCATCCGAGATAACTTTAGAAATAAGATTGTTGGTCATATCAATATCGTCCACAGGTTGGTTGTCTCCGCCTTCTGTGGAACATGTATCCGGTTTAATTATAAGCGTTGTTTCACATTGTTGAAAGTCTAATGGATCATTAGTCTTTTCATGATAATTCAATGTATCTGTAATATGTACGCATTTAATATGATTCCGAAATATAATAACGCTATGGAAACGTTCATCGCAAAATGTACACACAAACCAAAATTTAGTATTAGCAAGTAAAATTATTTCACCACATTTCCTTTCTACAGTGTTCAAATGGATAGGATCCTGCCAATGCCAATCCAGTTTGCTTTCCTCATTTGAAAAACATTCATTTTTTAAAGTAATTTGCGACGTTAAATCGGTCATGGTAATGTTCTGTTCAATTTCAATAAAATATAAATAAAATATTTGACGAGCAGAAAAGGGTTTTGCTTTAAAGCAATGAACTATCAAACATTCCAATAACCCAAATGTTTCAGTCATTGTTCCAGTATAATAAATTTTCCCCTATAGGGGATTTTAGGCTACCGTGTTTAGACTAGGAAATTTGATTCTGGCGTGTTAAGTACTCTCGTGATTACACAGGTCCTCAATTGAGGACTCACTTAAAGCGGGTGGAATTTTAGTGAAGTGAGACCGTTGTACCATTGCATATAGAAACTATAGTAGCTTCGTCGTCGACGATTTATTCTTTCTAAAAATTTGCGTAAATTAGCGCTGTTCGCACAAAGGAATTAGTGAAGACATATATTGTGCGAAAGAGTTGACTATATTATTTTGGCTCTGACCACAATAGGGAGTTTTACCATCTTGTCAAAGCTCACACTATGGAGAAGACAGATTGAAATATGTATCGCGCTTTTTTCAAACTGTCAAACTCAAGATCTTGGAGAAAACAATTTGGAAATAACTTTTAAATGCGGTATTCTTTTTTGTGTGAAATTTGTGATTTCCGTGGCTTAAAAATTTATTTTAATTAGCAAAACCAACAATTTTCACAATTTTCGCGCACAAATCTTTAAAATTCCCGCTTTTGTTTTCAACCAATTTTTCAACAATGATAAAAAAAAAATCAGCTGTTCACCATACTGCTGTTTTTGACAATTCTGTGAGAACGAGAAAGAGATATATCGTTGTTACCTAAAAAGCCCTATAACGAGGGTGAGCAGTTTGAAAAATTTCCGTTTCTTGACAGATTAAAAACAAGGGGAGAAGCATTTTTTATTGGCTGCTTGGCTGCTGCCACGACCTTGTAGACGAAATGAAATAATAAAAAAGTAAGTAGGTAGGTATGTAATTTATATTTTATAACCAAAAAAAATCGTAAATAGATAAGCACATATAGGTATTTTATTGATATACCTATATGTACTTATATATATTTTATGCCAAGACTCGGGCACAGATAAGTTTATTTCGGATTAGTTTCCTCAAAAAATTTATATTTTGTTTTTGTTGCAGATGAATGAAAATGAAAAAGGGATTTATCAAAAAATGGTTACCATATTGATAAATTTGTATCAATTTTTATTTCTTAATAAGTTTTGCATACTTTAAAAATTACTTTTAATAAAATTTTATGCTAGCCGTATATAGGTACAGGACAGAGTTATGAGACAAATTCATCATCATGTACATACATACGTATGGTTTGAAGTGGCTTCGCAGGCTCGGTTGTATTTTCGGAAAATTGAAAATCGAACCGAGTCGATGCCAAACAATTCTCGCATTATACCTACTTAAGCGAGGAAAATAAATATAGGTACGTTAATTTTTTCATATGGCAACTATGGTTACATAACTAAAATTTGTATACAAAGTCATATTAAAAGATACCATTCAGTTATATGTTGCCACATTTCAGTATCTCTTTGTGGAAACAATTTATGTGTACTGTGCATACGATGGACGTACTATAGAAATATATATGCAATGGTTGTACTACGCAAATTTTTTGCCTCTCGAGAGTACTCACCCCTCTCTCATACGAACTCTCGTGAGTCCGGTCTCAAATTTCCTAGTGTTGCGCTGCAGTAATCAAGTTTGTACAAAGATAACTTAGTGCTAATATTGACAACCCGTAGTGCATTAAAACTTTTCCATATACTTTCAACATAAATTCAAACAATACTATCCTTAACGATAAAAATTAGTTGAAAAATATCAATATCCTTATTGGCGATTGGTAAAGTTGGAAAACGCGTAGTCAAACTTGGTAATAAATTGCAGACAAAAACGAGACAGCACTCCGATGACTTCAGAATTTTTAATGCACATGTGTGCACATGGCATCTTCGATATGGTAAAAAGTATACAAACATACTTGATTATTTGTAAGCAGAGTATGGGCGTCTGTCAAACTGTCTTTGCTAGTTAGTAAGAAATTTGACTTCTGCAGCGCCACACGTAAAACCCCCAATCCCCAATGTTTTAGGGACCAATTTTGTGTTGATATCCTCAACTTTCTGGACACCAGGCAGCGCAATTTCACTTCTCTGATCAGTATGTTTTATATTTAAATGTTTGGTAATTTCGTTGATTTTTTAATACAACAAATTTGACATTTTCAATTTGTTAGTCAATTTTTTTGCATTTTTATTGAATAAAAGTATGACTGCACAACTAACTCATATTAATCTTAAAAACGAATCCTTTCTTAATGAAGAAACAAATCCTTATTGGCTGGATCCAATAAATGTAAGTGCTTCAGAGAGAAAGTGTGGAGAAATCATTTTACTGTCTAATAGCAACTTTTGGTTTATATGCACATTTTGCGATGAACGTTTTCATAGCGTTTTTATATTCCAAAACCACATCAAAGATGTACATATTTCTGATAAGCTGAATTATCCTCACAGTCACAACAAAGTTGATCCCCTAGGATTTCCCCAAATCCAACCACAGTATCTGATCAAAACAGAAGTTGATGCTGCAGAAGACTGGAACATCAAATTTCACAATTGTTTTATTTTAGATGAAGCAACAAAACAGTGCCATATTCAAGAAGACACTAATGTCAACCAGTCTGAAGAAATAATTCCATCTCAAACTAAAGCTACAATAAACAAAGAATGTCAACTGCAGGAAGAAATTGAGAATGACAATTGCGAAAAATTTAGTATAAAAGTCATACAAGAAAAAGAACCTTCAGATTGCAAGGACATTGAAGACTTACTTGCTGTGCCAAATAAAGTTCCAAAAAAACAGAATCGCAAGAAGAAAGTCTACTCTTGTTCCTTTTGCCCTCACGTGGCCCGTGATAGACGTTGTCTAGAGGGACATCTGCGAACATACCATGACACCGGAACTCGATTCCAATGCGAAGAATGTGGCAAGTGCTTCAGAAATGGATCTAATCTAAAAACTCATCTAATTATACATTCTGGAACACGTCCTTATAAATGTGATTCATGCAATGCTGGATTCTCGCATCCAAACAATCTTAAAACGCATCGGTACATACATACAGGTGAACGACCTTACAAATGCAATCAATGTGATAAAGGATTTGTTTCTAGTAGCGGTTTTAAAACTCATATGCTAGAACATACAGGTGAAACCCCATTCGTATGCGATGTTTGTGGAAGAGGATTTACCAATAAATGTCATTATAATAGACACATGATAAGTCACACCGGTCGTCGAGATTACATTTGTAAGCAATGTGATAAAGCGTTTAAACACAGAGAAACACTTACAAAACATCTGGCTTGTCATACAAATGAAAAAAATTTTATTTGTGATGTTTGTCCAAATAGATTTACTCACAGGAAAAACCTGGTTCAACACAAAAAAATACATTCTGATGTAAAGCAGTATATATGTAAGTTGTGCGAAAAGGATTTTGCACAGTATGCAGGTTTATACTCGCATATGAAGCATCACAAAAATAAAAACTAAATTTTAAAATATAATTACTCTTTAAATATCTTGTGAATTTCGTTTTTACAAATAGGTTTATTTATTTGATTATCTTTATCCTCCAAGTAAAAAAGTTAGACAAATATATTCGGGATCTGCGTTTTAGAAGTTTTTTTTAAGGAGATTAGTTGATGCTTTGGGTGTTTACTTGTTAAGTTCTATTGAAGACGAATATTAAACGTTTACAAAGTATAATTAGTAAGAAAATTAAAATTATTAGCCACTTAGGGGCAGTCTTTTCAGTTCAGGTTAAAATTAAACAATTGGCTGGTAACAATAGAAACAAATACTAAATCTATGGTTAACAACTGAAATAACCAATGGTTACAAATAACCAGGGGCTGTATTACGTAAGACGATTATCGTTGAAAAACCCTCGTTCTCGTTTAAATGCGACACGTAAAACGATTCTCGTTTAGGTTTAACGATACTCGTTTTTTCTTACGACTGCAATTTGGACGTCGTTTAGCTTTCGTTTCGTTAATGATGGTGATGATGTTGGTGTGAAGTTAGATGGACTTTTAAAAAAATGGTATTTCTGGTACAAAGATCTTGCAATATTTTGGTGTATCCATTCTAATTTTATATAATCGCTTTGTGTCGTGACTATCGCTTCCTTAACTATCGTTTTTTGCCGTTCTTTTCGTAATACGTAATACGGCCCCAGAACTGAATAGACTGGCCCTTAATATCGTAATCGAAAACAAGGGATATGGCAAAACTAAAGAAAAGGAAAAGGTACATAAATACATAAAGTTCAGAGAGTCATATTTGAGACGAGCTCAGTTACTGGTGCTTTATAAGAGTAAAGTTAATTTGGATCTTAAATTAAAATTAGTCTTCTGAATTTATTAAGTCATATTCATAGTTGTTTTTTAATTCGGGTTTTTCTTAAAGTGCGTTTAAACAATGTAATTTAAATAGGATAAACTCGAGTATAAAACAACGTAATGCATTAATATCCCATTAAGTATCTTGTTAAAATATAAAGTCTATTCGATTCGTTGATTCATAAAATAAACTCCAAGATAGCTACTAAGATCATAATAATTATGATCATAAACTACATTATAAGATGAAGTTATTGTACTAACCGATTCCACATTTATCAAACCACGGATTGCATCTCTAAAGCCCTTTTAAAGATTTTCATCCGGATTTGGGTGCCCGAAATAAGACCGCCTTCAAATCCTCTATCCAATCAAGCAGCAGTGAAGAATTCTTACTTACATCAGCCAGCAGTTGCCGTTTCTTTTCCATTAGCTTAGGTAACTTATAAGTCGTCATATTCTGTCAAAAAAAGTAAAAAAGCATCTAGCATCTAGCACTGTCTAACAAATTTCTCACTTCAAAAGCCACGTTGGTTTCAGTAAAAGATATAACATGATATTTCTGTTTTGATGGTAAATATTAAGGGCAGCTCAATCGAATTCGAATGTTCCCACCTAGCAATAGAAAAATGTCCTAGTGTTCAATTCTCTTTTGAAATCGGTTAAAATTGCCTTTTCCTGCCTTGCGAACACCATGAGTATCAATTTTTATTCAATTCATACGTTTAGCGAAGAAAAATAAAAGGCACGGCTGGGTCGAACAAACTTGCTCTTATGTCAGATAACTAACCTTTGGCTAAGGATTCTAAACAAGAAACTATAAATAATAATGGCAAGTAAAAATAGAGTAGGTATCTTTAAAGTTCATGTCAGGTACCGTTAATAAGGAGATTTTGAAAAAACATTTCTAACGAAAAACTCATTATTGGCAACAAATCAATCACACAAAATTTCATCAAAATCGATACAATTTTTTTTTCAAGAAAAATAGGATTAACTTTTGAATTTATATGGCAGGTACCGTTAATAAGGAGATTTTGGAAAAAAAAACTTCTAAATGAAAAACTCCGTCATTGGCAACAAATCAGTCACACAACATTTTATGAAAATCACTCGTATTTTTTTTCTAGAAAAATAAGATTTTCTGAAGCGTTTATATGGCATTTACCGTTTAAAATGTAAGCTTATTCTGAAAACATGAAAAACATTACCTTTGGCTACGAATCCATACAAATTTGTATCGATCGTATTTTTTACGAGAAAAATGGAATTGTTTAAAACGCTTGTATGGCAGGTACCATTAAAAAGCGATTTCTAAAAAAAAATTGACGAAAAACATTAGATACCGTTGTAAAAAAGTCAGTCATACGAAATTTTATCAAAATCGATCGTATATTTTTTTCGACTAAAAAATAGTGAAAGTTAAATTGTCATTTTTTTCTCAAAAGGTAAAAGTTTGATGAAAGAAGATGTTTCTTTATTGAAACGTCGAAAAGAACTTTTATAATATTTATAAATCTTGAATTTCTTCATCGTTCGCTTTTAGAAGAACGTTCAATTCGCTAGTCATAATGGAGGCCTTTAACTTCCTCTCAAATATCAATAATTGAAAAATATATAGAGTAATAAGAACAGCACAGAAGAAAATAACTTTTAATTAATTTTGCTCAAAATTAAGACACCTAAAAACTAGGTATATTTATTGAGAGTTCAACAAAATTTTCAAAGTTAAACTTTTAATTTGTTTAGTTATTATTTAAATTTTGTTGCAGCAGACTTTTTTAAGAAAGTAATTCATTTAATTTTACGACAGTTTCGCGGGTTTCAACTTGTTTATTATATTAACAAAATGAGATTATCTAATATTTACCAAAGGACTTTTAGTTGTTTGTTTTGTGCTTTTTTGTATGATTTATAAGACCAGACTTTTGGGAAAATTCTTTTTCACAAAGTTCGCATTTATATTGTTTAATGTCTGAGTGCAATTTAGCGTGTTCAAGTAAGTTTTTCCTCCATACAAAACCAGCTCCACAATCGTTGCAAATATGTTTCCTTTCTTTTAAATGCGACAACTTGTGATTGTTCAAGAAAGAACGCGTATTAAAAGCTTTGTCACATATTTTACATTTGAATTCTCGTTTGTTTTCATGTTTTTGTTTTTTGTGAGTAACAAGGTGATGTTGCAGCCTATAACAAATCCCACAAATATCACAAATGTACTTTTTTTTAGAGGTGTGCTTTACCATGTGTATCTTTAGCTGGTGTGCAGTTCGATTTGATTTTCCGCATATCGTACAGGGAAACACATTTTCTCCTAAATGGTAACTTAGGTGCATTTGTAAATACCGTTTGTGTTTAAATATTTTATCACAATGAGTGCACTTAAAGTTATGTTTACTACCGCTGTGTATAGAAGAATGATAATAAAGATTTTCCTTTGATCGGAAATATTTGGAACATTGACGACATTTAAAAGGGTGTTCACCAGAATGACTAATAAGATGATTTTCTAATTTTCGTCTAAAACGAAAAGTTTTCTCACAAATTTCGCACTTGTGTTTCTTTGAAGTTAAACTTGTCGTATCGTTCAATCCGGTGGGATTAGTTTCAAAAATTTGCTCTTTTTCATCATTATCAGCTTCGTAATTTTCGATAGAATACACTGTTGTAGTTTCTAAGCCGTTAATCTATTCAAAGTTTATTTGATTTATTTTAATTTCTTTTTTATTTTAAAAACCAAATATAACTTACATCTATTTGGGGTTCTAATTCTATCAAATCATTACTGTCTTCGAGTGGTAGTAAGATGTGATTATCATTTATGTGTTCCATTAAATCAGATACCTCTTGAAAAGTTGTGTCACAATAAAAGCATCGAAAACTCCAAGCGTTCTTCTCCAAGTCCAGAAATATTCGCCCGACTTCCGCAATGTTAGCTTCGTCTTTCTGTATTTTATTAGGCTCGTCATAACTGCATTCATCATCGATAAAATCTTCATCTTTAATTTGTTCTAATTCTAAAATAATTGTACTCATTGTTTTAAATTCAGCAATTTGTCTTCAATTTAATGAACAACTTGCGCGTTTTGGAATTTGTGAGTTTCAAAATTACAATAATTTGACAGCCATAACCGTTGGCGTACTATAAATGGACTGTTATGTTAATAGTAGCCAACTTAACGTTTGTTCCATCGAAAGACAACTTTTTCTATTGAGGATAGGGAATTTTACCATATTGTCAAAAAATAAATGACAGCTCACACTACGTGGATGACAGATTGAAATTATGCATCGCGCTTTTTTCAAACTGTCAAACTCAAAATCTTGTAAAAGAATTTCGTAAATAATTTCTTTTTTCCTGTCAAATTTGAGATTTGCGTGCCTAAATGGATTAATAATACACTATTAACAATTTTCGCGCACAACGTTAATATTTCCGCTATTGTTTTAAATCAATTTTTCAACAATGATAAAAAAAATGTTCAGCTGTCATCCGCGTACTGCTGATTTTGACACTGCTCAGCGAATGAGAAAGAAATATATCGTTGTTACCTAAAAAGCCCTATTGGTAAAGTTGAAATGTGCAATTGGTAGTCAAAATTAGAACTAAGTTATCTTTGCTCTTTAGTACAAACTTGACTACTACAGAGTCACATGTATTTGGAAAAGTTTAAATGCGTTACGGGTTGTCATAATTAGCACTAAGTTATCGCTGCTCCTTAGTACAAACTTGACTACTGCAGCGCCACACGTATAGCCTCCAATCAACTATAAATGCTTTCAGCGGCTTTGAATGTTTTCATCAGCTATTTAGCTCATGTAACTCGTTATTAAAATACAAATACATAACACCAGTCTGTCAAAGTTGACAGTTGACATATAAAAACAAAATTAATGGGCTTTTTAGGTAACAACGATATATCTCTTTCTCGTTCTCACAGAATTGTCAAAAACAGCAGTATGATGAACAGCTGATTTTTTTTTTATCATTGTTGTAAAATTGATTGAAAACAAAAGCGGGAATTTTAAAGATTTGTGCGCGAAAATTGTGAAAATTGTTGGTTTTGCTAATTAAAATAATTTTTTAAGCCACGGAATTCACAAATTTCACACAAAAAAGAATACCGCATTTAAAAATTATTTCCAAATTGTTTTCTTCAAGATCTTGAGTTTGACAGTTTGAAAAAAGCGCGATACATATTTCAATCTGTCTTCATCATAGTGTGAGCTTTGACAAGATGGTAAAACTCCCTATAAAAAAGTTTTTTCAGTCATAAATTTTAGATATATGTAAAATATTCTTGAATTATTAGAAAATCAATAACAAATTGATCAAAATATGAATAACTTTCAAAAAATTACAATAAAAAAAGAACCATTTGTTTACGATAACAATTCTGGCACCGACGATCTTCATAGGGATGATAACGACGACGACGAAGATGATCCAGGCTCCAGATGTGGAGAAATATTTGTTGGAAATAATGCTAAAACCTGGAAATTCATATGCACATTTTGCGATAAAAGCATGAGAAATATTGAAGATTTTTTTACCCATATAAAAAATGCTCATGTTAATTTTCCACCACCACTCCCTGTTGAATTAATGGAGTCTAGCCATATTAATGAAGCCACAACCGAATCCCATAACGATTCAACGAAACATGATGTTCCTCAATTTAATACTTTGGATAGAGCAATGAACGAGGTAAGCATAACTTGGTTAACAAAGCACTTTTTATCTTTACATATGTACAAACAAAATTTCAATTTGTCTTTTATTTTTAGTATGTCGACTATAACGACTTTTTGGATGTTAATGTGCAAACTGTTCCAGAAGTTATTTTATCCGAAACTAATGGAAGGATGCAAATTTCAAAGGAAAAGGTATACATATAGAATAAATGTTTGTTAAAAATAGTTTGTTTATCTTATGTATCTACTTAATATCGAATTTATATTGCGGTTGTTTTAAGTAAAATTATTTTGTAGATTCGAGAATTTTGTATTTTACTTCCTCCGGTTTAAACCATAAAATATTCTTTAAGAAAATGAACTGATTAACCATATTTACAGTTGTGAGTAGTTTTGTCATGAATGACAATATAATAAATCAATTGATTTATTGATTTTAAACTATTCATAAACAAACAAAAATTATTAATTATTGATTGTTTAAATACCTATAAATAATTAAAGAAAAAATATATAATGTTCGTGGTTACCTTTCAGCCTTCGACACCTAAGATACGCATCAAGAGCGAGCCAGGGTCCGAAAAAGACAACTATAAACCCCATAAACAATATAAACCACAATTGAAGCAACCATCTTCACGAATTCCGGCTGCACGCATAGCTGGAATAACACCACAAGGACTTATAATTCAGCCTATGGGAAAACCGCGAAAGCAACGTAAAGAACGAAAAGATCGGAAGAATCGTTTGCGTCAAAAACAAATAAAAGGTCCCGCTTTTTGCCAAATATGTAAACGTACATTCCAATATCATTCGCTGTATCGAAATCATATGGTTAAACACACATCGGAGACGCCCTTCCCGTGTTCGATATGCAAAAAAGGTTTTAAATCAAAACAGGCAATTCGTTACCACATGAGCACGCATCAACGTGAAAAACCCTATCAATGTGAACTTTGCCAAGCGGGCTTCTACCATGAGTGGCAATTCGTTGGGCACATGGAGACTCATCGAAGCGAGAATCGCCATCCGTGTGAAGTGTGTGGTAAAGTTAACCGCACTAAGTTTGATAAGGATCTTCACATGCGAACACATACGGGCGATCGGCCTTTTGGATGCGAATTTTGTATGAAAAGATTTCGTTTGCGACATCATTTGAGCAATCACCTAAAACTGCATTTAACTTACCGCTGTGATTATTGCCGCAAACAGTTCAGCAATGGAGTGCCAATGAAAAAGCCCTATGCTTGTTCAGAATGCATCGAAAGTGCTAATACTACGTCAATACACACTAAAGTAGAAGAAGACAAAGTCACAGATACTGACGATGGTCAAGACGCAAAAGACTTGACACTTTATACAAGACATTCCCAACCAAATCAAGCAATAAATCCTAATACCTGCAAAGTTTGCAATAAAACCTACGCAAACAAAAGAGGTTTGGGCGTACATATAAGTACCAAACATCAAAACATATTTTAGAAGTATTTACATAATATTCACACATTACATTACCACTTAACTACATAAAATATGATATTTTTTTTATAGAAACATAGAGTAATCATTTTAAGTGGAATTTTTTTTAAAAAGTCGCCCAATTACGCGTAGTGAAATTAAAACCTAACTGAAGAGCATTTCGGTACTTAGAAAATGCATTCCAACAACTAAGACTTTATGTATTATTATATTTTTTTCCTAATTTAATTTATAACATTTTATTAAAATTACATACATATTTATAAAATAAGTTTTTAAGAAAAAAATAATAAAACCAATCGGTATGACTTGGTTATTGTGCAATGATGAAATGAAAATTTGCTTTAATAAATTAAATCTCCTAAATTATTTTTGTTTTTATATTTTACTGTGTTTCCTTTAAAATTTGCCAATTTACATTAATCTTAAGTATTTTCATACAATTCTAAAAAAAATGTAAAAAAAAAACTGAATAAAAGTATGTAGTACCAAAAAGGCTCTAACTTTAAAAGTGAACATTCATTTGAAAACATAACGGACTTTGGTTGATTTTGAATTTTCCTGCCAGGGCCAGCGAAATCGTGTCATGTTCACATTGGCTTCAAAAATGTAAAACAACCTAAAAACACTGATATGGCCGTTCTCTTTTACAATAAAAAATTTCACATATTTATAAATTATAACTATCGGACTTCAATACACCAATTTGAAAGCCATCCCTTTTCTTCTAACTTCCAGTTTTACAGTCAACGTTTAAACTACATTTTTAGTTTAAAATTCAGTTCAACAATTTATTCGGTTCAACAGTTAAATTTCTTCTTTTTCGTTAATCACAATGGGGTTCGTAAGAGCATTATCAATCAACAAAACAACAAATTATACTGTCCTAATTGGATGATCATTCCGCACTCTACTCTGCAGTGTGGAAGTAGGTTATGGAGAATGAACACATTTTATATAAGCATTAAGTAAGGAATTAAAAAAACAATGCATGTCGTGGTGGCTGTGTTTTTTTTTTTTTTTTATGGATTTCAGAGGCATTTTTATTTGTGCGGTCGCCTGGAAAATGCGAAGGTCGCACTGGTTTCCCACAATCTTTTCTGGACGAACTCTGTCACAATCACAAAAAAAGATCAATTTATTTCTAATTTCTGAGTAATTTGCAAGATGATGGAGTAAGTGCTCGGAGTGTACTTACTCCATCAACGCATTGCAATATAGATTTAAAATAAAACTAAAACTAAACTACAAATTTAAAATTGTGAAAATTATTGAAAAATAAAAATTAAAAATTTTAAAAATTAAAAAAATGTTATTTTTTATTTATTTAATTTATTATAATACCTAATTTATTTCAGTCAAGAAAAATTGACCAATTACTGTCGAGAAACATTATTGTTAAAAACAAAACAATTTTTTTAAATTGTAAAAGGAATTTGACATACCAAAGCATTTTAAAGGCAAAATTTGGGGATAGGGACAAAATCCCGACTGGACAAATTGAAAAATTCCGACTGCCAAAATCCCGACTGGCAAAATCCCAACTGAAACATATGCTAAGTAGATACAGTTGCTTTATTAAAATTAATGCACGTAAATCGCACACCATCATTTCAAAATAAAACGAAATTATATTTTCGATGTTTAGAGAAATGGTAAACGGTTGTTCAACACCTCAGATGTTCCTCTTCTTTACAGACGAAGAACTGCGCACGTTCGGGTGCACACCAAAATTGCTTTTTAGATACGTCTGTATCGTATGAGTTTGTGAACGACCAAAACCGGATATGTGTCGAAAGACAAACAAACACATATTTGTAGTCAGCTGTTTGCCAATCCTCCCTTGGCTTCATGAGTATACAGATTAGGATACCTTCATGATGTCCTGGAGATTTCCGGAAACAAGCCAATTGTCGTTTTCATTTAAACTACTGAAATAATTATTCCGATATTTTTATAAAGCATTGGTTTGTCACTGAAATAACAATTTTTCGGCAAGAAAAGTTCGAATCGACCTTTTATGCGTTCTATACATATACTCGATATAATTTGCTATTGTGAACTGGCCGAATTTTAATATGAACACGTCCAAGCAACCATACTCGTCACTCGTCAGTTTTTCATCTGACATTTCCCATTTTTAATTAATTAACGCGACAAAGACGAAGTAACACTTTTTCGTTGAAAATAACTTTTTTTCTCTATATTTTTTCAAATTACTTTAATAATTTATTTAATGATAAATTTATTAAGTTAAATATCGTCGCTACTGATGTTCTGTCTTTTTGAATTGTAGATATTAGATTTGCATAAATTGGTTACAAACCATCAGACAAAGAATAACCAGAGCTCCGACGACCGACGGAAAGAAGAAAAAAAAAATTGTAAAAGGTCAGCAGACAAAACAAAAAATAAAATACATATTTATGTATATAGGAGACTCCATTGATGTCTAGATTTATTGGATGTACGATTAAAGGCATAATTTTCACTCAAGGATTTGTGCGAAAAAAGGAACTTAGGTGAGCTGTTACCTCTTTTGGTTGTAAAATAAATTCATCACAAATATTTAAGTTTTATTTTTATTTTTGTTTTTTCATGGCATGGCAATTTCCATTTTCATTATCTATCTTTTCTCTCCTGTTCTGTTCATCTATAATTCTATATAAACGCATGTACTTATAACATAAAAAATGAGATTGGGGGTGGTGGATGTGATAAATTGGTCTGGGTGTAGTATTTCTATTCATTCACGATCTTTCCAAGCGGATTCATCCGACAAATATTTTTCTTGAAATGAAACTCAGTTTGTATTGAATGACCCTTTGTTTATGTTAAGTTAGCCAAGAATTTAAAAACAAATGTTTTCTTTAAATTTAAGCACTTTGGTTTATTGTGCAACTTGATTAAGCAGTCTGAATTTTGTAACTAATATTTACTAGCGCGCTAGCGTAATCTGTCCTTATGATAGGGCCATAGATACTGAGTTTTATAACCCATTTTAGTATTATGTTGGTATTAACGCCGGCAAGAAGAATTACTTATGCAATGACTAATATCGTTTCCATACTTATTATTTTTACAAATTTGTAATCGGAAAAGTGTAGGCCGAATGGTCAGCATTGTTATTTTTTTTTTACTTTAGCTTCATTAATTTTTTAAATATGTAAGTGTGTAGGTAGAATATATTTTTGTTGTCAAAAAAAAAAAAATACTTTTCAGGTTTCGTCCAAAAATGCAACGCCAATTGGTGTTAATAGTTTTTACTTGGTTGATTCTAAAGTCGTGCTTTGTTGTTATGTTTGTGCATTAGTCCCTTCAATATGCTTTAACAATAATTTATTTGTATGTACAGCAGTATCTACCTTATAATAGAACCCTTTTCAATGTCAACTAATTATTACCATTGAATAGCAAAAGAGTATAATTATTCAATGGAACTATTTTATCTTAAACCTTTTCAAATAAAGTGTATTTGATGTTTGCACTGGGTTAACCTGAGTCGCTCTGAACACGCACTGTTGTGTTTTATGTGAATGATACGGCCAAACATGATACGGCCCCGCCCCAGGTATCTTAAAAGTTCGAGAAGTCAGAGCTATCAAAATTTGAATTGTTAATTGTAAAACATTTTTGTTTTTGTTTACGTTTGCCTATGAAATAACAAATTATCAATAACTAACGGTTATATTTAGTACCTTAGTTTATTTCATATATTTTTTCAAAACTGTTAGGTGTTCAATGTAAAATAAATTTCGGTGCAAGTATTCATTTAGTTGACATTTAAATTTGATCTCTGATAAGCAACTACTACGATTTGGGATAGTCAACATCGAACAAAGCTAATAATTTATAAGATTTCTTCGTTGTGTACAATTTATCCGCTGGTGTGCGAAATTACTAAATTAGCTTAAAATTGGTTTAATTAAAATTAAAATTGGTTTACTACAGAAGCAAGTTCGTTCGACACTGTTGTGCATTTTTTTTTTACTTTACCATTAAATACACAGTAAAGTTCGTCGTTGTTTCTTCTTTGAAATAGGAGTATCACCAGTACGTAAAACATTTTTTCGAATAGGTATACTACATTCATCTAAACGGAGAATGGTCAATAGCAGATTATTCTTCGTATGATTCAGTGACCATGTTTCGTTTTACAAACATTTTGTTAGTTTCTCTTGCTTCTGTTAAGTTTCTTATTTTTGACGAACTACGCGAAAACAAAAATTTGTAAATTCTTTCGAACCGTGTCTATATGTGTGTATGAGTGTCTTTTTATATGTGAAATTGATGAAAAACTAGTTATGTAAGTGTGTATATGTTCTTCACAAATTTAAGAACAAGAAGATAATTACAATTATAATTAGACTTAAGAAAATTTGTACAACTGAAAAACTTTTTGAACTAACAGTTTTTTCTATTGAATGTGTGTAGAGGTAAATGTGATTTTTGAACTTATCAAGTATTCCTCGAAATTCGTAGAAAATATAATATTTATTTTTATCGCCACCAACTCAGTTTCTTATCATCACACCATATTTTTTTTATATTTTTTTGAAATAAAAACAAATTTGTGTGTAATTTATATCCTATTCCTATTTATAGTAGGTTTTTGTTATCAGCATACTTCTCAACTTCAAATTACGAATCACCATAATCAGTTCTACTACAAAAGCTCTTACGCAGTTGATTGAAACGAAAACTGAAATAAGCCGCCAAATAGCGTGCTAACTAAAAAAAAACACCTATCCCCGGTTCACTTGTATTGAAATGTTGCCATTTACTCCACAAATTGTTAAAAGATTATTAGCATTAAAAAAAGGTAACGAAGACTCAGTGGAAGGAAAGTGGTCCGAAAAAGCTGTCAAAAATCTTGTAAAAAAATTAAAAAAATCAAATGCTCTAGAAGAACTTGAGAAAGCCATTTCCACACAAAACTGCAATACCAAGTGTGTTACCATACCTCGGAGTAAGCCGACCACAGGCTCAGAAAATCTTCGCAAAGGACTACCACACGTAATATATTGCCGCCTTTGGCGTTGGCCAGATTTGCAGTCACAAAATGAATTAAAAGCTCTTGATCACTGTGAATTTGCCTATCAATACAAAAAAGACGAGATCTGCATTAATCCTTATCACTACAAGAAAGTCGAATTATCCATTTTGGTACCCAAATCGCTGCCAACACCACCCGACTCGATAGCAGATTACCCATTGGATAACCATAGCAATCAAATACCCAACAATACAGATTACAATGCAATAAGAAGCAACTCGCTGACGCCGCCGTATATGGACGCAACCGCATTGGGTCAGCAAATGCCGTGTAACGCCGCCATTATGGACTCTAGCGGTGGCACTCTCTCGGTTGGTAGCAGTATACCAAACACTGGAACTCCACCACCTGGCTACATGTCCGAGGACGGTGATCCAATGGATCAGAACGATAATATGAATATGTCACGTCTTACACCGCCAGTAGATGCTGCGCCCGTTATGTATCACGAGCCGGCTTTCTGGTGTTCAATAAGTTACTATGAGCTCAATACACGAGTAGGTGAGACTTTCCATGCCTCCCAGCCGTCGATCACAGTGGACGGCTTTACCGATCCGTCAAATTCGGAGCGCTTCTGTTTAGGTCTATTGTCAAATGTCAATCGCAACGAAGTTGTAGAGCAAACGCGGCGTCACATTGGCAAGGGTGTACGATTGTACTACATTGGTGGTGAAGTGTTCGCTGAGTGTCTCAGTGATTCAAGTATCTTTGTACAGAGTCCAAACTGCAACCAACGTTATGGATGGCATCCAGCAACAGTTTGCAAAATACCACCGGGGTGTAATTTGAAGATTTTCAATAATCAAGAATTTGCAGCGTTACTGTCACAATCAGTGTCACAGGGATTTGAAGCAGTTTATCAATTGACACGCATGTGTACCATAAGAATGTCGTTTGTCAAAGGCTGGGGAGCCGAATATCGCCGCCAGACGGTCACTTCGACACCGTGTTGGATTGAATTGCATTTGAATGGTCCTCTACAGTGGTTGGATAGAGTTCTAACGCAGATGGGGTCACCGCGTTTACCATGCAGTTCAATGTCATAAATACATAGTCTTCTTTTTGATAATGTAAATTTAATTACACACACATGAAACCCAAAAAATATAACATTAATTGAACGTATCATAGATAAACAATATACATTAAATATTTTTTTTGTGAAAAAGTTAAAAACAAATGTCACGTAGATTACAGAATTAAAATAATCATAAACATGGACCCGAAAATGACTATCTGAGAAGTCTTTAAATATATTTAATTAAATTACATATGTAATTAAATATTTTTGTTGTAACGATGTTTTTTTTATGTAGTTGATGTGCATGCATTCTCCTTTTTAATGTTATTTCCTTGATAAAGTTTAATTTATTATTTTCTTATTTAAAAATATGTTATGACAAAAACTTGAGACAAAATTTGAACATATTTTGCTAATCCGCTTTTAGGTCGAAAGATACCAATTCTGGTTTAGTAAACCATTGGTAACTATGTATCGGAACTAATGTTTGCATTTGAGCAATTTCTTATTATGTACTAATCTAAAATCAAGGCAAATCATCTTAATTATGAAAAGCAACTCAACTCATATGAGTATTGTATAAATACAAGCTGGTTCTACTATTGAGAAAAGAAGTGAATTAAGGCATACATTGACCTTTCATAATATATTTCAGTTATGGTATTCATATCTTTTGAAGTCGACGAAATTTTCTTAAAGTTTACGTATCTCAAAACTGCTGTTAAGTACTTTACTGCATTAAAAGCTTTGGTTGACCAAAGGTATTTCTTTCAAAATTCTGATGATTAAACATATTTTTTTTGTCATCTGTTGAATAATAATTTGATATATAAGCATTAGTATGCATAATAATATATATATATATACTTGGTCTAGGTCTAATCTTGAATGCTAATGAAATTAGAAGATCGATATTTGTATTTCTTTGGCTTTTGAATTATTTCAACACATACAAAAATACTAAAGCGGCCCTAAAAAAATAAAAAAAATTCATATCTCATAAACCAATTATTTTCATTGGTCGCTGAAAGTAATTTTGTACAGAATTAAATTCGCAGTTTTCATTGGTCAACAAAAGTAGATCTAAATAATTAAATCTAGATCAAAATCATTTCAAAACCAGATTTACATCTAGTTTAAACCACACCAAAACATTTGACAAAACTCGCGCTAAAGTGTTATGTGAAATAACTGGAAAATAAAATTTGCTAAAACAATAAATTATTTGGTTATAGTCGTGCAATATAGTAAATGATGATATCACTTTTTATATAGGATTTCTTTACGACATAGAAAGTATTGCTTTTTACTTGTAACACAAAGTCTGAGAGATTAATGGCCAGTCTTTTCAACTCTGGTTATGTGTAACCATTGGCTACTTCAGTTTTTAATCATAGATTTTGTATGTGTATCTATGGTTACGAGCTAAAATAACAAATGGTTAAATTTACCAGAGCTGAAAAGACTGTCCCTAATTGTATATAAACGTTTTGTTGAAGGTAGCGTTGGCATATACAAATCACTAATTGTTGAATAGATTGTTCTGTAAAGCATTGATAAACTTCGAAATCTTATGGCTTTTAATTTTCAAGTGTTCATTTTGTTCAGGTGCGATAATAATACAACATACATATACATATATATGTTAAACCACATTTTTCTTGTGAACAACTGAAACGATTTTTCAAATTTCTCATTTCTTTGAACTCAGAAGTAAAATAAAAACGCTATAGAATCCCTAGCACCAATATTTAATGAAGTGAAACTGTTGGTATATGTTAGTTTACACTATCATAAACCACTATTATTGCGTTTCCATTATTGTGTCTAGGTCATGTAATGCAATCACCTGAATTCTTTTCTCCACGATGTACTTGGTTTCTTTTAATCGTTAAATTTCTTATAATTGACATACATAATAATAAAATAAACAAAAAACTAGAACTAGACTAATCGAATAAATATTTTTGCCGCTTGTTTTTTCTTTTAATTATTTAATTTTAAAATGTAATCATTATAATAATTATTGTTTTGTTTTTATAAAACAAGAGTACAAAGTACTCTCTATAGAAAATATAAGTAAAATAACGAAACTGTGAATTTTTTAAATAAAGAATATCAGCTATAAGCCGACTGTTCTTTTTTTAATCATGTGTAAATCCAGTCATTAATTTCTTTTATTTTTTTTTTGTTTTCTAGCATATAATGTTATTTCATTCAAACTCGCAATGTTTCTTGTTCATTTTAAAATAAACAACATCGAGTAACAATAAAATAAAAAAAAATACAATTAAATATAAGTAAAAGATATATAAGAAATAAATATTTGATTCTGCTCAAGAAAGAGCATTTACAAAAAACAAAGAGAACATTTTGTCTTATAGAATATATCATGAAATAATACTTTATGATCTGCGTTCTTTTATTATTATAAAAATTATTATTATTAGTATTTAATATTAATATGAATAAAAAATATCCAATATAAATAAAAAAAAAGTTTTTTTGTTTGTTGAATGTATTTTACTTTTTCGTTTGCATTTATTTATTATATTATAATTTAATAATTTATTATATATACAGAACCGCTGTTGGGTTTAAATTTTAGCAAGCAAATTTTGTCTGATTTAAAAGTGCTTATACAAATTTTTTTCCTCGGATGCAGTTTTATGAAGTTATAATGCAAAAAATGAACAAAAGTCCAAAAATCTTGAGGTTTTTTGACTACCACCAAAGTAGCACAAGCTTTTTGAAGCTTCAAACTTGGTTTTAAACTGTTGGTCTTTCTATCTATCTTAACAACTTCCCAACAAAATCAGCGATGTGCAATTTTTTGATGACCTTTGATGTATTGACTGGGCTATATTGTCTGGCAATTATAATATGCTCAGTGAGATACATATCGATTTTTATTCGAATTCTTGTTTGGATGGTGTGTTGTTCCAAACATAAAAATAATATGGGACACAACATTTATGTTCGGATTTTTTTTTTAATGTTTATTTTAAAAACCAATTGTTTTATTGTAATTGAAAAATAAAACAACAGAAATATAAATTATTTTCTTTATTAAAACAAACATTAAGGTGGGAATCAATGTGCCACAGGTTTTATATTACGGTTCTTTTTAGCATTTTCCATAAAAAGCTACTGATAAACTTATTTCATATATATTTATTACAAATATTCTTAAATAGACAAAAAAAAGTCAAAATACTAGAGAATATTGTTGTTCACCATGAGTAATAGGTAATGTACCAATAATTAATTTCTTGTGCTCTTACTAAAAAGTCGCATTCAAAAAAAAAAAAAAAATTAAACCGCCATTAGTCTAGTCAAATTAGCAAATTAATAAATATGCAGGAATTAGGCAAGTTTTCAAGTCCCGAATAACTCAGAGTGTTAACTAACAAACTAAGCTGAGTTTACACGGGATCTCAAACTGACTGATAAACGTGTTTTCATCAAAGTTGACTCGAGGTTAATCTATAGAATAATCTCGTACTAAAACACTGGGCCTTAGAGTGGTTATTATCTCTTACCTTTAGTCTTCTATGAAAAAATTCCAAAAGTACTTAATTCACAGAAACCTTTTACCGACTTCTTTGACTAGACTATTATGGTCTAAGCTTTGGGGTTTATATTATTTGACTTTAAACTTTTATTTTACAGCTAATCAGACATACCTAGAACACTATAGGTACACCTTTAAGTAAATATAATTTTGTTTACATTTTTAACAATAACAATTAAATATCTCTCATAAATACATACACATATTATTATATTCATAAGTACAAAATAAAAATGCTCGAAGATAACAAGATTATAAAATTTGTTTGTTATAAATGCATTAAGTTTTCTTTCTTTTATAAAGGACGGTTAGATACACGTATTTTTATTTGTATTCTAGTCCCTCAAAACTGACAATAAGTTAAAGTGGCTCAAACAATGTTAATACATTTAGTCATACTTTGTTATTTTTATTTCGAACTTAAGTTGCTTAAAGTAATTTAAGACTAGAATGTAGATGCAAAGTTGTTTGGTTAAAGAGAATCATATTCCTTTAAATACTTTTAATTTCGAATAACATCAAAACCGTCAACGAACCGAAAATAAACAAAGTTGTCAACCAGACTTTATTACCCAAGTCATAAATCGCTTCGCCTGACCCATATTCCGTATATAAGTACAAAAAGTTCAAAAAGTAAGTACATATATTTAAAGATTTATAAACTAATTACTGTTTTAATGTGCAATCTGCTTTGTGTGCATGAAATTCTTGGTTTTGTGCGAACGTTTTACTGCAAATATGACAAACAAAAGGCTTAGAAATAAAGTGGACTTTAAGAAGGTGTTCATCATAAATTGTTTTTCTCGGAAACATAATCTGACAAATTTCACACCAGGAAGGACTCTTCGGCTCACCTCCATGCGACTCCAAGTGTTCTTTATATTTACCTACCGCGAAAAAAGCTTTGTCACAGGCTTTACATTGCATATCAGTTATGGCATTATGGCGGCTCAAATGTACCCGTAAATAAAACTTGGTCGATACAGTTTTACCACAAATATGGCAGGTTAAGTTTTCTTCTATTTTGGAGTGCGTTGACTTAACGTGCAAACGGCGGTTATGAAGTGAGTGAAAGTGTTCATCGCAGAGCTTACATTTGTAAGGTTTTTCTCCAGTATGTAATCGCTTATGAATAGCTAGATAGTTTCGATATCGGAATCCTTTTCCACAAATGTCACAAACAAAAGGCTTTTTATTCGTGTGTGTGATGGCATGGATTTTAAGTTTATTGTATTGACGAAATCCTTTTCCGCAGTCCTCGCATTGAAATGGCATTTCACCAGTGTGAATCATTTTGTGAATACGAAGATTGTACAAGTCGTTGAACAATCGATTGCAAATGTCACATCGGCCTGAAGTACGTTGTTTTTTTCTTTTTACATCGGGCTTCTTTTTAGCTGTGCTGATGATTTCTAAAGGTGTAGTGGATGGAGTTATCTTACTTTTGGGTTCTAAAGATAAAGTTTCTGACTCTAGTTCGTCTTCAGTCAATGATGGTTGAAAAAGATTGTAATCAATAGTATGTGTTTCATCGATGCATCTTAATGTAGTTAAGTTATTTGTAAGGTTTTGGTCTTCATCTGTTCCAGTAATAGAATCATCGTTGTCGATAATCTGAAATAGAGTTTGATGTAGTTATATAAACAAGATTGTTTATTAATGAAATCAAATATCAAAGTATAAAAACATTTCACTGAAATCTTCTAAAAAACAGTTGTAAAATGGTAAAATGAGGTTCCTGCTTGAACCATTTTTGTAAAGCCGCGTTGGGCTTATTTGCTTTTTTAGCCTCAGTTTTATAAAAAAAATCAAAATTTTTAAAACTAGGTCTGAAAAACATCCAGACTCACCTACTTGCTCTCTAGAAATGATAAAAATAAACTTTATCGCGAAGTCAATTAGATCGGGTGCGTTTCAAATTCAATCATGAGTCATAAGGTCAAAATATGGCTAGTCAACGCTTTAACATTTGAATTTTCTATGTCTAAGTCTTTACCAGGTTGACAGCGTCGTCGGCAAGCACTTTGGTTTTGGATTGTTCCATGAATGAGGACAATAAAATACTGGAATAGTCGCAAAATTACTTATCATTTTGCGACGCTTGAGTTATCGCAATCTACCTCATTCACCTTTATTTAATAAAATTGTTGACTAAAAACCGATTTATTTCAAAGCATTCTTTCTACTTTTTTATTGAATCACATACTTTGTTCAAAAAGTAAATAGAACATCATATAGTACACACAAAGAGCTACAAGAGTCAGCATTAGTTTAATTTTGGAAAAAAGTGGACTTGTGCCGTTTTTCCCCTGGACCCTTCAATTGTAGAAAGGCAAAATACAAGCATTTTAGAATGTGAGTCGGAAGTTAAACAATTAAAAAATGGTATAAATTACTGATTTTTTTTAAATGTTGAACGGCACCGATACGTTTTAAAACCTGAACCCGTTTTTTGCATATTACTTAAAATGAAAAAAATATATAAAGGTGTGTCCAGACCAAAAAAACAATTCAAGAAACATTTTGTTTATAAAACATTTCTTAAATGTTTTCGATTTGTTTAAACAGAAATTCAGAAACTTTTCGAAAAAGATTCTTGTAGTGTGGACGCTTGAAGAAACATATGTGTCATGTTTCTCAAATGTTTCTTATTTCCCATTTTGTCATCCACGGGACATTTTCAGATGTTCAAAACTGCAAACATCTAATTTTGTTTTCTGTGTCATTTGCGAAGCATTGAATGTTTCCCATCGAGAATGGGAAACAGAGAAACATGTTTATCAAACGTCCATACCAAAATTGTATCATTGTATATACATTTCTATAGTACTCGTATTTACATGCTGAATAATCACCGCCTGGCCATCTTAAGAAACTGTGAATAACAAATTTAGGTTCGTACATTTACTAGTTGTCTATTCTGTAACTCTGACAACAGTCGTAAACATATATGATTTTTGTTTTGTTTACGACTCTTGTCAAGGAAATATGGATTTTAGAGCCAATAAAATACATTATATATTATTAATTTGTTTTGTTGACGACTTTTGTTAGGGTAACAGAATAGACACTTAGTAAATGTAAGAACCTCCAAATGTGCGATTTACAACTTTCTTTAGATGGCGCTGCTCCATGGTTGTACTATAGAAATTTATATACAATGATGGCATTATAAAAACATTTAGGACAAACCTTGTAAAAAAATTAATGTCCATTTTTTAAATATTAAACTTACAAATAAAAAATATTAAGAAAAACTCTGTCTCATGAGACTTGAAAAGATCTTTAGATAATGAAGATTTTGCAATGAGACAAATCTCAATTTAGTATGCAAGAGATGTGTATCATGAACTCGGTCTCAAATATAAAAAAAAAAAACATTCAGTTGCAAAAATGTCTTCATCAAGTCAAAACAGTGAACAAAACTTGAAGTATGCCAATTAAATTGTCAAATAGCATACCTATTACCTGCCTTCATACATATTTTTTTCAAAAAAAAAACAATAATTTCATCTGTTTTCCAAATATTGAACACACAAAAAAAAAATACTAAAATTTAAATTATTTGCATAATTTTGAGATTTATTAGATTAAAACAAATCACTTAGGCCGTTCTCGAAAAAAAAATTCCGATGAAATTGAGTTGAAAAAAATTACGGTTCAATGTTAAATCGTTTGTTAGAAAAAGATTTTCATAACCGTTATGAAAAGCATAGCTTGCCGTATTGAAGAAAATCGTTTCAGCATGGCAGACAATCGATGACAGAACATTACAATGGTACCTAGAGGAGAATACAAAAAAATGGGTCCTAAAATTCTATCTCAGTAATTGCTTAAAAATAACGGTAACTCCCCATGTTAACGAAAAACTATTTTATTTTGGAAACAATCAGCCCTATCGAGATATCCGTTCGGAAGAAGTTCAGATCGGAAATGATTTCAGATCGGAACTCAAATTGCGATCGAGGTATCCCTTTCGGAACAGAATAAATAAAGCATATAAACGGACTTATTTGGCATTTTCCGTCAAATGCTTCATTCACATACAGTGTGAAAAATATTCTTATAATTTAAAAACATAATTATTAACAATGAAGTTAGAATCGTATAATGTACATGCCTTCTTACAATTAATCAAAACAATTCAAAAAGATTGTTTTTTTTATTCTGTAGCAGAAAAATTTTCCGATTTTGTACGAATCGGACAAAATTTTTATCCGAACGGATACGTCGATAGGGCTGAATATGATTCATATTAATTATTAATTGCTAATGGTGATGAAGTTCATAAAAAAAAATTATAAAAGGCTTGTTGACGGTACCTTTCATAGGTACTAAGTTTTTTTTTTTACTGACTATTTCGTAAACTAAATCGGTTTTGAAAAAATTTGGTATTCTGGAGGTCCTGCTTTTAAAAGTAAAGAAAACACTTTAAAACACGTTTTAAGGAGGGATCACTGGTCAAAAGAGCAAATTCCTGCGACCCAGTCATGTCTTTTATTTTTATACGAATTCATAACATTACAATTATGAAAACACTACGGCAACACTTAGGCCCGTATGACACATAATTTATTTATATTTTAATTGTTTTTTTTTTAATTTAGAGCGATAAAAACGACATCATATTCACACATAATATGAAATGAGAGTAGGAAAAACCTAAAAAGAAAATTAATACAAATATTTTTCTGGTGCATACCTACCTAACCTACCTATACAAAATAATGCGTTATGCTATAGATCGAATGTCCATGTTAATTTTTTCTAATTTCTATGTTGTGTGAATTTTGTATTCTTATGTATGTATCCATTCATATAGGTATGTCTATGTAGATATGTTCGTACCTTTGAATTTTTTGTTTTTTGTTCACCACTGATATTTGCTTATGTAGAAACAATTATGTTATCAAACTAGAAATCGAAGGTATTTGTGTGTCAAATCTTTTTTAAATATTCGACATTAAACTCGATTTTTCAAAAAAGCTAGCAAAATTGGTATTTTTCCAATTTTTTTATATGTTTACTTTAAAAAAAAGAAAGCTTCAAAGAAAAAAAAAATGAGAATGGAACATCTCGGGCGAATTCTTAAATGCGGTACTGCACTGCCTGCATTGTGCATCTGCAAACATTGCTTATTTCTTAATGCAATCGGCAGCCGCGTGCCGGTTTCGTCGTATTGCATCACTTCCGAAATGCATTGTAAATTGATCGTGAATAGGGGCAATGTATGTGTGATGTTTTCAGTTTTTGAATGTCTGCAATATGCATTAAAAAAATTGAAAAACAAAAATACTGAAAAACTTAAAACACCACATTTGCTTAATTATTCAGCTTTAATCAAAATTATTTTGTCTTTCACAACTTACAATAATTAAGTTATTTTTATTCTACCAAGTTTCTGACCTTTAGCGCCGAACGCAACTTTGTCAAAAATCGAAAAAAATGTTTTTTTTTCAGAATTCAGCGATTATGACCCTAAAGGATTAGCTAGTACCTTTTTATGATGTTTTTAAAGTAGAGAAATGTTGCTTCAATATAAGAATATATTTTACATTTATTCACTAATCTTACATAGTATACCTAGTGGGTACACTCAAGCTGCGTGATCATGATTGTATGCCTTCGTTCTTCATTAGACGAACGCGTCCTTTAAAAGATTGTATAAGTGTGAGAAATTCATTTCAAATCTCTCTCTCTAATGATCGAGAGTTCCTCTTTCTTATTGAGACTCGATCTATATTTCTTCTTTTTATTTAAAAGAAACATCTTAATGCAAAAAAAAAACAAATATTTTAAAGGAAAGAGCACATCTTTTCACGAATGACCTAATAAGATTGTCATATGGAATTTTGAAGTTTATAGCCATGATGTGAACATAAATGTTCGCGTTGATATGAAGAGGACATAAATCAATTTTGTTAATAAAGCGGGCGTACGAGGCCTAACTTGTTCTAACGCTTCTTTTTCTTAAATAAACCTCCTTCTAAAAATTTAAGTGATTTTGTTTATTTTGATATTCAATTCAATTCTCCTATAATAGGGTTGGCAGTTGGTAGATAGGTATAGCTATTTTATCAAAAAAAAATAAAAATATCTTATCACAAAAACCGATTTTCAACTTAAGCTAAGATGTTGTAAAATTCGACAAATCTTATGTAAACTAACACTGATACGAAGCACGATAAACAATACCAGGAAAAAAAGTTACATATTAAATTAATAACATAAAAGATACAACTGATTTCTTTATTGAAGTGTGAAAAAAAAAAAACAAACAAAAAATTATGATGACTAGTTAAGGTCGGCGGTATACTCAAAAGGAAATAATAAAAGTTTCATAGGTATATACATAGATATTTAGCTATCTCTCACTTGCAAAACACAATATATTAAGCCTTCTTCGTCTATATACAAATCATCTTTAAAATAGGCCATAATTTATAAGATGTTTTTGGATTTTTCAATTTTTTTCTTTTTTATCTAATCAAATTAATTAAACCGATATAAAACCAAATTAAAACACTGATATGTTTCGTCTTAGAAGAATACCACGCGATTGTTAGTGTAGAAATTTTACGTGTGCATGGCAACATTATCGATTAACTAGTTTAAACCACGAATGGCGAGTACATACTGGTATCGATTGACTAGGGCTAGATGAAAGACGTCACTGCACCACCATTCGATTGGCTAAACAATTTAAATGGCAGCTGATGTTATTGTATTAATCCAACAAGGACAAATACAGCTAGATTAAGGACGTAGATAAAGTTTATTGCATAATAGGTATGTATTTTTTTTTTTGTTGGATAAAAAGGAAAAATGTTATGTGTTGCATTCTTTAAGTCAACAAGCATTGATATACCTACCTAGATTAAAACGGAAAAACAACCAAGACAAGTTTTGGACATAATACCTAAAACATGCTCGACATCGGCAATCTCTTGGGGTTTAAGTTGTTGATAAATGACTTACTATCCTATACATAGATTTGAACAGTAATGGTAGGTAGGTATATTGAACTCTCATGAAAAAATATATAAACTAAAGCAATCCAATTTCGTTCCTACTCCATATCAATCTTCTTTAGTTTTACTTTAAGTTCTTTGACATTTTTAAGGTGAGATTGCGATTAAACTAAGCTCGAGCTTAGTTTTAAATAAATTATAGGTATATGTATAACTAAGTATAGCATATAACAATTTATTAATGGCATGTTTCTATGTTCTTACATATATTAGCTGTGTTTCTTTACTCTCAATAAAGCTGCCGAATTCTGCCGATTTATGCCCAAGTCAAGGTCATTTGAGTGCAATCGACGATAAATAATGTTGACCTTTAAGTTCGGGAGAATTCTGCATCTTTAGAAAGTGAGAGAACACAGCTTTACTTTTGTTTCAAAATCTGGAAGAGGAAGACTATCGAATTCGGAAAAAATGGTCTCCAAAGCTGCAAACAGCTCGATTTTTTTTTCTGATTTGATACTGAAGTAGGTATGTTTGTATTGCATCAGTGAATTTTCCAGTTTTAAAATATGTGTTGAGGAAAAGACTTTTTGCGTGCACACTACTTGTACAGTTTGTGTATGTATGTTCCACTTAAGATCTCAAGATCACTAACAATATTTTTGGTGTTAACCAGATAAAAACTGTATTACCGGCACAATATCGCATGTATTTTATATAAGAACTTCAAATTTCGTCCGTAATGATGTGGGATGAACGCCAATGTCATTTTTTTCGACAAATATGTATATAATATATTGAATTGCTTAAAATGCGAAAAAACAAGGCTAATCCTTTCTCGACGTATTGCCTTGCGACATTAGTCTTGCTTTAATTAATACACAACAAAGCAGCATGATTTTTGAAAAAAATATAACCATTTTTGAATGAAATTATTAAAGTGCTTTCATTTTGAGATTCGAGAAAATAAATGCAATCAACATTGGTTTAGGATTTAAATGATTGCTTTGATTGCCTTAACTTCAATTGAATAGAATTATTTATGAATTAATGAAAACTTTTGCCTTAATTTGCATTCGGTGTTTTTTTAAAAGATTTTGTTTTTTTGATTGGTTTGTATAAAATCTAAACTGAAGCACCTTATGTACTTTCTCTCACCTTACTCCCTTAGACATTTTTCCACTTCCACTAAATACTCGCCTGATGTTATTGACGAAGGTCATGCCGGTCGGTGAGACGGTGTCCCACGTTGGACGCCAGTGTTACCGAACTATAGAGAAGACGAAGGGGCAGCAAGGTTTAAGAATTCATATATAAATTTTAAAGTTACAAAAATATATTTTAGATGAGAGATGCTTACATGCAAAATCAGTTACAAAATAGCCATAAACTATACATAACCAAAGTAAGTGTACTACTTATGAAAAGTTGTGATTCAATGGGAAATACAAAAAGCATTTAGTTTTTTAAACAGTGCTTCTTCTGCTGGTTGGCAAACCTGCAAGATTTGTAAAAATCCCGCATTCTGACTTCCTAATCAAACAAAAACCTGCTTTAATTGGACGAATTTATTTACCCTACAATTGTCCAATAAATTGCAAAGAGAAGCAACAATGGTGTCATTCATAACATAACTATAAAACGTTCGTTTTCAAATAAATCAGACATGAATGAATGAATGTCAATGACGGTGATTCGGTGACGCTAACAACGAATAAGTTTTTTAAATGGTTTTGTATTTTCTTTCCCTTTTAAATTACTCAATAATCTTCACATTATTTACTACACACTTGGCCATGCGCGGGTCAACTACATATAATATTCTGTTTACGTCTGGTGGAACTTGTTTTATTTTTTTCGAATTTATTTATATCTTGTTAATTTTTTTCGAATATTTATATATATTGTTGTCAAATTGTTATACCTTGTTGACATTTTCGTAGAATTCCTTAAGTTGTGTTGGATGCTCTGGTTCTGACTGTTGTATAAATTCGTCAAATAATTCCCTTTCACACCAGCTATCCAATTCTTCATCGGCATTATCCAATTGTTGACTTTGATGATCCAAAATCTGATGTATATAATAATCGTCTGCATTTTCGAATTCATTTTCACATTGCGAACAAATAAACATAAATTTATTAATATCACATTTAAGTATTTCACTGCACTTTCGCGGTTGAGGGTCATGGTTTACGAAATGGTCGAACGTTGCCATTTCGTACAATAAATTGCAATCTTCAAAGCTATCATTTAAAAACTCTTCCATTATACGCGAAAAATTCGTTGATTTATTTTATCAAAGTAAGTGCACCAGGGCACTGTAGCTTTCTTGAATGCTGAACAACGACTAAATCTTACTATCCCTGTACTGTATTCATATGGAAAGTTCTTTTTTGAATTTTCGAACACATGCGATGGTACGGTTGTATTTTGTATTGTATTCTGTTTATTGCGTATATCTAGCAAGTAGCAAGTTAGATTGGGGGTGTAAATGTAGACGTAGGTTGGTCGAAATATTTGTTTGAGATAAAAAAAATACCACAAAGAGGTACACAAAAATGTCTTATCGCCCGACGCCCGGTGCTGAAATTCAATGTTCTAATTGGTGGGGGTGGCACTACATAGTTTAAAAAGAACTTCCGTATCCGTTAAAAAAGAAAGTGTTTTTTTCTATTTTTGTTGTCTTAACAGGTGTGTAAATAAATAGTTCAGAAGACGTAGAACATCTGATATTTATTGAGGCTATTATAGTGTTGCCGCAGGTTTTTACAAAAATGTAATATGAGGTTAACTCGGCGAAAACCGCAAGCAAATCCGTTGGTGCAGGTCTGAAGTGGGAATGTGGTGGTTGAAATCGAAATCAATAAAATCGAAGGAAAAATCTTCCATAAGCATGATAAAGTAAATCGCGAATGCGTCTGTAGTTTTTTAATGGAAGGGAATAAGCTTTAAAAATAGTTGCTTTACAGTAAACATCCTTTCGACTCTTGAAGTGCAGCAAAGAGTGAGACAAAGGGATCTATTGAAGACCTTTTTCTTCAGGCTATAGGCAATACATATTCTGACTACCACCGTATAG